>CM060423.1:176970385-178406267 GCA_030545235.1 Helianthus tuberosus
CTTTGTACAAGCCATAGGTTTGACTAACTGTCCAATATGCAAATTCACAGAAAGAAAAGGTAGCATAAGTCAATAAAAGTCGACTAACTGTCCAATATGCAATGTGAATAAGTTATGCAATGGGCCTGCACATAACTAGGGCCTACTACTAGGGTGTTATTTATTTGTGCGCAGGACATTTGTTCAAACCCAAACCCAGTTCGGATAGTGTAAGGAAAAGTAATAAGTCAAGACACGCTGATCAGTTGCAAAGAGGTGTATATGTTTTTATCAAGAGTTAATTGCATATATCCCTGTATAAAGTTCTCAATTGCATATTTACCCAACCCAAAATAAAAATTACATATATTGTTAAGATTCAAGAACAATAGAAATGCTAACCACTAACTCTGTTAATTAAGAAAGTCAATAAAAGTCAACTAATTTTTTTAATTAATTATTTATTTATTTATTTTGAAAGGCAGAGGGTGGAGATCGAACTCTCATTGTGAGGGAGAGATGCACTAGCTTTAACCCACTAGGCTATGATACGAACCCCCAACTATACTAATTCTAACATATATCCCCTTTCACATATATTATGATGAGAATCATCTAAATGAAAAACAAATACTAAAACTTGAATCCATTACGGTACTAAAAACATCCCAAAAAACATCGAAAAAATCGACTTAACAATCGGGTTACTACAAACATGGTATCTCATTATTGAAAATGGATGTTTAGAAATCAAACCTAGATGAAAAATCAACAGAAGCGCAGGTCTCCGGAAGAGATGGAGCACGTCGCCAGAAGAGATGGAGCATGTCGTCGTATTCTGAACCGGAGAAGATGGAGCGCCGATTGTCGAAGAAGGGACGGTTCTAATTTTGAAAAGTTATAAACGTATATCTCCCCTTATTAGTCTTTCTCCAAACTCACTCCTTTTTTACTTTTAATTTGCGTTTTTTAATTATAGTGTTTTCAAAATAATTAAAGTTTTTAAAAAGTTACTGATGTGGTCCACACCCTATTTGATACAAATATGTTTTTTAAGAATAACTTTTTTTTTCCCTAAATAAGGAACTATATAACTAACTCAAAGATATGATTGAGTTGAACAGGATGGTTATGCGTTCCTCTTAATTGATAGATTCATAGCTTTCATTTACTTTTTTTACAATTTGTTTTAACGATGATGGCAATTCGAGCTCTACTTTCTTTATATATAGGACGGATCCTAAAAACACACACACATCTGGGACGGATCCTAAAAACACACACATATCTAGGACGGAATCGGATAGGTATCCACCCATTTTGGTCTTGCAGCTGCGGCTGTAACACACAATATGCCTACATGCCTAAAACACACAATATGACATTGTGCCAATATGACCAAAATGCCTAAAACACACAATATGGCCAATATGCGCATAAAATCTAACGCGAAATCTGACAACATACCGAACCTGAGTTTGACCACTGTTTGACTTTGACTCAGGTTTAACTTTGGTCAAATATGAGTTTGACCACTGTTTGACTTTGGTCAAATTACCATATTAACATTAAAAATCATCGAACTATAAACCAAAATAACATAATAAGCATTCCCATAATATGGTAAGTGATAATCAAACCCGCTCCGTTTGTTGGGTGAATCTTCCCATAATATGACGACAATTGTGAACTACCTATGAACACTCAAATATACCCAACCCACCTAATAGCACTGTTCTTATTTCCAAACCCCCTAGACCTGCAAAAAACTTGGATTTTTTTATCTTTTCTATTTGCTTCATTTTTTTGTTCTTATTTTGGATGAAATTACATGTGGATATTGCATTATCTCTTCATAGTTATACAGGTTCAAGAGAAGAAAATTAAGAAAATTGCAAGCATGAACATGGACCCTTCAAAAGTTGTTGGAAAGAACAATATTGCCGGTTCAAGTGATTCTTCAATTACTAACTTATCCAGTCATGGTGAAAATGTTGCTTCTCAAGGCTAGGTTCCTAGATTTGTGAAACATAGGTTACATGATAAGTTTTTGTAGTATGTTTGAGATTTTATGTAGCTGTTGTAATCGCATAAATGTATATAAGATGATAAACTGAACTACATTACGTGGTATGCATGGTTAGATTTAAGTTTTTGTAGTATGTTTTTGTAGTATGTTTGACAGAATCCGTAGGGGCTTTTTCGTACTTCGGTTAGGTTTATATATAAACGTTATTAATGTATTCTTAAGTATAATGCGAACGTGACTTCATTAAATAATTTCACATCAAATTTTACATATAAACGTAGGCTTACATTCAATGTTTACGATCTACTCGCGCCCGTTGGGCGGGTGTCCACCTAGTACTATATAATAAAAGAAACCATTTTGTGGACATTTGTCATCATATTAGGCCATATATCTCAAAGATGAGTCATAAAAAGTAATGGTAGACCATTTAAACAGTTAAAATAAAATGAATTAACTAACTATATTACATTAAAAAAAGTTGATACCTGGATATATGTATTCAATTATTGAAGAAGGCGGTAAGCTATACCAAATCATATAAAAGACTTAACAAAAAATCAACAGCTCATCGCTAACTAAAGCTCCAGAAGTCCAAAATTATATAATGGCCAAGTAAAGAACCACATAAATCTATAACCAATTATCGCTAAATTCCTCAAATCACCATTTGTTACACCTTCAGTTTCGCATTGCTTGTGTTAAGTGTGCCAAAGAGAAACAAACTGGTCAAAGACCCAGTCTCTAAGCCCAGCGTCGGAAACCTGCAAGTCCTTACCAATCACACCCTCGTCGGAACTCGAAAAACCTGCAAGTCCTTACCTTTCGTGGCACCGACTCATCACCACCACAAATCGCACCTCCACAATCTTTTGACCTCAACAAATTTTCACCACAGTGAACAATATCCCTCTTTAATCTGATATTCTTCTCCGACTGAAGTTGTTCATAAGGTGTTGCGGGGTGTCGCCGGATATTTCTGGATCTTCGCTAGAAAGTTTTAGTGTTCAGTGGGTTACTTCAAATGGGTTTCATGTTATAGAGTTGTAGCAATGAGAGAGATGGTGATGGCTGGATTAGGGTTCACAACTTGAAGATACAGGTGATGAAGATAAATTAGGGCTTTTTTTTATCTCTTTCTGTCTTAATGTATAAGTATTGATGAAGTGTTTTATTTATTATTTTTTATGAATATGTAAAAAGACAATTATACCCTCTTCAGCAACACACATGATTAGATTTAACAATGAAAAGTAACTAGGTTAGTACTAAAGGACATAAGGTGTAATGAGTTTTACAAATAAAGGATTGTGACTGTAATTATTGAAGTTAAAGGGCATCCATTGCAATCTGATACAAACATAAAGGATGAAAAATGTAATTTACCCCTAATATTGTTTATCATTTATACATTTACGGAGTTTTAAATAATGGGTTAAATTTATTGAGACTTCGTTAACAAATTTTGCTACAACAAAATAATCTGTTTATATCAATCTAAATTTTTATCCATACTATACTATATAATAAAACATTAATGTGTGACACATGTTCATTGTAGGTATTTATTTTATGATTTTCTCGCCTCACTTCCAAACTTATCTTATATTAATTAAATAAATAAATGAACAATGAGCTAATATTAAATTTTATCCTACTTTTAAATTTCGAATACCATTTTTCTATTTTTCTAATAAAATATTATCCGAAATTGTAAATTGTTAATTTAAAACATTTTAAATAAAACAAATTATTTATCACGAAAACCAAACTTTGTATTAATATATTAAATATTTTTATTTTCATTATACAAAATTACATTTACTAACTTTTTATTATTTGGTATATAAAATTACATTTATTTAACTCGTGTAATAAATGAGGTTTTTTTAAAGAAAGTATTATTTTATATTTGGTAAACAATATTACATTTATTCAACCCGTGTAATACATGTGGTTTTAAAGATATAACTTTTTTTTATTTGGTATATAAAATTACATTAATTCAACCCGTACAATATGGTTCTTATATATATAACTTTTTATTATTTAATATATAAAATTTCATTTATTCAACCCGTGCAATAAAGGAAATTTTTAAAGATATAATGTTTTATTATTTAGTATATAAATTTATTCACTCAACCCGTGTAATACACGGAAAAAGACGTTGGAGGCTCAGATGTTAAAAAAAAAATTCGGGGCTAAAAGGGTAAAAGTAATATAACCACAGGGGCCAATATCGTAGTTTACTCTAACTAATATTATTTATCATTTATACATTTACGGAGTTTTAAATAACGAGTTAAATTTATTGAGACTTCGTTAACAAATTTTGCTACAACAAAATAATCTATTTATATGAATCTAAATTTTTATCTATACTATAGTATATAATAAAACATTAATGTGTGACACATGACGTTTATTGTAGTTATTTATTTTATGATTTTCTCGCCTTACTTCCAAACTTATCTTATATTAATTAAATAAATAAATGAACAATGAGCTAATATTAAATTTTATTCTACTTTAAATTTCGAATACCATTTTTCTATTTTTCTAATAAAATATTATCCGAAATTGTAAATTGTTAATTTAAAACATTTTAAATAAAACAAATTATTTATCACGAAACCAAACTTTGTATTAATATATTAAATATTTTTATTTTCACTATACAAAATTACATTTACTAACTTTTTTATTATTTGGTATATAAAATTACATTTATTTAACTCGGGTAATAAATGAGGTTTTTTAAAGATGTATTATTTTATTATTTGGTAAACAATATTACATTTATTCAACCCGTGTAATACATGTGGTTTTAAAGATATAACTTTTTTTATTTGGTATATAAAATTACATCAATTCAACCCGTACAATATGGTTCTTATATATATAACTTTTTATTATTTAATATATAAAATTATATTTATTCAACCCGTGCAATAAAGGAAGTTTTTAAAGATATAATGTTTTATTATTTAGTATATAAATTTATTTACTCAACCCTGTGTAATACACGGGGTTATAACCTAGTTTATTATTATAAATACATCCTAATAAAACACAAATTCTAAAAATATCAAATAAAAACGATAATAAAATAAAATTATAAATAAAAATTCACTAGAAACAATAAATACACAATTAAATTTTGCTTTGACTAACCAATATGGTGTCAGAACTTATTGTACTAGCCTGTCAAATTCGAAAATAGAAATATATAATTAAAAAGTTGTCATCTTCTTTCTTCCTTGTCTTGTTAACCAGAGCTTCTTACCAAGGAAAAAAAAAACCACCATCTTGCTATCCATCGTCTTCTAATCTTTTATCTTTCACTTTTACCATTCTCTCGTGGTTTCACGGATGTACTTAGGAGTATCCTAATAAAGGATATCCGATACATAAAATACGAAGAAGAAAACTAATGTACTTCGTCAAGAAAGTTGAGGGGTATCCCGGGCAACCCCAGGAATAGCTATAGATCCGCCCCTGGCTTACATTTAAAGCCCAATATCACAATTCAAAATCTTGAGTCAACAAATAGAAGCTCACACTTGATGTTAATCAGAGTCAGATTAGAGGTGCATAAATCGGGTTTTTTTTTTGCGGTTGTATTATTGGCACATCTTGGAAAATTAAATCGACACCTTCAATACGCATCATATAGGCCTATACGATGCGTACTAGGTTGTCCTTCAAAGCTGACATCTAGGGTTCACATGCAACCCTAATACGCATCGTATAGGCCTATACGATGCATATTGTAGTACGAGGTTGCTTTCTGTCACTTAAAAGTGACAGAAAGTGATTGACGTCAGCCCTATACAAGTCGTGTAGGCTTATACTCTATAGTGGAGCATGCCTAGACTCAATAGATCTACTACTTTTATTCCTCAGTCTGTGACTAATGGCTACTCATGAAACACTACTATTCAACTTTTAGCAATTTCTAATGTATATATAATATATAATTAACTCTATATTAATTACCACCTTTTGCTTACACGTATAAATACTATTCAACTTTTAACCATATCTAATGCATAATAAGGTACAAGATGACATTCACCAAATTTAAATAGTTACTTCAAGTTACTTTTCTCTTCTTTCACCTTTCTTCATTTCTACATATTTCTAAGTATAATTTTTATTTCCTTTTCTTTATCATTCTTTGTTTTGTTTTGTTTTTCCACTGTAAGGATATTCATCATTTTTTCTATACCCTCAAACAATGCTATATTAATTTTTTTGATTAATTGATTACACATCTCAATCGTTGAACATTAGTATTACCATATATTTTAAATTTTTATATAAATTGATGATGTTTTCCCTTTTCTTACTTACTTTATATAGTACAACATTTTAACATTTACATGTATATAAAGTGTATATATTTGTTTAATTTATTTGTTATATATATAAAATGTATATATTTTTAACGTTTTAGAACTAATTACACAGTTGTTTATATGGTTTACCTAAATTACATATACGTTTACAGACCCGTCGTAACGCACGGGTCCTCAATACTAGTTTTACATTTTTAGTAATATTACAGAAACACATCCAAAAGTAGAAAATAAACCAACTAAAATAAAGCATTGATAGACAACGGTTAAGAATATATAAGATTATTTTATAACCTTTTTGTGGATATATATTTCATGTAAACGGGTATCTGGTTTCAGGTAATCGGGACAGTTATCATCTAATCTGATACCGATCTCATACATACCACTCCTTCGGGTATGCCTAGGTTCAGGTGGGTCCACAGAAAGTAATTTGCTTTTCAAGGAGATTGTTGCAAAATCGAGTTCCTGCTCTCTCTAATCTGGCCTTGAGAGGAATTAGACTTGATTCCACTGTTTGTAAATTCTGTAACCAGCATAGCAAACAGGTAATGTAATTTTGCTGCTGAAGTTTGGTCCTCATGACCAGGCTCTACATTTGTCTTCACCCTTGCTTCATGAGCTTGCAATTACCCATTTGAGATCCTTTGACTCTTCGAATGCGATCACAACATGATCCCATTTTACAGCTGAGAACCATATCGATCACTATTCGATCCGTGACAGTCTCCACATATGCTCGCTTCTGATTAATGATCTACCCTCCTTCATTTTTATCGTCTCAACCCTTTTAACTTAACCATTTTCACCTTGTTACCTGGTTTGCAAGAGGGACCAAATGTTGGTTCAGATGCTGCACATAAAATCATACACTCACTCACACAACAAATTCTCACAAGTATATATTAGTCAACGTATCAAAATGGCAGAACTCTCATCCTTCTCTATGATCATCAACATAATATTTTACTTACATACAGCAAAGTACAAATATGGGAAATAAGACAAGTGTACAAATATGGGAAATAAACTGTAAAGACAACTGACCAACTAAACCATAACTGCAGCATGACTAGACAAGACTCAATTGCTTTTATTGACCCACTAGTTACAGGCACTAGAAAACTAGAAAGTCATCACATGCAAATACTATGTGCATTACTCTCAATAAAACGCTCATGAGATAAGTCATCATCTGGGATGCGTAGGAGCGCCGTGGTGGATCAGTCCATTCCTCAGATGATAGCCCTCATTCATAAGCTCAATTATATATGAGTACACGTCTTTCATTTCCTCATTCAACCTAGACCGGGTACTAACATTAAACAATTTGGGGGTTATATGTTCCGTCGTGTACTTCAATTTTATTTCGTGTGCAAGCTTTTCAACAGCACTCACCCTATTGAACCAGTTAACCATGACTGGATCATGTGTTGACTTCTGTTTT
Source organism: Helianthus tuberosus (assembly GCA_030545235.1). Taxonomy (NCBI): domain Eukaryota; kingdom Viridiplantae; phylum Streptophyta; class Magnoliopsida; order Asterales; family Asteraceae; genus Helianthus; species Helianthus tuberosus. The sequence continues at coordinate 176,978,205 of CM060423.1, forward strand.
GTGGTTCTATCTTTAATATCATCCCGTAACACGCACAACGCGTTCGTTTGTTTCTTCAAGCGTGAATAATTCTCTTCCATACTTTCCGAAAGCTCCTCACTTTTTTGGACACGTTGTAGGACACTTCGACTTACTTTTATCGTCCGTAACGCTATTTCTGCTACCAATGCTACCGTTCCTATCGTTGTAACAGTTATAGTCACATACACCATCTATAACATGAAACATGATCAGTTGATAATGATAAACAAAATATTTGAATCAACTTTAAACTTAGGAGGGCTTACCTTTATTGATTAAGAAATTTGAAGAGGAATATCAAGTAAACTGAAGGAAAGATATTCTACATGAAGATTGAGAATGTTAAACAATATATATAAATACACTAAAACCTCTATAAATTAATAATGTTGGGACCAAGATATTTTATTAATTTAGTGAGATATTATTATATCGATAAATTATTAAATTATTAATTTAAAGATTTGGCTTATATTCGTGAGCAACTCTCAAATTAATGCATCAACCTTCAAAATTTTCATATCCGTTCACTTTACCTATTTGAATAAAACAGAAACAAGAACCTTCAAAATTCCCATGTACACAAGGACCTTCAAAATTCTCATGTCCGTTCACTTTACTTATTTGAATGTTACGAGGTTCAAAGCACTGAAGAAATTATGGCGGATACCGTTCAAAATCCGGTTGATGATGATTCAGTACCTTTGGAACCGGTCACTCGGAAAGAAGCATTGCAAGCGGCAACAACTCTTGACAACTTTTAGGTAATCTCAAACCTAAACCCGATTAGATAAACCTATCACAAACCAGTCCCAAAACCCGTCGGGTTTCTATCGGGTAAACCCACGAGTTTCGGGTAAACCCATTAATCTAAAACATTACCCCTTGGGTATACACGACCCAAACCCGCCGGGTAACTACTAAAGCATTATCATTATGAAAATATATCAATTAATGGCAAAGTATATAAAATAAAATACCTCACTGTAAACAAAAAGATTCAATTTAATAGATGACAAATGGTGTGTGACGTATGAGGTGAGTGTGAATGTGTTGATATACCAATGACGATCGTTGTGATAGTCAAGACAATATAATATCCTTAAGCGTGGCATACAAGACGAATGTGTAGGGCCCATTTGGTAATAGAATAAATTAAGAGGTGTCTGTGTAAGCTTCGTGGAAGGAGCTCAACTCACCGAACACTTTAGAAAAAAGGGTATAAACGGATGAAACTCTTAACACACATTTTTTTTTCTCTTACACCAATCAATTTTATATATAGAAAATTACGTTGGTCATATTATGAATCATATATCTACCAATCAATTTTTTTTTTTTTTTGTTGCCAAAGACCTTATGGTCCAGCGGCACCCCGAGTTTTTCCCTTTGGGAGATGCCCGGTTTCGAATCTTGCTGCCTGCAAACATTAATGGAAATACAGCAAGTCAGGGGGTTTTACGACTTAAGTCGGTTTCCTCCTGGAACGGTTTGGCGCCACCCCTCGAGCGTCAAAGTAACAATGGACGGTTGTAATTCCACCTGGGGGGTATTACATACCCGGGCTATGAAGAGGCATGCCACTAAGCCCTATCCCGTCGCCGTTCAAAAAAAATATATCTACCAACCCTATCTGATAGTCAAGACAATATAATAGGTGAAGGATCACTAAAAAGTGGATTTTGCCTAAGTAGTCTAAGTAGGATTGTGATGATGACATTTGACACTCCTGAAAATTAGGAATGAAGGGCATTTTGTTACTTATAAATACGAGTGAAAATGACATGTGGCACCCCTTTTATTTTTTAAAAATACAACAAAAAAAATATAGCACAAAAAATAAAAAATATAGCACAAAAAAATCTAGTACAAAAAATCTAGTACAAAAAAATATAGCACAAAAAATATAGTACAAAAAAATATAGCACAAAAAATATAGTACAAAAAAATATAGCACGAAAAAATTTAGCAAAAAAATGTAGTACAAAAAAATTCAGCACAAAAAATTGAGAAAAAAAAATTAAGACAAAAAAATCCAACACAAAAATATAGTACAAAAATCCAGCACAAAAAAATGTTATACAACATACAAATACAACACATTTTAGTGAGGGGCTGTTTGGTAGCCTCTTAATGGCCATTCAGATGCTACCTCTTAATGGTTTAAAACCTCTGAATGAATAAGAGGTAACCTCAAGTCTGAATGGTTAAGAGGTAACATCTGAATGGTAAATCATCACATGTCACATTCTTCTACCTTCTCATTGGTAAAATTCTTAATGGTTCCATTAAGAGGTAGCCTCTTAATGACCATTCAGAGGCTACCAAACAGCCCCTGAGTTTTTTTAGTCTTCATATTTTATATAGCAATATGGTACTCAAATTAAAGATAAAAAGACGCTCGATTTTACGGTGAAATTTTTATGAAAAAATAATGTCGTATAAAAAAATTATGAACGTTTAAAAAATGGGGGTGGAATATGCATGTGCCTTGCATGTGGAGAGAGAAAGTTCATAAATAGGAGTTTCCCAAGATACCCTTACACTCCTCCTTTCTCCTACACTTTCATCTTAACCATTGATTTGAAAAATGAATGGTTAAGATTCTTTCTCATCCTACTTAGACAAAATAAACTTTTTATTTGATCTTACCCCCAATATAATATCCTTAAGCGTGGTATACATCGAATGTGTAAAACCCATTTGTAATATAATAAGTTAAGAGGTGTATGTGTAATCTTCATGGAAGGAGCTCAAATCACCAAATACTTTAAAAAAAAGAAGAGTAAACGGATGAAATCTTAGGGGAGGGGTGGTGATCACTCACTCATCACTTACAACATTCAATTAAGTTCTGCCATGTTATCAACCATTATTCCATCACTCACAACCTTTTTTAGTGGCAATGCCCATCACTCACAACACCCAACAATAAACCCTCATACCCCCTCACATCCTTTCCTCCATCACGCGTTGATTTTATCACGCAAAAATTGCTTCACGCGTTAAACATGTTGGTGTCGGTGGAAAAATGGAAATTTGTTGGAAATTTAGTGAAAATGAGTTTTTCACTAAATATTTTGGACATCAATAATATTTATATATGTGTTGTATAAATAATTATTTAGGGGTTTGTGTTCAAACTATGTCAAAATAGAGCTAAGATGAATGAGATATCAAAGCTTGAAGTTGTATGTTTAGAACAAACAAAGATGAGAAAAATGGATTGAGATTTGTCACCTTGTCCCACATAGGTGGGATGACAAAACTCAAAATGGTATATAAGGAGGAGCACTCTTTGTAAATTGTTTTCCTTAAAGGCAAACACTAGTGGGGACGAAAGGGTGCGCCGCACCCGCACATATGCACGTGTGACGTGGGCTATAGGCCCAATGTGGTGCACTTTGAACTTCGCACACCGTCTTTGTATTTTTGCCCATGAGCGCGTGGTCAGATACATGGCGGGTCCGCTTATGGCGCACCCTTGGGTGGCGTAGGCGGATGCCATGGCATTGCACATGTCGATGCGGTGCGAGCTCCTTAGGCGCATGGCGCACGTCATTGGCTATGGCGAATAATGCAAGTGGCGCACGAGTATGGATGACGCATGACCAGGTGGCGTCCTGGTGTGACAACTGTGTTCTGTAATCGATGTACGATGTAAAACAATGATGACTATTAATAAAACAATGTGCTTTGGTGTTATTATATGTGTTTTGGTGTTATTATATGTGTAATTGTGTTTAGTGATTTTACAATTTGATTCGATTCCAATTTCAAGCTCTAAATCGCTTTCTGGAAGGTTATACGCAAACTGGTGCTTAAAAGCAGTCAGTATAACGCGACAAACACTCCGGAATAGTGACATATGCTTAACATACCTTAAATAACCTCCACATAACTTAGAAATAAGTTTTGAATGGTTTGGTGTGTCGAAATCAACTTTGTTCGATCGCAGGGACTATTTGTGTCCAACTACGAAACTATGCCGATTTGTATAGTAACGAACATTCCGGAACTTGATCATAAGTTAAACATACCCTAAATAACCTTTACATAGCTTAGAAATACGCTTTGAGGGGTTCGGTATGCTAAAATAAACTTTATGCTCATTCAGGGACTAAAAGCGTCAAAAAGTGCATAAGTTTGCATTTTCGCGCATAACTTACGTTCTGAATACATCCGGACATCCAAAAATTTATGTAAGCATTAAAATATTTTATTTTAGTGTTTGGCATGATAAAATTCCATTCGTCGCTTAATTTGGATCGTTTTTGCGTTCGTTACGACTTCCGTCGTAATTAAGCGAATAACGCAACCGTACGACCAAACAAACCGACATCCGAGATGTTTTTGAGCGTATTTTAAGTTCCCTATACTTTAACTTTATTTTAGAGCCTTGAAATGGGGTTAACGGGGCTTAAAAGTGCCAAAAAAATCAAGTTTTACAAGTGCAGGGACCATTTTTGAAATTTCTGGTAGATTCAATGAACCTAGTCCATTTTGAAGTGTTGATGGTTTTAACCCATGGTTTTGCAAAACCATGGGCTGGTATTCGATGAACATAGTCCATATTAGGGGCTCCCATGGTTTTAGAAAACCATGGGCACACATGTAAGGTCCAGATCAAAGCTCAGTTTTCGAGGAACGATCTTAACGGTTCTAGAAATCCTATATATACCCATGGTTGTAAAACAAGGTCTCCAAGGCCGAGTACTCTCCGAGTAGTCGCTACAAGGTAGGCTGCCGAGGCGACTTTCTTCAACTCCGACTAATTACTCAGAATCGATCAAATGCGGTCAACATCGGTCAAAATCGGATCTAGTAGGTCAACTCGGGCCGAGTTTGACTTCAAATAAAATAAACCATAACTTTTATGCCTATAGTATTAAAGAATGAATATCAATTTCAAGTATATTGTTATAAATATTAGTAAATTTATGTTATTTGACATATATTTAATTTCCAAAAACTAATTTCTTTATAATTTGGCATGTCTGAGTACTCCCCGTGTACTCTCCGCCTAGCCCGAGTACTCTCAACTCCCCGGTCGACCGACTAGAGAGCGCCTAGCGACTTTTACAACCATGTATATACCCCATCCATTTCACTTCAAAACCCACAATTTGAAATCTGATTTATGCTCTCTAAGTGGAAGTATATGCTTCCTGCCTGAGAGAAAAATCGGAATCAAATCTTGCGGGGACCTTCTGTAAGTGTTCTTTCGTTCTTTTCATTCGTTTTAGCGTTAAAGTCAAACTGCATTTGACTTTCTGCATTGACCAGTTTATGGTCAATGTGAAGTTCGTTTGAACTTCATAACGTGATCGTAATCACGATGGTTATAGTCCCTAGTGACTATACCTACTGATTACCACGTTATCTAGGCTCAGTGACGAGTCGTAGTTTCGGCCAAAATGCGTATTCTTGCGTATTTTGTAACCAAACTACTCTTAGGTATCAAAACCGTTTGTTTTGATACCAAACTTGTTTTCTAACTTAGTTAAGCATGTTTTAACATGCTTAGCTCGTCACTTTTAATTTTGTGCTTGTCTAGGGTCGTAAAGGTAAGCGATCTAAACAATCGCTTATACTTTCGAACCCGACCCGTTGGTCGATCATTAGGATCCGACCAAACACATTAGGTGACCATAGTTGTATAGGGAATAACCTTCCGAGGTTATACCTTATGGTCACGACGTTTAAGTAGTTGTATAATAGGTAGTTTATATGCCTTAGGTAAATTACCAAAATGCCCTTTTTACGCCAAAATTCATTTTAAGCATATGTAACATAACTTTTGACATCTAAACTGATTTAGCAACAATATTAAACATGTTGAGGCATATTTTACTTATCATAGGACTAGTTAGGCGTTCCGAACGCGTTTCACGCGGACGACGCGTTAAAGTAGCATAAGCTACCTTAATGGGTCGCGATGGGTCGAAAGCACTTAGGTTAGGTTTCATTTAGGATGTAGGCTTTGTTAAACCTTAATGGGTCGTGATATATTACATTTATTCAACCCGTCTAATACATGTGGTTTTAAAGATATAACTTTTTTTTATTTGGTATATAAAATTACATTAATTCAACCCGTACAATATGGTTCTTATATATATAACTTTTTATTATTTAATATATAAAATTTCATTTATTCAACCCGTGCAATAAAGGAAATTTTTAAAGATATAATGTTTTATTATTTAGTATATAAATTTATTTACTCAACCCGTGTAATACACGGAAAAAGACGTTGGGGGCTCAGATGTTAAAAAAAAATTTTGGGGCTAAAAGGGTAAAAGTAATATAACCACAGGGACCAAAATTGTAGTTTACTCTAACTAATATTATTTATCATTTATACATTTACGGAGTTTTAAATAACGAGTTAAATTTATTGAGACTTCGTTAACAAATTTTGCTACAACAAAATAATCTATTTATATCAATCTAAATTTTTATCTATACTATAGTATATAATAAAACATTAATGTGTGACACATGGCGTTTATTGTAGTTATTTATTTTATGATTTTCTCGCCTTACTTCCAAACTTATCTTATATTAATTAAATAAATAAATGAACAATGAGCTAATATTAAATTTTATTCTACTTTAAATTTCGAATACCATTTTTCTATTTTTCTAATAAAATATTATCCGAAATTGTAAATTGTTAATTTAAAACATTTTAAATAAAACAAATTATTTATCACGAAACCAAACTTTGTATTAATATATTAAATATTTTTATTTTCACTATACAAAATTACATTTACTAACTTTTTTATTATTTGGTATATAAAATTACATTTATTTAACTCGGGTAATAAATGAGGTTTTTAAAGATGTATTATTTTATTATTTGGTAAACAATATTACATTTATTCAACCCGTGTAATACATGTGGTTTTAAAGATATAACTTTTTTTTATTTGGTATATAAAATTACATCAATTCAACCCGTACAATATGGTTCTTATATATATAACTTTTTATTATTTAATATATAAAATTATATTTATTCAACCCGTGCAATAAATGAAGTTTTAAAGATATAATGTTTTATTATTTAGTATATAAATTTATTTACTCAACCCGTGTAATACACGGGGTTATAACCTAGTTTATTATTATAAATACATCCTAATAAAACAAATTCTAATAGATGTCAAATAATAAACGTTAATAAAAACAAATTCTAAAAATATCAAATAAAAACGATAATAAAATCTATTATATATAATAAATGAAAGTTATTTGGGCCACGTGTCACTTGATTAGGGCATCCTCAGTTCTCTTTTCCCGCCCAACAGTGCCACTGCCCTCTTCTATTTATATCCTCCTTCATTTACTCATTTTGGGCTTCTTGCTTTCTTTCTCTCTCTGCTCTGCTCTATTTCCGATCGATGTTTATCCTCTCTCATGTTTATCCTTCTTCTTCTTCTCATATTCATCTCCTCAACAATGTACGGCAGAGGTTACTTCTATTGGATACATCTTCGTTTGAAACCCTAAATCATGTACCGTCCAGTGGTTGAAGAAGAGAATAATCATGTAAGATCTACTTTTTTATCTAGAAATTTTATTTCGTTTTATCTATTTTGTCATACTGAACATGATGAACCCTTTTCTACCCTCAGAAGAAGAAACAGATCTCCTTATCGTACTCGATGAACGCTTTTGTACAACCTCCTCTTAATCGGTGACTCTGGTATGTTTGGTTTGTTGTATCATGTGATTACGAGCAGATTTATTTTGATATGTTTTGTACTTTGTCTTTCCAAACCTTTTTTGTTGGATTATAGAGTTTGTTGATTAGAAGCAACCTCTGCCGGACGGTTGTTGAGGAGATGGAAATGGGAAAGGGAAAGGTTATACCAGGTATGTTGATAGGTGATACCAGTGCAAAAGTTTAGGACATCACCAAGGTAACTTAAATTGGTGTGATTTATTTTTTTGGTATTTCTAACGTTTTGATTTACTGTTTATTGGTGCATTGATTCATTTGTAATCCTTTGCAGATCTCCCGTCATCTCAATTTGAGCAATTAAACATAGTTTTGTTAATCACTATCGGTGTTTTAATTACTAGCAGTGGTTAAAAAGTTTTCCATCAGCTATTTGACTTAACAATAGTTTGCGTTATTTATTCTAAATTCATCAGTTTTTGTAGGTAAACTGAAGTTTCCACCAATAGGCACTGCCCAGCTAAGTTTCCTACAATGACAGTGGTTATAACAACTTAATATGGCACATCACTGATCTGCCTAACAAGTGTTGGATATAAGGATGGTTGTACATAAAGTTTGATGAACATCATCCACTGTTCAATTATGAAGAACCACTGATCAAGACCAAAGTCCAGACAAGCACCGATCAACTAAATGTGAAACACTCTCCAACAACAGTGGTTCCTCATCAAGAAAACATCTTCTATGTTTGTTTATGTTAACAGTGTTTATTCTATCTTTGTTTATGTTAATAGATGTTTATATGTAACAGAATTTAAACTATCACTCTGTACTATTAATTGAACAGTTGTTTCATCTTTGTACTAATAAAATTCCTATACACTTGGATGAATATTAAGCACCTCATCTTGATTGTTTGAGTATAGTATTCTTGAAATTGGTTCAAACATTTGATTGTTCAAAATATTCCACTGCTGAAATACAACCACTGTCTCTTCAATCTCCATGTTGACCACTGATTGACCAAACATCAGTGTTTGAAAACTGGTTGGTATCCACTGATCGGAAAAAATCCACCAACTTTATTCTCATCATAAAATTTAAAGTTAGATTAAAAAAAATTCTTGATGACAAATCACTATTTTAACGCTGATTTCTTGATCTTTGGACATTTGATTAAGCAAATTTTGTATTTCAAATTGACGGTTATTATATGTTGATTAAAGTTAAAATAAAATTTAAAAAAGTCATTATGGCATTTGCTATCAAATCAAGTCTGTAGTTACTGACAATATCAGTAATTTTGAAATTCAAAATATGTAAAATGGTAATTTAAAAGACTGTGTTTATATATAACAGTGTTTTCCGCATCAATGTTTTAAAGACTGTTAGGTTGTTAGATGTCATCACCTTAGTGTTTTATATGAAACCATTTTTATGGCATCAGTGTTTATATGTAACAAGGTTTAGTACTTTTGTTTATATGTAACACTATTGATGGATCGTTCTAAGACCTCTAAACGTCAGTTAAGGCAGTTCATCTTTGAGTACGAAGGCGGAATCAACGTAAACAAAGTCATAACAGCTAGTTTCCTTTTAATCTTTCTTTTCTGATTGATTTTCGTGCTTTTACAATGTAATCTGATACAAATCCGGCAGCACCTCTCTTTACACACACATACAGATCCGCTTCAAATGACACACACACTCTCCTATTTATAGATCACAAGATTTCGCTTGGAATGACATGAGTTGCTGTTCAAGCGAAATCACATCAATTGATTTCGCTTGAGATTGGTTCAAGCGAAATTGTTATAATGTAAATGAACCGATTTCGCTTGAATCCCCAAGACACTCTTTCAAGCGAAAACCTTATCTCAAACATGATCTAAACCTAATTAAGACCCTGTTGTGTGTACATTCAACCTATCTAAACAAAAGACTTGTAAAAGACATAGTTAACAGACACTAAGTGCACCAACAGACTCCCCCTTGAATGTTGACGAAGTCTTTGGCTTCAAGTCTTTGTCAATCTCCAACTCTCTGTCTTTTCATCAAAAGCACGCTATCTTCACAGGTTCACAATCTTGTCCTAGCTCCATCTTCAGACTTCCCTTTGACTGTTGATCCAGACTCCCCCTTTCACAGACTCCCCCTCTCGATATGCTAGAATCTGAGGTATTAATCTGGTTCAAACTTTGACATTTAGCTTCCATGGGAATGATGAAGTGCAAAACCTGTTACTCAACCAATAACCATTACAATTCTATCTTTTCAACAATAAATCACAAATTCAATCAGTTTTAACAATCCACTCAAATATTCAGGTCCAAGTTAATGACCCTGATCACTTGATTAATCTACCAAGTCCAAATTAATGACCTTGGTTGATCTTTTGACGAACCAAACTGATTTAAAAAAAAAACATTTTCAAATATTTTCTGAAAATAACAAGTATCAAATTAATGAACTTGTTTTTAACTTTTCAAACAATTCAAACTTCATCAAAGTAAGCTCTCCTCATTCTTCAGTTCAGAATCTCATGCATCTGCTTCAAACATCTGAGAATCCTCCAATCAACTCTCCACTTTGGTTTGTCAGAAAATAAAGCAGAAATAAAATCTTTTTGAATTTTATAAAGTGTTCTAAACTAAGAAATGAAATACAGAAAACTTAAATTGCAGAAATTAAACAAAGTAAACTATTTACAAACATATTTTTGGCGAGCGTGTCAGGGAATCATATCAGCTATCAGACAAATTACAAGTACCGTTAAGCTACATTTCATACTCAGATTTAAACAATTCACCTCGATTGTCAATATACTGATCCATCTTAAATTCTCACACAAATTTCAATTTACTCAGGATACGAATTAGATGTCTTAGGAACAAGCTCATTCATGTGTCCCACCTCTTGAATATACTCCCGTATCCAGAATCCCAATTATCAGTCTTACAGGTGAATATACTACAATGATATATGTACATAAATTAGGTATGCGAGGGCCGAGGGATCTCAGGTCGATACTTCTGTATACGCAGAGAGATATCAGCTTCGACTTTACGGTATGTCCCCTTTAGAGGATCTTTTAGCTACAACAGCAGCGACTATCAATTTTATTGTTTCATCGGCATGCTGAGGGTTTATGCTATGTTTCAAGCATTTGCAGAAAGTATTATCCAAGGACTAGGTCAGAACCACCGTTCAGCAGAAGTCCCGGAATAATACCCCAGACATCATTGAGTATAAAGACCTAGTATATCAGATTATGAGACCTTTCAAACGAGATTTCAGGGGTTACCTATATATCCAAGTAATGTTCCCCACGAATTTCACAAGTTTGAAATTTTAGGTTTATATCCCAAATAAATCTACTAAATGTGCGAAAACCTATCGACACATCATCAGTGAGACTGCTTAACTCAAATAAACTATACAAATCTTTAGCATACTGTAATTGTCTAGCCGATGTACTATCATTTTCCCCATATACACAAGCTCTTTTTCAGATTTTATCATTTTTTTGTATTTTTGCATTTTTTTTACTGTTTTTGTATTTTCTGAAAATATAACTATATACAAATATCTACTCCCCCTAAATACCAAAACAAGTAAAAAATCGACAAACCATTGCAGATTGTTTCTCGTCTTCATCCGCAACAGTACTCTCATCAACGCCAATTATGCCATCCGACACTGAAAGAAGCTTCATACCATTCAGTTTTAACAAATATTTAAACCGATTTTTATCAAAAGCTTTGGTATGTAAATCAGCTTTCTGTTCGTCAGTGTGGATTTTCTCAATTCGTATCAACTTTTTCTCAAAGCAATCACGAATAAAGTGATGACGAATTTCTATGTGTTTAGTTTTAGCGTGATGTACTGGATTCTTTGTTATATTTATTGCGGCCTCATTATCAACAAAAAGAGGTGTGTTAAGAAACTGCAAACCGTAGTCGCGCATCTGTTGTTGTATCCACAGGATCTGAGAGCAGCAACTGCTAGCAGAAACATACTCCGCTTCACATGTAGATAACGCCACAGACGTTTGTTTCTTACACTGCCAGGTAACCAATCTAGGACCAAAGAACTGGCATCCTGCAGTTGTTGATTTTGAATTGACTTTGCAGCATCCGAAATCTGAATCGGAATACCCTTCGAGCGTAAAATCACCTTTTCTAGGATACCACAACCCCAATGAAGGAGTTCCTTTCAGGTAGCGCAATATCCTCTTCACAATGATCATATGCGATGCTCTCGGGTTAGACTGAAATCTTGCTGCGAGGCACGTTGGGTACATTATATCAGGACGTGAAGCAGTTAAGTACATCAAAGAACCTATCATGGATCGGTAAAACGTTTCATCAGCCCTGTCTCCGGTGAGATCTGGGTGAATCCCATGATTTGTTGCAAGTGGGGTAGCAGCTGGAGTAGAACTTGACATCCCAAATTTCTCTAGAATATCATGAACGTACTTTGTCTAATGAATGAAAATTCCCTCAGGAAGTTGTTCAACTTGTAATCCCAGAAAGAATTTCATCTCCCCCATTGATGACATTTCAAACTTTTGCTTCATCACTGATTCAAAATCTTTACATAGATTTTCATTTGTTGACCCAAAAATTATATCGTCCACATAAATCTGAACTATCAGAAGATGACCGTCGACCTCTTTAGTGAAGAGAGTGGCATCCACTTTTCCACGAATGAACTTGTTAGCTAGTAGGTGTTGAGACAAAGTCTCGTACCAGGCTCTCAGGGCCTGATGTAAACCATACAGCGCTTTGTCCAATAAGTAGACCTTGTTTTTGTGGATTGGATCGGTGAAGCCCGGTGGCTGACCGACATAAACCTCCTCTTTTACCTTCCTGTAGAGAAAAGCCGATTTAACATCTAACTGATAAACTTTGAAGTTCTTCCAAGACGCAAATGCAAGAAAAATTCTGATTGCTTCTAGTCGTGCTACAGGAGCATAGACTTCGGTAAAATCAATCCCCTCCTGTTGACTAAAACCCTGAACAACGATTCGAGCTTTATTGCGAATTACAACTCCTCTATCGTCTCTCTTACACTTAAACACCCACTTGGTGTTAATCTTTCTCTGACCATCCGGCAAATCCACTAACTTCCACACTCCCAACTTTTCGAATTGACTAAGTTCCTCCTGCATTGCATTGACCCAAGTGTCTTCAGTAAGCGCCTCTTTGTAAGTTCTTGGTTCAACCTGCGAGATAAAACAACTTAATGAGAATTCAGTTTGCAAAGGAGCAACTTTTGTATAAAAACATGTAAGCCCTTTATCAATCTGTCTTCGAGTGCGAACGCCTGTCTGCAATTCTCCTATGATCAACTCCTCTGGATGATATGAAAAAGTTTGCGGCATCACTTCACTTGTAACATCTACATTTCCCTCCAGATTAGTAACATTCTGCTCTGCATCTTGTTCACCAACTTGGTTTGTTTGACTTGAAATCTGAATTTGCTCCCCCTCAGAATCTGAATCACCATGATCAAAGACTGGCATGTTTTCAGCTTCTTGATTATCATTTTGATCCGACTGACTATCCTGAGCAACTTCATTGTGTTGGACATCATTATGTTCACCAGCATTACTTGGACCTGCTTCATCATCATTTGAAGTTTCCCGTGGTCTGCTAGAATACTCAGCTGGGAACCTTAGCTGCGACTCGTATTCACGCAAAATATCCAACTCATCAAAGAAATCTTCATCTTCCTCTAATTCTTCTCTCATGTCAAACGAATCCCACAGTTTGTCATAATGATAACGCCATGAATCACCTGGATTCTGCGGCGGCATAGTATAACCTTGACATTCAACATTTGCAGCTTCAATAATCCGCTTCTCACTTGGAACAAAGACACGTCGCATCGGATTTGCATAACCCACAAAAATTCCCTCAATGCTCTTCGGACCAAACTTTCCATGAGGCTCTATAACTGTACAGGGTGACCCGAACGGTTCTAGATACTTCAAATTCGGTTTGCGGTTATTGATTAGCTCAAAGCATGTTTTGTTGAACTTCTTGACAGTGAGAACCCTGTTGAGTGTAAAGCATGCGGCAGAAACAGCTTCAACCCAAAAATTTATCGGTAACTTTGAATCTGCGAGCATAGTTCTAGCTATCTCGATTAGTGTCCGGTTTTTGCGTTCTGCGACTCCATTCTGCTGCGGAGTGTACGGAGCACTAAACTCATGCAATATACCTCTTTCATCACAAAATTCTTCCATCTTACTGTTCTTGAATTCAGTACCATTATCACTTCGAATTCTCTTGATACGTCTTTGGTACAGATTCTCAATCTTCCTGAACAGCCCCATCAAACTGTCAAATGTTTCATCTTTCGTCATCAAGAAAGAAACCCACGAAAATCTGGAATAATCATCAGTAACGACCAAACAGTAATAATCTCCTGTAATACTTTTGACATTCACCGGACCAAACAAATCCATGTGAAGTCTTTCCAAAGGTCTCGAAACTGAATTGACTTGCTTTGTAGGGTGTGACTTTTTCTTCTGCTTGCCTTTGATACAGCTAATGCACTCCCCTTCCAGATGAAAACCTTTGATATTAACACCCAAAACCAAATCATTGTGCACCAAGTGATTCATCTTCCTTAGGTGAATATGCCCCATCTTGCGGTGCCACAATCTCGATTCTTTCTCAGTTGCTCTAGACACAAAACAATGTGCTTGACCAGTAGTTGTAGTTGCTACACTCATATCTAACACATATAAATCATTCACTCTAGGTGCCCGCATGATAATCCATTCTTCAGGAACAACAAATCCTGGTTTCAATATCAAACATTCTTTATCAGTGAAGTGAGTAGTATACATATTGTCACAAATCTGCGAGATACTAAGTAGATTGTTCTCCAGCTCAGTAATGTAGTTAACTCTTTCAAACGTCACAATCCCGTTGGATAACGTTCCTTCACCTACAATTCTACCACCTTCATGACCAGCAAATCCCACATAACCACCATTAATGTTTCTCACATCATACAGCAATGCAGTCTTCCCTGTCATATGTCGAGATGCTCCACTATCCATGATCCATCTGGATACAAGTTGTGGAAGATCCTGCACAAAACAAACTTCAAATAAACCAACTACTATAAAGATTCCGATTCATGCTTCGCGAACAAGGAAGCTCCGGCAATTCAAACTGCTTAGTTGAACATGGTGTCCACCCAGGCCTCATCAGCCTTAGGTGTAACCTTGACTCTCGCAATTTGAATTTTGAAATTTTCAGCCTTAAGAGGTGGAAAATTTGCATCATAATCAACCGAAATTGATTCTTCAGCCTTTTTCACTTCAGAAGTTGAAATTTTCATCTCTGTTTTTGGTTTCCAAACTTGTTGAGATAATGCAACCCGATTATAGAATTTGTCAATTTTAGTTACCACTTTCTTTACGGGTTCATTTTTCACTTTGATGTTGTCATGACTCTTTTTCTCAACAACCATTGGTGCTTTACCCTTCACATCAACTTTCTTCTTTTGAATCTTCACATTTCCAGTCTTAGGCTTCACATTGGTACACTTCCGTGCAATGTGACCAACTTGATTACATCTGAAACATGTTCGAGTATCAACAACTAGATTTGTGCCTTCAGACTGATAATGTGAAGCTCTTTTCTCAAAGAACTCTTCATTTGATTTTGAAAAGATTTCATTTTCCTCATCAAAAAGTGAACTTGAACTGTTCACAAACACCTTCTTTTCAGCAAACCTTTTATTTTGAAACCTTCTTTGCTGATAACTCTTACCACCCTGATAACCACCCAACCAATTGTTTCGATTTTTATTATAAAAACGTGGTGGAACAACATGTTTTTTATAGTAAGCTTTATCTTTCTCAAAATTCATTTGCCTTTTTGTTTGTTTCAAACTGTTCACTTCTGACAACTCAACTTCAACCAATTTGAAAACATTTGTCAACTTTTTCACATTAACATTCTCAATGGGAAACTCAGAATCCGAATACAACTTATCAGATCCAGCCATCTTGTACATCACAAGACCCGGTTCATCACTTAAGTTGTTTTTGGACTTTGGTTTCTGAATGTATTTGTCCAAGAAACACCCATCATCTTCGGTTGAATCAGATATCAAAACACTTTCAGCTGTGCTCTTAACAATCTCTGTCTGAACACTATCATCAGATGATGTAAAAGTAACATCAATGTTTTCCGGAAGTTTAACTTCACTTTCTTCCTCGATTTCAACCAACCCAGATTGCTTTTTCGTGTAATTAGCAAGAACAGGTGGTGGTACTTGATGAAAACCCACCCCAGTTCCATCAGAATACACATCTTCGCCCGCTTTGTCTTTCCCGATGGGTTTGGGAATAATATGTTGCAAAACAAAGCTTGCGGAGTTGTAACTGTTAAGCTTCAACTGGATTCGCTCATTTTCGATTACAGTCTCTTGAACTTTAAGTTTCAATTTAGCGATTTCATCCAGTTGTTGATTGATTGATTCTTCTTTTATTCTAAGCACTGCTTTTAAGTGTTCATTTTCTTTAAAAGTTTTACCATTTCGATTATCACAATCTTTCATTGTGCTTTTCAGTTTTTCAAATTTTTCAGAAATCTGACGGTTTTCAAGAATCAACTTTTCATTTTCTTGTTTAATTTTGTCATGATCATTTTTATCATTTTCAATTCGACTAGTTAATTCTCTTATCCGTTCAGTTGAAGCTTTAACTGTTTTGTCACGACCAAGAATCTGATCCTCAACGCTTCTGACCTTTGCTGTCAGATCTTTAATTTTCTCACCGTTGAGATACGTGACAGTATTACAAAATTTGCACTCTTTGTTGCAATTTTTGCAATCAGCATTTCCTTCGATCTTTTTACCTGACGCATTTGTTGACGAGTTTGGACTGACCTGGCCTTTTGACTCAGACACGGAGTTAGAATCTACCTCAAGTGCTTTAGCAGCCAGCACTTTGTCAGCCATTTTTCCCAGGTTCTCTGCAGTCAACTCCTGCATTGTATCGATAACTCCAGTATCAATCTTCTTTGATTTTTCAATCTCTTCTTTCTCTTTCTTCTCATTTTCTTCTTTTTCTTTCTTCTCTTCCTCTTTCATTTTCTCGGTTGGAGTTCCCCACCATTTGTTCTGCCAATACTCATCCTCATCTTTCATCTCCTTGATTAAGGCTTCCAGATCAAGAGTTTTGTGATCAATCGCAATATTTCCATACTCATCAAGATAACACTCCCTGTTCGGATCCCATCTTTTTGCTCTCTTTGCTTCCAAATAGATACCAGAAAGTCTAATCATTTTGTTTTCCGAAATCATTTTTCTGTATTTATACTTCTGCTCTTCAGTTCGATTATCTTTCCACGGAATAGGTTCATTTTTCGCCATGAACGCGTAACCAACCGCATCTTCTTCCGGTAAAATCTCTTGACTCCACTCATGCCCTTCATCATCATAAATCACTGCAAGAGCTCTAGATTTCTCTCTATTGTCTTCAACCTGCTTCAATCTAGGCGGCTCGGATTTATTCTGATGATAAATTTCCTTCTTGTAGTAATCATCTCTGAAAGGATTCTCCGACTCATCAGCATAAGCATTTCGACATTCTCGTTTGAAGTGACCCTTCTGCTTACACTTGAAACAAGTCACCTTCGATTTATCGAACCCCAATTTGGTAGATGGACCACCAATTGTCTTTCTGCCGGTAATTTCCATGAAACGTTGTGCACGACGAACAGAACTAGCCATAGCCCAACGAATATCGATCAGTTCCATTTCCTCCGGATCAATCTGATCGTAATCTTCTTTCGTCAGATTTGTGTTGCCTATCTTTCCAGCTACTAGCCCTTCATACGATTCCAACACCGATGCTAGGAAGATCATCTGCTGTTTAGCCGACTCCTCATCAAAATTCTGAGCATTCTTTAAATCTATTGCGATGTTGCATTGAAAACGATTCTTTGCATCAGAATGACTTGCAGATGATGAAGATCCACTGTGATAGCCACTGTGACTTCCACTGCTTTGACCACTTTGACTTTCTTTGCTTGCTTTGGACACATTCTCTGCAGAAAACGCAGTCTTGGGAGAAGTTGCTTTTGGCATCATGCTCTTTGGATAATACAAATCCAGATTTTGCTGGTAAGATGAATGATTGACTTTGTATGTCTTCTTCAATTCCAGTTCGTGACTTTCAAGTCTCTCAATTACCAAATCTGGTTTCAACATTTCAGGAACAATAGTGTTCTTCAACATCAGTGCATAATATCTCCAATCCATCTCTTCTGGTAATGAATCGAACAGTTTGTCAACAAGTTCTTCATCAGAATATCTGATATCATGTCTTGCTAATTCCAGCTTCAGATGACCGAACCTTTCTATCATTTTACAAACTGACTCATTCTTAATACAACCAAACATATCAAACTCTTTTCTAAGAAGTTTCTTTTTGTTTTTCACGATTTCAGTACTTCCTAAACATTTCTTTTCTAACTTTTCCCAAAGATCTTTTGCATTTGAATAATCAATGAAATTATGTCTTCCCGAACGGATTGGAACAACAAAGCCACACATTTTTGTTCTGCTACGAATGATTCAATCTCATCAGTAGATGTTAAGGCTTCACCATTCTTATTTCCGTTTTCATAACCGTTCTTCAGACTTTTCCAACTTGGAAATGCAAATGCCATCATCCAATCTTCAAACTTTCTTGACCGCCGAATATATTCCTCAATAGCCATTAGCTTTGGGGGTTTATTGAACGTTCCGAAGGCACTTTCCGATTCCCAAGCTTCCTTTTTCTTTTCTTTCGGCGGGTTATCATTATTGTTGCTTGTAGATGAATCATCTCCTGAATTTCCAGCAAACGCAAACATGTCGCTGAACGGGATCATGAAAATATCATCCATCGTGAATGTTCCTGCAAAATTAGCAAACACTTAGACAAATTTTAAGTTTTGAAATAACAGCAAGTACAAAAAAATCACTTGAAGTGTAAACAGCTTCAAGCGAAATCAACAACTTTCCAACTAAATCAGATAGTAATCTGATTCAAGCGAAATCTATTGAAAAAAACTGTTATCAAGCGAAATTGACAATCTGAAGCGAAACCTTCTATTTCGCTTGGACTTTCAAGCGAAATGGTCTGATACAAATTCAATCAGTTCAAGCGAAATCCAACAATCCAATTTCGCTTGAACTTTTCAAGCGAAATCTAAGACCTATTATGTTACAAGCGAAATCAACAGATAAACTCAAGCGAAATCAGAAAAATAAGCATATTTCAAGCGAAATTATCAATATATTTCAAGCGAAATCTGCTGATGTCATCTTTTTCGAACAGTTTTCAAGCGAAAAGTTAATTTTTTATATGAATTCGATCGATTTTAAGTCCAAATCTTTTAAGGAATAGTTATCACACTAAATCGCTTGTTATATGTCAAATTCAGGTCATTTTCACCGCTGAAATATGTTCAAATCAGAAAAGTATGAAAAGAAGTGAGTAGAAATAAGAAAATCCGGTAGAATCAAGCTGTAATGGTATGAACTCCTCGTCCTGAGCTCTGATACCACTTGATGGATCGTTCTAAGACCTCTAAACGTCAGTTAAGGCAGTTCATCTTTGAGTACGAAGGCGGAATCAACGTAAACAAAGTCATAACAGCTAATTTCCTTTTAATCTTTCTTTTCTGATTGATTTTCGTGCTTTTACAATGTAATCTGATACAAATCCGGCAGCACCTCTCTTTACACACACATACAGATCCGCTTCAAATGACACACACACTCTCCTATTTATAGATCACAAGATTTCGCTTGGAATGACATGAGTTGCTGTTCAAGCGAAATCACATCAATTGATTTCGCTTGAGATTGGTTCAAGCGAAATTGTTATAATGTAAATGAACCGATTTCGCTTGAATCCCCAAGACACTCTTTCAAGCGAAAACCTTATCTCAAACATGATCTAAACCTAATTAAGACCCTGTTGTGTGTACATTCAACCTATCTAAACAAAAGACTTGTAAAAGACATAGTTAACAGACACTAAGTGCACCAACAACTATTTATCACATCAGTTCAGTGGTTTGATCTGTATTATTAATTGAACAGTTGTTTCATCTTTATACTAATAAAATTCATATACACTTTGATGAATATTAAGCTTCTCATCTTGATTGTTTGGGTGTAGTATTCTTGAAATTGGTTCAAACATTTGATTGTTCAAAATATTCCACTGTTGAAATACAACCTCTGTTTCTTCAATCTCCATGTTGACCACTGATTGGCCGAACATCAGTGTTTCGAAACTGGTTGGTATTCACTGATCGGAAAAAATAGCCACTGCTCACTTTTAAATTGTTGACAACCAATTACATAAGAGTTCCACCAACATTATTTTCATCATAAAATTTAAAGTTAAATTAAAAAATAAAAATAAATTCTTGATGACTATTTGTTTCAAATCAAATCAGTAATTAATGCTGATTTTCTTGAGCTTTGGACATTTGATTAAGCAAATTTTGAATTTCAAATTGACGGTTATTATATGTTGATTAAAGTTAAAATAAAATTTAAAAAAGTCATTATGGCATTTGCTTTCAAATCAAGTTAGTAGTTACTGACAATATCAGTAATTTTGAAATTCAAAATATGCAAAATGGTAATTTAAAAGATTGTGTTTATATGTAACACTATTTATCACTTCAATTTAGTGGTTTGATCTGTATTATTAATTGAACAGTTGTTTCATCTTTATACTAATAAAATTCATATAAACTTTGATGAATATTAAGCTTCTCATCTTGATTGTTTGGGTATAGTATTCTTGAAATTGGTTCAAACATTTGATTGTTCAAGTATTCCACTGCGGATACACAACCTGTGTTTCTTCAATCTCCATGTTGACCACTGATTGACCGAACATCAGTGTTTGGAAAACTGGTTGGTATCCACTGATCGGAAAAAATAGCCACTGCTCACTTTTACATTGTTGACATTCACTGATATTGACCATCAGCGGTTTCCCTAAAAAATAGTCAGTGCTCACGTTTTTATTTTTGATATTGTTAATTAGTGATACATTGAAATTATCAAATGAAAACTAGAATTACAATCAAATTACCATTTTACCTAATCTTTACATTCCAATTACATAAGAGTTCCACCAACATTATTTTCATAATAAAATTTAAAGTTAAATTAAAAAATAAAAAAAAAATCTTGATGACTATTTGTTTCAAATCAAATCAGTAATTAATGCTGATTTCTTGAGCTTTGGACATTTGATTAACCAAATTTTGAATTTCAAATTGACGGTTATTATATGTTGATTAAAGTTAAAATAAAATTTAAAAAAGTCATTATGGCATTTGCTTTCATATCAAGTCAATAGTTACTGACAATATCAGTAATTTTGAAATTCAAAATATGCAAAATGGTAAGTTAAATTTTTCGTTCTCTCTCTCTCTCTCTCTTTTTTTCCTACAGTGCATATCAGTTCTAATATTTAATTATTTTAATAAAGCAGCATATAAGAATATACACTACTTTTACCTTTGAAATTAAATCTGAAATTTATGACGTCCAATAACAGTGTCAAACTATAACAGTGGTTCAGCATCAACTTTAGTTATTCTATGTTTCTTTTTATTTGTTTATGTTAACAGTGTTTATATGTAACAGTGTTTTCCGCATCAGTGTTTTATAGACTGTTAGGTTGTTAGATGTCATCACCTTAGTGTTTTATATGTAACAGTGTTTAGGAACAGTTTTGTATTTCACATCACTTCAGTGGTTTGATCTGTACTATTAATTGAACAGTTGTTTCATCTTTATTTTAATAAAATAAAATTCCTATACACTTGGATGTTAAGAGTGTTTAAGTGTTTATATTTAACAGTGTTTTTCGCATCAGTGTTTATAGTCTGTTAGGTTGTTAGATGTCATCACCTCAGTGTTTTATATGTAACCGGTTTTATGGCATCATTGTTTATATGTAACAGTGTTTATCACCACAGTGGTTTATATGTAAGAGTATTTATCACATCACTTCAGTGGTTTGATCTGTACTATTAATTGAACATTTGTTTCATCTTTATACTAATAAATAAGGTAACACAAAATACACTTGGATGATTATTAAGTTCCTCATCTTGATTGTTTGGGTATTGTATTATTGAAAGTGGTTCAAACATTTGATTGTTAATGACTATTTGATGCAAATCAAATTAGTAATTAATGCTAATTTCTTGAGCTTTGGACATTTGAGTTATGCAAAATGTGAATTTCAAATTGACGGTTATTGTTTCTTAATTAAATTTAAAATAAAATATAGAAAAGTCATTATGAAAATTGCTTTGAAATCAAGTCAGTAATTTTGAAATATTGAAATTCTTAATATACAAAATGGTAATTTAAAATTGACGTTCTTTTTCTTTTTTTGCCTACTTTGCATATCATTTCTAATATTTTATTACTTTAATAAAGCAGCATATAAAGATATACACTCCCTACATTTGAAATTACATTTGCCACTGCATTCAGTTAAAATTTTTATTGGATAATCGGTAAGCTTGAATTTCAACCTTGATATTTTTTTAAGAACATCCATGCTTATTGTATTATCATATTACGTTTAGCAATACTTATATTTTGCTTATTCTTTTTTTTTTTATGTACAGTCTTCAAATGGAGGTTGCAAATGTTAGCATGCTTAACGATCTTAATACATTCTCAAACAACTATTCGATTAGAGTGAAGATTGTTAGCATTTCGAAGAAGATGATGAATGATAACAAAAATGAAATATATCGTCTTGATATGATCTTCATGGATGAGATGGTACCGTATATAGTTGTGTTATAATTTTTTTGGACATATGAATATCCAAATGAATATAACACCTTTTTTATTTAATCGGATGTTTCATATTCTTAGGGAACTATGATACAAGCCAGCTGTTTGCATAAGATGCTAGGAAAATTCAAACACTTTCTTCAGTTGGATGAATGTCTTCTTATCACCAAACCTTCTCTTGCTACTAATAAGTCCTCTGCTAAGTATACCAAGAGAAATGACAAAATATCACTTTATTTCTATACTTCTGTTGAGAAATGCTTTGACTGGTCTGGACCGAAATACCGTTTTAATTTCGTTAACCTCAAGGATGTTGTTAAAAATAAATTTGAAGTTAATACAGTTATTGGTATGTAAATAACTACATGATATATATCTATTGTTTTGTCTTATTGTTTTTTTATTCTTATCACTTCTTAATGTTGTTTTCTTTTCACAATATATTTTTGTTTATAGATTGGATTGGTTATGTGGATGTATGTTTCAATCTAGAGGATACGTCAAAGAAGGATGGGAGCAAGGGCAAGAGACTTAATCTTAGACTTGAAGACCTTGAGTGCGTTCTTTTTATTAAGTTGTTGCATTTTGACGTTTAAACCATTATAAGGTTGCTTGATGTTATTATGTTTTATGTTAATGTTTTAGAGGCCAAAAGTGTCCGGTTACTTTGTGGGATGGTTTTGCTATTGACATGTTTGCTTACATGAATGATAAGAAACGAGAGAAATATGTTGTTATCCTTTGTCATTTTGGTATGGTCAACCTTTACAAAGGTACAATTTAAACTTAATTAGTTTAATTTTTTTATTGTTATAGATTTACTTATATGTTTTAAATTTGACACTATTTATATTGATCTACATTTGGTTTTAATTTTAAATTCAGGCAAGCGTGGCGTTGCAAACGGCTTTGAGTTAAGCAGACTTTTTATTGACACTGACATTGAAGAGATATCCTCTTTTAGGAAGAGGTATAGTTAGTAATATGCATATAAACATTAAACAGTATTATTTTGTACCTACATTTATTTTTTACGTTTTAATTTGATCACATGAATCTGTTTAGATATGTAGAAAAAATTTATGCTTCATCTTCATCAAATGATCATGTTGGTTCAAACGTCATCTCAAGTGTTGAAGATGAGTTTCTTAATAACCCTGATTTCATGCTTATTGGTTTCCTGGGAACCATATCAACGGTGTGTATTTTCTTATAAGTACTCTACATGCTGAGTTTTTTAAAAGTCTTTTCTAAGTGTTATTATTTTTGTTTGATGTTGATAGACAAAGAATGTTTTGGTTGTTGGCACAATCACAGCTATATGCACTGATAAACTTTGGTATTATAATGGTTGTAACCACTGTAAGTCAGGTGTGGAGGAAAGATTTGTAACGAAAGAAAATCCGGATGGTTTATCTGATGTTGATCATGAAAAATCGTTGGTGTGTACAAATGATAAATGTGAAGGAGTCGACATCTATTCTATTCCGCGGTTTGAGATTACAGTTTTATTTCCTTATACTAAATACTAATATGAACGACACTTTTGTTTTTAGTAATACTAATGTTTTCATTTGTTTTTAACTTTGATAGGTTCAAGATACCTATTAGGGTGCAAGACTCTTCCGGTACTGTGTCTTTGACACTGTTTGATTTTGAAGCTTACAAGATTCTTAAGAAAACTGCCAAAGACTTAGTTTCAATTCAAGATCAGGTAACAAATACATGCATTCAGTTATTTGGCCATGTACTATATATAATTTAAAATTAATTTTTATAAAATTGTATGTTCTCAATTATGGAATCATTCTGCTCATTGTAATTTATATTCATTTTTATAAAATTATAGGTTGTTAATTCTGGAGAGATACCGAACCCATATCCTGAGATCTTTGACACATTGATTGGAAAGAGGTATGCTTTCATCATAAGTGTTAAAGACTATAACATTGAGCATCAGGTTGAAAACTATGGTATTTCAATGGCCACTAACGATGATGAGATCCTTGCCGCGCTCTGCGCCAAATTCAATCTTAACCAGGTCTAAATCTTCATTATGTCATTCTTTTAATTTGATATACATATCCTTTTAAAATATATTTATACCATTGTGTGTATTTTATGTTATTATGTATTATGTACTTAAAGCATGAGCAGTCCGAATCGTTGGATGTTCCAGAATCCTGCAGTTTGTCTACTCCTGTTGACCTTATGAAGGTAATATGAGAATTTCCTTATTTGTAGTAAATTTTTTTAAACGTTAGTACTTATTGTCTTTTTATATCAGGATGAGTTGTCATACTGCGGTGAGAATGTTACACCTGCATCCCAAGCACTTGTAGGCACTAAGAATCCGTCTTCTGATGAAACAAAACGTAATATTCGTGAAGTGTTCGATGTGGATGATGCATTAGGTTGCTCCTCGACAAAGCGCCGCATCAGTGATGAACTCTCTCAGGATGAAGATGCTGGTGTTTCGACGCTTTTGATTCCAAAGATTGAGAAATAGTGTCTTCTGTATTTTCAAATACATTTATGTGTTGATTTCATATGGTGTTGCCATGTTGAACTTATGGTTTTCGTTTTGTTGATTTTGGGTGTTTGGTGGGTTATGTTTTGGACTGATTATGTGGTTTTGAATTCCTAAAAACTTACCTGCTTATTATAATGTATATTGTTAAATAAATATTGAGATGTTCAATAGTCAATATTTATGTTTAAAACTTATCTGTATGAATAGTAGCAACAATTTATAATATATATTGTATATACCCAATTAACAACTTTTTATCTACAAACATTTCTAATCTTTAAGCAATTTTAATGTTATTATTTTATCTCATAATTTATATAGGATTATCCGTGGATGTGGTTGTTCTTTATTGGTTTTTACCGTTATCCCTGCCCACTAAGATTTAGTAAGTATCCGTCATATGTTACAGTTTAAAAAAAATATTTAATTTGTGCCTGTTTCTCCCATTACTTATTTAAGTAATCTCATTCAATAGGTTTTTTATATACTTCAAATTTTCTCTAAGTCATTCAAAGAATGTTGTTCAGAAAAATCGTAACCAAGTATGAAGCGTAAATTCAAACCCATTTTATTTGGTTTTTTGTTTGCTTTATTGATCCATGTTTTATTTTATTTTTTTTCTTTGGTTTATTTGGATAACTGAAGAAAATACCGTTTAACTTAAATAGTTATTAAATAAAGATAGTAATATTTGATTTTAAAAATCATATACAAATAAACCATAAACCTAACTGATGAACATCCGATTTACATTCCACAAAGATTACAAAATTTGTTGTTAAGTTTTTTATCAATGTAATACATTATTTGGAATAATTAATTCAATAATATGAAACAATTTTATTTTGCTTTTCATGAAATGATTTTTAATTACAAAATGATAAAATGCAATATTATAATTTATTGAGGTTATGTTTAATCCCTAGGTATTATATATTGTAATTCAAAATTTAAAAACCACTGTTTTCTTCTATTGTTTTAATGTTCCTGATCTTAATACTCTTTCTTCTTTTGAAAGCTTCTCATTCTTTCAGAATTAACAATGTCAAAGAATTCACGTTCATTTTCTACAACAGCTAATTCATCTCAACGAAATTTACATAGTAAGTGAAATTATAACTTCTTAACTCATCATTTCCCAAATCAAAATCAACTTTTAGATTCAAATCATAATTCTACTTGGTTTTTTTGTAGGTCCTCTTATGAGAACTCCTGTTTCAAATATCTCTAACAGATCTCCTCTTTCAGATATCACAAATGGTAATAGCTCTTGAATTTGATTATAAGTATTCTTTTTTCCATTTTATGTTTCTAAGTGGACTGATTCTTGTGTTTTGAACATATTATACTTTCTCTGTTTTTTTGTTATTTCACCGAATGAAAGGCGTAAGCTTCGAAAATTAATACTTGATAATAAGAAATTAAAGAATGCGTGGTCATCATCAGCTGCTAATTCATCTCAACGAAATTTACGTAGTAAGTGTAATTATAACTTCTTAACTCATCATTTCCCAAATCAAAATCAGGTTTCATATTGAAATCATAATTCTACTTGCTTTTTTTGTAGGTCCTCTTACGAGAACTCCTGTTTCAGATATCTCTAACAGATCTCCTCTTTCAGATATCACAAATTGTAATACCTCTTGAATTTGATTATAAGTATACTTTTTTCCGTTTTATGTTTCTAAGGGGACTGATTGTTGTGTTTCGTACATATTATACTTTCTCTGTTATTTAGTTACTCCACCTAATGAAAGGCGTAAGCTTCGAAAATTAATACTTGATAATAAGAAATTGTTAAATGCATTGTCATCACCAACGAATGTTTGTAGCATCTTTTCTGAGAATGCAAATATGGTTGAATGTTCTGATTCTACAGATCAACATATGTACTCCATTGCGTGTCGAGCAGTTAGAAATGCTACTGGTTCTTTAATTTCAACTACACCAGGTTTGTATTTTGTTTCTTTATTATTTGTTTTGATAAACACATTACTAAACCACATACCGGTCTTAACATCAATGTTTTAATATTGGATGTTCATATAATGGCATTAACATAGGTACACCAGCAGATAGCAACCGTCGATATTCCATTACTTCTAGCATTATTAGCAGTAACAATCAGCCGATATTGGGTAGTAACTCTACGCTTACACGGCTGTCTTCTGGTAAACGTAACCTTGAGCGCAAGAAGCGTGATAATACTCCTGTACGTATGCTCTCTTTGGATTCCGATCAAGAAAATGTGTTCTTGTGCACTGATGAAGATCCTTATAAAGGGATATCTAAAGGTTTTAATCTATTTTATTCTTTTAGGACATTTGTTGTGTTCTACCTGTAATATAACTCTCAATCATTTGTTAACAGATTATTTGGACCATGGTGACCAAGTGCTTACATGTCAGCTTTGTAGTGCAAAGTTATGGGCATCGGAAGGTGGAAAAGGTCGTTTAACTGTAAATAAGCTATGTTATGGTATGTGTTGTGGGTATGGTAAAGTTCAGCTACCGCCTTTAAAGGATGCACATCCTTCTTATCAAAATTTGTTTTCTTCCTCAAATCCAAAAAGCAACTTCTTCCTAAAGAACATAAGGCGATACAACTCTATGTTCTCTTTACATCTATGGGTGGAAAGCTTGATTCTAATATCAACAAGGGCAATGCTCCATTTATATATCGTATCAGTGGCCAAAACTATCATTGCATGGGGAGTCTCAAACCTCCAGCTGGAAATGAAGCTAAGTTTTGTCAGCTATACATACATGATACTGAAAATGAAATAACAAACAGACAGGCATTATTCAGGTACGAGGGATTTCTAAGTTCCATTTTTATTCTATTAAAGAACATCTAGAAATTTAACCATTTGTAGTTCAATATCAGTTGTTAAGTACCATCACTTAATCCTTAATCACTGATTCTCTATCCAGAGATTGCTACAACAGCAGTTGTTAACCATTAGTAGTTCAGTATCTGTTGTTAAGTACCATCAGTGTTTTAATCACCAGCAGTGCTTAAAAGTTTTTTTCATCAGCTGTTTGACTTAACAGTAGTTTGCGTTATTAATTCTAAATTCATCAGTTGTTGTAGGTAAACTGAAGTTTCCTACAATAAGCTCTGCCCAGTTAAGTTTCCTACAATGACATTGATTATAACAATTTAATAAGGCAAAACACTGTTGGATATAATTACATTTGTACACAAAGTCTAACTAACCCCATCCAATGTTCAAGACCAAACCACTCATGCCTACCAAACCACTGTTTAAGACCAAACCACTGAAATGTTACTTTTCTCAACATATTCTAAAAGTTTTGAGCTGTATCAACAGTTGTTTACAACTGTTCTTCCTTAAAACTTAATTATTAATCACTGATTCTCTATGTTATGCGTTGGAAGCCACGTTATGCGTTGGAAGGTTGGCGAAAGTTTATGACTGACAATAACTTGAGGTTTGGTGATATGTTGCATTTCACATACGTGTCTTCGCAACAGAAGATAGTATTAAATCAAGTTACATCAGTTTAACAAACACATTTTAAGTCTGTTCTGATATCAGATACTAATTATGAATTTTTTGATGGTGATGTTGTAGGTTTTTTTCTTAAATTATTAACTTGATGTTTTTGTTGCTATGTATGGCTAAGATGATAAAACACTGTTATTAGCACTTTATGTTTTATATTTGGCCAATTAGATTATGTGTTAAATTATAGTTCTTTAAGTCATTGTTCCATTTTCTTGAATTGTATCTAATTTTTTAAAGAACTTCAATAACAAATAGTGGTTTGAACATCTGTTTGCCTTTTGGTCAATAGTTAATGGAAACCTATGTTAGGTTCAACAATGTTTTGAAGAGGAAAACTGTGTTAGAAGACAGTAGATCTTAACAAGTTAAACATCTGTTAAGGCTTAAACAGATGTTTGCCCTTTAACAGATGTTTGGCCTTTTATATCAAATGTCTGGACTTAAACAGTTGTTTGACCTTAAACACATGTTTGAACCTTAAACAGATGTTTTGCCTTAAACAGATGTTCTTCTTCTATATCAGATATTTGGACTTAAACAGATGTTTGACCTTAAACAGATGTTTCGCCATAAACAGATGTTTGGTCTTAAACCAAACATTTGTTTAAGCTCAACATCTGTTTGACTATTTGTCAATATCTTATTGACTTTTGGTTAACATCTGTTTCAAATTTGGTCAACATCTTATTTTGTAAAAGAGGTACAAAAACAAAGATTTTTTCAAAATCTCAAATCACCCTATCATGTAAGTGCATTGATGTAAAAGTGGAAATGATGTTATTCATATGGTCCTGTTGTGCTTTTGTTTGTCCTCTAATATGAGTTCATGATATAATGCGGTGATTTG
Organism: Helianthus tuberosus; assembly: GCA_030545235.1. Classification (NCBI taxonomy): domain Eukaryota; kingdom Viridiplantae; phylum Streptophyta; class Magnoliopsida; order Asterales; family Asteraceae; genus Helianthus; species Helianthus tuberosus. The sequence goes on from CM060423.1 coordinate 177,007,708, forward strand.
AAGACATTTTTGTTGAATCGAATGAGATGGTTGATGTAATGCGGTCGTATTAATAACAAATAGTAATTAATTAATCTAAATAACTTTCCCGAGCCCGGGAAGCAATCCCGGGTAAAAACCTAGTAAAATTATAAATAAAAATTCACTAGAAACAATAAATACACAATTAAATTTTGCTTTGACTAACCAATGTGGTGTCAGAACTTATTGTACTAGCCTTTCAAATTCGAAAATAGAAATATATAATTAAAAAGTTGTCATCTTGTTTCTTCCTTCTCTTGGTAACCAGAGCTTCTTACCAAGGAAAAAAAAACCCACCATCTTGCTATCCATCGTCTTCTAATATTTTATCTTTCACTTTTACCATTCTCTCATGGTTTCACGGATGTACTTAGGAGTATCCTAATAAAGGATATCCGATACATAAAAAACGAAGAAGAAAACGAATGTACTTCGTCAAGAAAGTTGAGGGGTATCTCGGGTAACCCCAGGGATAGCTATAGATCCGCCCATGGCTTACATTTAAAGCCCAATATCACAATTCAAAATCTTGAGTCAACAAATAGAAGCTCACACTTGATGTTAATCAGAGTCAGATTAGAGGTGCATAAATCGGGTTTTTTTTGCGGTTGTATTATTGGCACATCTTGGAAAATTAAATCGACACCTTTAATACGCATCATATAGGCTTATACGATGCGTATTGGTACTAGGTTGTCCTTCAAAGCTGACATCTAGGGTTCACATGCAACCCTAATACGCATCGTATAGGCCTATACGATGCATATTGTAGTACGAGGTTGCTTTCTGTCACTTAAAAGTGACAGAAAGTGATTGACGTCAGCCCTATACGGGTCGTGTAGGCTTATACTCTATAGTGGAGCATGCCTACACTCAATAGATCTACTACTTTTATTCCTCAGTCTGTGACTAATGGCTACTCATGAAACACTACTATTCAACTTTTAGCCATTTCTAAATGTATATATAATATATAATATATAATATATAATTAACTCTATATTAATTACCACCTTTTGCTTACACGTATAAATACTATTCAACTTTTAACCATATCTAATGCATAATAAGGTACAAGATGACATTCACCAAATTTAAATAGTTAATTCAAGTTACTTTTCTCTTCTTTCACCTTTCTTCATTTCTACATATTTCTAAGTATAATTTTTATTTCCTTTTCTTTATCATTCTTTGTTTTGTTTTGTTTTTCCACTATAAGGATATTCATCATTTTTTCTATACCCTCAAACAATGCTATATTAATTTTTTTGATTAATTGATTACACATCTCAATCGTTGAACATTAGTATTACCATATATTTTAAATTTTTATATAAATTGATGATGTTTTCCCTTTTCTTACTTACTTTATATAGTACAACATTTTAACATTTACATGTATATAAAGTGTATATATTTGCTTAATTTATTTGTTATATATATAAAATGTATATTTTTTAACGTTTTAGAACTAATTACACAGTTGGTTTATATGGCTTACCTAAATTACATATACGTTTGCAGACCCGTCGTAACGCACGGGCCCTCAATACTAGTTTTACATTTTTAGTAATATTACGGAAACACATCCAAAAGTAGAAAATAAACCAACTAAAATAAAGCATTGATAGACAACGGTTAAGAATATATAAGATTATTTTATAACCTTTTTGTGGATATATATTTCATGTAAACGGGCATCTGATTTCAGGTAATCGGGACAGTTATCATCTAATCTGATACCGATCTCATACATACCACTCCTTCGGGTATGCCTAGGTTCAGGTGGGTCCACAGAAAGTAATTTGCTTTTCAAGGAGATTGTTGCAAAATCGAGTTCCTGCTCTCTCTAATCTGGCCTTGAGAGGAATTAGACTTGATTCCACTGTTTGTAAATTCTGTAACCAGCATAGCAAACAGGTAATGTAATTTTGCTGCTGAAGTTTGGTCCTCATGACCAGGCTCTACATTTGTCTTCACCCTTGCTTCATGAGCTTGCAATTACCCATTTGAGATCCTTTGACTCTTCGAATGCGATCACTGATGGGATTTTAACATGTTTATCAAAGCAATTTCATCCATATGAAATAAAAACGCAGCGGAAAATAAGTTTAAAACATGTTACTTTTATAAGATATAAAACCATTTATATTCAAAATCCCAAAACCCGGATCCATATATGAGATGTATACTATCAAACACAACCATAGGATGTTTAGAAAAACTACCTTCTTGAAGTACAAGGAGTAATGGATATGAAGAAGGTGATGCTTCTTGAACGGTTGCCTTCAAGTGTAGAAGACCTCAAGCTTGTATACCCCAAGCCTTCCAACAAACACTCTAGTTTTAGCTAGGATTTCTACACTTATGAATTCACTATTGAAACCCTCTTGAAAAGCCATCATATGGCCGAAAATATGAGAGGAGGTTTTGGAGTTCTTGCACTTGATATATGAACTTGAAACTCTCTACTAGATCAACCATACATGACCCGATTTATTTAGAGTCTTACACTTGATTTTTCAAATAAAAATCAACTCTTGGATGATCATGTTGAGGCCGAAAATATGCAGCCATTTTCAGCCATTTTCTTCAAGTTCCTTACACTTCAAATATTCATCAAAATGAATAAATAAGACATGAGAGATTTGCCACCCACATTGCCCAATAGGAGATCAACTAACACATGCATTTGCATGCAATATGATTGGCCAAGGAACTTAGGGAAGACCATCCAATCAAGATGCCTCTAACTTATGACAACATGCATGGAACCTCATTGGACAAGAATATTTTGGGAAGACCCCATGGGGGGGGGGGGGGGTGGCGGCCAAGCTTTTTAAAAAAAAAAATACAATTTCTTTTATATAAAATATAAGTCTTGCATATATATATTTTATAACTTTTATAAAATATAACATCATATGTTATAGGACTTATGCTATTTTTATGATGTTATTTAACCCATTAAATAACAAAATAAAATACTCTCTCAAAATAAATTATCCATATAATTTATTAGTTTGTCAAGTGCAATTATTTAGAAAACCAATTTCTAAATATTCTAAGTGTTGATATTTATTTATTTGATCATATCATAAATATTGTAAGTGTTTGTCTAGCTTGTTATTGGGTATGACTCGACTTGGATCATAACGTACTAGCCACATCAATTTAATATGTGTCTTGGGCATACAGAGTCCAACAATCTCCCACTTGCACAAGATACATAGAAGATTGATGCAAGTAGTAAATAACGCCTAACTACGGTTTACTACCCCTAATACGTATGACTATATGTGCCATTCAATAACATCATCCCCTTCAAGTCCCTTACTTGAACATGATTTAGGTGAATCTATCATTTACACAGAGTGATCACTCTCTGTTGATTTAACTTTAGCAGGCCTTAGACATCTTACTCTCAACGAATAAGAGGAACAAATCCCATCTTGACTACATACGTCTCTCACAATCACCTTGTACCACACCTAAGCTTAGCCTTATGTACTGTCATATTACTGACAGCGAAGAAATAAGTCAAGGCATAATATTTGGTGAATATCAAGACCCAATATGTATCTCAGGTCTGAGGATACTATGATATTCTCCTTTACTCAAATTTACTTATGATCAATCACAGATGATTCCATGCAGTAATATTTGAGAGCGAGTCAGTCCAATATTTGTATCCCATAAATATCCATGAACCTTGGTAGCAACACTTTGCTCTATATTCATATCTAATGAATATCCACCAATCCAAATTCATAATAGTCTTACATTCATATTTGTTCCCACAATTATGATCGACTACGGACATTTAGAATAAGTAACTTATTCACGGATTTAAACATGCTAATATGGAACATAACTCAACATACCATAAAGAGTTATAATAACAATTGTTCCAATATCCAAATACAAAATAGATCAAATCCAATCACTAGAATATCGAAGTCCTAAGGCACAAGTATGACCCTTTCATGCTTTGCCCTTTCAAGGAGCTTCGTGAGTGGATCCGCAATATTTTGATCAGTGTGAACTTTGCGAATACATATCTTTCTCTTTTCAACTTCATCCCTTATGTAGTTGAAACTCCGCTCAATGTGCCTAGTCTTTTGATGTACACGAGGTTCCGTGATTTAAGCAATCACACCATCGTTATCACAAAGATCACTAGGGTCCTGAATGGTAGGGACTACCCCTAGATTGGTAATAATTCAAGTGGCAGATCCATATGAATTATCTCGATCAATGAAGCGGCGATGTATTCTGATTCTGTAGTGGACAATGCTACCCTGTTTGTGATCGAGAACCATCTTGATCAGTTTGGAAACTCGTATCCATGTAACCCTTTACAACGAATTCCGAAACTCGCATCCTTGTAACCCTTTTACAACGAGTTCTTTTTCACCAGATCCATATATTAGAAATATATCCTTAGTCCTTCTAAGGTATTTCAATATACTTTCTAATAGTCACCCAATGACTGTTACTCGCTGGAATCTTTTCGTCATGCCTAAAGCGCATGACTTGTCTGTTCCAGTACATATCATTACATACATAATGAATCCTATAGCTATCGCATATGGGATTCCTTTCAATCTTTCTTGCTCATCCTTTGAGCTTGGACATTGAAACGCTTTCAATATTGTCCTCTCTTTGAATAGGTACCAAACCTTTCATAGAGTTCTTCATCTTGAACCTTTTCAAGACTTTGTTAATGTATGCACTTTTGTTTAAACCTATCTTGCGCCTTGACCTATCCTTATAGATCTTTATTCCTAAATATAGGCGACTTCACCAAAATCCTTAATGGAAAAACAACTTTCAAGCCAGGCTTTTACACCCTCCAAGGTTGGAATGTTATTTCCAAATAGTAGAATGTCATTGACATATAATACAAAGAAAGTAATAATGCTCCCACTAGCCTTCTTATTCACACAAGCTTTATCAACGTTTTTTATGAATCCATATTCCTTAATCTCTTCATCAAAACGGTGATTCCAGCTTTTAGATGCTTGTTTCAATCCATAGATTGATTTCTTTAACTTGCACACTTTGTTAGGATGTTTTGGATCGACAAAACCTTCAGGCTGAACCATATAGACATCTTCATCAAGATATCCATTGAGGAAAGCCGCTTTGACATCCATTTGCCAAATCTCATAGTCATAATATGCAGCTATGGAAAATAATATCCTAATCGACTTTAGCATTGCCACTGGCGAGAAGGTCTCATCATAATCAACCCTTTGAGTTTGAGTGAAACCTTTTGCTACAAGTCTCGCTTTACAAGTATCCAAGTTACCATGCATTACAGTTTTCTTCTTGAAAACCCACTTATTTCCAACTACTTTAGAGTTAAGTGGTGGCACAACCAATTCCCATACTTGGTTGTCATACATGGATTGCATCTCTACGTTCATAGCTTCAAGCCATTTGTCACAATCGAATTTTGACATTGCATCATGGTATGTGGTTGGTTCACCCGAATCTACCACGTAGCATCCATCCATGAAAGATCCATATCTTTTAGGTGGATTACTAATTCTACCAGATTTGCGAACGTATTGTGTGTGTTGATCAATCACTTGATCATTTTCAACAACCTCTTGTTGAGTGCTAGTATCAACCAAACGTGTATCGTTTTGTGGTTCTTGATCCTCCTCAAGTTCCACTGTTCTGTCACTAGTTCCTTTCATAAGGAACTTAGCTTCCAAGAACTTAGCCTTTTTAGCAATAAATACCTTTGCTCTGTTGGATCGTAGAAATAATATCCTATATCATCTTTAGGATATCCTACGAAGATACACTTAGTGGATCGTACTTTCAACTTGTTTGGGGTGTATTGCTTCACATAAGTTTTACAACCCATACTTTTAAATATGATAATGATGGAACCTTTCCATGTCATATTTCAAAAGACGTCGTATCCACTTTCTTGGTTGGGGCCATATGGGCCACGGAGAGCAAAGCGTAACCCCAAAGTGATAGAGATAATGCGCTCCTAGCCATCATAGATCGAACCATATCTAATAGAGTTCGATTCCTCCTCTATCAAAACGAAGAACTTTAAAAGAGTTGATTTTGTACTACACTTTTTGAAGATTTTGAACGTTTCAAAACTTCTTCTTTGTGTCAAGTACACATAACCATAACTACTATAGTTGTTGGTTAAAGTAATGAAGTATCTTTCACCATTCCTAGTCATTGGCTTAAAAGGATCACATACATTCGAATGTATGATACCTAAGAAATCTATTGCCCTTTCCCACTAAAGGGTTTCTTAGTCATTTTACTTTGTAAACAAGATTCACATGTATCAAATGAACCAATTTCATTTGTTTCCAAAAGATCATTCTTTCGAAGTGTTTACATGCGACATCTGTTTATATGACCAAGGCGATAATGCCAAAGATAAGTCTCACTCAAATCCATTTTGAGTTTGTTGGTGATTGCTTGGTACATTTAACTATCAAATGATGTATTATTTATGAACCAATTCATAACTACCATTTGAAGGCATAGTTTTAAAGTAAAACATGTCATTCATCGAAATATAAATGTCATTGTTTACAAACTTTAAATCAAAACATATTGTTTCAAAAGGGAAACTTAAATAATGTTCCTAGTCAAACTAGGAGCATTCAAAACATTTTAAAACAATTTCCAAACCATTTGGAAGTTTCAAAACATAGTCTCCTTTCTTGTAATGTTTTATTTCTTTTGAACCTTTTTTGCAACGAATTGCAAACATGAGTTCCACATCCGGTATCTAATACCCATGTGTTAGAAGAGATAATATTAAGGTCAATATGTATTATTAAAATTGTACCTGAGGTTTTCCTAGCATCCCTCTTGTTTTTTAACTCTTTGAGATAAGTTGGACAATTCCTACTTAAATGCCCTATCTCACCACACTCAAAGCATGGATCGTTCATGGCAACCTTTGCCTTCTTCTCTTTTGGTTTCGGTGGTTTCGCTTTAGTCTTTCTAATCATTTCCCTCCCGTTTCCATTTGCAACATTTGCTTTGGTGTCGGGGTGATGCCCTTTCTTGTTGTCACCCTCATTGATCGTTAGAATGGATAAAATTCTTTTATCCATATCGAGCCTTTCGAGGTGATCAATGTGGCTTTTTCATCTTAAAACATAAGATGAGTCCGATTGGGTTTCCTCCATTCGACACGCATGAAGCGCTCGAATGGTTTCGAAGCGTCCTACCCTTAGGAACATTTCCTATAATTGGGTAATCATGTCGTGTGCTCATGATGTTCAAAACCTTTTGAATCTCGGGAATCAAAATTCCTAACATGAGGCAAGAGGCTTGCGTAGTATCCTCGATATACTTAATCCAATCGTTATAGGCATCCTTATCTTCCATAAGATGTTCATCGGGATTAGGATCGTTTTCTAGTGATAGGTTACGGACGGTTTGGGTAATATTGTTAGCGGCCATCTACAAAATTTAACAAGGTTCAATTTTAGTATTTTCGATATTATTATACTTTAATCATTAATACCCTTTTGTGTCTCATAGACAATTAATAATTAAAATCTAGAATCCAACGTTACATTTAAATATTGGTTAGGTGACATTTATCCCTCTATTTAAATTAACAAGGTAGTCAACGTTTGACAATTGCAACTCTTTGCAACTTTTAGCCATATGGGATCGGTTAAACATCTTTATGTTTAGTTGGCATGTTTAATCCCATCAACACCTTTGTTCCCCATGCTTCGGTGACCCTAAGTTCATGGTTTTCAAATCAAGTCGTCCAACTTACACACACGTGTGAGTTTATACATATAAGTGGTTAGGTGACCTTTATCCCACAAACATGGTAAACCCACCTCGAATATACAAGTTCCCTCAAATATGGTTAGGTGACCTTTATCCCACAAAAGAGTTCCCAAGTGATTCGAGTGTTGTATAAAAGGATGGTGTTTGACTTGTTTTATAAAAAGGGATTTTGAGTTTTCAAAATTCTAGTTTAGAAAACTTTATGTACCATATATTTGCATGCATTCAAATCCTTGGTACTTTTGTGAAAACAAATTTTCAAGGTTCTTTTTAATAAAACCCATTTTATTATAAAATCATTAATTTTTAATAAAACCTTTTATTAATCGTTTTAATGATTTTGTAAGAACCAATTTTAAGCTTGTTACGGGTTATTAGTTGTTAAGTATGCATATCCAAATATCATCCAAACAACCATAAATAAAATATAACCATACAAGCACATAACACATAAGATAAAAGGTGCATAACCATAGCCAACTATTTTGACCACACTTGTTAGCTGAAACAAGTGTGTCAAAAGGTCCTTCCTAAAGGGTGAATATGGACACAAAAAAGTGTCGGTGAACTCCCACTTGATCCCGCATCCAAATGCTTCAAGTCTTCATCTTGTGTTGTGATTTCTTCACTTCTTTGAGCTTCCAAATGTCTTTTAAATTCAGCTCCAAACTCCTTTGGACTTCAAAAATGTGTTTTGGTTATCGGGCTAAAATCCCGTTAAGAACTATGAAGTCCTTTATGCCCGAAATTGGCAAAAACCAAAACCGCATTTTTGTGTGCATCTTCTTTTACATAAAAGTATCCTAATACATTTTCTAGTAAAATAAATGCATCTAATCTATTTACTTACATACCAAATGAAAATAAATAAATTACATATTTTTACAAATGGAAGACAAAATAATAATTATTACAACCCATTGAATAATTAATAAATAAATCACAACACAATTATTCAACACAAGGTCATGGCTAGGTTATATGCACCAAAATATATATCCAAATATATATTTATATTAATTTCAAGAAGCATAAAAAAATGGTTCCCTTTTATGACCATTTTCGGTTATGTACTAAAAAACCGAAAAGATAAGTTTTGTCCAAACAAACAAATCATCCATATGAAATAATTTTTCAAGATTCATTTATGCATGTAAGAATATAATCTTGAAAAACAAAGGGATAACCATACTTAAAATTTCGGCCATAGGGTTTTCACCAAACCCGAAACCCGAAAATTTTAAGTCTATTGAAGCATGCACTCATATAAGCGGCTCTGATACCATTGATGGGATTTTAACATGTTTATCAAAGCAATTTCATCCATATGAAATAAAAACGCAGCGGAAAATAAGTTTAAAACATGTTACTTTTATAAGATATAAAACCATTTATATTCAAAATCCCAAAACCCGGATCCATATATGAGATGTATACTATCAAACACAACCATAGGATGTTTAGAAAAACTACCTTCTTGAAGTACAAGGAGTAATGGATATGAAGAAGGTGATGCTTCTTGAACGGTTGCCTTCAAGTGTAGAAGACCTCAAGCTTGTATACCCCAAGCCTTCCAACAAACACTCTAGTTTTAGCTAGGATTTCTACACTTATGAATTCACTATTGAAACCCTCTTGAAAAGCCATCATATGGCCGAAAATATGAGAGGAGGTTTTGGAGTTCTTGCACTTGATATATGAACTTGAAACTCTCTACTAGATCAACCATACATGACCCGATTTATTTAGAGTCTTACACTTGATTTTTCAAATAAAAATCAACTCTTGGATGATCATGTTGAGGCCGAAAATATGCAGCCATTTTCAGCCATTTTCTTCAAGTTCCTTACACTTCAAATATTCATCAAAATGAATAAATAAGACATGAGAGATTTGCCACCCACATTGCCCAATAGGAGATCAACTAACACATGCATTTGCATGCAATATGATTGGCCAAGGAACTTAGGGAAGACCATCCAATCAAGATGCCTCTAACTTATGACAACATGCATGGAACCTCATTGGACAAGAATATTTTGGGAAGACCCCATGGGGGGGGGGTGGCGGCCAAGCTTTTTTAAAAAAAAAATACAATTTCTTTTATATAAAATATAAGTCTTGCATATATATATTTTATAACTTTTATAAAATATAACATCATATGTTATAGGACTTATGCTATTTTTATGATGTTATTTAACCCATTAAATAACAAAATAAAATACTCTCTCAAAATAAATTATCCATATAATTTATTAGTTTGTCAAGTGCAATTATTTAGAAAACCAATTTCTAAATATTCTAAGTGTTGATATTTATTTATTTGATCATATCATAAATATTGTAAGTGTTTGTCTAGCTTGTTATTGGGTATGACTCGACTTGGATCATAACGTACTAGCCCATTTGACCATCATTTTGTTTATTGGAAAAGACAAACCTACCACCAAAGACCATCACAATCTCAACCCTTTTTACCACAACTGGGAAACCAAAACTAGTGGATGACCAAATGCTCATACCGGTTTCGGATCCATAACCTTCTCAACCACGTCCTGAGGGCTTTAACCGAATGCCACACATAGTCACCGGAGACCCCATATATGACAAGTAAATGGAGCAACAGTTATCACACTAACTTGAATCGTCGAAACTGACCTAGGAAGTTAATGATCTACTCGAATAAGGAACCTGTAATTGGAAAGCTACAAACCACCATGAGTCAGGTGTGCTTGCCTGATTCCTCTGTTAGCCACCACAAATTGTGGCCACCGTTGTCGTCTGCCAATTCTCTTAAAGGTATGTATCGTATGAAACTTCTACCTTATGCAGTTAATAAAGCAAACGAGGCAGGCAATTTGTAACGCCCCAAAATCTAAATGTTAATATTTGTCGTGTGTTCCTATATGACACGTCATGAAATAAATAACTAGGCTATTTAACCTAGTTAAGGGTATGGTCAAAAGAATTAAAAGAGGAAGGTAATGTCAGTTATGTTTTAAAGGTAAACCCGAGGGGCTAAAGTGGGAAAGATGAAAGTTAAGTTATTATATAACTTATCACACACAAACACACACATACGTGTGTGTTCGAGAAGGAGCAGGAGGCTCCCATGGAGCCTCAAACCCTAACACCATCTTTACTCTCAAATCGGAAGGCAAGATGAAGCTTAAATCCATAACCGAGCATGGATTAATGATCACCAACACGAGGGGATCATAAGGTATGTCTTAAATCTAAGATTGGTGATCATGGGTGAAGTGGGTTATGTTCTAATCCGTGAGTTAATATGAAATTGATCATGTACAAGGGTTAGAATCCTCGTTTAGAACATGGGTTATGTATGGTTGGCGTTAATTTGATGATTAGAGGTGGAACTCGTTAGTTAGGGGGAAAATGATGATTAGAATCACCTCCCATGTTCGAGTCTTGTTGAAAGATTGATGTATTATGTGGGTATGATGAATTATTGTTAGATGAATTAGGAGGAATGTGATGATGTTATGTTTAATGTTCATTTGGAATGATATATGATGATTAGTAGTAGGATTTGATGGGTTATGTATAAGTTTAGAAGATTTGTGCATGAAATAGTTGTACGTTATGTTTAAAAGGTAGTACTCACATCAAGTGTATGATGCAATGTATATAGTTTTGTCCGTATAGTCGATTATGATGTTACGGGTATATGTTGATAAGTCGATGGTTTCATATGGTTAATAGTTGACTTTTGAAAGTCAACAAGATTAAGAAACAAGATTTGACTCCTTGTCGGAAAGGTAGGATTATAGGAAGTCGTTTGGTACATGTTATGTTAATATGTATTATTTGTAATTACATGATGAATTACGTGTGATGGAAAGGATATGAAGTCGATTATATGTTTTAATGCTTGTTAGAAATGACTAAGGAAAGTTAAGTGTGAATTATGCGAATGATATGATTGTTACATGTACAAATGAGTATGCTAATAAGGGCGTGGTTTCGATGAAATGAAAGTATAGGAAACACGCCGAGACGGACTCAAGCTTGAGATGTTAACGGGTCAAGAAGAGGCAAGGAATCGGATACGAGCACGGACGCATAAGGTAAGTGATTTCTGTAATCACTTCTTAGTTCTATTAAGTAATATGGTGTTTTAATTAACTAAACACGATGGTTGAAGACAAGTATGTGTCGTAGTCTTTCGTCGTAAAGTATGGGATTAAAGTTGACCAAAATGCCCTTGATGGGTATTTTGGGCAAACGATCTTAAAAAGTAGTTTAGAAGCAAGTTACTCGATTAGTGTAATGTATTGGTTAAGTATGAAAGTGAGAAGTATGGTTTGTAAGTCATAAACGTTTTAATGCGCAACTACCCTTAACGGGTCAAAATAAGCTTTTGAGCGAAGACGGGTGGAATGAGATGTAGGGCATCCGAGAATGAATCTTTTATGACAAATGACCTTGAAACTATCAATTCATATGAAGTTAAGGTCAAACAAACAAGTTATGTGGGTAAATGCATGAACGGGTAAAAATCATGGAAAAGGGTAATAAGCCGAAGGCTTAAAAGTTATAAATTTCGGTAGTCCAAATGTTGGATCTTAACTCCATAAGATGGAGAATTAAATTACGGACGCGTAGGAAAAAGAATCGGGTAAAACGGACCAATAACGAAGAAGTTATGACCGTTTCCGTGAAACGCGGACGTGCTGGGAATATGCAGCAACCAGCTGCGAAGATTATGTGAAATCAGGGGCTAGGCGTGACGCCAGGGCCCTTGGCGTCACGCGAGGCCCCCTTGGTTGGCGAAAATCGTTCGTTTGCTCCGTTTTGGCTTGGGAACTCGTTTAAACGCGTTTTAAGTTGCGAATGACTAATTTAACTTATGTTTTACGACCATTAGGTAGGCACACATGTAGATAAGTACATATGTATGTTTGTGTATCTCTATACTCGTGTGTAGAAGTGTTTGAAAGAATGTATGCACCTACGTGGGTATCTTGATGAGTATGTGAGCAAGAATACGCGAATATATGAAGGTTTGTATGTGAGTAGGAGAGTATGAGTCGGGTATATTGCAATAGGTGGTTGTAAATATAAATGTAGGTATGTATGTACGTATGTAAGTTAGTATGAAGGCATGTAATAAGTATGTATGTATGTATGTATGTATGTATGTATGTATGTATGTATGTATGTATGTATGTATGTATGTATGTATGTATGTATGTATGAATGTATATATGTATGTAGGTGTGTATGTAGGTAGTACGTATATGTACTCAAGTGAGTATGTACGAAGGTATGCACGTATGTAAGTTAGTGTGAAGGTATGTAATAAGTATGTATGTACGTATGTAGGTATGAATGGGTATATTTAGGTATGCACGTACGTAGGTACGTACGTATGTATGTAGGTACGTATGTAGAAATGTTGCTATTTGTGATTGTAAGCGTATGTATCAGTTTGTATGAAAGTATGTACGCATGTATTAAATGAAATTGAGTACTAACGATAATAATAGCGTGCTTGGTGAATGAAGTGTAACGCAGGAATACCAATGAAGTCTCACTATGGATCGTATGATCAGGATGGGAAAGCTGGGATGTAAAGGGTTAACGAAACGAGAAGTAAACATGTACAAACCTTGTATGTTATAATGCGTACTAATGTTGTGAATTTTATGTGGTGAGCGCAGGTAGTACCAGTCGTGAGGATTACCAAAGATTGGAGATCGAGGATCGAGTCACAAGACAGATTGTACAGGAATGTTTAAATATGTAATGTAGTGATGATAATTTATGTTCTTATATTCTAAAAATGAATTTTTAGAATGTCAAAATGTATATCATGAAAGAAATTTTAAGGCTCGAAATTCCGCTGCGTCGTTTTAAGGTTAAACGTGTTAGGGTGTAACAAGTTGGTATCAGAGCCCTGGTTTGAGGGAATCAAGTACGAGAAGGTAAGTACTTGAACTCAAACTTGTGTGCTCTTGAGATAAGAAATCCGTACAATCTAAGACTCGATCAAGATCCAAAGGTAAAGGCTAATGTAAGTATGTACTTATGTATACGTATAAAGAAACTGACGGTTTTGTATGTGCAAGGTAAGCATGAGTGTTGGAAGAGGATGATATGTGAATGCAGTCTAGGATGAATACAAAGGCAAGCAAAGAGGTAATAAGACAAATAGGCAAATGAGCCCAGGTACGTAAATTTAATATGTGGGTGTAAGTAATGGTAAAACTCATTAAGGGAAAGAAAAGTTTAAATGAAAGACAATGATTGTATAGTAATGAAGTACTGGAAGTGATACACGCGCAGAAACCTAAGTCTACGGACATAAGGTGACAATTACATGAAGGCACGAAACTACTATGTGGATTGTGTACCTGGCCAGTACACGAGAAACGTATGACATTCGTGAGATCATGATAATTGTTACAGGTATGTCCGGTAGAGTTAGGTAGCAGGCGGGCGTGTGGGTGAAATGGGAAGTAAGACTCTCGGGAAATTGAGAGTACTATGAAAGTATGAAAAACATGCCTGATAAGAATGAAGAATGTGGAATCCGTAATTAAGTACGGATCAACAAGATATGAAGAATATGTTTGAATCCGTGAGACGGATTCAAGGATGAAAGGTATGAAAGCAATGTTTGAATCCGTGAGACGGATTCAAGGATGAAAGGCATGGATGATATGTTTGAATCCGTGAGACGGATTCAAGGATGAAAGGCATGGATGATATGTTTGAATCCGTGAGACGGATTCAAGGATGAAAGGCATGAATGTAATGTTTGAATCCGTAAGGCGGATTCAATGAATGAAAAAGCATGAATGATGCGTCTGAATCCGTGAGACGGATTTTAAAAAATATAAAAAGATGAGGTTAATCCGCCTAAGAAGATGTCGACAGTTTGACCATATTGAGTCGAACGGGTCATAGAAATAAGTATAAAGTAAGAGGTGATAGTGTAATAGATGAAGTTTTGAATAAGTTATGTGTTAGATGTGTTAGTAATTGACTCTTAGAAGTCAGAATGATGACGGGCTGTGACCCGGACAATAACTTGAGTACGGGCGGGAATGGTAAGCTTAGTAAGAAATATTGAAACGATGTGATAAGATCTTTGCAAGTAAGCATGAATGGAAGGAAGTACGAGCGTGTACTTCAGTTGGCGAAATGATTAATAGAATGAAAGGATTGCATGTAAGAGTTAGAATGTGTGGTACGTTATAGTAAGTACGTAGGAAATTGTAGAAGAGTTAAAGGTGGGTAATCACCTAGTGTAATGAATGTATAAATGACATATGCTAACCGCCGATGTTGTTGATGATAATGTTAGAACTATTGATGTGATGAAACCAATCGTATTGGTGAAAGGATGTGCACGAGCGAAAGCTCATTTCAGGGGTGAATGAAACCTGGCCTGTTACGGCTAGTACTCGAGGAGAATGATGATCGATCTGGGTTGCGGATCATGGTTTGGGAAATGAAAAAGAGGTTAGTAAAATGTTTAACTCATGTTGGAGAGATATGAACTATTTATATACGTAAATTAAGTAATGCATGAAGTGAAAGCAATAGTAATGTGAAATGAACGAAATGATTTAAAGGTAACATAGAGGTATGCAAGGTATACGAAACTGTAGAAAATGTAGAATAAGGTTAACGTTAAAGTTAAACATATCTAAGTATATACAAATTTTGACGCAAGATCGTATAGTCGATGAAAACATTATGAATGTTGAAATAAACAAATGGGAATGTTAGTAATGGGATGTTGGAACGGTTGCAAGTAAGTAAGAAGGTATATAATGCATATGATATACGAGTATTAGAATGATGAATGAACCATTAGCTATGAAGTCTGTTAGGAATTAGCGTTATTAGTGAAAGCGACACTAATGAGAACTCCGGAGCGGGTTCTTTAAGAAAGAAGATAGTCGTTGTGATGGGCTAACGGTGGTGTTGATGGACATAGATAAGAATTAATTAGTAATAAATAGAAGTGAGAAAGGTTTCGGGGACGAAACCGCGTTTAAGGGTGGTAGACTTGTAACGCCCCAAAATCTAAATGTTAATATTTGTCGTGTGTTCCTATATGACACGCCATGAAATAAATAATTAGGCTATTTAACCTAGTTAAGGGTATGGTCAAAAGAATTAAAAGAGGAAGGTAATGTCAGTTATGTTTTAAAGGTAAACCCGAGGGGCTAAAATGGGAAAGATGAAAGTTAAGTTATTATATAACTTATCACAGACAAACACACACATACGTGTGTGTTCGAGAAGGAGCAGGAGGCTCCCATGGAGCCTCAAACCCTAACACCATCTTTACTCTCAAATCGGAAGGCAAGATGAAGCTTAAATCCATAACCGAGCATGGATTAATGATCACCAACACGAGGGGATCATAAGGTATGTCTTAAATCTAAGATTGGTGATCATGGGTGAAGTGGGTTATGTTCTAATCCCTGAGTTAATATGAAATTGATCATGTACAAGGGTTAGAATCCTCGTTTAGAACATGGGTTATGTATGGTTGTCGTTAATTTGATGATTAGAGGTGGAACCCGTTAGTTAGGGGGAAGATGATGATTAGAATCACCTCCCATGTTCGAGTCTTGTTGAAAGATTGATGTATTATGTGGGTATGATGAATTATTGTTAGATGAATTAGGAGGAATGTGATGATGTTATGTTTAATGTTCATTTGGAATGATATATGATGATTAGTAGTAGGATTTGATGGGTTATGTATGAGTTTAGAAGATTTGTGCATGAAATAGTTGTACGTTATGTTTAAAAGGTAGTACTCACATCAAGTGTATGATGCAATGTATATAGTTTCGTCCGTATAGTCGATTATGATGTTACGGGTATATGTTGATAGGTCGATGGTTACATATGGTTAATAGTTGACTTTTGAAAGTCAACAAGATTAAGAAACATGATTTGACTCGTTGTCGAAAAGGTAGGATTATAGGAAGTCGTTTGGTACATGTTATGTTAATATGTATTATTTGTAATTACATGATGAATTACGTGTGATGGAAAGGATATGAAGTCGATTATATGTTTTAATGCTTGTTAGAAATGACTAAGGAAAGTTAAGTGTGAATTATGAGAATGATATGATTGTTACATGTACAAATGAGTATGCTAATAAGGGCGTGGTTTCGATGAAATGAAAGTATAGGAAACACGCCGAGACGGACTCAAGCTTGAGATGTTAACGGGTCAAGAAGAGGCAAGGAATCGGATACGAGCACGGACGCATAAGGTAAGTGATTTCTGTAATCACTTCTTAGTTCTATTAAGTAATATGGTGTTTTAATTAACTAAACACGATGGTTGAAGACAAGTATGTGTCGTAGTCTTTCGTCGTAAAGTATGGGATTAAAGTTGACCAAAATGCCCTTGATGGGTATTTTGGGCAAACGATCTTAAAAAGTAGTTTAGAAGCAAGTTACTCGATTAGTGTAATGTATTGGTTAAGTATGAAAGTGAGAAGTATGGTTTGTAAGTCATAAACGTTTTAATGCGCAACTACCCTTAACGGGTCAAAATAAGCTTTTGAGCGAAGACGGGTGGAATGAGATGTAGGGCATCCGAGAATGAATCTTTTATGACAAATGACCTTGAAACTATCAATTCATATGAAGTTAAGGTCAAACAAACAAGTTATGTGGGTAAATGCATGAACGGGTAAAAATCATGGAAAAGGGTAATAAGCCGAAGGCTTAAAAGTTATAAATTTCGGTAGTCCAAATGTTGGATCTTAACTCCATAAGATGGAGAATTAAATTACGGACGCGTAGGAAAAAGAATCGGGTAAAACGGACCAATAACGAAGAAGTTATGACCGTTTCCGTGAAACGCGGACGTGCTGGGAATATGCAGCAACCAGCTGCGAAGATTATGTGAAATCAGGGGCTAGGCGTGACGCCAGGGCCCTTGGCGTCACGCGAGCCCCCCCCTGGTTGGCGAAAATCGTTCGTTTGCTCCGTTTTGGCTTGGGAACTCGTTTAAACGCGTTTTAAGTTGCGAATGACTAATTTAACTTATGTTTTACGACCATTAGGGTAGGCACACATGTAGATAAGTACATATGTATGTTTGTGTATCTCTATACTCGTTTGTAGAAGTGTTTGAAAGCATGTATGCACCTACATGGGTATCTTGATGAGTATGTGAGCAAGAATACGCGAATATATGAAGGTTTGTATGTGAGTAGGAGAGTATGAGTCGGGTATATTGCAATAGGTGGTTGTAAATATAAATGTAGGTATGTATGTATGTACGTATGTACGTATGTAAGTTAGTATGAAGGCATGTAATAAGTATGTATGTATGTATGTATGTATGTATGTATGTATGTATGTATGTATGTATGTATGTATGTATGTATGTATGTATGTATGTATGTATGTATGTATGTAAGTATGTATGTATGAGTGTATGTATGTATGTAGGTGTGTATGTAGGTAGTACGTATATGTACTCAAGTGAGTATGTACGAAGGGATGCACGTATGTAAGTTAGTGTGAAGGTATGTAATAAGTATGTATGTATGTATGTATGTAATAAGTATGTATGTATGTATGTATGTAGGTATGAATGGGTATATTTAGGTATGCACGTACGTAGGTACGTACGTATGTATGTAGGTACGTATGTAGAAAAGTTGCTATTTGTGATTGTAAGCGTATGTATCAGTTTGTATGAAAGTATGTACGCATGTATTAAATGAAATTGAGTACTAACGATAATAATAGCGTGCTTGGTGAATGAAGTGTAACGCAGGAATACCAATGAAGTCTCACTATGGATCGTATGATCAGGATGGGAAAGCTGGGATGTAAAGGGTTAACGAAACGAGAAGTAAACGTGTACAAACCTTGTATGTTATAATGCGTACTAATGTTGTGAATTTTATGTGGTGAGCGCAGGTAGTACCAGTCGTTAGGATTACCAAAGATTGGAGATCGAGGATCGTGTCACAAGACAGATTGTACAGGAATGTTTAAATATGTAATGTAGTGATGATAATTTATGTTCTTATATTCTAAAAATGAATTTTTAGAATGTCAAAATGTATATCATGAAAGAAATTTTAAGGCTCGAAATTCCGCTGCGTCGTTTTAAGGTTAAACGTGTTAGGGTGTAACACAATTATTCCATTAGAATTAATAAGGATTCAATGTTACACCATCTTCAGGGTCATGAGCATGCATGTGCATTGTACGTGCGTGTATGTGGATGTGTAAGTGTCAATGGACGTGTATATGTATGTGTATGTATTAGTGTATATGTTAGTGTGTATGCGTGAAGATGTGTATGTGTATGTAATTATGTAGAGTGTGTATGTGTTAGTGTACGTATGTGTGTACGTGTATGTACGTGTTATTGTGTTAGTATGCGTATATGTGTGCATGTGTTAGTATATGTGGATGTGGATATGTATGCATGTATACCCGTACGTATCTATATGTGTTTGTTTAGTATGTGTCTACGTGTTAGTATATGTGTGTGTATGTGTTATTGTGTTAGTGTGCGTATGTATATGTATACGTGTATGTATTTGTCTAGATGCGAATGTGCATGTATTAGTGTATGTGTGTGTATGTGTATGTATGTATCTACGTATCTATGTGTGTTTGTGTATGTATATGGAATTGTGTATGTATGTGTGTACTGTGATATAGGTGAGCACGAAGCGGTTCGGTTTGGTTTTGGGTTTTTCATAACCGAATCTGAAAATTTTGGTTAATTGGTTAATAACTTAATTTCGACATAAACATAAAACACAATACATAAATTTGATTTAGTTTTTTATAGGGTTTATAAATCTTCTTAATCAAAACATAATATATGGACTAGTATTCTTTGAATAAAAATTCAACGTAAAAACCCACTATATCGATTCGGTTCAGTTTTTATCGGTTTTATACATCATTCTAATATCTTTGAATAAAAATTCAACGTACGCATAAAACCCACCATATCGATTCGGTTCAGTTTTTATCGGTTTTATACATCATTACAATATGGTGGTTAGTCTTCTTTAAAGAAAAAGACAATATATTCTTTAAGCAAAATATATATAACTTTAAATAATATATTCTTAACTATAGATTGTAAAAAAATATAAAAAATAAATAATTTAACCTATAGGGACGATATATTGTCCTTGTAGAATTCTTAACCAGTGGAGACTAAGGGGCTGTTTGTTTTAACTTATTTTGTCTGCATAGACACTATGTCTGCAGGCGGGCAGACATAGTGTCTTGAAGCTTGTTTGTTTTTTTTTTTAAAACAGATCTTCATATGGCTTCTTTCATCTTAAAAAAAAAGCTATAGAACTTTGCTTCATACATCTTCACAAAACCCTTCTTCTTCTTCTTCCCTCTTCTTCCCTGCCACCCTTCTTAACATGACTCACCACCACCACCAACCACCACCACTGCACCACCACCACCAACCATCGCCGCACCACCACCACCACCAACCACCGCCGCACCACCACCACCAACCACCGCCGCACCACCACCACAACCAACACCACCAACCACCGCTGCACCACCACCACCACCACTGCACCACCACCACCACCAACCACCGCTGCACCACCACCACCAACCACCGCTGCACCACCACCACCAACCACCGCTGCACCACCACCACCACCAACCACCGCTGCACCACCACCACCAACCACCACCACTGCACCACCACCACCACCAACCACCGCTGCACCACCACCACCAACCACCGCTGCACCACCACCACCAACCACCACCACTGCACCACCACCACCACCAACCACCGCTGCACCACCACCACCAACCACCGCCGCACCACCACCACAACCACCGCCGGCAACACACCGAACAACCACCTCCACCACCGAATCCGTCACACAACTTCATTCTTATATTTGCATAAAGAAAGTTTGTGCAGACATTATCAATTTATAAAAACAAACAGGCTTATATTTTCAGCTTGCAGATCTTCAGACCACATCTTCAGTTCCAGACATGAAAACAGATGAAATCAGCTTGCAGACAGTTTATGTCTGCAAAAACAAACAGCACCTAAATGTCATCCCCACAGGGTTTAAAATTTTTGCCATAAACCATTAACCCGCGCACCAAACACCATTTGCCCCCAATTTCATTTCTTCCACTCTCACTATCACAGTGAGCACCTCCCAGAATTTTGCCCTAAATCAACCACCACCGTGTTCAACCAGCACCTCCGCACCTTCAACGGGCTCCAACCAGCACCTCCGCACCTCGCACTCACACCAGATCCACCCTCCAACAGCCGTTGTTTCCGGGAACCACCACCACCACCACTGTTCGCACTCACACGAGATCTACCCTCGCACCAGATTCTGCCAACACCTTCAGGTCACTTGTTTAATTCGGTAGTGTCAATGTGAGTCTGGTTTTCATATTTTTGCATATAACAGTCAATTTTTTATATCAGTTAAGTCATTGGAATGTGAAGGTGTGTTATAAATGGTAGGGTGTAGGGGTAGTGATTCATGTGAAATGAGTAAAATATGGCTACTTGTTGAACCCTAATAGCCATAAATTAAGGCATTATTGCATTTGATTTCGTGTGAAATTACTCTCTTGACTTTATTGAAATGGCATGTTGCTTTCACTATTTAGTAGGGGTGGCAAAATGGGTGGGTTGGGCAGGTTTGGGCAATGGGTTAGGATGGGTATGGGTTGGGATGGGTTTGGGTTAGGATGGGTTGGGTTAAGATGGGTTTATTAAGAAATGGGTTAGGATGGTTTTAGGTCAAGATGGGTTTTTGTCAAGATGGATTTGGGCATGATAAGCTAAAAATTTAGAAATTAATCTATAAACAAGCTGGTATGCTCAACCTGTTTAATAAAGAGTCGTATTTAGGCTGGAATATGATTAAGTGAGTCGAATTGTAATCCTGCTCATGTTTTTAAAACCAAGATCTAGACATGAAATGGAACTATTGGACTATATTGTAACCCCGCTCATGTTTTTTCAACTCCGCCTTTAGCTCCTGAACCGTTCTCTCGAGAACAGTTTGTTCCGAAAGCGAATGCAGCAACTTTTCATTCAGCATATCATACGCTTCGACCATTCTTTCGTGTTCTGCGCGTTCATCCAATATGACCTCAGCTTTCTCTTCGATTTCATGCAAAACACATTCCAAAATCGACTGTAAATGTTTTCTTCCCAATTGTTCGTGTCTAAACGCATCAATCGCTTCTTGGTATTTTTCATACATTTTAACTAAACTCCAACCGTCGCGAAGAAACGATGCAGCTAACGCAGTCCCCGAGATACCTGCCGGAATACTCAGAACGAGCATAAGATTATTATTATTATCTTCATTTATGTTGTTCACATCATATGATTTTGTGTTGTAACTGCTCATCTGCAACAAATTAAGCTAGTTCGAATTTCGGTAATTTTCCAAATCTGCATCACACTTCGCAAGTTTTTCTTTCAGCCGTGAAATTTCGTTCTCGAATTGTTTTCTAGCAGATGTTTCTTTCTCGATTTTTTCTTTATAATCCTTTTCGACTTGACTAGCATGCATCTCGAGAGCCTTGATAACGCCTTCAAGCTCACCGGCCTTTTTGGACCACTTGGCTGCACTCTCTTTGTAAAGCTCGACGAGTTTGTTCACAGTGGACAGCTCAGATGACAGCTGTTCCTCGTTGGCTGCAGCCGTATCTTTCGATGAACAGAGTTCGTTCTGTAAAGCTTCAAGTTTCGACTCAAGTTCTTTGATTCTATCGTCATTCCACTTCAACGGTGTTACACGTATCGTTGTACTTTCTCTCAACGTCAGCAAGCTTAGAAGACATATCCGCTTCTAGTTCGTTATGTGTCTTTCTTAGCTCCAACGAGCTGTTTACATAGGGATTAGGGACACAAATCGTAAGTTTTTTTATTTTTTATATTCATTTTAGCTTGGCTTTTAAAAAGCGCGCCTGAGGCGCAAGCCTTGGCGCCCCGTCGCTTTTGTGCGCCTCTCGGTTTTTAAAACCAAGATTTTAGCTATTATGATAAACTAATTTAAACATTTTGTCCCTAATTCAGTAAATTTAAATCCGACTTTCCTGGGCGCGACATGAAAACAAAATTTTCCTCATGGTTTAAATATGAAGCAGATACATCTTCATCATCATATAATATGTCTCCGGACTGTACCAACAAATTAATGGCATTGGCCTATGGTCCAACAAGAGCATGTTCTTACGATGCTTGCATAGTCAATGGAGTTAGATTTGTGGTACACAGTCGTGATGTTCGACGCACTACTCAGAACAGTGGTGTTGTTTCAATAGGAGAAGATGGTACTCTATTTTATGGTCAATTGGAGCAGATCATAGAGTTGAAGTATCTACATAAATATTCGGTTGTACTATTTCGTTGTAAATGGTTCGACACGTCGGGTAAAATATTAGAAAAGAAAAACAATATCGTTTCTATCAACGTTAGTCGTGAATGGTTTGTTGGTAACGAATGGTATGATGATCAACAATATATATTAGCGACACAAGCTAAACAAGTCTTCTATCTCCAAGATCCTTCTCGAAGCACCGACAATTGGAGGGTTGTGGAAGATGTTAACCATCGAAAACTCTGGGATCATCCAAGTATGAGTATTGTTAATGAGATAGATTTATTGCACGACACACAATCATCAGATTACAACTTGGTAGTCGACTCAGGCTTTGATGAAAATAACAATGCTGATGAAAATTTCATTCATGGTGATGGTGAATTTGATGTCGACGTCAATGATGAATTTGATGATTATGAAGACGATGAAGAAGATGATCTTTTATACCTTTCAGATGAGGAAGTCCAAATAAAAGATGATTTTATGGTTGATGATAATGTCGATCTTTTATACACATGTTATTCTAGTGATGATTCTGATTGAATGTATGCGTACTATTAATTCATTTTAAATTGTTTAAATTATTTTTGTTTATTATATCTTTACTACATGTTATTTTTTTTTTGAAGGAATGGCAGATGTTGCACGTGGACACGGGGGAGATGGTGGGAGTTAGGATCCCAATAGGAATCCAAACAGAATCTCTAGCATTTGCGAGTCTTGTAAGTTGTTTCGTTTAATCATGTATTCATATAATTAGTTTTTGATCAAAGCGTTTTTATTATGTTGTTGTGTTATTTCTTTCGGTTAGGGTCAGGGTCTGATAACCTACAAAAAGACATGCATAAATAGAAATTGTAATGGAGCATAAGGTTTTTCTATACACAAAGGGTCATTGTTTCGATTTGGTTGTTTAAAATCAAATAAAATTGCGGGTCGACTTAGATTATAATATCTTTTCAATTTGCTAACTTTTGAGTTTTACGTATCAATGTAGCCCAAGCCAAGAGAAAGCGTGGACGGGGGAGAAATGTAAAGTTATTTAAAAAATGTGAACAAAACAATGGTGATCCACTACCCATTAACTTTACTGCTCAGGCACGTCAGTATAAGTTCACTGGACCGCATGCCTCAGATTTTATAAGATTTATCTCCAACACTATTTTAAGCGTAGTTCCTATGCATTTTAAAGATTGGCATAGTGTTCCATCTGAGTACAAAAAAACCGTTTATCCCGCACTTTTCGTAAGGGCTCATTTGTAATGTTTTATTCATATTTCAGTTTTGTAACTTTTACATATTTTCGAATTATTTGTTTTTATAGGAATACGTTAATCTCAACATGTATAAAGATGGCGACGCCGACCGGTGGGCAGGGATTGAGCTCGGAATCATTGTTGAATGTCAAAGTCGTTACAGCAGTCGAAAGAATAAACTGCATGATCATTTTAAGGCAGTTGGAGGTGTTAATGATGTTGATAGAGCAAAGAGTTGCCCACCAGAGAATTATGATTCGCGAAAGTGGGTTGACCTTATTGATATATTGTTCACTGATCCTGACTATATAAGACGAAGCAATGCAAATACAGAAAACAGAAAAAAGCAAAGATACCCCAGTTATCATGGTAGTCAATCTTATGCTCAAAGGCGATACATAGAGGTAAGAAAAACTGTTAGTTTTACCTAAACGCCTATTAACGTACCTATTGAATCTGAATAATAGTATATTTGTTGTTTACAAGGAGCAAAAAACTGGAAGCGCAAACTATATTGCTATTTTTGAGAAGACACATTACAAGGAAGGGCGGGGATGGGCAAACGATATTTGTGCAGCAGACTAGGTGAGAAAAAACATTTAGTTGTTTCCTAGTAACGTTCTTTCTGTTTTATACTTTGCTGGAAACTTAACTAGACCTGGCAAAGGGGTTGGGTCGGGTCAGGTCGGGTTGCGGATCAAAATGGGTTCGGGTCAAAACGGGTCAGTTAGAAAAGGGTTGTTTTGGTTCGGGTCAAAATGGGTTTCTGTCGAAATGGGTTAGGGTCAGAACGGGTTCGGGTCGGAACGAGTTCGGGTTAGAACGGTTGGCGTCGCCATATCAGAAACTAAAAAACTCCATATCAGACATGTGCGGTATATATTGCATATATGTAGTATAAACTGTGTGTATGCAATCTATATTGTGTATGTGTATATGCAGTATATAATATCCTCCATTTATGTAATATGATACATATAATAGAACAACCCTGGTGTTAATTCTGCCATAGGATTCATGCCTCCCTTAATCCAAAACATCATATATTGGTTAAATAAACTCTAGAATCGCCGATGCCCCTTAACTTCTCTACTAAATGAGTTGTTATTCTTTAGAGTTAAATGCCATTTTAGTCCCTGTGGTTTGGGTCATTTTGCCAGTTTAGTCCAAAGGTTTCATTTTTAACCTGTGGGTCCAAAAAGGTTTCACTGTTGCTATTTTAGTCCACTGGGTTAACTTCATCCATTATTTATGTTAACGAGAAGGGCGATTCGGTCATTTTGTATGGCCGAATTGCCTTTCTAGTTAACAGAATTGCATATAAAATGACCGAATTGCCCTTCTGGTTAACAGAAAAAATGGATGAAGTTAACCCAGTGGACTAAAATGGCAACGGTGAAATCTTTTTGGATCCACAGGTTAAAAATGAAACCTTTGGACTAAACTGGCAAAATGACTAAAACCATAGGGACTAAAATGGCATTTAACTCTATTCTTTATTATTAATGATGGAACAGGTTAGTTTTATCGATTTTAATGCAGTTATGCTGTCGAATTTTAATAAAAAAATCTAATGTATCTTTTAATGTAGGGTAAAATTCAAGACGAGTTAGCTAAAGCGTCGAGAGATGTGGATGATACTTCACCGGTTGATGAACTCGAGGTACTCAAAAGTGCCTTGGGTCATAGGAATGGGCACGTACGCGGTGTTGGTCGTGTTGTTAAAAATGTCACCCACGAAATATCGAGCTCATACCCCCCGCCACGACAACAACAACAATTGGAAGAAATGCAAGAAGAAATGCAACAAATGCGACAAGAAATACAAGAAATGCGACAACAACAACAATAACAACAACAACAACAACAACAAGTGCAAGTGCAACCATTCTCAAACCAAGCAATAATGGAACTACAACAACAACATGAGTTTCAAATGCAACAAATGGAAGCACTATTTCAATGCCGACTTAATGAATTGAAACGAAAAATGCGTCAAGTTGACGAAGATGATGAAGATGATGATTAAGAATTAGATATTTGCATTAAACTTTTAATTTGAAGTTTGTACTCAATAACTAATGTTTATTTTGAAGCTTGGACTGGATAACTATGACGAATATTTTGTATTTTGAATCTTTAGTATAATATGTAGTTTTGAAATTTCATGTTTAAATTCAGTTTTTTAATAAAGCAGGTTAATAATTGTAAAAAAAATGCATTAAAAATAATAATCTGTAGGGACGACATATTGTCCCTATAGAAAAAAATAGAAAAAAATGATTTTGAAGTTGGTGGAACCACATATCGTCCCTATACATTAAACCATTTTTTTTTATTTTAACTTTATAGGGACGACTTTTGGTCTCTAAAAGTTTAAACCAATTTTTTTTATTTTAACTCTATGGGGACGACTTTTTGTCTCTAAAAGTTTAAACCAAATTTTTTTATTTTTTTTATTTTAATTATGTAGGGACGACTTTTGGTCTCTAAAAGTTGATCTATGGGGACAACAACAATAGGGACCACCTTAATAACCTGTAGGGAGGGGCCTATAGGAACAAAAGATGTGGATACAATATGTCGTTCCTATAGGTTAAAAAGACCTATAGGCAGTGGCGGAGTTTGACCAAAAGTTCCGAGGGGGCAGAAAGTTATAGGACCCAATTTATATATCATACAAATATTTAGGCAAAATAATTGGGGGGACAATCCTATATAATTTTAAAATTTTCGGACGAAAAATAAGAAATTTTACACTTCTAACCGAAACATTCGTGGGGGGGGGGGGGGGGGGCGGGCGGGTGCACCCCCCACTTTACACTATCCTCCGCCCCTGCCTATAGGGACGATAAGTCGTCCCTAATAGTTAAAAAAAATTGGTTTCCACAGGTGTTTTTCCTTGTTGTGCCGGAAGACGAGTTGGCCGGACTCTAGCCGGATTCCTCCAGATTCCGGGTATGAACAGTAATAGCGGTGGTCTGCATGTCGGCTGGTGGTGATTTATGGTAGTTGCAGCCGGTGTGGTGGCATTTTTTATGTACCAGCTTCATCTGTTGATTTAATTTCGAACCGCAAGCTTTATTTCTGCTGTTGGTTACTTCCCAAAATACAACATGCATTGCATTAGGTACTATCTTTGCGTTTTTGATCTTCACATACGAAGATGACGATGATGGTTATTTTTTATTTGCAGAAAATATCAAGATTGTGGGTGGTGATTATTAATAGTGTTTTTCATGATATGAGGTTCTTGAGAATGAAGATTGTAGAGGGTGATCATGCTACCCAGGGGCGCAGGATTTAAGGGGCGGGAAGGGGCGCCCGACCCTCCGAACTTTTCGGCAAGTAGTGTTATATATGTACTTTTTGTATAGGATTTTGTAGGCATATACGTTTTCGACCCCCCGGTTTTATAAAAAAATTTAGGTATATACGTTTTCGACCCCCCAATTTTAATTTTTTTATTTATATAGCCCAAATAAAATATTTAATTAACCCAAATATTATAGCCCAAATCATTATATTTGGTAGAATACTAGAATGTATATTAT
Source organism: Helianthus tuberosus (assembly GCA_030545235.1). Lineage (NCBI taxonomy): Eukaryota > Viridiplantae > Streptophyta > Magnoliopsida > Asterales > Asteraceae > Helianthus > Helianthus tuberosus. Next base: position 177,035,754 of record CM060423.1, read on the forward strand.
ATAACCCAAATCAAATCATTATATAGCCCAACTTAAAAGCCCACTCTATCTAAAAAAAACCCAAATTCGTTTACTTTGGGACATCGACCAAAGCGCTACTCGTTGTTGTGGTCTTGTACTCTTGTTCGACTTCTTCAATCTTCATAAGGTTAAAGATATGTGTTTTTTATCTTTAGGTTTAATTTAGGGCTGCAAATTATGTGATTTAGGTTGAAATTAGGGGTGAAATTGGTCCGAATTTTTGCCCTGAACTTGTTGAATCTTTAAGTAACTATGTTTAATTTTATTTGTTTAATCTTATTGTGATTTGATTTAGATAGAAATTAGAGTTTGAAATTTAGGGTGATTTGTTAACTTGTTTTGCTATTAGATTATGCTATGGGGAAGACAGGCAGAACTATAATTCTCATCCAGGAAAACCGGGTGCCCACCTTCCTCTCTCCTTTTTAATGTTTTGGTGTCTTTATTCGTTTGTTTCTTAAACAATGTTTACGTTTTAATGTTTGAGAACATTTTTTATTTGATATTAATGTTTGACCCGACCCGAATCGAATCACCGATGTCCGACCCGAACATACACCTCGAAACTACGCGATAGAAATTTTTTTTTAGGTCTGTTACCTTCAGACGCCCCCCCCCCCCCAAAACTTTTTTTCAAGCTTCGCCACTGATGCTACCGCAACAAAGCATTATCAAAATATTGGCAATATCATTGTATTAAATATTTACTAAAAAGTTATTGATATTGGTTTTTTTATTTAATTGATTTTGCGGTTTGAATTTTATTTACTAATTCATATATGATAAAATTCAAACTAAATGAACAGTGAATTTATGCTATACTAGAATATGGGGTATGGGGCGGGGGTTGTGGCGGGGGTTGGGTACAAACGCCCAAGTCACCACCCCGGGTGGGCTTGGGTTTCGGCGTGGCCTCGTGGGCGGGGGTTCCAGCCCGGGGGCGGGGGTTGTGGCGTGGGTTGGGTACAAACGCCCAAGTCACCACCCCGGGTGGGCTTGGGTTTCGGCGTGGCCCCTTGGGCGGGGGTTTCAGCCCGGGCGTTGGACGAGGCTATCAAGATGACATGACGGGATCTCATTGGCCAAGACAAGTAGCCGTTTGGGCTAGCCGTTGGCCAACGACTATGTGTTTAAAAAAAAATTATTCACTATAAATACTCACACTTCTATTTATTTTTTTACCACAACTACTCCACCTCTTCTATAATCATCTCTATCTTATTTTTAAAAAAAATTCTCATCCAACCACAATACGAAAAATGAATCCTCATAATCGTGGTTTTGACCCGAACAATCCGTGGGCATTCCAAGCTAGAAACACCTAGCCCAGCATCCAATCGTCCAATTGCTCCCTTTTAATACACTCCACGATGTCGGCTATGGCTGGTTACGCATCGTTTGTCTCGAATCGTTTGAAGAATGATGTCGGTCGAAAACACCAATGTCTTTCGCGCAACGCGCGTCATTGAAAAACACTAGTTGTATTTATACATAAATACGTTTATTTATAAGTTCTTTTAGTATGTTATACGCAAGTTTTTACATTTGTTTAAAAAAAATCATGAATACATTTTAACTGCTAATTTAGTCTGTGTTTACATGTGTTTTGAAATCACTACGAGCGTGTTGCGAACGGAACTGCTGACAAGAATAAAAAGAAAATGTAGAAAAAAACACTAAAAGATAACCGAAACAAAATCAACCAAAAAAGTTGTATGGTAACGATATTGTTCGTATGAAACTCGTCGTTAGAGATGAGCAAATTGTTCTGGGTACTAGTACCAAATTTGCCGAACCGAAAGATCTTAAGTACCAATTCGGTACTGATTTTGGCGTTCCTGTTACCAGTTCACTACCGTTTTTTACCTTCATATACCGGTACCGTAACCGGTATTTCGGTATCAGTACCGATTCTGTATCGGTTGGCACCGAGCTCATCCCTACCCCTAAAACTAAAAAAAAGAAAAAAAATTAAAAGTTGAAGAAAATCAACCAAAAAAAAGTTGTACGATACCGTTGTTCGTACGGTAACCGTGATCAGGGATGAGCAAATGGTACCGAGTAGCAGCACTGAATTTCCCGAACCAACAGATTTCCAATATCAATTCGGCACCAACTTTTGGCGTTTTCTGTATTAGTGCCGGTTTTTACTTTCATGTACTGATACCGAACAGGACTGCAACGTTCGTTAGATTAAAGACGTTGAACCCAAAAGACCAGGACTCGGGCAAATCAGTTAGATTAAAGACGTTGAACCCGAAAGACCAGGACTGCAACGTTCGTTTGGGGAATATCCTCCGGATCCCGGTTTATTAGGATAGTTAGTTATTTTCGTTTTACTATAAATAGATTGATCGGATCAGATTAAGGCACACACCATTACACACACTTTTACTCTCCAATTGCAAACAATCACTACACATAAACACTTGTACTCGAATTACATTGTAACACCTAGTTGATCCGCATCATATCCTGCACTGTATCCTGATATTTGAAGTAATAGAAGAACAAGGCAGCTGCGATTGTCAGCTCCCGAGGTTTTGTGCCGGCGATCTAGATTGATCAAGGGCTTTCCTCGTATATCCTGTGTCATCCTTTACATTTTTGCTCATTGTTTGATCATAGATACAGCTCTATATCCTGAGCCGTATCCTAAAACTGTTTTTGCAAATAACCTAACTAGCATATTTTCAACGCACATTTCTAGCACACTACCTCACTTAACTAATTTGATCACTTAATTGCTTCAGTAATTTTTGACCAAAACAATTTGGCGCCCACCGTGAGGCAAGTGGTGCTATTTCTACTAAAAGCTTTTGCAAAATAGTTACTTGGTTTTCTATTTTCAAAACTTTTTGCCACACTATTTTCAATGGCCTCAAGATCAAACATGAGCTCTTCCACCGTGTCTGCTACAACCTCTGCAACAATTGGTTCGGTGCTTCCACCACCTCCTCTGAGAATGCAAGCCTCTTCACAAGGAACTGAAAGTCATGTGGCTCGGGATGTTATCCCTGCTCGCAATGTCCAGGGATCCGGTCCTGTTTTAGCTTCTAACGAAAAGATTCTAAATTTGTTTGGTAGTGTACAGGAACAGATGAGGCAGCAGCAGGAAACTAATCAGATGCTGATGAGAGAGATACAACTCTTGAAGTCTGGCCCGAGTCGGCCTGCTGAAGATATCGTCACTCCCCTGCAACCCAGGGCTTTGAACTTCAGTTCTGCAGTCTATACTGAGGATAACCGAGGGAATATTGTGCCTAGCCATTCCCAGAATCATACTCCTGAGATACCTTCTTCAGTAAGAGTATCAACTGTGAGAAGCTCAGGATATGCTTTAGGATATGACCAGAACCCCCAAGCTGGTAATGTATCTAATAATAATACTCTTGCTACTAATGGTGTTGGATCTTTGCAGGATGCAGGTATGACATCAGCATTTTCCAGGGAGCTTCAAAAACTGAAGGACATGATATCCAGTGTACCTGGGGTGGTTCAGCCAATTCCTGAAGTATCCAAGGACAGCCACAGGATATCCCGGTTTGCATATCCTATTTGTGATGCTGAAATCCCAAAAAGATTTCAAACCCCCAACATGAAGCTCTATGACGGAACTACGGATCCTGAGGAGCATATTGTCCAGTATAGGGAAAGGATGGAAATCAACCCTATCCCTCCAGACCTCAAAGAAGCATGCTTGTGCAAGGGTTTCGGTTCTACCTTAATAGGATCAGCCTTAAAATGACTGTTAAACGTTCCTCCTCACTCGATTACTTCTTTTGCTCATTTAGTTAATTTATTTAATAGTCAATTTTCTTGCAGCCGGAGTTTTGAGAAATTAACCAGTGACCTTTACAGGATAACTCAAGGACCCCAGGAATCTTTGAGGGATTATGTGAACAAGTTTAGTCGGGAATCCTTGGATATCCCACATCTTCATGTTGCAACGGCCGTGCAAGCGTTCAAGATGGGGTTGCAGAAAGATTCTCAATTTTATCAGGATCTTGTAATGAATCCTTGCAGGAATCTCGACAAAGCTTGTAACAGGGCTTTAAGATACATTCGGCTGGAGGATGATAAAAAGATGCAAGAGAGAATGAATTCGTCCACAACCTATGAGTCAACCAACAGGAAATCAGAATCCTCATATAAACCATATCGCTCAAAGCCATATGGCAGAAATGATAGTAAAAAAGTGAATGCTGTTGAAGACGAGGATCCTAAGGAGTATCCTGAGTTGTCTGAATATTGTTTTTCTGTTAACATACATGAACTAATGTATGCTATGCAGGGTTTAGGAGACAAAGCAAGATGGCCCCGAAAGAATCAACAAAAGGCTGATTGGAAGGACAAGTCCAAATGGTGTGCTTTCCATGAGGACTTCGGGCATGTTACTGAGGATTGCATCGCTTTAAGAAAAGAAATAAGCTATCTCTTGAGTAAGGGATATCTGAAGGACCTCTTGGGAAGAAAGAAGAATAAAGGTCAGGATCCTGAGAAGGATCCTGAACGGGCAGCATCACCTCCTGCAGATGCAAAAATAATTAACTTTATTTCAGGAGGATCCGACATATGCGGCACATCATATTCTACGGAAAAAAGACACGCGAAGGAAGCTAAAGCAGAGAGGGGAGATAAGCCGACAAGGATGTCAACCCTCACAACTGACAAAGTCATCACGTTCGATAATGATGACTGGGATACTGTCCAGGATCCCCATCATGATGCCTTAGTGATAACGTTATATGTTGCTAACCATTTTGTATGCAGGATATTAGTGGATAATGGCAGCTCAGTCAACATAATTCAGCTGGAAACATTGAAGATGATGAATGTATCTCCGATGGACATTACTTCGAAGTCCACTGTGCTCGTTGGTTTCAGTGGAGAAGCAAGGAATACCGTAGGAGAGATAAAGTTGCCCGTGTATATTCAAGGGGTCAACTCAATGCAGCGCTTTTGTGTCATGGACTCTTTATCCTGCTATAATATTATACTAGGTAGGCCTTGGATCCATGATATGAAAGCTTTTCCGTCAACCTACCATCAATGCATCAAGATTCCTACTCTTTGGGGAGTTATCAAGGTGGAAAGTTATCAACAGGAAGCAAAGGAGTGTTATTCTTCTTCGATGAAATCCTCAACAAAGCCAAGTGCAGCATAGCAATTAAAGATTCGAGGCCATGATATCATGGAGGCTTCAGAACAGGATGTAAAGAAAGTGATCCTGGATCAGAATAATCCAGATATCTTAGTGCTCGTGGGAACCAATATCCCTCAGGATATTGAAGATCAATTGACTAATTTTTTGAAATGCAGGATGTCAACATTCGCGTGGAAGCACGAGGATATGACAGGTATTTCCAAGGATATTATAACACATAAGCTCGGTATTGACAAATCATTTAAGCCTGTCCAACAAAAGAGAAGAAAGTTTGCTTCGGAGCGAAATGTGATCATCCAAGAGGAAGTTGAAAGACTACTAAGGAGCAAGATGATTAAGGAAGTAAAGTTTCCTAAATGGCTTGCGAATGTAGTTGTGGTGCAAAAGAAAAATGGGAAATGGAGAGTTTGTGTAGATTACACAGACTTAAACAAAGCTTGTCCCAAAGACCCATTTCCTCTTCCTCATATTGACTCAATGGTGGATGCTACTGCCAGCCATGAGATGTTAACCTTCATGGATGCATCTTCAGGATTCCAGCAGATCCAAATAGAACCTTCAGACCAGGAGGATACTGCCTTCATGACACCAACAGGTATTTATTGCTACACTGCTATGCCCTTTGGTTTAAAAAATGCAGGTGCAACATATCAAAGATTGGTGAACATGATGTTCAAAGACAAGCTGGGGGACACTATGGAGGTGTACATCGACGACATGGTAGTAAAATCTAAAAAGGCTGAGGATCACCTCCAGGATATCAAGGGAGCATTTGATATCCTGGATCAGTATATCATGAAGCTAAATCCTGCTAAGTGCCATTTCGGAGTGGGGGCAGGAAAGTCTCTAGGATATATGGTGACTAAAAGAGGGATAGAGGCAAGCCCGGAGTAGATTAAAGCTATCTTGGATATCAAATCACCTTCAAATATGAAGGATGTTAAACGATTAACAGGGCGAGTAGCAGCATTGAATAGATTTATTTCAAGATCCTCGGAAAAGTGCAAAGAATTTTATGATATCCTGAAGAAGAATAAGAAGTTTGAATGGGGAGCAAAGCATGAAGCAGCCTTGCAGGATTTGAAGCGGTATCTTTCAACCGCACGTCTATTGATGAAGCCTGAGGATGGTGAACCATTATCCCTGTATCTTGCGGTATCAGGGAATGCAGTAAGTGCTGTCCTTGTAAAGGATCATGAAGGTCAGCAATATCCTGTTTATTATGTTAGTAAAAGTTTATTAGATGCTGAAACTAGGTATTCTCACTTAGAGAAATTGATATTAGCCCTAGTTATGGCATCAACAAAACTTAGACATTATTTTGAAACACATAGGATTCATGTTGAAACCAACTATCCTGTTAAAAATGTGCTTAGGAAACCCGAGATGTCAGGTAGGATGGCTAAATGGTCAGTGAAATTAAGTGCCTTTGATCTAGTATATGAACCTAGAAATGCCATAAAGTCTCAGGCTTTAGCTGACTTTGTGGCTGATTTCAGTAGTGATATTCAAAACGAAGTAGACGTAGAAGTACAACAGCTAGGAGAAAACTTAGAATCCTGGACGCTATATACTGATGGTGCATCTAATGTAAGAGGTGTAGGTTTGGGTATACTACTAAAATCGCCACAGGGGGACATATTACCCCAGGCTATTAGATGTGAGTTTCCTGCCACTAATAATGAGGCAGAATATGAAGCTTTAATTGCAGGATTGGAATTGGCTAAAAGTATGAATATCAAGAGTTTGCAAGTATGCGTTGATTCTTTATTAATTACTAATCATTTTAATGGAACCTATGCAGTTAAAGGTGAGAAGTTAATCGAGTATCTTGAAATTCTCAAAAAATTAGCAGGATATTTCGATATTTTTACACTTGAACAGGTACCAATAGAGGATAATGCTGAAGCTGATGCCTTGGCAAATCTAGGATCATCAGTCAGGATACCGGAAGGAACCCGAATACCAATATTACATATCCTATATCCTGCGACGGATCCTCAGGATAAGGAAGTACTAAGTGTTCAGGATCCTGATGAGTATCCTGAGAAGGATCCTAAGTCTTGGATGGTTCCAATCATACGATATCTCAAGGAAGGACACATCCCAAAGGATGAGAATCCTAAGGCCTTTAGAATGAAGGTATCACGATTCACTATTATAAAGAAATCTCTTGCAGGACCATATCTGAGGTGCTTAGAGGATCCCGAAACCAAGGAAGTGCTTTAGGATATACACGAAGGGGATTGTGGTAACCATACTGGGGGCAGGTCGTTGTTCTCAAAGGCATTAAGAACATGATATTATTGGCCGACGATGAGAAAAGATGCTGCAGAATACGCTCGAAGATGTGATGCATGTCAAAGACACAGTAATATATTACATCAACCGGCCGAGCCACTTTATCCCATAGCTTCCCATTGGCCATTCATGAAGTGGGGAATAGATATAGTAGGAAAATTGCCAAAGGCTCCAGGAGGAAAGGTATTCATGCTGGCAATGACCGATTATTTCTCTAAGTGGGTCGAAGCTGAAGCATTCGTTCAAGTTAGAGATCAAGAAGTGGTATCCTTCATAAAAAGGAATATCCTGACTAGGTTCGGAGTACCAGCTGAGATAATTTGTGACAATGGATCTCAGTTTATAAGTAAGAGGACTGCTGACTTTTGTAAGAGTTGGGGAATCAAGATGATTACATCCACACCGGTACATCCTCAAGCAAATGGACAGGCAGAATCCTCAAACAAGATAATTGTCAACAACCTGAAAAAGAGAATAGGAGCTAAAAAAGGAAGATAGACAGAAGAACTACCCTTTGTTTTGTGGGCTGATAGGACGACGGTGAAAAATACAACTGGCCAAACCCCGTTTTCCTTGGTATTTGGAACAGAAGCGGTGATCCCGACAGAAATGGTAATACCTACAGCAAGATCCAGCCTCCGGGATCCTGAGCAGAATCCTGAAGTCCTATGCGAGGAATTGGATACTGTTGATGAGACAAGAGACGCAGCAAGGCTAAGGATGGCAGCATATCAACAGAGGATATCTAAAGCATATAACAAGAATATAAGGACTAGAAGGTTCCAGGTCGGAGATTGGGTATTGAGAAAGGCTTTTCAGAATACTACTAATCCTGCTGATGGAAAGTTGGCTCCAAAATGGGAAGGACCCTATGAGATTGAATCAGAATCAAGAAAAGGAGCATACCGACTCAAGAATATGGAGGGGGATATGCTACCAAGATCCTGGAATGCTATACATCTAAAGCTCTATTTCAAGTGAGTTTGGAATTTAAATTCTAACTCAGGATGGTATGGATTCTATCTCTTTTATTAAATTTTAATATTATTTATTGTTTTGAACCCATTACTGACTTAAGCATCGGAGGGGTGTTAGCCAGGCTAACACCCACCTTAGCTTACAGTTGTTTTGTAGTATATGCTTTGGGATATAGCTCCAGGATATACATTCACGATACTTCAAAATATTAGAGGATTGGCCCCCTCTCTCACGTTTAAGGGATCCTGATCCCTTCACAGGTTTAAAGGTATTCACCTTTCTCTCGAATTGGGTTTAAATACCCCGCCTGGAGCGCAAGTTATCCAGGGATAGTTCAAGGTGGTGGGACCAGTTCATGTAAAAGTGGCTGACAATTTCGTCACTGTTGGCTATATCCTGGATTCTCAAGGTATATGAGGATTGATCACCCTCTCTCACGAAGGGTATTTTCATACTCTCTAAGGTTTAAAGGTTATCACCTTTCTAAGTTTTTGAGTTTATACACTCCCGCCTGTAGCGCATGAAAATTTGGGATTTTCCCCAGGATACCTATGGGATTTTCCCCAAGATACTAAGGATTTATCTCCAGTATGTTTTTGGGTTTTATCCCAGTAACACAAGAACTGTCCAAACAGTTAGAACTTGAATTCAAAAATTTTCTAAGTGTTTGAAGACTTTATGCACAGGGGACATTCCTCCCAAGGCGATTGTGTAAGGCTCGAACAGTCAAACTCAAACCTAATGTACTAAGTATCTCGGACTGGGGACATCTTAGTTGAAGAAGTTGCAAAAGGATTGAAGTTAGATACTAGGGTTACACCCTATTCCTGGTATGATCTTTCCTTTGTGAACCTTACATAAGTTGTTTAAACTTTTAAAACTGTGTTTAAGGTTCAAACATCCTGATAAGGATATGTTTTGGTCAAAAATTACCGAAGCAATTAAGTGATCAAATTAGTTAAGTGAGGTAGTGTGCTAAAAAGTGTGTTGGAAATATGCTGGTTAAGTTGTTTGTAAAAACAGTTTTCAGGATACGACTCAGGATATTGAGCTGTATCTATGATCAAACTATGAGCAAAAAGTAAAAGAAAGACACAAGATGTACGAGGAAAGCCCTTGATCAATCTAGATCGCCGGCATAAAACCTCAAGAGCTGGCAATCGCAGCTGCCTAGTTCTTCTTATTGCTTCGAACGTCAGGATACAGTGCAAGATATTGATCAGATCACTAAGTGTTACAATGCTTTTTGTGAGAGTGAATGTTGCGAGAGAACAAGTGTGAGTGAGTAGTAAGTGTAGTTGTGATGTCCTATTCGATCTGATTTATCCACCTATTTATAGTTACGAAATACAAACTAAAATTCCTATAAATATGGGATGTTCCCGAATATTCCATTATTAACGTTGTAGACCGGGTATATCGGCTTCAACGTCTTCATTTGAACGAATTGGACCGAGTCTCGCGGAGAAAGGGTCTTTGTGAACGTTGGGAACTTGGACTCGTACTCCTGCACAAAATCCGTTAGTAATCCTCAGGATACCATCCAGGAAATTACCAATATCCTGAATCAGCATCCCGGGTATAAACATATATCATATAAGCAAGATATAATTTAAGATATCGTCCAGGTTATGAGCTCAGAATTTTGCCCATAACAATTGTCCCCAAAAAATGTTACCGTTTAGTATCCTGGCACTAACGGTTATATTTTTTATGAAGAACGAGGCAATTAAGAGATTAGACCCATGATGTGACCGTTTGTAACCGCGCAGCCTATATTTACTCATTGCTCCCTATATCTTCTCATACTTATCCCATTTAATCTTTACCGAAGAGAAAAAGGTAAAAACTTCTCTCTATATTCCATCTTCTTCTCTCATTCTATTCGGCATTCCGGCGAGAATATGACAAGGCAGACAAGATCAAGCTCCGGTGACTCCGCCCCCTCATTTATCCAGCTGAATCTTCTCCAAGAACCGGAGAAGGAGATATGCTCCTTTGATAGTGCCCACTTGTCGGCTCTCAAATCCTCCGGTATCTTCCCGGAAGGGACGGTATTCCGGCCGTTTGACCGGGAAATCCGGTCGGACATGGTTTCCGACGAGTGGTTGTGTTTTTGTGCCTTTCCTTTCACCTTAGGACTACGGTTCCCCTTTCCAGACTTTATCACTGAGTTTTTCAATATTACAAAAATCTCTTTTAGCCAAACAATGCCGATGCTTTGGCGAGTCTTGTCCGTTCTTGACCAGATCAAGAAGAATCACATTCCTGATCTTTCCGTTCATGACCTCCCTTTAGAATATCGGCTTAGATGCCACGGATCCTGTAGATTTTTGTTTTATTCCACCTCCGGCGATCCGCTGATACTTCGTGCCACCAGGAACGAGGAGAAATGGCAATCTAAGTTCTTCTTTGTAAAAAGAGACTCAATCCCTGGTGGAACGGAATATCCGGTGAAGTGGTTGAGAAAGGGTAGGATTTAGGGTTCAAGGATGATCCTGCCTTTTATCCTGTTTCATATCCTGAGCTGATCAACTTTCTTTTTATTGTTTTGTACACAGCTGATTTTAGGAAGCTTGCACCTCCCCTTGCTGATTCACAGAAGAGGATTGACGCTATCAGACTCCTTCTAGAGGCTGAAAGAAGTTTTAATCCGTCTCCACCATCTCCAAGCCCTCTTTCCAGTGCAAACATGTCTGGTAAGGATCCTGCACAATATCCTGCATACATGTTTTTATTTGATATTTTTAGGAAAAATTTTTACTCCCTGTCTGCAGACTCCAGCAAAGTTCCAATCCTCCTTGATCTTGACGAGTTTGACAGTTACCCCACTCCAGTCATGGTCAAGAAAGAGACCCCTGCAGCCACCAGCTCCAAGCCGCTCCCGGCTCCTAAGGCTAAACCGAGGACTCGTGCTTCCACCGCAAAAAAAAGGAAAGGTTCTGAAGTTAGTGGCCCAGGCTCTGAAGGGTTCTCCTACGAAGAACTCAGCTTTTTTGACTCCCTGGAGCCGATGACATCCTTCCTCAACAAGGTAATATCCTGTGACTATATCCTGCACATACATCCTGATAGGATATCCTGACAGGATATCCTGGTTAGTATATTTTGACTTATACCTGAACTTTGACATGCAGGGCTTCCAGCATCTGCTCCAGCTTTACACTGATGCTTGCAGCACGAACGTGTTCTAAGAAGCCAGGATCAAACAGCTCGAGACCACTATTGCTGACCAAGGGGCCATTGCTGAGGTGAAGACCCGGCATTATGAGGACAAGTTGAAGAAGGTCACCCAGGATGCTGAGCTCAAACTTGCCACCGTCCAAATGGAGCATGAACAGGCCATGGTCTCTTTCCGAGAAGGAATCAAGGCCTCTGCTATAGTCTCTCTGCTACAAGCCCGCATCAAGATGGCTTATGAGGCCAAGGAGACAGGCCTTGTGTGCCCATCCTGGCCGGTCGAATCCTGGGTGGCAAAGCTGAAGGAGCTTGGAGGCAAGGCTGTGCCCCTTCCTGCTGAAGCTGGTGAATCCTCTAAGTCGGCAGAGATAGCGGACAAGGCTGGAGACAAGAAGGATACTGGCGAGGATGCTGCTCAGGATGCTGGAACTGATGCTGAAGCCGAGAAGGCGGAGAAGGCTGGTGAAGATGCTGCTGTGTGAGAGCATCCAAGTGGGCGATGATGGATGTATGTGCCAAGGCCGGAGCCCACTTTTTTAAATTTGATCGTTGGTTTGTAACCCCAAAACAATTTACTTTTCTTGCATTTTAACTTTCCTGCATTAGAAAAATACGACAGCCAAAGGTGGAGGGATCCTGAGTTTCAGGACGAAGCCCTTGGTCATCAACCTTAATATGTTTTGCTTTTGAACAATGTAACAGTTGGAGGTGGATGGGTCTTGGTTTGAGACAAAACCTTCCACTGTTAAGTAAATATAGTAAGGAACTATTTGTGCTCTTGGTGGATGGTCCTTGGTTTGAGGTGAAACCAAGAGCACATCTTTTGGTATGTTAATAATATAACCTTCTTTTGGCTTTATGTCACAACCCCCGATCCCTGATCCCCAGGAACGGGAGGACGCGATCTCAGAGTTCTGGTGGTATCAGTTTGTTTAGTCTTGCAGCGGAATTTACATCAGGATCGTAGTTAGGAAATGTTTATCAAAGTAAAACCACCATATTTTATAATATTAAACAAATGGGATGAAACCCAAGTTCAGAGTACACACGTTTTCATAGGAATAAATCCTATTTTATTTAATAAAAACATCTATTTTATTTTAGGTAACTTTATTGCCACTTTTCCAAGCCTTCAGTGCTGTCCAGCTGGCTTTTATTGGCTTCACACTAAGTTACCTGAAACACGTGTTTAAAACATTTTATCAGCAAGAAATACTGGTGAGTGAATCCCAATTTAATCAAGTTTAAAGTCACAGTGAACAGTATTGAGAGCGATCACATTGTTTATGTCTACACAGTTACTCCATTTGGTACTATCAATCCTGACTTGTGGGTCATATTACCCATTGGCTAACTCATTGTCCAATGGTAACGCATTGTCATCCCGACTTACTACTCGCAAGTAGTACCAAATTTTGTATACAAAACCCCAACATACCGGCAGTAATTGAATAACTACAAAGACTCAATTACTGCTAATTTTCATAGTAAAACATTTAAGGTTTGGTAAAACATCACCAAAAACATTAACAAAAAGATGATAAACTCACAAAAAGGTTTACACAAAAAGAAGGATTACTCACATTGCTATCTTAGATTTCGCGTGAGGGTTTCCTAGATATAATCTATAATTTATACAAATGTACATTGATTAGTATCATAACCCTTTGAAAATATTAATAATACCCTCCCCGAGACGGCATTCCAACAACTACGTCGGGCAGAACCACGACAGTTGTTACGGAACCCTAAATCAATCGGGCAGCGTAACTATTACGAAACTGGGGTTATAATACTTACAATGGAGCAGAACCTCGCTAATTAGGGGTATAGTACCCGACTATAATGCCTCTAATTCAGAAAGTGAGATTGAGAATGAAATTGTGAGCGAACTGAAATGAGATCCGATGCCATCTATTTATACATGCTGAATTCGACTTTCAGGCGGCCCGCGTAAGGTAAGGCAAAGCCTTACGCGGCCCGCGTTGACTCTAGTCAACTTAGTAGCTTAGCTGGGTCATCAACTAGGTTTGACACGATATCGACACGTGTCAGCTCAAGGATGCGCCACCATTTGGAACACGCGCGGCCCGCGTCAACTTAGACGAGGTCTTACGCGGCCCGCTTGAACTAAAGAATTCAGCTGGGTCAACTCCAGTCTTGATACGGCCCGCGTGAGATTGAGGTGGGATCCTACGCGGCCCGCCTCAACTCAGAATTTAGATTTTATATTTTATTTCTAATACTATAACATAATACGGGCTCGGTTTTCGCATACGGGGTGTAATATAAGACATATAAGGGTATTTAAGATATAATGGGGTGTCGAAAAATATTCGAGGGTGTTGGTTTTCTTGAGGGTTGTTACACTTTATCTCTGTTGTTATACTTTTATTACATGAATTTTACTTATGAAAACAGTTTTGTTTGAACATCCTTGGGAACACATTGTAAGCGTATCCTGAAAGATATCCTGCTCAGGATATTGACACTCAATTTGTAAAATTCAAGTTACCCAAATAAAAAGGAGAGATCATACCAGAGATTCCCAAAGAGTCAATTCCAATTTTCCACCATAGGAATGTCCCCAGTGCACTCTTACAAAATTGGATCCATCCTTTAAATTGTATAATGTATATCCCCTGTGTTCAACATAGGATCGTAGTCATACTTTAGCTTTACTGAATAGATCCTGAATATCCATGGATAAACCCTTGATATCCTGGGATAAACCCTTAATATCCTGAGGATAATCCTTTAATATGCTGGGGATAAACCCTCATATCCTGGGGATAAACCCTTAATATGCTGGGGGTAAACCCTGGTTTTCATGCGCTACAGGCGAGAGTGTATAAACTCCAAGTCTTAGAAAGGTGAAAACCTTTAAACCTTAGAGGGTATGAAAATACCCTTTCGTGAGAGAGGGTGATCAATCCTCATATACCTTTAGGATCCAGGATATAGCCAATAATAACGAAATTGTCAGCCACTTTTACATGAACTGGTCCCGTTATCTTGAACTATCCCCAGATGACTTGCGCTCCAGGTGGGGTGTTCAAACCCAATTCGAGAGAAAGGTGAATACCTTTAAACCTTTGAAGGGACCAGGATCCCTTATTCGTGAGAGAGGGGGCCAATCCTCTAATCCTTTGAGATATCCTGAGCGTCTATCCTGGAGCTATATCCTGAGACATATTCTGCAAAACAACCTTAAACTAAGGTGGGTGTTAGCTTGGCTAACACCCCTCCGATGCCTAAGTCAGTAATGGGTTCAAGATAATAAACGAATTCAAATATATTTAAGAGAGATAGAATACATACCATTCTGAGATAGAAATTAAATTCTATTCTTACTTGAAATAGAGTTTTAAGTGTATAGCATTCCAGGATCTTGGTAGCATATCTCCCTCCATACTCCTGAGCCGATATGCTCCTTTTCCTGATTCTGATTCAACCTCATATGGTCCTTCCCATTTTGGAGCCAGCTTTCCATCGGCAGGATTAGTGGTATTTTGAAAAGCCTTTCTTAACACCCAATCCCCAACTTTGAACCTTCTAGTCCTTATATTCTTGTTGTATGCTCTGGATATCCTTTGTTGATATGATGCCATCCTTAGCCTCGCTGCATCTCTCGTTTCATCTACGGTGTCCAAATCTTGGCACAAAGCTTCAGGATTCTGCTCAGGATTCCGGAGGATAGATCTTGCAGTAGGTATCACCATCTCTGTTGGGATCACTGCTTCCGCTCCAAATACCAAGGAAAACGGAGTCTGGCCTGTTGCATTCTTTACCGTTGTTCTATCAGCCCACAAAACAAAGGGTAGTTCTTCTGCCCATCTTCCTTTCTTGGCTCCTAATCTCTTCTTCAAGTTATTGACAATTATCTTGTTTGAGGATTCAGCTTGTCCATTTGCTTGAGGATGTATCGGGGTAGACGTGATCATTTTGATTCCCCAACTTTTGCAAAAGTCAGTAGTCCTCTTGCTTATAAACTGGGATCCATTGTCACAAATGATTTCAGCTGGTACTCCAAACCTGGTCAGGATATTCCTCTTTATAAAGGATACTACTTCTTGGTCTCTGACTTGAACAAATGCATCAGCCTCCACCCACTTAGAGAAATAATCAGTCATTGCCAGCATAAAGACTTTTCCTCCTGGAGCTTTTGGTAATTTCCCTACTATGTCCATTCCCCATTTCATGAATGGCCAAGGGGAAGCTATAAGATATAGTGGTTCAACTGGTTGATGTAGTATGTTACTGTGCCTTTGACATGCATCACACCTTCGAGCATATTCTATGGCATCTTTCCTCATCGTTGGCCAAAAGTATCCTGTTCTCAATATTTTTGAGAATAATGACCTGCCCCCAGTATGGTTACCACAATCCCCTTCATGTATATCCTGAAGCACTTCTTTAGTTTCGGGATCCTCCAAGCACCTTAAATATGGTACTGCAAGAGATTTCTTATACAAAATATTATTTATAATGGTGAATCGCGATACCTTCATCCTAAATGCCTTAGGATTTTCGTCTCTAGGGATGTGTCCTTCCTTGAGATATCTTATGATTGGAGCCATCCAGGATTTAGGATCCTCCTCAGGATATTCAGCAACAGGATCCTGGATACTTACTACTTCTTTATCCGGAGGATTCGTTGCAGGATACAAGATATGCAGTATTGGTATTTGGGTCCCTTCTGGTATTCTAACCGATGATCCCAGATTTGCTAAGGCATCTGCTTCAGCATTATCTTCCCTTGGTACCTGTTCAAGTGTAAAAACATCGAAATATCCTGCTAATTTTTTGAGAATATCGAGGTATTCGATTAATTTCTCACCCTTAACTGCATAGGATCCATTAAAATGATTAGTGATTAACAAGGAGTCAACATATACTTGCAAATTCTTGATATTCATATTTTTAGCCAATTCTAATCCTGCAATTAAAGCCTCATACTCTGCTTCATTATTAGTAGCAGGGAATTCACACCTAATAGCCTGGGGTAATATGTCCCCCTGTGGCGATTTTAGTAGTATACCCAATCCTACTCCTCTAACATTAGATGCTCCATCAGTGTACAATGTCCAGGATCCTGAGGATTCTCCTAGTTGTTGGACTTCTAGGTCTACCTCTTCCTGAATGTCACTACTGAAATAAGCCACAAAATCAGCTAGAGCCTGTGATTTTATGGCATTTCTAGGTTCATACACTAAGTCATAAGCACTCAACTTTACTGACCACTTGGCCATCCTGCCTGACATCTCGGGTTTCCTAAGCCCCTTTTTGACAGGATAATTGGTCTTAACATGAATTCTATGTGTCTCAAAATAATGTCTAAGCTTCGTTGATGCCATAACTAGTGCTAGTATCCACTTTTCTAAATGAGAATATCTAGTTTCAGCATCTAACAAACTTTTACTAACATAATAAACAGGATATTGCTGACCTTCATGATCCTTTATAAGGACGGCACTTACAGCATTCCCTGATACTACGAGGTGTAGGGACAGTGGTTCACCATTCTCAGGCTTCATCAATAGAGGTGCAGTTGAAAGATACTGCTTCAAATCCTGCAGGGCTGCTTCATGCTTCTCTCCCCATTCGAACTTCTTGTTTTTCTTCAGGATATCATAAAATTCTTTGCATTTCTCGGAGGATCTTGAGATAAATATGTTCAACGCTGCAACTCGCCCTGTTAATCGTTGAACATCCTTCATATTTGAAGGTGATTTGATATCCAAGATGGCTTTAATCTGCTCCGGGCTCGCCTCTATTCCTCTTTTGGTCACCATATATCCTAGAAACTTTCCTGCCCCCACTCCGAAATGGCACTTAGCGGGATTTAGCTTCATGTTATATTGATCCAGGATATTAAATGCTCCTTTAATATCCTAAAGGTGATCCTCAGCCTTTTTCGATTTTACCACCATATCGTCGATGTATACCTCCATTGTGTCCCCCAGCTTATCTTTGGACATCATGTTCACCAATCTCTGGTATGTTGCACCTGCATTTTTCAAACCGAAAGGCATAGCAGTATAACAATAAATACCTGTTGGTGTCATGAAGGTAGTATCCTCCTGGTCCGAAGGCTCCATTTGAATCTGCTGAAATCCTGAGGATGCGTCCATGAAGGTTAACATCTCATGCCTGGTAGTAGCATTCACCATTGCATCAATATGAGGAAGAGGAAATGGGTCATTGGGACAAGCCTTATTCAAGTCCGTGTAATCTACACAGACTCTCCATTTCCCATTTTTCTTCTATACCACAACTACATTTGCCAGCCATCTTGGGAACTTGACCTCCCTGATCATTTTGGACTTTAACAATCTTTCAACTTCCTCTTGGATAATTGTATTTCGCTCAGGGGCGAACTTCCTTCGCTTTTGCTGTACAGGCTTTAACGACCTGTCAATTCCAAGCTTGTGAGTGATAATGTCTTTGGTTATACCTGTCATATCCTCATGCTTCCATGCAAATGTTGACATCCTGCACTTCAAAAAGTTAGTTAATTGTTCTTCAATATCCTGAGGGATATTGGTTCCTACGAGCACCGAGATATCAGGATTATCCTGATCCAAGATAACTTTCTTCATATCCTGCTCTGAAGCCTCCGCGATATCCTAGGCCCGCATCTTTAATTGCTATGCTGTACTAGGCTTGGTTGAGGATTTCATTGAAGATGAGTAACATTCTTTCGCTTCCTGCTGATCACTATCAACCTTGATAACCCCCCAAGGGGTAGGGATCTTGATGCATTGATGATAAGTTGACGGCACGGCTTTCATATCATGGATCCGAGGTCTGCCCAATATTATGTTATAGCAGGATAGGGAATCCATCACACAGAAACGTTGTATTGAGTTGACCCCTTCAACATATACTGGTAACTTTATCTCTCCACTGAACCCAACAAGCACGGTGGATTTCGAATGATATCCATTGGAGATACATTCATCCTTTTCAAAGTCTCTAGTTGGATTATGTTGACGGAGTTGCCATTATCTACCAATATCCTGCGTACAAAATGGTTAGCTACATATAATATTATTACAAGAGCATCATGGTGAGGATCCTGGACAGTATCCCTGTCATCACTATCGAAAGTGATCACTTTATCAGTTGTGAGGGTAGTCATCCTGGCTGGTTTGTCTCCCCTTTCGGTCTTGGCCTCTTTTGCATGCCTCTTGGCTGCAGAATACGAAGTCCCACAAATGTCGGATCCTCCCGAAATAAAGTTGATTATCTTGGTGTCTGCAGGAGGTGATGCTGCTCGTTCAGGATCCTTCTCAGTATCCTGACCCTTATTCTTCTTTCTTCCTAAGAGATCCTTCAGATATCCCTTGCTAAGAAGATAGCTTATTTCTTTTCTTAGAGCAATGCAATCCTCAGTTACATGTCCAAAATCTTCGTGGAAGGCACACCATTTCGATTTATCCTTCCAATCAGCTTTTTGTTGATTCTTTCGAGGCCACCTAGCTTTGTCTCCCAAACCCTGCATAGCTTACATTAATTCAGGAATGTTAACAGAAAAGCAATATTCGGATAATTCAGGATATTCTTCGGATCCTCGTCTTCAACATCATTCACTTTCTTGTTTTCATTTCTACCATACGGCTTAGAGCGATATGGTTTAAATGAGGATTCTGACTTCCTATTAGTTGACTCATAGGTGGTGGATGAGTTCATCCTCTCTTGCATTTTCTTATCATCTTCTGGCCTGATATATCTCAAGGCCGTGTTTCGAGCTTCATCCAAGTTCCTGCAAGGATTCATCACAAGATCCAGATAAAAATGGGAATCCTTTTGTAGTCCCATCTTGAATGCTTGGACCGCTGTAGCAACATCAAGGTGTGGGATATCCAAGGATTCCCTGCTGAATTTGTTCACATAATCCCTTAGGGATTCTTGAGGTCCTTGAGTTATCCTGTAAAGATCACTTGTTAGTTTTTCAAAACTCCGACTACAAGAAAATTGACTATTAAATAAGTTCACTAAGTGAGCAAATGATGTAATCGAATACGGAGGAACATTTAAGAGCCATTTCAAGGCCGATCCTGTTAAGGTAGAACCAAAGCCCTTGCATAGGCACGCTTCCTTGAGCTCCGGGGGGGGGGGGGGATAGGATTAATTTCCATTCTTTCCCTATACTGGGCAATATGCTCTTCAGGATCCGTAGTCCCATCATAGAGCTTCATGTTGGGGGTTTGAAATCTCTTCGGGATCTCAGCATCACAGATAGGATATGCGAAACGAGATATCCTGTGGCTGTCTTGGGACACTTCCGGAATTGGCTGGACCACTCCAGGTACACTGGATATCATGTCCTTGAATTTCTGAAGTTCCCTAGTAAACGTTGACGTCATACCTGCATCCTGCAAAGACCCACCGTTGTTAGTAGCATGAATATTATTATTTGACACGTTACCAGTCTGAGGATTCTGGCCATATCCTGAAGCATATCCTGAGCTCCTCACAGTTGACATCCTGATCAAGGAGGGTATTTCAGGAGTATGATTCTCGGAATGGCTAGGCACAATATTCCCCCTATTATCCTCGGTATACACAGGCGAACTGAAGTTCAAAGTTCTGGGTTTTAAAGGAGTGACAATGTCCTCAGCAGATCTGCTCGAACTAGATTTTAAGAGTTGTATTTCTCTTAATAGCATTTGGTTTGTTTCCTGTTGCTGCCTCATTTATTCCTGCACACTTCCAAATATGGTTAGAATTTCATCATTAGAGGCTAAAACGGGAGCGGATCCCTGAACACTCCGAGTAGGGATAATATCCTGAGGTTGTGAAGAAGCTGGCATCCTTGGAAGAGGTGGTGGAAGCACCAAACCAATAGTAGCAGAAGTTGTAGCAGACACAATGGAGGAGCTCATGTTTGATCTTGAGGCCATTGTAAACAACGTGGCAAAAAGTTTTGAAAACAGAAAACCAATTAACGATTTCACAAAGATTTTTAGTAAAGATAGCACCACTTGCCCCACGGTGGGCGCCAAATTGTTTTGGTCAAAAATT
Organism: Helianthus tuberosus; assembly: GCA_030545235.1. NCBI lineage: Eukaryota > Viridiplantae > Streptophyta > Magnoliopsida > Asterales > Asteraceae > Helianthus > Helianthus tuberosus. The sequence continues at coordinate 177,056,431 of CM060423.1, forward strand.
ACCGAAGCAATTAAGTGATCAAATTAGTTAAGTGAGGTACTGTGCTAAAAAGTGTGTTGGAAATATGCTGGTTAAGTTGTTTGTAAAAACAGTTTTCAGGATACGGCTCAGGATATTGAGCTGTATCTATGATCAAACTATGAGCAAAAAGTAAAAGAAACGACACAAGATGTACGAGGAAAGCCCTTGATCAATCTAGATCGCCGGCATAAAACCTCGGGAGCTGGAAATCGCAGCTGCCTAGTTCTTCTTATTGCTTCGAACGTCAGGATACAGTGCAGGATATTGATCAGATCGCTAAGTGTTACAATGCTTTTTGTGAGAGTAAAAGTTGCGAGAGAACAAGTGTGAGTGAGTAGTAAGTGTAGTTGTGATGTCCTATTCGATCTGATTTATCCACCTATTTATAGTTACGAAATACAAACTAAAATTCCTATAAATATGGGATGCACCCGAATATTCCATTACTAACGTTGTAGACCGGGTATATCGGCTTCAACGTCTTCATTTGAACGACTTGGACCGAGTCTCGCGGAGAAAGGGTCTTTGTGAACGTTGGGAACTTGAACTCGTACTCCTGCACAAAATCCGTTAGTAATCCTCAGGATACCATCCAGGATGTTACCAATATCCTGAATCAGCATCCCGGGTATAAACATATATCATATAAGCAAGATATAATTTAAGATATCGTCCAGGATATGAGCTCAGAATTTTGCCCATAACAGGATATATCTTTAGGATATGTTCTCAAAATGTGTTTTCGGGATACGTTTCAGGATATTTAATTGGAATATTTGGGAAATAATACTTGGGTTGAAAATTAGTACTCTGGTCAAACAAGTGTTATCAAAACGGATTTTGAAAAATAAACTATCTTTTATTCTTTAGAGACTTTGTCTAAATTGTTTGGGTTTTGAGAAGTCCTATTTGATGAAAGTCTTCGTAGGATACCACTGAGTATATTGATCAGGATATTTTCAGAAAATAGTTGTGCTAATTTTGCAAAGCTAAAATCTAAACTAAGTAATGCATGACAAAAATTAAAAGGCAACCGGAAGCAAGTCAAAAGGTGGTTATATTATTAACATGTTAAAAGTTGTGCTTTTGGTTTCACCTCAAACCGAGGCCCATCCGCCAAAAGCACGATTAGTTTTTACCATATTTACGCAACGGTTGAAGGTTTCATCTCAAAACGAGACCCATCAGCTTCGAACCGTTGCATCATTCAAAACAACTTATACTAACTGATAACCGAGGGCTTCATCCTGAAACACAGGACCCATCCACCTTTAGTCATCATATTGTTCTAGTGCAGGAAAAGTAAATTGTTTATACAGACCACAACCATGGAATTTAAAAAAGTGGGCTCCGGCCTTGGCACGTATATCCATCATCGCCCACTTCGCTGCCTCTAAGGGGCAGCTCCTCCTTCCATCATAACCTCGTCGGCAGCATCCTCCCCAGCATTTCCTCCAGCATCACCTCCAGCATCGCCACCAGCATCCGTTGAAGCACCAGCATCATCTACCTTCTCGGTCGCCTTAGTGGGCTCCTCTGCAGCAGGCTTTGAAGGAGGCTCCACAGGGTTACCACCAAGATCCTTCAATTTCATCTCCCAAGCTTTAACACTCCATGAAGGGCATTCAACACCCAAATCCATGGCCTCGTAAGCCATTTTCAATCTGGCCTGGAGAAGGGAAATGATAACAGAATTCTTGAGGCTTTCCCGGTATGAAGCCATGTCCTGCTCATGTTGAACTTGGGCTGCATCGGACTTGGCTTGAGCCTCGTGAGTGACCTTCTGGATGGAAGCCTGGTGCTCTTGGACCATTGCCTTATACTTAGCCTCGTAATGCTCCGATTTGGCGGAGGCAGGTGCTGCTTGATCTGCAATGGTGGCTTCGGCCTTCTTCAGCTTGCTCTCTAACATGGTGTTCAAGCCACATGCGTCTTCATAGAGGAATACCAGGCGTTTGAGACCCTGCAAAGAAACAGGTATTGACTTTAATTGACTTTATTAACCAGCATATGTTGCAGGATATGGGTCAGGATACTAACCTGGTTGAGGAAGCCGGTCATGAATTTGCTGGATTCCATAAACCCGTGGTTCTCAAATGGGAATACATGGGGTGTAGCGGGGGGCTCAACTTCGAACTAGTAGGCTTCGGTGCGACAGACATTGGATTCTTGCTTGGCAGGTGCGAGGCTAGAGTAACTATCCAACTAGTCGAGTTGGAAGCCTTCAAGGTTGATAACCGGCACTGCATAAGGGAAGATACGTTTAGATTTATTATACCTTTAAAATATAATCAGATTAATAAATAAAGATAATTTCTGAAAATATGCTTACCAGACATGTTGGAACTTGATCTTTGACTTGGACTTGTGAGTAGCAGGGTAAAGGTCCTTTCACTTTCCGGAAGCTTGTAGATTTCTTTTATTCTTCCTTCTGATTCGGCACTTGGGGGAGCTAATTCCTTGAAGTTTGCTGCAAAAAATAAACATGTCAGGATATCAGTTCGGGATGTAGTCTCGGGATATGATTGGGGATATTCCTAAAACCCTAAATCCTACCAGAAGTTAACCATCTCTTAGGAAGGTCAAGACCCCTATCGATGGAGTTCCTTTTGACAAAAAAGAATTTTCTTGTCCATTTATCCTCGTTCTTGGTAGCCTTAAGAATGAGAGGATCTTTGGAAATAGAAAACAGAAGGAACCGACTGGAACCATGAGATCTTAAATGATAGGCCATTGGAAGATCTTTGATGCACAAGTCGGGCATGTGACGAGCCTTAATCCGCTCCAAGGTGACTAACACGCGCCAAACCATGGGCATGATTTGGGCGAAGCTAAGGCCAGTAAGCTCGAAGAAACGAGAAATGAAGGGAGAAAATGGATACTGAAGCCCTATGGAGAAAGGATAAGCAAAAAAGCATACCCACTCGTCGGAACAAAAATCCGATCGGACCTCTCGGTCGAATGGACGGAAAATTGTCCCGGCGGGAAAGGCACCGGAAGCTCGTAAAGCCGCAATATCGGCATTATCAAAAGAACACACCTCTTTTGAGGGTTCCTTAAGCAGGTTTTGTCTGTGAAAGGGGGGAACGGAATCCGCCGTTTGGGATCTTGTGCGGGTAGCCATGGAGGATCACGATCGGAGAACAGGTGATTTAAACAAGGAAAACAGGGAAGAGAGAGAGAGAAAGTACCTGAAATTCGCTTAAAGATAGAGATGATCATAATGAGGAGTCCCTCAGTTAATATAGGCTGGATATAGGGGGTAAAGAGTAAATGTAGCATGGGAAGTTGCACAATGTCACCTCAATCGTCATTTCGTTTTAATTGCCTCGGTTTGCGAGATAAGGTTTTAAAATATATCCGTTGGATTGGTATACCAACAGATATATTTGGGGACAATTGTTATGGGTCATTTTCTTAACATATATCCTGACTAATATTCTGACTTTGATTGTTTATTTGTGATCAGGATACCGGATCAGGATATTGGTAACATCCTGGTACGATATCCTGGTATTAACTGAATTAATCACGTGCAGATTAGGAGGTGTAAGTCTCCAACGTTCAAGAAGACTTCTTCCCCCCAAGACTCGGGCAAATCCGTTAGATTAAAGACGTTGAACCCGAAAGACCAGGGCTGCAACGTTCGTTTGGGGAATATCCGCCGGATCCTGGTTTATTAGGATAGTTAGTTATTTTCGTTTTACTATAAATAAATTGATCAGATCAGATTAAGGCACACACCATTACGCACACTTTTACTCTCCAATTGCAAATAATCACTACACATAAACACTTGTACTCGAATTACATTGTAACACCTAGTTGATCCGCATCATATCTTGCACTGTATCCTGATATTTGAAGTAATAGAAGAACAAGACAGCTGCGAATGTCAGCTCCCAAGGTTTTGTGCCAGCGATCTAGATTGATCAAGGGCTTTCCTCGTATATCCTGTGTCATCCTTTACATTTTTGCTCATTGTTTAATCATAAATACAGCTCTATATCCTGAGCCGTATCCTGAAACTGCTTTTGCAAATAACCTAACTAGCATATTTTCAACGCACATTTCTAGCACACTACCTTACTTAACTAATTTGATCACTTAATTGCTTCGGTATTTTTGACCAAAACAATAACCACCAAAACATAGTTTTAATATTATAATAGTAAGTAGATCTGTGCGCGTTGCGGCGCGGATACATCGCAAACATCGAACGGATTAGTCTAAGCGTTATGTAGTGCGTACACTATATGAAAACACATGTTTTGACATATCCGATATAACTCAACAGCATTTAGGTTGGATCAAAATGTAAAGTAATCAAATTTATACTGTAATCGTAACGTTTTTATATATGTGACCCAATTCGTATGTAGGAAGCGTAAAAAAAAAACATAAAACGTGTATCAAAGAAAAAAATGACACATTTAATCTAATACTAATAAAAGAATCCAATAAATGCCACATGACATTCTCTTATTTTATAAAATCCAATAAATGCCACATGGCATTGTCTTATTAGTTCTTTAATAATATATTAATTATATATAATATCTAATTCTAATTTATGGTTAAATAAATACATAAATGATCAATAGTTAAAACCTGTTATTTTAATACTTCTTAAAATAAAAGAGTTTAAAATACAAAAAAGCTAATAAGATCATATATAAAATGGATGTATGAGTTTTTCTAACGTATAAATAAAAGCTAAAAAAGTGAAACTAATCGGGATGACATCTTGCAAAAAGACTAAAATTTATTTAACTCTGTTTTAAAATTATAGACGGAGAGAATTTAATATTTTGAAGTTGTAGCGAAGTGAGACCTTTCAATTTATGGATGAGAGAATATTAAATTTTTATAGCTACACCGATTTGGGATAAATAAACATGGTTTCAGTTTAATAGAGTTAAAAAATATGCAATATATTTTCAACTTTTTAACGGGTAAATGATACTCCTACTTTACTTTACACCAAATATGCAAAAATGGTACAATAAAACATTAACATCCTCTATAATGTTTTGGGGTGCCTTTGTTAATGGCAAATGCTATTTCTACTCTATTTTATACTAACTAGAATTGAGACCCGCCGCAATGCGGCGGGGATTCTTTAGTTATAACTAAGTCGACCTAGGACCCGCACGTTATGTTAAACCTGTCAAACGGGAAAAAATAGACGATGTAAAAACGTTCACCCATACACGCACATTGCGTCGTGTTAACTCGCAAAATTTAGAACGAAACGTAAAAACGTTAAACTAAAGACGCACGTTGTGATGTGTTAAGTCACAAAATTTAGAACCAAGCATAAAGCGGAAAATTTGCGGAAAATGAAAACTATAAAGGATCAAAGTTGAAAGTAAAAAAGTTGTTAGGATAGATTGCACAAAGATAAAAATTTTTGGGTTAACAGTAAAAAAAAACAAATAGTTTTGGGCTAAAAGTAATTTATGAAATACTTTTGGGTGAAAAGTAAAAAAAATCAATTTTTTGTTGAAAACCCCTAAAGCCAAGGTTACGACAACCATATACATAACCATTTTTTCTTTGGAAAACCCCCAAAGCACACCCCGCGTTACGGCAGGAAGTAAAACGGTGTCAATTAATACTAATGTCACACAACCGTGATCGACCACCAACACTGACTCGACCTAGGATCTGCGTGTTGCGACGAACCTGTCAAACATGAAAAAATTGAGGTAAAAACGTTGAACCACACATGCACGTTGCGCCGTGTTTGTAAGACCCTAAATCGTACATGACAAAAGTCGCAACGGAAACACGAACCATTCATATGATCTGTTCATAACGGATCTACCAGATTCATCTTATCTCTTAAGATTTCATTCTATACATATATTATTTAACATTTAGTTCTTGTTTTGTTACCACACAAAACTACCATTTCATAGTCATATATACGTACTTAACTTTAATGTTAACCCTATTCTACATTTTCTACAGTTACTTATACCTTGCATACCTTTACGTCACCTTTAAATCATTTCGTTCGTTTCACATTACTATTACTTTCACTTCATGCATTACTTAATTTTCATATATAAATGTGCCATACTAGTCCATATCTATCCAACATGGGTTAGACATTTTACTAACCTCTTTTTCATTTCCTAAATCAACGACCCGCAACCCAGATCGACCATCTTCTCCTCGAGTTCTAGCCGTACTGTTTTGGTCAAAAATTACCTAAGCAATTTAGTGATCAAATTAGTTAAGTGAGGTAGTGTGCTAGAAATATGTGTGAAAAATATGCTTGTTAAGTTATTTAGAAAATCAGTATTCAGGATACGGCTCAGGATATAGAGTTGTATCTACGATCAAACTATGAGCAAAAGGAAAGTAAACGACACGAGATGTACGAGGAAAGCCCTTGATCAATCTAGATCGCCGGCATAAAACCTCGGGAGCTGACAATCGCAGCTGCCTTGTTCTTCTTATTACTTCAAATGTCAGGATACGGTGCAGGATGTGGTGCGGATCGACTATGTGTTACAATGAAATTTGAATACAAGTGTGGTGTTTGCAATGAGCTAGAGAGTGAAAGTGTTCGAGAGTGTTAGTGAAAAATTGTGTGCCTTAAACTGATCCGCCCCCATCTATTTATAGTAAAGATAATGTAACAAACTATACTAAACTTCCGGGATCCACCGAATATTCCTTAATCGAACGTTGTAGACCTGGTCTTTCGGGTTCAACGTCTCTCCTTCAACAAACACGTCCGAGTCTTGAGGAGAAGAAGTCCACTTGACCGTTAGCAAGTCTCAGCCTTTAACCTGCACGTGGTTAATTCAATAAACCTCAGGATATCGTCCAAGATGTTAGCAATATCCTCTTCCAGCATCCTGATCACAAATAAACAAATAAAGGCAGGATATTGGTCAGGATATGTATGCTTAGAAAATGAGCCATAACAATTGTCCCCAAATATATCAGTTGGGATACCAATCCAACGGATATATTTCAAATGTTTCACCTCATAACTTAAGGCAATTAATACGACTAGACCCTTGAAATGACAGCGGTGCAACTTCCAAAGCATTATTTACTCTTTACCCCCTATATTCATCCTATATTAACCGAGGGACTCCTTATTACGGTTATCCTTATCTTCAAGCGGACATCGGGTATTTTCCTTTTTATCCTTCTTTCCTGAATCTCTTTTAGTTTGCTCAATACTTTTCATGGCACCACGAACGAAATCCTGATCGGACCGACCGGCCTCAACCCTCGTAAGTCAAAACCTTATTCGCAATCCATCAAAGGAAGTCTGCTGTTTCAACAATGCCGACATCGCTGCTCTTAAAGATTCCGGTGCCTTCCCCACCGGAACAGTCTTTCGCCCTTTCGACCGGGAAGCCCGATCGGACGCGTCATCCGACGAGTGGGTTTGTTTTTTCGCTTACCCTTTCTCTCTTGGACTCTGGTACCCGTTTCCACCCTTTATCTCTAGCTTTTTTGACCTCACCGGCCTTAGTTACGCCCAGGTTATGCCAATGGTCTGGCGAGTCTTGATAGTGCTAGATCAAATCAAGTCTCGTCTTTTTCCCAACCTGTTTATTGAAGACCTCCCTATAGCATACCGGTTGAGATCCCATGGCGATCATCGTTTTCTTCTGTTTTCTACCTCCAAGAACCCTTTGGTTCTTAAGGCCTCCAAGAACGAGGATCGATGGCGACGAAAATTCTTTTTCGTAAAAAGAGATTCTATTGATAAGGGTTTCGATCTGCCAGTTAAATGGTTAACCAAGGGTAGGATTTAGGGTTTTAGGAATATCCCCAATTATATCCTCAAACTATATCCCAGACTTATATCCTGACATTTTTATGCAGCGAACTTCAGAGATTTAGTACCTCCCAGCGCAGAATCCGAATCCAAGATCGAAGAAATCTATCGACTTCCTGTCAGTGAAAGAACTTTCTCCCTGTTTCTCACAGATTCAAGCCAGAAATCAAGCTCAGAGATGTCTGGTAAGCACATTCTCAGTAGTTACATATATCCTAAATCAATTATTTTTCAAAAGTATGATGAGTTCAAGAACATCTTCCCTCGTGAAGTACCGGTTGTCAATCTTGAAGGTTTCCAACTTGACGAGTTGGATTGCTACTCCAGCCTCCAACCCATCAAACAAGAATCCAAGCCAAAGCCGTCTGCTACACCAAAGCCAACCTCCTCGAAGACTGTTTCTGCTCCCAAAGGCCCTCCGGCATCCAGGACCCGGGCATCCAGCTCTCGGAAGAGAAAGGAGACGGACTCCCCAGCTGTTTCTGAAACATTCTCTCTCGAGAATCATGGGTTCAACGAAGCCACCTCATTCCTCAAACAGGTAGAATTTTCCTTTCGATATCCTGCACAAGTATGTTAGTCCTTATCCTGCTTATTTTTTACATCAATACCTGTGTCTTTATCGATAGGGTCTGGATCGTCTTATGCACTTGTATGAAGACGCTTGCGGGCTTAACAAGATGTTGGAGATCAAGCTGGAGAAAGCTGAGGCCACCATAGCTGACCAAGGAACCATTGCAGCTGCTAAATCCCAGCTTTAGGAAGACAAATACAAGGCAATGATCCGGGATCACCAGGCTACTCTCCACAAAGCCAACGAGGATGCTCAAGCCAAACTAGCTCCAATACCAGCAGAATATGAGTTCATATCGGGATAGCCTCAAAGCATCCGTGGTCGTCTCTCTTCTCCAAGCTAGGATAAGGATGGCTTACGAAGCCAGGGATATGGGCTTCGAATGCCCCTCCTGGAATATAAAGGCTTGGGAGGAGAAACTTTAGGATCTTGGAGGTCATCCTGTTGCTCATCCTACAAAGCATGCTGGTGAAGAGCCCTCTAAGGCGGCTGAAGAAGTGACCAATGCTGATGATGATGCCGAGAAGAATCCTGAGGCTGATGCTGGGGCGAATGCTGGGAAGGAGGTTGCTGATCAAGAAGGTGCCGCTTCTTAGGCAGCGGAGTGGGCGATGATGGATATACGTGCCAAGGCCGGAGCCCACTTTTAAATTTCATGGTTGTGGTTGCATAAACAATTTACTTTTCCTGTCTTTGAACAATTTACATTTCCTGCACTAGAACAATGTGATGACCAAAGGTGGATGGGTCCTAGGTTTTAGGACGAAGCCCTTGGTCATCAATTAGTATAACTCGTTTTGAATGTGATAACTGTTGTATGTGGACAGGTCCTGTTTTGTGATATATCCTGCAACCGTTACACAAGTATGGTAAAAACTAATTGTGCTTTTGGCGGATGGGCCTTGGTTTGAGGTGAAACCAAAAGCACAACTTTTGACTTGTTAATAATATAACTATATTTTGACTTATTTGTTGTTGCCTTACATTACTTAGTGTAACTCTTAGCTTTGTAAAAATTTTGTATTGTCATCTTATGAAAATATCCTGATCAATATGCTCAGCGATATATTGTAAAAACTTTTTATTAGATAGAACTTCCAAACATTCCTTCAACTTTGTAGAAAGTTTTTGAAAAACAATCTATTTTTCCAAAACCGGTTTATGATAATACTTAAATGATCAAAGTTCCAAACTAATACTAGTTTCAAACACCTTAATCAAATATCCTGAAAAGGACTTTGAGAATATATCAGGATACTTGACCTTTTATAAAACATAGTGTTACTAAAAACTTAGATGATGTTTACAAAGGAAAGATCATACCCGGAGTAGAATATAACCCTATTATCAAACCTCAATTTCCTTGCAACTTTTTCAATGAAGATGTCCCCTGTGTGAGATATTTAGCATACTAGTTCCGAGCTTTAGCCTTTGAGCTTTACATCACTGCCTTGGTAGGAATGTCCCCTGTGTACAATGTCTTCAAATACTTAGAAATCTTCTGTATGTCAATTTCCATCGTATAGGCAATTTTTTAGGTCCCAAGGGTAAAACCCAAGGATGTACTGGAGATAAATCCCTTGTATGCTGGGGAAAATCCCAAATTTTCATGCGCTACAGGCGGGAGTGTATAAACTCCAAGACTTAGAAAGGTGAAAACCTTTAAACCTTAGAGAGTATGAAAATACCCTTTCGTGAGAGAGGGTGATCAATCCTCATATACCTTTAGGATTCAGGATATAGCCAACAGTAACGAAATTGTCAGCCACTTTTACATGGACTGGTCGTGCCACCTTGAACTATCCCTGAATAACTTGCGCTCCAGGCGGGGTGTTTAAACCCAATTCGGAAGAAAGGTGAATACCTTTAAACCTGTGAAGGGATCAGGATCCCTTGTACGTGAGAGAGGGGGCCAATCCTCTAATCTTTCGAGTTATCTTGAGTACATATCCTGGAGCTATATCCTGGAACATATCCTGCAAAACAATTGTAAACTAAGGTGGGTGTTAGCTTGGCTAACACCCCTCCGATGCTTAGGTCAGTATTGGATTACAAAGAACAAATTAAACCAAACATATTTAAAAAAGGTAGAATTCATACCATCCTAAGTTAGAAATTAAATTCTAAACTCACTTGAAATAGAGCTTAAGGTGTATAGCATTCCAAGATCTCGGTAGCATATCCCCCTCCATATTCTTGAGTCTGTATGCTCCTTTCCCTGCTTCTGATTCAACTTCGTATGGTCCTTCCCATTTTGGAGCTAACTTGCCATCGGCAGGATTAGTAGTATTCTGAAAAGCCTTTCTTAACACCCAATCTCCAACCTTAAATCTTCTGGTCCTAATATTCTTGTTATATGCCCTGGATATTCTCTGTTGATATGCTGCCATCCTTAGCCTTGCCGCATCTCTCTTCTCATCTATAGTGTCTAGATCCTGACTCAAGGCTCCAGGATTCTGCTTAGGATCACTTAGGGTAGATCTTGCAGTAGGTATTGTCATTTCTGTTGGAATCATTGCTTCTGCTCCAAATACCAAGGAAAATGGGGTTTGGCCTGTTGCATTCTTTACCGTTGTCCTATCAGCCCACAAAACAAAGGGTAATTCTTCTGCCTATCTTCCTTTTTTGGCTCCAAGCCTTTTCTTTAAGTTATTGACAATTATCTTATTTGAGGATTCTGCTTGTCAATTCGCTTGAGGATGTACTGGAGTAGATGTTATCATTTTGATTCCCCAACTCTTGCAAAAGTCAGTAGTTCTCTTGCTTATAAACTGAGAACCATTGTCACAGATTATCTCGGCTGGTACTCCGAATCTGGTCAGGATATTCCTCTTTATGAAGGATACTACTTCTTGGTCTCTAACTTGAACAAATGCTTCAGCTTCAACCCACTTAGAGAAATAATCCGTCATTGCTAGCATAAAGACTTTTCCTCCCGGAGCTTTTGGTAGCTTTCCCACTATATCCATACCCCACTTCATAAATGGCCTAGGGGAAACAATAGGATACAATGGTTCAGCAGGTTGATGCAGTATGTTACTATGTCTTTGACATGCGTCACATCTTCGAGCATATTCTGCGGCATCTTTTCTCATTGTTGGCCAATAATATCCTGTCCTTAATACTTTTGAGAATAACGACCTGCCCCCAGCATGGTTACCACAATCCCCTTCGTGTATATCCTGAAGTACTTCTTCGGCTTCAGGATCCTCCAAACACCTCAAATACGGTCCTGTAAGAGATTTCTTGTATAAAATATTATTTATAATAGTGAATCGTGATACCTTCTTCCTAAATGCCTTAGGATTTTCATTTCCAGGGATGTGTCCTTCTTTGAGATATCTCATGATTGGAGCTGTCCAGGATTTAGGATCCTCTTCAGGATGCTCTGCTCCAGGATCCTGAATACCCGCTACTTCTTTATCCTGAGGATTCGTTGCAGGATATAAGACATGTAATATTGGTATTTGGGTCCCTTCGGGTATCCTGATCGATGATCCCAAATTTGCTAAGGCATCCGCTTCAGCATTATCCTCCCTTGGTACCTGTTCAAGTATAAAAACATCGAAATATCCTGCTAATTTTTTGAGAATATCGAGATATTCGATTAATTTCTCACCCTTAACTGCATAGGATCCATTAAAATGGTTAGTAATTAACAAAGAGTCAACATATACTTGCAAAATTTTGATACTCATACTCTTAGCCAATTCTAATCCTGCAATTAAAGCTTCATATTCTGCCTCATTATTAGTAGTCGGAAATTCACACCTAATAGCCTGGGGTAATATGTCCCCCTGTGGCGATTTTAGTAGTATTCCTAATCCTACTCCTCTTACATTAGACGCACCATCAGTATATAATGTCCAGGGTTCTGAGGATTCTCCTAACTGTTGAACTTCTAGGTCTACCTCATCCTGAATATCACTACTGAAATCAGCCACAAAGTCAGCTAAAGCTTGAGACTTTATGGCATTTCTAGGTTCATATACTAAATCATAAGCACTTAACTTTACTGACCACTTGGCCATCCTGCCTGACATCTCTGGTTTCCTAAGCACATTTTTGACAGGATAATTTGTTTTAACATGTATCCTATGTGTCTCGAAATAATGTCTAAGCTTTGTCGATGCCATGACTAGAGCTAATATTAATTTTTCTAAATGAGAATACCTAGTTTCAGCATCTAACAAACTTTTACTAACATAATAAACAGGATATTGCTGACCTTCATGGTCTTTTATAAGAACGGCACTTACAACATTCCCTGATACACCAAGGTATAGGGATAGTGGTTCACCATTTTCAGGCTTCATCAATAAAGGTGCGGTTGAGAGATATCGTTTCAAATCCTGCAAGGCTGCTTCATGCTTCTCCCCCCATTCGAATCTTTTGTTCTTCTTCAGGATATCATAAAAATCTTTGCACTTCTCTGAGGATCTCGAGATAAACCTATTTAAAGCTGCTACTCGGCCTGTCATTCTTTGTACGTCCTTCATATTTGAGGGTGATTTTATATCCAGGATAGCTTTGATCTGCTCTGGGCTTGCTTCTATCCCCCTTTTTGTCACCATATATCCAAGAAACTTTCCTGCCCCCACTCCGAAATGGCATTTAGCAGGATTCAGCTTCATGTTGTATCGATCCAGGATATCAAATGCTCCCTTGATATCCTGGAGGTGATCCTCAGCCTTTTTAGATTTTACCACCATATCATCGATATATACCTCCATGGTGTCCCCCAGTTTGTCTTTGAACATCATGTTTACCAATCTTTGGTATGTTGCACTTGCATTTTTCAAACCAAAAGGCATAGCTGTATAACAATAAATACCTGTTGGTGTCATGAAGGCAGTATCCTCCTGGTCAGAAGGTTCCATTTGGATCTGTTGAAATCCTGAGGATGCGTCCATGAAGGTCAGCATTTCATGCCCGACAGTGGCATCTACCATTGCATCAATGTTGGGAAGAGGAAATGGGTCTTTAGGACAGGCTTTGTTCAAGTCTGTGTAGTCCACACAAACTCTCCATTTCCCATTTTTCTTCTGTACTACAACCACGTTTGCTAGCCACCTTGGGAACTTAACCTCTCTGATCATTCTGGACTTTAATAATCTCTCAACTTCCTCCTGGATAATCGTGTTCCGCTCAGGAGCAAACTTCCTTCTTTTTTGCTGCACAGGCTTGAATGATTTATCAATTCCAAGCTTGTGAGTGATAATATCTTTGGATATGCCTGTCATATCCTCATGCTTCCATGCAAACGTTGACATCCTGCATTTCAAAAAGTTAATTAATTGTTCTTCAATATCCTGAGGGATATTGATCCCTATGAGCACCGAAATATCGGGATTATCCTGGTCCAGGATAATTTTCTTCACATCCTGCTCCGGATCCTCCACGATATCCTGGGCCCGCGTCTTTAATTGCTATGCTGCACTAGGTTTGGTTGAGGATTTCATCGAGGATGAGTAGCATTCTTTCGCCTCCTGCTGATCACTATCAACTTTGACAACTCCCCAAGGGGTAGGTATCTTGATGCATTGGTGATATGTTGATGGCACAGCCTTCATATCGTGAATTCACGGTCTTCCCAGTATGATGTTATAGCAGGATAGAGAATCCATTACACAGAAACGTTGTATCGAGTTGACTCCTTCAACGTATACTGGTAACTTTATCTCTCCCACTGTGTTTCTAGCCTCTCCACTGAACCGAACAAGCACGGTAGACTTCAAAGTGATATCCATTGGAGATACATTCATTCTCTTCAGAGTCTCTAATTGGATTATGTTGACGGAGCTGCCATTATCAACCAATATCCTGCGTACAAAATGGTTAGCCACATATAATGTTATTACCAGAGCATCATGGTGAGGATCCTGGACAGTATCCATGTCATCAGCATCAAATGTGATCACTTTGTCAGTTGTGAGGGTAGTCATCCTGACAGGTTTATCTCCCCTTTCGGCCTTAGCTTCCTTTGCATGTCTCTTTGCTGCCGAATACGAAGTTCCACAAATGTCGGATCCTCCCGAAATGAAGTTGATTATCTTGGCATCCGCGGGAGGTGATGCTGCTCGTTCAGGATCCTTCTCAGTATCCTGACCCTTATTCTTCTTTCTTCATAAGAGATCTTTCAGATATCCCTTGCTTAGAAGATAGCTTATTTCTTTCCTTAGAGCAATGCAATCCTCAGTTACATGTCCGAAATCTTCGTGGAAAGCACACCATTTTGACTTATCTTTCCAGTCAGCCTTTTGTTGATTCTTTCGAGGCCACCTAGCCTTGTCTCCTAGACCCTGCATGGCATACATCAATTCAGGAATGTTAACAGAAAAGCAATATTCAGACAACTCAGGATACTCTTCAGGATCCTCATCTTCGACAACATTCACTCTCTTGTTTTCATTTCTACCATATGGCTTAGGCCGATATGACTTGAATAAGGATTCTGACTTCCTGTTAGTTGACTCATAAGTGTTAGATGAGTTCATCCTCTCTTGCATCTTCCTGTCATCTTCCAGACGGATATATCTCAAAGCCCTGTTACGAGCTTCGTCGAGATTCCTGCAGGGATTCATTACAAGATCCTGATAAAACTGAGAATCCTTTTGTAATCCCATCTTAAAAGCTTGCACAGCTGTTGCAACATCAAGATGTGGGATATCCAAGGATTCTCGACTGAATTTGTTCACATAATCCCCCAAGGGTTCCTGAGGCCCTTGAGTTATCCTGTAAAGATCACTGGTTAGTTTCTCAAAACTCCGACTACAAGAAAATTGACTGTTAAATAAATTAACCAAATGAGCAAACGAAGTAATTGAGTGAGGAGGAACGTTTAACAGCCATTTTAAGGCTGATCCTGTTAGAGTAGAACCAAATCCCTTGCACAAGCACGCTTCCTTGAGCTCCGGAGGGATAGGGTTAACCTCCATTCTTTCCCTATACTGAGCAATATGCTCCTCAGGATCCGTAGTCCCATCATAAAGTTTCATGTTGGGGGTTTGGAATCTCTTTGGGATCTCAGCATCACAGATAGGATATGAAAAACGAGATATCTTGTGGCTGTCCTGGGACACTTCCGGGATTGGCTGGACCACCCAGGTACACTAGATATCATGTCCTTCAACTTCTGAAGTTCCCTAGTAAGTGCTGATGTTACACCTGTATCCTGCAAAGATCCACTATTATTAGTAGCATGAGTATTATTAATATTTGATACGTTACCTGTTGGAGGATTTTGCCCATATCCTGAAGCATATCCTGAGCTCCTCATGGTTGACATCCTGACCGAGGAGGGTATTTCAGGAGTATGATTCTGAGGAAGGCTGGGCACAATATTCCCCCTGTTATCCTCAGTATACACAGCTGAACTAAAGTTCAACGTTCTGGGATGTAATGGAGTGACATTATCCTCAGCAGATCTGCTCGAGCCAAACTTCAGGAGTTGTATTTCCCTTAAAAGCATTTGGTTTGTTTCCTGTTGCTGCCTCATTTGTTCCTGCACACTTCCAAATAAAGTAAGAATTTCATCATTAGAAGCTAGAACGGGAGCAGATTCCTGAACACTGCGAGTAGGGATAATATCCTGAGGTCGTGAAGAGGCTGGCATCCTTGGAGGAGGTGGTGGAAGCACCGAACCAGTAGTAGCAGAAGTCATAGCAGACACAGTAGAGGAACTCATGTTTGATCTTGAGGCCATTATGGACAATGTGGCAAAAAGTTTTGAAAATAGAAAGCCGATTAGCGATTTCACAAAAAATTTTAGTAAAGAGAGCACCACTTGCCCCACGGTGGGCGCCAAATTGTTTTGGTCAAAAATTACCTAAGCAATTTAGTGATCAAATTAGTTAAGTGAGGTAGTGTGCTAGAAATATGTGTGAAAAATATGCTTGTTAAGTTATTTAGAAAATCAGTATTCAGGATACGGCTCAGGATATAGAGTTGTATCTACGATCAAACTATGAGCAAAAGGAAAGTAAACGACATGAGATGTACGAGGAAAGCCCTTGATCAATCTAGATCGCCGGCATAAAACCTCGGGAGCTGACAATCGCAGCTGCCTTGTTCTTCTTATTACTTCAAACGTCAGGATACAGTGCAGGATCTGGTGCGGATCGACTATGTGTTACAATGAAATTTGAATACAAGTGTGGTGTTTGCAATGAGCTAGAGAGTGAAAGTGTTCGAGAGTGTTAGTGAAAAATTGTGTGCCTTAAACTGATCCGCCCCCATCTATTTATAGTAAAGATAATGTAACAAACTATACTAAACTTCCGGGATCCACCGAATATTCCTTAATCGAACGTTGTAGACCTGGTCTTTCGGGTTCAACGTCTCTCCTTCAACAAACACGTCCGAGTCTTGAGGAGAAGAAGTCCACTTGACCGTTAGCAAGTCTCAGCCTTTAACCTGCACGTGGTTAATTCAATAAACCTAAGGATATCGTCCAAGATGTTAGCAATATCCTCTTCCAGCATCCTGATCACAAATAAACAAATAAAGGCAGGATATTGGTCAGGATATGTATGCTTAGAAAATGAGCCATAACACGTACAGGCCAGGTTTCATTCCTCCGTGTAATGAGCTTCCGCTCGTGCACATCCTTTCACCAATACGATTGGTTTCATCACATCAATAGTTCTAACATTATCATCAACAACATCGTCGGTTAGCATATGTCATTTAAACATTCATTACACTAGGTGATTACCCACCTATAACTCTTCTACACTTTCCTACGTACATACTATAGCATATCACACATTCCATTTCTTATACGCAATTCTTTCATTCTATTAATCCTTCGCCATCTTGCTACAATTTGAATTTTCAAGGCCAAATCCGTTTCTTTACTTATCGTAAATATATTAAAGCACATGCTCGTACTTCTTTACTCACTTGCTTTCTTGCAAAATTTTCATTTCATCATTTCAGTATTTCTTGCCAATCTTACCCTTCCCGCCCATACTCAAGTTATTGTCCGGGTCACAGCCCATCATTATTCTGACTTCTAAGAGTCAACTACTAACGCATCTAACACGTAACTTATACAAAACTTTGTCTATTATACTATCACCTTTTACTTTATACTTACTTTTATGACCCGTTCGACTCAATCATGGTCAAACTGTCGACATCTTCTTATACGGATTAATTTCATCTTTTTATATTTTTAAACCTGTCTCACGGGCTTAGACGCATCATTCATGCTTTTTCATTCATTGAATCCGCCTTACGGATTCAAACATTACATTCATGCCTTTCATTACTTCTACGTTTTGAATCCTTCTCGCGGATTCAAACATATTATCCATGCCTCTCATCCTTGAATCCGTCTCACGGATTCAAACATTACATTCATACCTTTCATTCCCTGAATCCGTCTCACGGACTCAAACATATTATTCATATCTTGTTGATCCGCACTTAATCACGGATTCAACATTCTTCATTCTTATCAGGCATGTTTTTCATTCTTACATAGTACTCTCAATTTCCCGAGAGTCTTACTTCCCATTTCACCCACACGCCCGCCTGCTACCCAACTCTACCGGACATACATGTAACAATTATCATGATCTCACGAACGTCATACGTTTCTCGTGTACTGGCCAGGTACACAATCCACATAGTTGTTTCGTGCCTTCATGTAATTGTCACCTTATGTCCGTAGACTTAGGTTTCGGCGCGTGTATCACTTTCAGTACTTCATTACTATACTATCATTATCCTTTATTTTAAATTTTTTCCTTCCCTTAATGAGTTTTACTATTACATATACCCACATATCGAATTTACGTACCTGGATTCAAATTTGGCTTATTACCTCTTTACCTGCCTTAGTATTCATCCTAGACTGCATTCACAGGTCATCCTCTTCAAACACTTATGCTTACCTTGCACATACAAAACCGTCAGTTTCTTTATACGTATACATAATATATACATGTATACATACATACATCCCTACTTGCATCATACCAAACTCATACATACCTACTCTCATACATACCATCATATGTCCACGTACTTGCTCGCATACTTATAAACATACCCACATACCTATCTACATAAGTGCATACACTTAAGCTCATAAAAACGTAAGTTAAATTAGTCAAACGTAACTTGAAACGCGTTTAAACGAGTTCCCAAGACAAAACTGAGCAAACGAGCAACTTTCGCCAACCAGGGGGGGCCTCGCGTGACGCCAAGGGCCTTGGCGTCACGCTAAGCCCCTGTTTTCACAGAAACTTCGCAGCAAAATGCTGCATATTCCCAGCACGATCCCGTTTTACGGAAACGAGCATAACTCTCTCGTTTTTGATCCGTTTTACCCGATTCTTTTTCCTACGCGTCCGTAATTTAATCCTCCACCTAATGGAGTTAAAAACCAACATCCAACATAATAAAATTTCAGACTTCTAACTCTTCGGCTTATTACCCTTTTACCAAACTTTGACCCGTTCATGCATTCATCAACATAACTTGGTTATTTTACCATAACCCCTTATAAATCTAACAACACCAGTGACGTCTATCATAAATTACTAAATTCTTGGATGTCTTGCACCCTCTTAACACATTATCGTTCATATACTTATTTTGACCCGTTAAGGGTATTCACGCATTAATTGGTCTATGACTAACCAAACCATACTCCCCACTTCCATACTGGTCCAAAACATTACACTAATCGAATAACTTGTTTCTAAACTATTTTTAAGATCATTAGCCCCAAAATACCCATCAAGGGCATTTTGGTCAACTTTAATTCCATCATTTACGACTGAAGACTTCAACACATATTTGACCTCAAACATCATGTTTAATTAATTAAAACACTTTATTACTTAATCGAACTAAGAAGTGATTACGGAAATCACTTACCTTATGCGTCCGTGCTCGTATCCGATTCCTCGCCTTTTCTTGACCCGTTATCCTCTCATGCTTGAGTCCGTCTTGACATGATTCCTATACTCTCTTTTCATCAAGATCACGCTCCTATTAGCATATGCGTTCGTACATGATAACAATCATATCAATCACATATTTCACACTTAACTTTCATTAATCATTTCTAACAAGCATACTACATAAAGATCAACTTCATATCCTTTCCAACTCATGTAATTCATCATGTAATCACACATAACGCATATTAACATAACATGTACCAAACGACTTCCTATAATCCTACATTTATGACAACGAGTCAAATCATGTTTCTTATACTTGTTGACTTTCAAAAGTCAACTATTAACCATATGTAACTATCGACTTATCAACCTATGCCCGTAACATCATAATCGACTATACGGACGACACTATATAAATCTTCTAAACTCATACATAACCCATCAAAACCTACTACTAACCATCATGAATCATTCCCAAATAAACATCAAACATATCATCATCACATTTCTCCTAATTCATCTAACAAGAATTCATCATATCCACATAATACATCAATCTTTCAACAAGACTCGAACATGGAAGATGATTATAGTCATCATCTTCACCCTAACTAACGGGTTTCACCTCTGATCATCAAATTAACACAAACCATACGTAACCCGTGTTCTATACGATGATTCTAACCCTTATACATGATCAATTTCATACTAACTCACGGATTTGAACATAACCCACTTCACACATGATCACCAATCTTAGATTTAAAACATACCTTATGATCCCCTCGTGAAGGTGATCATTAATCTGTGTTCGGTTGTGAATTTGGGCCTTGATTCATTCTTCAATTTGAAGCTTTTGAAGAACTAGGGTTTTGGGGCTCTTGAGAGCCCCTGCTCGATCCATCCAGAACACACACGAAAATGTGTGTGTGTGTGTTCTTATCTTTTAATAACTTAACTTTTATTTATCCCAGTTTAACCCCTCGGGTTTACCTTTAAAACATAACTGACACCACCTTCATCATTTAATACTTTTGACCATACCCTTAACTAGATTAAATAGCCTAGTTATTTATTTCATGATGTGTTATGTAAGAACACACGACAAATATTAACATTCAGATTTTTAGGGCGTTACAGTGTTAACTTGCAAAATTTGAAACAAAACATAAAAAAGTTGAACCACACTCATACGTTGCGTCGTATTAACTCGAAAAATTTAGAACTATACGTAACGAAACGTAAAAACGTTAAACCAAAGACGAAAAATATAATTGACAAAAGTTGTGAAGTTAAATTGCAAATAATGAAAAGTTTTGAGTTAAAGTTAAAAAAACAAATTTTATAGGGTTAAAATGGCAAAAGGCAAAAACATTTGGGTTAAAACAAAAAAATAAAGTTTTTTTTTTTTTTTTGAGAAATCCCCAAAGCACAAGTTACAAGTCTTTATGCATGAAAAAGTTACTTATTTATATAGGGAATAATTATACTAAAATACTAATTTTGCTCATTTTTGAATCTAAGATCTCCTCTCTAAGAGATAAGTGTTTCTATACCAAGTGGGCGAGACCCACATTGGCTAATACACACCTATATGGCTACAAATACAACAAATATATATAATCGCACCAATCCCCCCCCCCCCAAATCCTTTTGTAAAATAAAGAAATTTTTATAAAGTAGAAAGAAATAACTTAATCATCTTTTAATATTATTAATTTTCTTTTTTACCCTTTTATGAACATATAATAAGTTAACCTTTAATAACTAAAAGATTTTAATTTATATCATAGCTTTATAATAAATAATTACTAATTAAATACGCATAACAGTTATTAGTAAGAATAACAAATCTAATTTATGTTATACCAATAAATTTGGCTTTGTACCGGTAAAGAGAAAAATAACAACTTAAATAATGAATTTTGTAAATAGAATTGAGGCCTTAGAGATTTACTTTAAATAAAAGTTAGATTTAAAATATACACTATAACAAAAATTAATATTATATTTATACACTATTATATGTAAAGTAATTCGTAACTTCATTCATATATATATATATATATTTGTGTAGTACATGTTTTTCAGTATTCAACATGTGTAATACATGGGCTATCATAGTATTTTAGTGTTGTGTTACTAATTAACATATGTCGGTTTTCGTGATAAATTCAAGTTAGTTGTGTAAACTGTCATATGGTAGCAAAAAATCATTTATATAAAGTTTCGTTACTAATTAACATAGGCCGTTAAATATACAGGGCCGACTCAACCTTTCCGAAGATCTAAAGCGAACTAGAATTTTGATGCCTTTAAGAGTTTCATTGTCAACCAATGACAAAATGTATGACAATTCTTTTTCAAAGAAGCACCCACAAAAACACAAATAAGGTATCATTTTACTCTTCAACCTATATTCATATTTAAAAAATAACGAGAACATCAATCAACAACTAACCTTTTCGTATCTAAGATCCTCTGCTAGTAATTTTTTTTTCAGAGGTTGCTTAATCACCCCTCAAGAAAACCTTGATCTTTTGCTAGGGTAAATTCCATTTGCGCTTCAATATTGTTTCCCTAATACCTTAATAAAAACATTTACATAGGATGGTAAAAAAACTAATATGCGCACATTTTCGATTTATTAGCCTAGCCCTAAAAGTCAATTAGACGCAACTCCTAAAAGTCGATTAGATGCAATCATATATGAAAAGGGAAAATCACCAAAGTAAACATTGACCAGCCACATTTGTCAAAATAAACATTGATCGCGGTCAATGTTTACTTTAGTGATTTTCCCTACGAAAAACTACTTCCAATCATATCATACAGTAGTCCTCTATGATACACTAATCAGGAAAATGGAGTGTCTTTCTGAGTTTCAAAAGTTGGGCTTACTACAGTTATTAAAGCGAACTAGATGTTTTACCCGCCGCGAGTTGCGGCGGCGAAAAACATAGCGTAGAAACTTAAGTAACTTGATAGCGATATGTTTCATTATACGACGACAACCAAAATTCAAAATCGGCATATAAAACACAAGTAACTCGATTACGATTTGGTTCTATTATCCTTCAACCTTTACTATTGAGGACAACAATAACTACCTCCTCTAATCCAATTTACCACAACATAAAGTGCTCTAATCTAAAAATCTAACCACAACCAATTACTACAACATATATTCAAAGACAATACATACCTTAAAAACAATGCTCCACAATCACACTTATACTATCTAGTACCACAACTCTTGCTTTGAGCTTTCCAATCCAACTGGACTGCATACTACTTGGAACTATTTCCACACTTCCATTTATGTTTCTTAACTTCGGTAAGATAGAGCTCAAGCCGGATCATGACCAACACAACTTATTTCCAGACATATATAAACCTTCTTCCTGACAACTTCATGTTTGTTTTGTTGCTTAAGCTTCCATGGTAACTTATGACCTCTTCTATGAAGCTGCAAATTCAGATCTCTCTGAAACCCCTTGCTACAAATCTCCCACACGAATCAGTTCGTCTCCAACAACGATTTCGTCGATAAAGCTATCATTTCTGTATCTTTTCATCTGGATCTAAACCAAGTTAACAAAAAAGGAAACTCAACATGTAATAATAAGTGTAAAATCACCTAAATGACACAAATCCATAATTCTTTTAAAATATCTCGTTAATATAAAAAAGATAAACATCTAAAACATGCCTGAAACTCGATTGGTAGGTGCCTGCCTGAGTGCCTCACCTTTCAGCTCCGAGCGTGTATGCCACCACTCCGCCATGATTAGTTTTTTCCTTCCCTTTCATCCTGTTGGGATTGAACCCTATCAGAGGAACAGATAATTAAAGCCAAAACTGGATCAGAGCAGTGGATCCAGAATAAGCAGATGTTTACATACAAATCTCTCCCCTTGAAAGTGGTTTCTATCTGCTGACCTCTGGCTGAGGGGGAGTTTGCATTCATTCATCAATCATTGTAATCGTTATTGAAATAAATTCAATCTTTCGATTCATTGTGAAAAGATGTTTGATCAAAGTATTACTCTTGTTTGATTGTATGCAAAGTTTGTTTTCAACATAATTCCGCTGCACACTCATCCATTTTCATCTTAATCACAAACATAAAATACAATCAGAATCAAACTCAGATCCAACAATTGGTATCAGAGCTAGGACAGTCAAATTTGATTTAACAATCATTTTGACGTAAATAGTTCGGCTCATAACAGTTGATACTGATAGTTTGTTCGTCCGTTGAAAAACAAAGCAAGGATTAATCACCATTAAAGTTGATTTCTCAGTGTCTGTAAAACAACAAGAATGACGTCACAATCTCAGGATGATAAAAACAACATCGGCTCGCTTTTTAAACCACCTATGCTAAAAAGAAATGAGTACAACATCTGGCAGAGAAGGATGGGTCACATCCTTGCTCAACAAAGCACAGGTTGTTGGAGGTCTGTCACCTTTGGTCCCCATGTTCCTTCAGTGCCAAGCACTGAAGATGCTAAAAAGTTCGTTCCAAAACCAGTTGAAAATTATACCGAAACCGATTTTCAAAAGATCGAACTAGATGCTAAAGCTTTTAGCATCATAGCATCAGCGCTGCCCAATGAGATATATGCTGGACTGTTACACTGTAACAGTGCCAAAGAGTTATGGGACGCACTTAAGGAACAGTTTGGAGGAACCGAAGAAGTCATAGAAAACAATAGGGAAATCCTGAACCAACAGTATGAAACATTTTGTTACGTTAAAGGTGAATCACTAACGCAACAATTTGAGCGTTTCAGCTGTCTCATCAGTGAACTGAGGCTTGTTAACACCACTTTTACAAACTCAACTCAAAATAGCAGGTTCCTCAGGTCACTGCCAGAAAAATGGGACACCATAGCTTTTGTCACCCGAAACTCACCTGAATTCAAGGATCTGACCTTAACTCAACTCCATGGTCGACTCCTGACCTATGAAAGGGAGTTGAACCAGAAAAGGAGGTTGCAAGAATCAGGAAAAGTTACTGATGATTACACTTTCGGTAACACTGCTCTTCTGGGTCAAGAAGAATCTGGGAGCAGTGGTAAGGATCAGGGTTATGATCACTTCATTGACATAACTGCTGGTGCAAATTTTAACAACCCTGATCCTCACTCTGCTAGTTATGCATTCACTGCAAACGAAAACCAGATGTCAGACAATTTATGCTTTGAACTCAATGATTTGCAACATTTTGATCCCACTGACTTAGAAGAAATGGACATCCTGCACCAACTGGCTTTGCTAAGTGTTAGAACTAGCAAATTTTACAAAAGAACAGGGCGAAAATTCCCAGGTTTGCATGGGAATCTAAGGGTTGGGTTGGATAAATCGAAAATCAAGTGCTACAAGTGTAATAGGTTGGGACATTTCGCTAGGGAATGTAGGAGTCAAACTACTGGTCCCATAATTACTCATCCTAGCTCAAATCCTAGACCTCAAAACCAAAGCACTGTGCACTATGCCCAGTATGCCCCAGCAGCTCAAGTGAACACTGCTCACTATGCTGCTGCCCCTGTGCCAGTGCACTATGTCCAAACTACTGTTCCACAGATCCAATATGTTCAAACCCCTGCTCCACAGGTACAAGTGCAACCTGTTGCACCTCAAACCACTGCTCCAGCAGCAGTACAACCAGATCAACAAAGTTTTTTCACTCAAGGGTTTGTTGACTGGAGCAGTATGCCTGAAGACCTTAGTGATGAAAATTTTGCTCTCTATGCTTCTAATGATTCTTCTCATAATGAGTTTTGTTTGATGGCATTAGAGTCAATACAGGAGGGGGTTGAAACTGAGGAGGAACAGCTGAGTATTGAAACAGTGGATGAGGTGACTGAAGCAGTGGTTACTGCTGTGGCTGGTGAACTACTGTTGGGAGAAAGTTCAGATACCCTGATTGAACCACTGACAGACCCATGGTCCGAAGAGGACAAAGAAGAAAAGGCTGGTGAAAAGAAGGTGAGAGCTGATGATGAAGAGGATCATCAATGTGATTGTGCAATGATGGCTGCTGCCAAGGTATCTCCTCAAGTTTTAGAAAAAACTATGTTCTGACAATTGCATTATTGCTTTTGCTAACATCAAAGAGGTGAATGAAAACCTTCGGGATAAAATCTTAACTGATGAAGTCAAATTTGAAAGATCTTTAAAAAGAACTTAAAAACAAATTGGCTGAAAAAGAGAAAGAGATTAGCAGCATGAAAGAAGAGCAGAGCATAACCAAAACTCAACTCCAAACTATGGTAGAAAAATACCAAGTTTGCAAAAAGGAGTTAGAGTCCACCCAGATCACATGTGAGAGATGGGTGGAATCATGCAAAGGGTATGAGGTTATGCTTGAAAAACATATAAAAAGCAATGTGAAATTTGGGGTTGGTTATAGAAAACATGATGATGAAAACATTGCTTTTGGAAAATCTGTTAAAACCACTGATGTAACCACTGAGTTCATACCAACAAACAAGAATGGCCAAGAAGTGAAAATCACTGACAAACTTGGTAACAAAATCACACTTGACAGACCAATGGGATCCTCTACTTTTGAGGAGCTTGAAGATTATCAATTTAAATCAAAATGGTCTGATGAGTGTGATATTCTTGAAAATTTCAAGCCAATGGACTTTACATCAACTGATGGTGTTAAAGCTCCAAAAGCTAAAGTTATACCTCTCAAGGACATCCCAGCAGTGGTTAAAACCTCTGCTGCAAAGGAGTCTGAAAAGAGAAAGAAGAAAGAAAAAATTGATAACTTGTTTTGTGAATTCTGTGAAAAAAGGAATCATCTAACAAAAGATTGTTTCCACTTAAAAGCTTATGATTTAAACAGAACAAGTGTCATTGTTTCAGCTGAAAGTTGCATTGTTTGTGGTAAAACTAACCACAAAACTCAAGCATGTGTGTATCTCAAAAACTTTGATGTGAAAAAGAATGAGTACATGGCTAAAACATTCTTGAGTTCATCATCACCATCAACATCTGTCAAATTCACCAAGAAACAACCACTGTTTGTGCCAGTTCAAACAGCTGTCACAAAACAGCTGAACCAAACATCTGTCAAAAGAGATGTTCAGGTTACTGATGCACCCCCTGCCAATCAGTTCAGAAAAGGCAAGGAAAAACAGTCTTACCAAAGGATTCCACACGTTTATGAAGCCTACAAAAGGCCCTCTAAACCTAAAGTGAATAGGCATCCTTTTGGTTACCAGCAGATGATTGGTCAAGACCCACAACAGTGGTTAGAGAAACACTGTCCTAAAACAGTCCAAACCCCTGACCTAACCACTGTCCATCATCCTGCATCCATCCCAGACACTGTTGAGACCCCATCCAAAGCCCTGCTGGCTTTGGAGACCTTAATGAACTAATCCTTTTACTTCATGTGCAGGGAGCTTCTGCATGCTTTGATAGTCTTTGGTATGTAGATAGTGGAGGCTCCAGGCACATGACAGGATGTAAAGCCCTCCTCAAAGACTTTAAAATCCATGGAGGGGGTGATATATCCTTTGGGAATAATAGTAAAGGGAAGGTTCTAGGGTCTGGTACAGTGCAGTCTGGAAATGTTAAATTTGAAAATGTCAATCTAATAGACAATCTAAAATTCAACCTTCTGAGTGTATCACAAATGAGTGACAAAGGGTTTGGGTCATTCTTCACAAAAGATTGTTGTAGGATTGTTGGACCAGAATTGGTCAAAAAGATTGAAGCAATAATCAAAACTGGTCAATCTAAACTTGTTGCTCAAAGAAGTGGCAATGTTTATGTTGTTGACATGTCAAAAGAGTGTCCCAAAGCTGATGCCTGTCTGTTCTCAGCTGCCTCTAACAAAGAGACAGAACTTTGGTACAGAAGGCTGGGGCACACAAATCTTAAGACAATCACAGAAATTTCAAAAAATAGTTTGGTGAGAGGCCTACCACAAAAATTGTTTTCATGTCCTGAACATTGCATTTCCTGTTTAAAAGGAAAACAGCATAAAAGTTCTTACAAGTCCATTGAAGAGTCCAAAACAACCCAGTGTTTGCAAATGCTACACATGGATTTGTTTGGCCTAGTTCAAGTCATGAGCCTCAAAAAGAAAAGATATTGTCTGGTTATTGTTGATGACTTTTCTAGGTTTACATGGACTTTCTTTTCACACTCAAAAGATGAGACTGCAGGCATTTTGCAAGACTTTGTGACACAGGTTGAAAAGTAATTTGACCTTCCAGTAAAAAGCTTCAGGAGTGACAATGGCACAGAATTCAAAAATAAGGAGTTGGATGCCTTCTGTGTGAAGAAAGGGATTGTAAGGCAGTACAGCATCCCTAGAACACCAGAGCAGAATGGGGTAGTGGAAAGGAAGAACATAACTCTGATTGAGGCTACCAGAACCATGCTTGCAGATTCAGGTTTGCCATTAACTTTCTGGGCAGAGGCAGTAAACACTGCTTGCTATGTTCAGAACAGAGTTTTAATAAACCCCAGGCACAAAAAGACTGCTTATGAAATTCTGTATAAAATCAAACCACTGATCTCATATTTCAAGGTGTTTGGCTGCCCATGCTTTATTTTGAACTTAAAAGATTCCATTTCAAAATTTGCAGCCAAAATTGATTGTGGTTATCATTTGGGATACTCAACCACTGCCAAGGCCTACAAAGTGTTCAATGCACGGACCAAGGCAGTGGAGGAGACTTTGAATGTAAAGTTCAATGAACTTTCATCAATGAAAATCCCAGCAAACCCTGCAGATCTGTTTGATCTTGAAAAATTTACTTTTGAAAATACTGCTGTCAAGACTAACAGTGCAGGTCCATCAGAGGATACAACACCAGACTATGGGTATGAAATCATCATCCCTCAAAGGTCTGCCACAAAGGGAAAAGCACCAGCTGTTCAAAACAGTTGTCAAAGCTCAACCAATGCTACCTCAACAGTTGTTGACCAAATTAGCCCATCAACCACTACTTCCACATCTTCAAACACTGCTGATAAAAGTCCTCAAACAGTGGATAAAAGTCAGCAGTTGTCTACTTCATTACCTCCTATTCCACCACCTTTTGAAGCCACTGCTGGATCATCAAAGTCCCCAGCAGTGGTTAGCTCAGATGATACACATTTGCAGCCCTCACCAACAAATGCCATCATACCATACCAAGGAGATTTAATCTTCTTGAGATCTCATCCACCTGATCAAATCATTGGCAACATAAATGAAGGGGTGCTCACAAGAAGCCAAACCCAAAACATTTGTCTTTTTGCTGGTTTTCTATCACTCCATCAGCCAGTCAAGTACCAAGAGGCACTGAAAGACAACAGCTGGGTAGAAGCCATGCAAGAGGAGCTCCAACAGTTTAAAAGACAACAAGTATGGGAGCTTGTACCACTGCCAGAAGAGGTTAGTCCCATTGGCACAAAGTGGGTCTTCAAGAACAAAACTGATGAAAGGGGTATTGTTGTCAAGAATAAAGCCAGGCTTGTGGTTCAAGGTTATAGACAGGAAGAGGGGATTAATTATGATGAATCATTTGCCCCTGTTGCAAGATTGGAAGCCATTAGACTGTTCCTGGCCTTTGCTGTCAACCACAATATGAAGGTGTTTCAAATGGATATCAAAAGTGCGTTTCTCTATGGTACAATTCAAGAAGAGGTGTATGTTTGTCAACCTCCAGGTTTTGAGGATCCATTTTATCCAGATCATGTCTACAGGCTAAACAAAGCCTTGTATGGCCTGAAACAAGCACCAAGGGCCTAGTATGAAACTCTTTCCAACTTCCTACTCTCAAATGGTTTCAAAAGAGGTACCATTGATAAAACACTGTTTTTAAAATGGAGAGGGAAGGATTTAATGATTGTCCAGATTTATGTGGATGACATTATTTTTGGAAGCACATGTAACTCAATGTGTGAAGAGTTTAGAGAACTCATGACAGCTGAGTTTGAAATGAGTGCAATGGGTGAGCTGCAATGCTTTCTTGGTCTCCAAGTACAGCAAATGCAAAATGGAACTTTCATTCATCAAAGCAAATATGCTAAAGAACTTTTAACCAAATTTGATATGAATGATTGTAAACCATGCAGCACACCCATGGCAACAAATAAGCTGGTCATGTCTGATGAAAAAGATGAGCTGATTGACCAAAAACTTTATAGAAGCATGATTGGGTCTTTATTGTACCTAACTGCATCTAGACCAGACATCATGTTTGCAACATGTGTCTGTGCAAGAAGTCAATCAGCTCCCAGAAAATCAAATCTCATTGCTGTAAAAAGGATCTTCAGATACATAAAAGGTGCTCCCACACTTGGTATCTGGTATCCAGCTAATGGGAACATCAAGCTTTCAGGTTTTTCAGACAGTGACTTTGCTGGATGTCACACCACAAGGAAGTCCACATCAGGAGGGTGCCAGTTTCTAGGTGATTGCTTAGTTTCATGGCAAAGCAAAAAGCAAGCAGCTATTTCAACATCCACTGCTGAAGCTGAATACATTGCTGCTGCAAGCTGTACAGCCCAACTCCTGTGGCTTCAAAATCAGTTGCTGGATTTTGGTATCACTGCCTTAAAGACACCACTCATGTTGGACAGCCAGGCAGCAGAAAATATCATCAAAAATCCAGTTTCCCATTCAACCACCAAACACATCGACATCAGACATCACTTTGTGAGGGATTGCTATGAAAAAGGTTTGATTTCTCTGCATCATGTCCCAACTAAAGACCAGCTGGCTGATGTGCTCACAAAAGCACTTGATACAGCCACTTTTGAAAGCTTGGTCTCTAGGATTGGGATGCTGAACATGGAATAACAAGCAACATCTTGTTTTTCTATGAATAAAAGCAACAAAATATTTTCAGAAAAATCAAAAATCCATCCTTAAAAATAGCCAACAATGAAATTTTCATTAAAATCCTTAAAAGTCTGCCATTAACCACTGATTGTTCAAAAGTCTGCTCTACTTCAAAAGTCTGTCCACTTTTGAAAGTCAACCCCTGTTCTCTCATTCCTTTGATAAACTCTGTTGTTCAAAAGCAGTGTCTTATCCACTGATATGTTATCCACTGATAGTGAAAATCATCCACTGCTTTCATACCACTGCCTTCATCAGTCACTTTCATAAAAGTACTGTCCTTCACTTTCACCAGGGGTTGTCACGTGGGCAGTACACATTGGTCAGACCTTTTGTAACGGCTGTCACATCAGCATTCACTTTCTTCCCTATAAAATCCCCCACTCACCATCAAAACAGGGTTTTACTGTCGAATTGAATTCCTAAAAATTCTCTTCTCAAAGCAGATTTTCATCTCATTCTTCCAAAAATTTCTTCGATCATCATCTTCAAAATGACAAAATCGAAGTCATCTTCAAAACCCTCATCCAAATCTTCATCGAAAACAGCCTCTCAAAAGGCAATTTCCACAGAAATCCCACATAAACCATCTCACAATCTCCTGGGTCTTCTTACAAAACCAGGAACCACCAATGTTTTCGATTCCATCATTGACACCATGGCAAAATCAAAGTACAAAACTTTGTTCACCGTCGATGCACCAATCTATTTGGCGACCCAAAGGGAGTTTTGGAAGAATGCAACCCTTGAAAAACAAGGAGACATTGCAACCATCATACACTTTTCTATAAAGGGTAAAGCTGTCCAAATCACGCCACAATCCATTTCAGAGGTCTTTTAACTCGATGATCAAGAAGGTAAAATTTCTTTCACTAAAAACGAGTTGCAAACTGACTTCATTGAAAGAGGGTATGAAGCCACAATGATGAAGAAACTTACCTTAGAAAAAGGTTATTTTCCTTCTGCAACCAGGTTTTTATTTCATACCCTCCTACTATGTGTTTCAAATAAAACCACTTCTTTCAATGAAATCCCTTTAAAGATTCAAAATCTGGGATATGCAATTCTTCAAGGAGAAAATTTTAACTATTCTCGGGAAATTTTTAAAGATTTGGTTCATAATGTTGAAACAAAATCATTCTTACTGTTTCCAAGGTTTTTAAGTTATTATTTTGCAAAGAAATTCAGTAAGGATGATTTAGCAGTAATAAACCAAGGTGATTCTACTCAAATAAACAGTTTAACAACTAAAACTTTTTCAAGAATGCTAGCACCTTGCAAAACACAAGCAGAGGTGCCTGAGCAGAGTTTAGCAGTTACAACTACTCCTCAGGTATCTGCTGCTGAGCCCACTGCTCAAGGTGATCAAAGCAGCAGCACAACTGCTTTGAAACCCACACCTAAAATCTCCAAAAAGCCAAAAAGAAACACTCAAAAACCCCCAAAACCCTTTTTGATGGAAACTCTGGAGGATGAGATACCAGAGCCCCTGCCTGTGACAGCACAAATGTCACAAGAAACCACTGCTGCTTCTTCCTCACAGCAGTTGGTACAAATATCTCAACCCATAACCGAAACTCCTCCAGCTTCTTCACAAAAAGAACAGGTTGTACAAATAGGGTCTCCACATCATGATGCTCTGGAAACACTTGTTTCTATCATCCACAGCTCAATACCCGGGGCAAATCCATTTTCTACACCACCCATCACATCCACAATTCCCCCACCAACTAAACTGTTGTTGGATGCAATTGATTTGAACCAGGCACTAACCAGTCCTTCTCAATCACCTATCAATGAGAATATACCTCAACAACTGACTGGGTCTAATGTATCAATCCTTGCTAACCCACCAACACAACCTGAGGAGGTTACACCACTTGAGTTACAAGTAACTCTTGGTGGTAGTCCAAGTGAAGCAGCCACTACAACTGTTGAACCCACTGGTTTACAGTTGGACAGTGGTTACATTAATAAGACTTCCTTGGAGGCAATTCCTTTTATAGCACCTCTGCCAACCACCAGTGGATTTATTTATCCTACTGGCAACATCAAAAGGTTGTCAAGTGTTGAAGGAAGAAGACCCCAGTACCAAGAAAAAGGGGCATCAGTGGTTAATGTATGGAGTACACTCCCTACATCAACTATTGATAAAACCACTGCTAGTGGGAAATCAGATGATCCCATTAATTTGGGTGATGGTTTAAAGTACCAGAAATTGACGGATCGTATTGAAAAGCTTGATAACTCTGTTGCAGAACTCAAAGATATGCTCCAACAGGTGTTACAAGTACAAAAGGTACAATCAACTGCTGTTCCATCTCAAGCACCTGCTCCACAAAGGGCACCTGCTACAAATGAGCTCTGGAATTTGTTTCAACCTTTTCTCCATCAACAAGCAAATTTAGCAGATCAGCAACATGAAAAACATGTTCAACAGCTGCGAAATGCAATGGAGTCAAGGTTCAAGAACACTCAGGCTGATTTAAAAGCTCTCAAAACTCAGATCCTGCACACCACTGGCACTGCTCCTCCAACAGTACTTTTCATTGATCAACTCCCAGAAGATAATGCCAAAAAGGGGGAGAAAATTCAGGAGTTGAAGAAGAAAGGAATAGATGATGGTCTTTACATTGAACCTGAAAAGGATCCTATGACCAGAAAAATTCCTGTGCCAGATGGTAGTAAAAAGGTTGATGCAACTCAAGAAGCACTTGATGAAGGAGTAGCAAGTGTTAAAAGAGATAGAATGGCAAAGGATATTTCAAGATGGAATGAGGAGAAAAGAGCTTTCATGGAACTGTATGAACAAGGTTGTTCTGGATCAAAGGATTCCAAAAATCCAAAGACAAAAAGGAAACCTAAGTCCATCCCATCCAGATTTCCAAAGCCTCCAAAACCACCCTCCAAAAGCCATCAGCATCAAACCTCCACCCAAACAGCTGCTGAAACTCCTGTTGTATCAACTACTGCTGATACTTCAGTGGTTTCAACATCTGCTCCCACTTCAACACACACCAAATCCACTGCTTTACCACCATTACCACCAAAAACAAAATCACCTCCTGCCAAAAAGCAGAAGACATTAGTTGTTAAAACATCTGCTGTAATGACAACAGTGGTTGGAACACCAGTTGTTTCAACAACTGTTAGTCAATCACAAACCACTGTCACTACATCCACCACCACTGATCCACCCAAAACATCATCTGCCTCTTCTAAAACAAAAGGGAGAAGGATTTACATATTAGATGATGATTCACCTTCACCACCACCAACCTCCTCACAATCTCTGTCACTTGTCACAATTCCTAAACCCATACCTTTCTCTTCAGCTCAAACTTTAAAGTCATTATCTCCTGCTGGTGTCTCATTTCCTCTGGAACTCATTGCAGTCAGGGAAGAAATCAAATCCTTCTACTATGAGGACGACCCAGTTAAAAGGAGTTTTCCATCAGTTGCAGGATATCCCAGGCCTAACAATATTGAAGAATACTTGAAACTCAAGGCCAAGCAAGCAGAGGATATTGCAATCAAAAACATAAGAGGGAAATCTGATAGAGAATTTCAACAAAACTATCAGTTCCTACTCTCACAGGTCAATGCTATGGAGCGATTTGCTAAAAATGTATGTCAGCAAATTTCAGAAAGGGCAGATGAGTCCTTGAGAAAAGACTACATTGAGAGTATCATGACCTACAAGAAATACAAGGGGGAGAAATACATGTACAAAAACTGGACCATTCCTGAGCTTGAAAAAGAAGCAGCCAGGATTCAAGAAATGATCAAAAATAAGGTCAAGCAGACTCCACCTGAAAAATTCAAAACATTTGAAGCTGAGAAGGCATTAATGTTGAAGAGAATGAAAGAGGAGCTGATAGCAGCTGATTATGGGACGAAGAATTCTGTGTCAAAGTGGGGAGAAGATAGGGTCAGGGCTACTTACAAGAAGTTGGAAGAGCTTAGAAAGGAAGATCCAAAAGTTCCACAAAATCCTGACTACTCTAAAGCAGAGGTCTCAAAAAGACCACCAAAGCTGCAAATTAAAAGAACTACTGCTCCAGCTGGTGCTGCCATCTACAAAAGAAGGAGCAAAAACCAGCTGAGTACTGAAACAATTCAAGATCTATTAGCTGGAGATGCTGTTGTAAAAGCAGGCATGAAAGTAATGATTAAAGAGGATCTTGAATTGGAACAATCTGCAAGTGCTGCTCAGCCAGTGATGAATAGGCCAGCCTCACCAAACACCTCTGCAAATAAACATCTCCCAAGAAACCCACCAGGCTCAAAAATACAAAAGTGGGAAACTGACAAACAGACCTGCGTATTGACTTTGCTCAGGTCTGGTGGAGAAGTGGAGAAAATATCAAGGGAACAAGCTCTTGGCCTGAGTCTTGAAGATTTGCAGGATCTCCTTGATCTTCCACTTAGCAGGGATGATGAAGATACAGATGCCCTAGACTTTGAATTACAATTTAAAGGCCAGATAAGGGAACTGTTGATGAGGCAATAAAGATTTCCACAATAATGAAGAGTTTTGGCATTATCTGTTCCAGGGGGAGATTGTTGGGATTGAACCCTATCAGAGGAACAGATAATTAAAGCCAAAACTGGATCAGAGCAGTGGATCCAGAATAAGCAGATGTTTACATACAAATCTCTCCCCTTGAAAGTGGTTTCTATCTGCTGACCTCCTATCTGCTGGTCTTACTAAGTGCTGACCTACAACTGCTGTCTTGCATCTACTGCCCAATGTCAAAGACTGATGGAAAACCAAAGCTCTGCTGATTCAATCTACTGCCTTGAGTCTAGTACTGCTGATCCGGACAAGCTCTGCTGGGTTCACAGCAGTGGAAGGATGCAGCAGCTGTTTAAGTGTCTTTTATGTAATGAAATGTAATAGCAGTAGTTAGTACATCAGTATTTGTATAGATCAGAGGTTAGAGTTTGTTAGGAGGTTAGATGTCACTTTCATGGTGACGTCAGCTAAAGATGCTCAGTGGTTTGCAAGTGCCTATAAATAGTTCAGTACTTTGTACTGTTCTATGAGCTCTTTTGCTATATCGTCTTCTTTGCACGAACAAACTACTGAGCTCTGGCTGAGGGGGAGTTTGCATTCATTCATCAATCATTGTAATCGTTATTGAAATAAATTCAATCTTTCGATTCATTGTGAAAAGATGTTTGATCAAAGTATTACTCTCGTTTGATTGTATGCATAGTTTGTTTTCAACATAATTCCGCTGCACACTCATCCATTTTCATCTTAATCACAAACATAAAATACAATCAGAATCAAACTCAGATCCAACACATCCACACCTAAACTGTTGTAGTTATAGCAACACTAAATTAATTATGTTTAAGAATCAATGCTAAAATAAGAAAATTAATAAATTTATTTTATAAATGGATAAAGTCACAAATCAAAACAATAATCCTTCAGCTAATGTGGGGCTAGTTCTCTTGGTAATGGCTCTTACCTCTTAGTGGGAGGTCATGGGTTCGATACCAAGAAACATGATAATTTGGTGCATTTTAATAGTAATTAGGAGTTGTGTGCCATTAGTCGTTAAAAAAAATAATAATAACCCTTTGGTGCTTAGATTGACCAGGTTAGGCGCTTGTCTGCAATATGATACGAAACATACCACAACCCCAATTTGGAATGAAACCAAAATAACAAATTCAATTTTGTGCATTTTTAAACTATTAATGCATAAAACTATACGCATCAAAGAAAGAATTAAAAGGCTACGATAGATCAATACCTGCAACCTAATGGTAGTCCCAGATTTGAATCACCTAAAATAAAATAAAGAAAATACAATTTTAATGCCCCAATGCAAAAAAAAACATGACGCAACCTGATAATTGTTAATTAAATGAAATAACCATAATGTCAAAATGCATAACTAATAAAATGAACCAAACAACAATAGCCTATGAAGGTTGATTTGTAGTTAAACAGGATTAAAAATTGTAAAAGTTTTTGAAGTACAATTGGACAGAAGATTTTTATTAAAAGATTAGAAATGAATTAGGACCTAAAAAGGGGTCACAAACCACAAAGAGTTGTAGCCCATGACCAGCTTCTTTGACTATTCATTTGTTGACCCTGCCATTGACTATTATTATAATAGAGTATATCAAGTTTCAAAATCAAATCAATTTTACCTTACAGTCCACAATGAGCTTGAAATTTTAACACTTTACTATTTGGTCTATTTTATAACATCTTGTAGCCCTGCAAAATTTATGTCATTAGTAAAAAATATAACAAAGATATTAAGTTCGAATAAACAATCAAAGTTCCCAAACATACTCAAGACTTTCTAAATCTACAAACATGAGAAATGTAACGTGTTAATAATCTAAGCAAAAAAAAAAAAAAAAACACCCATGGATTAAGCAGTTGAAATAACCCATGGATTCCATACTTGAAATAATCCTTGTGTTCCACACTTGTCATCCCAAAACATAGTTCAAATATACACTTGTGAACCGTTAGATTCCTTACCTCTTGAAATAACCCTTGGGTTCCATACTTCATACTTGTCATCCCAAAACATAGTTTCAATATCATATATGTAACACCCCGAAAATATAAAACTTTATATTAGAATTATAAAGTGTAAAATAAACAAGAATGAGCTAACTAGGATAAATAACCCAGTTAGTTATAAACTTTGTTATAACAAAGAAACTTGAGTTAGAACACTTAGAGATTTCTTGGTTTTAATTGGGGGACCAAAAGTGTTAAAATGGAAACTTATATTATTAAAAACTTAATAAAATAAAATCCAAACACATCCTTAGATGTGTCTGGATCGATCAAGATCAGAGCAGGGCGACCAACACCCCTCAAAACCCTAACACTCACTAAACTCACAAATTGAAGGCTCAAATCAAGTCAAAATCGAAATCTGAACATAGATTCATGATCACCTCGTCAAAGGGATCATAAGGTATGCCAATTTAGGTCGTTTTGATTAAACTCAAATTCCTAGCATATGATAGAAATCGAATGTTTAGCTTGATTTTGTGTTGTATTGATGAAATTAGAAGTGATATGATGTCTAGGGTTAAACCCTAGGTGAATTCTTGTTAAAAGATTGCATGATAATTGTAGGGTTCATAATCACCATTGTAGGTGATTAATGAGCTTGAAGAGAACTTGATAAACCCTAGAATTATGATTTTGTTCTAGCATAGTCTGAATTTAAGGGTAATTTCAGAAATATTGATGTTAAGACATGTGTAGAATTGTCTAATTGAAGTTAATTTAGATGATAATTACAAGTCATGAACTTGGTTTTGATTATGTAAAAATCTGACGCGCTAGGCGTTTGACAAAACGCCTAAGTGAGGATTAAAATATTAAAAGTTGGGGTGAAAACGCAGATTTGATTAATATAGAGAATTATGCGTTAAAGCTTATGAAAGAGTTCTAAACTTAATGTAAATTGAACTCTTTAGGCAAAGAATCTGGATCGTCAAGCGGACACGCCAGACGGGATACGCGTTTGAAGGGTGTGCTCTAAGGTACGTGACTTTAGTCTTGTTAAATTATGCATACATGTTTGGGTTTAATGTATAAATGGAGTCATAGTGTAATAGATGCGTTTGATGTTCCTTTAAAGTGGCGAAGTTCACTCGATAATCAAACGGGTTAAAATAAAGGTTGGAAGTGGGTTTGGCTTGTTAATAAAGCGATGGTCTTCACTAAATAGTCAAACGGGTCGAATTGATGCCTTAAAAAGGATCACGTGAGTAGAGACTTGAAAGTCTCGTATTTTGTTAAGTATTGGATCGCACTACGCCAATGAATTTGGCTATGATACTTTAAGTTTGTGAATCCGGGATGTCGGATCAAACAATAGAAGTAAGTTGCTGTGACAACTGGCACCAAACCGGTAATTTTCGTACAG
This sequence comes from Helianthus tuberosus, assembly GCA_030545235.1. Classification (NCBI taxonomy): domain Eukaryota; kingdom Viridiplantae; phylum Streptophyta; class Magnoliopsida; order Asterales; family Asteraceae; genus Helianthus; species Helianthus tuberosus. Next base: position 177,094,562 of record CM060423.1, read on the forward strand.
TTTAATTATTATTTATTATCTGCAATTATATGCTTAAATGTCAACATTGTCTGATTACATGCTATACATGTGAATTCATGCACGTTTTATACTTCAAATATTGCTTTATGCATTACTATTAGCGTTGCGTCAGAAAGACTAGTAAACTCACCAGTAAGACACACTGTGTCAGCAACTCTGCAGAAAGCAGTCAGATAATGGAATTAGGGCCTGGGAGTAGGTCCAATGTCTAAAATACATTAAAACCCAAGTATGGATACAAGGGTTGACATATAGACTTTCCGGAAGCTAAAATATGCATTAAAAAGCACCCGAAACACACTTTAAATACTGGATTTTACATATTTCAGTAAAATTCAGCATTGTAACGAGTTAGTAATATGTAAAAATATGACTAAATGGTCTTGAATACTTTCCTAAGTGTCGGGAATTAAAAGCATCACAAAAGGGTACTTAAAGATCACTAAACGGAATAGTTTGACACTTTAACGAACCGGTATCTAACCGAACAACCGGACGCTACCCGAAATACCAAAATTATACTAGAAGCATTGTTTTATTATTTCTGAGCTAGTAATGATCCCCGAACACCCTAACACCTCTTAAAACATAATAACACATTAAATCCCTAATCAAGACACTTGAAACTTAACTTGTTTATGTAATTAGTGATTGAAACTTACACTTTACCCCCCCCCCCCCTTCATGTGGACGGTCACAAGGTGACCCCACCATCAAGATCTTTACTTGATCTCCCTAGATATCATATGATCTTATTTGATTTAGTGGAGATTATGTATGTACTATTAAGAACACAATATCCTTTGGTTAAAGCATAAGCATGGTTATAACATGAACTTGAACCCTCATTCTTACACACACTTCACACCATCACCTTTCTCCTCTCCCTCTCTTGGCTCTCGGCCGAGATCACCACCCCACCCCACACCACCATCATCCTCAATTCCTTTTCATCCATTTCCAAGTACTCTCAAGGTGTAAGAAGCAAGGTTAAGGAGCTTGATGGTCTTGGAGATTGAAGGACCTCCCCCGTTTGCTTTTATCCAACACATTTGTCATCTTCAACTTCTAGTGTTCTTCCCTAGCCCTTGTGCGAGTAGTAAGCTCCTTGTAACTTGATTTTACTTCATATTTAGTTGGTGAAAAGATGATGAACATTGTTAATCTTCAAGAACACTAAAGAACATGATCATGAAACTTTAACATAAGCTTATTAACATATGAATACATGTTGAATAGTGTTGATTTGCTTCTTGATGATTGATGATTTGTGTTAGTGATGTTAGACATCATATGAAACCTACTAGATTGTGATTTAACACATGATCTAGTAAGTTAAAGTGGTGATCTTGTGAAAGACCAAGATCATCATGCTTTATGTTTTCATGAACTTAAAAAATGAAAATGATTTTGTGAATGATGAAGTAGGTAATATGTTACTAGACATAAACTTGGGTGATTTCAAAAATAGTTTTTCCAAAGAAACCAAGTTAAATAACAAGGTTTACATAGACTTGGTTCTTACTTAAACCTACACTATTTTTGGTAATAAAACAAGTGTATAAACACTTGTGAAGCAAGAAGATTTCATAAAGAAATGTTTTGTAAAACATGTTTACAAGTTGTAGACACCTAAATCTTTCAAGAATAGAGTTTATAAAGAAGTAAATACATTTTGGAGGGTAACTAAACCTACTAAACACACTACCAAGTTACTACAAGTTTTTATGAAAGTTCAAGTTCATGATTGTTATGTATATAGCATTGTTTTGGCGCTTGGTAAGTGTAAGTTACTTAGGGTAGATTGTTGATTGTTTGGGATGATTTAAAAAAAAATAATAAACACATGTTTTGAAAACATGGGAAACCTCCATTTTTAGGGGAAACTATGTCAAAATTTCTATAAAATTTTGACACTTAGAAAAATATAAATTTTGGTGAAGCTTATTCCCTAAAAATATTTACCAAGGTTTCCCTAATTTTTGTGTAAATCTCAAGTTAAGAAATGATGATTTCTTCATGATAAAAATTGATATTAAGTATGTATATTTTTGAGGAAAATATATATATTTATTGGTCACCAAATTTTGTGCAAAATGTATGTAATATGTATTGTATGTAATAGTGTATTAGGACTTGAAAATACACTAAACACTCCCAAGGAGTAAAAATACAAAAATACACATACAACATGCATAGACAAATACAAGAAAATATATTTATGAAAATATATTTCCTAATAGATTATGTAACTTGGACAAGTTATGAACTTAAAATGTATTTTTGGACAAAAATATATAACTCGGGTGAAAAATACAAGATACTTATATTCATTTTTGAGAAAATAATATAAGTAAGATACATAGTTAAAAATATAAATTATTTTTAACAACTAAGAACACATACATAAAAGATGGTGACTTGTACTTGTGCGATACAAGTCTAGTGACTAACGTTAATAAAACACGTATAGGTCACGACGCTATAAAAGAACAACCGGTGAAGTTTACGGCGCAGGATACGCAAAGTTGTGAGTTCATGTCCCCACTTTTAAACTTTTACTTGTTTTCTAAACTTGGGGAAAATACATGTGTTATGGTATGTTGAATACAAAAACTAAGGAATGATACTTTAGATCATGTCACGAATAGGGTGCCATAAGCACCATTCATCAGTTACATACCAAGACCGCGGAACAAAAGGTTAGATCTAATGGGTTTCAGGCAACCACACTCTTGGTCACTCTAGTAGCAAGCAGTGCTTTTGTGTCTCTAGTCGTGAATCGACAGCTAAAAATGCCTATGGTTTGGATGCTTCCTATGTCGTGTCACATGTTAATGGCCTTGCAAACCATTAGCGATCTCGATTTCCTTATATTTACATAAATACTTGTTTCATACAAATTACATACCATGTTTTCATTCAAGTATACAAACGTTCAATACAAAAACTGCATGAATTCACACCAACATTATGTTGACGAATTTTCCAAAAACTCACATGTATTTCAGGTAACTAAAGTGGATGTGCGCGCGGTCATACTCTTGCTCCTGGATGTTATTTATGTCTTAGTTATGCTATGTCAAGACTCCGATGCCTCTTTTGCTGGATTTGGTTGTTATATCCCACCTCATGTGGTGATATAATGACTAATCCTTGATGTGCATCTTTAAATAAAGTTGTAAACTTGTCATACAATATTGTATTTGTGTTGTAAACACTTAACTTATGTTTTTGGCATTTGGAGTTATTTTTACGAGCATGTAGTATGTTTACCATTCGTATGCAATGAGAACCTTTCAAGATCACACCTCGTGCTTCCGCCTTAGAAAGGGGTGTGACAGATTGGTATCAGAGCTGCGATTGTAGTGAACCAGGATTCCTTCTCGATTCTAGACTACAATCTTTAGGATCCTCTCACGAAAACAATTTTTCAAAAGTTTTCATTGCATAAAACTTTCTGCGACATCCACTACCTAAAACATTTTTCAAAGAGTCAAGTAAGGACACTACGAGACTTAGGGTGCACTGGAGTAGCACTTGTCTTTGACTAAGAATTACTTGCAACTATGTGTAATAATTAATATATACATATACTAGAAATAGAATATCTCTGGTACACGTGTCTTCATCTGAAAACAGTGGCCTATCTAAAGGAAGTGATCCGAGGATGAAACAAACTGTGCGGACTGTGCAAGGGGTTACGTAATTATGGATGCATACATAATTATGGAATTTAGTGCACAGAAACCATAGCAAGTCTTGTCACGTATCAAACGAGATTTCTTCAGTACGAGAGAAGGCCAAACGTGAACACCTTTCCCCCAGCCTATTGAATACTCTTTTGGAGTAATGATTTAGGGTATAAAGACAAGAACCGCCAATGTGAAGAAAGATATTTTGTCCTTTACATATATTAAACTTGTACTATGGGGTGATGTAACCCTTAAGCATTTTGTTTACTTCGCAAACAATGATGTAACAAGTTGTCCTGATATGTATAAAGACTCGGTGAATATCTTACGACACATCAGTATTTATCTATTTGTGCATGCTTGTTGCTGTATGAATTGATTTATACGTTTGGCGGATTGTTTAATGTCACTTATGTGGGTATATGCTTGTGTGTATATACTACTACTGTCTCGTATGACGATATCAAACAAATGTCTAACCCTGTTGTGTGATGTTCTGACAGAACATGGCACCGAGGAGAGTTGTGAACAATCGAGATTCTGATCAACCCCCTCCTCCTCTTCTGCCGAGGACTGCTGAAGAACTGAACGCCCTACTGGAAGAAAGGATCTCCGCAACTATCGCCCAATACGAGGCGAACCGCACCGAACAAAGTGGAGGACCAAGCAATGCTAGATGTAATGGACAGGGAGATACATCTGGAGGAAACACAACTTAAGGCTACACCTTCAAGCAGTTTCTCGACTGCAAACCACTGAACTACGACGGCACTTGAGGTGCAGTGGCGTTTGTACGCTGGACGAAGAAGGCTGACTCCACTATCCGTATGAGCAAGTGTACCGCGGACCAGCAAGTCGCTTTTGTTACGAGGTTGTTTGTTGATGAAGCTTTAACTTGGTGGAATTTGCAAGTCCAGACTCTGGGTGATGATGCTGCGTACGGCATGACGAGGGATAAGCTAAAGGAACGAATGAGAGAAAAGTATTGCTCTCGTGCTGAACTCCAAAGGTTGGAGACGGAGTTCTGGCACTTGACCATGGAAGGTGCGGACATCACTGGTTATACCCGAAGGTTCCACGACTTGTCAAGAGTGATCCCCTATATGGTGACTCCCGAATTTAAGCGCGTCGAACGCCACATTTGGGGATTGGCTCCTGAGTTTCGCAGCATGGTAACTTCGGCTAAACCTGCAACAATCACTCAGGCTGTAACTTTGGCTGTCAGCCTTACTGAAGATGCTGTCCGTATGAAAAAGTTATCACTGAACCCAACTGAAAAGACCGAGGCGCATGTTGAGTCGTCTGGTGACAAGAAAAGGAAGCATTCGAGCCTGAATCAAGCGACACGTAACAACAAGGGTTCCTATAATAAGAAGCACGACCCCAACCCGCCACAGGAGGCCAGGATTTTTGCAGCCATGAATGACGCTCCTGCCAGGGGTTACCAGGGCACTCTGCCCAAATGCAATCAGTGCAAGCGTCATCACGAAGGAGTTTGTCGCATTCCAAAATGTGACAAGTGTGGAAAACTGGGTCACCATACTGAGAACTGTTGGGGAAAAGGAAACGGAAGTGGTAATAGGAACGGGAATGGAAACCGCAATGGTGCTTGTAATAGAAACGGTGGGGGAAATGGCAATGGCAATGGTAACCGGAATGGGAATGGTAATGGAGTTGGGCAGAATCAAGGATGCTTTGGTTGTGGAAGTAAGGATCATTTCAAGAAAGATTACCTAAGGGAGAACAATGCTCAGGCTCGAGCATTCGTGATTGGAGCAAGGAACGCACGCGAGGACCCTAATGTGGTCACCGGTACGTTTCTCGTTAACAATCACTTTGCATCCATACTATTTGACACTAGTGCCGATTATAGCTTCATGTCTGTGGAATTTAAGCGTATGGTTGGAGTAGAATCTAGTAGATTAGATATTCCTTATTCCATAGAACTAGCTGATGGTAAACTTGTTGAATCGGGCGAAGTTGTTAGGGGTTGTACATTAGAACTTGGTGAGCGAAGATTTAGCATCGACCTCTTACCTATTCAATTGGGTAGCTTTGATGTAGTGATCGGAATGGACTGGCTGTCCAAGAATAAGGCTGAAGTTGTTTGTCACAAGAAAATCATTCGTATCCCTCTGGCGAATGATGAAACTCTCATCGTGCATGGAGAAAAATGAGGCGCGCCTCTGCGAATCATCAGTTGTATGAAGGCGCAGAAGTGCTTAAGGAAAGGATGTGTTGCTTTCCTGGCGCATGTTGTAGATAAGAAGGCTGAGGAGCCGAAACTCGAAGACATTCCTATGGTGAAGGAATTCCTTGATGTTTTTCCTGAAGATCTGCCAGGGCTACCTCCGCAACGACAAGTCGAATTCCATATAGACTTGGTTCCAGGAGCTGCTCCTGTAGCCAAGGTACCCTATTGGCTTGCACCATCCGAGATGCAAGAATTGTCTACACAAGTCCAGGAGTTGTTGGATAAAGGATTCATAAGGCCAAGCTTCTCGCCTTAGGGAGCTCCAGTATTGTTCGTAAAGAAAAAGGATGGAACTTTGCGGATGTGTATCGACTATAGAGAGTTGAACAAGCTCACTGTCAAGAATCGGTACCCACTACCGAGGATTGATGACTTATTTGATCAGTTGCAAGGATCGAGCTACTATTCCAAGATCGACCTTCGATCTGGATACCATCAGTTAAGGATCCAAGAGGAGAGCATGCCAAAGACTGCATTCAGAACACGTTACGGGCATTACGAGTTCCTTGTGATGCCATTCGGACTGACGAACGCGCCAGCAGTATTTATGGATCTGATGAACCGCGTTTGCAAACCATATCTCGATAAATTCATGATTGTAATTATCGATGATATCCTGATTTACTCGCGAACAAGAGAAGAGCACGAGCAACACCTTAGGACCATTCTGGAACTACTGAAGAAAGAGAAACTTTATGCAAAGTTCTCAAAGTGCAAATTCTGGATTCACGAAGTACAGTTCCTTGGTCACGTTGTGAACGAGAAGGGCATTCATGTAGACCCAGCCAAGATTGAAGCAACAAAGAATTGGGAAGCCCCCAAAACCCCAACTGAAGTTCGACAATTTTTGGGCTTAGCGGGCTATTACCGGCGATTTATCGAAAATTTCTCCAAGATAGCCCAACCGCTGACAACCCTTACGCAGAAAGACAAGAAGTATGACTGGGGTAATAAGCAGGAAGAAGCCTTCCAACTGCTCAAAAATAAGCTATGCGATGCACCGATACTATCCTTACCCGAACGCACTGAAGACTTCGTGGTATACTGCGACGTTTCGCGTCAAGGTTTAGGTTGCGTGATCATGCAATGCCAAAAAGTCATCGCTTACGCTTCAAGATAGTTGAAGGTGCATGAAAGGAATTACACCACGCACGACTTAGAGCTAGGCGCGGTGGTGTTCGCCTTGCAGATCTGGCGACACTATTTATATGGTACTCGATGTACAATCTTCACATATCACAAAAGCCTACAACACATATTTGATCAGAAGGAATTGAACATGCGTCAGCGATGGTGGGTTGAGTTGCTGAACGATTATGACTTTGAGATTAAGTACCATCCTGGAAAGGCAAACGTTGTAGCAGACGTGTTAAGTCGAAAGGAAAGGGTTAAGACCCTATGAGTTCGAGCGTTGGAAATGACTATTCAGACGAACCTCACTGCACGCATTCATGGCGCACAACAAGAATCCCTTAAGGGGGAGAATCGTAGAGCTGAATACCTCCGAGGTATGCTGAAGAATTTGGTGCCAAACGAAGAGGGAACCTTATACTTTAAGGGGCGTATTTGGGTTCCGCTCTATGGCGGTATTCGAGAAGTCATCCTTAATGAAGCTCACAAGTCGAGATACTCGATCCATCCAGGATCAGACAAAATGTATCAAGACTTGAAGGAATACTATTGGTGGCCGAGGCTTAAAAGCGATGTTGATATCTATGTTGGAAAGTGCCTAACATGTGCTAAGGTTAAGGCTGAATATCAAAAACCGTCCCGACTACTGCAACAACCAGAGATACTGTCACACCCCAACCGATGGCGGAAACATCGGGGCATGGCACTGAGCGAAATCGATTGTCCAGAAGTTTCTATAACAATTATCATTACTATTCAATTTCAAATAACATGTCCCATACCATGTCTCAAACAGTAAACAAATTATTACAGATAAAAACTAGGCAAATAATTCTGTTCCGACAACTCAGATTTAAATAGAGCAATTGTTTATCTGCTTCTAGAGACCCTTGATTCGGTATCTACAGACAACCATTTGTTGGGCTCTAAAGCTTTATTCTAGCTTCAAATTCCTACCAAGTGTGCATCCTAAGCACCTGTCACATACGTTAAAATAAAGTCAATACATAAAATGTAAAGGTGAGCATACAAGTTTGATAATAGCATATAGAGTTCGAATTCGTTTACGCATAACCAGCACGTACACATAGTGAAATGAAGCACGTTAGTTATCGACATAGATCCATCGATACCAATGACTGCGGGTTGACTGCCCGAGGCAGTTCGCAATACATGATTACCACCGAAATCCATGCAAGTAATTGTCCTTAACAACCCCCGTGCGAACGGGTGCTGAGTCCAAACTATAGTACTATCGTTGCTAAGGCAGGTAGACAGCATTCCATGTGTAAACATAACAAACAAGCATTCATAAGCCACGTATAACATGCATTAACGGTTAGCGTTCAAATAGTATTGAGTAGTGTGTTTGATGTGATTTGAATAGTTGTAACGTATGTAACACCCAAAAGTGCTTAAAGCAAAAAGGGATCGAGTATACTCACAGCGGTTGATAGATTGAAGGGAGCGCTTAGCGAGTAAAGTTAGCCTGAATAGTTTGATAGCATAACGATAAGTGACACGTAAAACGAAAAGCAAGTGTTGGAGAGTCGGACAGCTGGTCGATCGGACGGTAGTTCGATCGGACGACTGGCCGTTCGGTTAACAGTCCGCTTGGACCGCTGTCCGGTCGGTCGGTCGGTAGGCCGATCGGATGGCTGTTCGAGTGGATTGTTTCTTCCTTTGAGAAGGATGTGTTTGTGTATGATGGTTTGAATTTTGAAGTTTTCGTTGTAGCATTTGAAAACATTGAAGTACCTTTACCCTTCAGGTCGATCGATCGGACGGTAGGTCGATCGATCGGACGGTAGTTCGATCGGCCGGCAACCTGATCGGTTAGGTATCTCAATGGATCGGACAGGTGTTCGATCGTACAGGTGTTCCATCGGACAGGAGTTCGATCGGACAGGTGTTCGATCGGACAGGTCAACAAGTCAAAACTTAATGAATTGTAAAGTGACGCAATGATACGGCTTGCTGACCGATCGGTTGGCAAGTCAACGATAGTCAACAACTTTAAATGAATGCAAGTATGGTGCGGTGGATCGGATAGTTGATCGATCGGATAGCACTAATGTTGTTCGATTGGACAACTTGCATGATCAACCATGATGAGTTCTCAGCAGGGTGTCACCTGATCGGACGGCTGTTAGATCGGGTGGCACTTCTAGTGCATTGAACATGTTGAAAAGTCGATTAAGTATTGAAGTATAGTATCTCATGATCCGAAGAGTAATCCGTCGGACAGTAGTCTGATCGAACAGCAATTCGTTTAATACTAGCCCTAAAAATAAAGTGATTGAGTGGGACCATGTGTTAACCGATCGGCTGGCCAGTCGATCGGCTGACTGTCTGATCGGCTGGCTGTCCGTTCGGATAGCAGTCCGATCGGTCAGCACCCTGACCTGATCAGCCTGTTCGTTTAACACTTGGCTGTTCTGTTTGTTTGTCGTTTTATTGAGGTATTTTGACAACGAGTCGAACCATAGATCCCTCGTCCTTACTTGGTTCCCCAGGTCGGACAGGAATCACCCAAATCCAGCTGGTGAACTGTTCGGAACAGAGTTTATCGTTTAACCCGAAATCGGTTAACCTCATTGATAGAGTCTGGATCTTGAGCCAAGAAACCACCGGAGTGATTTGTGAGCCGGCACAGGCTCCGTTTCTATCGGTTTGAAAGCATCGAGTGAAAAAGAGTTGAAAGAAAGTTGGAATATCCATCTTTCAATCCTTTTTACCAGTTATATGTTTAGATCTATGAAATATCTTTGTTTGTTTATGTGGAAATCGGCTAGATCCAAGTTATTCTTGGTGGATTGAGGCCAAAACATGAAGTTCTTCAAGAACCCATGATGACATCATCCTGGAACACTTGAATGTTGATTATTTCACGGTTAAAAGTTAAGATTTGAAAGATAGAAAGATGTAGGAGTGCGTGTAGATCAAGAAAGTACAAGATTTAGGACGAAATCTTATCGGAATCGAGAGAAATCTGAGAAAAAGGTTGAGTTAAGAGTGCTGGTCGAACGGAGGTTTCCAAAAGTAGAAAGGATGACAATGACAGGGGTATTTATAGGATGACAAAAGAGGAAAGTGCTGGCCGATCGGCCAGGCAGCTCGATCGGACAGCAGTCCGTTCGACTGGCTGGTAGCCTGATCGATCGGTTGCACCTTTCAAGTGTTTGGTGCGACGATTTTTGACATTTTCGATTTCGGTTGCGAGCTGTTTGATACGATAGTTTTCCTAGTCAAATTACTCATTTCGAGCGTTGTCTCTTCTCTACCAATTATCATAGTTCGATTTCGATTGAGTTCGATTGCATTTCGAGTTTCGATTGCGTTTCGATTGATTACCACGCTTAACATAAATAAACATGCACAAGTTACACATAAGGCACACACACACGTATACATTAACCAATATGCGTAGTTCGAGTTGCGATTTGATGTCGATTCGATTAGCATAGTTTGATTATTGATTAATTAACTTTATCGCATTGTTACTTCCTACAGTTCACAGTCATAGGTCGATTAGATGGCAATTGAAATACATCGGTTATTGTCATTAACAACACTTACTCCATATAATACAATCAAAATAAAGAATTCTCTATAAATCAAATTCGTATCATCGGTCATGACTTTGACCTTGACTTTGACTTTGACTTATGAAAACACGGGGTGTTACACCCTCCCCTTGTTTAGGGAATTTCATCCCGAAATTAAGCTGGAAGTTGTACATCACCGTGAATCACGTTTGAGAACTTTCTCTTTCTAGACTTTCTCTTTAAACAGCTGTGGGTACTTTGCCTTCATGTCGCTTTCGAGTTCCCAAGTGAACTCTGCGCCTCATTTGCCTTCCCATCGGACTTTCACAATAGGAATGCGAGAGCGTCTGAGTTGCTTGGTTTGGCGGTCCATGATTTCGACGGGCTTTTCCATGAAGTGTAATGTTTCTTTCACTTGCAGATCATCGAGAGAAACATGTAAGTCGTGGTCGGCTAGGCATTTTCGGAGGTTTGACACGTGGAAAGTCGGGTGGACGTTACTAAGTTCCTTCGGTAGTTCGAGTCTATAGGCGACTTTTCCGATCCTTTCCAGAATCTTAAAAGGTCCAACATATCGAGGCGCGAGCTTTCCTTTCTTGCCGAATCGGACCACACCCTTCCAAGGTGATACCTTTAGGAGTACGTAGTCACCAACGTCAAATTCAAGGGGTTTGCGTCGTCTATCGGCATAACTTTTCTGTCGGTTCCGAGCTTTCACCAGGTTGTCTCGAATTTGGAAAATTCATTCTGTCATTTCTTGTAATAGCTCGGGACCGGTTAATTGCAAATACCCGATCTCGTGCCACACAATAGGCGATCGACATCTTTTTCCGTATAAAGCCTCGAATGGTACCATTTGAATGCTAGAATGGTAGCTGTTGTTATACGAGAATTCGACTAACGGCAGGTATTTATCCCAATTACCACCGAAGTCTATAACACACGAACGGAGCATATCTTCAAGAGTACGAATCGTTCTTTCAGTCTGACCGTCGGTTTGAGGGTGGAAAGCGGTACTTAGATTTAGCGATGTACCGAGTGCCATTTGAAACGTTTCCTACAGTTAAGAAGTAAACCGAGCATCACCATCAGAGATGATGTCACGAGGCATCCCATGATTACAAATGATCTCGTCGGTGTAGATTCGGGCTAATCGTTCTACCTTGTAGTCTTCTCGTATTGGCAAAAAGTGAGCTGATTTAGTCAAACGGTCGACCACAACCCAAATGTTGTCGTGACCCGATGACGTGTGTGGTAGCTTTGTTATAAAGTCCATAGCTATACTCTCCTACCTCCACATGGGAATCGGTGGTTGTTCGAGTAAGCCAGAGGGTCTTTGATGTTCAGCCTTGACTCTTGCACAAGTTAGGCATTTTCCAACGTAGAGGGCAATATCCCTTTTCATGCCGGGCCACTAGTATTTGTAGCGAAGATCCTGGTACATTTTGTCGGCACCGGGATGAATAGAATACCGGGATTTGTGGGCTTCGTCCATCAAGATCTGTCGCAAATCGGTCTGCTTAGGGATCCAAATTCGATCCAGAAAGTGGAATATCTCGTTCGATTTGCTCACAAGCTGGGCTCCATCGTGGTAGATTCTTTCCTTCTTTAGCGTGCATTCGTTAAAACACGCATGCTGAGCTTCGCGGATGAGGGTTTCGAGGTCGTACTGGGCTTGGACATTACGAGTGCTAAGCAGATAGCTTTGTCTGCTAAGTGCGTCGGCAACAACATTTGCCTTGCCTGGGTGATAACGAATCTCACAGTCGTAATCGTTGAGAAGTTCTACCCATCGGCGTTGACGCATATTACGTTCCTTCTGATTAAAGATATGCTGTAGGCTCCTATGGTCGGTGAAGATCGTACACTTGGTACCATACAGGTAGTGTCGCCAGATCTTTAACGCAAAAACAACTACGCCTAGCTCGAGATCATGGGTTGTATAGTTCTTCTCGTGGATTTTGAGCTGACGAGATGCGTAAGCTATAACCTTGTCTCGTTGCATGAGGACACAACCAAGACCAAGGTTGGAAGCATCACAGTAGATAATGAAATCGTTGTTTCCGTCGGGTAATGTAAGAACAGGAGCATTGCAAAGCATGTGCTTGAGGGTTCGAAAGGCAGACTCTTGTTCGGTTTTCCAAACAGAAGGCTTGTCCTTATGCGTGAGAGCGGTAAGCGGCACAACGATCTTTGAGAATCCTTCGATAAATCGTCGATAATAGCCCGCTATTCCGAGAAAAAACGAACTTCAGACGGGTTCTTAGGCGTAATCCAACTCTTGACGGCTTCAATCTTCGCAGGATCGACGTGAATACCTTGACTATTAACAATGTGACCCAGAAACTGAACTTCCTCCAACCAGAATTCACACTTGGAGAACTTGGCGTAGAGTTGGTTCCCCTGGAACAGCTCGAGAACCAAACGTAGATGTTGCGCGTGTTCGGCTTTCGATTTGGAATAGATCAAGACGTCGTCGATGAATACGATGACGAAACGGTCGAGATATGGTTTACACACGTGATTCATCAGATCCATGAAAACCGCAGGATTATTGAAAGAATTGGTAAAGTATCACCATGGAAAGGAATTATTCGGTTTAGAAAAAGAGGAAAGTTGAGCCCAAGATTTATTGGGCCATTCAGGATTATTGAAAGAATTGGTAAAGTAGCGTACCATCTCGAACTGCCCGAGGAATTGAGTGGAATACATAGCACGTTCCATGTATTACATCTCCGGAAAAGTCTATCCGACGAGACAGTTTATATTCACCATAATGACATTGAAGTGGATAATAGTCTTAACTACGCGGTGAAGCCTATTGCAATTCTGGACCGTAAGGTAAAAAGCTTGAGGAATAAAGTGATAAAACAAGTAAAGGTCAAAGGGGAACATAAGAAGGGTTCGGATACCACATGGGAGGCCGAAGAGGAGATGCAACATCTCTACCCTACATTATTTGGTATGTACTTTGGTTTCGGGGACGAAACCTTTTTAAGGGGGGTGGACTTGTAACACCCCGAAAATATAAAACTTTATATTAGAATTATAAAGTGTAAAATAAACAAGAATAAGCTAACTAGGATAAATAACCCAGTTAGTCATAAACCTTGTTATAACAAAGAAACTTGAGTTAAAACACTTAGAGATTTCTTGGTTTTAATTGGGGGACCAAAAGTGTTAAAATGGAAACTTATATTATTAAAACCTTAGTAAAATAAAATCCAAACACATCCTTAGATGTGTCTGCATCGATCAAGATCAGAGCAGGGTGACCAACACCCCTCAAAACCCTAACACTCACTAAACTCACAAATTGAAGGCTCAAATCAAGTCAAAATCGAAATCTGAACATAGATTCATGATCACCTAGTCAAAGGGATCATAAGGTATGCCAATTTAGGTCGTTTTGATTCAACTCAAATTCCTAGCATATGATAGAAATCGAATGTTTAGCTTGATTTTGTGTTGTATTGATGAAATTAGAAGTGATATGATGTCTAGGGTTAAACCCTAGGTGAATTCTTGTTAAAAGATTGCATGATAATTGTAGGGTTCATAATCACCATTGTAGGTGATTAATGAGCTTGAAGAGAACTTGATAAACCCTAGAATTATGATTTTGTTCTAGCATAATCTGAATTTAAGGGTAATTTCAGAAATATTGATGTTAAGACATGTGTAGAATTGTCTAAATGAAGTTAATTTAGATGATAATTACAAGTCATGAACTTGGTTTTGATTATGTAAAAATCTGACCCGCTAGGCGTTTGACGAAACGCCTAAGTGAGGATTAAAATATTAAAAGTTGGGAGAAAACGCAGATTTGAATAATATAGAGAATTATGCGTTAAAGCTTATGAAAGAGTTCTAAACTTATTGTGAATTGAACTCTTTAGGCAAAGAATCCGGATCGTCAAGCGGACACGCCGGAGGGGATACGCGTTTGAAGGGTGTGCTCTAAGGTACGTGACTTTAGTCTCGTTAAATTATGCATACATGTTTGGGTTTAATGTATAAATGGAGTCATAGTGTAATAGATGCGTTTGATATGCCTTTAAAGTGGCGAAGTTCACTCGACAATCAAACGGGTCAAAATAAAGGTTGGAAGTGGGTTTCCCTTGTTAATAAAGTGATGGCTTTTACTAGATAGTCAAACGGGTTGAATTGATGCCTTAAAAAGGATCACGTGAGTAGAGACTTGAAAGTCTCGTATTTTGTTAAGTATTGGATCGCACTACGCCAATGAATTTGGCTATGATACTTTAAGTTTGTGAATCCGGGATGTCGGATCAAACAATAGAAGTAAGTTGCAAATGTCGCTTGAAACGAAATCCTTGAATTTCGAGGAAACAAGCTTATAGTTCTAAGGGAACACAAAGCCATGAATGGCGCAATTATGCCAAGGTTATAAGCCCAGGGAATTGGGTAACTATGTCTAAAAGCATTAAGAAACTGAAACGTGGTAATATGCAAGTATAGCTAATGGGTCGGATAATTGAAATAAGGAAAATGTGAACAAATCACTGGTAACTCGATTTTCGTGATGTGAAATTTACATGTTAGATCCGTAATTTTATTATGGACTCGGGAAAAAAAATAGACTAAAACGGACAACCGAGTAAAAAGTTATGATTGTTTAAAGTTAGAAAATTGTGAATTTCCGGAGCTGGGTAAAATGCAGGTCCAGAAACTGGACCTGCTGGAAAATGCACCTCCCCGCGCCACGCGAAGGGAGTATAAGGTACTGGCGTGACACGCGGGGCCGCCCGCGGCACGCAAAGAATGGGACCGAGTTTGGCGCGTGGCGCGATAGACTAAAAACCTGGATTTTTTTATTTTTGTTATGTTTATGTCATTAGGGCTTGTCTAGGCTAGGTTATCATTGTCAAAACTAATTATTTGTGTGGTTTTGACCTCAGGTGATGCTCGTTAGCTTCGGATGCCGATCAAGCGTGAAACCAAGAACCGAACACCATATTTGAAGCTTCCGCACTAAATTAAACTTGTCTAGACAATGATGTTTTGTAAACTCTATTAGTTATGAATACTTTGAACTAGGTGGTCGCTTATGTTGACCCACTAAACTATGTGTAACTTAACTAAGTTTTGCTAAGTATGCGTTTCGTTTTAAAAAGCCCTTATTTTATAATTAAAATAACAAAGATTTAAGACAAGTGTTACAATATATGTGTGGAACACCAAGTACTTACAGTAAAATGAAACACATAAATAAAGAAAACATTAGTTTTCTAATAATCCTATAGTATATGCTTTAGTGATTATATCTAAATAAGTAAATCTTGAAGTCCACTTTGATATGCCCTTTTCCTGCCAAATTCCCACAATAATCTTCATTAATAATTTTACATTAAAGATACCCCAAATTTGATTAACACCTTGATTTAGTACAAAGAAAATAACAAATTAACATAAAAATTAAGCACGTGCATTTCATCGAACACCTTGTAAGCATCACCAAAACAATCAAATCACATGCAAGATTTAATTCATGAAGGATACAGAAATATTCAATTGCTGAAGAAGAATGTAAAAATGAGAACATCAACTGTAAAGACAACAAATATGTGATACCTTAAATTTTGATTCACCCAATCAACTTGAAGCCATTACCTTCTTGAACCCGTGAACCGACTATGTCAGAATGTGGTACACTATGAATCACTGCAAAGAAACAATATACTTGCTTGCAATAGCACTAACCTTGAACGAATTCTTTTATAGACCTGTTAAATCAAATCAAAAATTGTAATTAATGAAGCTTATAAAATAATAAATTAGCAGAAATTAAATAGTAGAAGAAGACCTGCTAAACTTGTGGATTTAGTGGAGTTCAAAGGAGAAGAAAGGCCTATAGCAAAAGAAGAAAAGGGTTTAGGTACTGTAACGAAACTGGAGGACGCCATGGATAAGCTTCGCTTCAGAAGGATATTCAGACGATGATGAGTGTGATGCCGGCCGGAGGTCAAGCGGCGGAGCGGAGGTTGAGCGGTGGTTCAGATGTCGCATGCCCCTCTCTCGTGTGGATAAGTGGTCGGATATGGTGGTGCCAGAGATGGATGGTGGGTTGGTGTTAGGGTTTCAAAGATGAATTTGGGGTGGAGAGATATTCTCATGCGTCAAAACCACCGGACCATGACCACCGGTCGGAGACCACCTCCCGTTCCTCCATCACCGTTTCTCAGCTCTCTCTCTCTCTCTCTCTCTCTCTCTCTCGGTCTAATCTTTGTCTTTCTCTTGCTCCTCAGTCCTCTCTATCTCCCTAACCTGTGTCTTGATACTGGAGAAGGAAATGGGATGGGAAGCTACCGCTCCAACTGGTTCAAAGTCCAGATTAGAGAGAGAGCAGCCATAGAATGGGAGAAAGAGAGAGAGGAGCGGCGGTGATGGCGTAACGACCATTGTCTCCCGCCGGCAATCGTCTTGGCCTTCGGTCAGACAGGTGGTGGGTTGTGGTGGTTTGGACGCGTGAAACGATGGTAGAAGGCGGTGGTGAACGAAGGTTAAGCGTGATATAATGTTATCGGTGGTAGATGAAGCCAATAATGACGGCTGTGGGTTCTAGGGTCCCGTCTTCGAATCAGATCAACAGCCGAAACCCTAGGGTTCCGGCGAATGTGAATGTAGCAACGACGAGGTAAGATATTTCAAGGTCTTAAAGTTGTGATTAGCAAAACCTAGGTTCAGATTAGAGTTTTTTATTTCGTTTATGTTTTTCCCTCTTCACCATCTCCTTTTTATTCAGGCAACGCCGGCTGATCCGACGACGATAAAGCAAGAAACTAAAGTTGTCAAAATATTGTCTTCATTCGAGGTATGGTTCTGTTTCACTGATTTCATCTAGATTTGTTATATATTTGTTCGATTTCATGTATGTCTACACGAAGAGAAGGAGAAAAATGTACACCCTGCTATCGTGGTTGTTACAATCCGAAATTGTTAAATCTAGAAGGATTCAGGTGTAGAAATGTTTCGTCTGGAAAAACGATTCATTTTAGTGATCACAATGTGTGATTTTTCTGCAATTGTCGGATCATATTAGTGTTGTTCCTCATTCACAGATTTATTTATACCAACAAAAGCAATAACATTTTGTACTTTAACTGTTACTATTGCGATTAACGGGGTGTTTGGGATGGCATTTGCAAACCGATCATTCTTGCTATTGCGTTTTTAAAAGCACGCGTAGTCACTTTCAAGTGTTTGAATGGGGATTAACATTTGTACACTGGTTTATGGTTTATAATGTGGGCACTTTTAATAAATAATGAATAATAATGATTTCTTATAGTTTATATAGTCAAAACTTGATAAAGTGAAACAACATTTTTCACAAAAAAGGTATATGATTTTGTTTTGAACAAGAGGTAACAAGTTATTATTTTAAATTTTGTTTTCAAGTTTGTGTATTTCAGACAACTTCAAAAACTTTTAAGGTACCAAAATTGTGTTGATGCATTTGTTTCGTATCTTTTGATGTATTTAATAACTTTAATATATTAAAATTAGCTTGAGTGACTTTAATATGAAAATAATATATATATATATATATATATATATATATATATATATATATATATATAGGTAAAGAGTAAAATACAAATGTGCTTATCGTACGATACGTACGCGATCATCCCAGCCGTTCGATCAGGTGCAGATTTGGTGCGAATTCAATACATATCGCATGTGAAAAAATGGTTAGCATGGGGTAGTGTGAAAAATGGCATGGGGTGTGTAGATGGACAAAATCGCATGTGGAAGATTTGAATATCGCATGTGAAAAAATGGCAAGGGGTAATGTGAAAAATGGCATAGGGTGTGTAGAATCGCATGTGGAAGATTGAATATCGCATGTGAAAAAATGGCTAGCATGGGGTAATGTGAAAAATAGCATGGGGTGTGTAGAATCGCATGTGGAAAATTGAATACCGCATGTGAAAAAATGGCATGGGGTAATGTGAAAAATGACATGGGGTGTGTAGAATCGCATGTGGAAAATTGAATATCGCATGTGAAAAAATGGCATGGGGTAATGTGAAAAATGGCATGGGGTGTGTAGAATCGCATGTGGAAAATTGAATATCGCATGTGAAAAAATGGCTAGCATGGGGTAATGTGAAAAATGGCATGGGGTGTGTAGAATCGCATGTGGAAAATTGAATATCGCAAGTGAAAAATCTCTGTGTGTGTTACTGTTCATCTTCTTCAATTGTTGGTCGATCATTGTCAGTCTTCTTCCGTTTGACCCTTACAACTCCCAAATTAGTAGTTCTTATTATCGATATCGCACTAAAAGGAACGAAGGGAGGTTGGGGAAGAAGATTTTCAGGTTTTTGAATTTGATTTAAGGTTTGATTTTGAACTATCATCGGTCAATTACAGAGATTTATGACCTCGCAATGACGTTTAACCTTCCTGGTATGATTTAGATATATTAAAATGATTAATTTAATCATTTAAATTAGTTTCGCCCGCGTTTGATCGATTGAAGATCGTACGGCTGAGGGCATCGCGTACATAATGTAGGATAAGAGGTATTGTACGTTAACCGGCCTCTATATATATATATATATATATATATATATATCCAAAATCAGATTAATAAGTTGAGTAAGGTTAACATACTAAACCTGAGAAGATGATGAATTTTTTTCTATTTTTATTTTTTTGGAAATTCTTTCCCAATTTTATCAAGCACGTATTTTAATCACAAAATCTAAAAAAAAAAATTACTTACACTAGTAGAATAATTATGTAATCACTCTAAAGAAATTACAAATAATTACTATACTAGAGTAAATACACGTTTTTTTTTTTTTTACATTTTACAACTAAACATCATGCTTAAGAAGATAAAAAAAAACTTTCTTCAACTTATTTTTAGTATATTAAGACACATTTTTATTTAATCTTTACCCTTATTAACTAAATTAAAAGTTGAAGAAAATCAACAAAAAAAAAAGTTGTACGATACCGTTGTTGTTCGTACGGTACCCGTAATCAGAGATGAGCAA
Organism: Helianthus tuberosus; assembly: GCA_030545235.1. NCBI lineage: Eukaryota > Viridiplantae > Streptophyta > Magnoliopsida > Asterales > Asteraceae > Helianthus > Helianthus tuberosus. The sequence continues at coordinate 177,114,246 of CM060423.1, forward strand.
ATGGTACCGGGTAGCAGCACTGAATTTCCCGAACCAAAAGATTTCCAATATGTTGAATAAAAGTAGGCATAAGACATAGGGGTGTTAAACGGGTCGTGTTCGTGGGTTGGCGGGTTCAACCCGACCCGAACCAGAAAATTTTACATAAACCCAAAACCGACCCGAACCCGAAAATCATATCATACATATGAACCCGAACACGACCCGAAGTTTCGTGGGTTAACCCGTAGACGACCCATTCAACCCGAATTTTTTTTTTCTGAAATTAATATATTAAAATTAAAATTTACTTAAGAAACACAAATGTATATAATAATATCATATTTAAATTATAAAATTCATGTTAATTTCTTTTATTAAGTTATAATAATGACATAAAATACACACCCCATTTAATTTATGACATAAAATATATTGTAAAAAATATAATATAGTATAAATGTGTTAAACGGGTCAACCCGCCAACCCGACCAGGTTGACCCAAACCGTTAACCTAAGCAGGTTCGCGGGTTCAACCTGAAACCGACCAAAACCCATTTAGAATAAGCCTAAACCCGTGAAGTTCGTGTTAAGTTCGTGTCAGGTTTTCGGGTCGTGTCAGAAATTCACACCCTAGTAACAGAAGAAATCACAATATCAACTATGCCACAATGCTTCTATCTCATGAATTTTTTTTACATTCCTTCTTTTTGAAAATTTTCAACTCTAAACTAATTCAAATCAAACAATGATTAGTTATGTGTTCAAATCAAACCTCTGTAGGTTTCATTAAAAATAATCGGAAAAAAGAAGGGTGATACTATTCCCACCCCCCCTAATTCCTGATTACACCCCCCCTACAAAAACATCACATCCATCAATCCATCAATCAATCATTTGCTTTTTGTTTTTAGTGTTTTTTGTCTTTTTGTTGTCCTTTTAGTATATTTTAGTGTTTTTTTGTTTTTTTTTTTTTACAAACTTTGGGTGTAAAAAACTACCCCCTCGGGCGCGCCGTTTGAAATTTTTTTTTTTTACGAATGTTGTTAAAATATACGGATCTAGTTGTAAAAAAAAATCGTGGTCAACGCCCCTCCGTGGCACGTGGTTCCCGAGGGGGTAGTTTTTTACACCCAAAGTTTGTAAAAAAAAAAAGGAAAAAACAAAAAAATAATAAAAACACCAAACTTTGGGTGTAAAAAACTACCCCTCGGGCGCGCCGTTTGAAATTTTTTTTTTACGAATGTTGTTAAAATATACGGATCTAGTTGTAAAAAAAAAATCGTGGTCAACGCCCCTCCGTGGCACGTGGTTCCCGAGGGGGTAGTTTTTTACACCCAAAGTTTGTAAAAAAAAAAAGAAAAAACAAAAAAATAATAAAAACACCAAACTTTGGGTGTAAAAAACTACCCCCTCGGGCGCGCCGTTTGAAATTTTTTTTTTACGAATGTTGTTAAAATATACGGATCTAGTTGTAAAAAAAAAATCGTGGTCAACGCCCTCCGTGGCACGTGGTTCCCGAGGGGGTAGTTTTTTACACCCAAAGTTTGTAAAAAAAAAAATAATAAAAAATAATAAAAACACCAAGTCAAGAATAAGGTGCTACTGCCTCAAAACAGAAAACAAATATCAAGTCAAAAAATGCCTATTATTATTATTATTATTAAAAAAAACGTGGAAAGAATAATTGGTGCTACTGCCTACTATAATTGTCATTTGTCCGCAAGACCGCAAATTACTTCAAATTTCAATCTAAAATTTCAATCTAAAATTTTACAAAGTGACACAAGAGCATCAAGAGGGTATAGTTTTATTCGTTGTGTAATTTTTTCTTATATTTGATTCATGTTCTTATTTTTTCTTATTCAACTTTTATAGCATTCAGAAAAGTTAAAGAAATGTCTGGATTCATTTACGAACTATCAAGAGCAGGATTACACTCAAGAACCTGGAAGGCATAGTTCATTTACGAACTATCAAGAGCAGGATTACACTCAAGAACCTGCAAGGCATAGTTCATTTACGAACTATCAAGAGCAGGATTACACTCAAGAACCTGCAAGGCATAGTTCATTTGTGAACTCCCAAGATCATGATTACACTCAAGAGCCTTGGAGACATAGTTCATTCGGGTGAACCAAGTCCGTTCATGACACAAGATACAGACGGACAAGGTTTTTTTACCAACCTTTTAAACACACCGGGATATGATTTCATGGGGTTGAACCAAGATCAAGCATCACAGGTGATACACAACTATATTCATCTAATTCCAAAAATCTTCCATGCGTATGTTACACGCATACATAACGTGTTAGGTGATGGAAATTGTGGGTTTCGGGCGACAGCTTCTGCTCTCGGGTACGGTGAAGATGAATGGTTATTTATCCGGAGATCACTGTTGGAAGAGCTACTCGAGTTTAGAAATAAGTACACTAAGGCTTTCTTAGGCTCATTCAAAGATGTGTTCACGTCCTTGGCTTGGTCAGGATCGGGGTTTGCACCTGAAAAACACTGGATGATTATGCCAGAGGCAGGATTCTTGATTGCGAACAAGTTTAATGTGATCGTTCATTTTTTATCTCAAGAAAAAAGAAACAGGTCTACTTGTTTTCCGCTTTGGAGAGGCCCTCACGAGTTCCCAGAAAAAAAAATAATTTCAATTGCACACGTGAACGGTAACCATTTTATAATGGTAGAATTGCAAGGAGAGTATCCAATTGCCAGCACAAACAACCTATGGAAATTAATGAGAGAAAATGATGCAGCTGGCTGGGAGAATATATTTGAATCACGTCAAAATATGTATAAGTCTTGGATAACACAACCTGCTACATTTGGGGGGTGTATCGATTAAACCTCTGTATGTAAATTATTAAATGATAATAATTTTGTAAAAAAGTACTTATTTTTATATAGCTTTTGTTACAGCTATAAATATAATTTGATAAATTATAACAATAAAAACTAATAATAAATACTATATCATTACTACTACTAATAATAATAAATATAATAATAATAAAAATAATAATAATAATACTAACTAATTAAATAATAAACAAATACTAATTAATAATAATAATAATACTAACTAATTAAATAAATGAATAAAAAAGACAACAAAAAGACAAAATAGGCTAGATACAAAAACCAAGTGATTGATGGATGATTGATGGATGTGATGTTTTTAATAGGGGGTGTAATTGGTAATTAGGGGGGGTGGGAATAGAATGACCCAAAAAGAAAATACATTTCTCTATCGTCTGGCATAAACATTGCACCGCCTAAACTCACGCTTGCAAATCACAATCGTCGCTTCAGTTCCATCTGACTTAATTTACTATTTTTTTTTTAGTTAATGGCATTATTACCGCGTATATGTTTACAGCTATGGGGCGGGCCGATCAATTCTCAAAAGTAAGCCTACTTTCTTATTTCTAAGCTCAAAAGCGCAATAGCCATATATGAAACCTTTTTTTTTTTTTTTTTTTTTTTGTGCCGGAGGCCCTATCAAGTTGGGGCCTAAAGCCCTAGCTTTGTTTTACTAGCCTATGGGCCGGCCCTGTAAATATATTAAGTTATTTTAAAGATTATATAATTATATCGTTTATATTGTATAAACTCGTGTAATACAACAGCTCTATAACCTAGTATACTAATAAATTTTTTTTTAGGGAATTTACTATTTAAAAAAATGAAAATATATATTTTTTTTTACCACATGTCACTCTTTAGTGTCTCCTCATCCTTAAACAATGACATTACATAACAATTTTATTTATGACAACACGTGATCTAATATACATTAAACAGTGATCTAATGACATTACATAACAATTTTATTTATGACAACAAGTGTCTCCTCATTAGTTGTTTGTTTTTAGTTGTTTGTTTTATAAAGAACTTTAAACACCGTTTCGTAATATTTATTTTCACAACTGATCGTTTTTTAATATAACAATTTGAAAATTTAAATTAATTGAAATTTTGCGATCTAATTTATTATGTCAAAAATTATATTAAAAAGTGTATACGATTGTAGAGCATATTAAAACTTTGGGTTACTTAATCGCTTAGTTGGTTTAACGCCAAAAGTTAAATAATAAAATACAACACAAATAACTTTCAAAATAATCTTTATATTGTATATTTTAACCCATTTAAGAGATGTTTTTTTATATTTTACCTCAATCGGATCTTCCTATACTAATAAACGAAAATCTTTTTTGACACATGTCATTCTCTGGTGTTTTTCACCTTATTTTTTAGTTTATCTCTTCTATTAAATAATAATAATATTAAAGAATAGTTAAACGAAATCCAATTTAGATAAAAATAAAGATTTGCTTTCAACTTGGAATTAATATTAGAAGATAATAATAATAATAATAAATAAATAATTAAACGAAATCCAATTTAGATAAAAATAAAGATTGGTTTTTAACTTTGAATTAATATTAGAAGACAAAAGTTTTTTTAATTTGTTCGTACATACATAGGATAAGTATATAGATTTTATTTTTATTATTCAATTAAATTTAGTTAAATTATTTTTTCTCACCTAATATCTTAATTTCTCTCTTTTATTAAAAAATAATCTAACTATATTTAATTCAGATAAAAATTAAGATTTTTTTCAACTTTGAATTAATATTAATAATAATATATATATTCTTTGTATTTTCTACTTCTTCGTAGAAGATAGAAGTTTTCTTTTAAATTTTTTCGTAGAACCATAATTAGGGTAAGTATGTAAAATTTTGTTTTTATTATTAAATTTAGTTAAATTATTATTTAATAACATTATTATTTATTTAAATTTATTTTCTCAATTGTTTCTTTTATTTTTCCGCTTATTAATAAGCATAATTAGGGTAAGTATGTAAACACGAGTTTTTAAGATATATTTTCTTATTACTAAGTATATAAAATTATATTTAGTTTTATGCAACCCGTGTAATACACGGGGTTATAATCTAGTATGATTATATATAATATACTGGTAAATTTGATATGGACACATTTGATATGCGTAAAACTAAATAAAGTGAATGTTTATCACATATATTTAATATAATGCTTGATATAAAATATATTATTTGAATATAAAATAATAACTATTAAAGTATCACATATCATGTACAAGTACTTGTATTATATAACAAATATTACAAGCGAATTATTTAAATAAAGTATCAAATTATCTTTAAACTGAATAATACACAATTTTTTAAAAGACATATTTTTGTTATTAGTTAAGTATATAACATTATATTTGCTCAAACCGTGTAATACACGTGTTCAATATTTTCTCCCAATTTTAGTTTAATACTATATAGAATATTACATATTAAAACTTTTATTTGAATATTTAAATGCCGACTAATAATTAAAGAAGTTGTCAAGACACTCAAACTTATAGCTAAAATTTAGTCATATTTTGTAAATGTATAATTTAATTGTAGTATGTTTTTTTAATATGTAATATTTTCTACACTATGATGATATACATATCTTGCTTCATGATACAAATATCCAAACATTGTATTTATATGAAAGTATTTATTATATCACTAATATACATACTATAATTCGTTATAATTTTTGGCACAACCACATAAATTACAATTATTTTTTAAATACTTACAGTCTTATCATCATTATTTTAATTTTTTAGTGTTATTAATTTTCAATATATACAAGGGCCTAAGGATTATAATTTTTGGTTGATATATGGATTACTAAAAGAAGTAACTGATACATGGTCAAATGAAATAAAAAAAAAATTTATGATTGATTATAATGAAATTTTTAGTCTAATTAGCAATTTTAGTAAACTTTTAAATTTACTATATAGATCTATCCCTTTTCAAACTTTTTAATGAAAATAAAAAACTTTATCTATCCCTTTTCAAACTTTTTAATGAAAATAAAAAAATTTATCAAATCCTTTACGTAGAATTAAGGTAACGTTAAAAGAATCTATTCAATCGTCTTTGTGTTTAGAGTACATTAATTGTTAAAAAAAAAAAGAAGGGGACACACGATTATGAATATATATATAAACATAATATAAGTTTGATCATCTACTTAAAATGTTTTGCATCAGCCACAGCCTAAACTGCGGAAAAAAATGTATCCATTTTATGAATGTAGGTAAAAAAAAATTGGGATACCCCTAAATTTTTCTTCTAGTTCAGCCATTGACTAATAGAATGTTATTTTAAACCTACAAATAACGTTAATACCTCCAAACGTTACAAAATGAAAAGTTAATACCATAGAATGTGATTTTAAACTATTAGTACCTAAGTATGTTACTTTGTGCAAACCACAGGGACTAACTATGTAGTTAACTCAAAAAAAAATAACTAATGGGATGGTGGTCCTTTGAGAAAGACAAAATGTTTAAACACTTTGGGAGGGAAAGTTCTTAGCAAGAAATAAAAGAAACTAGGTTTATCACCCTATGTGAGTTGCGGCGAACTTCTTTTGTTATTTAGTCTGTGTTTACATGTGTTTTGAAATCACTACGAGCGCGTTGCACGCAGAACCACTAACATGAATAAAAAGAAAATGTAAAAAACAGTAAAAAATAATCAAAAGAAAATCAACCAAAAAAGTTGTATGTTAATGATGTTGTTCGTATGAAACCCGTGGTCAGAGATGAGCAAATAATACTGGGTACCGGTACCGAATTTCCCAAACCGAAGGATCCTAAGTACCAATTCGGTACCGACTTTTGGCGTTTCTAGTACCGGTTCGCTACCGATTTTTACCTTCATATGCCGGTACCGTAACCGGTATTTTCGATATCGGTTGCCACCGAGCTCATCCCTACCCCTGAAACTAAAAAAAGAAATCATTAAAAGTTGAAGAAAATCAACAAGTAAAAGTTGTACGATACCGTTGTTGTTTGTACGGCACCCGTGATCACGGATGAGCAAATGGTACCGTGTAGCAGTACCGAATTTCCCGAACTAAAAGATTTTCAAACTCAATCCGGTACCGACTTTTGGTGTTTTCTGTATCAGGCTGGTGCCGATTTTTACCTTCATGTACCGATAATGAACCAGACTGTACCTGTATTTTCGATACCAGTATTGGTTGACACCAAGCTTATCCAACTCAGAAAGTAAAGAAAATAATAATTATTATAAATTTAAGTATTTTTATAATATTATAAATTTACTGTTCATTTCAATTGGAAAACTAATATATAACTAGTTGATTTTCCGCCAGCGCGTTGCGGCTGGGACCTAATGTCTGCGAAACGCGTGTCGGCAACGGCAAGCAGATATCGAATATCAAAACATAAATAAAAATGACGTGGTAACGAGAGTCACTTCGTCCTAAAAAAACGATTTTAAATAATCTAATATATAATAATAGGACCCACACGTCCTAGACGTTAGAAATTCAGTTGTTTTCAGTTTAGTTATTAGGGTACTAACACGTTAAAATATGGATGAGCTCGGTACAGGTAACGGCACCAAAAGTATCAATTCGGAAAATCATCGAAATTAGGTACCGGCACCGAAAATGCTCAGTACCATACGGTATGTTAGTTGAGGGTAAAAACCGGTGAATACCAGTGCCGATCCGATACCGAAAATGTCAAAAGTCGGTACCATTCGGTACTGAAAATATAATCGGTTTGGTAAATTTGATACCAATACCGGTACTCGATACCATTTGCTCATCCCCTTGATGATGTTACTATCCATTGGGTTGTGTATGAAAAGTAATCTAAACGGTGCAATTACTTGCGTTGCTACGTTGTTACAGGATTTGATGAGCTCGGTACCAATCGGTACAGAAAATACCGTTACCAAAAATCCCTAAAAGTGGGTACCGGTACTGAATATACATGGCACGGTACGGTACGGTACCGGTCGGTACTGGTACGGTACTGATATTTGAGGGTAAAAACCGGTAAATACCGGTGCCAAACCGATACCGAAAATGTCAAAAGTCGGTACCGATTCGGTACCGAAAATATACTTGGTTTGGTAAATTTGATACTGATACCAATACCCGATACCATTTGCTAATCCCTTGATGATGTTACTGTTCATTGTCTTCAAAATTTAATATATAGATAATAATAATATATAGTAATAATAATAATAATAATTTGCCATTAAAGAAAGGCTGTTCAATAATAATTTCGTTTACTTTCTTCGGTCATTAAAAAATTACAATAATTTTGTGGTTTCTAATTTAAATGTTTGTATATTAATTTAAAATGTTCAACTTGATAGGAATATATTTGTTTTAAGTAATTTATAAATTATAATAAGTAACGCGTTTTTGACTTTCAAGTAACGCGTTTTAGACTTTCGTGTTTAGTTTTCGTAATTACTAGGGTTTTTTTACCTGCCGTGCGTTGCGGCGGCGCTATACGTAAAATGATAACATACTCGTTTTCGAACTAAATTTACGTAGAAGCGTATGATAACTCAAATTTATACAGTCGAATCAAAACATATTAAATTTACGTCAAAACGTAGTGCAACTCAAAACGTATATAAAATTTTATATTTCACCAGACTCATTTTCAAACAAAAACTACATTAAAGCGTCGAGGAACTCGAATTTATACCGACACACCCATAAAAAAGGTAACAGATGAGTAGTAGGGTAACCTCAAAACTTTAGAAACGTTGGGGGGGGGGATGAAAGTGATATTTACAAAATTAGAGGGTTACCTTTAACATTATAGCAAAGTCTGGGGTACAATGGGTTAAAAGTTATGTTAAAGCTTAGACGATCTCAAATTAATACTGACACATCCATAAAAACAAAAACGTACAAAATTACTTTCAGGGAAAGCTTGAAAATTTAGAGATGTGAGGAAGTGAAAGTGACATTTACAAAGTTAGAGGGTTACCTTTGACATAATAGTAAAGTTTGAGGGTAAAATAGGTTGCATAACAAAATTTTTAGTATTAAAAAGAAGTTGGAGAGTATGAACGTCTTTTTTCTGAGTTAAAAAGTAAGGGGTCGAGTTTGTCGATTTTCAAATGAATTTTGCAAAGTTAAAAAAGTTGAGGGGGATTTTTTGACATTAAGAAGACATGGTCACCGACCATGCTGTTTAAGAGTATATAAATACTAAGATAGGTTATAGTGATTCAAGAGAGAACTGAAAACTTAGAAAACTTTTGGATAGTTGAAAATGTAAATTTTATTTTGTTTCACAACTTTATGTAATATTCCGTTTCACTAATACGGATTACATACAAGTTACATACAAATTTATGATTTACATTTTTTTTATATTTAACTCATGTAACACACGAGTTTGTAAGCTAGTTAAAAGACATATTCACATCAAGGGTTAAAGTTTTACTCGTAGAGCGTTGCGGCGGGGTCGAAACGTAGATTAACTCGAATTCATATTGTCAAATGATAACGTATTATGTTTGACTCGTTCGACTCAGAACTAAATTTATGCAAAACCGTTTGACTTGACTTGTATACTTTAAGAGAAATTTGGACTTCTTAGTTTGGTTGGGCTTCCTGAAAACTATAATCTGCTCTCTGCACTTTGATTTATCTTCAAAAACTTCCCATCACTTATATTATTTATGTCGACTCAAGAGTACCATTCCCTGCATCACGCAATCAAACATCAGTATACTTCATATGCAAGAGTATAATTTAGAATAAATTTAAACATAATTAGTACAATCCTTTTCCTGAATTTACGAACTGTAAAAAGAAAGAACGAGAAATATAATTGAAAAGAAACGGAACTGAGAAATTGTCATTTTACCTTTGGTTTCTAAACATAATACGTTATATGTCATAATCATCATCATCATCATCATCATCATCATCATCATCTACTCAGTAAATCCCATCAATAGAAAAGCTAAGATAGGGTATGAGGAGGGTAAGATGTAGACAACCTTACATCTACCCCGTAGGAATAGAGAGGCTGCTTCCAGTGAGACCCCCGACTCGATAGTAGTTTTGCATCAAGCCTTTGACATAAGGCACATAACACTCAACAACTGAGACAAATGCCGATTAGTGCATGTACCCCCTTGTCTTTCGGCTTTCAACGCCACCACATGATGCATGATTAATCATCCCCCTCCTTTAACGTTATTTTCATGAAATTAGTAAAATAACGTTAAAATTAGTGCACTTTCACTTTTTGTTACACCCCGATTTCCGGTGGGTCCGGAAGGGTCTAGTCGTGACGGTTGGATACCAATTACAATCACAGTTAATTTAATAACAATACAGCGGAAATATTAAGAGTAAAAATAAACATTCGTATCATTAAAAATGTTTGATAGTCAAAGTACAGTTGTTCAAGATGTTCAAATAAAGCCCACAGGCAGATCGAGACGAAAAGAAGCTTAGACATCATAGGCTTTCGCTGGTAAATACAATTAACTGACTCATTTTGAAAATAGTTTTTCAAAAATGATTTTATACATAGAGAAAACCCGTAGGTAATCATTTAATATTTCTTGGGATTTATTCTTATCACCCGATTTACATATTTGTCATATGATGGGAACCAGATATCAAAGCCGGTCATTTTCAGTGCTATAATAATTACGGTACTCACCAAAGTTGAATAAAACGCGTCTTACAGTCGGTATGCCTACCCTTGAACGCTATTTCGTATGGCCATAACAGTATGTGAGTCGGGACGTCCGGACACGGTACCAATAACCCCAATCATTTCAATTATCAAATATAACGGATTAAACCGAGTTCTTACATTTATGGGTTATCATAGGCGACCCATTGATGTAATACCCGCTCCAAGTGGCGTATTCGCTATACCCCAAGTTTAAAAACAAAATAAGTTAAGAGTATTTACCTTTTAGCTAGCTTCCAACCGTTACCGGTTTTCAAATATAGTAAAAGCTGTATAAACAAGAACTAAACTCAAGTCTGATTATCTGGGGGGGTTCTATAGTCTGGAATGAATAGATTTAGCTATCTGTTAGAATGTATACGGGCCAAAGGTTAGTCCCTTTAGATATGACCCGATACTTAAGAATAGGTTCGCTAGATTAAGCGTATACCGAATAGAATGTGGTTTAAACCCAAAAAGTACTAAGAACTGTATAATATGGGTAAGCAATGTACATTCTGGAATTTGAGGCGAAAATGATAAGAATTGACCCGTTTCGGTAAACTTACGTAAACTAGTGACATAAGCTCGTCCATACGTGTATAAGCAATATCGGGTAACCGGGTGAGTCATAAACAAGTTCTGTATGCCAATATACTTTAAATAAGTTGTAACATAAGTAGGTTATCAACATATATGACCATTAAGGTTTTAAAATCAAAATATGCACCATAAAGGCATTTCAGTCATTATGTGACATAGTTTAAGTATTTGAATAAAATCTGAGTTATGATCAAGTAACTTTTGTGAAAACACCTTAATTATGTTATATTATCAGTAGGTAATAGATTTTGTATGATATTTATGGTCTAAAACCATACTGTGCGCCAAAAGGGCGTTTTAGTCATTATATAACATAATTTACGAACTTGTATCAAAACTCAGGTTATTATCAAATTTATAATATCAAAATATGTTAATTATACTAACATATCAGTAGGTAAATCATTTGCAATTTTGTTGTTGATTAAAAAATTGTTTATTGCTAAAAGGGTATTATGGTCAAAGTTAGGCATATTATAGAGACTTGCATATAAACTCAGAATCTGATTATGATCATGTAATATAACCTCAGAGGGTTATGCTACATTATAATACAATCATAATTCAACTTTAATTCAGTAGCTAACTAAGCTAAATCGGGTCAGAACCGAAAGTCAAAGTAGAAGTCAAACTATACGACTTTCGGTTGCGAACCGACCTTAAAATTGGAATTGACGGGTTGAACATGTTCATACATATTCTAATATTAATTACCAACTTGTTTAAGTATCAAAAAATTATTTATAACATATATATGATCAGATTATAAAATGAAAACTAACTCGTTTCACTTTTTAAACAATAAAACTTTGACCCATCAATTGACCAAGTTAACATGATTTTTAGGAGGTGCCCTTTTTAAGGATTAACACCTACCTAATTACGATCACGTAGCCATGTTCGGTTTGAACAATGGCTGGACCATAATGGTCTAAACCGAAAGTCAAAGCAATTATCGAAATTGCTTGACTTTTGGCTTAAAATGCCTATAAGCTCAGGAACTTCCAAGGAGAAGAGAGGAATGATTTTAAGAATGGTGCATTTGAAAATGTTGCAAATGGCACCTATTTATACTTGTAGAGGATTGACATGATCATCACAGGTGTTAGGGAACCTTTAGAGATCATTAAAAGTGTCCTGACACGTGTCTAGTGCAGCCACATTGTCCATAGTTTCGAGTTGGAGATTTACTTGGAGGCCACACAAAAAAACTGCTGCTGGGGATCCCTTACGGACCGTAAGGGGGACCCTTTACAGTCCGCAAACCATGGGCTGGGGCAAACTTACCTAACCCTTCAAAACTTATATCTAAGTTATGTAAAGGGTATTTAGCGTATGTGTAGCTTATGTCCTTAGATTTTATATCTTTGGCCATTTAGCACTTTTAGTCGCTTTCCTTTCTCGTAGTTGAGATTAGTCGGAGATCCGGGACGCGTATTAGCTAACGCTCAATACAAATTTCATTTCTCCTTCCCAAATTCGGGATTAGTTGGAGATTTAAAGATACGTTTCAGTTAACATTTAATGTACGTCCTTCCTCCTTCCACATAGTGGGGATTAGTTAAAGGTAACCCTCCACGTAGATGGGATTAGTTGGAGAATTGGACACGTGTCGTCACATAATTGGACGTAATTTTCGGGGTGTTACACTTTTGCCCCTCGGGCGCCCACACATATATATTATATGCGCATACCGCAAGCGGGGCGGACTAATAATACTTCATATGTCTCCTGATGTGTGTAAAATGCAACATATAAAATACATCAATTGAGGCATAAAACTAACTCCTTTTTAGTACTAATGTTGGAAAAGTGCGCTTTTGTCTTCCTTTTGTATTTTCAGGATTAAATGAGCGTAAATGAACAAAAGGAACAAATATGCAGCAAAATCTAACATAAATACAAGAAAAGGAATAAACGTGGCATGCCCGACCCCTCGACAGCATCTTCCTAAGCAAAAACAAGAGAACAGAAGGCTGACCACGGCCCCGTGCCCAGCAGACACGAGGGTGTGGTCAGGTGTCTGCAGAAAGGACAAAGCTATAGAAGCTTCAATTCCCGACACGGGGGCGTGCCCAGCTCAACACGGGCCGTGGTCAACGCTAAGATTCGCAGAATCCAAGCAAATCTTGATAGTACAGATACGCTTCTGCACACGGGGCCATGCCCAGCAGACACGGGGCATGTGGAGCTAATGCAGACAAATTGCAATTAATGAAGAAAGAGTATGGACACAGGGCCGTGCCACCGGGCTATGACCGGGCTTCTGTGCAGGCTATAAATAGAGGTGCTTGGTTCATTTCAAAGGCATCTCTTGGCAAACTGCCTCTCTCCCACTTGACCCACACTCCACCACCACTACAAACCACATCCACCACCATCATCCATCATCCATCATAGAGTGTGTGTAGTAGTCTCGGGATCCAAGATTGATAGTAAGAGTTCTTGACAATCAAAGGCCATGTTTGCCTAAGTCTCTTACATCACTTGGTGAAGACAAGCATTTAGTGTAATACTTTTGATTTTAATCTTTTCACACTTTTTATTTGGTTTTGTATTAATGACTTTAATAACTAGTTTTTTATTTTGAAGGTGAAACTTCCTTATCATGTGTCCGTGGTGTCTTGGCGTTATTTTACTGTTTATATAAAATAAAAGATTTACACCATTCATATCTCTACGAACTATATAGAGATATGTTGGCTACCTAGTCGGGGGTTAAGGGAATGGTTTGGTAAGGTTCTTGCCTTGTTCAGTGTATAGATCCTGCAAGGACCTGAGTCAAGCTTACTAGGACCTCCTTCAATACCCACTGGTATTGGATGGCGGGGGTGCGAATGGCTTGATCCCCTCATATGTAAACTACTATTAATACATTAACCCGACTACTTGGGATTGTATCCCTGCTGACTCAAACCACTTAGCCGAGGGTAACGTCACCTTCAAAAGAGGGGCCTACCACATTACGCATTAAGAACTTAATTAATTATCTTTCAATATTCCGACCCTTTAGGATTGTATCCTTGCTGACTCAAACTACTGGGTTGAGGGTAACGTCACCTTCAAAAGAGGGGCCTATTACTATAACTAAGATAATCTCTTAAAAAGTGCAAAAGTGCAGAAATCATCAAAGGTTACACTAAAGGCGAGTCGGATCCAAGTGATTCATCTTGTCTATCTGTTTATTTTTATTTTATTTTATTTTTCAACATTTTTATTTTTTATTTTCATGTTTAAAACTTTTTCTAAACTTTTGATTTGATTAGACGTTGAGGATAAACCGGTACTAAAGGCTCTTGTTTCCTTGGACGACCTCGGTATCTTACCAACGCTATACTACGCTCACGATGGGTGCATTTGCCCATATGTGTGTTTAGTGTTAGTAGAATATCGTGTTTTATAAATTTAAAACTTGACTAAAGTGTTAAAAAGGGCTGAAAATATAATTAAAATCATATAACGCTACACACGCATCAAGTTTTTGGCGCCGTTGCCGGGGACACAAGGATTTTAAGAAAGCTTAAAATCAACGGCCTAATCAGTTTTTCAAAAACCTTTTAAAAACGCGTGCACATTTTCTGCATTTTAGTTAGTTTTTGCATTTACAGTAGACTGAACACGGGGCCGTGCTGCACACTTTTTTAAAAATTCCCAGATACAAAGTCTGAACACGGGGCCATGTTCGCTGAACACGCCCCTGTGCTGCACAAAACCAGTCACTTTTATTAAAACTCCCAGATACAGAACCTGAACACGGGGCCGTGCTCACTGAACACGGGGCCGTGTCCAGCCTCTGTTTCCGTTTTTATTTTTGTTTTCTGGTCTCGAGACTCGGTTGTGGTCTGCTGAGTGATTCTTATGGATCAATACTCAGGAGATTACAACTACCACTATGAGGAGGATGATTATAGGGAAGACTATTGCACCATTTGTGGTAACCCTCACTCGGTACAATATTGTGACCTCTTTGAACCATCCACTTCATACAACTACTATGAGGAGCCCAGGTACGAGCCGTCCACTTCATATACATCCTATGAAGACCCAAGGTATGAACCTTCTCCCTCATACTCATATTTTGATGAACCAAGGTATGAGCCTTCATACTTTGAGGAACCAAGATATGAGTATCCACCTTCATATACTTACTATGAGGAACCATGGCATGAACGACCCACTTCATATGAGTATTATGAAGAACAAAGTTATGACCCTTATCCATCATATGCTTACAATGAGGAACAATGGTGTGAACCATCTACCTCATATGAGCATTATGAGGGACCAAGGATCAAACTTCCAGATTCAAGCTTTGAAGATCCTTATTCTATCACCCACATAGCCGATAAGATAATAGAACACGTTAAAACTATCGAGCGCTGCATAAAAGAATCCCGCGCTAGGGAAGAGGAATCCCGCGCAAGGGAAGAATTAACTTGTAATAAAAAAGAGGTAGTTAAAAAGGTAAAAATGGAAGAACAAGTAAGTGAAAAACCGACACATGAGTTAAACAACGAAAAAGGTGAGTCCGACAACGTTAAAATTCAAGAAGAGTCTAATTTTAAAGAAATTAATCTCTTGTCACCTTCTTTCGAAAATCATTGTTTAGTACCTACTCATGCTAAGTTTTTAAAAGAGTTAAACACTAACACTAAAATTGACGAAACGGTAAGCATTAAGTTAACAAATGATCTAACCACGTTAATAAAAGAAGACCCATTTGAAATTAACATTACACCGGTTCCATGTTTTTTTTCCAAAATTCCTTTATTAGTAATATTACAATTGATAAAGATCTTTGTGTTAATATAATGCCAAACTACATTTTCGAAAAATTAAGTATTGGTGATTTTTCTCCATCCAAATACCCATTTTTCTATCTAATCGGAAAACAATAAAAACAATAGGGATAGTTGAGGATGTGTTGGTCCAAACCAATCAAATGGTAATCCCAACCGACTTCGTCATCCTTGATGACGCTCCACTAGTGATGGGACGACCTTTTGTAAAAACCCACGAAGCTTTGATTAATCAGAAGCAAAACAACTTACCCATTCAATTAGGGGCCTATAAAAGGTATGTCGATCTTGAACAATCAATGAAATATCCCATTGGCAATGACGACCCCCAATTGAAGATGAGCCAGAACCACCCGATAAGGTGGGTCTAGCCAAGGACCCTTATAAACGTGGCGCACCACGGAGGCATTCCGCGAAACTATCCATAGTTTTAGATTAGTTTAACTTTTATGTTTTCTAGTTTAGTCTTACTTTTCAGGAATAAAACACACTCGTAAAGGTGGAGGTTACCAAGGGAACTTTAAACCCACACCCCATGCACAAAAACAGAGCCTCCTGACAATTTTTCATTATTACAGCAAGTTAAGCACGGGGCCGTGCTCAGCCAACACGCCCCCGTGCCCGAGGTTCTGCAGAAAATGCCCAGTTCAGGTAACTGGACACGGGGCCATGCTCACTGAATACGCCCCCGTGCCCAGCCTTCTGTTTGAATTTGATACTGGCAGTCTGACCACGGGGCCGTGTTCAGCCCACCACACCTCGTGTTCAGCTACCCAGTAACATAAAATCTTGTTTTTAACCCACTTTTACACATTTTAATCAACCGAAAAACTTATTTTTGGGACACATTGAGGACAATGTGTAATTTAAGTTTGGGAGGATGCTAAAACCTTGAATTTTGCAAGTCCTAATAACAAGCCTTACACAAAACTTTATTGGAACCGCTAATCACCCCAAATGTTTTTTAAAAATTTTCATTTTTTTTTACTTTTCTTGGTTTAATTTGGGAATAACAAGTTCTAAGAAAGGTTACATTTTTTACAAATTTACAACCGATAGCGTCGTGATAAAAAGAACCAACATAAGAAAATTATGAAACGGCATGACAAATCTAGTTAAAATTTGATTATATATACTTGATCACATTAAAACCCATTCCCACAACAAGTGAGTTTTGAGCCTTTATTGAGCATACAAGCATATATCTTTAAACTAAATGCTCATTTTTTGTTTCTTGTGTGAATAGCCGTTTGGTTCTTACGACTCTAGAACTTGCCATGACGGTACATTCCCGGTCCTTACCAACTTAAACCCAAGTAAGTAAATGATGGAGGCATTAGGACTAACCCATTTTCCTTTCAACACCATTATTTTTCATTTTCTTTATCACCTACCCAAAATCCCCCTAGTTAACCCCTTTGAGCCTAAACCTTTTCGTTTCAAAACCCACAAAACAAACACCCTTTACCCACCAAAACCTATTTCTTTTCAAACCCTTTTGTTTTAGTAAAAAGCTCGATTATCTTGTGCCAAAAAAAAGAGAATTTCGCAATAACCAAACAAGTTCCTCAAAAATCTTGTTTGAATATGCTTAGTTTGAATAAATGTAAAAAAAAAAGGATTCACGACAACCGACACTTTTTACGCTTTTCGCCCTTTTTGCTAACAACTAACCCAAAACCACCTACCTTTAACCCAAGCCTAACCTTTCCCAAGTCCAATTGATATTTACAGTTTATAGTTAAAAAGGAGGAGGATTGATTGCTTGGCAAGCATATGGTAGAAGTAAGTTCCATGCCGGTCTCGAGTGTTTCACAAAAATACATCTTCAGCCGAGTGTTGAGTGATCTCCCGTAAGGTATGTAAACTTGTATATAAATGGAATTTTAAAGAGGCATGTTATGCCCAAATAAGTAATTTCACTTATGAAACGTTCTAAATAAATCATAACGAATTGGATTGTAAATATAACAACCCTCCTGAATTTTTCCGACGCCCTAATATATTTTAAAATATCCCAATATGTCCTAAAATACACCCCATACGTGAAAACGGGCCCCGAATACCTTTAATATTATTAAAAATAATTAAAAATTAAATTTTTGGGTTTGTCGCGGGGTGCGTAGACCCCTTAGGGATCTTACGCGGGCCGCTAGAAATCGAAAACGCAGCGAACCGTTGAGCCGACACGTGTCATTAACGTGTTGACCCTACACTATGACCCGGATCACCTACAGCCCTATTACTCTACTACACGGGCTGCGTAGCTCCTTTGCTACATCTTACGCGGGCCGCGTAAGCCCCAAAATCAGGCCCTATAAGTAGAGGGCATCGGCCTTCAGTCGAAGATCGCACCAAAACGTTTTCTTTCTCTAAAAAATATGAAGTGTAGGCATAATACTCGGGTATAATACCCCCCTAAATAACGAAGTTCTGCTCCGTTGTAAGTATCATAACCCCTGGATACGTATTAGATACTCTGCCCGATTGATCTAAGGATCCGTAACGGCTGTCTTGGTTCTGCCCGACGTAGTCGTTGGAATGCCGTCTCGGGGAGGGTATTACTAATGTTAAAATGGGTTATTATGCTAACACGTGTGCATTTGTGTAAATTATAGATTGTCACCAGGAAACCCTAAAGGATAATCTAAGACAGCAATGTGAGTAATCTCCTTTTTGTAAATTGTTTTTACAAAATCTCACACGATTAATTATATATTAAGCAGTTATTGAGTATTTGTAAGGATACAATTATCGTCGGCATGTTGGGGTTTTGTATACAAAATTAGTTACTGCCTTGCGAGGAGTAACTTTTCCACAAGTCGGGTTTGATAGTACCGTGGGTGGTAATTAGCATGACTTGGAAACAAATGTAATTGCGAGACCGCCCTCAATACTGTACAATGGTTTTTATTTAAACTTGATTGAACTGGGATTCACTCACTAGTATTTCCCACTGACAAAATGTTTTTAAACGCGTTTCAGGTAACAAAATGTGAAAGCCAAATAGAAGCCAGCTGGACAGCACTGAAGGCTTGGATAAGTGGCAATAAAGTTACCTAAAAAGAAATAGATGTTTTTATTAAATAAAATAGGATTTATTCCTATGAATTTGTGTGTACTGAAAACTTGGGTTTTTCCCATGTGTTTAACATTATGAAAATGTGGTATTTTACTCTGATAAAATATTTCCTAACTACGGTCCTGATGTAATTTCCGCTGCCAAAATTAGACAATACCAGATACCACCGAAACTGGCCACGACCGTCCGTTCCTGTATTTGTATAGGGGGACGGGGTTGCGACAGAAGGTGGTATCAGAGCTAAGCCACTGATTCAGCCACAGAAGTGTTCTGCTGACACCAAAATTCAATTTGTTAGGAAATAAATTATGGGAATACGTGCATAATTGTATTTTCTTATTATGTGTTATTTGACTATTTGTTAGTTTACAGTATGAGCGACCAAGGACCATCTGACGCGTACCATCAATTGTCTGGTTCGCCTAGAAGCGAAGGTGCCTCTTCTCAGCCTGCCCTCTCGGGGTACACTGCTGATACAAAAGAAGGAATATTCATATTTAAGGCTCAATCTGAAGAGCCATTTCCTCAGAAAAAGAGGGCATGGTTCAGTAGGGGAGCACATGAGCGTAGAAAGCGTATGAAAAAGTTACAAGATCAGAGAGCACTAGCAGCAGCCAAAAGAGAAACCGATGCCTATGCCCAGGACATGCTTAATAGGGGTATAGCCAACATCCACATCTTAGCAACCACTGCAACTGACCCTAACCTGGAGCAAATGTTAGCACCCCAATCATAACCACCAATTCCTGACCAACCAATGGAAATAGAAAACCTTGAAAATCAAGTAGAAATACATGATTTCAACTCGGAGCAAATTCCTAGGGTACCAGCACCAAATCCCTTAGATCTAAATTACGACCCATGGTGGGATGATAATAGGGACTATGTGCAATGTTACCCGATACACGAAGACATGCCCATGCAGAACCTAGGAGCCTACCCGGGTTTGGACCCTTTAGATCCCTATTACGATAATGATGTATTCATTAGGGAGATTCTAGAAAATCCTTACCCATACCAGGCCCCTATACCCCCATATCAGGAACTCGCACCCCAGATTCTGAACCCAGTCCTAGAGCCTGCACCCCCAATGAGTGCAGAAAACGTACAAGAACTTTGGACATTTGGTGAGGAAATTTTAGAAAATAGTGAAAGGATGAGACAGGTGGGAGAGCGACTCGTCTGGAAGTACGACGAGCGCAATATGGATTTCTGGATGAATCCATATCCGTAGAAGTGATAGTGGAGAAGGTTATAATAATAATATAATATAATAATAAAATATGTGTGTATGTGTATGAAAAAAAACTACGGATGCCTATTACTAGTAGTGTAACTTTAAATTTCAGTCGGTATTGTAATTTTAATTTCAGTACTGGTGTGTAATAGATGCATATTATATAAATAGAATAAAGTCACAATGATCGACGCTTTTGACCAAAGTGTGTGTCATGTGATTGGCTATATTAAATATTATTTTGTGATTATTAATGCGTGGTAAATGTTTAAAATTCAGATGGCCGACGAAGGGAATCAGGAAAATCTGAATAACGATAACCAGAGTAACATTAACATGGTTACCGAGAATTCGAACAACAACAATAACAATGGAAACCAAGTGGATAATAGTGCCATCCAACACATAGTGGCACAAGGAATCATAGATGCAATGCCATTTATTATCCAAACTGTTAAAGAAGCAGATAATAAAAGTAAGCATAGCAGTAAGCGACCAACTGAACCAGAACACAGTGTAAACAATGGACCTGTACTTCAAGTGCCCATTCCCAAAAGAAGAAGAACCGTGTCTTACGGTTGTTCTTACAATGAATTCTGGTCCTGTAAACCGATAGAATTCTCGGGCAATGAAGAACCCATTGCAGCTCTACGCTAGATAGAAAAGACTGAGGCAGTCTTAAAAAATAAGCAAATGTGTGGAAGAGGACAAGATAATGTTTGCTTCCAATCTATTTAAGAATTCAGCCTTAGAATGGTGGAACACTATCCTCCAGTCTAGAGGAAGTGATAGGGTTTATAATATGGAATGGGAGGAATTTAAGAATATGGTAGAAAGAAAATTATGCCCTCCCAATGAAAAGGAACAGATAGCGAATAAGTTCCTAAACCTTAGGATGACCGGGGTAGATAGTAAGGGGTATACTACCACATTCTTTGAATATGCTAGAATAGTACCAACCCTTGCATCACCTGAACCGGAATTAATCTCCCGATACATCTGGGGATTAATTGGGGAAATTAGGCATGTAGTCAAGGCAGCTAGACCCCAAACCATAGAAGAAGCTGTAGAACTAGCCAATACTTTGATAGATGAATTAGTACGTACACGAGAAGAAGACTAGAGGAGAAACCTAGCTCAAAGGCTTACCCAAGAATTCCGTTCTGGGAAATCCAACCGTAGGAATATAGGTTCAACCTCTACACCATACTGCAAGGCCTACAAGAAAAAGCATTCGGGAAAATGCTCCACTCACTGCAACTTCTGCAAAATGCCAGGACACAAAGAAGAAGATTGCAGGAGGAAATCCAGTAATGGACCGTGCTTCAACTATGGAGAAAAAGGCCACATCAAGCCCAACTGTCTGAAATTAGCTCCAGCTGCGAACAACAAGAATATTAAAAATGCTAGAACATTTGTTCTGACTGCAGATGAAGCCAAAATGATTCCGGACGTTATAGCCGGTACGTTTTTAGTTAATGATGTTTTTGCTAAAGTATTATTTGACTCTGGTGCAAACTAAAGTTTTATTAATACTTCATTTTGCAAACTTCTCAATCAACCATTAACTAAACTCTCACAAGAATGTCTAGTTGAGAGAGCAAATGGAGAAACGGTTAGAATTTCTGAAATCTTGCAGGGAGCAAGAATAGAATTTTTAAATCAATAGTTTATTGCAAACCTTTACCCAATGAGTCTGGCAGAATTTGATACCGTATTAGGAATGGATTGGTTGATAGCCAATAAAGCTAATATTTTATGTGATCAAAAGTCAATCCAAGTAAATTCACCAAGGGGTGAAAAGATCACAATTAAATGAGATAAACCATCTAGATCCACTAAATTCATCTCTGTGATGAAAACTGCAAGTTATATAAGAAAAGGATCTATAGTATATTTAATTTCCATAATCACTAACACTAAAGGAAAAGAATTAAAAGACATTCCAGTAGTGTCTCAGTTTTCAGATGTATTTCCGGAAGAGTTACCAGGACTACCGCCGGATAGAGAAGTTGAATTCAGAATTCATCTACTACCAGGAACGGCACCGATTGCCAAAGCACCTTACCGTTTGGCACCCGCCGAAATGCAGGAACTGAAGAAATAGTTAGACAAATTATTGGAGAAGGGATTCATACAACCAAGCTCATCGCCATGGGGAGCACCTATTTTATTCGTCAAAAAGAAGGATGGATCAATGCATATGTGCATTGACTACCGTGAATTGAACAAGGTCACAATTAAGAACTGGTACCCATTACCAAGAATCGATGATCTGTTCGATCAATTGCAAGGAGCTCAATTTTTCTCAAAAATTGATTTAAGGTTAGGATATCATCAATTAAAGGTACAGAAAGAGGACATTCCTAAAACCGCATTTAGAACAAGGTATGGCCATTATGAATTTACTGTCATGCCATTTGGTTTAACCAATGCCCCAGCTGCATTTATGGACATGATGAACCGAATATGTAAGCCATATTTGGATAAATTCATAATTGTCTTTATAGATGATATTCTTATTTATTCTAAAAGTAAAGAAGAACATGCAAAGCATTTGCACGCACTTTTTAGTTTATTAAGAAAGGAAACGCTTTATGCTAAGTTTTCAAAGTGCAAGTTTTGGTTAAAACAGGTACAGTTTCTTGGACACTTAGTTAACCATGAAGGGATTCATGTAGATCCAACCAAGATCGAAGCGATTACCAAATGGAAAACCCCTGAGTCGCCAACCGAGGTTAGAAGTTTTTTAGGATTGGCTGGTTATTATAGAAGATTTATTCAAGATTTTTCTAGAATAGTCATTCCCTTAACTAAGTTAACCTGTAAATCCATTAAGTTTGAATGGGGACCGAAACAAGAAGAAGCATTTAGAATTCTTAAGCAAAGACTAACACATGTACCCATACCAGAAGGAACTGAAGATTTTGTAGTATATTGTGACGCTTCTAAGTTAGGTTATGGATGTGTGTTGATACAACGTCAAAAGGTTATAGCTTACGCATCTAGACAACTTAAGAATCGTGAAGAGAATTATTCAACTCATGACTTGGAATTAGGAGCTATAATTTTTTCCCTTAAAATTTGGAGACATTACCTTTATGGTAGTAAGTTTACCATATTCACTGATCATAAAAGTTTAAGGTATGTTTTCGTGCAAAAAGAGTTAAATATGAGACAAAGACGCTGGATGGAAATTCTTAGTGATTATGATTGTAATATCCAGTATCATGCAGGAAAGGCAAATATAGTGGCTGATGCTTTAAGCCGAAAGTATCACGAAAAGCCAAAAAGGGTACGTTCTCTTAAATTAAATCTACAAGTAGATTTAAATGATCAAATTAGAAAAGCACAAGAATCAGTAATCAAGGATGATACTGAAAAATTAAAAGGAATAATTAAGGAATTAGAACAAGGAACAGATGGAATTTGGAGATTTCATAAAAAGAGAATGTGGATACCTAAATTAGGGAACATGCGTCATCATATATTAGAAGAAGCCCATAAGTCCAAATATACGATGCATCCTGGAAATGATAAAATGTATCAGGATTTAAGAAAGAATTTTTGGTGGATAGGAATGAAAAAGGATATAGCAGCCTATGTTTCTAAATGTTTAACCTGTTCACAAGTTAAAGCTGAACATCAGAAACCCTCAGGATTGCTGCAACAGTTAGAAATGCCAGTGTGGAAATGGGAATTGATAACAATGGATTTTGTTACCAAATTACCCAAAACAAGAAAAGGTAATGATACAATCTGGGTGATTGTAGATAGACTAACCAAGTCAGCTCATTTTCTACCAATGAAAGAAACTTTTAGTATGGAATAATTAGCTAAATTATATGTAAATGAAATCGTTTCATTACATGGAATACCTGTATCAATTGTTTCTGATAGGCACAGACGTTTTACCTCTCATTTTTGGGCAAGTTTCCAAAAAGCAATGGGAACCAAGCTAAATCTAAGCACAGCTTATCATCCTCAAACAGACGGACAAAGTGAAAGAACAATTCAGACGATGGAAGACATACTTAGAGCTTGTGTAATTGATTTCGGAGGTAATTGGGACAATCACTTACCTTTAATAGAATTTTCTTATAATAATAGTTATCACACAAGTATCAATGCTACACCATTCGAAGCACTTTATGGACGAAAGTGCCGAACCCCAGTCTGTTGGGCAGAAATTCGGAAAAAGAAACTATCTGGACCTGAGATAGTACAAGAAACAACTGACAAGGTTATTCAAGTCAAGGAACAACTGAAAGCAGCACGTGATCGACAGAAGAGCTATGCTGATAACCGACGCAAACCGTTGGAATTTCAAGTAGGAGATAAAGTATTGTTCAAAGTCTCTCCTTGGAAAGGAGTGGTAAGATTCATCAAACGGGGAAAGCTAAGTCCTAGGTATGTTGGAACTTTTAAGATTATTAAAAGAATAGGACCTGTAGCCTATCAGCTACAACTGCTAGAGGAAATGGCAGGAATACATGATGTATTTCATATATCTAATCTCAAGAAATGCTTAGCTGATGAATCACTTGTAGTACCTCTTAAGGATATAGAGGTAAATGAACAACTCAAGTTTGTAGAGAGGCCCCTACAGATTGAAGACAGGAAAGTCAAGAACCTCAATAAGAGATTAGTTCGGGTCAAAGTGAAACGGGACTCCAAAAGAGGACCAGAGTACACATGGGAGCTTGAATCGGAAATGCAAAGGAAATATCCACACTTGTTCCAGTAAATCTCGAGGACGAGCTCTAAAACAAGGTGGGGAGGATATAACAACCCTCCTGAATTTTTTCCGACGCCCTAATATATTTTAAAATATCCCAATATGTCCTAAAATACACCCCATACGTGAAAACGGGCCCCAAATACCTTTAATATTATTAAAAACAATTAAAAATCAAATTTTTGGGTTTGTCGCGGGGCGCGTAGACCCCTTAGGGATCTTACGCGGGCCGCTAGAAATTGAAAACGCAGCGAACCCTTGAACCAACACGTGCCATCAACGTGTTGACCCTACACCATGACCCGGATCACTTACAGCCCTATTACTCTACTACGCGGGCCGCATAGCTCCTTTGCTACATCTTACGCAGGCCGCGTAAGCCCCAAAATCAGGCCCTATAAGTAGAGGGCATCGGCCTTCAGTCGAAGATCGCACCAAAATGTTTTCTTTCTCTAAAAAATCTGAAGTGTAGGCATAATACTCGGGTATAATACCCCCCTAAATAACGAAGTTCTGCTCCGTTGTAAGTATCATAACCCCTGGATACGTATTAGATACTCTGCCCGATTGATCTAGGGTTCCGTAACGGTTGTCGTCGTTCTGCCCGACGTAGTCGTTGGAATGCCGTCTCGGGGAGGGTATTACTAATGTTAAAATGGGTTATTATACTAACACGTGTGCATTTGTGTAAATTATAGATTGTCCCCAGGAAACCCTAAAGGATAATCTAAGACAGCAATGTGAGTAATCGCCTTTTTGTAAATTGTTTTTACAAAACCTCACACGATTAATTATATATTAAACAGTTATTGAGTATTTGTAAGGATACAATTATCGTCGGTATGTTGGGGTTTTGTATACAAAATTAGTTACTGCCTTGCGAGTAGTAACTTTTCCACAAGTCGGGTTTGACAGTACCGTGTGTGGTAATTAGTATGACTTGGAAACAAATGTAATTGCGAGACCGCCCTCAATACTGTACAATGGTTTTTATTTAAACTTGATTGAACTGGGATTCACTCACCAGTATTTCCCACTGACAAAATGTTTTTAAACGCGTTTCAGGTAACAAAATGTGAAAGCCAAATAGAAGCCAGCTGGACAGCACTGAAGGCTTGGAAAAGTGGCAATAAAGTTACCTGAAAAGAAATAGATGTTTTTATTAAATAAAATAGGATTTATTCCTATGAAATTGTATGTACAGAAAACTTGGGTTTTTCCCATGTGTTTAACATTATGAAAATGTGGTATTTTACTCTGATAAAATATTTCCTAGCTACGGTTCTGATGTAATTTCCGTTGCCAAAATTAGACAATGCCAGATACCACCAAAACTGGCCGCGGCCGTCCGTTCCGGTATTTTTATAGGGGGACGGGGGTTGCGACAGTAAATAGCATAAAAATAAAGCCTAATAAAGATCTTGGAATCCCGACACTCAAGACAAGCCCAAAACTTCTCTTCTACCCATTCCATTTGGGTGTGTAAGCCACATTAAAAAGAGTGTTTCATGAGGACAAGCAAAGATTCAAGTGTGGGGGTATTTGATGTGTGTAAAATGCAACATATAAATTACATCAAATGAGGCATAAAACTAACCCTTTTTTAGTAGTAATGTTGGAAAAAGCGTGCTTTTGTCCTCCTTTTGTATTTTCAGGATTAAATGAGCGTAAATGAACAAAAGAAGCAAATATGCAGCTAAATCTAACATAAATACAAGAAAAGGAATGAACGTGGCATGCCCGACCCCTTGACAGCATCTTCCCAAGCAAAAACAAGTGATCAGAAGGCTGAGCACGACCCCGTGCCCAGTGGACGCGGGGGCGTGCTCAGGTGTCTGCAGAAAAGACAAAGTTATAGAAGCTTCTATTTCCCAACACGGGGGCATGCCCAGCTCAACACGGCCGTGTTCAACACTAAGATTCGCAGAATCCAAGCAAATCTTGATAGACCAGATACGCTTCTGCACACAGGGCCGTGCCCAGCAGACACGGGGGCGTGTGGAGCTAATACTGACAAACTGCAATTAATGAAGAAAGAGAAAGTGGATTGACACGGGGCCGTGCCCGACGGACACGGGGCCGTGTCCGAGCTTCTGTTCAGGCTATAAATAGAGGTGCTTGGTTCACTTTAAAGGCATCCCTTGGCAAACCACCTCTCTCACACTTCACCCACACTCCACCACCACTACCACCCACATCCACCACCATCATCCATCATCCATCATAGGGTGTTTGTAGTAGTCTCGAGATCCAAGATTGATAGTAAGAGTTCTTGACAATCAAAGGCCATGTTTGCCTAAGTCTCTTACATCACTTGGTGAAGACAAGCATTTAGTGTAATACTTTTGTTTTTTTTAGTCTTTTCTCACTTTTGATTTGGTTTTGTATTAATGACTTTAATAACTAGTTTCTTATGTTGAAGGTGAAACTTCCTTATCATTTATCCGTGGTGTCTTGGCGTTATTTTACTGTATATATAAAATAAAAGATTTACACCATTCATATCTCTACGGTCAATATAGAGATATGTTGGCTACCTGGTCGGGGGTTAAGGGAATGGTTTGGTAAGGTTCTTGCCTTGTTCAGTGTATAGATCCTGCAAGGACCTGGGTCAAGCTTACTAGGACCTCCTTCAATACCCACTGGTATTGGATGGCGGGGGTGCGAATGGCTTGATCCCCTCATATGTAAACTACTATTAATACATTAACCCGGCTACTTGGGATTGTATCTCTGCTGACTCAAACCACTTAGCCGAGGGTAACGTCACCTTCAAAAGAGGGGCCTACCACATTACGCATTAATAACTTAATTAATTATCTTTCAATATTCTGACCCTTTAGGATTGTATCCTTGCTGACTCAAACTACTGGGTTGAGGGTAACGTCACCTTCAAAAGAGGGGCCTACTACTATAACTAAGATAATCTCTTAAAAAGTGCAAAAGTGCGAAAAATCATCAATGGTTAAACTAAAGGCGAGTCGGATCCAAGTGATTCATCTTGTCTATCTGTTTTATTTTTATTTTATTTTTTAGCATTTTTAGTTTTTATTTTCATGTTTATAACTTTTTCTAAACTTTTGATTTGATTAGACGTTGAGGATAAACCGGTACTAAAAGCTCTTGTGTCCTTGGACGACCTCGGTATCTTACCAACGCTATACTACGCTCACGATGGGTGCACTTGCCCATATGTGTGTTTAGTGTTAGTAGAATATCGTGTTTTATAAATTTAAAACTTGACTAAAGTGTTAAAAAGGGCTAAAAATATAACTAAAATCATATAACGCTACACACGCATCAATTACACTAAATTCTTGTCTTCACCAAGTGATATAAGAGACTTAGGCAAACATGGCCTTTGATTGTCAAGAACTCTTACTATCAATCTTGGATCCCGAGACTACTACACACACTCTATGAAGGATGATGGTGGTGGATGTGGGTTGTAGTGGTGGTGGAGTGTGGGTGAAGTGTGAGAGAGGTGGTTTGCCAAGGGATGCCTTTGAAGTGAACCAAACACCTCTATTTATAGACTGCACACTTTTTATGTTAGATTTGATCGCATTTTTGTTTCTTTTGTTCATTTATGCTCATTTAATCCTGAAAATACAAAAGGAAGACAAAAGCACACTTTTTCCAACATTAGTACTAAAAAAGGGTTAGTTTTATGTCTCATTTGATGTAATTTATATGTTGCATTTTGCACACATCAAATACCCAAACACTTGAATCTTTGCTTGTCCTCAAGCAAAACCCTTTATAATGTGGCTTACACACCCAAATGGAATGGGTAGAAGAGAAGTTTTGGGCTTGTCTTGAGCGTCGGGATTCCAAGATCTTTATTAGGCTTTTATTTTTATGTTATTTACAGTCCTATTCGTTATGATTTATTTAGAACGTTTCATAAGAGAAATTACTTATTTGGGCATAACATGCCTCTTTAAAATTCCATTTATATACAAGTTCACATACCTCACGGGAGATCACTCAACACTCGGCCGAAGATGTATTTTTGTGAAACACTCGAAACCGGCATGGAATTTACTTCTACCATATGCTTGCCAAGCAATCAATCCTCCTCCTTTTTAACTATAAACCTTTGTAAATATCAAGAGGACTTGGGGAAGGGTTAGACTTGGGTTAAAGGTAGGTGGTTTTGGGTTAGTGGTTAGTAGAAAAGGGCTAAAAGCGTAAAAAGCATCGGTCGTCGTAAAACTTTTTTGTTTTTCTGACTTTATTCAAACGAAACATTTTCAAACCAATTTTCTTTGATGAACTTGTTTGTTTATTGCTAGACTTTTTGTTTTTGATAAGGAATGTCACATGAAGACCGTGCTTTTTACTAAAATAAAGGGTTTAAAATAAAAAGGGTTTTTTGGTGGGTAAAGGGTGTTTGTTTTGTGGGTTTAGAAACGAAAAGGTTTATGTTCAAAGGGGGTTAACTAGGGGGATTTTGGGTAGGTGGTAAAAAATGAAACATAATGGTGTTGAAAAGAAAAAAGGGTTAGTCCTAATGCCTCCATCATTTATTTACTTGGGTTTAAGTTGGTAAGGACCGGGAATGTATCGTCATGGCAAGTTCTAGAGTCGTAAGAAACCAAGCGGCTATTCACACAAGAAACGAAAAATGAGCATTTAGTTTAAAGATGTGTATTTGTATGCTCAATAAAGGCTCAAAACACACTTTTTGTGGGAATGTGTTTTTAATGTGATCAAGTATATATAATCAAATTTTAACTAGACTTGTCATGCCGTTTCATAATTTTCTTATGTTGGTTCTTTTTATCACGACGCTATCGGTTGTAAATTTGTAAAAATATAACCTTTTTAGAACTTGTTATTCCCAAATTAAACCAAGACGAGTAAAAAAAATGAAAAGTTTTTTTTTTAAATTTGGGGTGATTAGCGGTTCCAATAGAGTTTTGTGTAAGGCTTGTTATTAGGACTTGCAAAATTCAAGGTTTTAGCATCCCCCCACACTTAAATTACACGTTGACCTCAATGTGTCCCAAAAATAAGTTTTTAGGTTGATTGAATGTGTAACAAGGTGTTAAAAACAAGGTTTTGTTGTTACTGGGCATCTGGATACGGCCCCGTGCTGGATGAGCACGATCCCGTGGTCAGATTGCCAGTAATGAAAACTTACAGAAGGTGGGCATGGGGGCGTGTCTGATGAACACGACCCCGTGTTGGACATAAATGAAACAAACAACAGGTACTAGGCGGTGGACACGGGGGCGTGTTGGTTGGACACGGCCCCGTGTGGACAATCTGCAATCTTCGAAAACAGGTTTTTGCTTTCCGTTTTGGTTTCCAGGCTTATGTAGCACTAATATTTAGTGCGTTAAGCCTAGTAGGTACCTGTTCTACTTATAAGTACCACACCAAACAAAATAACCAGCATCCTAATTTACCATAAGTTCACCATTCACATCACAAAGTAAAAAAATTGCAGGAAATTAAAAGTGTTAAGAAAAGTAAATTGTTCAATAAATGGCACGCAGGCCATGAAATTGTTTGTGAGAGATAAAGGGTAACCTGTCAGACCTTCAACCGTGTAATACCACCTCCAACTCCTCCAGCTCAATCCATGTCCTCATCCTCGTCATCATCCCCTCCTTGGGCCGCCATGTACTCCCGTATGTTGCTGACATCATCCTGCATGCCGGAGATGTTTCTTTCTATAACTCCAACCCGGGCGTACGTGTTGCTGGCCATGTTGTAGGTGTTCCTGGTGCACATGAGATTTTCCTGCAATAAATCATGTAAGCTTTGAAAGTTAGGAAAACCACCTCCTTGAGAGGAGGATTGACCCGGATCACCCTGATGCTGGTAGTGGTACTGGGGAGGAGGATGGATATGTGGAGCGTGAAGGACGAGAGCTTCTTGAGGGTTCCACACATGCCCTTGAACCGTCTAAAATCTAACCGTCCCGTCATCTGCTTCGTTGATTAAATTCATGGAGCGAAAAATGACAAGGTCCACCTTTCCCGACCACGGGCCCTTCTGAAAGGATCTCGGCATCCTTTGCTCTAAATGTTTGAAGAGGCGGTAGATCCAACCTCCAAAAAGGATAGGAGTCGGGGGAGTGGCAAGTTGGTTCAAGTGCATGTTGAGAAGTAGCAGGTATGGAACATCGAGGTTGATACTGTTGTGAATGCAATGGAGGACTAGCAGGTCACGCAACCCTACAACACCACCACTGTCATGTCTCTGGCAAAGAGAGTAGCAGAGGACCCTGTGGATGTAGCGGTAGAGAGGGTCCCTTAACAGTGTGCTCGTGGTTCGACTCGGGTTATAGTGTCCCTCCACAATCTGAGCCCAAGCAGCTTGGCGTTGATTTTCTAGAAGCTCGCGGAGACCACCGGTGTTCTCTTCCTCTCCAGCATCCTCTTCCGAATATAACCCGACAATAGCCCCAAATTGTGCGACTGAGATTGAGTACATAACCCCTACACAACGGAATTCTACACCCTCATTGTCAAACGGCTCCGCACTTCTCTTGAAAGCAAACGTGCTGTAAAATTCCATGTTATATTCGTGCACGGAGTGAAGCCGAGTGCACAGTGCTGCTCGTAGTGGACCAGTAACAAGGTTGTTGAAGCGGTCGATTTGGCCTACTGCTTCTAGAGTATCCAAGCAAACTTGTCGGGGATTTTCTTCGGGCCTAGCCTTAAGCACCTCATACCGTGCTTGAGCAGCATACTCATTTGGGTTGAACTTAGTGAACTTTTTGGCCATCTGAAAGAAAACACCAAACAATTAGCATGAAATAGTAAAATTTTCGAAGATAACTAAAAACAGTCAGCTGAACACGACCCTGTGTTCAGTGGACACGCCCCATGTTCACCCAAAATTAGCTGAACAAGCCCCCTTGCTCGCTGAGCACGACCCTGTGCTCAGGCATCTGTTTCCCCAAAATCCCATTTTTCGACCTAGTGTCGAAAACTTGAAAATTTTTGGTCCAGTAGGGGCAGTTTTCCCTGAAAATGAAACCCCAAGTGTCGTTTTGCCTAAAACAAACCGTTAACCCTTTCAATTTCATCTTTTTCGGTTCAAAAACAAGGGTTTGAGGTTTGTGTGAGAAATCGGGTAGATCTACAAACAATTCAAGTTGATTTACTCCCAATAACATGCATCTATACTAATACTAACAGATCTAAGCAAAAATTTGAGGTTTGATTCGGTTCAAGTTGAAGAACCCTAGATTTTTCCCCAAATTTTTGATGTTAAACTACATGCAAGTGATTAAACTAACTAATTATGATGATAGAATCATACCTTAACATTGTCGGAAGTCAGAAAAACGTAGAAATCTGCAGATATTTTCCGGTGGAACCAAAGAGTTTTTGGGGAAACGGGGCGTGTTGAAATGAGAAAATGAAAGAAAAACGGGTTTTATCCCTGACAGTTGCGCGAACACGGCCCCGTGGGCGGGCAAAACTTAAAATTTATTTATTTATTTTTTTTAAGTCCACGTGTGAATGCCCTGTTTTCCGAAGCTTGGTTTTAGAAATCTTACCGATTTAGATGCTTTCCCGATGTTCATAAATTACAAGATATGATGTTGATGCTTAAACCTTCGTTTTATTCTCTGGCCGCTTGAAGCGAGATTTCTTCCTCTTCATCCTCAATAAATCCTTGATAAAGCTTTAGCCATTGGCCATTGACTTTGAATGGAATTCCATTCCGAAATTTAATCTCAATTGCACCATATGGAAAAATGTGGGTGATGGAAAAAGGTCCCGACCACCTAGACTTTAATTTACCAGGAAATAATCGAAGTCGTGAATTAAACAATAGAACTTGATCTCCTACCCGAAATTCATTAGGTTTAATGTGTTTATCATGCAAATTTTTCATTCTTCCTTATAAATTTCGGAGTTAGAGTATGCGTGATTTCTTAATTCGTCTAATTCATTTAATTCATCATCATCATCATCATACTCAGTATATCCCACCAATAGCAAAAGCTAAGGTAGGGTCTGAGGAGGGTGGGATGTAGACAGCCTTACCTCTACCCCGTAGGAATAGAGAGGCTGCTTCCAATGAGACCCCCGGCTCGATTGTGGTTTTGCATCAAGCCTTGGACATAAGGCACATAACACTCAGCAATTGAGACAAACGCCAATTGGTGCATGTACCCCCTTGTCTTTCGGCTATCAACGCCACCACATGATGCATGATTAATCATCCCCTCTTTTAACGTTATTTTCACGAAATTAGTAACATAACGTTAAAATTAGTGCACTTTTGCTTTTGCCCCCCGAGCGCCCACACATATATACATTATATGTGCATACCGCAAGCGGGGCGGTCTAATTCATTTAATTGACAATACATATTTTTACCGGCAATTTCTAAGTCTAAATTTACGTTTTTAATTGCCCAGTAGGCTTTGTGTGCTATTTCTACTGGCAAATGATAACTTTTTCCATAGACAATCTTATATGAGGTTGTACCTATTGTTGTTTTATAAGCTGTTCGAAAAGCCCATAAAGCATCTTCTAATTTATTAGCCCATTCTTTTTTATTTAACCCTACGGTTTTTTCAAGTATTCTTTTTAAACCTCGATTAGTCACTTCGGCTTGTCCGTTTGTTTGAGGGTGATATGCTGTTGAGACCCGATGATAGACCCCATGCCTTGTTACAATTTTTTCAAGTTGATGGTTACAAAAATGGGTACCTCTATCACTTATTAATGCTTTTGGAGTTCCAAAACGAGAGAATAAGCGTTTCAGAAATCTTACCACAACCCTTCCATCGTTTGTTGGAAGTGCCTCGGCCTCGGCCAATTTAGACAAGTAATCTACCGCCACAAGTATATATTTGTTTCCTTTTGACGGTGGGAAGGGTCCCATAAAGTCGAGTCCCCACACATAAAAAATTTCACAAACAAGAATGCCATTTTGTGGCATTTCGTTTTTGGAAGAAATATTACATGATCTTTGGCAAGCGTCACATGTCTTGATAAGACTTTGGGCGTCTTTGTAAATGGTTGGCCAATAAAATCTTGAATCAAATACCTTTCGTGCGGTACAAGCGGCACCATGATGTCCTCCGTATGGACCATCATGACAATGGTGGAGAATTCTTCTTGCTTCACCACCATGTACGCATTGACGGATAAGTTGGTCAGCACACATTTTGAAAAGATAAGGATCTTCCCAAAAATAATGTTTTACATCAGCAAAGAATTTTTTTCTTTGATGATGTGGCCATCCTTTTGCGACTATACCGCTAGCTAAGTAGTTAGCATAGTCGGCATACCATGGCTCTTCTCGGTACTCCACCATTTCTAGGGACTCCGTTGGGAATTTTTCATTGATTTGCTCGTCCCTAGTTACCTCCAAAGCTGGGTCTTCCAAGCGGGAAAGATGATCTGCAGCGGTGTTTTCTGCTCCTCTTTTGTCTTTTATTTCAATGTCGAATTCTTGGAGGAGTAGAATCCACCGAATTAAACGAGGTTTAGCATCCTGTTTCTTAAAGAGATATCGAATCGCTGCATGGTCTGTATAAACTATCGTTTTAGAAAGAACAAGATAAGAACGAAATTTATCAAAAGCAAATACTACAGCTTGTAATTCTTTTTCTGTTGTTGTGTAATTTTCTTGTGCATCATTAAGTGTTTTACTAGCGTAATATATTGGGTGAAAATGCTTATCTTTTCTTTGTCCCAAGACAGCTCCAACTGCAAAGTCACTTGCATCACACATGATTTCGAAAGGTAGTTTCCAATCAGGCGCTATCATGATAGGTGCATTGACTAGCATTTCTTTTAGTGTTAGAAATGCTTTATTGCAATCCTTGTCAAAGATGAAAGGGGCATCTTTTTCAAGTAATTTAGTTAGAGGTCTTGAGATTTTTGAAAAGTCTTTGATAAATCGTCTATAAAATCCGGCATGCCCAAGGAAACTTCTGATAGCTTTAATGGAGGATGGGGGTGGTAACCGAGAAATAGTGTCTATTTTTGCTCGATTAACCACCATTCCTTCGCTTGAGATTTTGTGACTGAGTACTATTCCCTCCGTTACCATGAAATGGCATTTTTCCCAGTTAAGGGCGAGGTTAGTTTCCTCACATCGGGATAGCATTCGTTCAAGGTTATCGAGGCATTGGTCGTATGAATCTCCAAAGATATAAAAGTCATCCATAAAGACTTCCATTGTCTTTTCTACCATATCATGGAAGATGGCCACCATGCAACGTTGAAAGGTTGCGGGGGCATTTCATAGACTAAAAGGCATGTGTCGATAAGCAAAAGTTTCGTAGGGACATGTGAAAGTTGTCTTTTCTTGGTCTTCGGGTGCTATCGGTATTTGAAAGTAACCTTAAAAACCATCTAAAAAACAATAAAATTTGTGACCGGATAATCTTTCTAACATTTGATCAATAAAAGGTAAAGGAAAGTGGTCTTTCCTTGTTGCTTCATTTAATCGGCGATAATCTATACATACTCTCCATCCTGTGACGGTTCTTGTTGGTATTAATTCATTTTTCTCGTTAGTTATTACCGTCATACCTCCTTTCTTAGGCACTATTTGGACGAGACTTACCGAAGGACTATCGGAGATTGGGTAAATGAGTCCGGCGTCAAGTAATTTGATGACTTCGTTTTTAATCACTTCTTGGACATTTGGATTTACTCTACGTTGTGGTTGTATTACCGATTTATAGTCATCATTCATTAAAATTGTGTGTGTGCACATGGAAGGACTTATTCCTTTAATATCTACAAGCTTCCAAGCGATCGCGTTTTTGTGTTTTTTTTCAAAAGTGTGATTAAATTTTCCTTTTCTACACTAGTTAATTTTGACGAAATAATTACAGGTGATTTACCATCTTTGTCGAGAAAATCATATTCCAAACCTTTTGGAAGTTCTTTGATTGGATTGGACCAACACATCCTCAACTATCCCTATTGATTTTATTGTTTTCCGATTAGATAAAAAAATGGGTATTTGAAGTGGAGAAAAATCACCAATACTTAATTTTTTGAAAATATAGTTTGGCATTATATTAACACAAAGATCTTTATCAATTGTGATATTACTAATAAAGGAATTTTGAAAAAAACATGGAACCGGTGTAATGTTAATTTCAAATGGATCTTCTTTTATTAGCGTAGTTTGATCATTTGTTAACGTAATGCTTATCGTTTCGTCAATTTTAGTGTTAGTGTTTAACTCTTTTAAAAACTTAGCATGAGTAGGTACTAAACAATGATTTTCGAAAGAAGGTGGCAAGAGATTAATTTCCTTAAAATTAGACTCTTCTTGAATTTTAACGTTGTCGGACTCACCTTTTTCGTTGTTTAATTCATGTGTCGGTTTTTCACTTACTTGTTCTTCCATTTTCACCTTTTCAACTATCTCTTCATTATTACAAGTCAAATCTTCCCTTGCGCGGGATTCCTCTTCCCTTGCGCGGGCTTCTTTTATATAGCGCTTGATAGTTTTAAGGTGTTCTATTATCTTTTCGGCTATGGGTGAAATAGTTGGTGGTTCGTCAAATTGAGTTGAATAAGTATCCTCAAAGCTTGAATTCGGAAGTTCGATCCTTGGTTCCTCATAATACTCATATGAGGTAGATGGTTCACACCATTGTTCCTCATCGTAAGTATATGATGGATAAGGGTCATAACTTTGTTCGTCATAATACTCATATGAGGTGGGTTGTTCACGCCATGGTTCCTCATAGTAAGTATATGAAGATTGAGGCTCATATCTTGGTTCCTCAAAGTATGAGTATGAAGGCTCATACCTTGGTTCATCAAAATATGAGTATGAGGGAAGGTTCATACCTTGGGTCTTCATAGGATGTATATGAAGTGGATAACTCGTACCTGGGCTCCTCATAGTGGTTGTATGAAGTGGATGGTTCAAAGAGGTCACAATATTGTACCGAATGAGGGTTACCACAAATGGTGCAATAGTCTTCCCTATAATCATCCTCCTCATAGTGGTAGCTGTATTCTCCTGAGTATTAATCCATAAGAATCACTCAGCAGACCACAACAGAATCTCGGGACCAGAAAACAAAAATAAAAACGGAAACAGAGGATGGACACGGCCCCGTGTTCAGTGAGCACGGCCCCGTGTTCAGGTTCTGTATCTGGGCGTTTTAATAAAAGTGGCTGGTTTTGTGCAGCATGGGGGCGTGTTCAACGAACACGACTCCGTGTTCAGACTCTGTATCTGGGAGTTTTTTTTAAATATGCAGCACGGCCCCGTGTTCAGTGAACACGGTCCCGTGTTCAGTCTACTGTAATGCAAAAACTAACTAAAATGCAGAAAATGTGCGTACGATTTAAAAAAGGTTTTGAAAAAACTGATTAGGCCGTCGATTCTAAGCTTTCTTAAAATCCTTGTGTCCCCGGCAACGACGCCAAAAACTTGATGCGTGTGTAGCGTTATATATTTTTATGTATATTTTAAGCCCTTTTTAACACTTTAGTCAAGTTTTAAATTTATAAAACACGATATTCTACTAACACTAAACACACATATGGGCAAATGCACCCATCGTGAGCGTAGTATAGCGTTGGTAAGATACCGAGGTCGTCCAAGGACACAAGAGCTTTTAGTACCGGTTTATCCTCAACGTCTAATCAAATCAAAATTTTAGAAAAAGGTTTTAAATATGAAAATAAAAACTAAAAATGCTGAAAAATAAAATAAAAACAGATAGACAAGATGAATCACTTGGATCCGACTCGCCTTTAGTGTAACCTTTGATGATTTCTGCACATTTGCACTTTTTAAGAGATTATCTTAGTTATAGTAGTAGGCCCCTCTTTTGAAGGTGACGTTACCCTCAACCCAGTAGTTTGAGTCAGCAAGGATACAATCCTAAAGGGTCGGAATATTGAAAGATAATTAATTAAGTTATTAATGCGTAATCTGGTAGGCCCCTCTTTTGATGGTGACGTTACCCTCGCCTAAGTGGTTTGAGTCAGCAGGGATACAATCTCAAGTAGCCGGGTTAATGTATTAATAGTAGTTTACATATGAGGGGATCAAGCCATTCGCACCCCCGCCATCCAATACCAGTGGGTATTGAAGGAGGTCCTAGTAAGCTTGACCCAGGTCCTTGCAGGATCTATACACTGAACAAGGCAAGAACCTTACCAAACCATTCCCTTAACCCCCGACCAGGTAGCCAACACATCTCTATATTGACCGTAGAGATATGAATGGTGTAAATCTTTTATTTTATATATACAGTAAAATAACGCCAAGACACCACGGACAAATGATAAGGAAGTTTCACCTTCAAAATAAGAAACTAGTTATTAAAGTCATTAATACAAAACTAAATAAAAAATGCACAAAGATTAAAAATCAAAAGTATTACACTAAATGCTTGTCTTCACCAAGTGATATAAGAGACTTAGGCAAACATGGCCTTTGATTGTCAAGAACTCTTACTATCAATCTTGGATCCCGAGACTACTACACACACTCTATGATGGATGATGGTGGTGGATGTGGGTTGTAGTGGTGGTGGAGTGTGGGTGAAGTGTGAGAGAGGTGGTTTGCCAAGGGATGCCTTTGAAGTGAACCAAACACCTCTATTTATAGCCTGCACAGAAGCCCGGACACGACCCCGTGTCCACTGGGCACGGCCCCGTGTCCATGCACTTTCTCTTTCTTCATTAATTGCAGTTTATCTGCATTATCTCTACACGCCCCCGTGTCCGTTGGGCACGGCCCCGTGTGCATAAGCGTATCTGTACTATCAAGATTTGCTTGGATTCTGCAAATCTTAGCGTTGACCACGGCCGTGTTGAGCTGGGCACGCCCCCTTGTTGGGAATAGAAGCTTCTATAGCTTTGTATTTTCTGCAGACACTTGACCATTCCCCGTGTCCGCTGGGCACGGGGCCGTGTTCAGCCTTCTGTTCTCTTGTTTTTGCTTGGGAAGATGCTGTCGAGGGGTCGGGCATGCCACATTTATTCCTTTTCTCGTATTTATGTTAGATTTGGCTGCATTCCCAAGGAATAAACGTGGCATGCCCGACCCCTCGACAACATCTTCACAAGCAAAAACAAGAGAACAGAAGGCTGACCACGGCCCCGTGCCCAGCGGACACGGGGGCGTGGTCAGGTGTATGTGTCGCAACCCCCGTCCCCCTATACAAATACAGGAACGGACGGCCACGACCAGTTTCGGTGGTATCTGGTATTGTCTAATTTTGGCAGCGGAAATAACATCAGGACCGTAGTTAGGAAATATTTTATCAGAGTAAAATACCGCATTTTCATAATGTTAAACACATGGGAAAAACCCAAGTTTTCAGTACACACAATTTCATAGGAATAAATCCTATTTTATTTAATAAAAACATCTATTTCTTTTTAGGTAACTTTATTGCCACTTTTCCAAGCCTTCAGTGCTGTCCAGCTGGCTTCTATTTGGCTTTCACATTTTGTTACCTGAAACGCGTTTAAAAACATTTTGTTAGTGTGAAATACTGGTGAGTGAATCCCAGTTCAATCAAGTTTAAATAAAAACCATTGTACAGTATTGAGGCGGTCTCGCAATTACATTTGTTTCCAAGTCATACTAATTACCACCCACGGTACTGTCAAACCCGAGTTGTGGAAAAGTTACTACTCGCAAGGCAGTAACTAATTTTGTATACAAAACCCCCACATACCGACGCTAATTGTATCCTTACAAATACTCAATAACTGCTTACTATAATTAATCGTGTGAGGTTTTGTAAAAACAATTTACAAAAAGGAGATTACTCACATTGTTGTCTGAGAATATCCTTTAGGGTTTCCTGGTGACAATCTATAATTTACACAAATTCACACGTGTTAGTATAATAACCCATTTTAACATTAGTAATACCCTCCCCGAGACGGCATTCCAACGACTACGATGGGCAGAACCACGACAGCCGTTACGGAACTCTAGATCAATCGGGCAGAGTATCTAATACGTATCCAGGGGTTATGATACTTACAACGGAGCAGAACTTCGTTATTTAAGGGGGTATTATACCCGAGTATTATGCCTACACTTCAGATTTTTTAGAGAAAGAAAAAGTTTTGGTGCGATCTTCGACTGAAGGCCGATGCCCTCTACTTATAGGGCCTGATTTTGGGGCTTACGCGGCCCGCGTAAGATGTAGCAAAGGAGCTAGGCGGCCAGCGTAGTAAAGTAATAGGGCTGTAGGTGATCCAGGTCATGGTGTAGGGTCAACACGTTGATGACACGTGTCGGCTCAAGGGTTCGCTGCGTTTTCGATTTCTAGCGGCCCGCGTAAGATCCCTAAGGGGTCTACGCGCCCCGCGACAAACCCAAAAATTTAATTTTTAATTATTTTTAATAATATTAAAGGTATTCGGGGCCCGTTTTCACGTATGGGGTGTATTTTAGGACATATTGGGATATTTTAAAATATATTAGGGCGTCGGAAAAATTCAGGAGGGTTGTTATATCCTCCCCACCTTGTTTTAGAGCTCCTCCTCGAGATCTACTGGAACAAGTGTGGATATTTCCTTTGCATTTCCGATTCAAGCTCCCATGTGTACTCTGGTCCTCTTTTGGAGTCTCATTTCACTTTGACCCGAACTAATCTCTTATGTTTGAGGTTCTTGACTTTCCTGTCTTCAATCTGTAGGGGCCTCTCTACAAACTTGAGTTGTTCATTTACCTCTATATCCTTAAGAGGTACTACAAGTGATTCATCAGCTAAGCATTTCTTGAGATTAGATATATGAAATACATCATGTATTCCTGCCATTTCCTCTGGCAGTTGTAGCTGATAGGCTACAGGTCCTATTCTTTTAATAATCTTAAAAGGTCCAACATACCTGGGACTTAGCTTTCCCCGTTTGATGAATCTTACCACTCCTTTCCAAGGAGAGACTTTTAACAATACTTTATCTCCTACTTGAAATTCCAACGGTTTGCGTCGGTTATCAGCATAGCTCTTCTGTCGATCACGTGCTGCTTTCAGTTGTTCCTTGACTTTAATAACCTTGTCAGTTGTTTCTTGTACTATCTCAGGTCCAGATAGTTGCTTTTTCCGAATTTCTGCCCAACAGACTGGGGTTCGGCACTTTCGTCCATAAAGTGCTTCGAATGGTGTAGCATTGATACTTGTGTGATAACTATTATTATAAGAAAATTCTATTAAAGGTAAGTGATTGTCCCAATTACCTCCGAAATCAATTACACAAGCTCTAAGCATGTCTTCCATCGTCTGAATTGTTCTTTCACTTTGTCCGTCTGTTTGAGGATGATAAGTTGTGCTTAGATTTAGCTTGGTTCCCATTGCTTTTTGGAAACTTGCCCAAAAATGTAAAACGTCTGTCCCTATCAGAAACAATTGATATAGGTATTCCATGTAATGAAACGATTTCATTTACATATAATTTAGCTAATTATTCCATACTAAAAGTTTCTTTCATTGGTAGAAAATGAGCTGACTTGGTTAGCCTATCTACAATCACCCAGATTGTATCATTACCTTTTCTTGTTTTGGGTAATTTGGTAACAAAATCCATTGTTATCAATTCCCATTTCCACACTGGCATTTCTAACTGTTGCAGCAATCCTGAGAGTTTCTGATGTTCAGCTTTAACTTGTGAACAGGTTAAACATTTAGAAACATAGGCTGCTATATCCTTTTTCATTCCTATCCACCAAAAATTCTTTCTTAAATCCTAATACATTTTATCATTTCCAGGATGCGTCGTATATTTGGACTTATTGGCTTCTTCTAATATATGATGACGCATGTTCCCTAATTTAGGTATCCACATTCTCTTTTTATGAAATCTCCAAATTCCATCTGTTCCTTGATCTAATTCCTTAATTATTCCTTTTAATTTTTCAGTATCATCCTTGATTACTGATTCTTGTGCTTTTCTAATTTGATCATTTAAATCTACTTGTAGATTTAATTTAAGAGAACGTACCCTTTTTGGCTTTTCGTGATACTTTCGGCTTAAAGCACCAGCCACTACATTTTCCTTTCCTGCATGATCCTGGATATTACAATCATAATCACTAAGAATTTCCATCCAGCGTCTTTGTCTCATATTTAACTCTTTTTGCTCGAAAACATACCTTAAACTTTTATGATCAGTGAATATGGTAAACTTACTACCATAAAGGTAATGTCTCCAAATTTTAAGGGCAAAAATTATAGCTCCTAATTCCAAGTCATGAGTTGAATAATTCTCTTCATGATTCTTAAGTTGTCTAGATGCGTAAGCTATAACCTTTTGACGTTGCATCAACACACATCTATAACCTAACTTAGAAGCGTCACAATATACTACAAAATCTGTAAATCCCGTATAACCGGATCTTTCAATGATATCAAACAACCAATTGATTGTGCGGAATCCAATCAATTGGTGATTCAAGAATCAAAACGAAAAACTGAAAATACGAAGAACACGATACCGAATCACTTTCAAACTTGCACACGATTCTATTACTATCAACTAGCAAAACCGTCTGGTACAAGTTCCTACACCACCAAATCGCCTCTCTCTGACTCTCTGTAGGAAATTCTGAAACTATGAGGCTCCAAAGGTTCCAAAAACTTGTTTATATACATAGACAAGCCCATCTCCCACATGGGCTCCCTTGGGCCTGCTTGGCCCACATGGCCTAAAGCTTGGCCCAAGTGACCTATAAAGGTCTAAAACCTAATATAAACTAACCCGGTAAGGCCCAGTTCGTAACCATAGCCCATTGTACTAATTTGATGCGTCAGTCTCACACTTTAGGGCCTAACAATCTCCCCCTAGACTGATGCCATCAAATTGTCTTCATAGCATGAATTCAGAAACGTCTTCAACGAAGTCTATGGTCGTCGCTATGCTGTAGATGTTGTGGAAGTTCTTGACTTCTGTACTCTCAGCACTGGGTCTCTTTCTTCAGATCTTGTGGTTAGCTTCATATCAGGATCTCGATCAGTTTTGCTTGAAAATCTTTGTCAAAAAGAATGTGAGAGGAGGATTCTCAACAGCTCTTTTCTTCTTCAGTCTTTTTCTTTCAAGCAAGTTCACGGTACTTCTTCAAATGTACTTTCACTGTCAGACGGCGTTTCGTATCCGATTCTTCTGACTCAGGTACATCTTGTTGTTGTTCTGCTTCAGGCTTCTTCAACAACTAACAGCATCTCAGTCTTCATCAACCCCTGTTCTTGATTGAAATCAAGTTCTGCACATGCTAACAAACTCATAAGCAAACATCTCTTATGCAACAGGGAGAGTACCATATGAACACCAGGTACATCCAAGTACTTGTACTCGGTTCTTACAATTTAAATTCTTTCAACTTTTGATGATCAGTCAAATCTTCAAGAACGGTTACATTTTTTATTTTAAGAAAAACAATTAAACACTCTATTTTTGGATTTTTGGTTTTACAGAAAAGCATGACACTATTTTTGTATTTTTGTATTTTTTTTATTTTTAATATTAAGAACTAGAAACAAATAAAAACTCAAAATATAAACAACTACCATAATATACAATTACAATTGCAATGGGA
This sequence comes from Helianthus tuberosus, assembly GCA_030545235.1. Taxonomy (NCBI): domain Eukaryota; kingdom Viridiplantae; phylum Streptophyta; class Magnoliopsida; order Asterales; family Asteraceae; genus Helianthus; species Helianthus tuberosus. The sequence continues at coordinate 177,157,827 of CM060423.1, forward strand.
TCAAAATTCGTTCTCAAGCAGACTAAGGAACACTTTTCAGTACGAGCCTAATCAAACTGGTCTATGCGATTGCCAATATGTTTGTCCACTTAAACTTTAACGCTCAACTTTCAATTTTTCAACTTCGTGATATGCTTTAGGTAATATTATACTATTATACCCGTGTGTCCCATTCCAAGGCATACCCCCGCGATCAAGGTAAGCACAACGATTCATCGTAGCAGGTGAGTATACTGTTGTCATCCTTTAAGATATCCTGACTGTGTCTAGGTCTGCATATAATCTGTTTTATCATGTTTTGATTTCTTAACAATGAACACCCAAATAAATACTAATCAAATCCTGGAAATATAAACAGCACACTCTATCATGCAAGTATCCTCCCTACCACATATTTCACAAGTCCAATCCAGATTTCTGAAATCTTAACTGGGAATAGGTTGAGAAGAGAACAGAATAGATCTTTTGCAGAGATGGTATAATATACAGATCAAATGAGTTTTTCTCAGTTTGATATAGGTTTCTTGGGATTCTTTTGGTCACTTGAGGGCCTCTTTCGGGTGTATTAGATCTATAGCGCGACAACGTACAGCTAGGTCAGCATGTATCTGGATGCAGCAGAAGCTGTCGTTGCCTAGCACCTCCAGGTCAGCATATATCTGGATGCAGCAGAGGAGGTACACGACTTTTTTTAGAGAAGATTTCAGAATCAGATCAAAATTGTGTGTATCGGGACAACATACAGACATTCAAATAGAAATGAGCTAATTCCAAGTGACTTTCTTTCCTGGGTTCATGTACAATTTTAGTTCTGAACAGAATGACAGCCAAGATATCCCCAGATGATTCAACAATATAAAGACCCGAAACCTCAGATGTTGGCTATCTATCAACGCAAGACTTAAGACCATAAAATCATACGCCGTTGGTATGTTACCCACATGGTACATAGTTCGTTATGTTTATATCACTTAGTATCTTTTATCATGTTGAGCGTCAAGCCTATCAACATATCGCAGTAGATCCTAGTCTTTTCAGCTATGGCACCTTACATGTGTTAGTCAAACCCTTTAACACGAACATTTATTTCACTTCCCATATCATGCAATTTATCTTTTTGGCTTTTTCATTTTTCTAATGTTTTTGTATTTTTCTCATTTTCTCCCCCTAAAACAATACATATTTACAGCAAACTCTTTTTGTATTTTCTGAGTTGTCTCCCCCTAAACTCTATATCTATCTATATGTTCCTCTCCCCCCTAAATTTGTGCATAAATCTTGTATTTTTGCGCAAATTTACCATTTAATAGAGAAAGGACACCATATATACAAAATAATGAACTAAGAAAGAGAAAAGAAATTTTTTTTTCAACCGTTCTGTCATCAGATTGAAGATTAATCAATATTCAAATCAAAGTATTGAAATTAAAAGGTACCTTTTGCTGATCATTTCTTACTTCTGTTATCTCCTCCAAAGGAAACATATCATCTGTAAAAAAATTTGAACTTTTTGCAACAGTGAAATGTTACCCGTTTTTATCTCCGGAACAACCGCTATCAACATTCCAGAGATTGTCAACAGCTCCTCCTAGGTTGTTCCTGAAAAGTAAGGAGATTAGTAAGACATTGGTACCCAGGCCATCGTGATCCTGGGATTTCCCGAAGCATCAAAATAAGATACTTCCTTCAAACACAAGTCCCCTTTCGTTTCAAGGATTGGAGACATTGCTTCTTTGGATTTGGGTTTCCAAATCTGTTTTGGTTTAACAAACGTGTTTGTTGCCTTCGGTTGAGCAACTTTAGCTGATTCAGGCTTGTTAGTTTTAGAAAAATGTTTTAGTTCTTGATCAGCCTTGCGTTTGTTTTTAGCAGCGTTCCAATCCCCATCAGAAGGTTTAACCTTGGGATTCACATTCTTCATTGCCTTAGGTGATGAAACCTTCATTGGCTTAGAATGGTAGTTATCCTTAGGTGTAACCCTCTGATTTTGAGCATAATACGGTTCATGGGGATGATTTGTGCAGTTCCGAGCAATGTGACCAGCAATGCCGCAATTGAAGCATGTTTGTCTCTTCACGTAGAAGGCATTCTGATCATCTTGTGTATCTCTTGTAGGCCCTGAAGGATGAACTGGTCCTTTTTGTGCTTGTTTTCCTTGCACATTTCTTGCAAACGAGGATGAATTTGGATGTCTGTACTTGTCGTTTGCTGGGGCCTTCTGTGGTGGAGATTTCTTTTGATTCTTCTTGTTTTGTTTAGACTGCAAGTCTTGTTCAGAAATCTCACCAGTCTTTCCGAAAGCTTTGTTAGCACAGTCAAATGCATATTTCTCACATTTGCCGTTAATGACTGGCTTAACAAAAGCATTTTTCACGTCACGGGTCTTTTGAGAACTATTGCTGCCCGTTGAGGACTGTGGAGAGCCTGATCGTCTGTGATGTTTAGGCTTCATATTTCCGCGTCCTTTACCTGCTCGCTTCGGCTCTTGTTGCTTGATCTGAACCTTTTCATCACTAACAGAAGGCTCAGATTGTTCAGCTTGCGTACTTGGAGCCTTGTTCACGTCAATTTTCACTTCATCAGCTTTGGTAGGATCCGAGACTTCTGGTTTATCAGATGAAACACCAGAAACTTCAGCAAAAACTTCAGCTGAAACATTAGACAAATTTTCAGCACAAGACGATTCTGCACATGACGCCTTTGAGCTGAATCCACTAGAATCAACTGATTCCAATTTCTCAGAATCAGCTACTTCCGATGATTCACATTTGGAATCAGATGGTTCAGCTGACTCATTTGTTTTGTTTGCCGATTCAGTCTCTGTTACGCAAGCATCAAGGTTTTCGCCCAAATCATCAGGCCTGAAATTAATCATAGAGCGAAAAACCTTAAAAAAATCAAACGTCGAAATAGAGTCTGGATTAGGTTCATTTATTAAATTTTCAGAAGAATCAGACTCTGATGCTTGTTCATCCCCAACTACATTTTCAACTTTTACTTCAACTACTTCATCTGCAGGGGAAGACGAAGCATTAGGATCAAAAGTACCCTTTGAAACAAAATTTACCGAAGGACTCGCTCGTTTATCAAAAGGTCTGCTGTTGATTGATGACTTATCAGTTCTAGGACCGTAAGCCATCTTGTCCTCATTCATCAATTCCTCCTCAGTCATGGGCAAATATGTGTAGTTGTCATTATATGGAGGAGGAACTTGAGTGAAACCCAAACCACACCCTTTCTTTTCCTTGTATGCGAGCTGTTGATCACGCAAGTTTTTGACTAATTTGCTGGAAGAATCAAACTTCTTAATATTAAGCTCATTTATTTTATATCTATCTCTGATATCTTCCAGTTCCTTAGTCACAGTGCACAGTTTCTCCTGAACATATAAGAGTTGAGATGATTTCACACTTACATCATCCTTGAGTTTGACGATGTCTTTTCGCTGAGCTTCAATCTTTTCTTTATAAAGTTTTTCGTTTTTTAATAAAGTAAAGTTTTTATTTTTGATATCTTGATAATCTTGAATTAGCTCAGCGTTGTGTATTCTATAAACTTCAACTCTTTCTCTACACTCAGGAGTACAGAAAGCAGAAAGTACATCTTCACGAGTAATTTCTTGAGCCGCGGGTTTGTGAAACACAAATGCCATAATTTCAGCGGGTGGTTGATACTTTTGTTCTTCTCCTCAAAACACAAATCAAACGAGAACTCGTGTACTCGCTAACTCAAACCCTTTGTAGGCAAAAGAACGAACCCGCTTTTTAAACCGCACCTCAAAAATCTGTCAAAACCGTTATCACAAACAAACTCCCTTTTTTTTAATTTAATTAGAATGTAATTTTATTTTTATTATAAAAGAATACTTACTATTATTATTATTATTTTTATTAATATTATAATTAATGATCATGTAATGATGACCTAATGATTATTATAATTATTATTATTATTATTAAAAAAAATCAATCGTACACCCCTGTCTTCTTCCTCGTAAATCAGAACAGAAACCCTAATATTCAAAAGTTTAGCCGCCAAACTTTCTTTTCTCTATTTCAATATGTGCTGCAAGTTTAAAACGGACAACTAATGAATGATGGTGATTATGGTGATAGACGGAGATGGTAACCGGAGGTCGTCGGGAGTTAAACGGAGGTGATGGAAGTGAAACCGGAGAAGATGATGAGAGGACGGCGGTCGGTGACGGAAGTGGTGGTCGGAGGTGGTGGTCGCTGGTTGTTGCAGGAAACGGCGACTGAGATGACAGTTGATGACGTTGAAGAAGACGTCTGGTAGCGAGTATGACGATAAAGATCAGTGATGGTGGTTCAGTGTTTATCAATGATGAACGAAGATGAAGATTGAGAAGCTGATTGCGACTCGAGAACAGAAAGTGATGACTCGAGATCTCGGTTGCGACTCGGAACCGAGGTTGTGACTCGAGACTTTGAAATCGTGAAGAGTCGAGACCGTTTGAAAAATGTGAAGTGGAAACCGTGATTGCGACTCGAGACGATGAAGCTTGCAACTCGAGACTGTGATGATGATGAAGAGTCGAGACTGTGAGGTGATGAGTCGAGACCACCCGGGAGATAATGACTCGAGACCACTCGGGAGAATACGGACTCGAGACCTCGAAGAGATCATTAAAATTTCAGATGATTACGGTGGGACACGAAATCAGATGTGATATATCTCAAAATATAAGTTTTGGAAATGTTTTTAAGATTAACAGAAAACTCGAAATTTTAGGAACCACAATCTTTTTGAAATTTATCAATATTTTTAAAAACTTTTAACACATTTCCAATCAGATCGAAAAGCAAAATATGACAAATTTTCAACAAAAACCAATGAATACTACGAAGAACACGAAGAACACCAACCCAAAAATAATGAAAATCTTGAATCTTTGATATCACACCGAGCCTAGAAACAGGTTCTAATGGCTCTGATACCACTTGTAAATCCCGTATAACCGGATCTTTCAATGATATCAAACAACCAATTGATTGTGCGGAATCCAATCAATTGGTGATTCAAGAATCAAAACGAAAAACTGAAAATACGAAGAACACGATACCGAATCACTTTCAAACTTGCACACGATTCTATTACTATCAACTAGCAAAACCGTCGGGTACAAGTTCCTACACCACCAAATCGCCTCTCTCTGACTCTCTGTAGGAAATTCTGAAACTATGAGGCTCCAAAGGTTCAAACACTAAAACAAGTCAAAAACTTGTTTATATACATAGACAAGCCCATCTCCCACATGGGCTCCCTTGGGCCTGCTTGGCCCACATGGCCTAAAGCTTGGCCCAAGTGACCTATAAAGGTCTAAAACCTAATATAAACTAACCCGGTAAGGCCCAGTTCTTAACCATAGCCCATTGTACTAATTTGATGCGTCAGTCTCACACTTTAGGGCCTAACAAAATCTTCAGTTCCTTCTGGTAACGCTAGTATGGGTGCATGGGTTAGTTTTTGCTTAAGAATTCTAAATGCTTCTTCTTGTTTTGGTCCCCATTCAAACTTAATGGATTTACATGTTAACTTAGTTAAGGGAATGACTATTCTAGAAAAATCTTGAATAAATCTTCTATAATAATCAGCCAATCCTAAGAAACTTCTAACCTCGGTTGGCGACTCAAGGGTTTTCCATTTGGTAATCGTTTCGATCTTGGTTAGATCTACATGAATCCCTTCATGGTTAACTAAGTGTCTAAGAAACTGTACCTGTTCTAACCAAAACTCGCACTTTGAAACCTTAGCATAAAGCTTTTCCTTTCTTAATAAACTTAAAAGTGCGTGCAAATGCTTTGCATGTTCTTCTTTACTTTTAGAATAAAGAAGAATATCATCTATAAAGACAATTATGAATTTATCCAAATATGGCTTACATATTCGGTTCATCATGTCCATAAATGCAGTTGGGGCATTGGTTAAACCAAATGGCATGATAGTAAATTCATAATGGCCATACCTAGTTCTAAATGCGGTTTTAGGAATGTCCTCTTCCTGTACCTTTAATTGATGATATCCTGACCTTAAATCGATTTTTGAGAAAAATCGAGCTCCTTGCAATTGATCGAACAGATCATCGATTCTTGGTAATGGGTACCGGTTCTTAATTGTGACCTTGTTCAATTCACGGTAGTCAATGCACATACGCATTGATCCGTCCTTCTTTTTGACGAATAAAATAGGTGCTCCCCATGTCGATGAGCTTGGCTGTATGAATCCCTTCTCCAATAATTTGTCTAACTGTTTCTTCAGTTCCTGCATTTCGGCGGGTGCCAAATGGTAAGGTGCTTTGGCAATCGGTGTCGTTCCTGGTAGTAGGTGAATTTTGAATTCAACTTTTCTATCCGGCGGTAGTGCTGGTAACTCTTCGGGAAATACATCTGAAAACTGAGACACTACTGGAATGTCTTTTAGTTCTTTTCCTTTAGTGTTAGTGATTATGGAAATCAAATATACTATAGATCCTTTTCTTATATAACTTGCATTTTTCATCACAGAGATGAATTTAGTGGATCTAGATGGTTTATCTCCTTTAATTGTGATCTTTTCACCCCTTGGTGAATTTACTTGGATTGACTTTTGATCACATAAAATATTAGCTTTATTGGCTATTAACCAATCCATTCCTAATACGATATCAAATCCTGCAAGACTCATTGGGTAAAGGTTTGCAATAAACTTTTGATTTAAAAATTCTATTCTTGCTCCCTGCAAGATTTCAGAAATTCTAACCGTTTCTCCATTTGCTGTCTCAACTAGACATTCTTGTGAGAGTTTAGTTAATGGTTGATTGAGAAGTTTGCAAAATGAAGTATTAATAAAACTTTGGTTTGCACCAGAGTCAAATAATACTTTAGCAAAAACATCATTAACTAAAAACGTACCGGCTATGACGTCCGGAATCATTTTGGCTTCATCTGCAGTCTGAACAAATGCTCTAGCATTTTTAGTATTCTTGTTGTTCGCAGCTGGAGCCAATTTCGGACAGTTGGGCTTGATGTGGCCTTTTTCTCCACAGTTGAAGCACAGTCCATTACTGGATTTCCTCCTGCAATCTTCTTCTTTGTGTTCTGGCATTTTGCAGAAGTTGCAGTGAGTGGAGCATTTTCCCGAATGCTTTTTCTTGCATGCCTTGCAGTATGGTGTAGAGGTAGAACCTATATTCCTACGGTTGGAATTCCCAGAACGGAATTCTTGGGTAAGCCTTTGAGCTAGGTTTCTCATCTGGTCTTCTTCTCGTGTACGTACTAATTCATCTGTTAAGGTATTGGCTAGTTCTACAGCTTCTTCTATGGTTTGGGGTCTAGCTGCCTTGACTGCATGCCTAATTTCCCCAATTAATCCCCAGATATATCGGGAGATTAATACCGGTTCAGGTGATGCAAGGGTTGGTACTATTCTAGCATATTCAAAGAATATGGTAGTATACCCCTTACTATCTACCTCGGTCATCCTAAGTTTTAGGAACTTATTCGCTATCTGTTCCTTTTCATTGGGAGGGCAGAATTTCCTTTCTACCATATTCTTAAATTCCTCCCATTCCATATTATAAACCCTATCACTTCCTCTAGACTGGAGGATAGTGTTCCACCATTCTAAGGCTGAATTCTTAAATAGATTGGAAGCAAACATTATCTTGTCCTCTTCCGCACATTTGCTTATTTTTAAGACTGCCTCAGTCTTTTCTATCCAGCGTAGAGCTGCAATGGGTTCTTCATTGCCCGAGAATTCTATTGGTTTACAGGACCAGAATTCTTTGTAAGAACAACCGTAAGACACGATTCTTCTTCTTTTGGGAATGGGCACTTGAAGTACAGGTCCATTGTTTACACTGTGTTCCTGTTCAGTTGGTCGCTTACTGCTATGCTTACTTTTATTATCTGCTTCTTTAACAGTTTGGATAATAAATGGCATTGCATCTATGATTCCTTGTGCCACTATGTGTTGGATAGCACTATTATCCACTTGGTTTCCATTGTTATTGTTGCTGTTCGAATTCTTGTTAACCAAGTTAATGTTACTCTGGTTATCGTTATTCAGATTTTCCTGATTCCCTTCGTCGGCCATCTGAATTTTAAACATTTACCACGCATTAATAATCACAAAATAATATTTAATATAGCCAATCACATGACACGCACTTTGGTCAAAAGCGTCGATCGTTGCGACTTTACTCTATTCATATAATATGCATCTATTACACACCAGTACTGAAATTAAAATTACAATACCGACTGAAATTTAAGGTTACACTACTAGTAATAGGCATCCGTAGTTTTTTTTCATACACATACACACATATTTTATTATTATAGTATATTATTATTATTATTATTATTATTATTATTATAACCTTCTCCACTATCACTTCTACGGATATGGATTCATCCAGAAATCCATATTGCGCTCGTCGTACTTCCAGACGAGTCGCTCTCCCACCTGTCTCATCCTTTCACTGTTTTCTAAAATATCCTAACCAAATGTCCTAAGTTCTTGTACGTTTTCTGCACTCATTGGGGGTGCAGGCTCTAGGACTGGGTTCGAAATCTGGGGTGCGGGTTCCTGATATGGGGGTATAGGGGCCTGGTATGGGTAAGGATTTTCTAGAATCTCCCTAATGAATACATCATTATCGTAACAGGGATCTAGAGGGTCCAAACCTGGGTAGGCTCCTAGGTTCTGCATGGGCATGTCTTCGTGTATCGGGTAACGTTGCACATAGTCCCTATTATCATCCCACCATGGGTCGTAATTTGGATCTAACGGATTTGGTGCTGGTACCCTAGGTATTTCCTTCGGGTTGAAATCATGCATTTCTACTTGATTTTCAAGGTTTTCTATTTCCATTGGTCGGTCAGGAATTGGTGGTTGTGGTTGGGGTGCTAACATTTGCTCCAGGTTAGGGTCAGCTGTAGTGGTTGCTAAGATGTGGATGTTGGCTATACCCCAATTAAGCATGTCCTGGGCATAGGCATCGGTTTCTCTTTTTGCTGCTGCTAGTGCTCTCTGATCTTGTAACTTTTTCATACGCTTTCTACGCTCATGTCCATTTTATTCATAGGAATAAATCCTATTTTATTTAATAAAAACATCTATTTCTTTTTAGGTAACTTTATTGCCACTTTTCCAAGCCTTCAGTGCTGTCCAGCTGGCTTCTATTTGGCTTTCACATTTTTATTACCTGAAACGCGTTTAAAAACATTTTGTCAGTGGGAAATACTGGTGAGTGAATCCCAGTTCAATCAAGTTTAAATAAAAACCATTGTACAATATTGAGGGCGGTCTCGCAATTACATTTGTTTCCAAGTCATATTAATTACCATCCACGGTACTGTCAAACCCGACTTGTGGAAAAGTTACTCCTCGCAAGGCAGTAACTAATTTTGTATACAAAACCCCAACATACCGACGATAATTGTATCCTAACAAATACTCAATAAATGCTTAATGTATAATCAATCGTGTGAGGTTTTGTAAAAACAATTTACAAAAAGTAGATTACTCACATTGCTGTCTTAAATTATCCTTTAGGGTTTCCTAGTGACAATCTATAATTTACACAAATGCACACGTGTTAGTATAATAACCCATTTTAACATTAGTAATACCCTCCACGAGACGGCATTCCAACGACTACGTCGGGCAGAACCACGACAGCCGTTACGGAACCCTAGATCAATCAGGCAGAGTATCTAATATGTATCCAGGGGTTATGATACTTAAAACAAAGCAGAACTTTGTTATTTAGGGGGGTATTATACCCGAGCATTGTGCCTACACTTCAGATTTTTTAGAGAAAGAAAACGTTTTGGTGCGATCTTCGACTGAAGGCCGATGCCCTCTACTTATAGGGCCTGATTTTGGGGCTTACGCGGCCCACGTGAGATGTAGCAAAGGAGCTACGCGGCCCGCGTAGTAGAGGAATAGGGCTGTAGGTGATCCGGGTCATGGTGTAGGGTCAACACGTTGATGACACGTGTCGGCTCAAGGGTTCGCTGCGTTTTCGATTTCTAGCGGCCCGCGAAAGATCCCTAAGGGGTCTACGCGCCCCGCGACAAATCCAAAAATTTAATTTTTAATTATTTTTAATAATATTAAAGGTATTCGGGGCCCGTTTTCACGTATGGAGTGTATTTTAGGACATATTGGGATGTTTTAAAATATATTAGGGTGTCGGAAAAATTCAGGAGGGTTGTTATAGTCTGTAGAAAGGACAAAGCTATAGAAGCTTCTATTCCTGACACGGGGGCGTGCCCAGCTCAACCCGGGCCGTGGTCAACGCTAAGATTCGAAGAATCCAAGCAAATCTTGATAGTATAGATACGCTTCTGTGCACGGGGCTGTGCCCAGCGGACACGGGGTCGTGTGGAGCTAATGCAGACAAATTGCAAATCATGAAGAAAGAGAAAGAGGATGGACACGGGGCCGTGTCCGGGCTTCTGTGCAGGCTATAAATTAAGGTGCTTGGTTCACTTCAAAGGTATCCCTTGGCAAACCACCTCTCTCCCACTTCACTCACACTCCACCACCACTATAAACCACATCCACCACCATCATCCATCATCCATCATAGAGTGTGTGTAGTAGTCTCGGGATCCAAGATTGATAGTAAGAGTTCTTGAAAATCAAAGGCCATGTTTACCTAAGTCTCTTACATCACTTGGTGAAGACAATCATTTAGTGTAATACTTTTGATTTTTAATCTTTTCGCACTTTTTATTTGGTTTTGTTAGTGCAGTAATGTCTATTGCCTCCGTCAATCCAGTTCGTAGTAGATTCTGAAGAAAACATAGCTTTATATTGTAATTTGTAGGAAAAAAGGCAAGGTGGCAATATTGTAAATAAGAGGAAATCTCTTATAAGGCTTGGCCTATAGTATAATTAGGAGGCTTATGCCTTAGTTTAAGAACTTTTGCCACATTTGAGATTTGGAGATCTAGATCTAGAGAGAGAAAGTCTAGAGAGAGAAAGTGACATCATGATTCAGGTGCTTGTACGTTTTCAGATTTATCAATAGAATCACAGATTATATTACGTCGTGTGTGTTCGGTCACGTTCGTGTACGGATTTCGCACGTTACACGAGTCGGTTCGCAATCATTTCGGAGTCGAAAACCGATCCTACAAGTGGTATCAGAGCAGGAGCTCAATTGCACGGATCTCACACACAAAATCGAACAAGACTTCATCAGATTCAGATCAAGAATTCATCCAGATTTGTCAAATTTCTTCATTTTTCTATCTTCTTCTCTGTTAATCTGAATATCTCAAAATTAACATGGCTTTTACGGTTAAAATTGGCTGATTTTTGAATATTACGTGTGAAAATCATTGATCTATAAGCCTACAAAACTTCAGATCAAAATTCCAAGTATTTTGAGAGAAATCAAGAATTTTCTGTCCGAATTCATTAACATGTTCGTTGCTGTTCTTGGTGATGTTCACCGATCGGATGGCAATCCGATCGGATGACCATCTGATCCTTAGCACATTGGTTTGTTAGGTACATGGTGTCAAGTGTCGGATTGCAATCCGAACGGATCACCATCCGATCCATTGCAAGTCATTAAAAGGTTCAAGTGTCGGATCATCACTCAATCGGATCACCATCTGATACTTTGTTTTTGTCACTCGATCGGATCACCATCCGATCCTCAACACATATTGTCCAAGTGTTGGATCTTCACTCGATCGGATCACCATCCAACACCTAGAAGTCAATTGATTAGGGAGCCAATCGTTGGATCGTCACTCGATCGGATCGGATCGCCATCCGATCCGTTGTTATCCTATCATTGTTACTCTGTTGACCTTCGTTGACCTTGTCCGATCGAATACACATCCGATCCAACTGTCTGATTTTTTCAAACTGATTGTTTGTTTGTGATTCAGGAGATTCAAAGTAAAAAAAAGGACCATGGCTGAAGAATTTTATAACACGTTCTACAAGGCGTTTACATCCGAATAGTCTGAAACGCCGACTGTCGCACCGAAAAGCATCTCAAAAGCAATAACAGAAAATATCAATCATGATAATTTTTATGGGACACATTTAAAACCACCAAAGCTTAATAGTATTGAAGATTACACATGGTGGAAAGAACGATTCATCAACTGGGCCAAAGCTTACGCACATGAAAGTTGGTTTTGCTTGGAGTTTGGTTACGATAGACCTGTCAACGACAAAAATGAAGAAATTCCACTCAAAAGCTTATCCGTTAAAGACAAAAATAACTTCTCATATGAACAAAGAATGATTGCTCTAATCCAACAGTCGATTAGAGATGATATTTTTGCATTACTCGATCATGACGGTTCATCTAAATCGGTTTAGGAAGCTTTACGGATTAAAGCTGAGGGTGGTAAACAAATCAAAAAGAATAAAATAGTGTTACTTAAAAAAGAATTTGATTTGTTTGACGGTTTAAAAGGTGAATCTGTAAGACAAATGATAGAAAGATTTTGTCACCTTAAAATCGAACTCGAAGAGCTGGTAGCTGGGAAAATTGGAAATTCCGAACTAACAAAGGAAGATTACGACCAGATCAATCTAGAAGAGATGGAACTCATTGATCTGAGATGGTGTTTAGCAAGCTGCATTCGACGAGCTCAGCGGTTCATGGATATTATTGGTAGACAACCAATCTGTGGACCATCAACAAAGCTGGGATTCGACAAATCAAATGTGACCTGCTTCAAATGTAAGCAAAAGGGTCATTTTAAAAGAGAATGCAGAAACTCTGCTATTGAAGAAAGAGCTAATCCATTTAAAGAAGATTACTCTCAAAAGGCGATCTATCACAAGAACAGAGAGGAATCACCAAGGTTGAAACAAATTGAAGATAATCCTGAAAAGGAGAAATCAAGAGCTTGTGTAGTGATTCAAGATGATGAAGGGTTTGACTGGAGTGAATTCCTTCCAGAAGATGATCTTGTTGATGATCGGTTCATAGCTCATGGCAGAACTATATCATCAAACATACATCGTTCATTTGTTGCCGAGATAAAGGAGAGAAGTCGAGAAGAAATTCTGAATGAGAAAACATACAGAGAGAGATGTATTGCAGGATATCGGATTAAATAAATGGAGAAGGAATATGACGAGGCTAGGAATTATAAAAGATGGGACAAGAAGCGAGAGTGTTATGTCAACAGCAATGGTGAACCAGTTGTTCATCCAAAAGAAGTGATTTTTGATGATTTTCTTGCAGTAATCCCTCTATCCGGTGAGTACTATTCAAATGTTGAGAAAGATAAGCATTATAAGAAAAGGCTGGATAAAATCATCAGAGATGTCATGGCCGCGAGTCTAAGACAAAGAGATGAAGAGAGGATGAAGAAGAATGTTGAAAGCTTGGTGGATGAACTAAAGAAGGTCGCCAAGGAAGTGAAAGTTGAAGTTGTGAAAGAAAAAGAAGCTGTTACTAAAGAACAGCAAAATGAAGATGATCCGAAGAAGAAAGAAGAAGATGATGTGAAGCAAGAATATTCAGTTGAAGTGGATGGTGCTAATGGTGTTGGTGAGGAACAGAAGAAGAGTGAAGCTGATCAGACACAGACGCAAGCAAAAGCCAAAGTGCTAATCAATGAGGTAAAAACTGAATTTGAAATCTTAAAAACTGTTGAACAGTGCAAGAAATGCATGGAAACATGCAGTGCTTGTACTGAAAAAGATGAAAATTTCAGAACAAGAGATCTTGAATTCTCTAAAATCGAAGAAGTTTTCAAAAATAAATGCAAAAAGATGTTAGAAAACGAAAAATGTTTAAAAGATAATGATGAAAAGCTCACATAAAAATGCAAGAATTTAGAAAAAGAAAATGATATTTTGAAAGAAAAAGTTTCAAAAATGACTGAAGAGTGTTTACAAAAAGAAAATTCTTTCCAAGAAATGAATAAGGAATACGATTCAATAAAATTGGCTTATCATATCACAAAAGAGTAATATGAAGATGTGAAAAGTCAAATGAAACTTGTTCAATCAAGATTGAAATATTATTCTGAAACAACTGATACGCTTAAGCGACAATATGAAATAAAGCAACAAGTTGTAAATTCTTACATTGAAGATGTTGCTAAGCTAAAGCGTAAAATAGCTGATTTAGAACAAGATAATAACAAGTTACACAGTTATCACGCTTCATCATATGTTCTTGAACGCATTTTCAATCTAAAACCGGATGGTAAAGATTCTGAGCAAAACAAGAAAGGAATTGGCTCAGAGTATCATCAGGTTCCACCAACGTTTGAGGAAAAAATCACGTTCTATGATGACGAGAAGGTGGAAAAGGCTTTCAACATGGTTGATCAATTGCCAGACAATATTGACGTAACCTATTCCAAATCTGATGATTCTAGTGATTTAGAGGTGGTAGGTAAGGTCGTTGAAAGCGTTTTGAAAGAAGAGTCGGTTGATACAGGTAAATCTGAATCACAGGATGAAAATGAAGGTAGTTTTCATGAAGGATATCTGAAAAACTCAAAATCTGAGAAAAAGACGAATGATGATTCAAAAGGATTGGTTTATACCATGATTGGATCGGGCAAATTATTCTCAGATCTTGAAGTCCCGATTCAGAATGTGATTTCAGAAAAGATTGACAAAGTTTTCAAAATGATTGAAATTGGAAAATCTGAGATTACAAAGTTTGCTGGAAAGAGTCACAAAACTTTTTATAACAAACCTGGTTTCAAAAAGAAAAACATGAAGGCTGGGTTGGGTTATAAAAGGAAACAGAATTGGAAAAGAAATGAAACGCCAAACTATCAGCAAAAGATGAATTTTGTTCACGGAAAAAGTTTCGAAGAAGAGAAAGAACTCCAATTTAGACAACAGTCTAATGAAGAGTTTTATGCTAAGAAAAAGCAACAACAAGTCAAAGATGTGTCAAAGATAACATGTTTCAAATGTGATCAAACAGGACATCTTGCAAGAAAGTGTCAAAATCTGAAACCTGTTGATGTTGAGACGAAGAAGAAGTCTGATGTTGTGACTCAGAAATCAACCAAGTTTGATTCAAAGCAAACTTGGAAGCCGAAAATGTCAAAGGCTGACTCACAACAAACATTAAAACCAATGACATCGAGACTTAGAACAACACAAAGTTGGAAAACAATTGTTGATGCAACAAAACCAAACCAGTTTTGGAAACCAAAAGTTGTTGTTCAAAATCAAATTGTTCAAAATGAATCACGTTTTTACAAGAGAAGTGGTTCAAAAGGATAAGGCTGGGTGGTTAAGACACAACCTGTTTCTGAACAGAAAACTGATTCAATCAAAAAGGATGAAGTAAAAGATGAAAAGTTGTTTTTTCAAAACGATGTTAATTTTCCAAGATTGAATGAATCTTATTGTGTTGAATTGCCTAAGGTCAAACAGACTTGGGCTAACTTGTTCAAGTGATTGAATTAAGTTGAATGTGCAGGTGCTTCTGAAGAAAAATGAATGTCATCAAGAGGAGTGTCGGAGCAGCCTGGCACGAGAAAAGAAGGCTGCTGGTCCCTGCGACTGTTAAACAGGGAGTTTGTTCTTTCTATTCATAAATAAACCATATTTTAAAACCCTAAAATTGAAAACTTAAAAAACAAAAATATGTTTTTATTTTGTCAAAAATTAAAAATTTCAAAAATATGTTGACTGAATACGCCGACACCCTCACGGCTGAACAAACATGATTAATTTCACAAGATTGAAAAACGGTTTTCAAACTGTAAAATATCAATGTGTTGTAAATCATGGGGGTAATTACTGCTTTACATGTTATATTTTCTGCAAAACAGAGCATGAGATGCAGAAAATGTATGGCGAGACAAAGTTATCAGTATCAGGTTGTCAAATTTTCTTTAAATGGTTTTGAATTTTAGGGGGAGTAAGAAAATTTCAGAAAATCCAAAAACATTTGAAAATTTGAAAAAGCCAAAAACATGATAAAATTCAAAAATGAGTTTTGTGTAAAAAGAGGAAATGATAGTACATCAGTAGACAATCACAGTACGCTAAAGAATTGGAAAGTTAAATGTGATAAACGGTCTCACTGATGATATGCCCGTAGGTTTTTATACACTTAGTAGATTGTTTTCGAGATATAAACCTAAATATCAAACACTTACTTATCTCGTGGGGAACATCTCTCGGATATATGGGTAACCCCCGAAATCTTGTTTGAGAGATTGCCTGATTCTGAGATACTAGGTCTTTATATTGTTTGATATCTGGGGTATTATACCTGGTTTTTTGATATTGCGGAAGCAATGGCCTAGACCTTGTATAATACTTTACGCGCTTTAAAATCTTACCCTCTTCACAAAAATTGAAAAATATCGAAAGATATGAATCAATTGCAGTTGAAGAAAAGATTCCCTAAAGGGAACACACCTAAAGTCGAGCCTTCATCTCTTTGACTGAATGGAAGTTCATACCTGAGCTCTCAAGGTCTCGCATTAACCCAGATACAGATATCAGATTTGTATACTCACCTGTAAGACTGAATCTAGGGAATTTTGATACGGGAGTATATTCTGAGGTGGGACACGCGAATAAGTTTAAGTCCTTAAAACACTAATCTGTATCTCGAATCGATTAAACTTTGTGTGAGAACTTAAGTGGATCAGTATACTGACAATCTAAGTGAATCGTTTAAAACTTAAAGTGTTTAAAGCTCAACGGTGCTAGTGATTGTCATAAACTGATATGATCCTCTGACACAAACTCAAACAAAAATATTGTCTGTAAATATGTCTGTAAATATTTCTTTACCGCTTTATGTTTCAGAAAAATACAAAAAGATTTTGATTTTATTTTATCGACAACTGATGTCTGAGAAGCCGAGTTTCAAAATCTAAGTATGCTGATTGTGTTTCTGAAAAATAAACAAGTTCATTAACTTGAAACTTGAAATTTTTAAATCAAAAATCAAAAACAGTTTGTGAGATCTCCAAGGTCATTAAATTGGACTTGGATGATTGACTGTGAGGGATTTGGATGCTTAAATTGTTAAAAATCAGTTGAAAAGAGCTAAGTTTCGATGTTGGATACTTAATTCTGCCAAATCTTTGAAGATTATTGATCGGGAGAGAGAATCAAGTAATCCTGAATATATTCATATTATTATATTTTAGAGCCAGGATCTTGATTAAAAGTTTTTAAGAGCCAGGTCACGATTCCTGGACAATCGAAAAAGCTTTCATTGTTGTATATTTGAAATATTTTAGCTTATGCTGAGAGAGCCAGGTAATCAATCCTGGATGTTCAAAATATTTTCACTTATAAATATTTGAGAATTAAAGATGTTGTACCAGATTACGATCCCGATAGCCGAGTCTAAGGGGGAGTCTGAAGACGAGCTCGACGCAAGGGGGAGCTTGTATCCGGAAAGCCAGGTGTCGATCCCAAAGCATGGAAGCTTGACGAAAAGGGGAGCCTGAAGAGTCTACCGAAAGGTGGAGCTGAAGCTGAAGACAGATCCACGGGGATTCTGTTCGAGCAAGAGGGAGTCTATGTTGCTGAAGATGTGATAAAGCTTCAAGAAGAATCAGAGAGAGAGAGAAAGACAAGACGCTACAAGATTTTCTGCGGCAATATCCAAGGGGGAGTCGGTTAGTGCAGTAATGTCTATCGCCTTCGTCAATCCAGATCGTAGCAGATTCTGAAGAAAACATAGCTTTATATTGTAATTTGTAGGAAAAAGGCAAGGTGACAATATTATAAATAAGAGGAAATCTCTTATAGGCCTTGGCCTATAATTAGGAGGCTTATGCCTTAGTTTAAGAACTTTTGCCACATTTGAGATTTGGAGATCTAGAGCTAGAGAGAGAAAGTGACGTCGTGATTCAGGTGCTTGTACGTTTTCAGGTTTATCAATAGAATCACAGATTATATTACATTGTGTGTGTTCGGTCATGTTCGTGTACGGATTCCGCACGTTACACGAGTCGGTTCGCAATCGTTTTGGAGCCGAAAACCGATCCTATAGGTTTTTTATTAATGACTTTAATAACTAGTTTCTTATGTTGAAGGTGAAACTTCCTTATCATTTGTCCGTGGTGTCTTGGCGTTATTTTACTTTCTATATAAAATAAAAGATTTACACGATTCATATCTCTACGGTCTATATAGAGATATGTTGGCTACCTGGTCAGGGGTTAAGAGAATGATTTGGTAAGGTTCTTGCCTTGTCTAGTGTATAGATCCTGCAAGGACATGGGTCAAGCTTACTAGGACCTCCTTCAATACCCACTAGTATTGGATGGCGGGGGTGCGAATGGCTTGATCCCCTCATATGTAAACTACTATTAATACATAAACCCGGCTACTTGGGATTGTATCCCTGCTGACTCAAACCACTTAGCCAAGGGTAACATCACCTTCAAAAGAGGGGCCTACCACATTACGCATTAATAACTTAATTAATTATCTTTCAATATTCTGACCCTTTAGGATTGTATCCTTGCTGACTCAAACTGTTGGGTTGAGGGTAACATCACCTTCAAAAGAGGGGCCTACTACTATAACTAAGATAATCTCTTAAAAAGTGCAAAAGTGCAAAAATCATCAAAGGTTACACTAAAAGGCGAGTCGGATCCAAGTGATTCATCTTATCTAACTGTTTTTTAATTTTATTTTATTTTCAGCATTTTTAGTTTTTATTTTCATGTTTAAAACTTTTTCTAAACTTTTGATTTGATTAGACGTTGAGGATAAACCAGTATTAAAAGCTCTTATGTCCTTGGACGACCTCGGTATCTTACCAACGCTATACTACGCTCACGATGGGTGCACTTGCCCATATGTGTGTTTAGTGTTAGTAAAATATCATGTTTTATAAATTTAAAACTTGATTAAATTGTTAAAAAGGTCTTAAAATATAACTAAAAATATATCACGCTACACATGCATCATCTCCCTTGTAAAATAGCAAAAGCTCCAAGTGATGTAATATCTCCTTTTACAAATGCAGCAGCTTGTTCCAGCCTCATGATTGTCTTTTGAGTTTCTGCATTCTCGTATTTAAAGGCTGTAAAATTAAGTTAAATTATGAATTACGATTTTTCCTATATACTATTTAATTTGAGATCATCAATTGAATCTTTATATAAATAAGATTGATGATTTGCCGAACTTAAGATGAAGACCATAATATCATAAAGTAACATACTTTGGAGAAGCTCAGAACTCCCAATTCGGCTCATATATAAATGATGTTCATCGAGACTCGCAACCTTTTCGAGCATCTGTAAATATACAAAAAGTAAAATTACAAAAAAACAGTTGTATAAAATAAATAAAGATATTTTTTCAAATATAAAAGGAAAAAAAAGAAGCCTGATGAATGACAATTACCATCGCTTCAACATCTGAAAAAATAGGTCATAATCCATATTCACCCTGCTTGTGGTATGCACATATAATGTATATATGGGTGGGCGCTCGGAGGGCAAAAAGTGAAAGAGCACTAAGTTTAACGTTATTTTACTAATTTCATGAAAATAACGATAAAAGAGGGGAATGGTTAATAATGCATCATGTAATGACGTTGATAGCCGAAAGATAAGGGGTACATGCACTAATTGGCCTTTGTCTCAATGCTGAGTATTATGTGTCTTATGTCCAAGGCTTGATGCAAAACTACTATTGAGCAAGGAGTCTCACTAGAAGAAGCCTCTCTATTCCTACAGGGTAGAGGTAAGACTGTCTACATCTTACCCTCCTCAGACCCTACCTTAACTTTGCTATTGGTGGGATTTACCGAGTGTGAAGACGATGGTGATAATCAATAATTACCCAAAAGAACAATAGACATCCCCATCTTAACCCTCTTGTTTGAATTAACTTTGATACTCATACATATATATATATGGCCAGGATTTAGAGAGAACGAGTGAAAGTGTGAGAACGGTGAGAACGATTATGGACCGTCAAACAATCTATGGACTACATGACGTGGTGGCGTTTTCGTAAATAACATCACTTTTATTAGTGTGGTGCGCTTCCATAAGGGCAAAAAGCTAAATGTTCATATACAAAACACATCAATGCGTGACCGAAACATATATACTTCCCAGAGAAATCTCCCCAAAACCAACGTAAAATGCGAAAACCCTAGAAAACGCGAAACAACAAAAACTATGGCGTTGAAAGATTAAACCAGATCCACAGGAAAAAAACATAGTTAGTTAACTTCGATTTACATTTTGCTAGTTTATGCTGCTTTTGGCGTTCTAATTTTAACAAAAATTTGCAGTTTCTACAAGTGTGGAAAGGGAAGGGTCATCTGCTCTAAAACGCCAAAAAATGAACGAGCAACGAAATAAAACAACAAGAGGACATGGTACACAATGTTACTTTTTGTGATGTAAAAATACACTTTGATATTTTGTTGCCAAAACGCCAAAATTTGTATCATTTGTTTAACAATGTATGAGAAAGAAATTTTACATATCACTCATGTGTTACTAAACGCCACAAACATGTATCCTGTCATAGCTTTGTTACTAAATGCCAAAAAATGTATGGTTTCTGTTATAAACGCCATTTAACTGTTATTGTCTTATTCAACATCTATCATCTCTTATTGATTTATAAAATGCCATAAATTTATCATAGTTATGTTAAATTATACTATTAAAACGCCATAAAATAAAACGCCATGAAATCATTTTTTATAGGCGTAGAGAGATTAAGATTGAGAATAAATGTCCATATTGGAAAGGCCCAAAATCCCAATAAGAGGAAGGCATTAAGTCAGAATGTTGAGGTTGAGGAAGAACCATATCATGAGTTCAGTGGGGCTAGGATCTTGTCAAGAGTAAAACCTACAAACTTGACTGCTTGGTTTATGAATCTAAACGAAAATCAAAGACAGACAGTACACCAAATGGGGTTTGGTGCTACACTAAGGTGTAAAATAGACACCGTACCGACAATGCTTGGGTACTGGTTGGTTGAAAATTACAATGAAAAGACAAACACCCGTTGGCAACCATACCATACATATGAATGAATAATTGATAAACTCTTTTACGGGTATACCGAATGGAAGGGTGCCCGTGAACATGAAAAAAAGACCAACAACTAAAGACCAGGTGGTGGCTGAGTGGAAAGCACAGTTCCAAGGGTTGGGCTGGGTTAACAGACCAAGTGTGAAGGTATACTTTGAAAACGTTTTGCCTATGATGCATGGCTTTGGGAGAGACTTATGTCTAAATTTCCTTGTAGCATTCTTCACTATAATGGGGCATGCAACTGACAATGCAGTCGTCAACAAACAATTCTTGCACAACGTTACACCAAACTTTCAAATAAACTAAATGAACTGGTGTAGTTATATCATCCAATGCTTGCAACACGCCAAAACTGCATGGGCTCCCAAAAAACATTACACAGGGCCACTGATCATACTTGCGGTAAGAATAAAATTTCACTATTCATTTGTGTGTGATTAAAACACTATAAAATATCTGTCATTTGAAAAATCTATTTTGTTACAGCTTGCCTTGGTGAACGATGCTTGCAATAGGAAAAAATGGGACCGAAAAGAAGGATACCCAATTGAGTGGGTTACAACAGATACTCTTGACTTATTTGAGAGTGCAATGGCAAAACGCCTTGTTGGCAATGAAGTAAAAAAGGAAAACAATCAAAAAAGCTAAGGGAAGCAAGCCCAAAAAACAAGAAAAATACAGGTTGTTGTTCATGATGAAGATGATGGTGATAATGTTGAGAATGAAGATGAAGATGATGTTCACAAGGTCGATGAGCATGCTAATAACAATGATGATGAGTTTGATGATGATGATGATGGTTTTGATCATGATGATCATTATGACTATGATGTGAAAAACGCCATGCCCTTCAATGATGATGAAGAGGCTTCACTTCAAAGGAAGGTGAATGAGGATAGAGAAAGCCGGGAAATGATGTTTGAAGTTTCTACATCAGGAAACCATGCTCTTGTCAGAGGAGTAACACAGTATGACAACATTTTTGTTGATGAAGAAGAACAAAACAATGAACCTAAAGAGGTATGTTGTTCAAATAATAAATTTAAAAAAAACCACAAAACACCATGATCAACAAAATCCTTTTTTTAATATAACAGGAAATGGCTGATAAATTGCATGGAGCATACAAAGAATTAGAAGACTGTTACAATAAAATGAGCACATTGTTAAAACAGTCAAAGTCTGAATACCCAAACAGCCTCCTGATACACATTAGATACTCACAATGTATGACATTGTTGGAGAACATCCCAAAATTTGTTGATGAAAACGCCAAAGAAATGCCAGCTGAAAGAGAAGAAGGTACACATGAAACTGAGGTTGAAAATGAGGTGGTACTAGGAGATGAAAATGAAGAAGAGGGGGAAAAGGAGATGGCTGAAACAGAAAACGCCATTGAAGTGCAAACAGTTCATGAAAACGCCAAAGAATTTGAAAATGAAGAAGAAAGAGAAGGAGGAGATGAAAATGAAGAAGAAAGGGAGAACGATATGGCTGGAATTGAAAACACCATGGAAGTGGAAAAAGTTGATGAAAACGCCATTGAAGTAGAAAGAGTTCATGAAAACACCATTGAAGTTGAAAATGAAGGAGAAGGAGAAGGAAATGGAAAAGATGAAGGAGAAGGAAAAGGAGAAGAGGAAGGGGAGCCGGGAGGGAATGGTGAAAGGGATGGAGAAGGAGAAGGAGAAAGAGAAGAAGAAGAAGAAGAAGAAGAAGAAGAAGGGGAAGGAGAAAGGGATATGGCCAGAGAACAAAACGCCGAACCATCAACTGCTACAACAGCCCCCATATATGATGATGATGAGGATACTATATCATCAGATGAAGATATAAACGAAAATGATACTGAGAGATGGAGTTGTGATTTCAAGACACTTGAATATCACATTTCGAGATACAATGGGGAAAAATAATTATAAGGAATATTGCTGAGATTTTAGAGCTGTCGGGACAAGATCTAAAACAAATGATTGATATAAAAGAAGGTCTTGATAATTCAAGAATGGTGGATGAACTGATTAAAGCAATAAAAAAAACATCTGCAACCTGCTGAAGAGACCCCAAAAATGCTTGTATTTGATAAGACACCAAACATCCCCACGACAGAAACAAAATACAGTTAGGCATTCAACACTGAACTAGAAAAAACTGAAGGGGAGATGGTGAACAAAAGTGTTGACCAACAAGGTGCAGTGTTTGATAAAACGCCATATGAGCAGCCACCATCTACATCTGGGAAAAACCTCTTGAAAAGTTTTGAAGAGGAAGAGACACCCAATAAACCCCAGGATGAAAATGTTATCAACACATCACCACCAAAAACGCCAAACAGGTCAGATGTGTAGGAGAAAGGTGATGAGGACAACACTCCAGACATCACAAAGCTGATGCAAGAAAATACAATTTTAAACCCTGAAGAGCTGCCTACTGATGAAAAAGCTAATAAAGATGATGAAGAAGATAAAAATATAAAAAAAGAATGTGGCTGAAGAGGAGAAGAGAGATAAAAAAATGAGCAGGGCATGTTTGTCACCTTATGTAAGGAGGCAAGTGGTTATACATGAACCAAGGACAAACCCTGAAAATAACCTTTCCACATACATCTTCACTGGATACGACGATTATGAGTATGTACACTTCTCTCATAAATAAAACGCCAAACTTTCCATTCATAACGTTTACTTGAAAATATGCATGTAAAAACGATCAAAACGCCATGTATTATAATAGAATGGCTTTGTATAACTAAAACACCAAATGATGTTTTTTAGGACTGAGGTGTTCAAGATGGGAGAAAACTTTCTCATGAGGGTGATTTGTGAGAGCATGAAACCAGGATTTCAAGCACATGTCTCAATTATTCTATGTTGGGCACATATCCTGAACTATGAAGAAAGATACAAGGCTCCAGAATCACTCTCAAGGTTATTCTGCTCAGAATTACTGCTGGTAACTCTTTTGTTATATTTAATTGATAAAATTATAATATGACATTGTTTTGTTGTTTAAAATATGGTACTCAATATTACAAAATACTCCGGCATACAAGAAAACGACAGAAGAATATATACGAAACAAAGAATTCAACAGAAACATGGAAACTGTTCTGAAAAATACACGTTTCAAAGGAGACAAGAAAAATAAAACCATCAAAGATTATGAACTGGTCTTCGTGCCAATAATATGGGAAATACATTTCTATGTTGTCTGTTTCAACATAAAACACGAAAGAGTTGATGCATTGGACAACAGCTGTGCAGGGGATGACATCACCATTGAGGTCAAGTATGAAGGATGGGTGGCAAGATTTGTAAGTATCTTAAAAACCTTGTATATAGGAACTATGTTGACAAAACGCCAAACTAATATATGCGAAAAAAATGTGAAACTGCAGCACAGAGCTTTTGCAAACTACTTGCGTATTAAAAAACACCCAAAGCATAAGATCATGAGCAAGGCGAAGATTGTCAGACAACAGATGGATTGGAGGACAACATCTAACGTGCTCGACTGTGGGATTTTCGCAATGAGGCATATGGAAACATACATGGGGGATATAGCTCGTTGGAGAAGTGGTTTGGCAAAAGAAGATGCCCCAAATCAACTCCAGCAAAGATAGCTAAATGAACTAAGGGTAAAATACATTGGAAAAATCCTGCTTCATAGCGAAAATGAAAACAGAAAACAATTGACAAATTGTGTAAGAACATTCTTGCGTTTAGGGGGACAAAAAATACGTGATTTTTTTGACACAGCAGACAAGAGAATAGAACAAAGAATGAAAGATTTTGTAGATTAGCTAAACGCCATGGATTGAAAAATTTTAATGTTGAATATTGTGTTTCACTCTTTACATTATTACATCTACATGTTTGGTTATGTGATTTTCTATCATATTTGTGCAAATCAAAGAAAACGCCATGATTAGAATAATTAACAAATAGTAACCATTTAAAACATAAACAACATTAAAAAAAGGGTTAAAAACTAAATTAAAACAAGTAGAAAACACAAAAACGCCATATATATTGGATATCAATAAAACGCCATTAAAACATAAACGCCATTCGTAAAAAAAATACTTTCTAAAAAAAACGCCATGTAAAACTAGCATAAAGATGAAAACGCCATTAAAACATAAATGCCATTGTTAAAAAAATACTTTTAAAAAAATTATTTTTTAAAAAAAACGCCATGTAAAACTAGCATAAAGATGAAAACGCCATTAAAACATAAACGCCATTCGTAAAAAATACACTTTTTAAAAAAAAAAAGCCATGTAAAACTAGCATAAAGATGAAAACGCCATTTATATTTAATTTTTTTGGGCAAAGGAATCATAACGCCATTGTTTAGCGGGAAGTGGACAATGACAATCGTGCCCCCGCATAACAATTAGCGCTCCCTGCCACGTGTTGGGCCATGATCCATTCTCACACTTTTCCCCGTTCTCTCCTGATCCCATTCCTATATATATATATATATATATATATATATACATACATACATATGTATGTATGTATGTATGTATGTATGTATTATTAATGAAGGAACATAAATTGTAACTTTATTTTTATAATAATATATAGCTTTTTATTTAATATATTATAATAGTTTATATTATATTTACTTTTAATAACATATTTTTATTTTTTTCCTTTTTTAAAACCATATATTTCCTTTACCATTTTTAATATTCTTTTTTTCTTTTTTTGAACATGTATTAATTTATCAATTAATTTGATACTTCTTTAATAATTAACGTTTATACTTTTTTCTAAAAACTTAAGTACGTAGATGTGCTTGATTTTTTCACTAGACATTCCGTTTAAGTTTTATTAAAAATGAAGTTGTACTCAAAATAAAATATTCATTTTGTATTATAAAACGGTACGGTGATTAAGTAAACCGTTATAATGGTTTGGCTTTCTAAACAACATGTTTTATTTTCAAATCATGTTTGTTTTCCATTATTATTTGTTCGGTTTCGCAACAACGCATGTAAATTTTTAGAAAATAACTTTTATAATTACGAAAGCAAAGTTCTCATTAATTTTGGGATTTTTATTAAATCACCATTAAAGATATAAAAAATCAATGAACAATTATCTTTTTTAGTTCCGAAGGCAACAACAAAATTGGTTTGTATCTTTTAATTAATCAACAGGTAATTAGATTTACATTGGTTTGTAAATTGGAATTTAAAACAGGAATTAGATTTCATTAAATATAGGATTTGTGTCCTTATTTAAAGTTTGAATTCTCTTTAAACTCTTACAATTGAACTCTTGCGATTTCGGGATTTATATTCGCAAATATCATGCATCATCTATCCATATTGAGGGTTATTTACTCCTCCTTGTAGTCTCACAAAAACCCTCATAATCACTGACCTCTCCCTGCAAGTTATTTCACACCAGGTAAATTTTTAAACTGGAATTTAAAAATAGTAATTAGATTTACTTAAACATGGGATTTGTTTCCTTATTTAGAGCTTCAATATTCTTTAAATTCCTGTGATTTATCACACATCATCTATCTATATTTAGGGTTATTTACTCCTCCTTGTAGCATCACATAAACCCTCATAATCACTGATCTCTCCTCGCAAGTTAACTCACATCAGGTAAGTTTTCTAATCTTTGTTTTCTATGTAGTCATTATTCTTAGTTTCATCACTACCATCGTGATATATTTGATTACATATATAAATTTGCAATCGCAAACATAAATGAAATGTGTATCTTGATTTTTATTGTTTTATTCAATAAGAATAATTAATTTATGTAAATTGGTTTGCACGTTAAAAATTTACATTATTCTTATCTTACACATGTATAATACGTGGATCTATAAACTAGTACAAAAGTAAAACACTTTGAGTCAAGCAAATACACAAACAGTTGGCGTGCATACAATAACCCAATCCACCAAAGGCAAATTCCAGATATTTTAAATCTAATAATGCATCAGAAAATGTTCAATTACAACCCACCTCCATCAAACTAAGAAAGCAATAGAAAAAATGAAGAACATACCTTAGGCTAAACCAACAAAACGAAAAAGAAAAGCAGCGGAAAACACATTCTGGGCGATTGAACGAAGAAGAGGAAGTGGATGACCGGAGTTTCAAGCGGTTCGTTGGGTCAAATTCAAGCATCCGTTGCTTCCTATAATCATCTTCTTCATGAAAGTAAAATTTTGAACCACATATCTTATGAAGTAAGAAAAACAAAGGATAAAAAGCAAGGGACTGAAATATATTCTAGTGACATTATTAAAGGTTGTCGATGGAAAAGCCACCGACATTCCTACTTAACATAATACTAGAATTTTTACCCATGTCGCGCCTTGCAGCGACAACATTGCGTTTGTGACTTCGTTACACACATAATGATGATGACATTAACGTGTCCCACACATGATGTTACACATTTTTTACTTTGTTACATACATTACGTTCGTAACATTAATGTCATTAGACATTGGTAAAAAAGTATATTGTCTTAAATGTTACGGTGTAAAATCGTAAAATCGTAAAAGTAATTAAACATTAATGTGGTTAGACATAGAATAAAAAACATATAATAATCGCATGTTACAATGTAAAGTCATAAAAGTAATCTAAATAAAATGAGATGTCAAGATATTAATATAATATTAAAATTGGAAGAAGACAGTGACGGACCCAGGAATTTTTTCCTGAGGGTGCGGAATATTTTTAAAAATTTTAGCCCCGTAGCAAAAAAAATCAGTTTATAACGGGTCGGATTGGGTCGGTTCGGGTCATGTAAGACAAAAAATATCAAACTAAAATTTGCATAATCATCAAAAAACACGTCAAATGTCATTACAAACGTATTTAAAATTATGCCCTACATGTTATCATTTTTTTAAATCTATCCAAAACGTCATCTAGAGATACTAAAAACTCCATAAGTTCATTACATTCTTACTCATGGTTTCTATCACATTTAAATTGCTCCATAAGTTTATAAAACAACACTAAACACTTAAACAAAATAAACAATCGTATTCAACCATATTCTATAATTTTCAATTTTATTTTCAAACATTCAAGCCCTAGTATTAAATGTTGATTACTTGTAACTAATCATTTAAACAAATAAAGCTATAAATAAAATAACAAAATTATTTAACTACAAGTTTAGAACAACCAAAAAAATAAAAAATAAAAAACATAAAAAGATCAAACCCTTATAGATCTGTATTTTCTCCTAATAATCACATAAAACAACAACAAAAAATCAATAAAGAAACCATACTAGTTCTATATCGGAATTTTGGCGTAATATAAAAAGTTCAAACCCTTATAGATCTGTATTTCCGAGAAAAAAGCCGTCCGATCGTGAGCAGTGGCGTCAAGTCGCTGGAAGTTTTTTTTGGGGCGAGATTTGGAATTGGAATGGGTGAATGGGTTTGGGGTATTTTATTTAGTTCATATTTCTTTTGGTTGAGTTTGGGCTTGGGTTAATAAAAATAGATTGTAGATTGGGCTTTGATTGGATCAAGTAATAAAATGAACAAGTGGTTAAAGAATAATTATATAAATTGTGTTATATAGTTATATATTAAATAATAATCAGTGTTTAGTTTTTTTTATAAATTCATAATATTTTTTTAAGTTGGGCGGTTGAAAATTTCAAAGGGTGCAGGTGAAAATTTTCAAGGGGTGACGTCGGAATTTCCAGAGCAAAATAACACTAGAAATTGTTTTTTCAAGGGGTGCGCCCACCCACTCAAGGATTGAGGTGGGTATGCCCCTGGAAGAAGAGTTTGATGCTGAGACGTGGCATTTCGTTAAACCATTTGTTATAATAACTAATATTATAAGATTTAAGAGTATTATTACCAAGGCCGTCTCCGAAAATGATAATAAACTTTTAGGCCCCGTGCGAGACAAAAACTTTGGGCCACTTTCCTATAATATAAACTCATTAATCATATATAAAAAAACCACAATATGATGATAATTGTTGTAAAATAAACAAAACAAAAGTGGTGTAGCAAAATGAATAAAATTACTTACTTAAGCGAATCGTGAGCCTTTTTTAGCATTTTTGAAAGTAAAGTTCTAGATCAAGTATTTATAATCCATGCCAATTCTTCTCTATATTTCAATGTATCATAATTATCCATGTTCATTGAGTGAATGCTAGCATCGATCAAAAACAATAAATCCTAGTTTTATATTAAAAATAAATTAATACACATAACATTAGTTTCAACACTCTCCGGATAAGCAAAAATAACTAACACTTGAATCCTTTGAGCAAAAAGAACCGTAATATGTGTAAACCAGGGCCGTCTCCGAAAATGATAGTAAACTTTTAGGCCCCGTGCGAGACAAAAACTTTGGGCCCCTTTCCTATAATATAAACTCATTAATCATATATAAAAAACCACAATACGATGATAATTGTTGTAAAATAAACAAAACAAAAGTAGTGTAGCAAAATGAACAAAATTACTTACTTAAGCGAATCATGAGCCTTTTTTAGCATTTTCGAAAGTAAAGTTCTAGATCAAGTATTAATAATTGTAACACCTCGCAAAATCATGTCCAATAGAGTGATGACACGTGTCATAAGCACTGATCATGTAAAAAGATAACTTTGAGGGACTAAAGTTGTCAAACAGTGTAAAGATGTATGTGGAAGGATCAAAAGTGTCAACATGCCAAACTTGTGCCTCTGATTGACTTTACACGATGTTCGTATTCTTTGTTGAGTATAATATCTGACGCAAGAAGCCGTTTGTGATTAAAATTTAGAATTTACAAAGCACAAGGGTTAAACGTGTCAACATGTTAATTATCTGACGCAACAATTCTGAGTTTAGGCTCGGTTCGCAACCGAAAGTCACAAAAGTAGACTTTTGCTTTGACTTTCAGTTCTGACCCGAATTAGCTTAGTTTAGTCATGCCTTAGGGTTCCTTTGTGACCATATTATATGTTAGTATAACCCTCTGAGGTTATACTACATCTACATGGTCCCATAAAAATCTGAGTTATTGGAATGATTCTGTTAATATGCTTAATATGGACTATTACGCCCTTATGTTATAAAAACGAGATTTTTGAAAATATGAGAGGACAAAAAGCTTTATTACTGATTTATAAGTATGTCCAATAAATTTGACATCAGTTTCTAGTCTCAAACAAAAGTTATGCAAGATATCGTAAAATGAAACTTTTTGTTAATTAAATTGCATTTTTAGCATAAATCATATTTAAGCCCAATTTTTGGCACCAAACTTATTACCCACTATTATGATATAATTTTTAGGGATTTTTGGTCAGATTTTATACTGACCATAACATAGAGTTCTTGTGTGGATTCGGTAATTGACGATAATGCTCTTTTCATTAATAAAATGAGATTTACATATCAATAACATACCAAACCTTTTCCTACTGATGTTATATGATAAATAAAATATTTTAAACAGTTAAGGCTGATCAAAATCTCAGAATTTCTTAAACATCTCGAATATCGTCAATTATCGACTTTACCGCTAATTAGGCGCATAGTATGGTTTAAAACCATATTTAGCACCTAAGACTTGTTACCTACTGATTTTATAAATAAATTTTAATATTTTTACAGTAAGTACACGTTGTGAACTCAGATTTCCAAATTATCCTTAAAAGCATATGTGAAATGACCAAAATGCCCCTACGGTGCATAGTTTGGCCATAAATGGTAAACCTCACATATATATGATATCTTACTGATGTAACATGATAAAATAAATATTTTTGCTGAATATTTTAGACCAGAACCTTAGTTTACTATTAAATATCTTTTATAAACTTTAAAATGACCAAAATACCCTTACATGGCTTAAAATGGTTTTAAATTCATTTTGGGCATAATTGTAGATATCCTACTGATATCACAACATATTTTAAGCATAATAACTTATGGAACTTGTACTTGACTCACCCGGTTACCCGTTATGTATATACGCGTTCGGTACGGTTTGGGTAACTAGTTTGCATGAATTAATCGAAACGGGTCAAACCTTATCATTTTTACTTCAAAATCCAGAATGTATTTAGTTTACCCATTTTATACAAGTCTCCATACTTGTTGGGTCTAAATTACATTCCAATCCGGTCACCGTTTAATCTTGTGTTTCGTACCGTAAACCTTTCTTAAAACTAACTGGTCTAAGTTTATAACTTAAATAAGACCCGTTAGTAATCTAATAGGTTATTAGAACCTTCGTTCCAGATTAGGAGCCCAGTAAAAGCTACCTACACTTGTTGAGTAGGATATACGGCTGAGAATACAAATTTTACATTTTAAGCTCAGGTAAATACCTTTAATTTATTTTTCCTTATATGAGCTTGGGATACGGTAAAGTATTACCGCTTGATCGGGTATTGAATATTTAATCGATTAGTGGTTAAATCATTGAGATAACCCGTTTTAATCTGTTTTGTTTGATCTAATCATTTGGGGGTTAATGACCGTGTCCTGGATATCCTCGGCTCATTCATTTGAAATGGCCACGACTTAAGCACGGGGTGTAGGCATACACCTGACAGTTACGTATGTAAAATGGTATCCCACTCGTGAGGATAACTTCTTGTGGGCTTATACTAGTGGTGTGTCTATTAATCTTGTCTCGGCTTCTATCCCGGGCCCTGAACGTACGACAAACATATGAATCTGTATACAAGACTATTTTATATAATTGTCCCAAGTTATAAAAGAATATTTGTGCCTTGTGCATTTAAATCAGTTTTTCATAAATGTTTTCAAAAGAGTCAGTTAATTGTATTTACCAGTGTAAACTGACGTATTTTTCAAAACAGACTAAGTGGCAGGTACTACGCGAAATTGGCTGGAAGCTCCTGAGCACTAAATAAAGAATCGTGCAAGTTCTTAGTGTTTAAAGTCTGTCGAACAATATTTTATTTTCTGTTTTAGATCCGCCTGTGGATCCACTTACAACCGTTTGTATAATGTTTAATTATAATTTGCGTTTCGGTTTGTATTAATATTTTCATCCAAGACTTCCGCTGTGAATTAAACTGTGATTATTGACTATGATGATATCAACTACGTCACGATACTCCCCACCGGGCCCATCGGTAATACGTGGAAATATCGGGGTGTGACAGGTTGGTATCAGAACCAACATTGAGTGAATTAAACACTAGTCTTTTGTGTTTAATCTCAATGACACAGTAGCACATTCCTTGACTTCCGAGTCTAGGAAAAAAGACATAGGATTAATCCTAATCTTAAATTGTTTTGTTATGTTGTTTTTGGTTTTGACAGGATGATGTGTGCGGTGTGTTATATAATTTTAAGTATATTTTTAGCCTTTTTTAACACTTTAGTCAAGTTTTAAATTTATAAAACATGATATTCTACTGACACTAAACACACATATGGGCAAGTGCACCCATCGTGAGTGTAGTACAACGTTGGTAAGATACCGAGGTCGTCCAAGGACACAAGAGCTTTTAGTACTGGTTTATCCTCAACGTCTAATCAAATCAAAATTTTAGAAAAAGGTTTAAACATGAAAATAAAAACTAAAAATGCTGAAAATAAAAATAAAATAAAACAGATAGACAAGACGAATCACTTGGATCCGACTCGCCTTTAGTGTAACCTTTGATGTTTTCCGCACTTTTGCACTTTTTAAGAGATTATCTTAGTTATAGTAGTAGGCCCCTCTTTTGAAGGTGACGTTAGCCTCAACCCAATAGTTTGAGTCAGCAAGGATACAATCCTAAAGGGTCGGAATATTAAAAGATAATTAATTAAGTTATTAATGCGTAATGTGGTAGGCCCCTCTTTTGAATGTGATGTTACCCTCGGCTAAGTGGTTTGAGTCAGCAGGGATACAATCCCAAGTAGCCGGGTTTATGTATTAATAGTAGTTTACATATGAGGGGATCAAGCCATTCGCACCCCCGCCATCCAATACCAGTGGGTATTGAAGGAGGTCCTAGTAAGCTTGACCCAGGTCCTTGCAGGATCTATACACTGAACAAGGCAAGAACCTTACCAAACCATTCCCTTAACCCCCGACCAGGTAGTTGACCGGGTCGTCATCTTCTACTCTTTTTCCAACCCCGAACTGTATCTCCTTGTCCCCAACCCTCAATGTTAGTGTCTCACCATTCATGTCTACCACGGCATGAGCCGTGGCCAAGAATGGTCTTCCTAGGATGAGTGGTACTTCGGTATCTTCCTCCATATCTTGTATGACAAAGTCGGCCGGGAAGACAAAGTCTCCGACTTTTACCAATAGATTTTCGGCGACACCTTGTGGATATTTAATGGACCTATCGGCGAGTTGTATGCTCTTTTTTGTAGGGCTTGTTTTCCCTAGTCCGAGTCGGTCGAACATTGATGCGGGCATGAGGTTGATGCTAGCCCCAAGATCGGCTAGTGCATTGCGTATGGGTGAGTCCCCAATCGAACAAGGGATGGTAAAGCTTCCGGGGTCGATCCTCTTTTATGGGAGTTTGTTGAGTAGTAAGGCGGAGCATTCTTCGCCTAAATTAACTAATTGCAATGATTCAATTTTCCTTTTGTGAGTGAGAAAGTCCCTCATGAATTTTGAATATTTAGGCATTTGGGTTAGGACTTCTACAAATGGAATATTGACATGCAATTGTTTTTGTAGATTTATGAATTTTGTGAATTGCTCATCGGTCTTTTGGCGAAGTAACCGACCGGGATAAGGCACTGGAGGATTCTTGGGTGGCTCTTGGCATGGTGTAGGAGTCGTCTCTTTTTGGGGTGTTGATGAAGCTATGGTTTGGCTGGCTGAACTCCTTTCTGTTGTGGGAAGCGGAGCTTCCTCAGGACCTATGGTACGGTTTCTCAATGTGATGAGATGTGCTTGCGCCTTTAGGTTTGTTTTGGTATTGCTAGGTAACGCGCCTTGTGATCTCTCGGAGAAATTTTGAGCTAGTTGATTTAATTGCTTTTCAATGATTTGAATACTAGCTTGTTGATTTCTAAAATTCGATTCTATTTGTTGAAATCGATCCGAGTTTTTCTTATCGGTGTCAGAGATGAGGCGTGAGACGGTGTCTTCAAGCCTCTCTCGTCCCCCTTGTTGTTGTTGAGAGAAATTTTTTGACTCATTGCGTGGTTGTTGAAAGTTTGTTCTTTGGTTTTGACTTTGCTGGTTACTACTATTGCAAGGTTCTCTCCAACCAAGGTTAGGGTGGTTACGCCATCCTTGGTTGTAGGTACCTGTCAGAGGACCTGACGGCCTAGGTCTATTATCAATGTAGTTTACCATTTCTGTTTGATTATCAATTTCTTTCTTACAACTCTAATTTTCATGTGGCCCACCACACCCTTCACAAGCCATAACCGAGGCCGTTTTTGCCATTTCTAACTTTTTGAATTTCGAAGAAAGGGCCTCGATTTAGGCTTGTAAAGAAGTGCTTTCGTCAACCTTATGGACGCCCGGGGCAATAGATTTATTGCCTTGGGGAGTGTGCCACTGAAAATTGTTTTGAGCAATTTCCTCAATTTGATTATAAATTTCATTTGGGCGGTGATTACCTAAGAGTCCCCCGGAGCTAGAGTCAAGTGTTTGTCTTGTGTGTGGCAACATCCCATTGTGGAAAGTGGATACTTATTGCCATACCGCAAGACCAAGATGAGGACAGTTTCTTAGTAACTCCTTGAACCTTTCCCAAGTTTCATATAAGGATTCTCCGTCCTCTTGTGAATATGTATTAATTTCAGTCATTAATTTAGCCGTTTTAGCAGGAGGGAAATACTTATATAGAAACTTTTGGGCTAGTTCATCCCAGGTGTTTACCGAACCAACTGGGAAGGTATTAAGCCAAGCCTTAGCTCGGTCTTTTAGTGAAAATGGAAACATTCGAAGGCGGATGGCGTCATTTGATGCTCCGTTGATCCGAAAAGTATCACATATCTCCAAGAAGTTAGTAATATGTAAATGTGGATGTTCGTCCGTAAGCCCGTGGAAGGTTGCGGAGTTTTGGAGCATTTGTATCAAATGCGGCCGAAGTTCGAAGTTGTTGGCATCGACATTCGGTGCATTGATAGCGGCACCAAGATTACCTACGGTGAGTCGTAGGTAATCCATGAGGGTACGTTGATCCGCCATTGAAAGTGGGTCCCCCGAAACTTTCTCTTGGTTTTTAGCTTTAAGTCTTTTTCTTAGAAAGTGTTCGGGTTCGTCTAGAGGTTCTTTTATGTCTCTACTGGAACTGGAGCTCATACACTACGTAGAAGGTTCAGGTGTGGCGTTTGGGTTCCAAGTCCTGCAATAAAAACAAAAAGAACGTTGGTCAGAAGTTTCACCACGGCCCCGTGCTCAGATGAACACGACCCGTGGTCGGAGTTACAGTGATTGTTTTCCGAATCCCCGTTACTGGAGAGCTCGACACAGCCCCGTGCTGCACCGACACGACCCCGTGCTCAGCTCTGTATAACTCAGAAAATAAAAACTGCCAGTGACAATGCTGGCCACGACCCGTGTCCGACCAGGCCCGGCCCGTGCTGAGCTCTACAGAAGCTGAAAAATTAAGAAAAATCCTAAAAAAACAGAAAAATAAGAAAAACGATTAGGCCTTTGATCCCTAACTTTCTTAAAATCCTTGTGTCCCCGGCAACGGCGCTAAAAACTTGATGTGTGCGGTGTGTTATATAATTTTAAGTATATTTTTAGCCCTTTTTAACACCTTAGTCAAGTTATAAATTTATAAAACACGATATTCTACTAACACTAAACACACATATGGGCAAGTGCTCCCATCGTGAGCGTAGTATAGCATTGGTAAGACACCGAGGTCGTCCAAGGACCCAAGAGCTTTTAGTACCGGTTTATCCTCAACGTCTAATCAAATCAAAATTTTAGAAAAAAGGTTTAAACATGAAAATAAAAACTAAAAATGCTGAAAATAAAAATAAAATAAAACAGATAGACAAGAGGAATCACTTGGATCCGACTCGCCTTTAGTGTAACCTTTGATGTTTTCCGCACTTTTGCACTTTTTAAGAGATTATCTTAGTTATAGTAGTAGGCCCCTATTTTGAAGGTGGCGTTACCCTCAACCCAGTAGTTTGAGTCAGCAAGTATACAATCCTAAAGGGTTGGATTATTGAAAGATAATTAATTAAGTTATTAATGCGTAATGTGGTAGGCCCCTCTTTTGAAGGTGACGTTACCCTCGGCTAAGTGGTTTGAGTCAGCAGGGATACAATCCCAAGTAGCCGGGTTAATGAATTAATAGTAGTTTACGTATGAGGGGATCAAGCCATTCGCACCCCCGCCATCCAATACCAGTGGGTATTGAAGGAGGTCCTAGTAAGCTTGACCCAAGTCCTTGTAGGATCTATACACTGAACAAGATAAGAACCTTACCAAACCATTCCCTTAACCCCCTACCAGGTAGCCAACATATCTCTATATAGACCGTAGAGATATGAATGGTGTAAATCTGTTATTTTATATAGACAGTAAAGTAACGCCAAGACACCACGGACAAATGATAAGGAAGTTTCACCTTCAACATAAGAAACTAGTTATTGAAGTCATTAATACAAAACCAAATAAAAACTGCGAAAAGATTAAAAAAAACAAAAGTATTACACCAAATGCTTGTCTTCACCAAGTGATGTAAGAGACTTAAGTAAACATGGCCTTTGATTGTCAAGAACTCTTACTATCAATCTTGGATCCCAAGACTACTACACACACTCTATGATGGATAATGGTGGTGGATGTGGGTGTTGTGATGGTGGTGGATAGTGGGTGAAGTGGGAGAGAACCACACACCTCTATTTATAGCCTGCACAGAAGCCCGGACACGGCCCCATGTCCATTGGGCACGGCCCCGTGTCCATCCACTTTCTCTTTCTTCATTAATTGCAGTTTGTCTGCATTAGTTGACCACGCCCCCGTGGCCGCTGTGCACGGCCCCGTGTGCAGAAGCGTATTTGTACTATCAAGATTTGCTTGGATTCTGTGAATCTTAGCGTTGACCACAGCCGTGTGGAGCTGGGCACGCCCCCGTGTTAAGGAATAGAAGCTTCTACGCTTTTGTCTTTTATGCAGACACTTGGGCACGCCCCCGTGTCCGCTGGGCACGGGGCGTGTTCAGCCTTCTGATGCCTTGTTTTTGCTTGGGAAGATGTTGTCGAGGGGTCGGGCATGTCACGTCTATTCCTTTTCTTGTATTTGTGTTAGATTTAGCTGCATTTTTGCTTCTTTTGTTCAGTTGTGCTTATTTAATCCTGAAAATACAAAAGCAAAACAAAAGCACACTTTTTCCAACATTAGTACCAAAAAAAAGGGTTAGTTTTATGCCTCATTTGATGTAATTTATATGTTGCATTTTACATACATCACGGGACTACAAGCAAACATGCCACCAAGAGTAAGAGGACGTGGAGGACGAGGAAAGGCACCGATCGTAACTAGGAACGATCACGAAGTTGGGCCATCTCACCGGCGCATACCATCCGCATCACTCGGCTCCAGCCCACACGAAGACTGGAGGACCTACCTTGAGCCAGCGAGACGCTCTGTCTCACTTAGCTCCTCACCATCATACCATCACTCATTTGGGCTACAGCAGGAAGATGAGCCCGATAACTCACATCATTCTTACATTCCTTTGCAGCGTTCGGGTTCACACCATTCCTTTCAGAACCCAACACCCTACTTTCAGAGCTGGTTCAACCCGATGAACCAAATTGAAGAACCAGAGGGCCAAAACCCTTTGGGACCAGCTGACCATTTTCCCGAGTACCAAAACATGGATGTGGACGATGATCCAGATCCTGAGATGCCACCATCAGGGACGCCGACGCATCCCATTGAGATTTCCAGCGGATCATCTTTTCATGGTTCGCCTTACAGGGGCCCTGATATCTGGTCGAAAGATGGAGCACGTATAAGTGGGAGTATACTCCCCCTCACCGTAACTCACCACCACACCAGCAGGTCCCTTCTGAGGACCCACATTTTCAGGCGGTCACGCCACCGCCACCACCAGCGCCAGAGCAGCCACCGCCTCCAGAACCATCAAGGCGGAGAAGAATTGCATGGATCTCAGTGCGTGGGGGTTTTCATTTCAGCACCCCCCAACACTCTAGCAACTACCCGCCGCTCTATGAAGACCCGCAAATGGGTGGGCCGTCAAATGCCTTTTCTGAAGTCGACTCTGCACCAGTCGCACCTGCACCACCGCCCATGGGTTACAAAAACCCGATCCCCGCTTACCCAGATGCAGCTGGGTATAACCCGTTTGAGCAGCAAGCTTACTCGGGTTATAACTACAACAATGCACCTGCCGTTGACCCGTTGAAGCAGCAAACTTCAATGCTCTCTACCCCGGGCCCTTTCCACCTACGTACCCAACTGGGTACCCTGCATATGGGTATCAATATCCACCACCTCCTCAACCTCAGCAGTAGCAACCACCGCAACCTCAAATCCAGCAACCTCAGCAGCAAGAAATTCTCCAAAGGTTGCATGAGGTGGAACAAAGGGTAGACGAAGAGCGTAGAAGTCGTCGTGGTCTTCTAAAGGGTTTGGCAAGCCTCATTAAGGGGAAGAAGAGGGATTATTAGAAACCCGTATTTATTGTATTGTAATTTTATTTCAATTAAGTCCCTGCGTGGACATTTCATTTATGTATTTGGTCCCTGCGTGGACGTGTCTTTCTTATTGTAGTCCCTGCGTGGACAAGTTATTTATTTAAAGTCCCGTTTAGGGCATCTATTGTACTTTCTGAGACAATTTATGGAATGTTTCATTTTTAAAATTTTTATTTGTCATTATATATATGCATGTACTATATAAAACAAATCAAAATATCATTCCAATTTATAATTGATCCGCCATTAAATCTCAAAATAAAATCTTGAAGGTAAAACCTAGCCTATATGTCATTTTAAGACATGGCCATGATGGTAAATCCTTTTTAAGAAAATAAATCTTGTTAACACCTAAGAACGTGTCAGCACTCTTGACGAATGTGGTTCGAGAAAATCACACTAGTCATCCTTATGTTGGATTCTTCCAATTCCTTACCTAGCCTAATGATTTAGAAATCATGGCTTATATCATCAAATGAGATGATCATATTATAAACATCCATAGTGATGAAGTGCCTATGGGCCATAATTATTATCCAATAAGACAAATGACAGTTGTAGTCTATGACTCCCTGTCAAGAAGGGTAATGAACTATGTTCAAACCTTAATGCCTCAACCCTATAAGATCGTGGCTTATAAATTAAAAATTGTCCTTGTGACATGCCCTTTTGTGCCACTTAAATATCCTAAATGTTTTATAACTGGGTATAATTATAATGAATTTTTTTTTCTGATTAACAAATTAACCAAATATGGTCTATTTGTACCATGGTTAATGAATCACCAAAAAGGGGTGATTCCATAATAGACTTCTAAATAAATTGTTGCCAATTGTTTTATAGCAATCAAGCTTCATGGCTAAATCTCAAGAGGTTAATAGTCACCCCAGGGAGAGAAATGATAACACCAGAACAAACGTAGCTGGTGCAGATCTACAAGCATTGATAGACAATGCTGTCACTAAAGCCATTGATAGAAAATTCAAAGAACCAAGTAACACTCACACCAAGACGCAAACTGTGGCTCATTCAAGGCCCCCTTCCAAGACACATACATCTCATAGGGACGATTCTCGATATTCGTCGAATCAGAAAAGTTTGTCGTCTAAACAAATTGTGCTTAATCAGGAACTGCGTGCAAAGACCTGTTCTTATAAATACTTCGTCTCTTGCAAGCCAAGGGACTTTACAGGAGAAAAAGGTGCCATTGACTGCATGACATGGCTTAATGAGATGGATACTGTAGTAGATATTAGTGGATGTGCGGAACAGGATGTTGTGAAGTTTGTTTCACAGTCGTTTAAAGGGGAAGCATTGGCTTGGTGGAGATCGTTAATCCAAGCCACATGGAAGATCCCACTGTATAACTTGTCTTGGGAGCAATTTGTAGCACTAATCAAGGAAAACTTCTGTCCTCAGCATGAGGTAGAGAAAATTGAAACTGACTTCTTGACTCTGGTCATGAAGAATTTGGATTGTTAGGCGTATGTCAAGAGTTTCAACACCATGTCTCGATTGGTTCCCTATTTGGTCACACCAGAACCAAAGCGCATAGCGCGCTTCATTGGAGGCCTGGCCCCAGAAATCAAGGGTAATGTGAAAGCTTCCAGACCTACCACATATAGGTCCGTGGTGGATCTGTCCTTATCCCTCACACTCGATGCAATAAGGAATAAGTCTGTTAAGACTTCTGACGAGAGAAAGAGGAAGCGGGAAGATGAGAGCTCCCGTCGCTCCGACAAGAAAAGAAAGGGTAACTTTGAGCAGAAGAAGAGTTCTGGGTTTAAGAAGGACTCCCAGCAGACATGTGAGAAGCCCAAGTGTAAAATCTGCAGGAAGCACCATTTTGGGAAGTGCAGACTTGACTCGCAGCCGCAACCTAAGGTTTGTGGAATCTGCAAGTCAAAGGAGCATAAAACTCTGGAATGCAAGAACATGAAAAATGCAACATGTTATGGTTGCAACGAGAAGGGGCACATAAGGACCAACTGCCCGAAAAACCCAAAGAAGCCTGAAGAGGCCAAGAAGACAAATGCTCGAGTCTTCCAGATGAATGCTCAGGAGGCAGTACAGAATGATAATGTTATAACAGGTACTTTCCTCATCAATGATGTATATGCTAGAGTTCTATTTGATTCTGGTGCAGATAAGTCTTTTGTAGACAATAAATTTTGTAAACTGTTAAATCTGCCTGTTAAAACTCTAAACATAAAATATGAGGTAGAATTGGCCGATGGTACCATAGAGACTGCTTCAACAATCTTAGATGGATGTTTCGTATCCATTAGGAATCACTCTTTTCCGCTGTCTTTGTTTCCATTGAAATTGGCAGGATTCGATATAGTTATAGGCATGGATTGGTTGTCGCGTAACCAAGCCCAAATTTCCTGTGACAAGAAGCAAGTTGTCATTAAGACCCCTTATGGTGAGCCACTTACTATTCAAGGAGATACGCAGTATGGATTGCCAGAACAAGTATCTATGCTTAAGGCATCAAAGTGTTTGAAGAAAGGTTGTGTCATTTACATGGCACAGGTGACTATAGATGAACCAAAACCTAAGATAGAAGAAATTCCTGTTATTTCTGATTACCCAGACGTATTCCCTGAAGAGCTACCTGGTTTACCTCCAGACAGGCAAGTGGAATTCAGAATCGATATTATACCAGGAGTAGCACCGGTAGCACGAGTTCCTTATCGTTTGGCACCGACTGAGATGAAAGAGTTAAGAACGCAGTTGGATGATCTGTTGGAGAAAGGTTTTATACAACCAAGCTCGTCTCCTTGGGGAGCACCTATTCTATTTGTAAAGAAGAAGGATGGCTCAATGCGCCTATGCATT
Organism: Helianthus tuberosus; assembly: GCA_030545235.1. Taxonomy (NCBI): domain Eukaryota; kingdom Viridiplantae; phylum Streptophyta; class Magnoliopsida; order Asterales; family Asteraceae; genus Helianthus; species Helianthus tuberosus. The sequence goes on from CM060423.1 coordinate 177,199,346, forward strand.
GATTATCGTTAGCTGAACAAAGTTACAATCAAGAACCGATATCCATTGCCTAGGATCGACGATCTGTTCGATCAGCTACAAGGAGCAAGTTTCTTTTCAAAGATCGATTTGAGGTCGGGATATCATCAGTTGAAGGTTAGAACCGAAGATGTACACAAGACCTCCTTCAGAACAAGATACGACCACTACGACCACAGGTATGGGTTGTGTTCTCATGCAAAAAGGCAAGGTAATTGCCTATGTATCCCGTCAACTGAAGGTGCACGAAAAGAATTACACCACCCATGATTTGGAACTGGGTGTTGTTGTATGTGCACTAAAATTATGGAGGCATTACCTATATGGAACCAAGTGTGTGATCTATTCAGATCACAAAAGACTTCAACGTCTGTTTAATCAGAAAGATCTCAATATGAGGCAACGTCGTTGGATGGAGACATTGAACGACTATGATTGTGAAATTCGCTATCACCCGGGCAAAGCGAATTTTGTTGCTGATGCACTAAGCAGGAAAGAAAGGATTAAACCTATCAGGATCAATGCCAAAAGCATCGAATTAAGGAACAACTTGAATGAAAGGCTGTTAGCTGCTCAGAAGGAAGCTGTATTAGAAACTAACTTTCTGAATGAGAAGTTAGGCGTAACTGCTGATCAATTGTCTTATGGCAAGGATTGAATCCTTAGATTAAATGGTTGAATCTGGGTTCCAATCCATGGAGGACTTAGAGATGTGATCCTCCAAGAAGCTCATAGTTCAAAATATTCAGTTCACCCAGGCAGTGATAAGATGTACCAGGATCTAAAGGCAAATTATTGGTGGATAGGTTTGAAGAAATCTATAGCCGCATATGTGGCTAAATGTCTAACGTGTGCACAGGTTAAAGCCGAGCATCAAAAGCCGTCAGGTTTGCTACAACAGCCTGAACTTCCCACTTGGAAATGGGAAATGGTAACTATGGATTTCATTACTAAGTTACCAAGGAAGAAGCACGGGAATGATACGATATGGGTTATAGTCGACAGGTTGACCAAGTCAGCTCACTTCTTTCCTATTAAAGAAATGCACAGCTCCGATAAGCTAGCTCAGCTATATGTGGATGAGATAGTATCTCTCCACGGAGTGCAGTATCTATTATCTCTGATAGGGATACTAGATACACATCTCATTTTTGGAAAAGCATTCAGTAATCCCTAGGCACTCGTTTAAATTTCAGTACTGCATATCATCCTCAGACGGATGGGCAAAGCGAGCGTACGATCCAAACGCTTGAGGATATGCTCAGGGCTTGTGTTATTGACTTGGGTGGAAGTTGGGATGACCATCTTCCTTTGATTGAATTTTCATACAATAATAGTTATCGTTCGAGTATCCAAGCTGCACCTTTCGAGGCCTTATATGGAATGAAGTGCAGAACGCCAGTTTGTTGGGCGGAAGTCAGAGAAACCCAACTATCAGGACCTGATATAGTCCTGGAGACGACGGACAAGATTGTTCAGATCCGTGATCATCTGAAAGCTACCAGCGATAGGCAGAAAAGCTATGCAGATATGAGGCGCAAACCTCTAAAATTTGAAGTTGGAGATAAAGTGCTACTCAAGGTGTCACCTTGGAAAGGGGTGATGCGTTTTGGCAAAAAGGGCAAGCTGAGACCAAGGTACATAGGACCATTCGAGATCATCAAATGTGTTGGGACTGTAGCCTACAAGCTAAATCTACCTGAAGAGCTTAGTGGAATTCACAACGTATTCCACATCTCCAACTTAAAGAAATGTCTAGCCGATGAGTCGCTAGAAATGTCTCATAAGGACGTGCAGATTGACGAAAGCTTGAAGTTTGTTGAAAAACATTTGTCGGTTGAGGATCGATAGGTTAAGAAGCTTCCAAGAAAGAATGTGCCAATTGTAAAGGTAAAATGGGATGCCCGTAGAGGCCCAGAATATACGTGGGAAGTTGAATCCACGATGAAACAGAAATACCCTCATTTATTTCAGTAAATCTCGAGGTCAATATTTCTTTTAAGGGGGTGAGGAGGTAACACCTCGCAAAATCATGTCCAATAAAGTGATGACACGTGTCATAAGCACTGATCATGTAAAAGATAACTTGGAGGGACTAAAGTTGTCAAACAGTGTAAAGATGTATGTGAAAGGATCAAAAGTGTCAACATGCCAAACTTGTGCCTCTAATTGACGTTACACGATGTTCGTATTCTTTGTTGAGTATAATATCTGACGCAAGAAGCCGTTTGTGTTTAAAATTTAGAATTTACAAAGCACAGGGGTTAAACGTGTCAACATGTTAAATGTTACCTCTGAGTGACCTTTTAACGATCCCGAAGCATTGTAATATTTTATTATACTCTCACGTATGTTGGATGATGATTTCGTGGAGTTTTGATGCAAATAAGTGATTAAAGTTGTAATTCCAAGAAATAGGGATTAAAAGCGTCAACGTTTGAAATAAGACCTTTCGGGTGACCTCGTCACTAACCGGAAGCTTAACGATGTTTATTTTATGACCCAAGACTCTTAAAAGTTAACTATGGGGGTTAAAAGTGCAATAAATGAAAGATACTTCAAGTTATAAAGGACCAGGGGCTGAAAGTGCAATTTATGAAAGTTTGTAACCGGAATAGGGGAGCTTTGCGGGGCGCGTAGACCTTCTTTGAAGTCTACGCGGGCGGCGACTAAGTCACCAGCGACCAAAAACTGGACAGCTGCATGTTGCAGCCTGTCCACCACCATTGCATGGCTTCTGAGCGATACTAGGGGCAGGTTAATGGTTTTTACTGCCATGGGGACACCTGTGATCATCTAGTTAACTCCCTAAACAGCTGGAATGTTCTTAGCAACCTCAAATCTCCTATAAATAGCTCTCATATTTGATCACTTGAACTTGCACTTCAAAAATTTCACTCTCAACTCTTCTCTGGAGCATCCTGGTCATCTAGGAAGCTTTCTCAAGTTTAATCTTCGTGCTAAGGACCTTTGTAAGTGTTCTTAGCTTCTGTAGTTAAGTTTTTATTAGCTTAATGACCGAAAGTCAAAGATATCGTAATTATACTTTGACTATGTGATTAATCACTAACGATCCAGCCATTATTCGAATTGAAAGTGGCTATGTGTTGTTAATTAAGTAGGTGATAATCCCTAAAAAGGGCACCTTCTAATTATCACGTTTACTTAGTTAATTGTCGGGTCAAAGTAGTTAAAATAAAAGTTAAACGGGTCAGTTTTTAAATAAAATTCATAACTAATAATGTAGAAGCTATAAAATTAGTTTTATCACTTTAATAACTTGGTATATAATATAAGAACATGTTTAGACATGTTCAACCCGACAATTCTGAGTTTAGGCTCGGTTCGCAACCGAAAGTCGCAAAAGTAGACTTTTGCTTTGACTTTCAGTTCTGACCCGAATTAGCTTAGTTTAGTCATGCCTTAGGGTTCCTTTGTGACCATATTATGTGTTAGTATAACCCTCTGAGGTTATACTACATGGTCCCATAGAAATCTGAGTTATTTGCATGATTCCGTTAATATGCTTAAATTGGACTATTATGCCCTTATGTTATAAAAACGAGATTTTTGAAAATGTGAGAGGACAAAAAGCTTTATTACTGATTTATAAGTATGTCCAATAAATTTGACATCAGGTTCTGGCCTCAAACAAAAGTTATGCAAGATATCGTAAAATGAAACTTTTTGTTAATTAAATTGCATTTTTAGCATAAATCATACTTAAGCCCAATTTTTGGCACCAAACTTATTACCCACTATTATGATATAATTTTTAGGGTTTTTTGGAATTTTTGGTCAGATTTTATACTGACCATAACATTGAGTTCTTGTGTGGATTCGGTAATTGACGATAATGCCCTTTTCATTAATAAAATGAGATTTACATATCAATAACATACCAAACCTTTTCCTACTGATGTTATATGATAAATAAAATATTTTAAACAGTTAAGGCTGATCAAAATCTCAGAATTTCTTAAACATCTTGAATATCATCAATTATCGACTTTTAAACTAATTAGGCGCATAGTATGGTTTAAAACCATATTTAGCACCTAAGACTTGTTACCTACTGATTTTATAAATAAATTTTAATATTTTTACAGTAAGTACAAGTTGTGAACTCAGACTTCCAAATTATCCTTAAAAGCATTTGTGAAATGACCAAAATGCCCCTACGTTGCATAGTTTGGCCATAAATGGTAAACCTCACATATATATGATTTCTTACTGATGTAACATGATAAAATAAATATTTTTACTGAATATTTTAGACCAGAACCTCAGTTTACTCTTAAATCTCTTTTATAAACTTTAAAATGACCAAAATACCCTTATGGGGCTTAAATTGATTTTAAATTCGTTTTGGGCATAATTGTAGATATCCTACTGATATCACAACATATTTTAAGCATAATAACTTACGAAAATTGTACTTGAATCACCCGGTTACCCGTTATGCATATACGCGTTCGGTACGGTTTATGTAACTAGTTTGCATGAATTAACCGAAACGGGTCAAACCTTATCATTTTTACTTCAAAATCCAGAATGTATTTAGTTTACCCATTTTATACAAGTCTCCATACTTGTTGGGTCTAAATTACATTCCAATCCGGTCACCGCTTAATCTTGTGTTTCGTACCGTAAACCTTTCTTAAAACTAACCGGTCTAAGTTTATAACTTAAATAAGACCCGTTAGTAATCTAATAGGTTATTAAAACCTTCGTCTGGATTAGGAGCCCAGTAAAAGCTACCTACACTTGTTGAGTAGGATATACGGCTGAGAATACAAATTTTACATTTTAAGCTCAGGTAAATACTTTTAACTTATTTTCCCTTATACGAGCTTGGGATACGGTAAATTATTACCGCTTGGTCGGGTATTGAATATTTAATCAATTAGTGGTTAAATTATTGAGATAACCCGTTTTAATCTGTTTTTGTCACGACTCCCGACCACACCCTGGACGGGAGCCGCGAGCAGTCAAGTGGTACCGGTGGTTATTTTGAAATATTGCAGCGGAAAATTTCATCAGGAACGTGAGTTAGGAAAAATATCAGAGTTTTAAAACACCGGATTTAATTTATTAAATAGATGGGAATAAACCAATGTTTTATAAAGGTAGCTTTAATAAGGGATAAACCCGAATATCTGAAACCATGTTTTCTTAATTTAATTCAACTGATAAAATAAGCCACTTCTTTAAGCCTTTCGGTGCCGTATCATCACTCTTATTCCAATCTACTGTCATTACCTGAAACGCGTTTTAAATAGGTTTGGCCAGCAGGAAATACTGGTGAGTTCACTCATTTTTGTACAAAACAACACTTTGTTATAAATTACAGCATAAGAGCGATTACAATGGCTACTATCTTATTTGTATCTGGCGCCGTGTCACACCCTGGTGACGATGGTCATACCACTATTGGGTCCTTTCACCCAAGTAGTGATGATTATCACTGTTAGGTTGGTGAACCTAACCGTGAGAAATTAGTAATGTGCACAATACCCCACTTGCTAGTGATTCAAGATAACCAAGACTTAATCCCTGTAATTATAACTTTTGGAAATAATTTGAATATTGTAAAACATTGTTGATAAAAAGAGAATGACTCACCTTGTTAGCATATAGTCTTTGATTAAACAAGCCTCCTGATTCTATACCTTCTTATAACTAAGCATCTACTTTATATTTCCGAATCTTCTGATGATTAGTTATATTGTTTGATTGTAAGTGTAGGGTGCAGAGTTTTCTGGTAGTTAAACATTTAGTTTAACAGAGTGGAATACGTATTAGTGTTAAACCCAATCAAACCTAACGATGCTCACGAGATCAGAACCTTAACGAAATTCACAAAGTATAGTCTTATTTAGACAGCACTTTAGCATTCGTTTCAGAACGAAATTCACAAAGTATAGTCTTATTTAGACAACACTTTGCCATTCGTTAGTTGGTTCCCGAATCGATCGGACAGAATATCGCATCGGTGATTATTGGTTAGAACACTAACGTATAGAGAGAAGAATAGAAGGAATGAGCAAAGAAAAATGAATCCTAAGCTTCCTATTTATAGGTAGGAAATATAAAATTTCTAGGAAGCTTCCTACCTATATATATATCTCCTTACACCTTCCTTGCACCTTCCTCATATATATCTATCTCATATATATTTATTTACATGTATATCTATTTAGGTGCTTAATTAATCTTACTTAGCTTAATTAATCTTGCTTAGCTTAATTAATCTTGCTTTGCTTAATTAATCTTGCTTAGCTCAATTAATCTTGCTTAACTGATTAATTAATCATACTTAACTTGATTAATCTTACTTAACTGATTAACTAATCTTACTTAACTGATTAATTAATCTTACTTAACTGATTAATTAATCTTAACGGTTTAATTAAGTAATTTACTTAGCCGATTAATTGAATAACGTAATTAGCTGATTAATTAACTTACTTAGCTTGCTTAACTGCTAAGTTTCCTTTCCTGTTAAGTTATTTTAACTACTATGTTTACTTAATCGCTAAGTATTCTAGTTTAACAGCTTCCTAGTTACGAATTCAAATTTCTAGATACAATGGAACTCGTATTAGTGTATTAACTTAATTCAACTTTAACGATAATCACGAGATCGAAACCCTCACAACGAATGACAAAGTATAGCCAGATATTGGCATCACTTAAACATCCATTGGATCGGTTTTAATCGATCGGATAAAGTATCGTACCAGTGATTAGAGTTATTACCCTAATACGGGCAGAGTTTCGGGATTTAGAAGTTCTGACATTAGAATGATAGAACAAGAGAACAAGAGAAAGAAAAGAAGTGAACGATTTGAAATGAAACTCGAACTCCTTATTTATAGGGCTGGAAATGGGGCGCGTCGCGGCCCGCGAAGCACATAAGCTTCTTCTACGCGGCCCGCGAGGGAGTCTAGGTTGACACGTGTAAAGATGCGTGTCCCTCATCCTTATCCGGTTACCCTTGAGCTGTCGCGCCCCGTGTAAGCTTCGGTTAACTCTTACGCGGCCCGCGAGCGATCCATAAAATTGAATTTCTTGATTTTTCACATGGATTAGGGTTTTAGGGGTCCGAGTTTCCACTTACGGAGTGCCGTGGGACATTTTTGCAGGTCCTTACATCCTCCCCACCTTAATTAAAATCTCGTCCTCGAGATTTACTGGAACAAGTAAGGATACTTCCGTCTTATTTTCGATACCCAAGTATATTCTAGTCCACGCTTTAAGTCCTACTTCACCCTAACCAGAACTAATCTTGCATGTTTTTGGAATTCTCATGATTGACTGATACGGTCTTGCATTTACTTCTATATTTTGAGGAGGTATAACTAAAGATTTCTAAGTATTTCATGATATGTATCATGTATACTTGCCATTTTAGCTGATAAGCTACTGGTCCACTTTGCTTAGTTACTTTAATGGTTTGACATTCCTCGGATTTAACTTTCCTTTCCAAATACAGGGAGACTTTTAGTGATATCCATTCTCTGATTTCAATGGTCTGCCGATCTCATGGCCTGATAGTTGCTTTTCTCATATGTATGTCTAACAAACTGGATGACACTATTGTCCATAAAGTGTTTTAAATGGTTAACACTAGTACTTGTAGACCGATTATTGGAGAATCTTATGAGTGATAAATGATAGTCCTATTTATCACACGTGCACTTAGCATGTCTTTCTATGTTTGCAGTGTTCCTTCATACTGCTCAAAATAAGTCGGGTTAAACTTTCCCCAGAAATGAGAAGTAATGTGACTATCTTGATTTGATGCAATAGATAACGGGATTTTATGTAATGAGACTATTTCGTCCTCATATAACTTAACTAAGTGTCTTATACGAAAGGTTTCCTTCATTGGTAGGGATTGAGCAGACTTGGTTAATCGATCCACAATCTCCCTGATTGCGTCGTTACATTTTCTTATGTTGGGTAATTTGGTAACAATATCCATTTGTTATCAATCCCCTTTCCATACTGACCCTTCTAATCATTGAAGTCAACCTAAAGGTTTCTAACGTTCAGCTTTAACTTGCTAACAGATTAAATACTTAGAGACATAACTTGCTATTTATCAGTAATTCCTATAAACTCTTGATACCTCATATTACTTATACGATGTATCAAATACTTAGTTCTATGGGCTTCTTCGAGAATCCTTTCTTGCAGGTTTCCTTGAATAGGTACCCGAATTCTTTATGGAATCACTAATTTCCATTAGTTCCTTTTTCTGATTCCTTCATTATTTCTTTATAATCCTTCAGCATCATTCTTGATTGTTGTTTCTTGGGTACTCTTTAATTATTTCATTAAATCTATCCGCAATTTAATCTAAGAGCACGTACTTGATTCGGCTTCCTATGAGACTTATGACTTAAAGCATTAACTACTACATTAATTTTAACTTTGTGATATAACAATCGGTGTTGTTCCTAGTCAGACGAATTCCGAGTTTCTCCTCACGATTGGGTGATAGCCCAAATAGATCCTCTGGGAAAATGTCGGTCGGAATTTATTTCAGTTCCACGCCTCTAGTGTTAATGAATTACGAGACCATATACGCTATGTCTTACTTCCATGCATAACTCGTAGCTTTCATCACAGAGATGAACTTTGTCGACTGGTCTGTCTTTTCTCCTTGTGGTCACTTCTCCAGTTGGCTTGCAAATCTCAACCTAATTCAGCAATCACCTTAGGAATCATCGTTTCTATTTGTTCCTTTTTATGAAACAGACAGAATTTCCTTTCTGTCAGTTCTTTTCATTTCATGGCATACATCATGATCAGGTGTTTCGAAGATTGATCTCACTATCTTAATGTCTAAATTTTGAAGCATACATCACTTCATTCTCCTTAACACATATACTAATGGTTTGGACAACTTTAATCCTTTGCAGCCCATGTATTTCGTAACAGCTTATTTATTACTGGAAATCTTACTAGGATTATAGGTGAAGAGAGTCTTTGTAAGTGCACCTAGTCGTGGTTACTCTTATCTTTGCAAGAGTTCTTAAAGAAAGTAGAATTACTCTTGTTAGTGTAAGTTTTTAGACGTTTTGTACCAAGCACAACTTTTCCTAATGCATTAATAATCTAAGGTAACGCAGAGGGAATTCTTATACTTTTGATGGCGTCCAACTTTAAGGGTTCACATCGTTCATCTTGTCGCACGAGTTACGAGACGGGTGATCAAATGGAATAGTTTTCGATGTCGGAATTATAGATGTATACGAGAGATTCCTGATAAAAATTCTAGAATTATTATTGACACACAGGCTCGTGTTGTATTTTAAATTATCAATCCTTATGGTTTTTGGATTTCGTTATAGATATACATATCTATATAATCATATATTTCACATATTGTAATATACAAACCTTGCATAAGGTTAATGTATTTAAAAGATTTATATTTCGAAAAACAAGCCAGAATTGAACGATTTGAAATGAAACTCGAACTCCTTATTTATAGGGCTGGAAATGGGGCGCGTCGCGGCTCGCGAAGCACATAAGCTTCTTCTACGCGGCCCGCGAGGGAGTCTAGGTTGACACGTGTAACGACGCGTGTCCCTCATCCTTATCCGGTTACCCTTGAGCTGTTGCGCCCCGCGTAAGCTTCGGTTAACTCTTACGCGGCCCGCGAGCGATCCATAAAATTGAATTTCTTGATTTTTCACAAGGATTAGGGTTTTAGGGGTCCGGGTTTCCACTTACGGAGTGTTGTGGGACATTTTTGAAGGTCCTTACAGTTTTGTTTGATCTAAGCATTTGGGGGTTAATGACCATGTCCTGGATATCCTCGGCTCATTCATTTTAAATGGCCACGACTTAAGCACCGGGTGTAGGCATACACCTGACAGTTGCGTATGTAAAATGGTATCCCACTCGTGAGGATAACTTCTTGTGGGCTTATACTAGTGGTGTGTCTATTAATCTTGTCTCGGCTTCTATCCCGGGCCCTGAACGTATGACAAACATGTGAATCTGTATACAAGACTATTTTATATAATTGTCCCAAGTTATAAAATAATATTTGTGCCTTGTGCATTTAAATCAGTTTATTCATAAATGTTTTCAAAAGAGTCAGTTAATTGTATTTAGCAGTGTAAACTGACGTATTTTTCAAAAAAGACTAAGTGGCAGGTACTACGCGAAATTGGCTGGAAGCTCCTGAGCAGTAAATAAAGAATCTTGCAGGTTCTTAGTGTTTAAAGTCTGTCGAACAATATTTTATTTTCTGTTTTAGATCCACCTGTGGATCCACTTACAACCGTTTGTATAATATTTAATTATACTTTGCGTTTCGGTTTGTATTAATATTTTCATCCAAGACTTCCGCTGTGCATTAAACTGTGATTATTGACTGTGATTAGTGTTTAAAGTCTGTCAAACAATATTTTATTTTCTGTTTTAGATCCACCTGTGGATCCACTTACAACCGTTTGTATAATATTTAATTATACTTTGTGTTTCGCTTTGTATTAATATTTTCATCCAAGACTTCCGCTGTTCATTAAACTGTGATTATTGACTATGATGATATCAACTACGTCACGATACTCCCCTCCAGGCCCACCGATAATATGTGAAAATATCAGGGTGTGACAATAATCCATGCCAATTCTTCTATATATTTCAATGTATCATAATTATCCATGTTCATTGAGTGAATGCTAGCATCGATTAAAAACAATAAATCCTAGTTTTATGTTACAAATAAATTAATACACATAACATTAGTTTTAACACTCTCCGGATAAGCAAAAATAACTAACACTTGAATCCTTTGAGCAAAAAGAACCGTAATATGTGTAAACCAGGGTCGTCTCCGAAAATGATAATAAACTTTTAGGCCCCGTGCGAGACAAAAGCTTTGGGCCCCTTTCCTATAATATAAACTCATTAATTATATATAAAAAAAAAACACAATACGATGATAATTGTTGTAAAATAAACAAAAAAAAGTAGTGTAGCAAAATGAACAAAATTACTTACTTAAGCGAATCGTGAGCCTTTTTTAGCATTTTTGAAAGTAAAGTTCTAGATCAAGTATTTATAATCCATGCCAATTCTTCTCTATATTTCAATGTATCATAATTATCCATGTTCATTGAGTGAATGCTAGCATCGATTAAAACAATAAATCCTAGTTTTATGTTACAAATAAATTAATACACATAACATTAGTTTTAACACTCTCCGGATAAGCAAAAATAACTAACACTTGAATCCTTTGAGCAAAAAGAACCGTAATATGTGTAAACCAGGGTCGTCTCCGAAAATGATAATAAACTTTTAGGCCCCGTGCGAGACAAAAGCTTTGGGCCCCTTTCCTATAATATAAACTCATTAATTATATATAAAAAAAAACCACAATACGATGATAATTGTTGTAAAATAAACAAAAAAAAGTTGTGTAGCAAAATGAACAAAATTACTTACTTAAGCGAATCGTGAGCCTTTTTTAGCATTTTTGAAAGTAAAGTTCTAGATCAAGTATTTATAATCCATGCCAATTCTTCTCTATATTTCAATGTATCATAATTATCCATGTTCATTGAGTGAATGCTAGCATCGATTAAAACAATAAATCCTAGTTTTATGTTACAAATAAATTAATACACATAACATTAGTTTCAACACTCTCCGGATAAGTAAAAATAACTAACACTTGAATCCTTTGAGCAAAAAGAACCGTAATATGTGTAAACATATCCAAACTAATTTGGCAACATGAACCTTTTCATACAAAAAAATAAATAAATTGAGCTAGATATTGAGTTCTTCTAAGTTATATTGTAGATGGTTAAATGAGAAATTAAAAACCTATAAATTTAAACAAGAAAACATGTAAAGTTTATTATGTAAATGGTTAAATGAGAAGATAAAAACCGAAGGAGCTTACAAATTTATTGAGGCCCAAATTTAAATGTGACTCTATGGGACCTTTCCCCTTGTTTTATAATCAGCCCCTTGAGGCCAAAGAAAAACTTAACATTAAATAAAGAAAAGAAGAATAGAAAAGTGACCAGCATGGGATTCGAACCCGGTATGGCCGATTCACTAGAGAGTAGCCGCATCTACTGGACCACAAGGTGAATTTGTTTATACTTTTCTAAACTAATTGTATATACATTTATATATTTTAAACAATTTTGGGCCTCTAGATATTTTGGGCCCTGTGCGGTGGCACCTCCCGCACAGGCCCAAAGCCGGCCCTGATTATTAAAAAAAAAAAAAATCTAGAAGACATCGACCAAAACACTTTGAAAACAAACCAACTTCATGTTCAAATAAGGGAGGTGCACCCCACCTAGCGGACACTTTTTTGTCTCTCGAGTACTTTTTAAGTTTCTAGGATTCGTGCGTTGTGACGAGACTGTTAATCTGGAAAAAAATAGACATAAAAACAGTAAACTAATGCATGCGAGTTCTGGCATGTTAACTCGCTGAATATAGACTGAAACGTAAAATATTCGTAGAAAATAGTATTTCAAAATAACTTAAGTTAAACAAAAATATTTGTTCTTATAAAGCGTAGTTCCATATTATAAATATCTTATTATAGGGACTTGGACTATATATGTTACCTGCTAGTAGGTTTAAAGACTTGGTGAGATTCCTTTAAAGGAAGATTGTTTTACAGACAGCGGAGTGTGAACCCTAATAAATTTTTAATAGTCATTTTAAAGTAAATAACCTAAACTTATTACAACTATTTTTGCCCAATTAATCTCTTTTAATAGCTCACTTTAAGTTTTTAATAAAGTCTGGTCCAGTAAACTTTGGGAATTAACAGCTCACAAACAATTATTTTTAAGATTTTTTAAGAACAAATACAAAGGCTCCTAAAATAAGAAGTCCTACAAAATGTATCAAACGAACTCCGATTGAACTCATTCAAGCGACATTCGAACCGTCTTATCGAACTCTACGATGTGAGATTTTAGGTTTTCACTTTTGGATTTGTAGGTTGTAGAAATTAGAATATTTGTTTATTATCATTGTGTCATTTATTTATCATATTGTGTCTTTTTTGCGACTCATTATGTCTTTTTTCCTCGACATTGTGTCATCTTGTGTCATCCATTGAGTCTTTGTACACTTCTTATTTTCAGGAGTCTTTGTAGAATAACTTAACCCAAATTTAGAATCAAACCTTTTTATTTTTGTCTCAGACACCACACCACTTCCCCCACCGCCGCCAGACCACTTCCCGTCACCGCCACCACCACTTCCCTCACCGGCACCGCCACCATCGAACTGAGTCAGAGAAAATGGCAGCTCCTCTCTCTGTTGCCATCGTCGCTCATCACCATTGTTATCAAGAAATCGTTGCCGATTTGTTGCCGGAAATCTCTTCATCGTCATCCACCAACATCGCCTATTTGATCGCTTTTGACGTGGCAGCGGCGGTTTTCTGGCCTACATATTTTTCAGCGGTGATGGAGTATAGCCGTGACCGGATCTTTCTCTCTGTCTTTCCAAGTTTTTTTACCTTACATTTGGTTTATACTCGTTTTTCTTTTCAGAACAGTGCTTATTTGTTTGATTGAGACCGTTTTGTGTGATCCACAAAGAATGAAACCTATGGCAGTGGTACACCAGATGATGGACAGAAGGTCCAATAGATCACCATCAAGTGAAAAAAACAAAGGCCGGATTTACGACCTTTGTTTTTAAGGGTATATACAATAGATACGTAAATGTATATTCAAATATAAAAATAGAAAAAAAGTATAAAGGTTAACCAACATGTTCCAAGTTCTTGATAGTCATCGATGGTGCCAATAGGAGTACACTATGCTATATGCGGCTTGAATGATCTATCATCCATGTCACCATATGTGGCATCGCCTAGCCCACGAAAGAAAACTAAAAGAAAAAGAAAAGCTAAAAAAGCCAGGCCCAAAAGAGGCATTGATTTGATTCACTAATCACATCATCTTCGAACTCCATTCAAATGAGTGGGCTTGCATTTAGAGCCTAATATCACAATAAAAATCTTGAGTCAACTAATAGAAGCCCACACTTGAAGATGTTAATACTTAATAGAGGTGCAAAAAAAAAACCGGAACCCGGAACCCGAACCCGAACCAGGGTTTTTTCGTACCCGTTTTGTACCTGGGTTTTCAGCATACCCAAGTTTCCATAAAACCATACCCGGGTTTCCGTAATACCTATAACCGGGTTTAAAAAATACCCGAACCAGGTTTAAAAAATACCCGGACCTGGGAACTTCCATGTCATTTTCTCAGCCAATCTGAAGCCCATCGTTGAAGCCCATTATCATTATCTCAGCCCAATTTACAAGAATCATGAACTCTTGAAAGACTTCTATAGTTCTATCCCATCAGTTTTGTTATATCCCAATCCCATTGTCATTTTCTCAGCTCGATCTATACCCGAACCTGAACCATATCCGAATCTGGAAATAGGGTATTCTAATACCCGGGTATAGAAAAACCGAACCCGGGTACACAGGGTATGGTTTTTCTAGCAAATAACCGGACCCGAACCTGACCTGGGTATGCCAATACCCGGTGATACCCGTACCCAGGTATGTACCTGAACCCAGGTAATAAAAAAATCCGGTTTTGTGCACCTCTAGATGTTAATCAGAGTCCAGAGATGGTGAAATATGGGTTGGGTCAATTTACGATTAAACACTTGTTCAACTTCTTAGATAATTAACATGTAGATTTTGTTACATAAAAATATGTTATTACAATAACTATCAACTAAGCATAATACATTACCAAACAGATTATATTCCTTTACAAAACTGATAACTTAATTAAGTATGTTTAAAAGCTTACTTACTAAGAAAATCTACTTTAATAATACATATTCAACATTTCATAAGTTTAGCGGGTTGTAAATTTCACAAGTTTAGCGGGTTGTAAAATGGAGTAATAGTGTAGGGGTTAAAACTATATTTTTCAAAAGTTAAGGATTTATATGATCGGTGGAAAAACAAAATAGTCCATTTTTGTAAAAGCTTCAAAAAGTAGGGAAATTAATGTAAAAGTCATGAAAAAACTTAAGAAGCTATTTGTGTAAAAGTCACAAAAAGAAAGAGACATTAATTAAATGCTCACCGAGTTTCTACTTTAAGAGTTATAAGAATGTGGCGGCCCCATTTTACCACGGTACATATTTTTTTTACATTTCAGTACACCCTCATTCCTCTCAAACTTGAGAGGTCCAAATGAAAAACTTAAAAAACCTAAGTTAATACTAATAAACAGGGCCGGTCCTGAGAATTTGTGTACCTGTTCGAGCTTGAAAAAATGTGCCTTTAGGCCATAACGAATTTGGGTATTGGGCTCGCTAAAGGTCTAAACCTAATGCCAATGGACTAATAACTAATCTAAACTATAAAAATGGTTTTGTAAGTGGGCCTATGTTGATGTTTGTATGTAAGGTATAATTTTTTACATATACGTATCGGATTTTTTTTAAATAACATGTCATTTAAAATATAAGGCACTAGCCGGTTGTCCTCCCCGTTAACCCCCAGGGCCGTGCTATTAAAAAATATAGATTAGAGTAACCCAATTTACAATTACTTTTTTACATTTTAGTATATCCTCATATTTGAAGAGTCCAAATAAAAAACTCAAAAGTATTAAAAAAATACAGATTACTATTCATGAAATGTTTGTATTAATATGTATAATATGTATAATGTATAATATAATAGTCAAATACCCCATCGCTATCTATGTATTTAAAATGACATTAGGTATTGCCTGCTTTATACGGATTTTAGCAGCTTGAAAAATCATAATCAAAGTTGATATCAATTCGATAGCGTAAACACAAGTTGAAAGAAATTTGTTTTATAACTTGAACATGTATCATATGAGGTATTTTAGAGTTTCACAACAATGAGTCCCCATCTTTTTTTTAAGGTCTACAACTTTTGTTATTTAAAAGTTATTGTTTTAAAAAAAATATATAAGCAAGAAACAAATAACATATGAGGTAAGGGTCGGTCGGGATATATAGAGTTTATATGAGTTTAGCAGTTTAAAAATATTATATGTATAATGTTTAATAGGTGTGTGTTTTCTTTTTTAGGTTTACACATAAATATGATGTGTGTGTCTTTATGAGTTTAGCATGCCTCCGTATGGACCACATGACATTAGTTTGTATATATTGATTTATTTTTAAAATTTTATATTTAATTTAAGGGTTATTGGATTTTATCACCCCAAACTATTGGCTATTGGCCGCTGCCACCCCCAACTATCACTTTGACGACCGTCACCCATAACTTAACACTTAGTGTGTTCTGTCACCACGTTGTTAACTGATCACTAACTTTTGATCCTGTTACTATACTTTTTGAGGTGTCATGGGGATCTAGGAAGGTTCTATGGATCTTAGGACACCCCCAAAAGTATAGTAACAAGATCAAAAGTTAGTGATCTGGTGACAGAACATACTAAGTGTTAAGTTGGGGGTGGCGGGCGTCAAAGTAATAGTTGAGGGTGGCAGCGGCCAATGACCAATAGTTAAGGGTGATAAAATCCAATAACCCTTAATTTAATGTGTATTAAACAACGATGCCCGATCCGAAATCAGATTAACTGGAAATGGAGATACAGAAGGTAACAAAACGTGACAGAGGAAGACGAGGGCAAAAGAAAGAGGTGAAAGACAATGAAAAAAAGTAATACATGAAGTAAATAAAAGAGACGTGTGGCCTATGCATAACAACCTGTATGGTTAAGAAACGCCACGTGGACCAGTAAAAACAAATAGTTGTTCGTTCATGTTCATTCAAGTTGTAAAATGTATATATAGAAAATATCCGTCTAAGTTCATATCCCATCAAACAAGAATTCAATATGTTATATGTTCTATATGTGCTATACTTGTATATTATGTTATAAGATATAATTCTAAAAAGAGAATATGATTAAAAGTGAGACCGAAACATAAAACTAAACTCGGATCACTTTGACCTTCCACATCCACATCACGTCGGCCACTAGCTGCCTCTTCGGGTGTGGAATACGTCCATGCTTCACCACGTTGTAAAACCAATTAATTCAAATAAATTAGTCACTATATGGTACAAGTAAATTATTGGTTCTTATGAGAGCAAAATGGGGCTCAACAATGATGTTACAATGCAATGTAAAAGAACAAGTAGACACAGACATTTCCACGGGCCGTGACGTTCTTAAAATCAATTAATGACGACCACATTTCTTAATTGTTGTAGGGTCCTTCAATTATATTTCTCATAAATGCATATGATTCCACATTATTACATAAATAGACACACACATATAATCATTATAGGTGTAATAATTTCTAATATGATTTAAGACTAAGATAGAACTATCCGTATTTGTTAGGCAAGTGTGAAAGAAAAAAGTGATGTAACCTCAACTCATGAAGGCAAGAGGGACACTCATACTCAGTTGTTTGAAGATGCGTGACGGTAAAATAAGGCTATGCGGTATGGTAGAGGCTCATCCTCGGAGGATGATCCGTCACATAAATTGCCACGTAGGATGGGTGTGAGGATAAGGCAAAGGGAATGAAAATAAGGAAATGGGGGATGAGCCTAATATATATATATATATATATATATATATAGGGGATCGCTAAAATGAGAACCACCTCCAGTTATGAGAACCATGAGAACCACTTTCTAGCCCTTTGATCAACTTGATGGATGGATGAGATTAAAAGTTACAAAAAATAATATTAAAAGCTTTTTGTCTTATTATGTCTTTTATATTTTAATCAAAAAGGGTAGTTTAGTAAAATAACATTTTTTTGTCTTTTTCTCTTTATTAATTTTTAATTACTTTTTGATTTATTATATTACTTTTTAATTTTATTATATTACTTTTTATTTTCTAAAAAGATATTTTTATTAAAAACGTTTTTAAATTCAGATTTTTTTAACAAAAGACAAATTTTTTTTGCGCGCCGGTTTTTGCACGCGTCGTTTTTTCGACGCGTCGTTTTTTAACGCGCCGCGTCCCGTTTTTAAGTCCCGTTTTTACGCGCCGTTTATACGGCCCGTTTTTTCGCGCCGTTTATACGGCCTACTTTTTCGCGCCGTTTATACGGCCCGTTTTTATGCGTCGCGCCCCATTTTTTACGTCCCGTTTTTTCGAGCCGTTTATACGGCCCGTTTTACGCGCCGTTTATACGGCCCGTTTTTACGCGCCGTTTATACGGCCCGTTTTAACGCGCCGCGTCCCATTTTTTACGTCCCGTTTTTGCGCCCCAGTTTTTTACGTCCCGTTTTAACGCGCCGCGTCCCGTTTTTATGTCCCGTTTTTACGCGCCGTTTATACGGCCCGTTTTACGCGCCGTTTATACGGCCCGTTTTAACGCGCCGCGTCCCATTTTTTACGTCCCGTTTTTGCGCCACAGTTTTTACGTCCCGTTTTAACGCGCCGCGTCCCGTTTTAACGCGTCGCGTCCCGTTTTAACGCGTCGCGTCCCGTTTTCGCGGCGTTTTTTAAGTCTCGTTTTATTTACGTTTTACGAAAAAAAAATTACGTTTTATGTTTTACGTAAAACTTTTTACGTTTTACGTTTTTTCGAAAAACTTTTTACCTTTTACGTTTTTACGCGTCGCTTTTTAACGCGTCGTTTTACGTTAAAAAAGTTTACGTTTTACGTTAAAAAGTTTACGTTAAAAAGTTTACGTTTTACGTTAAAAAGTTTACGTTTCATGTTTTTACGTTTTACGTTAAAATATTTACGTTTTACTTTAAAAACTTTACATTTTTACATTAAAAAGTTTACGTTTTACGTTAAAAGTTTACGTTTTACGTTAAAAGTTTACGTTTTACGTTAAAAAAATTATGTTTTACGTATTACATTAATTTTTTTAATCTTTTTACGTTTTACGTTAAACTTTATTACGTTTTACGTTAAAAGGGTTTACATTTTACGTTAAAAAAGGTTTACGTTTTACGTTGAAAAATTTACGTTTTACGTTAAAAAGTTTACGTTTTATGTTTTTACGTTTTACGTTAAAATATTTACGTTTTACTTTAAAAACTTTACATTTTTACATTAAAAAGTTTACGTTTTACATTAAAAGTTTACGTTTGACGTTAAAAAATGTATGTTTTACGTATTGCGTTAATTTTTTTAATCTTTTTACGTTTTACATTAAACTTTATTACGTTTTACGTTTTAAACTTTTTACGTAAAACTGTTTTAAGCGTTTTACGTTAAAAGTTTACGTTTTTACGTTTTACGTTAAACTCTTTACGTTTTACGTTTTTACATTAAAAAAATTTACGTTTTACGTTTTACGTTTTACCTAAAACTTTTTACGCTTAACAAAAAACTTTTTACGGTTTTACGTTTTTTACGTTAATAAAGTTTACGTTTTTACGTTTTACGTTAAACACTTTACGTTTTACGTTTTTACGTTAAAAAAATTTACGTTTTACGTTTTACCTAAAACTTTTTACGCTTTACAAAAAACTTTTTACGGTTTACATAAAACTTTTACGTTTACGTTAAACTTTTTACGTTAAACTTTTTACGTTTTACGTTAAAAAGTTTACGGTTTACACAATTTTTTTAACAAATAACTTTTTTACGTAACACGAACGCACCCAGAAAACGCAAACTCGGTAGGTGTCTCAGATAGATTGTTATCGTCATCGACTAGGGGGAAAAATATAAAAAACCAACAACGTCAAAACAAAGCGTATCTCGAAAAAAAAAGGGTTTGGCTCAGATTTTCCGATAATAAAAAAGGCTGCAAAATGGGGTTGCAGGTTCAAAAAACCTACCCTCCCGCCGTCTTTGCCGCGCCATCGTCATCAAAATCAACGTTTTTTTTTTTTTTTTTTGCATCATCGCCCCCCAAAATCTAAACCGATCAAAACCCACATAATCAAAGAATTCAAATCAACAGAATCAAGAATTCAAATCAACCCCAATCCCAGAATCAACCAATTTTAGAACATACCACCATCAGATTCAAGAACACCCAGATTCAACATCAAACCCATATTCAAACATCAAACCCATATTCAAACCCAGATTCACACATGAAACCCAGATTCAACATCAAACCCATATTCAAACATCAAACCCATATTCAAACCCAGATTCAACAGCAAACCCAGATTCAACATCAAACCCACCAAAAATAATCAAAAAACCCAAAACTTTTTGAATCAAAGAACCCAAACAAAACAGAAACAACAAATCAAAAGAACCCAATCAAACCAACAATCAACAACCGAAAAACAAACCTGGCCCCGTTTAAATCACCGGCACCACCTCTAGCCACCACTCAAACACCGGCACCACCGACGTCGCACCACTGGCACCACCAACAAACGCCGGCACCACCGACATCATCATCGCCATTAATCTCTCAGATGAAGAACAAGGCTCATGTGTGGGTTTCCACATCATCATCGCCATTTAATCTCTCGGACGACGGCGGCACGGTGTCTCAGCGGCGGTGTTTGGCGGCTGCATCATTGACAGACGGAGATGAAGGAGAACATTGACAGCGGCGGTGTTTGGCGGCTGCACGGTGTCTCAGCGGCGGTGGGTTGCGATCGGAGGGGGGGTGTTTGGCGGCTGCACCACCGGCACCACCAACAAACGCCGCCAATGAAGGTGGCCCGGATGGAGGGGTGGGTTGAGATCGGAGCAGGAGGATGGTGGTTGTGATGTGGTGGTGGGTTGAGATTGGAGCAGGGAGTATGATGTTTGTTTGTAGGGGTGAGTTTTTTGAAGATGAGAGGGGTGGGTTTTTTGAAGATTAGAGAAGATCTGCAACTATATTGAGAGAGAGAGGTGAGAGAATAATGCATGCAACTTTAAAAGAGGAGAAAGGAGAGAGATGATAGATTAGACATAAAAAGGAAATGACCAAACTACCCTTTGAGTTGTCATATTGTGATTGGTGGAGATTGGTTCTCATGGTTCTCATAACTGGGGGTGGTTCTCATTCTAGCGGCTCCCTATATATATATATATATATATATATATATATATATATATATATATATATATATATATATATATGAGTTGTATGTATATGTGTGTGAGGATGGTTTTGTCTTGTAGTGCCCGTCTCCAATGTCGGGAGGGCGACGTTCTGGACGCCGGTGGGTGGGGGGGGGGGGGAGGGAATGGGGGCTGGTGCGGCGACGGAACTGGACGGGCTGGGGACGACCCCTATACCCTCCAACCTAAGTGCGAAGATGTTTTGTAATTATTTTCCAATCAATATCTATGGATTATCTTTTAGCTTGAAATATATTTATCAATTATTTGGTTGGCTAGTTGCATCAAACCCCACACCCAACATTTCACATTTTAAGCAAGTTTCTCGTGATCACACTCACGCCCAACACAACCACACCAACCCAACGCGATGTGTCACGCCCATTGTGCCCACGTGGAATGTCCTACACCCACTTTTATTTTCACTAAGCATGGGTGAAGATATTTTTAGCAACAATAAATATACTAGTTGTATACATATTTAGTAATATAAAATCGGCCCACCAAAACACTTTTATAGTGATTTATAATGAAAAGCAATTAGATTGGTGAACATCAAATAATGTTTTTCCCTTTTATAAACCTAAATCTTGCTACAACTTTTAATAGTGAATGACAAAATCAACTTTTCCCTTTTATAGTCCTATAATGAATGACAAAATCAACTTTAGTCTTTATTGTCTCTATAATTATCATCAAGAAGATAAATGGTTTCAATACAGCCAAACTAGACTACATAGTAAAAAGTTACATTTTTCTGAATGACGAATTTGAATTACTGACAGACCACTGAAGTATCGTGTGTGACGATATGTTTCCACAAATCATGTCATGTTGAAAACGGTATAACAAAAGGAGATAGGACATACATAATCTATTTATATTAAGAAAACAATGTAACAAAAGGAGGTAGAACAGACATAAAGAAATTTGCCGTTAAAAAAAACGTACATAATCAATTTATATTAAATAATTAAAATATCGGTTCTATAATTTATGTTTTTTAACTAACATAAATTTGAACCTACAATTCTGTTAAAGATAAATACTTACATGTAGCCTTTTGTGAATACTAGGTGTACTAGTATCCTTCAATGTGTAATAGTGTCTATTCGATATCAGTTTTATATGTTTATTCGTTTGTTTTCGATGTTTATTCTGATGTAGACATTTTGTTTCATTATGTATGCAATAGTATTGACTTAAGCTCTTGGACACCCTATTATATATTTGGACAAACTTCTATACGGGTATATAGGTCTATACGGATCATATAGATACAAATGTTAACGGTCAAATCTGTAGATGTCAGTTCTTATCTGACGACTAGACCTATACGGGTTATATAGGTTTATACTGGTCGTATAGATCTATGTGCCTATTCTAATCGTATTGAGTGGTTTTTTTATACAATAATCTATAGTTCTAACAAAGTTTAATAAAAAAAAATCATTTATTGTTAAAATTAAAACATTCATAAAAATTTATCGTTTAGTATAAGTTTGGTAAATGCATCGTATAGTATGGTTTAGTATAGTATAATATATTTAGTATAGGTGTAGTATATATGTGGTATATGTATCATATAGTATAGTATAGGCCTCACATAGTACAATACAATACGACACGTAATGATACAATTTGATTTGTTACAAATTGACACAAAATCATACAATATACAATGTGATACCGCATGTAACTGATCGATACTCATACGACAAGTATAAACAATATACGTCACAAAACTACATGTAATGACAAAAAACGTCAAGTATGATCGCTATTTATGTATTTATAATGACATCAGGAATTGCCTGCTTTATACGGATTTTAGTTACCTGTATCATTCAAAATCATAGTCAAAGTTGATATCAATTCGATAGCGTAAACATGAGTTGAAAGAAATCTGTTTTATAACTTGAACATGTATCATAACCGGTGTTAAAACAAAATATTTTCACTATGCATCATGTCATCACGAAGGTATTTTAGAGCTTCACAACGAGTCCCCATCTTTTTTTAAAAGAAAATTGTTAAGCCAAATATTTAATTGTCATAAGTTAGAGGGTTATTATGTAACTAGTAGAATATATATATAAACCTCTTTGTAATCAATATCGGATTATGAATGAAATTATGAGTTGATATGGTATCAGAGCCTATCAGTGGCGGACTTAGGAATTTTTTCATGGGGGTGCGGAACATTTTTAAAAATTTTAGGCCCCAAGTTATATAAATAAAAAATCGATTCATATCGGGTCGGTTCGGGTCGGGTCGAGTCGGGTCATGTAAAACAAAAGAACTAAATTTATATAATCATCTAAACCTACTTTCTTAAGCAATTGTTTCTCTTTATAACATATACAACCTTCACTTAAATTCTCTTCGCCAATCCGATTACACAAGTATCCACATCAACGAATCCGGAAGACGTATCAACTTTCCTCTTGAGAAATCGCGCCATAATGTAGCTGCTCATTGTTTCCATCGGCTATCACAAACAAATTGAACCAAGTCATAAGTTAAACCAAAGTGAACGTTCAGCGGAAGCATAATGTAAACTGTAAACCAATAGTTTCAAAACAAGTGTTCATACTCAACGAAGCAAGTATCCAAGAGTCCCGACCCATGACCACTCCAGCACTCCCAGATAGCAAGTCCATATAAAGAATCTAACGACCTGCAAGCATGCAGACAAGTGTGTCAGACGACGCTGGTGAGTTCAAAGTTTTGTTAACGTGTTTAGATACCAGTTACCAGATTAAAACGTTTCACAGATTTGATTTGATGTTATTATTAACTCGAATAGCGCAGATGGCTACAAGATGTTTTTGCCCAACCCCAATGCCTCTATCAAAACATTGGTCAAGTGGTCAAGGTAATTAGTTCACGCCTGTCCTCCCCGGTACGGTGTGAGGGTGCCAAACCTAATAGCGCTATCAACTAATAACCTCGTTGCCTCCCCGGCAACTATCGGTAGATGTAAGGGGTCTTAAATGATAGAAATGAGTGTAATAACAAACATCCCAATAACCCGACGTTCTTCCCCGGAACAATTACCAGATATCCCTCCCCGGAATGCATGCTTGGAAAAAGAGCAGTGAACTCACCATGGTTTGCTCGGTTTGTTTAGTTACCCGTTTCCAAGTTAATCAACCAACCCTAACTTGTTTACCAATGAATATCAGTTTCACGATTAAACGAGTTATTGTTTTCACACAGTTTGCATCACATACACTAGTTCACAGTATAACAGTAGTCACACAAGATCATAAAAAATCATCACAGTATCATCATCTCATCAAATACAATGCTTAGACACTAACCATAATGCGAAAGGGTTTAGATCAATCGAGGTGGAATGAATGTCTTGAAGTTTCCTTCTGCCGTCGCTAGTTGTAGAGAACTAGGGTTTGAGTTTATGATTGACGGTTTTCGTATCACAAGTTTATGTTTTAAATCGTACAATGTTGGGTCGTAACTACTTGGGCCGGTGGCCCTTATGACGAAACACCCGTGTTTCGTCGGTCTGGGTGATGGCGAAACATCAAGGTTTCATCGGCTATGGTTTGTGACGAAACACCAAGTGTTTCGTCGAGTGATGTTTTGCTAGTTCCTAAGTTTTATAACAAGTTCATGATATCTAATCAATCCAATGCAACTCATGCACAAACAATATACAATAACAGATACAATAACAGTGTTTCGTAAACAAGTAACGTGTCAAGTAAGGACCTTGAAAACTCGAGTTGTCACATCAACTATTCAAACCCTAAATATCATAATGTAAATCACCCTTAAAATCATCGAAACAACATATACACCATAAAAAAAGCCAAACATACTGTGGTATGCGGCTATAAAAAAGGCAAAATATCATCACTAACAAAATACAACCCACCATAGCATAATGAAAACAAAACAAAGCACATGTCTACTATTGTTAGTATGCGGCTATAATAGGCTGCTGGAGGTGGATAATATCAACAAAAAATCATCAAAAATAACAAAGAAACTTACCCGTGTTTGATCGGCGGTGGTATGGTGGATGCTAACTGTTCAGTGTTGTCGTTGATGATGTTCTGATCGCTGGCGTGCAAGGACGATAAAGAGAGCTGGATAGAATATGTAAGGGTTTTGGGCTTGTTTATTTTATTTTAGTTTGAAATATTGTTGATTTGTTGGGTTTGTTTATTGGGCTAAGACTTAGTAGTGGGCTAGCTAAATGTATTGGGTATTTGGGTTTAGTTATTTAGGTATTAAAAGTTATATAATTTAGGTAGTATTTTTTATTAAATAAGAGTTTACTAAAGAGTATTGTTAAAAGATAAGTTGATAACACTTTTTAACTAGGGGTGCGGACGAAAAATTCCAAGGGTTGCGGACGGAAAATTCCATTGGGTGCGGACGAAAAATTCCAAAGGGTGCGGACGTGATTTTCGACGGAACTTAGCACTAATTTTTTTTTTCCCGGGGGTGCGCCCGCTCACCTTGGGTTGGGCTTAGGTCCGCCCCTGGAGCCTATCAACTTGTAAACCCTAAACAACCCATATTCGCCGTCTTCAACCAGCCGTCGAACCATCAACCTTCAGTCTTCAACCTTCAATCAGGTTTTCGGCAATTTTTATTAGGAACAGCAACGACAGGAAGCATTAGGAGATTGATTGTTTCAAAAAAAAAACAAGACACAAAGGCAGAAGACGACAAAAGCAACAAAAGGCCAATATTTGTTTTTTTCGAAAAAAAAGGGAGCAAGTTGAGACGGCAGACTTGAAACACAGGCGGCAAAAGCAATTGGTGATTATTATCACTTTTCGCCCAAGATCAGTGGAAGAGGAGTTCAACCAGCCCTGCAACATGTTACCTGACGAACAATTGACTGTTGACGAACAATTGACTATTGACGAACAATCACTGTTACCTGCGCCGAACAATCACTGTTGACGAACAATTAACCTGCAACAACAACTGACGAACAATTGACCTGCAACTTGGCCTACCTCAGGTATCAAAAATCACTGTTTTTACTCATCATGACAACAATTACTGCTTTCAGCATTCAAGAACGTACATCCCATAATTCCCACAAGTTTGCATTAAATCTTACACCAAAAAATTATGGCTACTGGAAAGCCATGATGGAACCGTTTTTAAAAGCCAATGGATTATATTGTTATGTTGACAACACGTTATCTTGCCCAGAAGAGAAAATTACAACTGGTGATGCCCCTAATTTCACAAACTGGATTGCTAATGATGCACACATCCGCATGATCATTATATCCACCGTTTTCGAGTCTTCATTTCAACACATCCAAGGAGACAAGACTCGGGAAGTGTGGTTAAGTCTAGCACGTGCATATGCTCCTTCGAATTCATCTCATGAGTTCACACTAAAAACGTAGTTTTTAAAGATTTCAATGAAAGATGGTGAAAAAGGTATTGATTATCTCAGCTGTGCTCAAGAATATGCAACGACTCTTGCAAATATTGGTGAACCCATCAAAGACAAAGATCTCGTCATGCTTACTATAGCCGGTTACGTGAGGAATACCATGGTTTGAAAAGCAACCTTCTTGCCCGCTCCCCACCGGTCCAATTTAACGAGCTTCACGGTCTGATTGGTGATCATGAATATATCACTCGATCCACTGTTTCTTCATCATCGACCTCTCCACAAGTCTTCAATGTTACCAATGCCGCAACAACTACTTCCCAGGCCCCCGATTTGTCTTCGATTCAGCAGCAGATTACCAACCTTCAACTTTTGGCAAACCAACTTGCTTCCACAACTCAACCGTCGGCATCACCATCGGCTCCTCAGGAAAACTATGCTAATCGGTCTGCTTCTTCAAGACCGACCCATGGATACGATCGGGGCCATGCGTTTTCTCGCGGGGGCCGTGGCAGTGGTTGTTCACAAGGACGTCGCCAATTTTCTTGGGCGTCCACTCAAAATATGGTTTACGGTCATTGCAATAGGTGCAGTATTACATTAACCTCACGAATCCCATTGGACGGCTGTCAAACGTATAATTCGCTATCTCAAGGGAACGTCTCAACTGGGCCTTCGTTTTACATCGAACTCAACGTCTACATTACATGCCTTTGATGATTCACATTGGGGTGAGCGATTGGTTCCTATTACAGCATATTCGGATTCCGATTGGGCTGGTTGCCAGGTCGACTGTCGATCCACAGGGGGCTATGCTATCTTTTTGGGTTCTAACTTAGTATCATGGTTAGCTCGTAAGCAGAAAACAGTCTCTAGGTCGTCTACTGAATCCGAATACAAGGCTATTGCCGATACAGTTGCTGAACTAATCTGGTTAAAGTCTCTTCTACAAGAACTAGGAGTTAAGTTAAATAAACCCACTCTTTGGTGTGATAATCTTGGAGCTACGTATCTTTCAGCAAACCCGGTGTTTCATGCTAGAACTAAACATGTGGAGGTAGATTTCCATTTCGTTCGTGAGCAAGTCAGCCAAGGAAATCTGAAGATTCAATTTATTAAAACAGATGATCAAATTGCCGACATCTTCACGAAGCCGTTATCAACTCAAAGATTTGAATTTTTAAGATCCATGTTGCAGGTCGTTACCCGCCCTCAACTTGCGGGGGAATGTTAAGCCAAATATTTAATTGTCATAAGTCAGAGGGTTATTATTGTAACTAGTAGAATATATATAAACCTCTTTGTAATCAATATAGGATTATGAATGAAATTATGAGTTGATAAAAATATAAGCAAGAAACAAATAACATATGAGGTAAGGGTCGGTCGGGATGTATAGAGTTTATATGAGTTTAGCAGTTAAAAGTATTATATGTATAATGTTTAATAGGTGTGTGTTTTCTTTTTTAGGTGTACACATAAATATGATGTGTGTGTCTTTATGGCATACATCACATACCAACTTTGGCCATATCAACATAAATGCATGCCTCCATATGGACCACATGACATTAGTTTGCATATATTGATTTATTTTTAAAATTTTACATTTAATTTAATTTAATCTGTATTAAACAACAATGCCCGATCCAAAATCAGATTAATTGGAAATGGAGATATAGAAGGCAACAAAACGATGGAATACTTGGAAGTAAATAAAAGAGACGTGCGGCCTATGCATAGCAACCTGTATGATTAAGATACGCCACGTGGACCGGTAAAAACAAATAGTTGTTCGTTCATGTTCATTCAAGTTTTAAATGTATATATAGAAAATATCTGTCTAAGTTCATATCCCATCAAACAAGAATTCAGTATGTTATAGGGCTGAGCAGTATACGGTTTAGAACCGTCAGAACCGGGGAACCGAACCGGAACCGCTAGATCCAAATCGTATTTTTGTATATAGGGTCCGTTTGTGGTTCTTAAATTTGGGTAAAAACGGTTCCCGG
This sequence comes from Helianthus tuberosus, assembly GCA_030545235.1. Classification (NCBI taxonomy): domain Eukaryota; kingdom Viridiplantae; phylum Streptophyta; class Magnoliopsida; order Asterales; family Asteraceae; genus Helianthus; species Helianthus tuberosus. Next base: position 177,227,843 of record CM060423.1, read on the forward strand.
TTCGGTTCCGGTTAAAACCACGGTTACGATTAAAGAACCGCTAGAACCAATTGGGATTGTAAATATTTAAAACCCTATTTTATTAATGGGCTTTTCAACATCATACGACCATCCTAATTCTTATTCCCTCATCTTATATTCATTCCACGATCTTATCATTCATCTTCTAATTCTTCTCCATCTCTCAACCCTAACCCTAATTGCTATCATACAAGTTCATCTCCATCAACACCCTGCAAATACAGGTACACTATTCTACATGACCTTTTTTTATGATTGCATATATTTTCTTTCTAGATGTTTGCTTTCTGATACATATAGTTTTCTGTATGTGAAAATAAAAATTAAACAAAAATAATCAAATCAATGTTGATCAAATGATAAATGTATATATAAATAGTGTATCGCTTGGTAAATACAGTAGATGCATTACTGATCAATCTATTCACGTGAACCAAATACAGTAGATGCATTATCCGTTTATTTTTTTTAATTGCTAACACTTCGTTTCATTTGGATGTTTATGAGAAGATTGAGAGGATGAAGATAGAATGAAGTTTGAAGATTTTTGTTTTAATTGTTAACACGATGGTTGTAATAGTTTTATTTACAGTTTGTTTTATGGCTTGAAATTTTTTATTATTGCTTTGCTACTTTTATTTTGATTGTTTTGAACTTTGAATGTTGCAACTCTTAGTTAATGTTTTAAATGGTTTGATTCGTTTTTATTGAATTTTTAATTTACGATTTAATTGTCAACCGGTTCCCGCGAGAACCGTTTACACGAGAACCGTTTAACCGGTTCGGAACCGAACCGGAACCGTTGTAATACGGTTCGGTTCCGGTTCTTAAATTTAGAATCTAACGGTTCCGGTTCGGTTCCAGTTCGGTTCGGTCCGGTTCTGAACCGTTGCACAGCCCTAGTATGTTATATGTTCTATATGTGCTTTACTTGTATTGTATATTATGTTATAAGATATAATTCTAAAAAGAGAATATGATTAAAAGTGAGACCGAAACACAAAACTAAACTCGGATCACTTTGACCTTCCACATCCACATCACGTCGGCCACTAGCTGCCTCTACGGGTGTCGTGTGGAATACGCCCATGCTTCACCACGTTGGAGAAGGTGTTATGTTAAGAGCTTTGGTAAAACCAATTAATTCAAATAAATTAGTCACTATATGGTACAAGTAAATTATTGGTTCTTATGAGAGAAAAATGGGGCTCAACAATGATGTTACAATGCAATATAAAAGAACAAGTAGACACAGACATTTCCACGGGCCGTGACGTTCTTAAAATCAATTAATGACGACCACATTTCTTAATTGATGTAGGGTCCTTCAATTATATTTCTCATAAATGCATATGATTCCACATTATTACATAAATAGACACACACATATAATCATTATAGGTGTAATAATTTCTAATATGATTTAAGACTAAGATAGAACTATCCATATTTGTTAGGCAAGTGTGAAAGAAAAAAGTGATGTAACCTCAACTCATGAAGGCAAGAGGGACACTCATACTCAGTTGTTTGAAGATGCGTGACGGTAAAATAAGGCTATGCGGTATGGTAGAGGCTCATCCTCGGAGGATGATCCGCCACATAAAATGCCACGTAGGATGGGTGCGAGGATGAGGCAAAAGGGAATGAAAATAAGGAAATGGGGGATGAGCCTAATATATATATGGATGAGGATCATTACAGAACACTATTTATTGCGAGAACAAAAAGAACAACTCTTGATCACTAAATTTTGTGATTTAAGGTTCATATTTTTTGAATTTTATGTTTCTTACATTCATATGTGTATGATATATACATAAAAAACCATATATTTTTACCTACACATAACCTACATACATGTAGCTAATTTAACCTACACAAAACCTACATATGTGTAGGTTATATAAAAAAGGAGAAATTTTCATATTTTGTTTTGAATTCTAGTGTGAGAAACAATAAATCTTACATTTGTAACATTTTCATTTACTTTTTAGGCTTTTAGGATTGAAGAAATGGGTGACTCAATTTGTTCTGCGTGTTCTCGCAATATTTAGTGTTCTGCATAGAACCTTCCCCATATATATATATATATATATATATATATATATATATGAGTTGTATGTATATGTGTGTGAGGATGGTTTTGTCTTGTAGTGCCCGTCTCCAATGTCGGGAGGGCGACGTTCTGGACGAAGCCGGGAGGGGGGGGGATGGGGGCTGGTGCAGCGACGGAACTGGATGGGCTAGAGACGACCCCTACACCCTCCAACCTAAGTGCGAAGATGTTTTGTAATTGTTTTCTAATCAATATCTATGGATTATCTTTTAGCTTGAAATATATTTATCAATTATTTGGTTGGCTAGTTGCATCAAACCCCACACCCAACATTTCACATTTTGAGCAAGTTTCTCGTGATCACACTCACGCCCAACACAACCACACCAACCCAACGCGATGTGTCACGCCCATTGTGCCCACGTGGAATGTCCTACACCCACTTTTATTTTCACTAAGCATGGGTGAAGATATTTTTAGCAACAATAAATATACTAGTTGTATACAGATTTAGTAATATAAAATCGGCCCACCAAAACACTTTTATAGTGATTTATAATGAAAAGCAATTAGATTGGTGAACATCAAATAATGTTTTTCCCTTTTATAAACCTAAATCTTGCTACAACTTTTAACAGTGAATGACAAAATCAACTTTTCCCTTTTATAGTCCTATAATGAATGACAAAATCAACTTTAGTCTTTATTGTCTCTATAATTATCATCAAGAAGATAAATGGTTTCAATACAGCCAAACTAGACTACATAGTAAAAAGTTACATTTTTTTGAATGACGAATTTGAATTACTGACAGACCACTGAAGTATCGTGTGTGACGATATGTTTCCACAAATCATGTCATGTTGAAAACGGTATAACAAAAGGAGATAGGACATACATAATCTATTTATATTAAGAAAACAATGTAACAAAAGGAGGTAGAACATACATAAAGAAATTTGCCGTTAAAAAAAACGTACATAATCAATTTATATTAAATAATTAAAATATCGGTTCTATAATTTATGTTTTTTAACTAACATAAATTTGAACTTACAATTCTGTTATAGTTCTAAATTAAAGATAAATAATTACATGTAGCCTTTTGTGAATACTAGGTGTACTAGTATCCTTCAATGTGTAATAGTGTCTATTCGATATCAGTTTTATATGTTTATTCGTTTGTTTTCGATGTTTATTCTGATGTAGACATTTTGTTTCATTATGTATGCAATAGTATTGACTTAAGCTCTTGGACACCCTATTATATATTTGGACAGACTTCTATACGGGTATATAGGTCTATACGGATCATATAGATACAAATGTTAACGGTCAAATCTGTAGATGTCAGTTCTTATCTGACGACTAGACCTATACGGGTTATATAGGTTTATACTGGTCGTATAGATCTATGTGCCTATTCTAATCGTATTGAGTGGTTTTTTTATACAATAATCTATAGTTCTAACAAAGTTTAATAAAAAAATCATTTATTGTTAAAAGTAAAACATTCATAAAAATTTATGGTTTAGTATAAGTTCGGTAAATGCATCGTATAGTATGGTTTAGTATAGTATAATATATTTTGTATAGGTGTAGTATATATGTGGTATATGTATCATATAGTATAGTATAGGCCTCACATAGTACAATACAATACGACATGTAATGATACAATTTGATTTGTTACAAATTGACACAAAATCATACAATATACAATGTGATACCGCATGTAACTGATCGATACTCGTACGACAAGTATAAACAATATACGTCACAAAACTACATGTAATGACAAAATACGTCAAGTATGATCGATATCTATGTATTTATAATGACATCAGGAATTGCCTGCTTTATACGGATTTTAGTTACCTGTATCATTCAAAATCATAGTCAAAGTTGATATCAATTCGATAGCGTAAACATGAGTTGAAAGAAATTTGTTTTATAACTTGAACATGTATCATAACCGGTGTTAAAACAAAATAATTTCACTATGCATCACGTCATCACGAAGGTATTTTAGAGCTTCACAACGAGTCCCCATCTTTTTTTTAAAAGACAATTGTTAAGCCAAATATTTAATTGTCATAAGTTAGAGGGTTATTATTGTAACTAGTAGAATATATATAAACCTCTTTGTAATCAATATCGGATTATGAATGAAATTATGAGTTGATATGGTATCAGAGCCTATCAGTGGCGGACTTAGGAATTTTTTCATAGGGGTGCGGAACATTTTTAAAAATTTTAGGCCCCAAGATATATAAATGAAAAATCGGTTCATATCGGGTCGGTTCGGGTCGAGTCGGGTCATGTAAAACAAAATAACTAGATTTATATAATCATCTAAACCTACTTTCGTAAGCAACTGTTTCTCTATATAACATATACAACCTTCACTTAAATTCTCATTGCCAATCCGATTACACAAGTATCCACATCAACGAATCCGGAAGACGTATCAACTTTCCTCTTGAGAAATCGCGCCATAATGTAGCTGCTCATTGTTTCCATCGGCTATCACAAACAAATTGAACCAAGTCATAAGTTAAACCAAAGTGAACGTTCAGCGGAAGCATAATGTAAACTGTAAACCAATAGTTTCAAAACAAGTGTTCATACTCAACGAAGCAAGTATCCAAGAGTCCCGACCCATGACCACTCCAGCACTCCCAGATAGCAAGTCCATATAAAGAATCTAACGACCTGCAAGCATGCAGACAAGTGTGTCAGACGACGCTGGTGAGTTCAAAGTTTTGTTAACGTGTTTAGATACCAGTTACCAGATTAAAACGTTTCACAGATTTGATTTGATGTTATTATTAACTCGAATAGCGCAAATGGCTACAAGATGTTTTTGCCCAACCCCAATGCCTCTATCAAAACATTGGTCAAGTGGTCAAGGTAATTAGTTCACGCCTGTCTTCCCCGGTACGGTGTGAGGGTGCCAAACCTAATAGCGCTATCAACTAATAACCTCGTTGCCTCCCCGGCAACTATCGGTAGATGTAAAGGGTCTTAAATGATAGAAATGAGTGTAATAACAAACATCCCAATAACCCGACGTTCCTCCCCGGAACAATTACCAGATATCCCTCCCCGGGATGCATGCTTGGAAAAAGAGCAGTGAACTAGCCATGGTTTGCTCGGTTTGTTTAGTTACCCGTTTCCAAGTTAATCAACCAACCCTAACGTGTTTACCAATGAATATCAGTTTCACGATTAAACGAGTTATTGTTTTCACACAGTTTGCATCACATACACTAGTTCACAGTATAACAGTAGTCAGTATACCTTTCATTACAAGTTCACATCTCGTTCGAATGTCACAATTAACACATAACGTAGCAGATGGGTTTGTTATACCAAATAATCGCACCAAGTTTCCTATTACCATTTACATGCATCAGGGATCATACATACACACAAGTATCTGTCATAACTAACATCACAGGCTCCTACTGTTTACTTCAGAGACCTACACGGCGAAACTCCTCTTGTGGCGAAAGTTCAACTTTCGTTAGGATGAGGTGTGACGAAACAACACATGTTTCGTCGAGTTTACATGTGACGAAACTCACTATGTTTCGTCGGCTCCCCTATGACGAAAGTCCACTAATTTTCGTCGACAACCCAGGTGACGAAACTCCCCAACTTTCGTCGAAGCCAACTATGACGAAACGTCATTGATGTTTCGTCAGGTCCAGTTACAGTGCCATGGTTTCATTATCGACAGTTAGACATTCAATAGCATAATCAATGGATCAAACAAGGTTACATCATACTGTTCTTATCAAGCTTAACCACAAATAGCAATTCTCAGCAATATCATTAGCATGGATTTTCACATAAGAACAGACATTGATCAAGATCTATTATAAATTTCATAATCACAAGTTTCCTTGTTAATCCGAAGTCATCAATAACATCAGCCATTTAATCTTAGATTCATATCGTGATCAATCACATACTCTAAGCACACTCTCCTATGATCGAAACCCTAGATTCCAAGTTACACATATGATCCTGTTCGCACAAAACCCTAGTTTCAATGCTAACACTGAATCCCTAAAATCACACAAGATCATAAAAATCATCACAGTATCATCATCTCATCAAATACAACCCTTAGACACTAACCGTAATGCGAAAGGGTTTAGATCAATCGAGGTGGAATGAATGTCTTGAAGTTTCCTTCTGCCGTCGCTAGTTGTAGAGAACTAGGGTTTGAGTTTATGATTGACGGTTTCCGTATCACAAGTTTATGTTTTAAATCATACACTGTTGGGCCGTAACTACTTGGGCCGGTGGCCCTTATGACGAAACACCCAAGTTTCGTCGGTCTGGGTGATGGCGAAACATCAAGGTTTCGTCGGCTATGGTTTGTGATGAAACACAAAGTGTTTCGTCGAGTGATGTTTTGCTAGTTCCTAAGTTTTATAACAAGTTCATGATATCTAATCAATCCAATACAACTCATGCACAAACAATATACAATAACATATACAATAACAGTGCTTCGTAAACAAGTAATGTGTCAAGTAAGGACCTTGAAAACTCGGGTTGTCACATCATCCCCAACTTGAAAGAAATTTCGTCCCGAAATTTGATAAGCAACCCAAAACAGCGCGATGTTAGCTCAGGATGACTGTGGATTTTCCGCGGGTACCACATCATCCCCAACTTGAATGGGAATTTCATCCCGAAATTCACTAGTTGTGCCAGACTTAGGTTTGTCAGACTTAGACTTGCCATCTGGGAATAAATGTGGGTACTTGAGCTTCATCTGATCCTCGCGTTCCCACGTGAACTCCGGTCCACGTCTTGAGTTCCAACGGACTCTCACGATTGAAATACGGCTGTGCTTATGAACCTTGACCTCCCGGTCCATAATTTCTATTGGTTCTTCGACAAACTGCAACTTTTCGTCAATCTTCAGCTCTTGAAATGGTACGACCAGTGTTTCATCAGACAAACACTTCTTTAATTGCGACACATGGAACACATCACGGACGTTACCCAATTCAGCAGGTAACTCTAACTTGTAGGCCACTTTACCAATCCGCTCCAGAATTTTAAGTGGCCCAACATAATGAGGGTTAAGCTTGCCGCGTTTCCCGAAGCGCACCACACCCTTCCAGGGTGAAACTTTCAACATAACACGATCACCAACTGCGAACTCCAAAGGTTTCCTACGCTTGTCAGCGTTGCTTTTCTGACGGTCGCGTGCTGCTGCCATCCGATTCCTGATCTGAACAATCTTTTCTGAAGTTTCCAACACAAGTTCAGGGCCTGTGACCTGGCTGTCACCCACCTCAGCCCAACAGAGAGGTGAACGACACTTTCGTCCATACAATGCTTCGAATGGAGCGGCCTGAATGCTAGTATGTTAGCTGTTGTTGTAAGAAAACTCTTTCAACGGCAAGTGTTTCTCCCAACCTTTGCCAAAATCAATCACGCATGCTCGTATCATATCCTCAAGTGTCCGGATGGTTCGCTCACTTTGACCATCCGTCTGCGGGTGATAAGTAGTGCTCATATCGAGACGCGAGCCGAATGATTTGTGCATCGACTGCCACAAATCTGAGATGAAACGCGGGTCACGATCAGAGATAATCGATGTCGGCACCCCGTGCCTAGAAACCACCTCCTTAAGATAGACAGCAGCTGGTTGTGAGAACTTATCTGTTTCCTTGATTGCAAGAAAGTGTGCTGACTTCGTGAGACGATCAACGATCACCCAAATGGTATCGTTTCCGTTTTGAGTTCTCGGCAAACCTGAGACGAAATCCATTGCAATTTGCTCCCACTTCCACATGGGTATTTCTGGTTGTTGCAGCAACCCAAACGGTTTCTGATATTCCACTTTAACCTTCGAGCAGGTCAAACATTTACTCACATAAGTCACGATGTGAGCTTTCATCTTTGGCCACCAATACATGATTCTAAGGTCCTGATACATCTTATACGAACCTGGGTGAACAGAGTACCGGGACTTATGTGCTTCGTCCATCACAAGCTCTCTAAGGTTACCAAACAACGGAATCCATATCTGCTCCCTAAAATAATAAATGCCATCTGATCTCTTTTCGAGTCGTTTCTCCAAACCCCGTAAATACTCAGCTTCATTGTTTTCTTCCTTCAATGCCTCAGCCTGAGCCGAATGGATCTGGTCAGGTAGGTTAGAATGAATGGTGAGCTACAAGGCGCGAACACTGTCACACCCCAACCGATGGCGGAATCATCGGGGCGCGGCACTAGGCGAATCTGATTGTTCAAGAGAATCCATAACAACTATATTGCGATAATATTTAATACATTCGTTATCCCATACTAACAAATAATACAATCACGTAAGTTATCACAGATTTTCTTGTCCCCTCGAACAATGCAAATCCGACAACCTAGATTTTAGTTGAGTTTCTAGACTTCCTAGCTTGATTTGATATAGTCTACGATCTAACCTGCAACATACGTTAAAATATTTGTCAATACAAAAGTATTGGCGAGTATACATGTTTGATATGTAGCATAAAAGAATAAAACGTGTAGCGAATTTCCACATGCATAAACGTAACACGCAACATATATACTCACAAAGCTGATACTACCAACTAAGTCCTCGATGCTCGAATATGCGATGGCAAACTAGACCCCGTCGGGCGCAATAGTACTATACTAGTCGTGGTGGGACGTCGCGAGTATAAGGCCTAGCACATATGCAACTAGCATCATGTATATCTATGCATAACAGTTATTCGCAAGTGATAATTCGTTTGATTGAATAATTCGTTTGATAAGTTCGATTTGTTAGAAACGTATGTTACACCCAAAATGCGATTAAAAAAGGGTTCAAGTATACTCACAGCGCGTGTTTAGCAATGGCACAATTTGATTGGATCGGTTAGGAGTACGTCTGCGTTAAACGGTGAACGGTTTTAAGTGGGAAGTAGCATTGTATGGTAGTTATCCAGTCGAATACCCATCCGGTCGGATGACAGTTCAATGGATCGGATGACATATAATCCCATCCGATCGAATACCCATCCGGTCGGATGACAGTACAATGGGTCAGATGACATATAATCCCATCCGGTCGAATGCCCATTCGGTCAACTGACAGTTCAATGGGTCAGATGACATATAATCCCATCCGGTCGAATGCCCATCCGGTCGAATGACAGTTCAATGGGTCGGATGGCATATTATCCCATCCGGTTGAATACCCATCCGGTCAAATACCCATCCGGTCGGATAATCGTGTTGACTTGGTCTGATTGTTGTCATCCGTTCGGATGACATGTTATCCGTTCGGATGACACGTCTGTTTTATGGTTCCGAACAACTGTTTTCGAGTGTTTTTGGATGGAATACATGCGGTTTTACTAGGGCAGTGTAATTTCGTATTAACAATTGAAATCCCATCAGTTCCGACCCGTTCTAACGGCCGGGAATCACCCCGTTCCATCAGATCTGGCCGTTCTTGAGGGTTCTTCATGGTTAACTAGAAATCGCACAGTTCCTTGATTAAATACATAGATTTAGGTGAGATTTGTTATCTAAACATGTGGAAATCACCCAGATCTGAGTCGTTTATGGTGGGATGAGGTCACAACTTGAAGTTCATATGAACTCTTGGTGAAATCACCTTAAAACACCATAAATCAGTAGATTTCACGGTTAGAATTTGAGTTTCGAAAGACAGAATGATGTAGAATTGCGTATAGATCATAGACGTACAAGTTTTAGGTTGAAATCTTACCGGAATCGCGAGGAATCGAGAGAAAAGGGTCCTAGAGCGTGTTTGGTCGCGTGAGAGCTGTCACATCATTGTTCCAGTGATGTGACACGTTATTTATAAGCAACAGAGGAGAAATGGGAATGTTGGGTCGGATGGCCCATCCGTTCGGATGGCTATCCGTTCGGATGGCCGACCCGTTTGGATGGCCACTCCGGCGCGAGGAACTTCTCCGTTTTTCGAGCGTTGCGATGGTTTTTGGAGTACGTGCTTTCTATTGTTAATTTATATTATTATTATATATGTATATATATCACCAAGGGTTGTATTTACGTATCCATATTCCAAAGTTTCGATATAACAATCGGTTTTCGTTTGGGTATGCGATTATTAGCGACGTTTCACAGCCATCAAGGAGGGTAGCATAGGTCCTTTCTCGATGTCATCGTGAACGTTATTGTGAGTTGTGCCACAATGACTGACGGGGTACCATTCACTCGTATTGTCATCATCGTCACGACGACTGTAGTTATAGCACTCACCCGAGAGTCTTTGTTAGCGTTAATTGTCTGCGTTTCGACACATCACGACCACCGAGGAGGGTAGAATAGGTCCTCACTCTATGTCATCGTGAGTGTTAGTGTTTGTGATGTAGTGATAATATATTGCGAAAATATGTGATTTATCCTTCGAATAGCGATGTATGCGATATAGTTACATTATGATCCGAATCTCTGGTGCTAGGCATAACGAGTATATCGAGTAGAAACAACGCACAAAAGTGCGGGTTGTTACAGTCTCCCCTACTTTAGGAAATTTCTTCCCGAAATTAATCCAATAGGTAGACCTTTGAGAGTTGATCCTGGATAAGTAGCGATACAACGAGTTAATCGGGTGAGAGTTGACAAGCGAGAGTGTTTCGAATAAGAGAGATCGATTGCGATAGCGAGAAGCGACGTAATGACCAAAGGAGCATCCCACGAGTTGGCGTTCCAAGAGTACCTCGAGTCGCGAAGAATTTGTAAGTTCGATGCGACTGAAATTTTAAAGAACTTTGAAAGGTTTCTCATGACGTAGGGTTAACTGAGTCGATTGTTAACCAACGTTGCAAGAAAGTTTAGGTTTTAAACATTTTAAGGAATTCGAAAATTAAAACTGGGGTTACGGAAACTCTCCTAGGACCTGGGTTCAATGCTGAACTCGATGTCGACCCAACGTCTTAAGAAAGATTTCGTTTTGATATTGCAAAAGTTTTTTTTTAAAGAAAAACTGGACTTATGAGACTTCCCTTGGGCATGGAGTTAAGCTGATTTGAAGTTACCTCCACATTGTGAGGAAATTTCACTTGTCCAATGGTTTTAATAAAAAAAATTTAAAAATCAGTTTTTAACAGTTTGAAAAGTTAATTAACATCGAGCCCCACTTGGCACTTTCTCACGAAAGTTTGGTAATATGGTTAAAACACTTATATATAGGAAGTACCAACGGCGTATCCACCATGTTTCTCCATATCACTTCCGTTTCGTGAGGCGGTGTCATGTGGGCCGATATGACACAGATAGAATTTCGCTACCTCGGTCCAATCGATAGGAAGTTGGACCAAGTTGAAGATAGAATCGAATAGGTTAAACAAGCGAGTTGAATTGCGAACGTTGCTATAACAGCGTGCGCGAATAACCTGGTGACATGAAATGCTTATGCGTCGTGTCTGGTTAGGCGTCGAGCGATAGACGATAAGCGATTAGCGCGATGTCGATTAGATTCCACATTGAACCCGCATGGCACGTTTCCACGAGAGCTTGCTAACATGGTGAAACACCACGTTTAACCAGGCTAGTTTGCCTTGTGAAGCGATGTCATGCGTGTTATTACCACATAGGTTGTACCAAACGAGCGAATAAGCGGTAGATTATACACGATAAGCGATAAGCGATTAGGTGATTAAGCGAATAACATAAACACAACACTAGTAACGACGACGACGATAATTGAATTACGATAAGCGGCAGTTGTTGCGTTGCAAGCGATGGAGGTATGCGCGATTTATGCGGTTCGATTTGATTGATTAACACCACAGAATTTAACTAACATCAGACCCCACATGGCCTGTTTCCACGAAAGCCCGCGGATATGACTAAAACACCTTGCTTTAACCATATGATCTTTGTCTCGTGAAGCGAGGTCACGTGTGCTAACTTAACACAAACACTCAGATAACGGTAGTCGATAGCGATAAATTGATACACAACAAGCGATATGGATTCACATAATAAGCGATAGAGGTTGCGAGATACACATGATAAGCGATTACGATTAGCCGAGTTTTGTTTCGAATAAGCTTTACGTTACGTTGCGACGCATCACAATTATCGAGGAGGGTAGAATAGGTCCTCACCCGACAACATCGTGAGCGTTAATGCGCTTGATGAGATTGATTGCTATAGACTTACGACCAGTCTTGCGTTGATGCAATTGTCCTGCGAGGTAGACTCTCCAGAGTCCATCGTTGAGGCGATTGCATTGCGTTTGCAGACTTATGACAAGTCTTGCGATGATGCAATTTCAGTTGTTACGCCTTGCGATTGAGTGTAGTGTGTTGAAAATAATCACAATAGTATATAGGTCTAGTAACGTTCAACTCCACGTGGCACTTTCTTCACGAAACTTCGGTAGTATGGCAAAACACACCTTGCTTTACCCCTATTACTTAAATCTCGTGTTTCGGTGTCATACTTTATCGAAACGCTTATGGCACCTTAGAAGTCACTACGATCTCCGTGCACTGACCCAAATAATCCCGTGTGCACCCGTGATTAATTGTTCCTTGCACGTTTATCGTACCTCGTTCTAAGAGTGTAGTGAGGGTAAAACACATTATTTCGTGATATAGTAGATAGTATGTGTGTGAATCTAGTCTAAGTGCAACGACTAGAGAGTGAAAGAGAAAGCGAAAGCGAGAATCAAGGTTATGCATTATGGCACATTGAGTAATAGAGTAGGTTCAAAACTTCGAAAGTAACGTTGAAAATCGTATCATTACAACTTTATCCTACGCTTGCTAGATGTTTGATGCTGAAGACTTTTTGCTGGAGCGGTTGTTGTTGTACTCACGTTCGCGGTTCGATGTGGCAGTTGCGGGTGAAGTGACCGTAACGATTGCAGTTATTGCAATAGCGACAGTCTGCCCCAACTGGATGATGGTAGGTACACGAGTAACACTGAGGATGAGCTCCAGTGTAAGCTCGTTTTGGAAACACCGAAACTGATTGAAGAGGTTTCGGTTGCAGCAGTTTGGTTGTTGATGAGCTTCGACTTGAAGTCTTTCGCTTACGGCTGGGTTTGTCGGTGTCTTGCGAAGAGGAGTCATCGTTGGAGGATTCGTCTGAGGACTCACTTGCAGGATCTTTGGTCGAGTTGTCGGAAGATCCGTCGGTAGATTTTTCAGATGAGTCGGCAACAGATTCGTCAGCAGATTCGTCAGAAGAATAGTCAGCAGATTCGTCCGAAGAATCGTCAGCAGATTCGTCAGGAGAATTGTTGACAGGATCGCCTGAAGAATTAGTGGCGATCGCTTGATAGGCTTGATTAACAGGATTCTTGGAGTAAAACCCCTCTACGAGTCGTTTGTTGTTGATTTCTGCGGCTAAGCAGTAGGTTTCTTCGATGGTAGCAGGTCTTGCAGCTTCGACAAAATCACCCACACACTCAGGCAAGCCGCGAATGTACTTTGAAATGGCTTTTTCTGAAGTGTTGACTTGACTTGGGCAGATTATGCTAAGCTATTTGAACCTTGCGGTGTAACCAGCGTTGTCACTTTCGACTTGCTTGATTTTCCAGAATTCGTCTTCCAGCTTCTGAATTTCGTGAGGAGGACAGTACTCTTTCTTCATGAGCTCTTTCAGCTCATTCCAAGAGAGAGCGTAAGCTGCGGAGATCCCACGTTTGTTACGTTTAGCGGTCCACCAGTCGAGTGCTCGTGATTGAAATACTCCGGTAGCGCAAGTAGTACGGAAACTATCGGGACACCCACTTTGACGAAGGGTAACTTCGATAGAATCGAACCACTGGAGTAGTTGAGTCACACCTCTTTCACCCGTGAATCCCATCGGGTCACAGGCTTTGAAGTGTTTGTAAAGAAAAGCAGATTGCGGCGCTTCCGTCTTGGAGTCTTCCGAGGCTCGAGAGTTGCTGAGAGAATGCACTCGAGCGGCAATTTGAGGAATACGCTTAACCACTTCCTTAGTCACAAGTGATGCAATACTCTTATCGGCGCTTCGTCCTTCTCCTAGCTACTCGTCTCGAGGTAGAGTTGTTGGAAGGCATCTAGACAGGAAGAGACTTGGAATGAGATTCGATCATAATGATTTTTGAGTTTGCGTTGCGATTTGAGCACGTTCAACTTGTTGCAAGTAATATAATAGACTTCACATAGGAGCCACATAGGAGACACGAAATTCCTAAGTTCTCACACACTGACTTGTTGTTCATACGTATGTATAGGTGTTTATATAATTGTAATTTGTATTCTTACACATACAGGTCGATTTAGGATATGCGAGGACGCGTTGAAGTGAGAAAGCGAGAGCGAAGGCGATAGATTATGCATTAGTTTTGTTGCGAACATTCAGATTGCATTTTAGATTGCGATGGTTGTGCGATTTATGCGTTTATAAAGCAGGTAGTGAAAATCGTTAAATCGAGAAATCGATGAAGTGTAAAGTTTCAAAATACACAAACGTGAACAAGTTCCAACCATTCGTAAAGTCGGCGGTTCGTATGATAGAGTGCCTTGGGTGTTTTAGGCGTCGACTACCCAAGGTAACCCAACTATACTTAACAAGTTCGTGCACGCGCGTTAACCTAGAAGACTCCATGCTTCCACTGGGATGCAGCTCATGGCATTCGTCTTCCTAGTCATTACGTGGCTCGAGTTATCATGATAGTCGAGTCCTTGGTGAGATCTTTTGAAACTAATTTAGAGAGTGGAACGTCTTATTAAGGTACGGGTTTCACCCCTGACTTAACAGTTTCGTTCCTCATTGTGGTTATGCTCTTCGAAATAAATTCGTGAGTTCCACTAGATTTCGAAATGGAGACTTTCGTCGAGATGTGGACGTCACTCCTAACTCGATGAAAGGTTCCCGTGCTAGAAAAATGCGCTGAGTGAGCGATCTCATCGAGAGTTCTTGGTTTCACACTGGTCTCGACAGGATCACTCGGTTTCGTTATGCGAGTACTTTTGAAAACATGTGTATTGTGTCAGCCTTAGGAAAGGCTAAGTAGTATTCCGGCCTTAGGAAAGGCTCCTTCGCGTGAAGCTGTAGTACGCGGTGTTCACATAAAGTTGTATCTTTTAGCAATTTCGATCGGGAGTATCGAGTAGGCCCGATACAAACCCTACTGGGTTCGTACGAGTCGGCCTGTTGGTACCTAGACTTTAGACTAGGTCAATTTCTAAGACGTCGAACCGGACTAGGTCGAGTCTGACCTAATTCCCTATAGTTATGGCTCTGATACCAATCTGTCACACCCCAACCGATGGCGGAATCATCGGGGCGCGGCACTAGGCGAATCAGATTGTTCAAGAGAATCCATAACAACTATATTGCGATAATATTTAATACATTCGTTATCCCATACTAACAAATAATACAATCACGTAAGTTATCACAGATTTTCTTGTCCCCTCGAACAATGCAAATCCGACAACCTAGATTTTAGTTGAGTTTCTAGACTTCCTAGCTTGATTTGATATAGTCTGCGATCTAACCTGCAAAATACGTTAAAATATTTGTCAATACAAAAGCATTGGCGAGTATACAGGTTTGATATGTAGCATAAAAGAATAAAACGTGTAGCGAATTTCCACATGCATAAACGTAACACGCAACATATTTACTCACAAAGCTGATACTACCAACTAAGTCCTCGATGCTCGAATATGCGATGGCAAACTAGACCCCGTCGGGCGCAGTAGTACTATACTAGTCGTGGTGGGACGTCGCGAGTATAAGCCCTAGCACATATGCAACTAGCATCACGTATATCTATGCATAACAGTTATTCGCAAGTGATAATTCGTTTGATTGAATAATTCGTTTGATAAGTTCGATTTGTTAGAAACGTATGTTACACCCAAAATGCGATTAAAAAAGGGTTCAAGTATACTCACAGCGCGTGTTTAGCGATGGCACAATTTGATTGGATCGGTTAGGAGTACGTCTGCGTTAAACGGTGAACGGTTTTAAGTGGGAAGTAGCATTGTATGGTAGTTATCCAGTCGAATACCCATCCGGTCGGATGACATATAATCCCATCTGGTCGAATACCCATCCGGTCGGATGACAGTACAATGGGTCGGATGACATATAATCCCATCCGGTCGAATGACAGTTCAACGGGTCGGATGACATATAATCCCATCCGGTCGAATGACAGTTCAACGGGTCGGATGACATATAATCCCATCCGGTCGAATGACAGTTCAATAGGTCGGATGGCATATTATCCCATCCGGTCGGATAATCGTGTTGACTTGGTCTGATTGCTATCATCCGTTCGGATGACATGTTATCCGTTCGGATGACATGTTATCCGTTCGGATGACACGTCTGTTTTATCGTTCGGAACAACTGTTTTCGAGTGTTTTTGGACGGAATACATGCGGTTTTACTAGGGCAGTGTAATTTCGTATAAACAATTGAAATCCCATCAGTTCCGACCCGTTCTAACGGCCGGGAATCACCCCGTTCCATCAGATCTGGCCGTTCTTGAGGGTTCTTCATGGTTAACTCGAAATCGCACAGTTCCTTGATTAAATACATAGATTTAGGTGAGATTTGTTATCAAAACATGTGGAAATCACCCAGATCTGAGTCGTTTATGGTGGGATGAGGTCACAACTTGAAGTTCATATGAACTCATGGTGACATCACCTTAAAACACCTCAAATCAGTAGATTTCATGGTTAGAATTTGAGTTTCGAAAGATAGAATGATGTAGAATTGCGTATAGATCATAGAAGTACAAGTTTTAGGTTGAAATCTTACCGGAATCGCGAGGAATCGAGAGAAAAGGGTCCTAGAGCGTGTTTGGTCGCGTGAGAGATGTGACATGTTATTTATAGGCAACAGAGGAGAAATGGGAATGTTGAGTCGAATGGCCATCGCAACGCTCGAAAAACGGAGAAGTTCCTCGCGCCGGAATGGCCATCCGTTCGGATGGCCATCCGTTCGAATGGCCACTCCGGCGCGAGGAACTTCTCCGTTTTTCGAGCGTTGCGATGGTTTTTGGAGTACGTGCTTTCTATTGTTAATTTATATTATTATTATATATGTATATATATCACTAAGGGTCGTATTTATGTATCCATATTCCAAAGTTTCGATATAACAATCGGTTTTCGTTTGGGTATGCGATTATTAGCGACGTTTCACAGCCATCAAGGAGGGTAGCATAGGTCCTTTCTCGATGTCATCGTGAACGTTATTGTGAGTTGTGCCACAATGACTGACGGGGTACCATTCACTCATATTGTCATCATCGTCACGACGACTGGAGTTATAGCACTCACCCGAGAGTCTTTGTTAGCGTTAATTGTCTGCGTTTCGACACATCACGGCCACCGAGGAGGGTAGAATAGGTCCTCACTCAATGTCATCGTGAGTGTTAGTGTTTGTGATGTAGTGATAATATATTGCGAAAATATGCGATTTATCCTTCGAATAGCGATGTATGCGATATAGTTACATTATGATCCGAATCTCTGGTGCTAGGCGTAACGAGTATATCGAGTAGTAACAATGCACAAAAGTGCGGGTTGTTACAAACACGCTTGGGTTTCGATTCCTTTCGACTAAGTGCGTCAGCCACAACGTTGGCCTTACCCGGATGATACTTGATTGCACAATCATAATCGTTTAAAAGTTCTACCCAGCGACGCTGTCGCATATTCAAATCCTTCTGGTCGAAAATATGCTGAAGGCTCCTGTGGTCGGTATAAATAGTGCATTTAGTATCGTACATGTAATGCCTCCAGATTTTGAGCGCAAATACTACAGCTCCCAACTCCAAGTCGAGTGTCATATAATTCTTCTCGTGAACCTTCAACTGTAGAGAAGCATAAGCTATCACATTGTTGCGTTGCATCAGCACGCTTCCAAGACCCTGAATAGAAGCATCACAATATACCACAAAATCTTCTGTACCTTCAGGTAGAGACAAAATCGGTGCACTGCAGAGTTTCTGTTTTAATAACTGGAAAGCCTCTTCTTGTTTCGTTCCCCAAGAGTATACTATTCCCTTCTGTGTCAACGAGGTGAGGGGTTGCACGATCTTTGTCACGGCCCCCGACCCGGTTTGACCCGTCTCAGGAGCTGCGGGACAGAAATCCCGTGGTATTTATTTAATTGAGTTTAACAGCGGAAGTTTAACATCGGGATCGTTTAAAGCTAAATTTTCCCGATTTATTTTATTTCACAATTTGGGATAAAACCCCGAAAATTTACAATATTATGTTTTTACTATGAAATCGTGATATTACAAAATTTATTTCTTTATTTTATAATGAGCCACTATCTTAAGCTTGAAATGCTCCCCAACACTTTTCCTGAATTACAACAGATCACCTGAAACATGTTTGAAAAAGGTTTTGTCAGCGGAAAATACTGAGTGAATCATTCATTTTACTAAAACGACACATTTGTTATAATTTACAGTATTAAAGAAGATTACAATGTTTCTGATATCAAACCAATTACCCACAGTACTTTGTCACTCGACCCATTGGCCCTTCCGTCCAATGGTGTCTGTGACTATGGTCATATCACCCATTGGCTGCCCCAATGGTGAAGATTATCAAGTAATGTATACAAAACCCCACATACCGGCTGTAATATGGTGATTACATAAACTTAATCCCTGTAATTATAACTTTGAAATAAATAGGGTTTTTGTAAAGCAATTTGATAAAAAGAGAATGACTCACAATTTATAGGTAAATTTTTACCCCCCTCGCGTGACGCGAGGGGTCCTGCCCTAGGCGTCGCGTGACGCGAGGCCTCCTATTCTACCATAGGGTTGCTACGTGCATGGGTAGGCTTGCTGAGTCAACAGTTTCTCAAATTTCGAATTTGACAGAGAGTTATTTGGATAATCGTAACTAGGGTTTTACCCCCCCTGAGTTTTAGGGGCCCTAATCCTGATTCTGAAAATTATGAAAATTTTAGGGTTTGTTCAGAATCACTTGGGTGTCTCAATTAGGGTTTCCTATTGGACAATTAAAATACTAAATAGTACTTTTTGATAAGAGTTGTTACATTCTCCCCACCTTAATAAAAATCTCGTCCTCGAGATTTACTGGAATAAGTGAGGATACTTTCTCTTCATTTCTGATTCCATCTCCCAAGTGTATTCAGGTCCTCTCCTTGAATCCCACTTTACTTTAACTAACACTAGTCGTTTGTGCTTGAGAAACTTCACTTTTCTGTCTTCTATCTGAAGAGGTTTCTCCACAAATTTTAACTTTTTGTTTACCTCTATATCTTGAAGAGGTACTACCAGAGATTCATCTGCTAGACATTTCTTGAGATTGGATACATGAAATACATCATGTACTCCAGCTAATTCTTCTGGTAGTTGTAAACGATAAGCTACTGGTCCTATACGTTGGATCACTGGAAATGGTCCTACGTATCTTGGACTTAGCTTTCCTTTCTTACCGAATCTAACAACTCCTTTCCAAGGAGAAACTTTCAACAGTACTCTGTCTCCAACTTGGAATTCTAACGGCTTGCATCTATTATCTGCATAACTTTTCTGGCGATCTCGAGCAGTCTTCAGTCTTTCCTTGATTTGAGTAATCTTATCAGTCGTTTCTTGCACAATTTCAGGACCTGATAATTGACTTTCTCCTATTTCTGCCCAACAAACTGGAGTTCTGCACTTTCTTCCATATAGTGCTTCAAATGGGGCAGTTTCAATACTTGAATGGTAGCTATTGTTATAGGATAATTCAATTAATGGTAAGTGATCATCCCAATTCCCACCAAAATCTATCACACATGCTCGGAGCATGTCTTCTAGAGTTTGGATTGTCCTTTCACTTTGTCCATCTGTTTGGGGATGATATGCAGTGCTTAGGTTTAGTCGAGTTCCCATAGCTTGCTGGAAACTTTTCCAGAAATGGGAAGTAAAACGACTATCCCTATCCGAAACAATGGAGAGTGGAACTCCATGTAAGGATACAACTTCATCTACATACAATTTAGCCAATCTTTCCATGCTAAAGGTTTCTTTTATTGGTAAAAAGTGAGCTGATTTGGTTAATCGATCCACAATTACCCAAATTGCATCATTACCTTTTCTGGTTTTGGGTAACTTAGTAACAAAATCCATTGTTATAAGTTCCCATTTCCATACTGGCATTTCTAATTGTTGTAGTAATCCTGAAGGTTTCTGATGTTCTGCCTTAACTTGTGAACAAGTAAGACATTTAGAAACATAGCTGGCTATGTCCTTTTTCATTCCTATCCACCAAAAGTTCTTTCTTAAATCTTGGTACATCTTATTGTTTCCTGGATGCATAGTGTACCTAGATTTATGAGCTTCTTCTAAAATCTTAGGTCTTAAGTCTCCCTGCTTAGGTACCCAAATTCTACTTTTGTGGAATCTCCAAATTCCATCAACTCCTTGTTTTAATTCCTTGATTCGTCCTTTCATTCCTTCAGCATCATCCTTGATTGCTGTAGTTTGAACATTCTTTAATTGTTCCATTAAATCTATTTGTAGATTTAATCTGAGAGCACGAACCCGTCGTTGTTTCTCATAATACTTACGACTTAAGGCATCTGCAACTACATTTGCCTTTCCCTCATGATATTGAATATCACAGTCGTAGTCGCTTAAGATTTCCATCCATCTCCTTTGCCTCATGTTTAACTCTTTTTGCCCAAATATATATCTTAAACTCTTATGATCTGTATAGATAGTAAATTTACTTCCGTACAGATAATGTCTCCAAATCTTAAGGGCAAAAATTACGGCTCCTAATTCTAAATCATGAGTCGTATAGTTTTCTTCGTGCTTTTTCAATTGCCTTGATGCGTACGCAATTACCTTCTTGCGTTGCATAAGCACACATCAAAATCCTAATTTTGAAGCATCACAATATACTTCAAAATCTTCAGTTCCTTCTGGTAAGGCTAAGATTGGTGCATGGGTTAGTTTCTGTTTCAGAATTCTAAAAGCTTCTTCTTGTTTGGGTCCCCATTCAAACTTAGTGGCTTTACAGGTTAGCTTAGTTAATGGTACAGCTATCTTGGAAAAATCCTTAATAAACCGTCTATAATACCCAGCTAATCCTATAAAACTTCTTATTTCCATTGCTGTTTGTGGAACCTTCCATTTGGTAATTGCTTCTATCTTAGCGGGATCTACATGAATACCTTCGTGATTCACCATGTGTCCTAAAAATTGCACTTCCTTTAGCCAAAATTCGCATTTCGAGAATTTGGCGTACAACTTTTCTTTTCTTAACAAAGTTAAGAGTGCATGAAGATGTTCACAATACTCTGTCTGACTTTTGGAATAAATAAGTATATCATCTATGAAGACAATTACAAATTTATCCAAATACGGTTTACAGATCCTATTCATCATGTCCATAAATGCTGCAGGTGCATTTGTTAATCCGAAGGGCATGACTGTAAACTCGTAATGACCATACCTAGTTCTGAAAGCAGTCTTAGATATGTCTTCTTCTTGTACCTTTAATTGATGATATCCGGAGCGTAAATCTATCTTAGAAAAATATCTAGCCCCCTGAAGTTGATCAAAAAGATCATCAATCCTAGGTAATGGATATCGATTCTTAATTGTAACCTTATTCAATTCCCTATAATCGATACACATTCTCATTGAACCATCCTTTTTCTTCACAAACAACACTGGCGCTCCCCAAGGGGATGAGCTAGGTTGTATGAATCCTTTACTTAGTAATTCATCTAATTGCTTTTTCAGTTCTAACATTTCTGTGGGTGCTAACCGATAAGGTACCTTGGCTATCGGTGTAGTTCCTGGAATTAGATGAATCCTAAATTCTACTTCCCTGTCTGGAGGTAATCCCGGTAAATCTTCTGGAAATACATCAGGATATTCTGAGACTATTGGTATTTCCTTAAGATCTTTACCCTTAGTGCTAATGATTACCGAAATCATATACACTATTCCTTGTTTTCGTTCATAATTAGCAACTTTCATTACCGATATGAACTTCATGGGCTTACGTGGTTTATTTCCTGTAATCCTAATTACTTCTCCGGTGGGTGATTGAATTTCTATGGAATTCTGATCACAAAGGATTCTAGCATGGTTGGCTACTAACCAATCCATTCCTAATACAACATCAAATTCAGCCAAATTCATCGGCAATAGTTTTGCAGAGAATTTATGTCCTAAAAGTTCTATGTTTCCTTCTTGCAAAACTTTATCTATTTTAACTGAATTTCCGTCTGCTGTTTCAACTGTAAAAATCTGCCTAATATTGGTTAAAGGTAAACTAAGAGCTTGGCAGAATGAAGTATTTATAAAACTTTGGTTTGCACCAGAGTCAAATAATACTTTGGCGTAAACGTTGTGAACTAAGAACGTACCCGCTATCACATCCGGAATGAGTTCTGCTTCTTGAGTGGTCAGCTGGAATGCTCTGACATTCTTCTTAGTAGCTCCTTCATTTGCCTTAGGTTTGTTGTCTACTGGTTTAACCAATTTAGGACATTCTGTTTTATAATGCCCTGTTTCTCCATAGTTAAAACAGATTACGGTTTTCTTTCTGCAGTTGTCTTCACGGTGTCCTATACTCTTGCAAAGGTTGCAGGTTACATTACATTTTCCGTAATGCTTCCTTTTGCAATTTCTACAGAAAGGCGGATTTGAATATTGCCCTGTTCCTCTTTTCTTGAAATTATTACTATTACCCGCCCGAAATCCTTGGGTAATTTTCTGAGCCAGTTCCTTTTTCCTATCTTCATCTCTTGTGCGCACCTGTTCATCGGTTAGAGTATTAGCTAATTCTACCGCATCATCAATAGTGCGAGGTCTCGCAGCTTTAACAATATTGCGGATTTCGCTAATTAGCCCCCAAATATAGCGAGAAATGAGTACCGGTTCTGGCAAAGCCAGTGTTGGTACCACTCTAGCATATTCGAAGAATGTCGAGGTATAACCACGACAATCTACACCTATCATCCGATGATTTAGAAACTTATTCGTCATCTGTTCTTTTTCATACTCGGGACAGAATTTTCTTTCCACAAAACCCTTAAATTCTTCCCAAGTCATAGCATAAGCTATTACTCTTCCTTTTGATTGTAACACAGTGTTCCACCATTCGAGTGCTCCTTCTTTGAACAGATTGGATGCATACATGACCTGATCATCTTTACCACATTTACTTATTGCAATGACTGCTTCGGTTTTCTCTAACCAACGCAATAATGCAGTTGCTCCTTCATTGCCTGCAAATTCAGTGGGTTTACAAGCAAGGAATTCTTTGAAAGTGCAACCAGGCGTTGCAGTTTTCATTTTCTTGGGTAATGGAGCTTGATGTGGTTCCCTATTATGATTAACATGATTATTGCCTCCATTTACACTATTACTGAAGTTATCTTCAGTAATCTGTTTACTAGGGACAATTTGTTGCGGTTCGATTGGATTCTTTATAGCAGCAACGAATGCTGGAATAGCATTAGCTATCCCTTGAGCAACAATGTTTTCGATATCTTGCCGAGTCATATATTGATCTCTTGAATGTTGCTCAGACTGATTAACTTCATTTATAGGTTCATTACCACTGTTTGCCATCTGATAATGTATATATAAATTTTTATTAGTATCTGCTAAATAACAATTATATACAAATAATCAGAAAATTCTACAATACATGTATAGTCAAAACAATCGATTTCTCGATTTCATTTTATATCTAGTATAGTATGCATCATTACTCGCAAATATCTTACAGAGTTTTATTCGTTATTTACAGACTAATTTTTACTATTACTATTATACAACCACCGTTTTACCATCCTACTATCTCTCTTCACTTGCCGTTCTAAAAACGCAGTTCCCTCTCATCGTACTTCCAGGCAATTTGTTCCCCTATTTCCCTGATTCTAGTTCCCGCATCAAACAACTCTTCACCAAAGTGGCGAAGTTCAGCCATGTTTTCATTACTCATGGGTGGATTAGGTAGGGGTTCTGGATCGAATTGTGGAAGAAAAGAGTAAGGATCATTGACAATATTTTGAAATTGCCAATCGTTCGTCCACCATTCATCCATTCCTATGGGTTGGGAGTGGACTATTGGGTCTGGAATTGCTGGTTCCCAATTCATAGGGAGTTGGTTTTCAAGAGGATAATTAAAAATATTATTATTAGTATTATTATTGACAGGATGAATAGTTTCACAGCTTGCCAATAGGAAATCTATCTCATCTTGAAAGGTCATTCCCTGGTTTTGATTGGAACTCTCTCCGATTTCTATTTGGGTTGGTCTAGAGCCTTGCCCGACTTCCATTACTATGTCTTTAGTACCTTCCTCCATCTGCATTCCTATCTCCTTAACCTCTTCCTTGTCTTCAGTTTCCATTTCCTATTGTTTAGAACTTTCTCCGGTTATAATTTCTTTTCCCTTTTTCAAAGGATTGTTTATTTTGGGAAGTTTTGTAGTTGGCTTTTTCTTACGTATACGACTCCCCCAAACGTATTTCCTTCTTTTCTTGGGTTTTGGCTTTTTCAAGGGTGGAGCATTGAATTCTACAGGTTGTTCTATATCAGGAAAGTATCCAGTACATTCTTTGGAAACTTCTATATTCACCGGGTAAAGATTAAGGTTCTGAAAGGCTTCAGATATCCCACTCATGCTGATGTAGCATATATGCAAAAATGCATAAAATACTAAGTTAAAACCTTAAAATATAAAATAACCTTTACACTGTGTACTGATTTATTACAAAGATAACTAAAAAACACACTTAAGGTTTGAAATTTTATTTATTGCACAGGGTTTCTAGATTTTAAGGGTAAAGTGCTAAAACTTTAAAATATTTAAAGATTTATATTTTCTGCTACTGTGGCTAGCATATATAAATTTGACCATTTTTTATCTAGCTTATCTTCCCAAGGTGATTTATCAATAAATTCCTGGGTTTCCCGTTTAATCTTCTTTTCTCGGATTTTCTCTTTACTTTCCTTAATAATCATTTCCCTCCTTCTAGGAGAAAGTGATTCCTCGTATTGTGCCTTTCGCACAAATATTCCTTCTTCAGGAATTTCAGCCTGATTCGAGGATTTGGTTCGGGATGAACTTCCCTTCTCATTGTATGATCTATCTAATTTAAGATAGATACTTGACAGCTTTTGCTTACCCATACTGTAACTAACAAATAATCAGTTAATAATACACAGAATCACATAATAGTAATCAGGAAAAATTAAGTATTTCTAAATACTTAATTAGCTTAACTCAGTGGCTCTGATACCAACTTATTTCTGTCACGGCCCCCGACCCGGTTTGACCCGTCTCAGGAGCTGCGGGACAGAAATCCCGTGGTATTTATTTAATTGAGTTTAACAGCGGAAGTTTAACATCAGGATCGTTTAAAGCTAAATTTTCCCGATTTATTTTATTTCACAATTCGGGATAAAACCCCGAAAATTTACAATATTATGTTTTTACTATGAAATCATGATATTACAAAATTTATTTCTTTATTTTATAATGAGCCACTATCTTAAGCTTGAAATACTCCCCAGCACTTTTCCTGAATTACAACAGATCACCTTAAACATGTTTGAAAAATGTTTTGTCAGCGGGAAATACTGAGTGAATCATTCATTTTACTAAAACGACACATTTGTTATAATTTACAGTATTAAGGAAGATTACAATGTTTCTGATATCAAACCAATTACCCACAGTACTTTGTCACTCGACCCATTGGCCCTTCCGTCCAATGGTGTCTGTGACTATGGTCATATCACCCATTGGCTGCCCCAATGGTGAAGATTATCAAGTAATGTATACAAAACCCCACATACCGGCTGTAATATGGTGATTACATAAACTTAATCCCTGTAATTATAACTTTGAAATAAATAGGGTTTTTGTAAAGCAATTTGATAAAAAGAGAATGACTCACAATTTATAGGTAAATTTTTACCCCCCTCGCGTGACGCGAGGGGTCCTGCCCTAGGCGTCGCGTGACGCGAGGCCTCATATTCTACCATAGGGTTGCTACGTGCATGGGTAGGCTTGCTGAGTCAACCGTTTCTCAAATTTCGAATTTGACAGAGAGTTATTTGGATAATCGTAACTAGGGTTTTACCCCCCCTGAGTTTTAGGGGCCCTAATCCTGATTCTGAAAATTATGAAAAATTTAGGGTTTGTTCAGAATCACTTGGGTGTCTCAATTAGGGTTTCCTATTGGACAATTAAAATACTAAATAGTACTTTTTGATAAGAGTTGTTACAATCTTCGAAAAGTCTTTAATAAATTTTCGATAATACACAGCGAGACCAAGAAATTGTCGCACCTCCGAAAGATTCTTTGGTGCCACCCAATTTCTAACAGCATCAACCTTTGCAGGATCTATGTGTATCCCCAATTCATTAACAATGTGCCCAAGAAAGTGTACCTCCCGAATCCAAAAGTCACACTTATAAAATTTCGCATAGAGTTGCTCCTTTCTCAGGAGTTCCAAAATAAGACGCAGGTGCCGCTGGTGATCTTCCTTACTCTTCGAGTAGATCAAAATGTCATCGATGAATACTATAATGAAATCGTCGAGATACGGTTTTCATACACGGTTCATGAGATCCATGAAAACCGCTGGCGCGTTCGTCAACCCAAACGGCATAACTAGAAACTCATAATGCCCATACCGCATTCAAAAAGCCGTTTTAGGAACATCCTCCTCTCGGACTCTCACCTGATGATAGCCCGATCTTAAGTCGATCTTCGAATAAAAACTCGACCCTTGCAACTGGTCAAACAAGTCGTCAATGTGTGGCAATGGATAGCGGTTCTTGATAGTCACTTTGTTGAGCTCTCGATAATCAATACACATACGAAACGACCCGTCTTTCTTCTTTACGAACAGAACTGGGGCTCCCCAAGGCGAAGAGCTGGGTCGAATAAAGCCCCTATCCAGTAACTCTTGCAGTTGATTAGACAACTCCTGCAATTCTCCAGGTGCTAAACGGTAAGGAGCACGAGCTATCGGGGCTGCTCCTGGTGCAAGATCAATCTGAAATTCCACTTGACGGTGAGGAGGTAAACCAGGAAGTTCCTCAGGAAACACATCAGCAAATTCGCGTACAACTGGCAGATCCTCGATCATTCTTTCTCCTGACGGAGTGTCAGTAACAAGTGCTAAAATAGCAGGATACCCCTTTCATAGACACTTCTGCGCTTGCATAGCCGAGATAATACCAACCATCGCACCACTGCAATGCCCCTGAACCGATAATGACTCTCCACCAGGGAGAGGGATACGCACAATCTTCTCCTTACATAGAATCTCAGCTTGACGTTTGGACAACCAATCCATACCAACTACTATATCAAAGCTACCGAGGGTAACGGGAAGGAGGTCAATATCAAACACTTGACCCACAAGATCTAGTTTACACCCAAAAAGGACATGTGAAGCTTCAATCGTTTTACCATTAGCTAATTCCACTACGTGTTTGACTTCTAAAGGTGTTGGGGTTAACCCTAATCGTCGACCAAACCCAAAGGACACATAACTCCAATCGGCACCGGAATCAAATAACACAGAAGCAATAAGATTGTTCACAGAAAACGTACCAGTCACGACATTGCCGTCGTTCCTAGCATCACCAGCACCGATCGTGAATACCCTTCAACGAGCACCATTGCCCCCATTGTTGCCATTGCCATTGTTATTGTTCCCAGCATTGTTGTTGTTGTTCTGGCGGTTGTTGTCGTTGACATTCTGATTCAGTTGAGGGCAATCCCGCTTGATGTGGCCCTTATCCCTACACTGGAAACACCCCTTCTTAAAGCCCTGGTTCTGATGGGGTTGCTGTCTTGCTGTCACTGATACTGCTGATTTTGCTGCTGCTGCTGCTGCTTTGGCTGCGGGGCTCTACAGTCTTTGGCATCTAATTCCACTACGTGTTTGACTTCTAAAGGTGTTGGGGTTAACCCTAATCGTTGACCAAACCCAAAGGACACATAACTCCAATCGGCACCGAAATCAAATAACACAGAAGCAATAAGATTGTTCACAGAAAACGTACCAGTCACGACATTGCCGTCGTTCCTAGCATCACCAGCACCGATCGTGAATACCCTTCAACGAGCACCATTGCCCCCATTGTTGCCATTGCCATTGTTATTGTTCCCAGCATTGTTGTTGTTGTTCTGGCGGTTGTTGTCGTTGACATTCTGATTCAGTTGAGGGCAATCCCGCTTGATGTGGCCCTTATCCCTACACTGGAAACACCCCTTCTTAAAGCCCTGGTTCTGATGGGGTTGCTGTCTTGCTGTCACTGATACTGCTGATTTTGTTGCTGCTGCTGCTGCTTTGGCTGCGGGGCTCTACAGTCTTTGGCCTCATGGCCCACCTTTTCGCACCTACGACAAGTCCAGACACACTGTCCATAATGATGATAACCACACTGGTTGCACTGTGGCTTCTTTCCAACATAGGAGCCCTGATTCTGATTGCTGCCTTGGCCCTGGTTAACTGAGGACGACTGACTGAAGCTATGGTTATTGCTGTTGTCAGGCCTTTTCTGAGATTGACTCGCACTGGTTGCCTTGTCAGTGTCATTCCACTTGCGCTTGTTATCACTAGTAGGTGTGGTAGTTGTAGCAGTAGAGGTAGTAGCAGATTTACGAGGCGGCAATGAGCCACGCTCGACTTCTTGGTCAGTAATATTATGTGCCAAATGGATGATCTGGGGCAGGTTGTTATGGTTCGTAGCAGTGACATACCCCTTTACAGCTGGTGCTAGGCCCTTGAGGTACAACTCAATTCTTCGAGATGCAGGTCGAGACAGGTTAGGGCATAAAATTACTAGTTCGTGAGATCGTTTCGTGTAAGCCTCGATCTCGGACCCTTCCATCTTTAAGTCGTAGTACTCATTCTCCAATTTCTGAATCTCATCACAAGGACAATACTCCTCCCGCATTAACTCCTTGAATTCATCCCAAGTAGTGGCATTAGCCATCTCGATGCCCAATATTTGCACCTGGGCATTCCACCAAGTTAAGGCACCATCCTCCAAAGTGCCTGTAGCATACTTCACACGGTCCCCCTCAGCCACACGGGTGTTAATCAGATTTGTTAACTGAGCCTAAGTCATCGCGATGTGTCCACGTCCATGACCTCGTCCGCTCATGATTCTATATAAGTAGAGGGAACAAATTTAAGAGTCGTAATGAGGTAAGAGTCAAGTTTCACGTTGAAATCTACAAACTACCAAGTTTACACACAATAGGGCAGAACCCTTCTCACACTCGTTAAACCTCACTAGGACTTACATGCACCTCACGTTATTATTATGTGTGCACCCATAATAATAAGGCAATTTGCATGCTCATCTCAGTGCCTCTTAACTTGTGCTAAAAGTTTCCCCTGAATTCAAATAGCAAAACAAAAGGTATTACAGGATTACGAATCACAAGATTCGAAGAGTAGTGTCACACTATCACCATAGTATCTAGTATGTCGTTTCATGCAAGCTGTGAGTGTGTGATTACTAAACAAGTAATGCATAAAGTAAACAGAAGACGAACCTTGCAATCTGGAGCTGAGTGTCATGGTTGATTTTCGAAGTCATTCGGTTATAGTCTGGTTTTATAAAAACGTTTTAAAACATAGTTCACTATAACCAGTGGCTCTGATACCAAACTGTCACACCCCCAAAATACCACATGCAGGAACGCCGCGGAACGTGTGACGTACCAGGATTCAAGCCACCAATCACATTGAACCAATAAGTAATAATTAAACAAAACATTCAATTCATTTCAAAATAATTAAACCAAGTCATAAGTTAAACCAAAGTGAACGTTCAGCGGAAGCATAATGTAAACTGTAAACCAATAGTTTCAAAACAAGTGTTCATAATCAACGAAGCAAGTATCCAAGAGTCCCTACCCATGACCACTCCAGCACTCCCAGATAGCAAGTCCATATAAAGAATCTAATGACCTGCAAGCATGCAGACAAGTGTGTCAGACGACGCTGGTGAGTTCAAAGTTTTGTTAACCTGTTTAGATACCAGTTACCAGATTAAAACGTTTCACAGATTTGATTTGATGTTATTATTAACTCGAATACCGCAGATGGCTACAAGATGTCTTTGCCCAACCCCAATGCCTCTATCAAAACATTGGTCAAGTGGTCAAGGTAATTAGTTCACGCCCGTCCTCCCCGGTACGGTGTGAGGGTGCCAAACCTAATAGCGCTATCAACTAATAACCTCGTTGCCTCCCCGGCAACTATCGGTAGATGTAAGGGGTCTTAAATGATAGAAATGAGTGTAATAACAAACATCCTAATAACCCAACGTTCCTCCCCGGAACAATTACCAGATATCCCTCCCTGGGATGCATGCTTGGAAAAAGAGCAGTGAACTCACCTTGGTTTGCTCGGTTTGTTTACTTACCCGTTTCCAAGTTAATTATCCAACCCTAACGTGGTTACCAATGAATATCAGTTTCACGACTAAACGAATTATTGTTTTCACACAGTTTGCATCACATACACTAGTTCACAGTATAACAGTAGTCAGTACACCTTTCATTACAAGTTCACATCTCGTTCGAATGTCACATTTATCACATAACGTAGCAGATGGGTTTGTTATACCAAATAATCGCACCAAGTGTCCTATTACCATTTACATGCATCAGGGATCATACATACACACAAGTATCTGTCATAACTAACATCACAGGCTCCTACTGTTCACTTTAGAGACCTACACGGCGAAACTCCTCTTGTGGCGAAAGATCAACTTTCTTCAGGATGAGGTGTGATGAAACAACACATGTTCCGTCGAGTTTACAAGTGACAAAACTCACTATGTTTCGTCGGCTCCCCTATGACGAAAGTCAACTAACTTTCGTCGACAACCCAGGTGACGAAACTCCCCAACTTTCGTCGAAGCCAACTATTCCGAAACATCATTGATGTTTCGTCAGGTCCAGTTACAGTGCCATGGTTTCATTATCGACAGTTAGACATTCAATAGCATAATTAATGGATCAAACAAGGTTACATCATGCTGTTCTTATCAAGCTTAACCACAAATAGCAATTCTCAGTAATATCATTAGCATGGATTTTCACATAAGAACAGACATTGATCAAGATCTATTATAAATTTCATAATCACAAGTTTCCTTGTTAATCCTAAGTCATCAACAACATCAGCCATTTAATCATAGATTCATATCGTGATCAGTCACATACTCTAAGCACACTCTCCTATGATCGAAACCCTAGATTCCAAGTTACACATATGATCCTGTTCGCACAAAACCCTAGTTTCAATGCTAACACTTAATCCCTAAAATCACACAAGATCATAAAAATCAACACAGTATCATCATCTCATCAAATACAACGCTTAGACACTAACCGTAATGCGAAAGGGTTTAGATCAATCGAGGTGGAATGAATGTCTTGAAGTTTCGTCCTGCCGTCGCTAGTTGTAAAGAACTAGGGTTTGAGTTTATGATTGACGGTTTTCGTATCACAAGTTTATGTTTTAAATCGTACACTGTTGGGCCGTAACTACTTGGGCCGGTGGCCCTTATGACGAAACACCCATGTTTCGTCGGTCTAGGTGATGGCGAAACATCAAGGTTTCATCGGCTATGGTTTGTGACGAAACACCAAGTGTTTCGTCGAGTGATGTTTTGCTAGTTCCTAAGTTTTATAACAAGTTCATGATATCTAATCAATCCAATGCAACTTATGCACAAACAATATACAATAACAGTGTTTCGTAAACAAGTAACGTGTCAAGTAAGGACCTTGAAAACTCGAGTTGTCACATCAACTATTCAAACCCTAAATATCATAATGTAAATCACCCTTAAAATCATCGAAACAACATATACACCATAAAAAAAGTCAAACATACTGTGGTATGCGGCTATAAAAAAGGCAAAATATCATCACTAACAAAATACAACCCACCATAGCATAATGAAAATAAAACGAAGCACATGTCTACTATGGTTAGTATGCGGCTATAATAGGCTGCTGGAGGTGGATAATATCAACAAAAAATCATCAAAAATAACAAAGAAACTTTCCCGTGTTTGATCGGCGGTGGTATGGTGGCTGCTAACTGTTCACTGTTGTTGTTGATGATGTTCTGATCGCTGGCGTGCAAGGACGATAAAGAGAGCTGGATAGAATATGTAAGGGTTTTGGGCTTGTTTATTTTATTTTAGTTTGAAATATTGTTGATTTGTTGGGTTTGTTTATTGGGCTAAGACTTAGTAGTGGGCTAGCTAAATGTATTGGGTATTTGGGTTTAGTTATTTAGGTATTAAAAGTTATATAATTTAGGTAGTATTTTTTATAAAATAAGAGTTTACTAAAGAGTATTTTTAAAATATAAGTTGATAACACTTTTTAACTAGGGGTGCAGATGAAAAATTCCAAGGGTTGCGGACGGAAAATTCCATTGGGTGCGGACGAAAAATTCCAAAAGGTGCGAACGTGATTTTCGACGGAACTTAGCACTAAATTTTTTTTCCCGGGGGTGCGCCCGCTCACCTTGGGTTGGGCTTAGGTCCGCCCCTGGAGCCTATCAACTTGTAAACCCTAAACAACCCATATTCGCCGTCTTCAACCAGCCGTCGAACCATCAACCTTCAGTCTTCAACCTTCAATCAGGTTTTTGGCAATTTTTATTAGGAACAGCAATGACAGGAAGCATTAGGAGATTGATTGTTTCGAAAAAAAAACAAGACACAAAGGCAGAAGACGACAAAAGCAACAAAAGGCCAATATTTGTTTTTTTTTCGAAAAAAAAAGGGACCAAGTTGAGACGGCAGACTTGAAACACAGGCGACAAAAGCAATTGGTGAATATTATCACTTTTCGCCCAAGATCAGTGGAAGAGGAGTTCAACCAGCCCTGCAACACGTTACCTGACGAACAATTGACTGTTGACGAACAATTGACTGGTGACGAACAATCACTGTTACCTGCGCCGAACAATCACTGTTGACGAACAATTGACCTGCAACAACAACTGATGAACAATTGACCTGCAACTTGGCCTACCTCAGGTATCAAAAATCACTGTTTTTACTCATCATGACAACAATTACTGCTTTCAGCATTCAAGAACGTACATCCCATAATTCCCACAAGTTTGCATTAAATCTTACACCAAAAAATTATGGCTACTGGAAAGCCATGATGGAACCGTTTTTAAAAGCCAATGGATTATATTGTTATGTTGTCAACACGTTATCTTGCCCAGAAGAGAAAATTACAACTGGTGATGCTACTACTACAAACCCTAATTTCACAAACTGGATTGCTAATGATGCACACATCCGCATGATCATTATATCCACCGTTTTCGAGTCTTCGTTTCAACACATCCAAGGAGACACGACTCGTGAAGTGTGGTTAAGTCTAGCACGTGCATATGCTCCTTCGAATTCATCTCATGAGTTCACACTAAAAACGCAGTTTTTAAATATTTCAATGAAAGATGGTGAAAAAGGTATTGATTATCTCAGTCGTGCTCAAGAATATGCAACAACTCTTGCAAATATTGGTGAACCCGTCAAAGACAAAGATCTCGTCATGCTTACTATAGCCGGTTTACGTGAGGAATACCATGGTTTGAAAAGCAACCTTCTTGCCCGCTCCCCACCGGTCCAATTTAATGAGCTTCACGGTCTGATTGGTGATCATGAATATATCACTCGATCCACTGTTTCTTCATCATCGGCCTCTCCACAAGTCTTCAATGTTACCACTGCCGCAACAACTACTTCCCATGCCCCCGATTTGGCTTTGATTCAGCAGCAGATTACCAACCTTCAACTTTTGGCAAACCAACTTGCTTCCACAACTCAACCGTCGGCATCACCATCGGCTCCTCAAGCAAACTATGCTAATCGGTCTGCTTCTTCAAGACCGACCCGTGGATACGATCGGGGCCGTGCATTTTCTCGCGGGGCCGTGGCCGTGGTTGTTCACAAGGCTCTCCCCAATTTTCTTAGGCGTCCACTCAAAATATGGTTTATGGTCATTGCAATAGGTGCGGTATTGGTCATATTCCCTCACAGTGCCCGAATCACATCGGCTCTTCTCGTGGATCACCTCAAGCGAATTATGCTAACTCTGAGGCGGGCTCATATACTACTTGGACATCGGATACAGGCGCTAATTCCCATGGTACTCCTGATCTTGCTAGTATGGACAACTCGGACGTCTATTACGGTAAAGACTCCCTCTATGTTGGTAACGGTAACTCTCTTCCAATTCTTCATGTCGGTTCAAAATCCTTTTTTACCTCAAACAAAAAATTACAACTTAATCACATACTTCATGTCCCGGGCCTACAACGTAACCTACTTTCTGTTCACAAATTTTGCAAAGATAATAACGTTTTCTTTGAATTTCACACTTCTTTTTTTGTTGTGAAGGACTAGGCTACCAGGGCTATCCTCCTCACGGGCCCCAGTGACCAGGGTCTCTACACCATTCGCCTACCTTCTTTTCAACCGGTTTCTAAGATGGTGTTCACTGCTTTTCGAGCTCCACCTACTATGTGGCATCAACGACTTGGGCATCCTCACTTTCGAGTTTTTCAACATATTGTTAAAACATTTTCTTTACCTGTTTCTGACAAACTTTGTTCATCTTTTTGTACTTCTTGTCAATTGGGAAAAATGTCCAAACTTACTTTGCCTATTTCATCTTTTCGTAGTAAAAACATACTTCATTTGGTTTATTGTGATGTTTGGGGCCATACTACCACGTCCTTTGACGGCGATCGTTATTTTTTCATATGTGTTGACCATCATACCCGGTATATGTGGTATTTCCCGCTCATGCAAAAATCCGACATTTTTAACACCTTTACAAATTTTGTTCGCTTAGTTGAACGCCAATTTAACACCAAACTAAAAAGTGTTCAAACTGATTGGGGTGGTGAGTTTCGGAACCTTACTCAGTTTTTTACATCCCATGGTATTTTACATCGTCGCTCGTGTCCTCATACGAGTGAACAGAATGGCATTGTCGAGCGTCGCCACCGCCACGTCGTGGAAACCGGTCTCACCTTACTCTCCCAATCCAAACTACCTCAAACTTTTTGGTCATTCGCCTTTCAAACCGTCGTCTACCTCATCAATCGTCTACCTTCTCGTCTTTCCTCAAACAAATCCCCATATCAACTAGTTTTCCAACGTCCTCCTGATTACTCATTTATTCGAGTGTTCGGATGTCTCTGTTTTCCTTATTACGTCCATATAACCAACACAAAATTGATTTTCATTCTACTCCTTGTATATTTCTCGGTTATAGCCCATCTCATCATAGATATCAATGCCTTGATCAAACTACTCACCAAATCTACATTGCTCGCCATGTCCGATTTAACGAGTATGTTTTTCCCTCCCTTACTGAACCCTCAATCGACCCTCCTTCATCCTCCACAGCCGCTACTTCCTTTTCTACAATTCCTGATCCACCATTAACCATTTTCGATAACCCATCCATTCTTACAACCGAACCATCGCCACCCACCCCTCCTATTTCCGAACCTGTCCAAACTGCCCCTATTCCTCAAACAAACACCACCCAACCTACTTCCTATCCTTCACAACCAACCACGCCCCGTTACCGACCTCCTCATCTTCGGCCACATCCTAAACCCCGAAAATTTTTTGACCCTTCAGCCAGTATCGCCACCACCGCTACCGTTCCTTCTGAACCAACTTCCTTTACCGTTACCAACGAATCAGCAGAGTGGCGTCAAGCCATGGCAGCCGAGTTGCACGCACTACACAGAAACGGGACATGGTCGTTAGTTCCTCCGGTTCCAAATTCTAATGTTATTGATTGCAAGTGGATTCACAGGTTGAAAACTGATCAGCATGGGAACCTGACTAGACACAAGGCTCAATTGGTAGCAAAGGGTTTTTTACAGCAGTCTGGCATTGATTATCATGAGACGTTTAGCCCTATGGTCAAACCAGCCACCATCTGCACGGTTCTTTCTCTTGTCGTCTCTAACAATTGGTCTCTCAAACAACTTGATGTGCAAAATGCATTTTTACAGGGTGATCTACATGAAACGGTCTACATGCGTCAACCACCGGGCTTCGAGGATCCTAAACATCCTAATCATGTTTGCAACTTGCACAAATCTCTTTATGGCTTAAAACAGTCGCCGAGGGCATGGTTCACCAAACTCTCAAACGTCTTACAGCATCTTGGTTTTCATGGTTCCAAAACTGATCCATCATTATTTATCCTTAACCGCTCGGGTACACAGGTTTACCTACTAGTTTACGTGGACGACATCATTATTACAGGCAACGATCCCAACACAGTTAATCGCATTATTGCCTCACTTGGTCAGCAGGTATCTCTCACTGACATGGGTCGTCTTACTTACTTTCTTGGTATTGAAGTTCTCCACACCTCTTCAGGTCTTATCCTATCTCAACGGAAGTATATTCAGGAACTTATTGATCGAGCCGGGTTAAAAATCGAAACCGCTTGCAACACCTACAAATGTCAAAACAGATACGATAACCAAGGACGACCCACTTATGCCCGATCCCACAAGATATCGCCATTGTGTTGGAGCACTACAGTATGCCACTTTATCTAGGCCCGACATTGCCTACGCTGTCAGCAGGGTATGTCAGTTCATGCATGAACCTCACGAATCCCATTGGACGGCTGCCAAACGTATAATTCGCTATCTCAAGGGAACGTCTCAACTGGGCCTTCGTTTTACATCGAACTCAACGTCTACATTACATGCCTTTGATGATTCACATTGGGGTGAGCGGTTGGTTCCTATTACAGCATATTCGGATTCCGATTGGGCTGGTTGCCAAGTCGACTGTCGATCCACAGGGGGCTATGCTATCTTTTTGGGTTCTAACTTAGTATCATGGTCAGCTCGTAAGTAGAAAACAGTCTCTAGGTCGTCTACTGAATCCGAATACAAGGCTATTGCTGATACAATTGCTGAACTAATCTGTTTAAAGTCTCTTCTACAAGAACTGGGAGTTAAGTTGAATAAACCCACTCTTTGGTGTGATAATCTTGGAGCTACGTATCTTTCAGCAAACCCGGTGTTTCATGCTAGAACTAAACATGTGGAGGTAGATTTCCATTTCGTTCGTGAGCAAGTCAGCTAAGGAAATCTGAAGATTCAATTTATTAAAACAGATGATCAAATTGCCGACATCTTCACGAAGCCGTTATCAACTCAAAGATTTGAATTTTTAAGATCCATGTTGCAGGTCGTTACCCGCCCTCAACTTGCGGGGGAATGTTAAGCCAAATATTTAATTGTCATAAGTCAGAGGGTTATTATTGTAACTAGTAGAATATATATAAACCTCTTTGTAATCAATATAGGATTATGAATGAAATTATGAGTTGATAAAAATATAAGCAAGAAACAAATAACATATGAGGTAAGGGTCGGTCGGGATGTATAGAGTTTATATGAGTTTAGCAGTTAAAAGTATTATATGTATAATGTTTAATAGGTGTGTGTTTTCTTTTTTAGGTGTACACATAAATATGATGTGTGTGTCTTTATGGCATACATCACATACCAACTTTGGCCATATCAACATCAATGCATGCCTCCATATGGACCACATGACATTTTGCATATATTGATTTATTTTTAAAATTTTACATTTAATTTAATTTAATCTGTATTAAACAACGATGCCCGATCCGAAATCAGATTAATTGGAAATGGAGATATAGAAGGCAACAAAACGATGGAATACTTGGAAGTAAATAAAAGAGACGTGCGGCCTATGCATAGCAACCCGTATGATTAAGAAACGCCACGTGGACCGGTAAAAACAAATAGTTGTTCGTTCATGTTCATTCAAGTTGTAAAATGTATATATAGAAAATATCCGTCTAAGTTCATATCCCATCAAACAAGAATTCGGTATGTTATATGTTCTATATGTGCTTTACTTGTATTGTATATTATGTTATAAGATATAATTTTAAAAAGAGAATATGATTAAAAGTGAGACCGAAACACAAAACTAAACTCGGATCACTTTGACCTTCCACATCCACATCACGTCGGCCACTAGCTGCCTCTACGGGTGTTGTGTGGAATACGCCCATGCTTCACCACGTTGGAGAAGGTGTTATGTTAAGAGCTTTGGTAAAACCAATTAATTCAAATAAATTAGTCACTATATGGTACAAGTAAATTATTGGTTCTTATGAGAGAAAAATGGGGCTCAACAATGATGTTACAATGCAATGTAAAAGAACAAGTAGACACAGACATTTCCACGGGCCGTGACGTTCTTAAAATCAATTAATGACGACCACATTTCTTAATTGTTGTAGGGTCCTTCAATTATATTTCTCATAAATGCATATGATTCCGCATTATTACATAAATAGACACACACATATAATCATTATAGGTGTAATAATTTCTAATATGATTTAAGACTAAGATAGAACTATCCGTATTTGTTAGGCAAGTGTGAAAGAAAAAAGTGATGTAACCTCAACTCATGAAGGTAAGACGGACACTCATACTCAGTTGTTTGAAGATGCGTGACG
Organism: Helianthus tuberosus; assembly: GCA_030545235.1. Taxonomy (NCBI): domain Eukaryota; kingdom Viridiplantae; phylum Streptophyta; class Magnoliopsida; order Asterales; family Asteraceae; genus Helianthus; species Helianthus tuberosus. The sequence continues at coordinate 177,266,550 of CM060423.1, forward strand.
GTAAAATAAGGCTATGCGGTATGGTAGAGGCTCATCCTCGGAGGATGATCCGCCACATAAAACGCCACGTAGGATGGGTGTGAGGATGGGGCAAAGGGAATGAAACTAAGGAAATGGGGGATGAGCCTAAAATATATATATATGAGTTGTATGTATATGTGTGTGAGGATGGTTTTGTCTTGTAGTGCCCGTCTCCAACGTCGGGAGGGCGACGTTCAGGACGAAGCCGGTGGAATGGGGGCTGGTGTGGCGACGGAACTGGACGGGCTGGGGACGACCCCCACACCCTCCAACCTAAGTGCGAAAATGTTTTGTAATTATTTTCTAATCAATATCTATCGATTATCTTTTAACTTGAAATATATTTATCAATTATTTGGTTGGCTAGTTGCATCAAACCCCACACCCAACATTTCACATTTTGAGCAAGTTTCTCGTGATCACACTCACGCCCAACACAACCACACCAACCCAACGCGATGTGTCACGCCCATTGTGCCCACGTGGAATGTCCTACACCCACTTTTATTTTCACTAAGCATGGTTGAAGATATTTTTAACAACAATAAATATACTAGACTAGTTGAATACAGATTTAGTAATATAAACTCGGCCCACCAAAACACTTTTATAGACCTAAATCTTGCTACAACTTTTAATAGTGAATGACAAAATCAACTTTTCCCTTTTATAGTCCTAAATCTTGCTACAACTTTTAATAATGAATGATAAAATCAACTTTAGTCTTTATTGTCTCTATAATGATCATCAAGAAGATAAATGGTTTCAATACAGCCAAACCAGACTACATAGTAAAAAGTTATATTTTTTTGAACGGTAAATTTGGATTACTGGCAGACCATTGGAGTATAATGTGACGATATGTTTTCATAAATCATGCTATGTTGGAAACAATATAACAGAAGAAGATAGAACATACATAATCTATTTATATTAAGAAAACAATATAACAAAAGGAGGTAGAACATACATAAAGAAATTTGCCGTTCAAGAAAAACTGTTAAAATATTAATTCAATAGTAAACATTTTGTGGTTGATATCTAACTTGATATGTTTTAAACTAGTTGATGCCCTGCCCGCGTTGCGGATTGATAACCGAATAATTCTCAATCAATTAAAAAAAGACTACTATAATTTTGGTAGGAAAAAAAAACAAAAACGATGATAAGACCATAATTTTGGGCTCAGGGCAAAAGTATAATTTTTCAGGACTAATGAGCGTGTGTTAGGCAGCTCTTTGACATGGAAAAAAATTAAATGGAGTCAACCAATCAAAACAAAAAAACCTTTATAGTTTTGCTAAAAAAAAAACTAAAACGATTGGAAAACGCAATTTTTAACTGAGGGCGAAATTATAATTTTAATTCAGGGATAAAATCGTAAATTAAATGGACCAACGGGGGAGTGCCAGAAATCTGCCGGCATGACAGCAATTTTACACTGGGGGCAAAATCATAATTTCACCAGGAAAAGAAACAAAAACGATGGAGAAAATGTAAATATAAGTTGAGGGAAAAATCGTAACTTGACTGTGAGAAAAAAAAAACTAATGGCAAAACTATAAATTTATACGGGGCAAAATCGTAATTTTAAACTGAGGGCAAAATTGAAATTTTTAGCTGGGAGCAAAAGCGTAAATTTATTTTTAAGTGGGGGGTAAAAACATAAATTTGAACTGATGACAAAATCGTAATTTTAAGGGAAAAAAACTAATGGCAAAAGTGTAAATTGAAACGGGGCAAAATCGTAATTTTGAACCGAGAGCAAAATCGAAATTTTTTAGCTGGGAGCAAAAGCGCAAATTTATTTTTAAGTGGGGGCAAAAACATAATTTTATATTGATGGCAAAGTCGTAATTTTAAGGGGGGGATAAAATCGTAAATTTGTTGGGCCAATAGGGAAGTGCCAGGCAGCTGCCTGAAACTATTGAATTTGCAGCCCATTTAAACCAATAAGGGGCAAGTACTATTGCCGCTCATGAGATTTGTAGATATTGAATGAATGAATGAATACTTGTTTTGTATGTCGAGGGACTAATGTTGCTGTACTGGAAAGTTGAGGGACTCGTTGTGATTCATTGAAGCTAGGAAGGACTAATCATGCATATTTAGCACTTGGAAGGGCTGCTTGTGCGTTTGACTTGAGAGTTTCACATATATACGTGGTTTGTGGCTTCTGTGAGAAGAGACGATCGATCTCCCAGTTTTGGGTTCTCACAGTTTGTTTTCGTCTACATCGTTCTATAGAAGTTTCAGTAATAGTTTATGGTTTTAGTTTAAGTTTTATCGTTCTTTGTGTGTGCAAGAATTCTCATCTTGTTGGTAAGAATTCAAATTAGATCTGAGAGAGTTTTCATAAGGATCTTCATTTTTTTTATTCAAGTTCTTTGATTGGTTTTACATCAAAATCTTTCAAAAGTATCCAGTATTTTGACAAAAACATACATAATCTATTTATATTAACTAATTAAATTATCGGTTCTATAATTTATGTTTTTTAACTAGCATAAATTTGAACCTACAAATCTACAATTCTGTTATATAGTTCTCAGGGGCGGATCCAGCATATAACAAGGGGCAACCCCCGCTACGGCTTGGTACTCCGGCGGTAGTGTAAAATTAGTGTAAATTTTGGAAAAATATAACGTTTTTTTCTATTTCGTTACCGTTTTTTTATAAAACGTTACGGCTTGGCAGATTTTCTACCGCTTTTTTTATAAAACGTTACGGCTTGGCGGATTTTCTAGATCCGCCACTTATAGTTCTAAATTAAAGATAAATAATACAGCCTTTTGTGAATACTAGAAGTACTAGTATCCTTCAATGTGTAATAGTGTCTATTCGATATTAGTTTTATATGTTTATTCGTTTGTTTTCGATGTTTATTATGATGTAGACATTTTGTTTCATTATGTATGCAATATTATTGACTTAAGCTCGGTCTACTTGGACACCATATTATATATTTGGACAGACTTCTATATAGGTATATAGTTCTATACGGATCGTATAGATACAAATGTTAATGGTCAAATCCGTAGATGTCAGTTCTTATCTGACGACTAGACCTACACAGATTATATAGGTCTATATTGGTCGTATAGACCTATGGGCCTATTCTAATCGTATTGAGTGGTTTCTTATACAATAATCTATAGTTTTAACAAAGTTTAATAAAAATCATTTATTTTTAAAATTAAAAACATTCTTAAAAATTTATCGTTTAGTAGAAGTTTGGTAAATGTATCGTATAGTATGTTATTGTATAGTATGGTCTAGTATAGTATTGTATGTATAGTATAGGTATAGTATTGTATATATGTAGTATATGTATCATATAGTATAGTATAGGCCTCGCATAGTACAATACAACACGACACGACACGTAATGATACAATTTGATTTGTTACAAATTGACACAAAATCATACAATATACAATGTGATACCACACGTAACTGATCGACACTGATACGACAAGTATAGACAACATACGTCACAAAACTACATGTAATGACAAAATACTACGGTAAGACACGTATAGATACAATATGACATGTAAGAGTACAACTAGATTCAAAACAAAATGACATGTAATCATAGAATACGATACCATACGTAACCGAATACGACAAGTATAGACCATATACTTCATAAAATGACCCGTAATAACAAAATACATCAAAATACGGCACGTATACGTCATTAAAAGCCAAAACCTAATTTAAATAAAAAATATTTTACCTTTATATTGTAATCACCTTGGTTTTCACACTTGTATTTGTTTTGACTTGCATTGTAACAATTACCATATCGGGAATGAAACCTATTTGATCCTACTTGCTTTGTGCTCATACCGATACAAACACGTGAAACAATTTCAAATTTGTTGAGTTTTTATGCTATTAAACAAGGTTACATAAACTATAAAGGTTTATTGTGACTACTTGTGAAACTACTAGTTGAGGGACCTATTTGACATTCTTTAAAACCTGCTTGAAATCTATTACTTTTTTAATTTCGAAGACTAAAACCGTCATTATTTGAAAGTACAAAGTTTAGGGACTAGAATTATCATTTTTGAAACTATATAAGTACAAGGGTTAAAAGTGCAATTATTGCAAACTACAAGTTTAGGGTCCTTTTGGTCATTTTTGAAACTTATATATATTTAGTTTTAAAAGTCCAAGGTTCATTTGGTCATTCTTTCAAACTTAAACTCAAGGGACCAAAACTGTTGACTTTGAACCTAACTGATTTCACTAACCGGGTTAAATCTTTATATAAGAAATACTCTTTACATATTAACCCAGTTAGTCTAACTAACTGGGTATTACAGGGACTGTTTATGTAAATATGGAACCACAGGGGCCAAAATGTAAATTTTTATTTAAATGAATAAAAATGGTTTAAACCATTCGGACCGGCCACGAACAAGGATCGAACCCGGGTGTCTTGCGTATAACCAAAACGACTTAACCAGTTTATCCTCTGTACAGAGCTGATATGTTTTGAGATTTAATTAAACTTATATACAACTTAGAATTTTATATTATACATTCAAAAACATAGATCGCACTAATCTCCGGTTTCGATCCAAATCGAAATTGTTTAATGTTTTCGATCTGTCCAAGCCTTACCCATGATGCCCCAGACCCACAACCAACTCACACTTGCATCGAATTCAACTCAATTTGGTACCAATACATCTGTTTTCGTTCTTTTTATAAAAAAAAATAAAAGTGGATCAAGAACACTATAGTTTGTCGAATCTGAGATCAAATTGAACCAGTATATAAGTTCCTTAGATCACCACTAACCTCCTACACCTCTCACAATTAACAAAAACATCGAAGTTCGTTGAAATCAAAACCTGCAACTTTCGCCGGAGTTCAAGGTCGCCGGAGTTAGCCGGTTCATCGTTTCAAACGATACCGGTTAGTTTTTATTTGGTCATTTAGTTCGAATATGCTTGTACAATGATTCCTCAAAGTTAATTTCGATACAACTTAGGTTTCCCGTAGAATTGAAAGGGTTGACTTTTCTGTTTGACTCCAATTGGGGAAGATGACCAATTTCATTTCTGTATTTATTTTAATTAAACTAAACATAAACACAAACCACCAGGCTAGCCTAGTGGTTGTGTGTGTGCTTGCCTTCAGTACAGACCCGGGTTCGAACCCAGGGGTCTGCAACATTTTTTTAAAACTTATTTATTGATACTTTAACCGTTTTAATTCATTTTATTTATTTAAAATGATTTCCAATGCCATAATAATTAATTTAAATCAGTGATATTCAAGTTTAATAATTAAAAATGTTATTTTTAATTATTCAGATTTAATATAATTATTTTGATAATTAGTTATGTAATTATCATATTAATTACCATTTAAACAAAACACTACCGAATCCTATAGATTTAGGATTTCCAATTATCCAATTAAACATTATTGTTGATACATATTCCATATTGTTGCATGTTAAATCAATTAGAGTGACGTGGAATCTTATTTTCAAGAACTCTCACATTTGCATACTTGTTTGTACTTACTCGCTATCAAGGTGAGTTCATGTCCCCCTTTTCTCTTAACTGTTTTCAGTTTTATACTTCGGGGTGGAATACATGTTACAACTATTACAGACATTTGTATACATGGTATGGTTAACTTAAGGAAGGTTTACTACTAGACTGTGAAGGGTGGGCACAACACTTAAGGCCATTAATCCTCGTCGTAGGACCGAGGGACATGAGTGATAGATCTATTTGGGTGTAGCGAGCCCACACCCATGAGGCCGGGGCGGCCCATAGAGGTGACTATGTCTTCCAGCCGGAAGCCCGATACAAATTTGCTAGGTTTGAGTACTTCCTGCACCATTTTCACACAAACCATTGGTTTTGCAACCCATTGGTGACCTCTTTTTCCTTAATTGCTACATACCAGGGACATTTATACGCACAAGACATATTTTAAAGGCTTATACACACAGACTTACACATGAACTCGTTCAACTTTTTGTTGATTTTTCAAACTACATGTATTTCAGGGAATTAGCGGATCTGGCAGGGTATGCATGTGTCTAGCTGCGTTGAATAAAAGATGTCATCCAGAGTTGTGGAGTTTGAGAGGTGTAACCTATTCCTGGACGGGTTACATGTCTCTAAACCTCGTCCTATCTAAAGTCTTTTGGTGTCTTATGAAAACGTTTTAAACAAGTTATGGTTTGTAACTTATTTCAAGTGTCGATGTTTCTAAATAATGATGTTGTGATATTTTCTCACTTAAATTAATGGATGTACATATATAATTTTTTTTTATCATATAGCATTGTTATGATTGTTGCTATGGTATTAAGAAGTCACACCAAATAAACCACGCTTCCGCAAAAGCCAGGGTGTGACAGCTTGGTATCAGAGCCTCGATCATAGCGAACTAGGATTCTTTCTCGAGTCTAGACTATGATCATCAGGGCTCTCACAAAAACATTTTTACATTGCATATACAAGTTTCCAGATCCAGGGTACAAACGTTTCTTTACAAACATGTGTTTTTCGTGTCGGACATGTAGTAACTGGAAGGGTTAAGTACCGATAGTTGAGAACTCCTGTCTAGGCCGGCATTCGTACAAATCCAAATAAAAGGACCCGTTGCTCACCTAGGGACTATCAATGAGAGTATCGATACCTATTAGGCCAAAGCATGTCAAAAAGTTTAGTTTTGAGTCAGTCTTTATTTAACCATTTTTACAAGTTTTTAACATACCGCTTCCTACACATCAAGTTTTAGAGACTGAGGGAGGTTCAGTCTTAGAGACTGAGGGGTTCAATCTTAGAGATTGGGGAGGTTTTGGTCTTAGAGGCCAGGGAGTTAGTCTTAGAGACTGGGAAGGTTTGGTCTTAGAGGCTAGGGAGTTAGTCTGAGAAACTAGGGAGTTCAGTCTAAGAGACTGGGTGGGATAGTCTGGGGAAGACTAGGATGATTACTTGCTTACATTGATTGTGACTTACATGCGTTGTTGGATTATTTATTTTGCGTTATGACATGATATATTATGAGTTATTATCTTATTACATACGTATATTACTTACTTACTATACTTACTATGACCGGACCAATATGATCTTTCTTTTAGAAGATGCCTCCACGACGAGACACACGTTTGCCTACCACTGAGGCAGAATTACAGGAACGTATTTCAAAAGCAATAGCAGATTATGAGGCCTCGTGTCACACCCCTATTTTCCACGTGTCACCGGTGGGCCCGGTGGGGAGTATCGTGACGTAGTTGATATCATCATAAGTCAAACAACACAATATATAAAATGCACAGCGGAAGCAAAGATAGATTCATTTCAACTTTAATAAATTGTAATATTAAATATCACGAAATAGTTGAAACGGATCCACAGGAGGATCAAAATAAAAGAATATATTGTTCAACAGTTTTATTGACATCCAAGCTTGCGAGACTTATTGTGGACGCTAGAAGATAGCCAGCCTAGTACGAGTAGTACCTGCACTTAACCTTTTGGAAAATACGTCAGTTTACACTGGTTAATACAATTTAACTGACTCATTTTGAAAAGGTTTGAAAATTGATTTCAATGCACGTGGCACAAAACATTTTATAACTTGGGATAATTATGTGAATATAATCTTGTAAGTGAATTACATGTTACTTATGCGTTCAGTAGCCCGATCCATAGACTGGGTTAAAGATTAATAGACACACCACATAATTTGGTTCGGCACTGACGGGTGTACGCCTACACCCCGTGCTTAGGTCGTGGCCATCTCGTAAGATGATGCCAAGGATATCCGGGACATGGTCATTAACCCCCCAAAGGCTTTAAGCAAACAAAACATTTCAAAACGTAGCATATCGATGATTTAACCTCTATTCGATTAAAGATTCAATGCCGGACCAAGCGGTATTTTATATACCGTACCCCAAGCCCGTATAGGGAAAATAAGTTAAAAGTATTTACCTTTGTAAGTATAAATCACAATTAGCGAGTGCGGGTAGCTTTTACTGGTTCTTCTATTCTGGAACAAAGGTTTATAATAACCTATTAGATTTCTAACGGGTCTTTATTTAAGCCTAAGCTTAGACCGGTTAATTTTTAAGGAAGATACGGTTCAAACGCACGATTAAGCGAAGACCGGAATGGAATGTGATTTAGACCCGACAAGTTTGAAGACTTGTATAATATGGGTAAACTAAATACATTCTGGATTTTGAGACAAAAATGATAAGGTTTGACCCGTTCGGTCAATTTATGCAAACTAGTTACATAAACCGAACCGAACGCGAGAAGGGCGTTACGGGTAACCAAAGGAGTCATATGCAAGTTCCCTGAATTAATATGCCTTAAACATGTTGAGATATCAGTAAAATATCTTCTATTATGCCCCAAACGAATTTAAATTCAAATTATGCCTTATAAGGGCATTTTGGTCATTTAAAAGATTATAAAAGAGTTTAATTTGTAATCTGAGTTACAGGTCTGATTTATACAGTAAATACACTTAATTTAACATGTTATAACAGTAGGGTATGACCTATATGTGAAACTTATCATTTAAAACCAAACTATGTACCTTAGGGGTATTTTGGTAATTTCACTTAGGCTTAAAAGGTCAAAATTGGAAACCTGAGTTTAAAAACTTTTACTTACTGTTAATATATAAAATATACTAAAAATATCAGTAAGTATCAACCTTATGTGTTAAATATGGTTTTAGCACATACTATGCTTCAAAAACGCTTAAAAAGGCGATTTGGAGCCATTTCCGGGTTTTCAAAGGAAAGCTGATATTTTTATAATTCCAGAAGGCTCAAAATATTATATTTATCAAATAAAATTAGTAGGAAAAGGTTTGGGGTCAAAAGGATTTGTAAAACTCATTTTATGGCTTAAAAGGGCAAAACCGTCATAAACCGAATCAAACTTAGAAACCTATGTTATGCTCAGCCAAAAATTAAATAAAAATCTTCAAAAATCCCAAAATATTATATTACAATAGTGGGTAAAAAGTTTGATATCAAAAAGTGGGTTTAAATAGGCTATACGCTAATTACGCCGTTTAATTAACATAAAGCTTTCAATTTACGCTAATGAGCATAACTCTTAATCTAGACCTCAAACTAATGTCAAATTTTAGGTGCAAGTTTATAAATCAGTAACTAAGGTTTCTACTCTTTTACTTTTTCAAAAATCACGTTTTATAGACAAAAGGGCATAATAGTCAACATTTAAGCACTTAACGGAAACATGCATATGAATCGGATAACTAATGAACCAAGTTGTATAATCTCAGAGGGTTATACTTATATGAAACCTGGTCCAAAATAAGCTCTAAGACAGATCTAAAACATGCATAAACGGGTCAGAACTGAAAGTCAAAGCAACAGTCAATTTATGCGACTTTCGGTTCCGATCCGGGTCTTAAACTGAAAATTGTCAAGTTGAACATGTTGGGACATGTTCTTACATTAGTTACCAAGTTATTTTAATGATCAAACAGGTTGCATGTATCCTACATTGCTAATTAAGCTTTAATTTGAAAATAAACATTATGTTGACTTTTTAAAGTAAGCTTTGACTCGACAATTAACATAGTTAGAGTGGGAATCTGAAAGTACCCTTTTAAGGGTTTGTTACCCACATAAATACCTACTTATAGGTACTTTCAATTCGAGAAATGACTGAGTAAATTTCATTTAATCTCGAAGTCAAACTTAAATTACGACGGTTTGACTATTAGCTAATTAACTAAGCTAAAACGAATTAGAAAGGGTTAAGAATACTTACAAGAGTCCTAATCACGACTATGGAGCCTAATGAATCCTTGTTGCTGACCAGAGAACTCCAGAATTGAGAATGCAAGTGAATGTGAAATTGTTGCAACATTGGGTGTTCTTATATATCAAATTTGATCTCACAAGATGATGCCACAAGGGTCTACAATTGTTACCAGATGTGTCCAAGTGCCCCTATTGCATGATAAACCATTGGAGCAGCCTCTGGTATAAGAAGACAGATGTTTACAATCGATTCAGACCTGATAGCTGGCACCTGTGCATTTTCTGTCGCTGGCAGGTTGTACGCGGGGCGCGAGAACCCCCTCGCGGGGCGCGTACAAGTGCGCAACCAGCCAAACAAGTTTCCATGTTTACATTTCAGTCCCTGGTCCTTTGTTACGTGGTTTTGGCTATTTTTCTTGCACATTTGACCCTCAAACCTGATTTTTAAGGACCTTAGGACTTTTACAAACTTGGTTAAGTCCTTGGTTAACTTTGTGCTTACCCGAAAAGTCACAAATTTCAACGTTGACGTTTTTAACCCTTCGTACACGGTTTTGATCATAACTTTCTCATACGATAACGAAACTTTATGAAATTTTTACCACATATTCTAGTGAGTATATTTTATCGTTACAAAGCTTCAGGTTTGCTAAAAGGTCACTCAGAGGTATACTTTCAACATGTTGACACATTTAGCCCCTGTAGTTTGTAATTCCTCACTTTCTTTCATTTTCAGCTTCGTATGATCCATGATTTATTCGTTTAAGATTATAAACACCATGTAGGGTTATTGTAGGGCCTATTTATCCATTGTTGACACTTTGGACCCTTATATTCACATAGTTTCACTGTTTGTCAACTTTAGTCCTTCTAAAGTACTTTTTTCACATATTCAAAGCTTATGACACGTGTCAATACATTATTGGACGTAAATTTTCGAGGTGTTACACCTCGCGTGCCGAAACAAGTAGGAATAACTCAAATAACAACAACAACAACAACAACCCATCCAATGGCTGTACCTACGTTGTACTATTATCAATTTTATACGATACAATCCCCTCTTTTTCAAAGTTCAAAATTTTCTCGAGAACATACATTTTGAAATTCAAATTTTCAAACTAGCTGCAGTAAACTGTTTTAGAACGCATCATGGAAGCCTTAACCGATCGTGTGGTGTAAGCCAAAATTTCCTTATCTATATAAGAAACTCACTACTCGAGCTAATCTACACAAGAACTACAACTTCTGATATAATTCAATAACCCATACCCAAACTTTCCTTAGTTCAACAAAACCCAATTCAATAACCCATACCCAAACTTTCCCATGTGTATTCGAGACCTCTACGGGCATCACATTTGACCTTTACAATAGGTACATGCTTCCTTCGAAGCTTCTTTACCTGTCGATCCTCAATCGACAATGGTTTTTCCACAAATTTCAAGCTTTCGTCTATATGCACATCCGTGTGCTGTATAACTAGCGAGTCATCAGCTAGGCATTTCTTCAGATTGCAGATGTGAAAAACATTGTGGATAGCACTGAGCTCTTCAGGCAAGTTTAACTTATAAGCCACTGACCCAACACATTCGATAATCTCGAATGGTCCTATATACCTTGGGCTTAACTTACCTTTCTTACTAAAACGCATCACCCCTTTCCAGGGTGATACTTTAAGCAAAACTTTATCACCAACCTCAAACTTTAGAGATTTACGCTTTGGATCAGCCTCTTATTTTTACGGAGGCGTCAACCTCTTATTCCTCCGCGGAAATGGCAGAATATTGGCGATGCCATTCATCAAAAGAATGGTGTGGCAACAATAATTCTATGAACTTCACAGACCCTCGTTATCGATATATGCACCGTGTTTTAGCCAACACTATCACGGGGCGCAAGTATAATCAACAAAGGGTTAGATTAATCGAACTTTTCCATCTGCATAGTATTTTTGAGCAAGTTCCTTGTAATATTGCCCACGAGCTTGCTACATATTATTTTAGTCAACAATCAAATCCTCTGAGAAGTCTCATGGGAGGGTCTTACATTACAAAAATAGCAAAATCATTAGGTGTCTTAACTGATCAGATTATCCAAGGATTATCTCCACCAAAGGCACCTGGGATTGTAAATTTTCACACCGTTAGGCTAACCCCTGTTCATATTTATACACCAACTCAACCATTCCATTCGGAGGGAGCTCCAGTTATCTTAGAAAGTACCTCCACACAAAATTTACAACAATCATTGTTGCAGCTTCCTCAACCGTCTTTTTATCGTTTTGATCTGCAACCACAGCTGCCACACATACAAGAACATATTACAACTAACCTATCCCAACCATTAACACCAAATGTCTTACAAGACTTCTCACGGTTAGTTTTTGAGGAGGATTCAACGATGCAAGAAACTTTGTTTGATGAAAACATGATGATCCAAGAACAGTTAGCATCGGAATCATTTTTGCAACCACCATTACAGCCACAGTTTTTCCAGTCACTATTAAACGAAGTAGAACTACAACTGCCACCAACCGATATAGCAGGCCCAAGTACGGTGCCTCAAATGAATCTACTTTCAGATTCAATGGGAGTCGAAGTGACTAGGTTAAACGATCAGGTTCGAAATTTGTCTCAACAAACAAAACGGCTGACAGAAAGAAATAAATGGTTGGAAGACATGCTAAGACAATTAGCTGCTCGTATGCAACTGACTCTACCACCTCCACCACCGTATAGTTCTGAGTCTGAATTTGATTCATTACATGATTTATTTCAAATGTAAATTGTTCACATCATAATAGACTATCAATTTTTTTTTCTTTTTATTACAAATTTAGTATAACATAGTGATATACAAAACAACCTCTATACACTCAATGATGCTCATAGATTCTTCAGAAACTATCAATACCACAAGATGCTCTAGAAACAAACTTCTTACTTATCTTTTCAATCATTACAATTACATTCTACGATCTCTTTCGAATAAATTTCGGGACGAAATTTCCTAAAGTAGGGGAAATTGTAACCACCTTGGTTTTCACACTTGTATTTGTTTTAACTTGCATTGTAAAAATTACCATATCGGGAATGAAACCTATTTGATCCTACTTGCTTTGTGCTCATACCGATACAAACACGTGAAACAATTTCAAATTTGTTGAGTTTTTATGCTATTAAACACGGTTACATAAACTATAAAGGTTTATTGTGACTACTTTTGAAACTACTAGTTGAGGGACCTATTTGACATTCTTTAAAACCTGCTTGAAATCTATTACTTTTTTAACTTCGAAGACTAAAACCGTCATTATTTGAAAGTACAAAGTTTAGGGACGAGAATTATCATTTTTGAAACTATATAAGTACAAGGGTTAAAAGTGCAATTATTGCAAACTACAAGTTTAGGGTCCTTTTGGTCATTTTTGAAACTTATATATATTTAGTTTTAAAAGTCCAGGGTTCATTTGGTCATTCTTTCAAACTTAAACTCAAGGGACCAAAACTGTTGACTTTGAACCTATATTAACTGATTTCACTAACCGGGTTAAATCTTTATATAAGAAATACTCTTTACATATTAACCCAGTTAGTCTAACTAACTGGGTACTACAGGGACTGTTTATGTAAATGTGGAACCACAGGGGCCAAAATGTAAATTTTTATTTAAATGAATAAAAATGGTTTAAACCATTCGGACCGGCCACGAACAAGGATCGAACCCGGGTGTCTTGCGTATAACCGAAACGACTTAACCAGTTTATCCTCTGTACAAAGCTGATATGTTTTGAGATTTAATTAAACTTATATACAACTTAGAATTTTATATTATACATTCAAAAACATAGATCGCACTAATCTCCGGTTTCGATCCAAATCGAAATTGTTTAATGTTTTCGATTTGTCCAAGCCTTACCCATGATGCCCCAGACCCACAACCAACTCACACTTGCATCGAATTCAACTCAATTTGGTACCAATACATCTGTTTTCGTTCTTTTTATAAAAAAAATTAAAAGTGGATCAAGAACACTATAGTTTGTCGAATCTGAGATCAAATTGAACCAGTATATAAGTTCCTTAGATCACCACTAACCTCCTACACCTCTCACAATTAACAAAAACATCGAAGTTCGTTGAAATCAAAACCTGCAACTTTCGCCGGAGTTCAAGGTCGCTGGAGTTAGCCGGTTCATCGTTTCAAACGATACCGGTTAGTTTTTATTTGGTCATTTAGTTCGAATATGCTTGTACAATGATTCCTCAAAGTTAATTTCGATACAACTTAGGTTTCCCGTAGAATTGAAAGGGTTGACTTTTCTGTTTGACTCCAATTGTAACAACCCGCACTTCCGTGCGTTGTTACTACTCGATATACTCGTTACGCCTAGCACCAGAGATTCGGATCATAATGTAACTATATCGCATACATTTGCTATTCGAAGGATAATCGCATATTTTCGCAATATATTATAGCTACATCGCATCACAAACACTAACACTCACGATGACATTGAGTGAGGACCTATTCTACCCTCCTCGGTGGTCGTGATGTGTTGAAACGTAAACAATTAACGCTAACAAAGACTCTCGGGTGAGTGCTATAGCTCCAGTCGTCGTGACGATGATGACAATACGAGTGAACGGTACCCCGTCAGTCATTGTGGCACAACACACAATAACGTTCACGATGACATCGAAAAAGGGCCTATACTACCCTCCTTGATGGCCGTGAAACGTCGCTAATACTCGCACACTCGAAACGAAAACCGTTTGTTATATCGAAATTGTGGAATATGAATACGTATATACGACCCTTTAGTGATTAATTATAATAAATAAATAATAATATAAATATATGGAAATGTGGCCCAAACTATCGCAACTCACCAAAAACGACGATCGAAAGGCCTCCGTACGGATGGGCCAGCCGAACGGCTGGGCCAACCGATCGGACAGGCCAGCCGAACGGCTGGGCCAACCGATCGGACAGGCCAGCCGAATGGCTGGGCCAACTGATCGAACAGGCCTGCACTTCCTTCCTTCCCTCCTTGCCTATAAATACCCCATTGTCACATCAAGCACACATGCTGTGACTGTTGCTGTTCCACCAGACGTTCCAACCCACTTTTCTCCCGATTACTCGCGATTCTTGTAAGTTTTCAACTCAAACCTTGTACTTCCTTGATCTATCACCAATTCTACACCCTTCTACCTTTTAAATCTACACTTTTAACCGTGAAATCTCTGGATTTTGGGCATTCTAGGGTGATGTCATCCCAAGCAAGAACGACCCAGATCTGAGTGATTTCCATACGTTTTTACATAAATCTAGTCTAAACCTACATTTTCTAATCAAGGAGTTATGTGATTGCTATGGATTGAGGTGTTCTAGGGATGATGTCATCATAAGTTCACATGAACTTCAAGATGTGACCTCATTCTTACCATAAACAGTTCGGATCTAAGCGATTTCACATGTTTGCATAACAATCCCACCTAAATCTATGTTAACTAACCAAAGTGTGTGTGTTTTCGGGTTAAACACGGGAGACCATCAAGAATGGCCAGGTCTGATGGAACGGGGTGGTTCCCGGCTGTTAGAACGGGTCGGATTTGATGGGGTTTCGGTAGTTTAACACAAGGACACCCCATCTCAGTCAAATCACCTAAAAATCTTTCCAAAACCCATTAAGCGTGACACGATCAGGACGATGGAACGAATTGCCATCCGATCGGACTGCTGTCCGATCGGACAGCAAACAAGAATCAACCGACCGATCGGACAAGGTGTTAACCGATCGGACTGCATGGTAACCGATCGGACAACATGCTGACCGATCGGCTAGCATGTTAACCGATCGGACAACATGCTGACCGATCGGCTAGCATGTTAACCGATTGGACACCATGCTAACCGATCAGACGACATGTTAACCGACCGGATAGCATGGTAGCCGAACGGACCACATGTTCAGCCGACCGAACGGGCCCAAGCATCAACATCCGAGCCAACCTTGGTCCTTTTCGCCACCATTTAACGCGCTATTCACCGTTTAACGATCTGTAACCAGGATAACTCAGACGTACTCTCAATCGATCCAAATCAAGTTGTGTCTACTTGTCAATTACGCACTGTGAGTATACTTGAACCCTTTTTAATCGTGTTTTGGGTGTAACATACGTTTCTAACAAATCGAACTTATCAAACGAATTATTCGAGCAATCGAACTATCACTTGCGAATAACTGTTATGCATAGATATACCTGATGCTAGTTGCATATGTGCTAGGGCTTATACTCGCGACGTCCCACCATGACTAGTATAGTACTATTGCGCCCGACGGGGTCTAGTTTGCCATCGCATATTCGAGCATCGAGGACTTAGTTGGTAGTATCAGCTTTGTGAGTATATATGTCGTGTGTTACGTTTATGCATGTGGAAATTCGCTACACGTTTAATCTTTTACGCTACATATCAAACCTGTATACTCGCCAATACTTTTGTATTGACAAATCTTTTAACGTATGTTGCAGGTTAGATCGCAGACTATATCAAATCAAGCTAGGAGGTCTAGAAACCCAATTAAAATCTATGTTGTCGGATTTGTATTGTTCGAGAGGACAAGAAATCCATGATAACTTATGTGATTGTATTACTTGTTAGTATTGGATAACGAATGTATTAAATATTATCGCAAGATAGTTGTTATGGATTCTCTTGAGCAATCTGATTCGCCTAGTGCCGCGCCCCGATGATTCCGCCATCGGTTGGGGTGTGACACCAATTGGGGAAGATGACCAATTTCATTTATGTATTTATTTTAATTAAACTAAACATAAACACAAACCACCAGGCTAGCCCAGTGGTTGTGTGTGTGCTTGCCTTCAGTACAGACCCGGGTTCGAACCCAGGGGTCTGCAACATTTTTTTTAAAACTTATTTATTGATACTTTAACCGTTTTAATTCATGTTATTTATTTAAAATGATTTCCAAGGCCATAATAATTAATTTAAATCAGTGATATTCAAGTTTAATAATTAAAAATGTTATTTTTAATTATTCAGATTTAATATAATTATTTTGATAATTAGTTATGTAATTATCATATTAATTACCATTTAAACAAAACACTACCGAATCCTATAGATTTAGGATTTCCAATTATCCAATTAAACATTATTGTTGATACATATTCCATATTGTTGCATGTTAAATCAATTAGAGTGACGTGGAATCTTATTTCCAAGAACTCTCACATTTGCATACTTGTTTGGACTTACTCGCTATCAAGGTGAGTTCATATCCCCCTTTTCTCTTAACTGTTTTCAGTTTTATACTTCGGGGTGGAATACATGTTACAACTATTACAGACATTTTTATACATGGTATGGTTAGCTTAAGGAAGGTTTACTACTAGACTGTGAAGGGTGGGCACAACGCTTAAGGCCATTAATCCTCATCGTAGGACCGAGGGACATGAGTGATAGATCTATTTGGGTGTAGCGAGCCCACACCCATGAGGCCGGGGCGGCCCATAGAGGTGACTATGTCTTCCAGCCGGAAGCCCGATACAAATTTGCTAGGTTTGAGTACTTCCTGCACCATTTTCACACAAACCATTGGCTTTGCAACCCATTGGTGACCTCTTTTTCCT
The DNA here is from genome assembly GCA_030545235.1 of Helianthus tuberosus. Classification (NCBI taxonomy): domain Eukaryota; kingdom Viridiplantae; phylum Streptophyta; class Magnoliopsida; order Asterales; family Asteraceae; genus Helianthus; species Helianthus tuberosus. Next base: position 177,284,043 of record CM060423.1, read on the forward strand.
TAATTGCTACATACCAGGGACATTTATACACACAAGACATATTTTAAAGGCTTATACACACAGACTTACACATGAACTCGTTCAACTTTTTGTTGATTTTTCAAACTACATGTATTTCAGGGAATTAGCGGATCTGGCAGGGTATGCATGTGTCTAGCTGCGTTGAATAAAAGATGTCATCCAGAGTTGTGGAGTTTGAGAGGTGTAACCTATTCCTGGACGGGTTACATGTCTCTAAACCTCGTCTTATCTAAAGTCTTTTGGTGTCTTATGAAAACGTTTTAAACAAGTTATGGTTTGTAACTTATTTCAAGTGTCGATGTTTCTAAACAATGATGTTGTGATATTTTCTCACTTAAATTAATGGATGTACATCTATTATTTTTTTTATCATATAGCATTGTTATGATTGTTTCTATGGTATTAAGAAGTCACACCAAATAAACCACGCTTCCGCAAAAGCCAGGGTGTGACATATATGACTCGTATAGGTTAAACTATGTTGTATAAGGGGTATCATATTATGATGATACACCACTTTGTTTTTTCAAAATACAACACCCTATACGACTTGTATAGGTCTATATGTGTCGTATAACGATATTATATGACATAGTTTTGACATATACAATGCGTGTAGGGGTAAAATGAAATTATCAAACTTTTAGGTTTTGGCTTTTCGATGCGTATACGTGTCGTATTTTGATGTATTTTGTCATTACATGTCGTTTTATGAAGCATATGCTCTATACGTGTTGTACCGGTGACATTCGATTACGTGTGGTATCGTATTCTATGATTACATGTGATTTTGTTTTAAATCCACTTGTACTCTTACGTGTCGTGTCGTATCGTATCTATACGCGTCATAGCGTATCATACTTGTCGTATTTTGTCATGACATGTCATATTATGACATATAACGTCTCTATGTGTCGTATTATGGCGTATATCATCCATACGTGTTGTATTGGTGACGTTCGGTATTGTGACGTTTATTGTCTATATGTGTCGTATTATGGCGAAGATTGTCTGTACATGTTGTATTATTGTATATTATGGCTTATTGTGACGTTTATGGTCTATATGTGTCGTATTATAGCGTATTGTGGCGAAAGTTGACCGTTCGATTGGTCCATGCGGATACAAATTATGTGGTGGATGTCTTTAACTAATTATCATTCAGGTAAACAAAAGCATCTGAAAATATAAAACAAAATCAAATTTGTATCTATTTTAATGAAGGTATACATTTAAAACAAAATTTATACTACACCTATACTATATATAAACTACACTATATCTATACTACAACTATAAACATATACGGGACCTGTAATACACCTATAGGCATATACCAGACATATACTTTACATATACTATAGTATACTATACTAAACTATACGTTATATGAACCAAATCTATACTACACTTATAGGTGTATAAAAGGTGTATATGCAGGGGCGATGCTTTGAAGGGGCCGGGAGGGGCGCCCGACCCCCGAACTTTTCGGCCAGTAGTGTTATATATGTAGTTTTCGTATAGAAATTTTTGGATATATACGTTTTCGACCCCCCGATTCTATAGAAATTTTGGGTATATACGTTTTCGACCTCCTCTTAAAAAATTTCAAGCTTCGCCACTGTGTATACGGGATCTATACTACACAATAAATTTTTAGGGATTTTTACATATTTCCCCCTCTTAAGAAGGCTTATTACATATTTCCCCAAACAAAAAATTCAATTACATATTTCCCCTCTTTTTTGAAAATTACTCAACTACCCTTTTCTTATTCTCATAATCCTCATATCTCATGTCGCTCGTTTCCTCTTCCATATCTGCCACACCAAACCCTACATGGCAGACCATCAATCTTCTTCCCCTTCACCTGGTGATTGCAGTTTGTAACGAAGCCAAACCCTAGATGAGCAGAAGAAGGCGCCGAACCCTAGATGAGCAGAAAAAGACGCTGAACCCTACACGAGTTTCAGGTATGTTTTTAGAGTTTTTTGAAGGATATGACGCCAAATCGTTGCTCCGTTGCCTAACCTGCAACAATCAGCAACGAAAGGGCAACAATTGGGTAAATACATTCGGGAATTTGAAAAGCGTTTTTGCATTGTCCCCTGTTTTCATCAGTAGGTTTTCTGTTTCAAGCATTGTGATTGATTTTAGTTGTAACAAGATGATTTGTTGAATATGTTAACACGCATTCTATCTTTATATGAATGAGTGTGAATATGCTATTGCCTCACATTTGAAAGTTTAATACCTAAATTAGCTATAATCAGATACACTGATATTAGCCCATCAGACTTTCATTATTCTTATTTGGCCACTTACATTATTAAACTTTGATTAATGTTAATTTTGGTACTTGAGATAATAGGTAGTGTTAGGATTAGTAGGCAACTGATCTGCAATTGCAGAAAAGCCGTCCCTGATGGGCTTAAAGGTGAAGTGAGGATTGTTGGAAGGATAAGGAGATTAGTATTCAACGTGTAATGGGAATTTTAAAACCGCAGGTGTGAAGAATGTTTGCCAACTGAAGCATGGGATTGATATGACACTGAAAAGGTAGCGGATATGATGCTTCTTGCATTGAATATTTTGAAAATTTTTCTTATTCTTTCAGTGGCTGATATAATCGAATTAAGTAGGATGGCCAAAAGTATTTCTTCTTATTTTTTTTAATTTTTTTAAATGTATTGTATGTTACTAGCAGGAAAGCCGCGCGATGCGGCGGCGATACAAAAATGTTCACGTTGTTGTGAGTATGGACTTCGTGAAAAGACATACAAAAACTCAGCACCTGAAGATTCTACTCAACATCAAGCCTCAACAAGTAAAAGGGGAAGAGGAAAGAGTACAAAAATCTCGAAAGTAATTAGTCATATTTGAGCAATTAATTTTGGAATTTTGGTATTGTAGTCATAGTTGGGCAATTGATTTTGAATTTTTGGTATCGTATTCGTAATTCTTAAATTTTAGGAAACTCTTTGTTTTTTAGCACAATTGATTATGAACAAGTAAGGATTGCATTTTTGAAAGTTTTTTTTTTTTATTACGAGTATTATGGTATTGTTTGAGAAAAGTAGCAAGTACAAGAATTATGGAAATGCTAGATGAATTGAGGAAATATGTAATTGAATGATGATATTAGAACAGGGGAAATATGTAAATATTCATTTAGCTAGTTCATTAAGGGTAAAATAGTCAATCATAAGAGTCATTTTAATAAAAAGGGGAAATATGTAATATATATGGGTTAGGGGGGGGGGGGGAATATGTAATTGAATTTTATGATTGGGTAAATATGTAATAAGCCAGCTTAAGAAGGGGAAATATGTAAAAACCCAAAATTTTTAAGAATGTTTTTAGTTATAAAAATAAATGTTTTTTAGAAAACTTTGTTAAAACTATATATGATTGTATAATTTTTTTTTGTAAAAAAACATAAAAAAAATTTCAAACTAGTATTGGCCTATACGACCCGTATAGCTCGACTAGACAAGATCTCACACATAAATTTTTATTGAAATTGAAAAAAACTATACGGCTCATATAGAGGGTGTTGAAATAAGAAAAGGGTGTCTAAATAATATGAAACATTTATGATAGCATAATTATCAATTGTATTATGTTATTAACCACTTATAGGGATACAATAATCATGTTACTGGTTTATGACATATAATTAGTCTATTGTGATTAGTACTCTTGACAACATTTGGTCATTGTAATTTGTCATTAATTAGTCTTTTGTGTTTAGTGCTCTTGACAACATTTTGTCAGTGCAATTTGTCATTTTGATACGATGCGTATGAATTAACCCTATAACATTTGAGATATTAGATTTAAATAGCCCTAACTTTCATCAATTGTCAGATAGAGCTCCTAACTTTCGATTTGTACCACAACACTCCTAACTTTCAATTTATTTTCCTCTAGCACTCACAAACTAACTGAACTCTAACCCAATTAGTTTTTTTTGCTGATGTGACACTTTGTGTGGTGACGTGGCATATGACGTAGCTTTTTTGCTGATGTAACATCTTATATGGCACTTATGACGTGGCAGCTGACATGACATTTTTGATGACGTGGCAACTTACGTGGCATTTTATGAGGACGTGGCATCTGATGTGGCACTTGTTATTGACGTACCATCTGCCATCAACTAACTGGGTTAGGGTTCAGTTAGTTTGGGAATCCCAAAGGAAAATAAGTTGAAAGTTGGGAGTGCTGTGGTATAAATCAAAAGTTGGGAATGTTATCGATCAATTGATGAAAATTAGGATTATTTAAATCCAATATCGCTCAACATTTTATATAATGTTTTGGACCTTTCGGGGACACTTATACAATGTCAACACCCCACGATGCATTTTGTAGTACGTTTTGGTCATTTGGCGTACAAGTGTACAACTTTAAGTGAAATTATGATGTGCATGCAGGGTTAACCATAAGCACTTTCAAAATATATTAAAAAATTATAAGGGATGAACACTGTATCTTCAAATTTACAGATGAGCAGTAATAATTTCTCCCTACTCTATTCACAACTACTTTTCATAAAATAAAAACCCACGTCACATAATTTAGAGGGTTGGATATGAATGCTTTAAGTGTGACGGTTTGGATACGAATATGCTTATTTAATTATAAAACTACATTATTTGATATTCTTTGGACATGAATGGTCATGCATTATTTAATTATTAGTATTATTTTTTGATAAACAAAACAAGTGTTATCAGTAATCAAACCAAGTTGAGCAAAAACAATGATTTTTATAGTTAGTGATGCTAAACATTTCCCTAAACATTATCTGTAAGAACAGTTAGCAAGATCTAAACATGTTTAAATTAATGAAATTATCCATATAGAATAATCGTGTATTCATTGGAAAGAATTTTAACATGTTACTTAGCATTACTCCAAAAGTAAAGTTGAACTTATATTAAAAACTGAATTAAAAAAAAACCTAAAAAGTTATCCCAAACTAAGAATCTTAACATGTTAATTAGCATTACTTCAATAGTATTTTGACGTTGTTAAAAACTTGAAACGATTAAAATTACAAATGCCTGTTTTTTTGGTTGAGTTTAAGATCGCATTTCAAATAATGACATCCAGACAACCAGTTGTAGACCCGATGGGTATTTACATGTACTCAATTGATATGAGACCGGTTATTGAACATATTTTTAGTCTTCGAGATTAGAATGAGACTTTAATTACCAATACTTGATCAACATCAGGCTGCACGGTGTGGGCTTCGGCCTTGGACCATCCCCCACCGGCGCCGGCCCCCTCTCCCTTTCGCCGCCCTCCAGCAGCGTCCTAGCGTCTCCATCCGGACGACGTCCCTCCCCCTCTCTCACACACCTATACATACAACTTATATATATATATATATATTAGGATCATCCCTACATTTCCTTAGTTTCATCCCCTTTGCCTCATCCTCACACCCATCCTACGTTGCGCTTATGTGGCAGATCGTCCTCCAAGGAAGGACCATCACCATACCGCATAGCCTCATGGGTTTGCACATGATTAAACCTAGAGCATCTCAAAAACTAGAAAAACATAAATTACATAGTCTCTAGACAGAACTTGTACACTAAAATTTCTATACCTACCATAAATATATAGATCTCAAAAAACATTGGCCATTCTAGTAGTACTCTAAGACCAACAACCAAAAAAAGATAACATACAAAACAAAGACAAGGTTAATCTAGTAACGAGGTAGAGAAACACATTTTTGATGATCATCGTCTCAAAATGGCAAACTCTTTGAAGTTGACATAGATGTAAGCGATCTAAAATGCTCCGACGGCACGAAATCTTGTGGCAAATTCGCCCTCTTCGCCATCCTCCTCATATTGCTATGCAAACTTTGTTGTACCAAATGCTTAACCGCTTTAGTCTCGTCACTCATCATCGTGTCGTCCTCTGAATCCTTTGAGGGGTCTGTTGATCTCACTAGTCTGGAATCAACAGACCCACATTGGGGCGCTGAAACATTCGCCCCACTACTGCCTACAAAGGTTTCAGACACTTGTTTACCTTTGTCGATCCTTAAAATTTCTAAAATCCGAGAAGCTCGTTTTTGTGCTAAGGTGCTACCAAGAAGTGTTAGTTCAAGAAGCGTAGATGAAATCCCGGACTCAATCATGATTTGTCGGTCTCGATAAGACTTATGAGCCATCACCATCAATATGTATGTCGCCTTTTCTTGACAATCAGGCGAATCCGTCCAACTTAAAACATCCACCAATATCTGAAACGAATCATGAGCACTACTTATCGCCTTCCGACCCTCAGGTGTAGTCACCACATTGCTCAAGATCGCCAAGATTCTATCACTAACTTCCATATCTCCCAATGTGGTCAACAAAAACGGAACAAAATCATCGATTTCGATCATCGGTAAGACATTTGAAGGCAAGAGTGACAAGTTATAGAGTGCCCTTAAACAATCTTGAACAACTTGTGAATTCGCTTCACCTTCAACTGAACTCCTGAGGGTTTTGACCAAGAACAAGACTGCTCCCGATGATCCGATAATGGGTTTGTTAGAGTCAAGCGCAGTTAACCCAAGAAAATTTGCTACTATTGCTGAACACACATCCGGGTTAGGTAAACCTTCAGTTTGAGAGTTGATTAGATCAAGCATCTTGTGTACTGCCCCTGCTTTAACAATGGCAGCTTTGTTCCTGAAATCAAGTCAAAATCAACTTTAAAATTGAGCCACACAATTGCAGCTTTGTTAATGAAATTATATACAAATTAAGTCAGATTTAAGTCTGAAATTGAGCCAGAATTAAGTTTGAAATTATGAAATTGAGTTGAATCCGAAATTAAAAAAAAAAAAGAAAACAATCATTAAGCGCCCAAAATTGAGTCAAAAAGGGTGCAAACGAGCAACTCAAAACGAGCTAAGCTTAAACGAGCTCAAGCTGGGTCGCGAGCCTAAACGAACCCACTGTTTATATAAATTTTAATTAATATATTACCCATATATTTAAAGAATAATAATTAGTATTTATAAAACCATGAAAAATAATTAAATTATATCTAAAATAATAATTACAATCGTTATAAATTAATTAATAAATAATGAAAGAGCCGAGCCAGAGCTTGAAAAACTACCTACCAGCCGAGCTCAAGCTTTAAAAACAAAGCTCGAATCGAACCGAGCTTAAGCTTTCATAAGTTAAACAAACTCGAGCTCAAGCCTAGTCTTGCGTTCGGCTCGTTTGCACCCCTGCGAGTCGAAATCAAGTATAATATTTCAAAATTGACTTGAATAAAAAATCAAAACATTTTCATTAAACTCCAATTTCATTAAAATTGAGTCAAAATCAAGTTAGAAATAGTGAAATTGAGTTTTTTTTTTATATATAATAATCTGAAATGAAAAACATAATCATTAATCCCCATTTTTAGTAAAACCTAGTCAAAATCAAGTATAAAACTATAAAATTAAGTTAAATCAGAAACCAAAACATAATCACCAACCCCAAATTTCATTTAAATTTCATCAAATTTAACATAAACATGTCAAATTCTAAAAAACAATTAAATCAAAACCCTAAGTTCATAACATCAACATCAATGGAGGTGCTTACGTGTCATTGCCGATTCCGATATTCAAAATCGCATAAAGTCCAGCAACTCTGAAATCCAGATCACCGGAATCAAGCATTCCAATCAACGGCGGAATAGCACCAAGCAACGCTAACGTCGTTCTAGCATCCGAATCATCCTTCGCTAACCGCCTCACCTCCTTCGCGCCATCCAAAACGTCGTCGTTCCCGCCACACTGCAACCGTTTCACCACCTGCTTCATCTCCTCCAATACCTCCACCTTCTTCTTCACCTCCTCTTCCTCCGCTTCCAAAACCTCCGATACCTTCAACAACTCCGATAACTTCTCAGATTTCTTATCAGATCTGGATTCGAGTTTAGGTTTAGTTTCGTCGGTGTTTGGTTTTAGCGCCACCGGAGAATGGACGGTGTGAGTGTGACGGTAACCGGCGCCGCCGCAGCTGATCGTGTCGATGATTTTGCGACGGCATGTTGACCAGAGGTTGTGATTCCGGGCAGCGGCGGGTAGGTTGTCAACAGCAAGCGATCCAATAGTGTTTTGTTGAAATTTCATGATTGTTAGTAGGAATGAAAATAGTGTATTATCAAATGAAGCATATATTATGAAGAACTACATTGCATTGCAGCGATGGAAACCCTAGATGAGAAAAGTAAAAGTAGCAGAGGAGTGTTAATGGCTTCTGAAAGAAGGGATGGAGGGAGGGAAGTATAGTGATTCGTGTCAGATGGAAGGTTTAGAGAGAGAATGCTGAGGTGGGGAGTAGGCATCAATATTTAACACGTATCCGTAATGAACCGATGCAGGTCGAAGAATAGAATGGGTGTACCTGTTGTTGGCAGTGGCGGATCTTGACCGTTGAACATGTCAGGGCCGAAAGACACGGGCACTAAAAAAAGTCCGGACAAGCCCGGGCCAAACATAGTATATATAAAAAATTTCGATCGAAATGCGGAAAATTAGCACTACGCCTGAAAAATTTGCCCGGGCCGTGGCCCTGCCACGGCTCTTCTAAGAACCGCCCCTGCTTGTTGGCACACCTAAATGCCTATATACACAACAAAAAAGATTTTTTTGTCCTATATGCACACCCTGCAGTGTCGAGTTGTGGCCAAAGCGCAACGTTTTGGTCCAGTTAACCAGACAAAAAACTGACGGGTGTCTGACGGGTCTGTTGACCGGACCAAAACCCCGAGCTTTGGCCGTGTTTTGGTCCTGTCAACCAGACAAAAGACTGACCGGGTGTCTGGTTGACAGGACCAAAACGCGGCCAAAGCTCGGCGTTTTAGTCCGGTCAAAAGACATGTCAGTCTTTGTCTGGTTGACCGGACCAAAACGCCGCGCTTTAGCCACAGCTCGACACTGCAGAGTATGCATATAGAACAAAAAATCTCTTTTTGGGCTGACTATCTACACACCAAGTGTGCAAATAGTCTTCCCAATATAGAGTATTTAGCAACTTCTGAATGGGTAAGTGTTAAACCAGATGTCTAAATCATTAAGTGTTGAATCAGTAAGATGTATGAACCTTTAAGAGCGAGTATAATGCTTTAACCATTCAGAGCCAGAAGTCTGACCAATTCATTTAAGAGCGAGTATAATGCTTTAACCAATCAAAGACAAAAGTCTGACCATTTCAGATAAGAGGTGTTAATCATTCAGACTTACTTTAATGTTTAGGATTAATTTCATATATGCTCCTACAAACTTGAAAATTTTCATATATACCTAACAAAAATGAAAAATATTATATATGCCCTTACATAAACTATAAATATCATATATGCTCTTACAAAATAGTTAAAATATCAAATATACCTAGTTTATTAAAAACAATTTAATAAATTATCATTTTATACTTATTTTTTTAAGGGTTATTGGATTTTATCACCCGCAACTATCGGCCTTTGGCCGATGACACCCGCAACTAACACTTTGACACCCGACACCCCCAACTTTACTTTTTGTTTGCACTGGCACCACTCAGTTAAATATTCTCTAACTTGGTTAGTTATTTGTCCTACGTGGCACCATTTTGCTGAGTTGGAGATGATTACGTGGGGCTGACGTGTATCTAAACCTCATCTCCTTCTTTACAATATTTAAAAAAAAATAACAAATCCTAAATTCTAATTTCATTATTTTGAAGATCTGGGCCTATGTTCTTATCAATTTCATCATCTTCAGTCATCATCTTCAGTCATCAAAGATTATCATCAAATTTCATCTGCAAATTCAAGAAGCTAATAATAATCATCTGCAAACAAGAACAAATAAAAAAACAAAACTAAATCTAATCCTAAAATTAATTTCTAAATCATTCTACAAAATCCAACATACAGATTCTATATTATCTTTCATCCCAAATCATTTGCAAAACCCAACTTACAAATCATATATCATCTTCAAACCACAACATCATCACCATACATATTACTTGAAACAACCCACACTCACCTCCGTGAGCCACCAAACTGTCACCACTACCACCGTTACTCCATCTCCTATCAACCACCACCCACGATCATCATCCACCACTGTACAATCTATCTTCGCCGCACCAGATCCACCTCCACCACTCCGTCCAACTTCCACGATTAACCACCTTCACCCTTCACCATTCAACACACCAAACACCCATTTTCGAACACCCACCTCCGACCGTACCATCGTCACCACCATAATCCTTCCGACGAACCTCGTAGAAACACCACTTGCCACGTTCGTTAACACCCAAAGCAACTCCGACCAAAAAAGAGAAGAGAAAGAGTAGAAAGAGATAATGTCGACCATCATCACCACCTGTGCAATTCGCCGAACCTGCAGAAACTCCAGCAAGCCCTCATCTTGTATGTTCTTTGCAATCTGTAAGTTCAATCATGTGCCTTTTGTTCATTTTTATGCCATGAACGAAACCTCAACTTGATTTCTATATCATAGTCTGATTCAAACTCAATTTGGGGACAAGGAAATTAGGGCTCATATGGAATCTAATTTGGATGAGATGTCGTAGGGAGAGGTTGAGGTTTTATAAGAAAATGTTTTTCTTTTTAATCAGAATTGAAAAAATATATAAAAATCTTTGTACTCATCATCATGCCATGTCATACGCCACGTAATCATGTCCAACTCATCAGCTATGTGCCACGTAGGACAAATAACTAACCAAGTTAGAGAATATTTAACTGAGTGGTGCCAGTGCAAACAAAAAGTAAAGTTGGGGGTGTCGGGTGTCAAAGTGTTAGTTGCGGGTGTCATCGGCCAAAGGCCGATAGTTGCGGGTGATAAAATCCAATAACCCTTTTTTTAACTTCAAACAGTTTAATAAATTATCATTTTATACTTATTTTTTAACTTCTAAATTTTTATATATGCTCATATTTTAACTTCATATCTTTTTATATAACATATATTTTAAGTTTAAATTTATTTTTACCCATTTTTGATTTTTTTATTTTTCCATAAACAATAGTATTCTCCATATATATAATATTTAAGCTAAATACATTAAGTTAGAAAAAAAGTAAATTTAATATTTGAAGTTGAAGGTCATATAAGAGATTTCAAAGTTATAGAAAAATAAGGATAAAATTGTCTTTTATTAAATTGTTTTTAATGAATTGGGTATATATGATATTTCAACTACTTTGTAATGGTATATATGATATTTCTAGTTTGAGTAAATTGTCATTTTAGTCCCTGAGTTTTGTCTAAATTTGTCATTTTAGTCCAAATAGTTTTTTTTGCCTCTGAGTCCCTGACTTTTCCTTTTTGTTGTCATTTTGATCACATTACCTAACTAAGTCTATAAACTTGGTTATAACAGGGGTATTTTTGGTATTAACAAAAAAAGTTTCTAAATTGCCATTTTCATCCAAAACCATTTTTTACAATTATTTTTTTAAATTATTTATATGTATATATTTATTATTATTCTAACAAATACATACACACACCACTGAACATTTTTAATGGAAAAGTATTTTTTTGAATGATTCTTTGAAACCATCGAACTGTGTAGTGTATACATAACATCACACATATTGTCACTCCTCTACCCAGCAGGCACTGCCATCAACCACCACCCCCACTCGCCGCCGCCACCGCCATCCCCAACATCATCCCCCGCCCCATCACCTCCACCTCTAACAACCGACACCATCCCCCATCACCACCATCAGCCACCGCCAAAAAACAATTAAATCTGCAATAATCCCTCTAGAAACCTAGAATCCCCCAGAAAACCAAGAAACCAGATCTCTAATCTTCATATACTAAGAAAACCAAAACCCCCATCATCATCAATAATCCTGAAGATCAAAATCGCAGTCCTTACTCACCGGATCTGGGATTGAATCTTTTCTAGTTAATGGTTATGGTGGTGGTTACAGTGGCGTCAAGTGGTGGTATGGGTGAAAGTGGCGGAGGTGGGTGGTAGGTAGCGATGGTGACCGGTGGAGGTTGTGTGGGGGTGTGTGGGGGGGGGGGGGATAGGGAAGAGGATGGGGGATTTTTGGGAGTGGAGGTGCAGGGGTTTTAGAATTGGGTGGTATTGATGGAGATGAAAATGTAGACTCCTTGAATGTGGAAAATTGTATGGTTTGTTTGCAGTGGTGGTGGAGGTGGTAACCGATGGTGGCAGGTGGTTGTCACGATGGTGATGGCGGTGGTGTTGAGGTTTTCTAGAGAGAGTATGTGTAAGTGTGTATTTAGTGTGTATATTGGTATATTAATATATAAATTATTAAAAGAAAAATATATATATATATAAATAATTTTGGACTAAAATGGCAATTTAGAAACTTTTTTTTGTAATGCCAAAAATTCCCCTGATTATAACCAGGTTTTTAGACTGAGTTAGACAACGTGATCAAAATGGCAATAAAAGGGAAAGGTCAGGGATCCAGAGGCAAAAAAAAACTATTTGGACTAAAATAGCAAATTTGGACAAACCTCAGAGACTAAAATGACAATTTACTCTTATAGTTTTGTAAGGGTGTATATGATATTTTGCAAGTTTGTAGGGGTATATATGAAATTGCCCCTTTTAACCATTCAGAGGTAAATGTTTGAGCCATTCAGACATCTGCTCGCGAAACAAACTGTTTGGATCATTAAGTGTTGAATTAGTAAGATGTTTGAACCATTAAGAGCTGAAACAAACAACCCCTAAGATCGATACTGATATCGGTATTTATTTTTATGGTTTTTAGTTTTGGTAGTAGTCGGTTTTGGTATATTTGCATATTGTCATGATTGGTACGATATTTGGTTTATGTTTCTTTACTTATTCTTAATTTTGGTATTTTCAGTACCATGTTAGGCAGAAAACTCGCTTTAGGGAGAGAAAGCAAAGGGAGGTAGGGATGGATACCGGTATTGAACCGAGACAACCAAACAAGATTGGTATCAATATCGCTGTTCATTTTTATGATTTTCGATTTCAGTTGTTTTACACTACTATTATCGTACTGCTATAAAAGTACAACATTTTGTTTATATTTATACTCAATTTCAGCTTCGGTGTATTCTGTACTGGCAGTGTTTATATATTTACTCACTTTCAGTTTAGATGTTTTTCGTACTACCGTACTCGAATTTTTCTTTTAGATCCATCACTCTGATGCTAATTCCCATTCATGCGAGGAGTCTACGTGATATGTGATTATATTACACTTACCTACCTTAGTTAATGTGTTTGATTACTATTTATAACCTCATAGATCTTTTCTTTATTCAGGTTTGCACCCAACATAGTTAGAATATTGGTATTGTTATGTTTGTGGATTACTTCTTTTTCTTCTACCCCACCTACACTTATTGGTATGATATATTTACTTCAACTTTATCATAAATGATAAATGTACACGTGCTAAAAGCATTAGCTATGGTAAAGTTATTAAAGGAAATGTTACTTTTTTATAAAAGTTTTATTCTATCATGTGATAAAGTAGTAGTTTGGAACGAGACAATGAAAATTAATTTTGTCTAATGAATGCATATTGGTCTTTGATGGTGTAGGGTTCTTCACAAGGTTTAGTCTCTTTATATGGTTTGATTGCTTCTTGCTACTCACATGTTAGACATATGAGGAGATCTCAAATGTTAATATATCTATCAAGTGACTTTTTGTTGATATATTCATTAGGAGGGCACCACCTCTTGTTAATCGACTCAAATTTGTTAAGGCGACTCTATGAATCATTCATGATATGCTTTTATTATGTCACTAAGATTAGATATTTGTTGCGTTTATGTGTAAAGAGATATAGTCCGCCCATTTATGGGAGCCTCGCTGATGGTCCTATTGGTATGCTAGGTAGGTCCAACCATTTATGGGCGATTCAATTCAGTCAATCATATGTAAGTACACACATGTTTATTGGACTAAATAGTCACCGACATGTAAGTCAAAACCTACCCAAATCATGTAATGTATAGTGCGATAAATACCTTTGAGCTTTTCTTACAAGAAATAGGCGCCATGCTTGCTAATGCTAATCGGTGTCATACTGTCATATGTGATATAAGAACGGCCGATTATACCCTTGTATGACTAGTCCCATTAGGTTGTATACCTGAATTACATAAAGAAAGGTGTTGTTAACATCCTGACTATGTCAACTATCAACACTTCGTCCGCACATTCTTTATATTTAGATAGGGGCGGGAAGGGGCGCCCGACCCCCCGAACTTTTCCGCCAGTAGTGTTATATATGTACGTTTCGTATAGGATTTTGTAGGTATATACGTTTTCGACCCCCCGGTTTTATAAAAATTTTTAGGTATATACGTTTTCGACCCCCCAAATTTAATTTTTTTTATTTATATAGCCCAAATAAAATATTTAATTAACCCAAATATTATAGCCCAAATCATTATATTTGGTAGAATACTAGAATGTATATTATATAACCAAAATCAAATCATTATACAGCCCAACTTAAAAGCCCACTCTATCTAAAAAAAAACCCCAAATTCGTTTACTTTGGGACATCGACCAAAAGAAGAGAAGCCACAAGCCAGAACTGCAGAAGGGGGGGGGGGGGGGACGCAGGTTCCAGAACTGTTCGACTTCAGCTTCTTGTTCGAGAATATAAGCCAAAACGCTACTCGTTGTTGTGGTCTTGTACTCTTGTTCGACTTCTTCAATCTTCATAAGGTTAAAGGTATGTGTTTTTTATCTTTAGGTTTAATTTAGGGCTGCAAATTATGTGATTTAGGTTGAAATTAGGGGTGAAATTGGTCCGAATTTTTGCCCTGAACTTATTGAATCTTTAAGTAACTATGTTTAATTTTATTTGTTTAATCTTATTGTGATTTGATTTAGATAGAAATTGGAGTTTGAAATTTAGGGTGATTTGTTAACTTGTTTTGCTATTAGATTATGCTATGGGGAAGACGGGCAGAACTATAATTCTCATCCAGGAGAACCGGGTGCCCACCTTCCTCTCTCATTTTTAATGTTTTGGAGTCTTTATTCGTTTGTTTGTTAAACAATGTTTACGTTTTAATGTTTGAGAACATTTTTTATTTGATATTAATGTTTGACCCGACCCGAATCGAATCACCGACTTCCGACCCGAACATACACCTCGAAACTATGCGATAGAATTTTTTTTTAGGTCTGTTACCTTCAGACCCCCCTGTTGGTGCACTTATGTCTGCACTTTGTCTGTATTCGGTCACGATGTCCTTGTAGTCATGTAAGTTTGACCAAGTCAACCATCCTCCTGGTTTGACTTGGCCAAACAGTCAACATTATGTTTGTAAGATGTTGGGTCGAAGGATGTGCCATCGAAGGATTGCCTATATCCTTCGATGACCTGCTCGAAAGATGTCATTCGATAGATGGACCACGAAAGATCCCATCTTTCGTGGTACATATGGATCGTTCGAGCTGTTTCTGGTCGAAAGATGATCTCTCGATCAGACTGTTTGATCTTTCGACCAGACATGCTGTGTTGGGTATAAATACCCGTGTGTTGTGTTCATTTCTAACAGAGAGACATAGACAGACAGTGAGACATAGAGAACACTTAGAGCAGAAAACACACACACACACTGTTAGAGAGAGTTTATAGAACTGATCTGTAAACATTGAGCTGTAACCGGACCTTTCATACGTTTAATACAAGTGGTGTTAATCGTTGAGTCTTGTGTGTTGATTATTTGCGTGTTCTATCTCGGTTTGCTATCTCGGTTGGATTCCGCACAACTGGGTTGGTTTGTACACAAGGATTAGGCGACTAGATCCTCCCCTAGCCGGACCTACAAGTGGTATCAGAGCCTTGGCTCTTCTCCTTGTTAAAACCGAGGTGTTCTTGTGTTTTTCGGGATTTAAAGTTCATATTTTTCTGGAAAACGTGTTTAAAACGGCTGAAATCTTGGTGTTTTGCTGGAAGTTCTTATAAAAACCACTATACTTTTCATACTCACATATTAAAAGTTGGTTTTTAGTGAAGTTTCGAGCAAAATTCGGGTTTCGGAAAACCTTCGGTTTATCAGAAATCTCATATTTCTGGGCTGTGTTCTTGATAAAAATACACTTTGATTTTAAAATTTTGATTTACCAAGTGTTTGTGTGTTGGAAGTTGTGTTTTGATTAAAATATTGGACATCATTACCTGGTTGGTGAAAAACCTGCATGTTCAGACCTGAAGATATGGTCTGAACATACTTTCTGCCGAAAGTTCTCACCAACCCGTCAACTTTTTCACCAACTTGTCACCGATTGTCAACTGTGTCAGAACCATTTCGAAAGATATCCTTCGAACTCGAAAGACCATCTTTCGATCAGTGGAGGTTCGATAGATCATCATCCTTCGAACCAAGGAATCATTTCGAAACATTCATCTTTCGATCTACTGTTCATTTTCGAAAGACAAGGATCCTTCGATTGGGGAGTCTTTCGAAGTCATCTTTCGTGTGTATCTTTCAGTCTACAGTACTTTTTCGAAGGATAAGGATCCTTCGGTTGGAGAATCCTTCGAAAACATTGCTCGAAACTCAACAGAGATCTTTCGAACCCTGTTGATCCTTCGAACAGGTGTGGATCTTTCGATCATCAGTCTGTTTGTACTTAACAGTTTGTGTTTTTCCAAGTCTTTCGACAGGTATCCTTCGGCTTATTAAAAATGAATCCAAGGTGGAATACTTTGGTAAATACAGATATGTATTTTGGTACTCCGTCATCTTCCGCACCGACATCTTCTCAAGCCAATGCAATTTCTACCGGTCAATGGGCATTTGTATCAAATCAAGTTCCAAGTGTTCAAAGCATTCTTTTAAGCGAAAGCGAAACTGGAAGTTTGAATAGACCTCCAAAGTTGATGCATTTATATGAATATCCAGGATGGATTGATAGATTTCATACATACGTTCTTGGCCAAAATACAGAATTGTGGTTGCGGTTTATTACTGATTTCGATCAAACAATAGAGGTTGCCGCATCATCTGCTGCTACGTTTGCAGATCTCACGGAAGATCAGAAGAAAGTCTATGATCTAGAAAAGAAGGCATACGCCATTCTCACTCAGGCCTTAAGTAAAGATATCTATCATCAATTCGTCAGTTACAAGACGACAAAGAGGTTGTGGGATGCGTTGAAAACAAGGGGCGTAGGAAATGAAGCAACACGTCAGTTGAGAAAAGAGTTGCTGAAGAAAGAGTTTGATGGTTTTACTTGCATGGAGAATGAGTCGTTGGGTGATTTGACAAGTCGATTTAATCACTTGATGACTGAATTGACAAATTTTGGGGTTGTTACAACTCCTGTAGAGATTGTGAAGAGGTTTGCAGATGCATTGCCACCTCAGTGGAATACATTCTTGGAAATCATGAAGTACAATGGTACTTTAGCTACAACGAGCTTCAACGACTTTGTTCAAATTCTAGAAAACAAGAATCAGGAAGAAACTCTGAAGGCAAAAAGAATTCCCGTGCCTCAAAATCCTGAAATGTATTTTGGAACCTCTAGCAGCTCTACAAAACCTTCTTCGCATGCTCCAATTCAAACAGCTTTTGTGACTAGCACAGATATGTATGGCAATACTATCCAAGTTCCTGTGCCTCCAAAGACAGACATGTATGGAAATCTGCTGGAACCAGTCACTCAATCAGCACCACAACAACAACGACCTCTCAGACCAACTGATATGTTCGGAAATCCTTTACCAACAACAGACATGTACGGGAATCCGCTTCCTCCTCAACAGCAAGCATGTTATGGAAGCACATCATCTGCTGGTCAACAATCAAAGCCAAATACAGTACGGCTCGACACCTCAAGCCTTTCTAAAGTCAGTGTGGAAGTAGCAAAGGAACACATGGAGCTGCTAAACACTGTGGTGAGCGCATACTGTGGTTTAGTAGAAGGTCAGATTGGCAACATTAATCTGACTCAAGAAGACTATCAGCAGATAGACAAGGAAGAGATGGAGATGATGGATATTAAGTGGGCCTTTGCCAGTGCTGTTAGGCGAGCAAAGGATTTCATGGAAAGAACAGGCCGAACCAGCTTGGAAAGCAAGAAAGACACCAAGTATGGGTTCGATAAACAAGCTGTTAAATGCTTCAACTGTGGTGAGCGCGGCCATTTCAAGCGTGAATGTACAAGGCCAACTCAGCATGGGAACCAGAATCCTTTCCGAGGTCAAGGCAACAGGGCAAATCAGAACCAAGGAAGGAACAACGAGCGAACACTGGTGCCTGTTAACAACCAGAGTCAAGCAGGACCATCTAATGCCAACCAGGCACTTGTGGTTCAGGTAGATGAAGGCTGTGATTGGTCAATCCAGTTAGGAAATGATGCACCCGATGGAACAGCTTGTTTTGCTGAAGTGGTTAATGATCTTAAACACGCCAGTGGTGGAGAATCTTCCACCAATGGTGTTGAATCTTCTGAAGATGAAGACAGCTCCGGGTACAGTGGAAGTTCAGATGAAGAGTCCTCTACTTCAGGCAATGATCAGGAAGATGACACATCCACTGCATCAGTTAATGCAGACATTGATGAACTTTTGGAGGAAGCTGCAGCAGGAATTCAAAGAAGATCTATTTTGGTGGATCAAGCTGCTTATTCTTCGTCTTCTCTCCATTCAGCCTTTATGGCGAATGTCGACAGCTCATCAAGTCAGGTATGTGTCGACGAACCCACTTCTGTTAGCTGTAATAACTGTGATAGTTTGCATGTTAGATGTGCTGAGTTGGAAGCAAACATGTCTGAGTTGCAAGACAAACACGATGCTTTACAAGCTAGTTTGTTTGAATTGCAAGACAAACATGTTTCTGTGAATGATAGGTGGTGTGAATTGCAAAGCAAACACGAGGCTTTGCAAGAGAAATATGATGTGACATTTATTCATAATCAGAAATTGACAGTTGATATTTCAAAGTGCACGGAAGCCAATATGTTTTATGAAAACCATGAAAAGAATTATAAATCAATGATTGAAACATTGAAGAAAGATAAAACAGAGCTGACTAAAATGGTTTCCAGAAAACAAACTGACATCAATTTGTATATCACTCGTCTTGAAGTGATGCAAAAAGAAATGGCTTGTGTTAAAACAGAAAGTGAGGCGATCCGACTAAAGTTAGACAGTTATTTGAGTTCTAGCTATGTGTTGGATCACATCATTGATGTTCAGAAAGAGAAAAAGGATGTCACATGCATAGGTTACAAGAAATGTCCACCACCCGTGAGAAACAATTTTGATGCTCTGCCTGATGAGGAATATAGAACTCACTTTGAACCGTCTGTTCCTCTAGATGTTAATGAATTTGCTACAGAATTTACTACAGGACTCGGATACAAGAAAGAAGTATCGTCAGATTCAGATGTGTCAGCAGATACATTTGTAACTGCTGAACAGGATCAGGATCCTCCAGTTGTGATTGAGGATGTTGATTCTTCTGATGATGAATCTGATGATACTGATTCAGCAAAGTCTGATACGGTGATAAACGATGAGGACATACCTCTTGAGAATCACATTCTGTGTGATCCTCCTGCAAAACCCGCTAAGACTGTTGCGATTGAGTCCTCGTCTGAGAAAGAGTCGGAGAGTGTGGATTTGCTGTACACTCTTGTTGGTGATGATAAAATTTACTCAGACAAAGATTTTCCTATTAAGAATGTTAATCAGTCTTTAATCAGTAAAGTCTTTGAAAATTCTACAAGTAAGTTTTTGGGAAAGACAGGACCACATGTTACAGTCACACAGTGTCTTCCTATCCCAAAGGCTGAAGTTAGAAAACAGTTTGGGAACAAGAAATTACCAACAGTGCCAAAACAACAAAACCATACCAAAACAAATGGTAAGGCACCGACTCAAACTCAAAAGAAGCCGAATCAGAAGAAAAAGAAGAATGTGAACTTTGTGAAATCGAAGGGAACGGACAAGATTGAAAAGTTTGCAAATCAATCTAACTTAGATTTTGTCCAGAAAGTAACTGTGATGAAAAGGAATGAACCAAGTAGTTCAAAACCTAGTACCTCGGGTTCACAAAGTTCATCATCGGCAAGACGACCACATGATACTTCGGGGTTTGTTGAACGAAGATCATGTTTTGAATGTGGAACAATCGGGCATATTGTTCGAAATTGCCCGTATCTTCATAAACAAAAAGGCATAGTTGATGATCCCCGTGGCCCAACTGACCGCAAGCGATCTGTTTCTGTAAAACAAGATCCCCGACTCATAAGAGAAAGGGAAAAGAAACAGAAACGCCAACAGGTCAAGAAACTTGAAAAAGAAATTAAAACCGATGTGGTTCACAAACCATCTGTTTCAGTTAAACCAGATAATTCAAAGTTTTCAAAAACTACAAACAATCATACTGGTAACACTCAACAGACCTGGAAACCAAAATCGGTTACTGAATCAGGGGGATCATCACAATTTCCGAATCATCAAAAGGTGGAAGTTATTGTTGTTGATAAGAATGGAAGACCCAAGACCACAATGGCTTGGGTCCCCATCTCCAACTAATCATTTGAGTTCATGTGCAGGGTGTTCCAGGAGGAACTATCAGTAGTCATTGGATTGTTGATAGTGGGGCATCCAGGCACATGACAGGCGACATGAAGCTTCTCTACGACGTCAAATCTATTAGAGGAGGTTATGTTGCTTTTGCTGGAGATAAGGGCGGATACATTACGGGTGAAGGAATGATTTCCAACGGGGTTGTTAGCTTTGACAAGATCAACTTTGTGCAACAACTTGATCACAATCTTCTTAGTGTTTCTCAAATTTGTGACAAGCAGTTCTCAGTACACTTTGATGCTAATGGATGTTATGTGCTGAAACCCGGCTTCAAAATTCCAAAAGAATGGATTCTCTTGTCGGCTCCAAGGATAAATGATCTGTATGTTCTTGATATGAGCCAAGCTATCACAACGTCTGCACAAGCAACTTGTTTCGTTTCCAAAGCCACAGAAAAAGACACAATCTCTTGGCACAGACGAATGGGTCACATTCACTTACGCAAAATGAATCATTTGGTATCAAATGAATTGGTGAATGGTGTTCCTCTTAAAAATTTCCATCTTCAAGACGTCTGTGTATCGTGCCAGAAAGGAAAACAAACGAAGAAGCGACACCCTACAAAGAAAGTCAACACGGTGGCTGTTCCTCTTGAACGTTTGCACATGGATTTGTTCGGTCCTGTCAAGCACAAAAGCATTAGGAATGATCAATATTGCCTCGTGATTACTGATGATTATTCAAGATTTTCTTGGGTGGCGTTCATGGCACACAAGAGTGAAACCTTCGGTATTATCAAAAACTTGATCATTCAGATTGAGAATCTTTACAACTTGAAGGTTAGGCGGATACGTAGCGACAATGGTACTGAATTCAAAAATCAAGCCATGGCGGAGTTTTGCACTTCTAAAGGTATTCTTCACGAATTTAGTGCAGCTTATACTCCTCAACAAAATGGCGTCGCTGAACGTAAGAACCGCACATTGATCGAGACTGCTAGGACCATGTTGGTAGAGTCGCAGCTACCCATTCCATTCTGGACTGAAGCTGTGTCCTCTGCATGTTATACGTTGAACCGAGTCCTTACAGTCAAAAGGCACAACAAGACCTGCTTTGAGCTTATCAACAAACGGAAACCAGATTTGTCTTATCTTGAACCGTTTGGAGCTCCATGCACAATAATCGATCCTAATGGAAAGTTTGGGGCAAGAGCAATTGAGGGATACTTTCTTGGGTATTCCACCCCGAACTTACGAGTCTGGAATCTAGAGACTAAAAGGGTCGAGGAATGGTCTGAAGTCAGAGTGCAAAGGCACACTTTACCAGTCAGAAATCCTGGTCAGCCTTGGATGTTTGAGTACGATGACTTTTTCAATTCGATCAATGTTGAAGCCGTTGAAGAAAGTGCTGCGGCAATGATGTTTTTCGAGAGTGACAATGCAACAGATTCACCGTTGGTTCGTCCCATTATAGTCAATCAAGAACCATCTTCAGTGAACAATAATGCTCTCGACAATGAGGATTTTCATGATGCTTCCGAATTGAACGAATCTTCAGAGGATGATGAATTTCTAGATGCAGATCAAGAAGCTCCAACAGCAGTTCATGGTACTTCAGAGGGTACTCCTCCAGTGGATGTCCCTCGAACAGCTGAAACTTCTGCATCATCCTCTTCGTCAATTCCGGGCCTTGAATTGATTGTTGATTTGAATCTCAACAATCTGGGTACAAATATTCCAGTTCAAGATAATCCAGAGACAAGGATTCACAATACCCATCCTCAACAAAACATCATCGGAAATGTACAAAGTGGCGTTCAAACAAGAAACATGTTGCGAAACAACAACAATGCAGGCTTGTATGCAACTATCCGAGAATCTGGTCAACAGAATGATTGGTCTTTCGCGTGTTATGTCTCACAGGAAGAGCCAAGAACTTGGAAAGATGCATTGAAAGATAGCTCATGGGTTGAAGCGATGCAGGAAGAACTGCAACAATTCCAGAAGCTTGGTGTCTGGAAACTCGTAGAGAAACCTGCTGGATACAAGAAGATTGGTACCCGTTGGGTGTTTAAATGCAAAAAGGATGACCGTGGGATCGTTATCCGGAACAAAGCAAGGTTAGTCGTTCAAGGTTTTCGTCAGATTGAAGGGATCGACTACAACGAAGTATATGCACCTGTTGCACGTCTAGAAGCAATTCGGATTTTTCTGGCTTATGCCTCATTCAAAGGTTTCAAGGTATACCAGATGGACGTGAAAAGTGCATTCTTACATGGTGTGGTAGAAGAAGAGGTGTACGTCGAACAGCCTCCTGGTTTTGAAGATCCTATCCATCCCGATCGGGTTTGGTTGCTCAACAAAGCTCTATATGGTCTACATCAAGCACCGCGAGCTTGGTACGCAACCTTATCTAATTATCTGCTGGAAAACGGTTTTCGCAGAGGTCTTATCGACTGCACTCTTTTCATCAAAGAACAAGATGGAGATCTTCTACTGGTACAGGTATACGTTGATGATATTATTTTTGGTTCTACTAATGATGTTTTGTGTAGGGATTTCGAGCGTGTAATGCAGGATAAATTCGAGATGAGTGCTATGGGGGAAATGACTTTCTTTTTGGGCCTACAAGTACAACAAACTGAGTCTGGGATCTTCATCCATCAGACTAAATATGTTGGTGACATCTTGAGCCGGTTCCAGATGTCTGATGCAACGCCCATTGGTACCCCATTACCACAAAATCACGGAATTACTCCAGACTTGAAGGGTAAAGATGTTAGCCCCTCATTCTACCGCGCAATGATTGGATCCCTTATGTACCTCACAGCATCAAGACCAGATATAATGTACCCAACGTGCCTGCTTGCCAGATATCAAGTGAACCCGAAGGCCTCACATCTTGCAGCTGTAAAAAGGATTTTTCGTTATTTGAAGGGTTACCCTGACACCGGTCTGTGGTACCCTAGGGATAATAACTTTGACTTGATCGCATTCAGTGATTCTGATTTTGGCGGATGCAAAATCGACGGCAAATCCACAACGGCTGGATGTCAGTTTTTGGGAAATCGCCTAGTCACATGGCAGTGCAAGAAGCAAACGTGCGTCGCTACATCAACATGCGAAGCTGAATACATTGCTGCCTCAAGTTGTTGCTCCCAAGTCCTGTGGATCCAACAACAAATGCGTGATTACGGTTTTGAATTCCTAACTACTCCTATTTACGTTGATAATTCTGCTGCCTTACAGATCACTAAAAATCCTGTGCAGCATTCAAAAACTAAGCACATCGACATTAAGTATCACTTCATACGTGATTGCTTTGAGAAAAGGCTAATCGATGTTGCTTACGTCCACACCGATGACCAACGTGCCGACCTTTTTACCAAAGCATTTGACAAATCAAGATTTGACTATTTATTATTGGTAAACGGCATTAAGGTCAAGCAAGAGTAATCCACATCGGAAAATCATTTTTGTAAATACCTTTGTGTTTTAAATTTGTCTTAGTTTATTGATTTTAGGGGGAGTAAATCCAAATTTGAAAATCCAAAAACATTGAAAAATTTCAAAAACACAAAAACAATAGAAAAACAAAAATGAGTTTCCTGGCGAGCAAAAGAAAAAATGATAGTACATCAGTGGTCTGTCTAAACCTCTTCAAACCTTAAATGAAAAACGATAAGCAGCTCTATATAAGATGTATCGGTAGGCTCACAATCATTTTAAAGTGTGCAGGGTGATATAAACTTAAATCGACTGAAGACTGGGTGGGAACCATTCATTGGCATATGGTCTTAGTACCGAAATTTCGTTTGAGAGATTGCCGAGGTTCTGAGATATTCGGTCTTTATGCTGCTTATCATCTGGGTATCATGGTTGTATCTTTTACCGAAAAATAACGGGGACGCAAGTCTAGATCTTCCATGATACTATACATACGTGTACATATTGCATTCGACCTCAATAAGTGATCAACAATCACATGTCCAAACAAAATAAGTGATAAAATATCACAAATTCTTTCCGGGTGTCAAGTTCGTCTCTCTGCTGTACGAAAGTACTGACCTGTTCACGGACTTGCTCCTGTGCCCTCATGCATCGAAAATCAAGTTCCTCATCAATAAGTGATTATATCACATAGGACTTGTTTTCAGTCAAAATAAGTGAGTTTCTCACATTTTCATATACGGTCAAACAGATGATAATCGGTATACTCACCGGTAAGATGAACCCTTGTGCATACCTTGATATGGGAATGTGTCGTGATGTGGATGAACACCGGTCGGTAAGTATAAATCATACCTTAACGTATCCCCTCGCCATGATTACATCTGATAAGTTGAGCTTAAGTGGACAACAATACCGATAATTGTTATAGGATGCTTATCTTAATGTTATCTAACTGAACAACAAGAGAGCGTTTTGGCATGACCGTACACTGATATGATTCTCTTACCCTCGAAACTCGCAAAAAGAATGTCTGTAAATATTTATTTACTGCTTTCAGTCTTTACATTTCTAATATTAAAACACACCTAAAATCTTGTTTTAATATAAACTTTATAAAAGCCAAAAAGATTTTATTTCTATTTTATTTTCGATCGTACGATGTTGGAGCTCGAGTCTTCGTTACCTGAAACCTGAACGAAAACCGAAAACGACTTAATCTTCATAAACGGTCGAAATTTGCAAAGTGTTGAAAGTTGAAATTGAAATTGATAAAATACTTTAAACTTTCAAACTGTCGGACGGTGTTTGTTTAAAACAATGGTCACATGTGTGTTGTTTGCTTATGATATTCCAAGCGGTTTTTCTCATTACGCGTTTAGATTTCTTGCATGTGTAGATTCTAAAGGCTAGGAGAACATGGTCGATGACAAGCTTCGGAATGACGACACAATGTGAAGGCACTCAAGTGATAAATATGATCGAGTTGCCGCTGACCATCATCAACACCACTAGGATCTCACTTCATAAAGATAAAGACTTTCACGAGCATAACTCAAGGGGGAGCTTATGTTAAGGGGGAGTTTGTCAACACACTTCCTACGTGATACGGGGAGTTTGTTGATACACTTTCTGCTTTCAAGACGTGAAGACTTTGAAGATCCTCCGACATTGAAGACGTGAAGAGACGTCAAAGACTTGAAGACACGAGAATCTACAAGATAGAAGATCGAGACAAAGCAACAGCTGATTGTTGATAAGCCAGACAAAGCTACAGCCAAGGGGGAGTTTGTTGGTGCACTTATGTCTGCACTTTGTCTGTATTCGGTCACGATGTAAAACGATGTCCTTGTAGTCATGTAAGTTTGACCAAGTCAACCATCCTCCTGGTTTGACTTGGCCAAACAGTCAACATTATGTTTGTAAGATGTTGGGTCGAAGGATGTGCCATCGAAGGATTGCCTATATCCTTCGATGACCTGCTCGAAAGATGTCATTCGATAGATGGACCACGAAAGATCCCATCTTTCGTGGTACATATGGATCGTTCGAGCTGTTTCTGGTCGAAAGATGATCTCTCGATCAGACTGTTTGATCTTTCGACCAGACATGCTGTGTTGGGTATAAATACCCGTGTGTTGTGTTCATTTCTAACAGAGAGACATAGACAGACAGTGAGACATAGAGAACACTTAGAGCAGAAAACACACACACACACTGTTAGAGAGAGTTTATAGAACTGATATGTAAACATTGAGCTGTAACCGGACCTTTCATACGTTTAATACAAGTGGTGTTAATCGTTGAGTCTTGTGTGTTGATTATTTGCGTGTTCTATCTCGGTTTGCTATCTCGGTTGGATTCCGCACAACTGGGTTGGTTTGTACACAAGGATTAGGCGACTAGATCCTCCCCTAGCCGGACCTACACCCCCCCCCCCCCCAAACTTTTTTTTTCAAGCTTCACCACTGTATTTACATACCCTATACACCCTATACGAGTTATTTAACAACACACATGCAATCATCCTCTTTTAATCTTGTTAAAAGGCACAATATCTTCACTTGTAACTAATTCGCATATCGAATGGGATACTCCTTTCACACTTGTTTTCCTTTTACAGGTCTAGTGATATACTTGAAGCTTCCAAATGTGACCATGTTAGTTGCAAAACAATAAATAATGTAAATTCATAAGCAACAAATATGTAAATTCATAAGCAAAAGTACGTACATTGATCACCTGAGTTAAACTTCTGAAATACCAAAAGCAAGTTTATATACTCATTATAATTATCTCAACACATAAGTTATGCAATAAAGGTCCATGGCTTTATAGCCTAGTGACATGATCGGGTGATTCCACTGGTGGAGATGGATATGATCGGGTGATTCCACTGGTGGCATGATGATACTCCGGTGGTCCGTGTGATCCAAATTTGCCGTTAAAAAAAGTTATGCAATAAAGAGGGGCCTTTAATCATCAATTAATTAATGTTCCCAATAAAATTTATAAAAACACACACTGCATAAACACCTCACTAGTTGGATGGAATAGTAACCGTTTTTACACCTTAAGGGCTGCATAGAATTATAGAAAAAACTTTATAGAAGTTTGACCAATGTTTCTTTTCATGCATAAAAAACATAAATATTATTAAATAAAAATAAAGTGATTCTTTTTTCATTAAAAAATAATAATAAGACTTGTATAATAATCATTGTTTTAAATATGTATAATTGTTTTTTTCTTGTCATATAAACCAAGTAGATCGTTATCAGCGATGTTAAGTTTGTACCATCTCTCTCAATTAGTAAGTACAATGCAATTTAGATCTAGTTTTCGTCTATAAAATTATTTGTTTGCTATCATGGCATATAGTTGCTTAAGGTGATTAGCGTTTGACGTCTCCTTTACATCCAAGACGACCATACAATGATCTAGGTTATGATTATTATCACGGTTACTGTTCATCACTGATTTAGTTATTTGTCTATAGTAGATGATTTTATATATAAGTCCTACATCGGTTGAGTAGAACGAAGTCTTTTTTATAAGGGTGGAAACCTTCTTTACTAAGACGCATTTTGCCTAGGCGGGCAACTTGTCAGGTGAAAACAAAACCGTGAGTTCCCCGATAGGTTGCCCATCGGGGGCAAAACGAACAACATCTTAGCAAGGTTTACTTGGGCTGTTACAAAAGGTATCAGAGCCAGGGATCGGGCCGGTGTGCCAGTGAGGACGCTGGGCTCCCTAAGGGGGTGGAGATGTAAGTCCAACATCCGGTTGTGGAAGAGAACGAAAAGCCTTTCTTATAATAGGGTGGAAACATTCTCTACCAAGACGCGTTTTGCATGGGCAAACAATTCGTCGGGTGAAAATAAAACCGTAAGTTCCTGGATTGGCAACCCTCGAGGGCAAAACGGACAATATCTTAACACGGTTTACTTAGGCTGTTACATTATAAGTATGTCTTATTATTAAGAGTTTAAAATACGTTCAACATACGATTGCTTAACAATGTCAAATATTAAGTCACAAAGAAAAAAATAAACAGTTATTAAGTTAAATAATAAAACATACAAATTTATATAAAAGTATCCCATTTTTTATAAAAGTTTTTACAAATTATAGTACTATACTACTATTACAAACTTCACTATGTACGACTCTTATACTGCTATTCGAGTCCGAGTCGTATAACAAAAAATATTGCCTAACCTACCAAAAAAAAGTTGATCATCTTTTATAAGAAACCCATATGACTCATAGACTATATGACTCGTATAGGCCATTCGTCAGTTAACCATTGACGCTACTAACACTTATACAACTCATATAGCATTATGTGGGTGTGTCACTGTGTCATCCATTATATGTTCCATCGTGTGTAACCTGCCCAACTTCTAGCTAGCATAGTAGCGTGTTTATTTTAATATATAAAGCTGTTAGAAAAGTTGAATAATGTACCATGTAGTACAAGTACAACAATGGGAATGCAATCCAGCTCACATGAAGATGTCAAACAGAATTACAAAAGGCTGGCTGGACCATGTTCCCAAATCATGATGTAATATTAGGGTGAACGGGGCACCATGCGGGGAGTGGGGCGGTGACCCAAGTCCCCGAGCGGGAACGCCGCAGCCATCGGCTCGGGGAGGGTATTCGGGGAGGGGGATCGGGGAGAGTTCACCGCACAAGGTTTGCACAAGGATCGATGGTATACGTTGGGCAACGGTCAATTTAAAAAAAAAATCAATTTTAACAATATAAATAACCAACTTAATCTAATTTTTTACCACATCCATTCTCAAACTCACTCTAAAAATCTATCAAATACAACACAAAGCCAAACCGAGCAATGGAGAACCAACCCCGCGAAGCCAAGAAAAAATCTAAGGGACGCGGCTCGCAACCGTCTCGTGGTGGTTCGAGCGGTGCAAGTGCACAACCACAACCCCCTTTCGGATATACTTCACAACCCCCGTTTTTTTACCAACAACCTTCACACCCCTCATTTTACAACACCCAACCACAACCCACTTTCGGCTATTTTCAAAATTTGTTATCAATGGATCCTCCTCAAACCCCCGCCTTCGACCCGTATGGTTTTCGTTCCCCACAAGTTCCATCTCCACGAGAAAATGTTGAACGTCGTCTACCTATTCACGAGGACGAGGAAGTAGTGCCCGAAACTCAAAATTTGGGCGACTATGAAGATGACACCGGCGACGATGAATTTAATGTGGATGAAGACGCCGGCAACGAAGAAGATGACGCTCGGGAGAAAAAGGGAAAAATGGAGAGCCAAAAATGGACAAAGGTCCAAGAAGAGGCGTTGGCGAAGGCGTGGGTACATTGCTCTACCAACAAAAAGAAGGGCAATCAACAAAACCGCGATAGTTTTTGGCGTAAGATTTTAGATCATTTTAACAACACCGTTGGTGGAAGTAACCGAACCGTGCATCAAGTACGGTCTAAATGGACCCCGATGATGATGAAAATAAACTTTTTCAACGGCCTATACCAACAAGCGGTAAAAAATTTTAACGTTGTATATTTTTTAAGTTTGTTTACTAAGTTCATATGTTTTTGTAACAACCCTCATTAAAAGCCCTATTTATATTATTATTTTATTCAATAGGAAATCCTAATTGAGACACCCAAGTAATTCTACGCGAACCCTAAAATTTTCAGAACAATCAGAATCAGGATCAGGGCCCCTAAAACTCAGGGGGGGCATTCCCTACTCAACGATTATCTTTATAAGTTATTATAAAAATCGAATTTAATCGAAACGTCGACTCACCTGCACTTCAAACACACGTGGCAAGAGAATAAGAAAAATGTATCCCTTACGGACCGTAAGGGTTTATGCTTACGGTCCGTAAGCATGTCAAATTTCTTGTATAAATAGCAGGCTTTGGGACTTGCTTCTGTGCGTTCGTTCGACGATAAAATTCGACTCAGGCGCGGAGATATCGTCCAAATACTCACAATTAACACACACAAATCACTAATTGATGCTGCAATCAGGGTAATAACTCGATCGCTATTACGATTCAACGTCCGATCGATTATAACTATCCAACGATTGTTTAAGTGCCGCTCAAATTGAGTTTATACTTTGTTACTCATCGTGATTTCGACTTGAATGTTTGAGTGCTGTTCGAACTCGGACTATACTCTGTCATTCGTTGTGAATCCGCTGAATTGTTAAGTATTGCACTTTGTCATTCGTTGTGAGGGTTTTATCTCGTGAGTTATTGTAAATGCTGTATTAGTTACTTACCTAGTTTGTATGCACTAGGTTACAAGGCTAATCAGTAGGCTAGGCTCTGCTCAAATTAAATCTGCAATATATCAAGGCTTATCTGTAGACTAAGCTTTGCCCGTAGAAATCTGCAATGTGAGTTCATTTCTCTTTTCTCACCGTTTGTGAGTCCACTCTATTTTCTCACAGTTTTATCACCTTTTTGTGATACAATTATATTTACAAAGGCTTTTCAAAATCCTAAAATGTTTATCAGTTATACTTACAGTGATTAAATTTATATATTCTATAATAACTGCGGGTATGGGAGATTTTATACATTATTTGATTCTCGTTATTATTTGCCAGAAAGTTAGTCAATATTAGCATGACTACAATAACAGTGGAAAATTATGCCCCAGTAATCATAGCATATAACTAAAATTATTTTAACATCAATTAGTTAATAAATTTAATATATGTTTGAAATAAATCTAAAATGTGTATACCATAACAAAATAGTCAAATATAATGTATTCTACTAAGATTATATTTTAGTCTTAGTCACGTTAATATATTAAATAATGATATTACAATTATTTAATTAACATATTATATTTGATAAATTATAGTAGTTTGACATCAAATGATATATGTTATCTTCTGAGTTAAAATGGTTTTGTGCCATAAGTAATATATTTGACAAAATAATGTCACGGGACGCAATTAAGTCCGGAGTCATTAGTTGAGAGAATGATCAACAGTGACAGGACCAAAAGCACTAGTTGAGAGAATGATCAACAGTGTTATAGAATCACTAGTTGAAAGAATGATCAACAGTGATAAGACCAGAATCATTAGTTGAAAGAATGATCAACAATGATATGATTACAGTCACAGGAATCGCCTAGTGACAGATAAATTGGAAAATAGTAAAATATAATTACTTGATAAATTCACTATTGGATGAAAGTGAGCCAATGAGTGATATGATTACTGTCACATCGGAACTGCCACCATATGACAAATACTGATTGAGTTGGGTAAATATAAATAGATATAAAAACCTTAATACTGTAAGGTATAACAATATATTTTATAAAAATGGAATGAATTCACTCAGTATTTTCGCTGACAAAACCTTTTTCAAACATTTTTCAGGTAATTACAGTAGATTGGAATAAGAGCTGGATACGACACTGAAAGGCTTCAGGAAGTGGCTTATTTTATTAATTAAATCAAATTAAGAAATATTGTTTTATGTAAACAAATTTATCTTATTAAAGCTACCTTTATAAAACATGGGTTTATCCCATCTATTTAATAAATAAAATCCGGTGTTTCTAAACTCTGATATTTTTCCTAACTCACGGTCCTGATGAAATTTCCGCTGCAATGTTTTATAAAATTAATCACCGGTACCACTGGGCTGTTCACGACTTCTGATTCCGTCCAGGGTGGGTCGGGGACGTGACAGTTTTTAACACTTGTTATTTTATAATATATAGGATCGCACACGAGGAAGAGGGTGTAGCGATCTCAACGTGATGAAAGTCGCTTTAAAGGATTTTAAAGATAAATATCCGAGCGGTTTTCAACGTGTCGAGGCACGGGAGGTCGTTCGAAAACACGACAAATGGGCCCAAGTCCCATTGTTGGGTGAGGAAGGGGAAGGTTCGACACAAAAAAGAAAGCCCGTTGACGTGGACCTTTCCATATCCGATATGAACGAAGACCCCTCGCCACAAAGAACACAACGGCGAGACAAGCGTCAAGCGACATCGTCCGAGGGCTCGGCTGAGTTGGCGGCACAATTCAAAGAGTACACCGCCATGAAAGAAGCGAAGCACACGATTGAATTGGTGGCGATTGAATTGAGGAAGAAAAGAGAGTCGGAGGCTCGCGAACTCATAACGGAACAACGCGAGACGATGAGAAACTACGCGCACAATCGAGATATGAAAACATTCCTCAAGCCGCACGACGATGCTCAGCCGAAAATGTTGCCGTTCATCCTCGCCCGAAAGCACGAGATCGCTAACAAGTACGGGTGGCCGTGCAATTTTTAAAATTTTTATGTAGTATTGCGATGTAATTTTTATTTTCTAGTTTAAATGTAATTTTTATTTTTAATTTAATGAAATGTCTTTTATTAAATTTTATATTAATTTTTAATAATATTTGTTTAATTTATAAACATGCATAATTACAACAAATAAAAAAAAAAAAAAAAAAAAAAGCAAATCCCCTAAGAGAGGAGTGCCGCCATCAAATTGAGGGTGTGAGGGGAGTTAAGAGGGGAGTTGACGTGGCAAGTGCTGGTTGGCCGTGCGTAAGAGAGGGGACTCCCCTCTCACCCTTACTTGTTACTTGGTCGTTAGATCAAGGAGATCTATGACAACAACCAGTGGCGGATTCAAGAATTTTTTTCACCGGGTTTTTTTTGGTAGATTCTCACTATTTTTTTCCAAATCATACAAGGTTTCCACTATTTTTTTCCATTTTTTGCCAAACCGAGGAGGTTCCTGGGAACCCCCAAAACACCCCTGGATCCGCCCCTGACAACAACGGTAGACTACAAGCAAGTACGGTATAAAGAATTAGTACTTATATTTATATTGTGTGTACTTTAGTATGTAAAATTCCGATAAATATGGAGCATGAAACGGGCTTCATTGCTCAAGAAGACAAAAAGGCTGACCTTGTAGACTTTTTTAAACTTTGACTCCACATTACTAGCCTTTTCATACAACCTGTCAAAGAAAAAAAATAAAAGACCTACTAATTTTCTAATTAAACTAAGGGTGCCAGGTGCGTTCCCCGAATTGTAATCGGGTACCCACTACCCGGCGTGGAACACTGTTATGCCGCTGTAGTGTTCCGGGTAGTGGGTTGCAGGTAGTTTCCTTCAACGGGTGATGGAGACCGATGTTTTGAATGTTGGATTTTGTTTCCAACGGTCATTTGATCGTTAATCTTAATAAAAAAATTAATCAATTTAAACCATTTCATCGTCACTATCTAAACCATTTTACCATCTCTTTTTAAACCATTTCGTCATTTCTATTTAAACCATTTCACCATAACTTTTTTAAAACAATTTCATCATCTCTATTCAATCAATTATACCAGATTTGATCTTCATGGGGGTGGTTATCCGTACCCGATTGAACCCGTGGGACCTTCATACCGTCGGCAATCATCCAATCGTGGTGCAAACCTTCTGCCTTCAAACCTTCGACAATCATCCTGTCAACATGCAAACCCTCAACCTTCAAAACTCTCAACTAATAAACTCCCCATCTTCAAATCCTTTAGCTTTTGAAGTCTACCGTCCATGTATTAATTTAATTGTCTGTTTAAATGTTTAATTTATTATTTATGTATTAGTTTTAACTTTAATCATTGCTAGTTTAAAATTTAATTGCCTGTTTAAAAAGTTAATTTATTTTTAAATATAAACAAAAAATAACATAAGATTTTAGGGTAGTAGTACCACCAGATAAGGTGTTTTAGAGTAATGAATGGGGGAGTGAGGTGTAGGGATAAGCGTCGTACTGATACTATACCGAAAATCGTCAAAATTGGGCACCGGCACTGTAAATGTTCGGTACGGGACCGGTATTTAAAGGTAAAAATCGCTATTTAACCGGTACCATACCAAACCGGTACCAGTATTAACGGGTAGCGAAAGTACCGGTACCAAAAATGCCACAACGTGGGTACCGAATCGATACCAAAAAAAAATCGGTACGGAAAATTCGATATTGGTACCGGTACTCAGTACCAAATGTCCATCCCTAATTAGGTGACACTACCGTATTGGAGGGTTCTAGGGTACCTTAGAGCTGCAACTCTTCCCCCTTAATATTATTTATTTTGAATAATTCGGCACGAAAAATTCGATATTGGTAGCGGTACTCGGTACCAAATGTTAGATATTTTAGTGTAATCGGGGATTGACTTGGTGATCAAAGCGAATAATAATATACATGAAGCAAGTTAGGAGATGCGGGAGTGCACGCTTGTTTGAGTTATTATAATTCGAAGTGTACGGGGGTTCCAAGGGGGCAGCGCCCCCTTGGCGGGGGTCCGGGGGCAGCGCCCCTGAGAGCAGGGTCCAAGGGGCAGAGCCCCTGGCTGGGGTCGAGCTGATTAAGTTGCTTTAATAAAACCGCATCAGAAAAATTTATTTTCTGGAAAATGCCATAATTTCGAAACTTCAAATTATGGTAGTTTAGAGGCAGTTTGGAGGTAGTTATGTCTTAAAAAAATTGAGATAACTGCCTAAGGGCAGTTAATGGTCTCCAACCCCAAAATTCGCATTTCAGTTTTTTTTTGTCACAACTCCTGGTTCAATCAATTTCGCAAACAAACATACACTGGTTCTATTCTCGAAATCAGAGTTGTATCCGATTGAATTATTCGGGTGATCCACCGAAATAATTTGATTTGAGAGTGACATCACGCCTCTCTGATCATCCGGCAAATCGATAATTCCCCAACACCAAATGCTCATCCCTAATTAGGTGACACTACCGCATTGGAGGGTTCTAGGGTACCTTAGGGTTGCAACTCTTCCCCCTTAATATCATCAAAATATATTTGAAGGTATTATACCTGTCGGCTTTACATTTACTATTATGTGTATACTTTGGTGTTTTCACGTATATAGTTTCAAGTATCTACTATAATTTCATATATGTGCGGTGTTTTCTATAAACGTTATCATTTTTACAATGTATGAGTAAAGTAGATACATGAGATGACTATGTAATGAGTATAATATCAAAAACTGACTATTTTGGTAATCTTCTTTTGATTAAATTAATACCGGTATATGTAGATTATTGGATTGAGAGTAGGGGTTTTTTGTTTATCTCTTAATAAGCCTCTTAATGTTTCAGAGTGTTTGTTTCACGAGCAGATGTCTGAATGGTTCAGACATTTGCCTCTGAATGGTTAAGCATTATACAGAGTTTGAATGGTTAAGACCTCTAATCTGAATTGGTCAAACATTTGACTCTGAACGGTTAAGCATTATACAGGCTCTTAATAGCTCAGACCTCTTACTGGTTCAGCACTTAATGACCACTTACTGGTTCAACATTTAACCATTCAGAAGTTACCAAACAGTCCCTGAATAACGGGTAAAAAATAAATGTTTCTAATAAATTGGTAAGACTTAAATGTTTTTCCAATAAATTTGGTACAAATGAAATGTTTTCAAATTTAAATTGATTAAATACAAAACGGTGATAACCAACGTTTACTTACGTTTGTTTGGTGAAGTTGGAATATTTTATAAGAACTATTTTATAGATCTACATAACTTAGGTGATGTTTCTTTTTTAAGAGTTAAAATGCCTGCAGTCCACAGACCACATTTGCAGACATCTGTAGAAGAAAAAGTGGACCAAAACTCTGCAGTCTGAAAGAAGAAGATTGTTTTTTACATATGCAGACTTCTAAAATAATCTAGTAGTGGTGTACGGACGGTGGTGGTGAGTGGTGGTGGCGCTGGACGGTGATGGTGGTAGACGGTGGTGGAGGGTGGTGGACGGTGGTGGTGATGGGACGGTGGTGATGGACGGTAGTGGGTGGTGGTGATGGACGGTAGTGGGTGGTGGTGATGGACGGTAGTGGGTGGTGGACAGTGGTGGTGGTGGTGATGGGCGATGGTGGTGAGTGGTGGTGTTTAACTCTCTACAGACCTTAGAAGATCTTAGAAGTGGCTGAGACAAGTCTGTACCAAGAAGAGCTCGAACAGACGTTTTTTAATGAAACATCTTTGAAAAAACAAACAGTCTGCGCGTGACAATTGTCGCAACCCCTCCTTATCTGTCTCGGGAACGG
The DNA here is from genome assembly GCA_030545235.1 of Helianthus tuberosus. Classification (NCBI taxonomy): domain Eukaryota; kingdom Viridiplantae; phylum Streptophyta; class Magnoliopsida; order Asterales; family Asteraceae; genus Helianthus; species Helianthus tuberosus. The sequence goes on from CM060423.1 coordinate 177,320,214, forward strand.
GCGGCCGCGAACACCAGTGTCGGTGGTATAATTTGTTTATCATTTTGGCAGCCGAAATTTCATCAGGACCGTAGTTAGGAAATGTTTATCAGAGTAAAACCACCATATTTTATATTAATAACCACATGGGTAAAAACCCAAGTTTCTTATTACAACATGTTTATAGGGATAAACCCTATTTTATTGAATTTAAAACATCATCTTTTAGATAACTTTTATATCCACATTTTTCCAAGCCGTCAGTGCTCTCCAGCTGGTTTTCTTCTAATTGGCTTTTACATTTTGTTACCTGAAACGCGTTTTAAAAACATTTGTCAGTGGGAAATACTGGTGAGTGAATCCCAGTTTAATCAAGAAGAATTTTATCCTTTAACAGTATTGAGAGCTATCACATTGTTTATTTCTACACAATTACTCTTTCAGTATTGTCAATCCTGACTGGTGGGTCATATTACCCATTGGCTAACTCGTTGTCCAATGGTAACGTGTTCTACATTTTGTATACAAAACCCCAACATACCGGCAGTAATTGAAGAACTACAAAGGCTCAATCACTGCTTAATCACATTGTAAAACATTTAAGGTTTTGTAAAACAATTTACAAAAAGGAGATTACTCACATTGCTGTCTTAGATTTCTTCTAAGGTTTCATTGGTGATTATCTATAATTTATACAAATGTACATATGTTAGTATAATAACCCTTTATTTATATTAACGATACCCTCCCCGAGACGGCATTCCAACGACTACGTCGGGCAGAACCACGACAATCGTTACGGAACCCTGGATCAATCGGGCAGCGTATCTAATACGTAACCGGGGTTATAATACTTACAACGGGGCAGAACTTCGTTAATTAGGGGGTATTATGCCCGAAAATTATGTTATCTTTTTCAGAAATTCGCAAGAAAGAAAAGAAATGAGCGAAATGACTGAAGGCCCGAGCTCCTACTTTATAGGGCCTGAAATCGGATTTCTCGCTGCCCGCGTAGACCTAAGGGTCGTCTTACGCGGCCCGCGTAGTAGAGTGTCTAGGCCGTAGCTGATCTGGGTCACGAGTATAGGTCCAACACGTGCTGCCACGTGTCAACACCGGGTGTTGCCTCGTTTTTATCGCTCGCGACCCGCATAGGCAGTAGCCAAAGGCTACGCGCCCCGCGACAGCCTTAATTTTCTTGTTTTTATTTTATTTTCATGATATTTCATATTTTGGGCTCGGTTTTCACATACGGGGTGTGTTTTAGGACATATAGGGGTATTTTAAAATATATTAGGGTGTCAGAAAAATTCAGGAGGGTTGTTATATCCTCTCCACCTTGTTTTAGAACTCGTCCTCAAGATCTACTGGAACAAGTGTGGATATTTCCTTTGCATTTCTGATTCAAGCTCCCATGTGTATGCTGGTCCTCTTTTGGAGTCCCATTTCACTTTGACCAGAACTAATCTCTTGTGCTTGAGATTCTTGACTTTCCTATCTTCAATTTGTAGAGGCCTCTCTATAAATTTTAACTGCTCATTTACCTCTATATCTTTAAGAGGTACTATCAGTGATTCATCAACTAAGCATTTCTTGAGATTAGATACATGAAATACATCATGTATTCCTGCCATTTCCTCTGGCAGTTGTAGCTGATAAGCTACAGGTCCTATTCTTCTCATAATCTCAAAAGGTCCGACGTACCTAGGGCTTAGCTTTCCTCTTTTGATGAATCTTACCACTCCTTTCCAAGGAGAGACTTTTAATAACACTTTATCTCCTACTTGAAATTCCAACGGCTTTCGTCTGTTATCAGCATAACTCTTTTGTCGATCACGTGCTGCTTTCAGTCGTTCTTTGACTTGAATGATTTTGTCTGTTGTTTCTTGCACTATTTCAGGTCCAGATAGTTGCTTTTCTCCAATTTCTGCCCAACAGACTGGCGTTCGACACTTTCGTCCATAAAGTGTTTCGAATGGCGCAACATTGATACTTGTGTGATAACTGTTATTATAAGAAAATTCTATCAATGGTAAATGATCGTCCCAATTACCTCCGAAATCAATTACACAAGCTCTAAGCATGTCTTCTAGTGTCTGAATGGTTCTTTCGCTTTGTCCGTCCGTTTGAGGATGATAAGCGTTGCTTAGATTTATCTTGGTTCCCATTGCTTTTTGGAAACTTGTCCAAAAATGAGAGGTAAAACGACTATCTCTGTCAGAAACAATTGATAGAGGAATTCCATGTAAAGAAACTACTTCATTTACATACAGTTTAGCTAACTGTTCCATACTGAAAGTTTATTTCATTGGTAGGAAATGAGCTGACTTGGTTAGCCTGTCTACAATCACCCAGTTTGTATCATTACCTTTCCTGGTTTTGGGTAATTTAGTAATAAAATCCATTGTTATTAATTCCCATTTCCAAACTGGCATTTCTAACTGTTGCAATAACCCTGAAGGTTTCTGATGTTCAGCTTTGACTTGTGAACATGTTAAACACATTGCAACATATGCTGCTATATCCTTTTTCATTCCTATCCACCAGAAATTCTTTCTTAAGTCCTGATACATCTTATCACTTCCAGGATGCATCGTATACTTAGACTTATGGGCTTCTTCTAATATACGGTAACGTAGGTTTCCTAATTTAGGTATCCACATCCTTTTCTTATGGAATCTCCAAATTCCATCTATTTCTTGTTCTAATTCCTTAATCATTCATTTTAACTTCTCAGTATCATCCTTGATTACTGATTCTTGTGCCTTTTTAATCTATTCATTTAAATCTACTTGTAGATTTAATTTAAGTGACGTACTCTTTTTGGCTTTTCATGATACTTTCGGCTTAAAGTATCAGCAACTATATTTGCTTTTCCTGCATGATACTGGATATCACAATCATAATCACTAAGCATCTCCATCTAGCGTCTTTGTCTCATATTCAATTCCTTTTGCCCGAAGACATACCTTAAACTCTTATGGTCTGTGAAAATGGTAAACTTACTACCATATAGGTAATGTCTCCAAATCTTAAGGGCGAAAATTATAACTCCTAACTCTAAATCATGGGTTGAATAATTTTCTTCATGATTCTTAAGTTGTCTAGAAGCGTAAGATATAACCTTTTGACGTTGCATTAACACACATCCATAACCTAATTTAGAAGGGTCACAGTAGATTACAAAATCTTCAGTTCCTTCTGGTAACGCTAGTATAGGTGTATGGGTTAATCTGTGCTTAAGGATTCTAAGGGCTTCTTCTTGTTTTGGTCCCCATTCAAACTTAACGGATTTACAGGTTAACTTAGTTAAGGGAATGGCTATTCTAGAAAAATCTCGAATAAATCTTCTATAATAACCGGCCAATACTAAGAAACTTCTAACCTCGGTTGGTGACTCAGGGGTTTTCCACCTGGTTATCGCCTCGATCTTGGTGGGATCTACATGACTTCCTTCATGATCAACTAGGTGTCCAAGAAATTGTATCTGTTCTAACCAAAACTCACACTTCGAAAATTTAGCATAAAGCTTTTCTTTTCTTAATAAACTTAGAAGTGCGTGCAAATGCTTTGCATGTTCCTCTTTACTCTTAGAGTAAATGAGAATATCATCTATAAAGACAATTATGAATTTATCCAAATATGGCTTACATATTCGGTTCATCATGTCCATGAATGCAGCTGGGGCATTGGTTAAACCAAATGGCATGACAGTAAATTCATAATGGCCATACCTTGTTCTGAAAGCGGTCTTAGGAATGTCCTCTTCCTGTACCTTTAATTGATGATATCCTGACCTTAAATCGATTTTAGAGAAAAATCGTGCTCCCTGCAATTGATCAAACAGATCATCTATTCTTGGTAATGGATACCGATTCTTAATCGTGACTTTGTTCAATTCACGGTAGTCAATGCACATACGCATTGATCCGTCCTTCTTTTTAACGAATAAGATTGGCGCTCCCCATGGGGATGAACTTGGCTGTATGAATCCTTTTTCTAACAATTCGTCTAATTGTTTCTTTAATTCCTGCATTTCTGCGGGTGCCAAACGGTAAGGTGCTTTGGCAATTGGTGCTGTCCCTGGTATTAAATGGATTCTGAATTCAACTTCTCTATCTAGAGGTTGCCCTGGCAGCTCTTCTGGAAATACATCTGAAAACTGGGATACTACTGAAATATCCTTTAATTCTTTTCCTTTAGTGTTGGTGATTATGGAAATCAAATACACTAATGACCCTTTTCTTATGTAACTTACTGTTTTCATCACAGAGATGAACTTTATGGATTTAAGGGTTTTATTTCCTTTAATTGTGATCTTTTCACCCCTTGGTGAATTTACTTGGATTGACTTTTGATCACACAAAATACTGGCTTTATTGGCTATTAACCAATCCATTCCTAATACAATATCAAATCCTGCCAGATTCATTGGGTAGAGGTTTGCAATAAATTTCTGATTTAAAATTTCTATTCTTGCTCCCTGCAAGATTTCAGAAATTTTAATGGTTTCCCCATTTGCTGTCTCTACTAGACATTCTTGTAGGAGTTTAGTTAATGGTTGATTGAGTAATTTACAAAATGAAGTATTAATAAAACTTTGGTTTGCACCAGAGTCAAATAATACTTTAGCAAAAACATCATTAACTAAAAACGTACCGGCGATCACATCCGGGATCATCTTTGCTTCTTCTGCAATAAGAATAAATGCTCTAGCATTTTTGGTGTTCTTGTTGTTCGTAGCTGTAGGTAGCTTTGGACAGTTAGGCTTGATATGACCTTGTTCTGCGCAGTTGTAGCATATCTTGTTGCTAATCTTTTTCCTGCAATCTTCCTCCTTGTGTCCCGATATTTTGTAGAAGTTACAGTATATGGAGCATCTTCCTGAATGCTTCCTTTTGCAATACTTGCAATAGGGTGCAGAGGTAGAGCCTATATTTTTCCCACGGTTAGAATTTCCAGAACGGAATTCTTGTGTAAGCTTCTGGGTTAGGTTCCTCCTTTGATCCTCTTCTCGTGTACGGACTAATTCATCTGTCAAGGTATTGGCTAGTTCTACAGCTTCTTCTATAGTTTGAGGTCTAGCTGCCTTGACTACATGTCTTATCTCTCCAATTAATCCCCAGATGTAACGGGAGATTAATACTGGTTCAGGTGAAGCAAGGGTTGGTACTATTCGGGCATATTCAAAGAATAACTTAGTATACCCCTTACTATCCACACCAGTCATTCTAAGATTTAGGAACTTGTTTGCTATCTGTTCTTTTTCATTAGGAGGGCATAATTTCCTTTCTACCATGTTTTTAAACTCCTCCCATTCCATATTGTAAGTTCTATCACTTCCTCTAGACTGAAGGATAGTATTCCACCATTCTAAGACTGAATTCTTAAACAGATTGGAAGCAAACATTATCTTATCCTCTTCCGCACATTTACTTATTCTTAAGACTGCCTCAGTCTTTTCTATCCAGCGTAGAGATGCAACGGCCCCTTCATTGCCCGAGAATTCCATCGGTTTACAAGACCAGAATTCTTTGTAAGAACAACCGTAAGACACGGTTCTTCTTCTTTTGGGAATGGGCACTTGAAGTATGGGTCCATTGTTCACACTGTCTTCAGGTTCAGAAGGTCGCTTGCTATCATGTTTACTTTTATTTTCTGCTTCCCTAACCGTTTGAATAATATATGGCATTGCATCTATTATTCCTTGTGCCACTACGTGTTGGATGGCACTTTTGTCCACTTGGTTTCCATTATTGTTGTTGTTTGGGTTTCCGTTATCCGGGTTATTGTTACTCTGGTTATCGTTATTCTGGTTTTCCGGGTTATTATCTGGATTCTCTTGATTCACTTGGTCGGCCATCTGAATTTTAAACATTTACCACATATTAATATCACAAGATAATATCTTAATACGATCAATCACATGACACTCATCTTGATAAAAAAACGTCGAGCATTGCGACTTTACTCTTTCTTATCTATTATACATCTACTACAAACTGATACTAAAATTTTGAAATTACAATACTACTATGCATCGCTAACCATAAAGTGGTCTATACTACAACATATATTATATATATATACAAAATATTATATATTATTATTATTATTATTACCAACTCCACCATCACCTTCACTGGTCTGGATTCATCCAGTAATCCATATTGCGCTCGTCATATTTCGAGACGAGTTGCTCTCCTACCTGCCTCATCCTCTCACTACTCTCTAAGATCTCTTCTCCGAAAGTTCAGAGCTCGTGCACATTTTCTGCACTCATTGGGGGTGCAGGTGCTGGTACTGGGTCTGGGTACTGGGGCATGGGATTCTCCTGAGGGTACGGATTCTCTAAGATCTCCCTAATGTATTCATCGTTGTCATAGTAGGGATCTAGAGGGTCCAGACCTGGATAGGCGGCTAAGTTTGGCATGGGTTCGTCGTTTAGGTGATAGCGTGACACATAATCCCTATGATCATCAAACCATGGATCATAATCTGGATCTAAGGGATTAGGGGCTGGTATCCTAGGTATCTCCTCAGGGTTGAAATCATGCATTTCTACTTGATTTTCGAGGTTGTTTTCTATCTCCATCGGCTGTGTGGGGAACAAAGGTAAGGGTTGTGGGGCTACTAGTTGTTTCAGATTTGGGTCGGCAGCAGTTGTTGCTAGGATATGAAAATTGGCTAAGCTCATATTAAGCATATCCTGTGTATGGGCATCTGACTCTCGCTTAGCGGCTGCTAGGACTCTTTGCTGTTGCAACTTTCGCATTCTTTTCCTACGCTCAAATGCTCCCTTACTGAACCATCCTCTCTTTTTCTGAGGGAATGGCTCTTCAGACTGAGCCTTAAAGACAAATATCCCTTCTTCCTGATCAGCTGAATACCCAGAGAGGGTAGGCTGGGAAGAAGTACCTTCACTCCTAGGTGAATCGGACAACTGACGATACACGTCTGAGGGTCCTTGATCACTCATACTGTAAACTAACAAATAGTCAAATAACACATAACAATAAAATACAGATATGAACATATTTTCATAATTTATTTCCTAACAATTTGGATAATATATTGATGTCAGCAGAACACTTCTGTGGCTGAATCAGTGGCTTAGCTCTGATACCACATTCTGTCACAACCCCCGCCCCCTTATCTGTCCCGGGAACGGGTGTCCGCGAACACCGGTGTCGGTGGTATCATTTGTTTATCATTTTGGCAGCGGAAATTTCATCAGGACCGTAATTAGGAAATGTTTATCAGAGTAAAACCACCATATTTTATATTAATAACCACATGGGTAAAAACCCAAGTTTCTTATTACAACATGTTTATAGGGATAAACCCTATTTTATTGAATTTAAAACATCGTCTTTTAGGTAACTTTTATAGCCACATTTTTTCCAAGCCGTCAGTGCTCTCCAGCTGGCTTTCTTCTAATTGGCTTTTACATTTTGTTACCTGAAACGCGTTTTAAAAACATTTGTCAGTGGGAAATACTGGTGAGTGAATCCCAGATTAATCAAGAAGAATTTTATCCTTTAACAGTATTGAGAGCTATCACATTGTTTATTTCTACACAATTACTCATTTAGTATTGTCAATCCTGACTGGTGGGTCATATTACCCATTGGCTAACTCGTTGTCCAATGGTAACGTGTTCCACATTTTGTATACAAAACCCCAACATACTGGCAGTAATTGAAGAATTACAAAGACTCAATCACTGCTTAATCACATTGTAAAACATTTAAGGATTTGTAAAACAATTTACAAAAAGAAGATTACTCACATTGCTGTCTTAGATTTCTTCTAAGGTTTTCTTGGTGATTATCTATAATTTATACAAATGTACATATGTTAGTATAATAACCCTTTATTTATATTAACGATACCCTCCCCGAGACGACATTCCAACGACTACGTCGGGCAGAACCACGACAGTCGTTACGGAACCCTGGATCAATCGGGCAACGTATATAATACGTAACCGGGGTTATAATACTTACAACGGGTCAGAAATTCGTTAATTAGGGGGGTATTATGCCTGGAAATTATGTTATCTTCTTCAGAAATTCGCAAGAAAGAAAAGAAATGAGCGAACTGACTGAAGGCCCGAGCTCCCACTTTATAGGGCCTGAAATCGGGTTTCTCGCGGCCCGCGTAGACCTAAGGGTCGTCTTACGCGGCCCGCGTAGTAGGGTGTCTAGGCCGTAGCTGATCCGGGTCACGAGTATAGGTCCAACACGTGCTGCCACGTGTCAACACCGGGTGTTGCCTCGTTTTTGATCGCTCGCGGCCCGCGTAGGTAGTAGCCAAAGGCTACGCGCCCCGCGACAGCCTTAATTTTCTTGTTTTTATTTTATTTTTAATGATATTTCATATTTTGGGCTCGGTTTTCACATACGGGGTGTATTTTTGGACATATAGAGGTATTTTAAAATATATTAGGGTGTCAGAAAAATTCAGGAGGGTTGTTATAACAATGTCTACGCGTGGTCTGTGGGGTGCAGACAGAAGAGCTTGCACAGAGCTTTTCAGAAAAAACAAACAGCACCTTAATCGTTTTGGGGTGAAATATACAATAGTTGATTCATATAAAAGAAAACATGAAGAAACATCAAGTTAATCCGGATGAGGTTAACTTTGGGGGTTAGTCTTGTTACAAAGGTTAATTTTCCGCTTTTCCTCGCCCAACGATTGAATAATCCGAATCTGGTCCTGCAAAACAACACAATGCCGTGAAGCTCGTTACAAGGATGAGAGGTTGGGAGTTCTCCTTGTAACCACCGTCTGACGGGAGAATAAAAGCTTGTTTTAAGGATGATGTGTGTGTGTATTGAGTAAGAGAGCAAGAGTTTGATGCTTAAACCTGAGAGTGAACTTCTCTATTTATAGCCGAAGGATTGCGAATGAGGTTGGAGCCAGCGGGGCCTTAGCCAACTTTCATTTCTGGAGAATATCCGTTCGGTCTCCTCTGGCAGGACATGACCATTAATCAGGATTAGGGCTAACGAGGCACGGTTTTACTCGTTCCACCTCTGCGTCTCTCAGTACTTCTTGTCGGGTTGTCGCCAGTCGTCCTTTGAGGATCGTGCAGCAAGGATTGGGGACCAATGGTTGGTGCGACGTGTTTCGCCAGGTTTGTCTACCAACGTTCATGTTCTACTTTGACGACATTTCTTCTATGGTATGGTCACTTTTGTGTGCGTCCGCGCATGCTGTTTGAGACCATACCCCTTCGCAACCCAAATTTCTCATTCAGGATATGTAATCCAGAAAGAAAAATGTTTAATACAATTAAATAATCAATAAATAACTAGGATATGTTTTGTAAATAAATTTTTGTTACAATTTAAATAAATGTGAAAATCAGGATATGTCATCCGAGAACATGTTTATACAATAAAAAAGTATGAAAATTAGGATATGTTAGTTATCCGAGAACATGTTTATACAATAAAAAGGTATATAATTTAGGATATGTTATCTATTAAGTCAAAGGACCCATAGTTCAAGATTTATGTTTAATTCATAAGTTGTACCAATCAATATGGTTTGACAAATCATCTATGCGACAGATGAATGCAGAAGACAAAATGTCATCGTTAGTGCGAACGGAGGAAGCACATGGATCTTATATTATACTAGTTTTTTCCCCACTCGTGTTGCGCGACACTAAGCCGAATATCTTTCACTCATAACATGTGTAGGAATCCGTTCGTGCAAAATTAAATAAAATACTTTATTAACTTATAATACAGAAACAATCAGAATGAAAATAAAATACAGTACAATTACAACTGAAAAATTGGAAAAACAAAAAACAGAAACTCGAACAGAAAAACTGTTCTTGGCTGAGGATCGTGTTAGACACAGGTCCCTTAAAACAAATTTCGTGTCTCCCAGGAGAACACGTTTATTTCCAGGATACAACAGCCGCAAGCAGTTGCACTGCCGGTCTTGACTCCAACCCGAAGGTGTACCTTGCTGCTTGAAGAAGATGAAGATTCAGTAGAGAGAAAGATTGTATTGTTGTGTTTCGGTGTATTGTTTCTGCAATAGGATGCTCCTATTTATAGTTGCAGGTCTTCAAGAAACTGAAAAATGAATTAAATGGGTGAATTAAACTGCATTAAACATCTTTAATGCACTTTAATTCGTCACTTAATTCTCAGTCAAACGCATTAACTTCGTCAGTTTCGAATGCTGAAACGTAACTGCACAGCATTAACTGCTGCTGGAAGCTTCTACGCGCGCGCGCACAAGACACACTGGTGCGCGCGCACAGGTCTGCATGCTCATGCGCGGTGCATCCTTTTGGCTCACTGCCATGCGCGCGTGCGCCACACTGACTCAGGTCCGTGCGCGCCTGCGCGCGTGTGCCACGTCACCTGTGAACCTATACGAGCACGCCACACAGTCGTGCTGTATTGGCTCACTCTGGTGCGCCGCGCACGTCACATCAGGCCCCATGCACCATGCGCAACCGCGCGCGGACCCACCAGGGTCATGCACCGGCGATGCGAGCGTGCGAAGTGCGCCATCAAAGCGCCACATTGCGCCTCTTCGCCCACGTCACGCGAGCGAGCGCGAGTTAGGGTGCTCCGCACCCTTTGCGAGTACACTAGTGAGTGCTTCCATGAAACAATAAGGATGGAGAGTTCCCACTTAAATACCCCTTTAAGTTTCATCTCTCATCCGATGTGGGACAAGGTGCCACTTTCCCACTCTTTTCAGCATTCAAGTTTCAAACACCAAACTTTGAGCATCGATATCTCATTAATCTTAGCTCCGTTTTGGACGTGGTTTAGTTCGTTGCAAAGCTCTTCCAACATAGAACACAAACCCACAAATAAATATATAAAACCCACTCATTTTATTATATTTATTTCTAGCCCAAAATAGGAAAAAATCATTTTCCTATATTTGTGAAAAATGCTATTTTCACAATTTTCCAACAATCCACCACATGAATAGAAATCGATCTATCAAGTTTCAACGATACACGTTTAACAGTTGAGTATTGCAAGATAGGTAGGTGTAACCTTTGAACTTTCTTTTGTGAAGCATACTTAGCCTCCTAGGGTCTTGTAGACGCGGTGTCTTTGAACAATCCCCCATTTATGTAGGCGACAATATACATTCACACAATACTCTCCCTAGTCGAGTCAAGTCCTCATGGTTGTGTCCGTTTATGGTCATGGAACACTTTCCTGGTTCTGCGAGAGCTCTAGGATTTGCGCCTCCCCACAAATCCATTGGAAGCGACCCCACTTCTCTCTAACATAGGTGATTCCTCTGAATCATTAAAAGCATCATGGTTAATTTTGGATTCTCCTCAAAATCTTTAACCTCAACATGCTTAACCTTTCCTTCATGTCACTGATTGGAAAGGACTAGGAAGTATACAACTCCCTTTATTGATTTGGGGTACCCCCCCCCCCATAGTGACTCCCTTTGGGTTTATGATTAAGTTTGCCTATTGAACCTAGATCTTGGGATCTCCAGTCAACTAGGTTAGGTTTCCCTCATATTCCCTTCGTATATGGGCTTTAGTCCCATTCCTCTTGACAACCTATACACCTTATCTGTGCTTAAGCCTTTTGTTAACGGGTCCGCAATGTTCTCCTTTGACCTCACATAGTCAACTGAGATAACACCTGTTGAGATAAGTTGTCGTACCGTGTTGTGTCTACGTCGAATGTGCCTTGATCTGCCATTGTACATTGCGCTTTGTGCTCTAACAAGCGCAGATTGATTGTCACAATGTATGTAGATCGCCGTCAACGGCTTTGGCCATCTTGGAATATCTTCCACAAATTGACGTAGCCACTCCGCCTCTTCCCCGCTTTTATCTAAAGCGGCGAATTCGGATTCCATCGTGGATCTAGCTATAACCGTTTGCTTGGAAGACTTCCAAGCTATAGCTGCGCCAGTAAGTGTAAACACGTAACCACTTGTGGATCTGTGATCCTTTATATCCGATATCCAATTCGCGTCAGTGTATCCTTCGATCACTGTTGGATGACGGGTATAATGCAATCCATAGTCTCTTGTGTATCTTATGTATCTAAGTACCCTCGTGATAGCTTTCCAATGATCCTCGCTCGGATTACTGGTGTATCTACTTAGCCTGCTCACAGCATATGCTAAGTCGGGTCTAGTACATGTCATTAGATACATGAGACTACCAATGATCCTTGAGTACTCTAACTGAGAAACACTCTCGCCTCTATTCTTCCTTAGGCATTGGGTATTATCAATTGGAGTTCGAGCTATACTCGTATCATCCGAATTGAATTTCCCAAGGATCTTTTCCACGTAGTGAGATTGACTCAACACAAGACCATTTTGGGTTCTAGTGATTTTAACTCCAAGAATCACATCCGCGAGACCCATGTCTTTCATGTCAAACCTCGCTTTCAACATGTCTTTCGTTGAGTTGATCATGTTATCATCACTCCCAATGATAAGCATATCATCTACATAAAGACATAAAATCACATAACCTCTTGGTGTGTCTTTAAAATAAACACACTTGTCGCACTCATTTATTTTGAAACCATTGTCAATCATGACATGATCAAACTTTTGATGCCATTGTTTTGGAGCTTGCTTCAAGCCATACAAAGACTTGACCAATTTATATACTTTGCCTTCGTTTCCTGGGGCGGAAAAACCCTCGGGTTGTTCCATGTAAATTTCTTCTTCTAAATCGACATTTAGAAATGCGGTCTTTACATCCATTTGGTGAACTTCCAAATTTCTTAGAGCCGCAATTGCAAGAACCAATCGTATAGAGTTTATTCGCGTTACAGGCGAGTAAGTATCAAAGTAGTCTAGTCCCTCCTTTTGTCTAAATCATTTGATTACTAACCTTGCCTTGTATTTATCAATACTTCCATCGGCTTTCATCTTCCTTTTGAATATCCAACGATATCCAAGTGGTTTACAACCAGGTGGAAGATCTACTAACTCCCAAGTATGATTTTGCAATATAGAATCAATTTCATTCTTAATTGCTTCTTGACATTGAGGTCCTTCTGCGGAGGTAACCGCTTCGCGGTAGGTATTGGGCTCACCCTCAACCATATAGCTCATGAAGTCTGGACCAAAGGATTTTTCAACCCTTTGTCGTTTACTTCGTCTAAGCTCACCCTCCTCGACCTCGGGTAGTTCATGTCTTTCATCTAATCGCGTAGATGAACTTGGTCCTGCTTCATCTAACCATGTAGATGAACTTGGACCTGCTTCATCAACCGCTCTTGATGAAGGCGCATGTGTTTGTCCTAACATAGGAAACACATTCTCAAAATATGAGACGGTGTTAGAATTTGCCTCTATGATAGTGTGTTTGTGTACATCGGGATTCTTGGACTCATGTACAAGAAAACGATGTGCACTACTTTGATGTGCATATCCTATGAAAATGCAATCAACAGTTTTGGGTCCTATCCTAAGAGCCTTAGGAAGTGGTACAATCACCTTGGCTAGGCACCCCCACACTTTCAAGTATTTGTACGAAGGCTTCCTTTTTCTCCATAACTCATATGGAGTTTCGTCCCTATTTTTCAAAGGTATCTTGTTCAAAAGATAGTTTGCTAAGAGAATGGCGTCCCCCCATATTTCTCGGTTCACTCCCGAACTGATCAGCATGGCGTTCATCATTTCTTTCAATGTGTGGTTCTTTCGTTCCGCAACGCCATTTGATTGTGGAGAATAAGGAGGTGTACACTCATGTACAATGCCACTTTTTGCGCATAAATCCGCGAAAGGTGCAACATATTCACCTCCTCGATCGCTTCTCAAAGCTTTTATCTTCTTTTTAAGTTGATTCTCAACTTCATTTTTGTACAAGATAAACTTCTCTATTGCTTCGTCTTTACTTTTTAGTAAATACACATAGCAATATTTTGTACAATCATCAATAAACGTGATGAAGTACTTATTTCCTCCATGCGAGGGAACCGCTTTTAAATCACACACATCGGTATGAATTAAATCAAGGGGTTCGGTTATTCGCTCAACCGATTTAAACGATGATCTCGTAAGTTTGGATTCAACACATCTCTCGCATTTGTGATTGGACTTGATATGGAATGTTGGTATCAAGTTTAATTTAATTAAACGTCGTAATGAATTAAAATTTACATACCCTAGTCTACCATGCCAAACATTAGAAGACTCAATCATGTAAGTAGAAGTATAAATTTCATTCAAACTTTTGTTTTGGTTTACAACCATTACATTCATTTTAAACATACCATTAAGGGCATAGCCCATTCCAAAAAACATTCCACGTCTAGACAAGATAAAATTGTCCGATTCAAACACTAGACGAAATCCATACTTGTTGAGCATCCATCCTGACACGAGATTCTTCCGTATCTCTGGGACATAAAGCACATTTGTCAAGGTAAGCTCCTTGCCCGAAGTCATCTTCAAGACGACCGTGCCTTCCCCCTTGATGCTTGCGGTAGCTTTATTCCCCATATAAAGCTTTTCTTCACCCGACGCTTCCTTGAATGTAGAGAAAAGAGCCTTGTCTCCACAAACATGGTGGGTTGCACCCGTGTCAACGAACCATCCTTTTGGGTTTTCACCCATCGCGTTGACTTCTTCAATCATAGCCGCTTCCTCGGTTATCATTGCAATGAGAGGCATACCATCCTCATCAACCATGTGCGCACGCTCACGCTTCGGTTTCTTGCATTGGTTAGCACGGTGCCCCGTTTGATTACAATTGTAACAAGTACCTTGGAAAGGTGCAGACTTCTTTTTCACAGCCCCCTTTTTAGGTCCAAGGTTGTTAACCTTTGCTTTCCCTTTGTTGTCATTTTTACCCTTGCCTTTCTTGCCCTTTGAGGACTCCCCAACTTCCACCATGTTTGCCTTAGCCGAAGGTTGCAAAATGGTGCCTTTTTGGGCCACCCTGTTGTCCTCTTCTATACGAAGACGAACAACAAGTTCCTCCACCGACATTTCCTTTCGCTTGTGTTTAAGATAATTCTTAAAATCCAACCAAGCAGGAGGTAATTTTTCGATCATGGCTGCCACTTGAAACGTCTCGCTGAGTACCATACCCTCAACGTGGATGTCATGAAGTATAATCTGTAACTCTTGGACTTGGTTCATAACGGTCTTGTTATCAACCATTTTGTAGTCCAAGAAACGGGCTACCACAAATTTCTTCGTGTCAGCATCCTCCGTTTTGTACTTCTTGTCCAAGGCATCCCATAATTCTTTGGAAGTCTTGACGTTGTAGTACACATTATACAAGGCATCTGAGAGACCGTTGAGAACATAGCATCGACATATAAAGTCCGAGTGCTTCCACGCCTCTACCGCGATCAGAGCCTGAGCATCGGTCTCCCCTTTCGCAGGTTGGGGAACGGTCTCATTCAAGAACCTCGCAAGGTTCATGGTGGTCAGATAGAAAAACATTTTATGTTGCCACCTTTTGAAGTGGAGACCCGAGAACTTCTCGGGTCGTTCAGCATGATTTGCCACTGTGGACGCTCCCACAGTGTTGGCAGGGGTACCGACAACAATATTGGTGTTGCTCGTGTTCACATTTTCAGTTGACATTCTGAAAAGTTTCAAGAAAACAAGTTAAATTCTATTTTCAAAATAATAAAGACGCTACTTTATTATTATTAGGAGTTCAAAAAACCAGCCGTGTAGCTTCTAAGTCCAACTTTGAAGACAACAACAGGAGATTTTTAGGACTCAGCGACAGAAAGGAGTAGAAGCAGGATCTGTTTTGACAAAGTCGCTACTTTGAACCAAAACAGGAAAAACCTTTTTAAAAACACAACCTGCTGTGAGAAAAAAAATTAGAATCACAGCAGAATTGTTAGTGTCTTACACGAACGGTGTTTTAAAAATTTGTTTTAATATTGTAGGAATCCGTTCGTGCAAAATTAAATAAAATACTTTATTAACTTGTAATACAGAAACAATCAGAATGAAAATAAAATACAGTACAATTACAACTGAAAAATTGGAAAAACAAAAAACAGAAACTCGAACAGAAAAACTGTTCTTGGCTGAGGATCGTGTTAGACACGGGTCCCTTAAAACAAATTTCGTGTCTCCCAGGAGAACACGTTTGTTTTCAGGATACAACAGCCGCAAGCAGTTGCACTGCCGGTCTTGACTCCAACCCGAAGGTGTACCTTGCTGCTTGAAGAAGATGAAGATTCAGTAGAGAGAAAGATTGTATTGCTGTGTTTCGGTGTATTGTTTTTGCAATAGGATGCTCCTATTTATAGTTGCAGGTCTTCAAGAAACTGAAAAATGAATTAAATGGGTGAATTAAACTGCATTAAACATCTTTAATGCACTTTAATTCGTCACTTAATTCTCAGTCAAACGCATTAACTTCGTCAGTTTCGAATGCGGAAACGTAACTGCACAACATTAACTGCTGCTGGAAGCTTCTGCGCGCGCGCACGCGCAAGACACACTGGTGCGCGCGCACAGGTCTGCTTGCTCATGCGCGGCGCGTCCTTTTGGCTCACTGCCATGCGCGCGTGCGCCACACTGACTCAGGTCCGTGCGCGTCTGCCACGTCACCTGTGAACCTATATGAGCACGCCACACAGTCGCGCCGTATTGGCTCACTCTGGTGCGCCGCGCACGTCACATCAGGCCCCATGCACCATGCGCAACCGCGCGCGGACCCACCAGGGTCATGCAACTGCATGCCACATCACCAACCACTTGGTCCTTGCAACCCTTGTGCTCCACCACGCGCACGCGGTCAAAAATACAAAGGCGGCTCTCGGCGATGCGAGCGTGCGAAGTGCAAAGTGCGCCATCAAAGGGCCACATTGCGCCTCATCGCCCATGCCACGCGCGTGCGCGTGTGCTATTCGCGAGTACACTAGTGAGTGCTTCCATGAAACAATAAGGATGGGGAGTTCCCACTTAAATACCCCTTTAAGTTTCATCTCTCATCCGATGTGGTACAAGGTGCCATTTTCCCACTCTTTTCAGCATTCAAGTTTCAAACACCAAACTTTGAGCATCGATATCTCATTCATCTTAGCTCCGTTTTGGACGTGGTTTAGTTCGTTGCGAAACTCTTCCAACATAGAACACAAACCCACAAATAAATATATAAAACCCGCTCATTTTATTATATTTATTTCTAGTCCAAAATAGGAAAAAATCATTTTCCTATATTTGTGAAAAATGTTATTTTCATAATTTTCCAACAACATGTACGTCTGTGTTTTGGTTATTTATACATACTACTCATAACATGATCTCAAAACAATTTTTTTTGAACGGCCAACAAAATTTTATTTATCAATAAAACTAACAACTCGTTAGTTCACACCATCATACAAAACAAAAAAATAAAAAGGCCACCATTACAGAAATTACAAACTCATACAAGACAAATCGAATTCGCACCACTATTCCCATGTAATCACTTGTGCCTTTGCTCGATTCCGGATCTCAAAACAATTACATTGAGCCAACCAATTAAAATAAAGCATTACCATACTTTTGCTAAAAAAAAACTAAAACGATAGAAAAACTATAGTTTTAAGCTAGGGGCAAAATTGTAATTTTTCATGACAAATGAGCGTGTTCCAAGCAGCCGCCTGGCACGAATAAAAATACATCGAGTCAACCAATTAAAACAAAACACTACCATTTTTTTGTCAAAAAAAAAAAACCTAAATCGATGACATGACTGTAATTTTACATTGGGAGCTAAATCGTAATTTGACGACGAAAGCAAACAAAAACGATTATAAAACTGTAAACTTGAACTGAGAGCAAAATCGTAATTTAGCTGGGAGGGGAAAAAACAAAACTAATAGCAAAACTATAAATTTAAACGGGGTAAAATCATAATTTAAGTAAACCAATGGTGAAGTGTGAGGCAGCTACCTGACACTATTCCCCTTCATGTATTTTGTAGCTATAGATAAAGAAAATTAGTATGTCAATTATATATTATTAATATTAGGATAAATTACACTTTTCGTCCTTTATGTTTGTAGCAGGTTGCAATGGATGACCTTTAACTTTAATAATTACAGTCACAATCCTTTATTTATAAAACTTATTACACCTTTCGTCCTTTAAAACTAACCAGGTTAAAAATTTAAGTTAAATCCATTCACTTAAGGGTATCATGGTCATTTCATGCTTTTGTTTAAATTTTTCTTAATAAATAAAACAAAAAATTACACATATAACATATCTTCCCCAATTCCTAACCCTAATTACTTATCCATCTCCTGTTTCTTTCTCCCTCTCTCCACAACAAAGAATGGAATGAAGTTCATCAATAGCCATTGAGCATCCAAAGAATGTGGAACCTTCAGGAATGTTCCAGAAGACACTCCTCCGATCGGGTCATCAAGAAGGAGAGAAAACTGGGATGAGTTAGGGGGTCGGCTTTTTGAGACTGATGAATCGGGTCAAATGGTGTTGAAGACCAATTGGTATTGAAAAGTAAACAGACACACTTTTTTTGGAAGAATATGTTATCTGCAATCACCATTCTTTTGATTCATGTATTTGTATAGTTTCTTATTTATAGCTTGGTTGGTGCTTGTTAGATGGTCCACTGGCTCATTTCACAACAAATCAAATATCAAACTTAAACTCGCAATTCTTACGAAACCCTGCAAATTCTTGTTTATCTCAAAAGAAATCAAATATCAACTGATGTATAGTGCGATTTTGTAATGTACAATTGAAAGGAAGAAGGATAAACTGGTTGCCGTACCTGGTGATTCTCGACGACATCAAGTTTATTGAAAACCCCTAAATACTCGAAGAGGGTTTTTAAGTTCAGAATCTGAAACAGCCGATGTATGGTGTGCGGCTTTGTACTCTGCAATTTGACTTGATTGAGAAACCCTAAACCCGCAATTCTTGTTTTCTCTAAAGAAATCGTTCATTAATCAAACACCAGGGTTCAGGTAGGTGGTCGACGGTGTTGGTGATGACGGCGAGATGACGATGGTGGTTCGGGTAGGTGGTCGACGGTGTTGGTGATGACGGTGAGATGATGATGGTGGTTTTGATTTATAATCAAACAACAGAACTGGCATGTAGAGAGAGGGAAGAACTGGTATGTAGAGAGAGAGTGTGTACAGGGAGAAAGAAAGAGAGTATAGAGGAGATGATGATTGTGGGCTAAATTTTTATATAAGTTTTTTAATTTTGATTTTTTTTTATTAAATGACTATTTTGCCCTCATATGAGTTGTACATGACATCACTTAACTGAAAGTTTTAACCAGGTTAGGGTCAAAGGACCTAAGGTGTAACAGATTTTACAAATAAAGGACTGTGACTGTAATTATCAAAGTTAAAGGTCATCCATTGTAACCCGCTACAAACATAAAGGACGAAAAATGTAATTTACCCTTAATATTAAAACTGTTTTTCAGAATATAAATTAAACTGTTTTCAGATTATTAATATTGTTATAAGCGGATGCCATAAACATAAAGGGTGTTTGGGTTACCTTATTTTGGAACAACTTTTAACTTATTGACTTATAAAAGTTAATAAGTTGTTTTTATAGTATTTGAATAACAACTTGAAAAGAAGTTTTTATGTGTTAAGAAGTTGAAAAAGAGAAGTTAGTTTTGTGACTTCTCAAAAAAAGTTGAAAAGGGGAAGTTAAAAGGAGAAGGAATCTCAAACACCCTCATAAAGTCATACAAACAACGATAGTAGATAAATACATAAATAGAAGACGTAGGGGTCTATACAAGGATCGACATTAGACCGATCGCGCCTTTGAGCTGAACGTATTTGTATTTGATCTCATCACTAAATAGAAGATTCAAGGTTGATGTATGACTCGATTATGGATCGACCATGAAAGGCACAATCAATAAAATATGCGGACTTTGATCTTTCAAACTATTTAACCGGTTCAAATTCAAAGAAAAATTAAAAATAAAATGAAGATGCTTAAGACTGAGATGAGAAATGAGAATGATAAAAACATACGATGATTATCACTTGATAAATTCTTACGAATTTTGAATGATATTTTATATAACAACTTGTTTATGAAATAGTCTTATAAAATCAAAAGAAACTTTGCAAAACTTAATAGTTTACAAAAGATATTTAAGGTTTCTGAAACAAATTAAAACTAATTGGATGGTCTTGTAAAACAAATCAAAATTTTACAAAAAGGTATTGACCCTTTTACAAAACCTGCAAGAGTACTTGAGCTAGAAAAAACATGTTTTCTGGTTTTGAACACACAGCATGCAAAGCTTGACATTTTGGGAATTTGACAAATTGTTGATTGGTTGTCTAACTTTCGAGAATATTTTGAATTTTATGCCCTTCAAGACGGTCATGCATGTCTTTACTTTTGAAAATGACATGAAACCTAACATTTTATTACGAAACCTTTTTAGATTGAATCTTGAAACAAATAACGTGTAATAATAATGGTTGTACAAATAGTTTTTATTAGTAAAATGTTTTTCCCAAAAAAAAAAAAAACATAATTGAAAAGGAAGGGATTACAAGTGGAGATGTGAAGTCTATTGAGTTTTTGTGGCTTAGAAATAAATCTAAACATAAGTCAATAAAATAGTCAAAAGAGTAAATTGCCACAATCGTCCCTTATGTTTAGGTTTGTTTATCAGTTTCATTAAAAATGACTTTTTTTGGGGGATTTTTATATATTTCCCCCTCCTAAGCAACTTTATTACATATTTTCCCAACCCATAAATTTAATTACATATTTTTCCTTTCTAAAGAAGCCTTATTACATATTTCTCCAATCTCTAAATTTTTATTACATATTTCCCCAATCTCTAAATTTAATTACATATTTCACCTTCCTAAACCCCATATATTACATATTTATCCATTTCATTAAAAATACTCTTATAGAATTACTATTTTACCCCTAATGAGTTTAGTAAATAAATAACTACAATATCACTACTTAATGTTATAACAATTTTAATAATATTTTTGTTATTTTGTATGATATTTAGGTTTCTTATTTAAGATTTCTAAAAAAAATACATGTTTACTCTTAATCTAATCGTATGTGGGCCAATTGTTTCTCTAATAATCGATGTACACACTTGAATGATTAACATTGCTTTATCGATACTTTATGAATTTGATAAAAAATTTCTTTATTTTGTTTATAAAAACTAGAAAAGAATCTATACAATAAAAATCTTATTAAAATATTCAAATGAAAATCAACCTCTTATAAAAAAATAATGAACCGATAAAATAAATAACAAAAAGGATAATATTCAAATGAAAAATAACCTCTTATTAAAAATAATGAACCGGTAAAATAAAAAAAACAAAAGGATAAACACGCCAACTAAATAAAATAAAACGAAAAAAGGTAACTTTTTTACTATTAAATAAATAAATAGTTACTATTAATATGAACTGATGGAAAATATCCATGTTCAAAGGTGAAGCTAGGAAATATATTGTAGTTATTTATTTAATAAACTCATTAGGGGTAAAATAGTAATTCTATAAGAGTATTTTTAATTAAATGGATAAATATGTAATATATGGGGTTTAGGAAGATAAAATATGTAATTAAATTTAGAGATTGGGGAAATATGTAATAAAAATTTAGAGATTGGGGAAATATGTAATTAAATTTATGGGTTGGGGAAATATGTAATAAAGCTGCTTAGGAGAGGGAAACATGTAAAAATCTTTTTTTTTTTGTGCCAAATAGTCCTTCACCTTGGCAATTTTTGTCTTTTTCATCCAAACCACTAACTTATTTTACTTTTTTTGTTAAGTTGAAGGATATTTGGATGAAACTGTCAAATATAAAACCTCATAGATGATTTTGGCAATTTACTTAAATTCTTTTTAATTTATTTAATTTAATTTATTTTATTTTTCACATATATATAAAACAGAATATACATGCAGTTCTTATAAAAAAATTAATAGTTTTGTCACATAATTTTTATAAATTTTTATCCAACCACTAACTCGTTGCTCGTCTATCTGCCATTAATCTGTAATCGTCTCTGTTTTAAATAATTTGAACATTCCAAACGTAAGACAAAAATTAATTTCCAATTTTTTTATATACATCAGTTTTATAAATATAAAATCTACTTCAACCTCTAAATTTTATAAAATTAAAATGCTAGTGACCTTATAGAAAACGGTCAAATAAACAAATCTTATCATATGTATCAAGTTTGTAACTTATCTTCTACTATTTTAAATTTGTTTCTAACAAAAGACAGAAGCCATTGCCGCCTATCAAACCGGATAACATGATCCACCCTAATTTTTGGACTTTTGGAAAGGAAAAAAAAACTAGGCAATGCATACGGGCTATACTACAATAATAAAATAGAGAAATGGCACTCACTTTACAATAATAAAAAAAACTAGGCAATGCATACGGGCTATACTATAATAAAAAAGATAGGCAATGAATACGGGCTATATTACAATAATAAAATAGAGAATGACATAAATAGCTATCAATCAAATAATATATCCAACTTGGAGCAGGGATTATTCATTCATTCAATTCAATTTATTTATATTTATATTTATATTACAACATTAAATTACATTATATTATATTATATTATATTATATTATATTACAACATTTTCAAAATTGCTATGAACAGTTACAACCACACTATAGGGTTTCTTTTCCGCGCTTAATGTAATAGGATATATGTATTATTTCGCCACTCACTTTACATAATTAGTATAAAATAGTTGGTTGAATTCACATACATACATCAAAGTTAGGGGCTGTTTCGTAGCCTCTTAATGACCATTCAGATGCTACCTCTTAATGGTTTAAAACCTCTGAATGAATAAGAGGTAACCTCAAGACTGAATGGTTAAGAGGTAACCTCTGAATGGTAAATCATCACATGTCACATTCTTCTACCTTCTTGTTTTGGTCAAAAATCAAGCAATGATAATGCAACCAAACATTTTGTTGTGAGGTATGATGCTTGAATCAATGATCAATACTAAGGATCACTCAGAAATGAAATGAACAAGTGACACAAAGATTTATACGAGGAAAAAACCCTTGATCAATGAATGATCTCCGGCATAAAAAACCTCGGGTGATGGAAACTACCGATCACCAACTCAGATTAAACAAGAAATGTATTACAACTTCGGATGATAGCGAGCTAATTACAAGGATCACTATAGTGTAATGTGCAAAAAAGTGTGTAATCGCCAAGTGAATTGTCAAGAGCTGGTGAGAGCAGTTGCGAGTGTGTGTGTTAAGCTAAAAATAGCCAAGTGTCTCTATTTAGCTCGCTATCCCGTTTAAAAATGGAAAATATCTAAGCTAACAAACATTCCGCATTTCATGCAAGTCCTCCACGAACTCCATAACGTCCACTTCAGTTAAGCACGTGCGGAATAAGTCATGGAATATGCTCCAGGAATATCGCCAAGACCAAGTCCAAGCTCGTACTCCTGCAAAACAACACCATATTCAAAGTAGACAATCGTTAGTATAAGGATCCTTATGATGATCCATGATCCTGATCCTGCAATACTTCTGAGGATCACCAATTCAAACAGAAGTGAGGATCACTAAACCCAACAGTAAATGAGGATCACTGATCATTTAAAAATCCTCCCCTAACAATTGCCCCCAAAATATAAGGAGTAAATTGCAAATAAAGGAGTTATATTTTCTGTTCTTATTCGTAATGAATCAACGGATAACTAGCCGTTGTAATCGGACTAGCCGTTACCATCCTGACGTCACTGAGGTGACTATCCTGCAAAATCATCATTATAAATTGAAGTTAGGGATAGGGATCAATTTGCATTTAAATTCAAGAGAGACTCCCTTTAAATCCACATTCGAAGATCAAGCAGGTATATCTCTTCCTCTTCTCCCTTTACGTTTTCTTTCTCTGTTCATCTTCTTTTTTACCGTCATGACCAAGATGATGCTAAGATCCTCTCCGGCTAAGGATCACACGAAAAACAGTCCTCTTAAGAGCCAGGGGATCATCAAAGATTCGGCGAAAGAAAGATGCTGCTTCACTGATCCACAAATAGACAGAATCCGACATTGCTTTCCGGCAAATACCGATTTCAAACCATTTGATCCCACCGTTCTAAGTGATCACGTTTTTGAAACCTGGGTAGCTTTCCCGGTCACTCCATTCACAATAGGATACTCGTATCCTTTCCCTGAATTCACCCAGTCTTTCTTCTCCCTCACCGGCATCTCCTATATTCAAGCTATGCCAATGATCTGGAGGGTCTTATATACCCTTGAAAGGATCATTGAGCAAGAAGGCATTGATTTGGGAATGTCGGAGTTTGCAGAGATGTATGATCTCGTTAGCCATGGATCCCACCGATATCTACTCAAACATAAACCTGGTGAAGAACATCCCATCTTCAAAGCCACTAAGAATGACACCAACTGGAAACGGCGATTCTTCTTTGTCAGAAGGGATTCTATCCCTGATGGAAATGATCTGCCAAGGAAGTGGAGCACCCATGGTAGGATAGAGGATCCTGAGAAGGATCACCAGATGACCTTGTTTTCGTCTTAGGATCACTAACGTCCTTTTGTTTCTTTTTTGCAGCTATTACTGTCGCACACCTCATCACAACACCTGCAACAAAGGAAAGGCTTGCCGCTTTCCAGAGACTTGATCCTGCAAGAAGATCATTTAAAGCAAACACCCAGGATTCTCAAGAAGTATCCTCAGGTTCTGTCACTATGTCGAGTAACTATCCTGTTTTTTGCATAATTAAATGTTTAAATAAATAGTTAAATAGAAATAGGATAAGGATACTTATCTGTTTTGGGTGTGTAGGCGCTGGAAAACCTTCAAGATCTGCCTCCAAATTCAGTGTCACTGATCTTGACACTGTCCGATCCTCAAAGAAAAAGTCTGCTGCTAGCCCCTCCGTCATAGTCCCCAAGGCAACCACTTCAAAGGGAAGAGGTGGAAAGAAAAGGAAGACCTCTGAAGCTGACAACCTAGAAGGCTTGCCTCTGATCCGCCATCAGTTCCTCGAGTACTTTGCCGATGTAAGGATCACTGACTTAACTTGATTATCCTGTCCATTTGAGGATCACGTGATCCTGAACTTTACATTGTCTTCTTTGCAGAAATTTGCTGAAATCGAGGACTATGTTGGGAACGTCGAAGAGCTTGAGGAGAAATACTCTGATCTCCAAAAAGTGGCGGTGCTCAAGGATCACAAGATTGCTTCCCTCGAAAAGGACCTCAATGATACCAAAACTCAGATGGTTGCAGCTCAGATCAATGCTGACTATGAGAAGCACGAGATCACGGAGGATGCTAAAGTCTCCGCTGCCATTGCCATGTACAAGACCAAGTTGCAGATGGCCCAAGAAGCTCAGGATCCTGCCTTTGACAGGAGGAACTGGGACATGGAGGGCTGGAAGGCTAGGCTGGCTGAGTTGGAGGATGAAGAAGAGGCTGAAGAGGTTCTGGCAATCGAGGCTGGTGGCAGTGGCAAGGATCATGTGAAGGATACTGGAGCTGGAGGAGATGGTGATGCAGTGAAGGTGTAGGCTGCATGAATGGGCGACGAAGGACATTTCTAGACGTAGCCGGAGCCCATTTTTTTTTAGAATTTGGTAGTTTATTTTGGTTATGGTGTTTTTGTTGAACAATGATGGGCTGTATCTTGAACAATAGGCAGGATAATGGGTGGTGGATGGATCCTCTGTTTGGGGGATGAAGCCACTCGTTATCCTTCCGTCTTTTATTTCCTGCACTACAAAGACCCGCAAACAATGGACACCCTTTGCCAACCCATGTGGACGGGCCACGTTTTGCTGGTAGAAACGTGGGTTGGCAATTTTGACAACCTTAAAGGGTTTAACGTTTTGTGAATAAAATAACTCTAACTTTTTGGCTATCTCCCGTGTTACTATCCTTGTTAGTATTTTACTTTTCAATTGTTGTGATATTCATTTAGTCTAAACTTATCAAATAAAGAAATATTTAATAAATATCCTTAAAAATTTAGGATATGATCAAGGATCACATATCCTATAATCGATAAGTTCTGAAAAGTAATATAGTTTAAGGATCATAAGTTCAGTTGTCAAAGGATAAGGGTAACTCAGATGAATAATGAATAAAATCAAAATAGTTGAGGATCATACCTGCGAATCCAAGTTAGGGTCCTAACCTTTAACACTTACAATCAGGATAACCCAAAAGACAAACCTTAGTAGAAGGTAAGGATCAAGGATCCTTGGTCATTTAGCTTCAAAAACCTGAAATAGGATACAACTTGGGACTAAGCCAATATAAGATAAAAGTTAGCAACTGGGGACAAGCCCAACAATTCTGGGGACAAGCCCAATATACTGGGGACAAGCCCAAAGGATAACTAGGGACAAGCCCAAAGGATAACTGGGGACAAGCCCAAAGGATAACAGGGGACAATCCCAAAGGATCGTATGTAAACTGGAGTATGGCCCTCTCTGGCGACTATCCAAACTTAGTGACATGAAAATGCCAAAACCTTAGCTAACGTGAAAACGTTAGAAACCTTAGGAACGGATGTATGGTACGTCTACCATTATACGTAGGATCCTGAATATAGCCAGTACAATGAAATTGTCAGCCCCTAAAGCGAGTACTGGTCCCATTGCCATGAACTATACCAGGATCATCGTGCGCTACTGGCAAAACTGGGGACAGGCCCAAACTGGGGACTAGCCCAAATAACTGGGGTCAAGCCCAAACAACTGGGGTCAAGCCCAAATAACTGGATACTTCTGTGGATACTGAATCCTTAGACAAGGATACCTGAACCTTCAAAACTCAGAATCAAGTAAAAGGAGGATAAAGGATGCAGGATCCTTATCCTTATATAAGAGAATAAAAGAATGAAATAGTTTGAGATTAGAATGTTACCACAATGAGGATCATCTGTTCTGTAAGGATCCTTCAAGGATACTTGTCATGTAAGGATCATAGATCCTTGTCACATGAAATATTTCTTCAAATGGACAGCATTCCAAGCTCTTGGCAGCAAATCACATTCCATTGTTAGCAATCGATATGTCTCATTTCCTGCTTCAGCTTCAATCAAATAGGGGCCTTCCCATTTTGGTGCCAACTTTCCATCAGCAGGATTTGTGGTATTCTGAAATGCTTTCCTTAATACCATATCACCAACTTGGAATTTCCTGATCCTGACATTTTTGTTGTAAGCTCCAGCCATCCTTTGTTGATAACTAGCCATCCTTATCCTTGCCAAATCCCTGATTTCTTCTATAGTATCCAAGTCTTGAACCAAGTTTTCAGCATTTTCTTCAGGATCACGAATGCTTGTTCTTGAAGTTGGAACCACCATCTCTGTAGGGATCACTGATTCTGCCCCAAATACCAAAGAGAATGGAGTTTGGCCAGTAGCATTCTTGGGAGTTGTCCTATCAGCCCAAAGTACATAAGGTAGTTCTTCTGCCCATTTTCCTTTCTTGGATCCAAGCTTTTTCTTCAAGTTGTTGATGATGATCTTGTTGGATGATTCTGCCTGACCATTAGCTTGTGGGTGGACTGGTGTTAATGTTATCATCTTAATCCCCCAGCTGTCACAAAAGTTAGTAGTTCTACTCCCAATAAATTGGGATCCATTATCACAAACAATTTCAGAAGGAATGCCAAATCTAGTAATAATGTTTCTTTTAATAAAGGATATAACTTCCTTTTCTCTGACTTGAGCAAAGGCTTCAGCCTCTATCCATTTGGAGAAGTAATCAGTCATAGCAAGCATGAATACTTTTCCACCAGGTGCCTTAGGAAGCTTACCAACTATATCCATTCCCCACCTCATACATGGCCAAGAAGAGGATATAGGATGCAAAAGTTCTGCTAGTTGGTGAATGATATTACCGTGTCTCTGACAAGGATCACACTTCCTGGCATACTCCACAGCATCCTTCTTCATAGTGGGCCAATAGTATCCTGTCCTCAGGATCCTTGAGAATAATGCCCTGCCCCCAGTGTGGTTTCCACAATCTCCTTCATGGAAATCCTTTAGGACTTCTTGGATTTCAGGATCCTCAATGCATCTTAGATATGGTCCTGCAAGAGATCGTTTATACAACATATTATTCAATATTGTAAATTGCGATACCTTAATTTTGAAAGCCCTAGGGTTTTCTCCTGTAGGATGTCACACCCGCTCATAGCGGAAACGCAAGGTGTGATCTGTCTGGTTTTCATTGCATAAATATCGATGTACATGAACAAACTATATGAATAAAACATACTCCATTGCCATTACATAGTGTGTCAAAAGATTACAACATAAGTTTAGTGTATCGGTTACAAACCATTAACATAAAAGTAAAGTGTTATTGTTTCACACGTTAATATGAAATAAACTACTAAGGGTTAAGCCATCATATTTCCTCAAAGAGGCGAAATATAATAGTTAAACCCTTCCAAAGATGGCATGGAGTTCTTGTACTTGTTATCTTGACTGGAAAATCCGACATGGTCCTTTAATTCCCTGAAATACATGTTAAGTTTGGAAAACATCAACAAAAGTTGGTGAATTCATGCAATTTTAGTTGTAAACGATGTATGAAAAACGTGAGTTGTAGTATGTAAAGCGTCAATGAAATCGTTGATCATTAATGTTTTGCAAGGACATTAATATGTGTGCCGAAAATAGGAAGCAAACCAACCCTAGACGATTTTATGCCGATTCCTATCGACTGGGACACAAACGCACTCTTCCGTAGGGGTCCATGACCAAGAGTGGGGCTCGCCAAAACCCATTAGATCTAAGCCTTTGTTCCTTGGTCCAATCTGGATTAATGGTGCTTATAGTATGGCCCTAATTCGCACATGATCTATGGTGTTTCATTACCTAACTTTAACATACCCTGAACATGTATCCTCCCCGATAGTTGTAAAGTTTGTAAAACATTTAAATGAATAGGGGAACATGAACTCACAGAATCGCGTCCTGAAAATAGATGAAATAAGACCTCACGTGCGGTCGTCCTGTATAGCGTGGCGACCTACAAACGTTCTTATTTTTGTTAGACACTTCGGTCTTTGAAAAGAACTTGAGTACAAGTCTTGTGTATTGAGTATGTGTAAGACTTGCATGTCTTTACGGTTTGTTAACTGTGTATTCGATGTATGAGTTGTTCAATTGTTCGTTAACTGTGTATTCGATGAATGAGTTGTATAGTCGGATCTCGTCCGCTGAATCTCGTGTCTTATGTGTATCCGTTGTATAGTTGTGTTCACGAAAATGGTATCATTGGGCCAAGCCCATGTTTTCAAGTTATTGGGCTTAAATAGTGCTGGGCCTCAAATAGTGTTGGGCCTCAATAGTGTTGGGCCTCAAATAGTGTTGGGCCTCAATAGTGTTGGGCCTCAAATAGTGTTGGGCCTCAATAGTGTTGGGCCTCAAATAGTGTTGGGCCTCAATAGTGTTGGGCCTCAAATAGTGTTGGGCCTCAATAGTGTTGGGCCTCAAATAGTGTTGGGCCTGAATAGTGTTGGGCCTCAATAGTGCTGGGCCTGAATAGTGTTGGGCTTGAATAGTGTTGGGCTTGAATAGTGTTGGGCTTGAATAGTGTTGGGCCTCAAATAGTGTTGGGCTTGAATAGTGTTGGGCCTTGGCCCATATGTTTGTATTGGGCTTAGCCCATGTGTTTATGTTAAGCCCATTATGAAGTATAAGCCCATTAAGAAAACTAAGCCCATTAAGAAAATAGTCTATTAAGTAAAATAAGCCCAAATATAAAAATAGCCCATTAGTTATCATAAGCCCATTTGTTATATGTATAAGTCTTTCATTTTTATAAACATATTTTTATAAAAATGCTAAGTATAGATGTTAATTAAATAAAAACACACTAGCTTTTATAAGTTTATAAACATCCGAAAATTTGTTATCGATAGTATATTTTTATTTCGTGTCGAAAGATCGTCCAACGTCGTAGTAACTCCCCGGATTGGTAATTAACTTATGTAGTCGTCCGTCGTTCATTTTGACCATATTTGGTGTCCGATTATAGAATCGTCCGCAACTCGTTTTAAGGCGTAATTATGTGAAGTCTCGTAGGACTTTTGTTATAACGTGTTTTGAGTTTAAAGGTGACATGATATACAAGTTCCTATCATGATATATATAACTAGTACTCCAAGTATATATCACACAAAAATTGTTTAAAGTAAACAAATATATATTTTTCTAAAAAAAATATATATTTTCCTTGTCTTTTATTTTGTAAACCATTCTTTAATAACCTTTATAAACCTTGTATAGATTTACCCAAAAATGTTGTTATTTTATAAAATAAAGTTTTTATAAAAATTGGCCATATAACCTTTGTATTCTTGTAATAACCATGTTTCATTAAACATATCATTTTCTTAATCAAATCACCAACAATTTACCCAACATCATCACTAAACATATGAGACTTTTATAACATGAAATTATCAAAATGATATCCAAATCATGTAGGGTTTTAACCATGATCATTTCATATATTAACAAGTTCAAAAACCAAGTTACATTTTAGTTTTAACAACTTTTATAAAAATCTTTAGTTGTATGTTAATTTTTATAATCTTGTGAAAGTCTTGTTTTTGAATATAAACCCTTAATACTTTCACAAGATCACTAGATATGATCATCCATCTAATCCTTTATGTTAAACCCTTTAACATAAACATGTATAATTTTTAGATCATATTTATCAACATCTTCTAACACTTTATTTGTAGCTTAAACATCATAACAAGATCTAATAAGCATATAACATGTCTAAGATCACAATATAAACAAACATAATTATGTCATAATTTTTATCTTTGCTTCTTGGTATTTTTCTTGTTCATTATGTATGATTATATATAGTTATCATCAATAATAATAACAATCATAAACATAATTTGTATAAAAAAAATAGAAGCTTACTTCTAGCACTAGGCTAGGGATGATCTTTAGAGATTATTAAGAATAAAGAAGATGATGATCTTGGTGCTAGAACACTTTTGTATGGATAAAACTCCTTCCTTTCACTTCCAATGGCTTTAGATCACTTCATGTTCCAAGGAAATCCATGTTGATCATGAGAAAAATGATAAAAATTATTGGGTTTTTGGTGTGTTCATGAGAAAAAAAGATGAAGATGTGAGAGTGTTCTTGGTTGGTGATGGATAAGAAATGTGAAGTAAAGAGGTTAAGTCTTAATGGCTAAGTGTTGAAAATAATCACCAACTTACTCCACTTGCAATACTTAGTAAATACCAAGATATTTTTCAAACATAAACAAGGGGTGGGACCCCCTTGTTCACGGTTACAAGGTGGGGGGGGGGTCTCATGTGGTAAAATAACTTAGTTATTTTTTTAGATTTCACAAAAATAAGAAAGTGTAGGTACTTTGGTGTTTAGGGTTTGCAATTTTCCGAGATGATTCGAGACTTGTAATTACCATAAACTAGTCTCGCAAGACCAAAAAAAATATTAACTAGTTCGCTAGTTGTGCCAAAATATAATTCGGCTAGTTGTTTAACGCTCGCTTCGCTAGTAAATTGTCGAAAAGTACACTTAAGGAAGTTGTAAGAAAAGTTTCCGTTATGCGTGAAATTGATATTCCATAAGTATGTTTATATGAAATTGGTGCCTAAACATCAATTTTTGTATCTTGTATTAAAAATACAATTGCTGAATTTTTCGGACAATTCATGAAATGGTCATTTTTAGCGCGTTTCGGACAGTTTTTAGTGCTACCGGGCATTGGTAAATTATTGATCGAACTCTTGTATTCCCATATTGGGTTTAATATATAAATGATATTGGACTCTCACCCGAGTCCTAAAGATGTCATTTTAGATGTTTTCTGCGAATCCGGAGTTTTCGTCAGCACTCTAGTTCACTAGGCACTACTCTAGTTGTTTCGGTGAATTGTTTGCACTATATCAAATGTACCCAAATAAAAATGAATCATGTGTAATAACCAATGAATATTCCATGAGTTTTCTAAGATGTATACCATGTAATCATGCAGTCAGAATATTCAAAACACATGCTTGTATAATGTAAATCACTGTTTTAAATGTAAGTAAATTACCCGAAAGTGGCAGTTGTCACATTCTCCCCTTGTTATTTAGAATTTCGTCCCGAAATTCTTGCTTTGTTATTCTTTGCAGGAGTTTTCGGAAATAGGTGGGGATATTTTTCTTTCATTCGGTCTTCACGTTCCCAAGTATACTCGGGTCCGTGACGAGAGTTCCAACGAACCTTTACTAACTTGATACGACTTCTCCGTGTTTTATTGACCTTCCAGTCCGTGACCTCAACAGGTTCTTCAGTGAAACGGAGTTTGTCGTCAATGTGAATTTCCTCCATAGGAATAGCAACGGTTACTTGTATTGGACTCTTTTTAAGATTCGTCACATGAAACGTGTGGTGTACACTGCTAAGTTCATCAGGTAACTTTAACTTGTAGGCAACAGTGCCAATCTTTTCTAAGATTTCAAATGGTCCAATGTAACGCGGGTTAAGCTTTCCACGTTTACCGAACCTCACTACGCCTTTCCAAGGTGAGACTTTCAATAAAACTTTCTCTCCAACCTCGAAAGATGCTTGTTTTCGTTTTCCATCAGCGTAGAACTTTTATCGATCGCGAGCCGCCTTGATACGGTCTCGGATCTGAAAATTTTTATCCGTAGTATCTTGGACTAGTTCCGGACCAATTAATTGACTATCGCCCGTTTCCGCCCAACATAGCGGAGAGCGACACTTTCGACCATAAAGAGCTTCAAACGGTGCAGCTCGTATACTTGTATGGTAGCTGTTATTGTAGGAAAACTCAACTAGAGGTAGATGATTATCCCAATTGCCACCTAAATCCATAACACATGCACGAAGCATATCTTCTAGTGTTTGGATTGTCCGTTCGCTCTGGCCGTCAGTTTGTGGATGAAAGGCCGTACTTAGATTCAATTGAGATCCAAAGGCCTGTTGAAATGAATTCCATATTCTTGAAACAAAACGACCGTCTCGGTCCGAAATGATTGAAATAGGCACTCCATGACGAGCCACTATTTCTCTGAGATAGATTTCTGCTAGTTTCTCAGTACTATCCTTCTCCCGAATCGGTAAGAAGTGTGCGGACTTTGTCAATCTATCCACGATTACCCATATCATGTCATGACCTTTCGAGGTCCTGGGTAACTTCGTAATGAAGTCCATGGATATTTGTTCCCATTTCCAAGCGGGAATCTCGGGTTGTTGTAATAACCCAGATGGTTTCTGATACTCTGCCTTGACCTTCGCGCAGGTCAAGCAATTTCCAACATAGAAAGCGACATCCTTTTTGAGGTTAGGCCACCAATAGTACTCTTTTAAGTCTTTGTACATCTTATCTGATCCAGGATGGATCGAGTACTTTGACCTATGTGCTTCCTCAAAAATGAGATCTCGGAGACCTCCAAAGAATGGAACCCAAATTCTACCCGCAAAGTACAAAGTTCCATCCTCCTTTGGTACTAACTGTTTTTCCATGCCTCGAAGTGATTCTTCTAGCATATGTTCTTCCTTGAGCGCTTCTTGTTGTGCATTTTGAATTCGTGCGGTAAGATCTGTGTGAATCGTCATCTCTAGTGCTCGCACTCTTAGTGTTTTAACTCGTTCCTTGCGGCTCAAGGCGTCTGCTACAACGTTCGCCTTGCCCGGATGGTACTTGATTTCACAATCATAGTCGTTTAATAATTCAACCCAACGTCGCTGACGCATATTTAATTCTTTTTGGTTGAATATGTGTTGTAGACTCCTATGATCTGTGAAAATAGTGCACTGTGTACCATATAAGTAATGCCGCCAAATTTTCAAAGCAAATACCACCGCGCCTAGCTCTAGGTCGTGAGTGGTATAGTTCTTCTCGTGAACTTTCAGTTGGCGGGACGCGTACGCGATAACCTTTTTACGTTGCATGAGTACACAACCCAAACCTTGATGCGAAGCATCACAGTATACCACAAAGTCATCGGTACCGTCGGGTAATGATAAGATTGGTGCAATGCACAACTTGTCTTTAAGATGTTGAAATGCTGCTTCTTGTTTCTCTCCCCAATCGAATTTCCTGTCTTTCTGTGTAAGAGAAGTTAGCGGTTGAGCAATTTTTTAAAAATTCTCAATGAATCTCCGATAATATCCCGCTAAGCCCAAAAATTGTCGCACTTCAGTAGGAGTCTTGGGCGCTTCCCAACTCTTAATCGATTCGATCTTCGACGGGTCTACTTGAATACCCTTCTCGTTCACTATATGCCCGAGAAATTGTACTTCACGAATCCAAAACTCACATTTGGAAAACTTTGCGTATAAATTTTCCTTTTTGAGTAGTTCTAAGATGGTTCTCAAATGTTGTTCATGCTCGGCTGCCGATCGTGAGTATATCAAGATGTCGTCAATGAACACTATGACGAATTTGTCGAGATACGGCTTGCATACGCGGTTCATTAAATCCATGAAGACCGCCGGTGCGTTCGTTAAACCAAACGGCATAACGAGAAACTCGTAATGACCGTAACGAGTCCGAAAAGCCGTTTTCGGTATGCTTTCTTCTTGAATCCGTAACTGATGATACCCCGATCGTAAGTCTATCTTTGAATAAAAACTCGACCCTTGAAGTTGATCGAATAAGTCGTCAATCCTCGGTAGTGGATACCGATTCTTGATGGTGAGTTTATTCAACTCTCTGTAGTCGATACACATTCTGAATGTCCCGTCCTTCTTTTTCACAAAAAGAACTGGAGCTCCCCAAGGCGAGAAACTCGGTCTTATGAATCCCTTATCCAACAACTCTTGAAGTTGTGTGGACAATTCCTGCATTTCCGAAGGTGCTAATCGATATGGAGATTTAGCTACGGGTGCGGCTCCTGGTACCAAGTCGATGTGAAATTCGACTTGTCGATAAGGCGGTAGTCCTGGCAAGTCTTCAGGAAAGACTTCAGGAAATTCTTTTACTACCGGAATATCTGTCAACTTCGGCCCATCGGCCTTCTTGTCTACTACATGCGCTAGAAAGGCAATGTAACCTTTCCGTAAGTATTTCTGCGCTTTCATGCAATTGATGATCCGCAAGGGGGTGTCACGCTTCTCTCCATGTATAACAAGTGTCTCTTTGTTCGGTAGTGGTAGGCGAATGATCTTCTCGTGGCAAACGACTTCGGCTCGATTGTTGGATAGCCAATCCATGCCAACCACTACGTCGAAACTACCCAATTCAACGGGTAAGAGATCGATATTGAATTTTTGTTCGCCAAGTTCTAAGGTACACTCCTTAACAACTTCTCCCGTCTCTATTAGTCTACCGTTAGCCAATTCTATAGAATATGGAACATCTAGTTTACTAGGTTCCAAGCGCAGAATATTTTTAAATTCTATAGAGATAAAACTAAAATCGGCTCCGGTATCAAATAATATGGATGCGAAATGATCATTGAGGAGAAACGTACCAGTGACCACATTAGGGTCTTGGCGCGCATCCTTGGCCCCAATCACAAAAGATCGACCATGAGCTTGAATTTCTTTAGGACAGTCTCTCTTGTAGTGATCCTTGCTTCCGCATCCAAAGCATCCCTGATTACGACCATTCCCGTTCCCATTCTTGTTACCAAAACCACTTCCTGATCCAGTATTATTTCTCGTTCCCCAACATGACTCAGTACGGTGGCCAAGCTTGCCACACTTATCACACTTGACAAGCCGACAATCACCCACGTGATGGAATTTGCATCGCTCGCACTGAGGTAAAGTACCAGCGTACTTCTTAGGACCAGTGTCGTTTGTGGCTACAAACGCCTTTGCATCCCGTTGCGAGTTGTTCTGTCGCCTGTTGTTGTTGTTGTTGTTGTTGTTGTTGTTGTTGTTGGGGTTATTGTTATTGTTGTTGTGGTTGTTGTTGCTGTTGTTGTTATTACTACGGGTTCCCCTCTTGAAATTCGAGTAATTCCTCTTCCCACGGTTGGAAGACTCAACATGTGTTTCCTTCTTGTCATCACCTTTCTCAGTGAATATCTTCATCCTGACCCCGTCTTCCGTAAGACTCACGGCTATAGTCACAGCCTGAGTAATATTCGTGGGTTTAGCTGCAGTAACCAGACTTCGAATCTTGTCAGAAAGTCCCCAAATATAGCGTTCGATACGCTTGTATTCTGGTGTTACAAGATAAGGAATCACGCGAGACAGATCGTGAAATCTTTGCGTATATCCCGTGATATCAGCTCCGACCATGGTAAGGTTCCAAAACTCGTTCTCCAACTTCTGGAGTTCAGCACGAGAACAGTACTTTTCCCTCATACGTTCCTTCAGTTCCTCCCAAGTCAACGCATAAGCAGCGTTATCACCCAAAGTTTGCACTTGTAGGTTCCACCAGGTAAGGGCCTCGTTAAGGAACAAGCCAGTAACGAAAGTGACTTGCTGATTAGCAGAACATCTGCTCATTCTGATAGTGGAATCCGTTTTCTCAGTCCATCTCACATAAGCCACAGCACCGCCTGTGCCATCATAGTTAAGCGGCTTGCAGTCTAGAAACTGCTTGAATGTGCACCCCGGAATATTTGTTCCACCAGAGGTACCGCCTGGACCCTGGCCTCCCGATCCGCCGGTGCCACCACTTGTTTCGACACGGGATGCCTCATACAGTGCGATAGCTTGAGCGATTCTCTGTTCTATAAGTGCATTCAGTTCTGCCTCGGTCGTAGGCATTGGTGGAGGTGGGGGTGGATTAACTGTCCGTGAACGTAAAACTTTCCTCGGTGGCATGATTCTTCTAAAGGAGAAATAGGATAAAGATTAGACGTTGATTTTGTTTGTTCAAAAAGAAATATTCATAACATTTAACAATAATATCACCACCAAATATATAATGCGAGTAAGTAAGTTAACATAAATAATAAGAGATGTCCAACCAGACCTCTCATTTGCATTTAATAGATAACACCAAGTTTTATTTATATATATAGTCAACCGGTTACATAATCGTTTGAAAGGAACAAAAATAGACTCGGGCTACATAACCCGGTCATACTAGTCTAGTACAACAAAAGAGATAATAAAGTCTTCCTTCCAACTGCGTTTTCCGCTGTATGTCGGCTGTCTTCAAACTTGGTGGAGCATCAAATATGTACACAAAACGACTATAACTACCCGTCCCAAAAGTATACTACCGGTAACCATAGTCTATGCTGGGGGAAAAACTGGTGGTGGAATAGGGAATAACAACCTGCGAACCTCAGAAACTCTACCCTCTAAATCAAGCACCAAATGGTGAAGGAACACACTCTGCTGCTCGAGCGTCAGTACCCGAGTAGGTAAATCCACTGGCGGTAGATCCGCTGGTGGCATCTGTGGGGGTAGTGGGGGTAATGGTGGTGGTCCTGGTGGTAGTGGTGGACCATGAAGTACCATACCAATGAGGTGAGTAAGCTCATCCTCGAGTTCACTAACTCGGCGTATAATAAAGTCTATCTGTTGCTCAAGTGTGAGCACACGAGCCGGTAACTCGGTAGTAGCAACTAAGTAATGCAATGGGTGGTATGGGTCTGTGATGGGCATAACATGTGGGTCTAGATCCACGTCCCCGGGTGGTACATGGGCGTGTCCTGAGGGTCCTGCCTCGTCAGTGTGGTCTACGTGTGGTAGAATAGGAACAACCTGATCATGTGTAGGGACAACTGGCTCATCAGGTATGACATCATCCAGCTCAATGTCTGCATTGCGCTGTAGGCCAATGGCCTGTAGTGCGGATGAAGTAACAGATGCATAAGAAGAAGCATCTGAATCAGTATCGGAATCAGAAGAGAGAATAATAATCGGAACCACCGGTGCGGCAACCTCTAGAATAACCAAGTCATGAGCATCCTCGTATCCCAACTCGTCACCCAAATGCTCCACTGGAATCACCGGAACTACAGCATCGTCCTCCTCGTCGAAATCGCCAATGAAAGGCATCTTGGCTAGAGGAAGGACATCCAAGGGTATAACCTCTATAACATGTTCACCCACTGGGTGACCTATGATAACAACCTCGTTGAGTAGAGGGGGCACATCTAGCACATCATCATCAATGATGTCTCCTAACATGTAAGCGTCCAACATGTCACCACCAATTGCGAACGGCTGGAAATCATCCATGTCGCTGTCAGAAGTAGAGTCGCTATCAGATAAGATGACCTGTACCTCCGGCACAACGTCATCGTCAGACACAATCTCCATGGGGTCTACATCGTCGTAAAGGTTACTTCCTTCGGAGGAAGACATGATATCCTGAGAAATAAGTTGTTCGACACGTATGAGCATTTGTTACGTTACATATATACACAAAATGTATTTTTCACATAAGGTTCATTTTAAGTTTATCCTACTTGAGTTGTGTGGATTAACTTAAAGTTGTGTGTCTACCATTTAGATGACTAAGACACTAATGTCCTTGCTTGCTTTATATGAGATGAATTCTTGTTGAAAATGGACCATGAAAATGTTTATGCAAATGAAAACATGTGTTTGTGTTTAAATGGTTTTCATGAGAGATCCCTAGTGATTGTAGACTTAGACTCAATAAAGAATCCTGGTTCACTACAATCAATGCTCTGATACCAGTCTGTCACACCCGCTCATAGCGGAAACGCAAGGTGTGATCTGTCTGGTTTTCATTGCATAAATATCGATGTACATGAACAAACTATATGAATAAAACATACTCCATTGCCATTACATAGTGTGTCAAAAGATTACAACATAAGTTTAGTGTATCGGTTACAAACCATTAACATAAAAGTAAAGTGTTATTGTTTCACACGTTAATATGAAATAAACTACTAAGGGTTAAGCCATCATATTTCCTCAAAGAGGCGAAATATAATAGTTAAACCCTTCCAAAGATGGCATGGAGTTCTTGTACTTGTTATCTTGACTGGAAAATCCGACATGGTCCTTTAATTCCCTGAAATACATGTTAAGTTTGGAAAACATCAACAAAAGTTGGTGAATTCATGCAATTTTAGTTGTAAACGATGTATGAAAAACGTGAGTTGTAGTATGTAAAGCGTCAATGAAATCGTTGATCATTAATGTTTTGCAAGGACATTAATATGTGTGCCGAAAATAGGAAGCAAACCAACCCTAGACGATTTTATGCCGATTCCTATCGACTGGGACACAAACGCACTCTTCCTTAGGGGTCCATGACCAAGAGTGGGGCTCGCCAAAACCCATTAGATCTAAGCCTTTGTTCCTTGGTCCAATCTGGATTAATGGTGCTTATAGTATGGCCCTAATTCGCACATGATCTATGGTGTTTCATTACCTAACTTTAACATACCCTGAACATGTATCCTCCCCGATAGTTGTAAAGTTTGTAAAACATTTAAATGAATAGGGGAACATGAACTCACAGAATCGCGTCCTGAAAATAGATGAAATAAGACCTCACGTGCGGTCGTCCTGTATAGCGTGGCGACCTACAAACGTTCTTATTTTTGTTAGACACTTCGGTCTTTGAAAAGAACTTGAGTACAAGTCTTGTGTATTGAGTATGTGTAAGACTTGCATGTCTTTACGGTTTGTTAACTGTGTATTCGATGTATGAGTTGTTCAATTGTTCGTTAACTGTGTATTCGATGAATGAGTTGTATAGTCGGATCTCGTCCGCTGAATCTCGTGTCTTATGTGTATCCGTTGTATAGTTGTGTTCACGAAAATGGTATCATTGGGCCAAGCCCATGTTTTTAAGTTATTGGGCTTAAATAGTGCTGGGCCTCAAATAGTGTTGGGCCTCAATAGTGTTGGGCCTCAAATAGTGTTGGGCCTCAATAGTGTTGGGCCTCAAATAGTGTTGGGCCTCAATAGTGTTGGGCCTCAAATAGTGTTGGGCCTCAATAGTGTTGGGCCTCAAATAGTGTTGGGCCTCAATAGTGTTGGGCCTCAAATAGTGTTGGGCCTCAATAGTGTTGGGCCTCAATAGTGCTGGGCCTGAATAGTGTTGGGCTTGAATAGTGTTGGGCTTGAATAGTGTTGGGCTTGAATAGTGTTGGGCCTCAAATAGTGTTGGGCTTGAATAGTGTTGGGCCTTGGCCCATATGTTTGTATTGGGCTTAGCCCATGTGTTTATGTTAAGCCCATTATGAAGTATAAGCCCATTAAGAAAACTAAGCCCATTAAGAAAATAGTCTATTAAGTAAAATAAGCCCAAATATAAAAATAGCCCATTAGTTATCATAAGCCCATTTGTTATATGTATAAGTCTTTCATTTTTATAAACATATTTTTATAAAAATGCTAAGTATAGATGTTAATTAAATAAAAACACACTAGCTTTTATAAGTTTATAAACATCCGAAAATTTGTTATCGATAGTATATTTTTATTTCGTGTCGAAAGATCGTCCAACGTCGTAGTAACTCCCCGGATTGGTAATTAACTTATGTAGTCGTCCGTCGTTCATTTTGACCATATTTGGTGTCCGATTATAGAATCGTCCGCAACTCGTTTTAAGGCGTAATTATGTGAAGTCTCGTAGGACTTTTGTTATAACGTGTTTTGAGTTTAAAGGTGACATGATATACAAGTTCCTATCATGATATATATAACTAGTACTCCAAGTATATATCACACAAAAATTGTTTAAAGTAAACAAATATATATTTTTCTAAAAAAAATATATATTTTCCTTGTCTTTTATTTTGTAAACCATTCTTTAATAACCTTTATAAACCTTGTATAGATTTACCCAAAAATGTTGTTATTTTATAAAATAAAGTTTTTATAAAAATTGGCCATATAACCTTTGTATTCTTGTAATAACCATGTTTCATTAAACATATCATTTTCTTAATCAAATCACCAACAATTTACCCAACATCATCACTAAACATATGAGACTTTTATAACATGAAATTATCAAAATGATATCCAAATCATGTAGGGTTTTAACCATGATCATTTCATATATTAACAAGTTCAAAAACCAAGTTACATTTTAGTTTTAACAACTTTTATAAAAATCTTTAGTTGTATGTTAATTTTTATAATCTTGTGAAAGTCTTGTTTTTGAATATAAACCCTTAATACTTTCACAAGATCACTAGATATGATCATCCATCTAATCCTTTATGTTAAACCCTTTAACATAAACATGTATAATTTTTAGATCATATTTATCAACATCTTCTAACACTTTATTTGTAGCTTAAACATCATAACAAGATCTAATAAGCATATAACATGTCTAAGATCACAATATAAACAAACATAATTATGTCATAATTTTTATCTTTGCTTCTTGGTATTTTTCTTGTTCATTATGTATGATTATATATAGTTATCATCAATAATAATAACAATCATAAACATAATTTGTATAAAAAAAATAGAAGCTTACTTCTAGCACTAGGCTAGGGATGATCTTTAGAGATTATTAAGAATAAAGAAGATGATGATCTTGGTGCTAGAACACTTTTGTATGGATAAAACTCCTTCCTTTCACTTCCAATGGCTTTAGATCACTTCATGTTCCAAGGAAATCCATGTTGATCATGAGAAAAATGATAAAAATTATTGGGTTTTTGGTGTGTTCATGAGAAAAAAAGATGAAGATGTGAGAGTGTTCTTGGTTGGTGATGGATAAGAAATGTGAAGTAAAGAGGTTAAGTCTTAATGGCTAAGTGTTGAAAATAATCACCAACTTACTCCACTTGCAATACTTAGTAAATACCAAGATATTTTTCAAACATAAACAAGGGGTGGGACCCCCTTGTTCACGGTTACAAGGTGGGGGGGGGGGGGTCTCATGTGGTAAAATAACTTAGTTATTTTTTTAGATTTCACAAAAATAAGAAAGTGTAGGTACTTTGGTGTTTAGGGTTTGCAATTTTCCGAGATGATTCGAGACTTGTAATTACCATAAACTAGTCTCGCAAGACCAAAAAAAATATTAACTAGTTCGCTAGTTGTGCCAAAATATAATTCGGCTAGTTGTTTAACGCTCGCTTCGCTAGTAAATTGTCGAAAAGTACACTTAAGGAAGTTGTAAGAAAAGTTTCCGTTATGCGTGAAATTGATATTCCATAAGTATGTTTATATGAAATTGGTGCCTAAACATCAATTTTTGTATCTTGTATTAAAAATACAATTGCTGAATTTTTCGGACAATTCATGAAATGGTCATTTTTAGCGCGTTTCGGACAGTTTTTAGTGCTACCGGGCATTGGTAAATTATTGATCGAACTCTTGTATTCCCATATTGGGTTTAATATATAAATGATATTGGACTCTCACCCGAGTCCTAAAGATGTCATTTTAGATGTTTTCTGCGAATCCGGAGTTTTCGTCAGCACTCTAGTTCACTAGGCACTACTCTAGTTGTTTCGGTGAATTGTTTGCACTATATCAAATGTACCCAAATAAAAATGAATCATGTGTAATAACCAATGAATATTCCATGAGTTTTCTAAGATGTATACCATGTAATCATGCAGTCAGAATATTCAAAACACATGCTTGTATAATGTAAATCACTGTTTTAAATGTAAGTAAATTACCCGAAAGTGGCAGTTGTCACATAGGAATCTCTCCATGTTGTATGTATCTCATGATTGGGAGGATCCATGATCCTGAATGAGATTGAGTATCATCGCTAGGGATGATTGCAGAATCTTCTCCTATCTCCATAGCTATATGATCCTCGATAGCAGGGGTCAGGATATGGATAATAGGGATCCTTATATCCTCCGGGATCTTCAAGGATGATCCTAGATTGGCTAATGCATCAGCCTCTGCATTCTCTTCCCTTGGTACCTGTGTCAAACTAAAGGAAACAAAAGAGAGTGCCAATTCTTTGACTATCTCTAAATATTTGATTAGCTTTTCACCTTTAACAGCATAGGATCCATTAAAGTGATTAGTGATTAATAATGAATCTACATGTACCTCAAGATACCTGATCCTCATATGCTTAGCAATTTGCAAACCAGCTATCAAGGCTTCATACTCAGCCTCATTGTTGGTAGTTTGAAATTCACAAGCTATGGAGTGGGGTATTATGTCCCCCTGTGGCGATTTTAGTAGTATTCCAAGCCCTGTTCCTTTGACATTAGAAGCACCATCAGTGAAGAGTATCCAAGGATCCTTAGTTTCTTCAAGCTGTTGGACTTCTAACTCAGCTTCCTTTTGCAAGTGACTACTGAAATCTGCCACAAATTCAGCTAAAGCTTGGGATTTAATGGCAGTTCTAGGCTCATATCTTATATCATAAGCACTAAGCTTCACTGCCCACTTAGCCATCCTTCCTGACATTTCAGGTTTCCTGAGAACATTCTTAATTGCAAAATTAGTCTTAACAATAATGGCATGAGTCTCAAAATAATGTCTCAATTTAGTAGATGCCATAATTAATGCAAGGATAAGTTTTTTCCAAATGTGAATACCTGGATTCAGCATCAAGCAAACTCTTACTTACATAATAGACAGGATGTTGTGTACCTTCGTGATCCTTAACAAGGACCGCACTTACTGCTTTTGAGGATACTGCTAAGTATAAGGATAATATATCTCCTTTTTCTGGTTTCATCAAGGCCGGGGCTGAGGATAGGTAATCCTTAAGAGCTTTGAGGGCACTTTCATGCTTCTCATTCCATTCAAATTTCTTGTTCTTCCTCAGGATGTCATAGAATTCCTTGCACTTTTCTGAGGATTTGGATATGAATCTGTTCAAGGCTGCGATCCTACCTGTCAATCTTTGCACATCCTTAGCATTGGCAGGAGATTTGATATTCACAATAGCCTTGATTTGCTCTGGACTTGCTTCGATGCCCCTCTTTGTCACCATATAGCCTAAGAATTTTCCTGCCTTAACACCAAAATGACACTTGGAAGGATTTAGTTTCATTTTAAATTTATCAAGGATATTGAATGCTTCCTCCAAGTCTTTAAGGTGATCCTCAGCTTTCTTGGACTTAACCACCATGTCATCAATATAAACTTCCATAGTGTGTCCA
Source organism: Helianthus tuberosus (assembly GCA_030545235.1). NCBI lineage: Eukaryota > Viridiplantae > Streptophyta > Magnoliopsida > Asterales > Asteraceae > Helianthus > Helianthus tuberosus. The sequence continues at coordinate 177,364,254 of CM060423.1, forward strand.
ATTTGTTCCTTGAACATCATATTGACTAGCCTTTGATAACTAGCACCTGCATTCCTTAGTCCAAATGGCATAGCAATATAACAGTATATACCAGTTGGGGTCATAAAGGTTGTATCCTCTTGATCAGATGGTTCCATCTGAATTTGTTGAAATCCAGAGGAAGCATCCATAAAAGTCAACAACTCATGACCCGCGGTAGCATCCACCATGGAGTCAATGTGGGGTAATGGGAAAGGATCCTTAGGACATGCCTTGTTTAAATCAGTAAAATCGACACATACCCTCCACTTTCCATTTTTCTTTTAAACAACAACCACATTGGCTAACCATCTTGGATACTTAACCTCTCTTATCATACCTGCCCGAAGTAGTTTATCTACTTCTTCCTGGATAATAGCATTCCTTTCAGGTGCAAACTTCCTTCTCTTTTGATGAATTGGCTTGAATGACCTGTCAATGCCAAGTTTATGAGTAATTATATCTTTAGATATACCTGTCATATCCTCATATTTCCAGGCAAAGGTAGTTTTCCTTCTTTTAAGGAAGGATACTAACTCCTGTTCAATGTCGCTAAGGATCCCTGATCCTATGAAGATCTTGGATTCAGGATCATCAGGATCCATGAGAATTTCTTTCAAATCCTGTTCTCTTGCCTCCAAGACATCTCTTGAAAGATACTTTAATTGCTATTGCTCCCTTGGTCTTGAGGCTGGCTTCATTGATGAGGTATAACAATTCTTAGCTTCTTGTTGATCACTCTCAATTTTCACCACTCCCCATGGACTTGGAAGCTTTACACACTGATGATAGGTGGATGGAACTGCCTTCATATCATGTATCCATGGCCTGCCAAGGATAACATTGCAACAAGATAAGCAATCTATAACACAAAATTTTTGATAAGAATGCAATCCTTCAATATAAATAGGGAGTTTGATGTCCCCCAATGTGTTTTTGGTTTCCCCACTAAATCCCACAAGTACTGAGGATCTTGGGACAATATCAGACTCCGGTATATTCATCTTCTTGAGGACATCAAGCTGAATGATGTTCACAGAGCTTCCTCCATCTATAAGGATCCTGCGAACAAAGTGGTTAGAAATAAACAATGTAATCACAAGACCATCATGATGAGGATCCTGGACATCAACACGATCATCCTCATCAAAGGTTATGACTTTATCCTGGGTAACAACGGAGGTCCGAACGGGTCTGTCTCCATTATCCATCTTGGTTTCCTTAGCATGTCTTTTTGCTGCTAAAGAGGAGGTACCACAAATGTCTGATCCACCGGATATGAAGTTTATAACTTGTGCATCTGCTGGAGGAGCAGGGGCCCTCTCCGGGATCCTTTCAGGATCCTGGATCCTTGACTTCTTTCGTCCCAAAAGTTCCTTCATATGCCCCTTGCTCAACAAGTAACCAATCTCCTTTCTTAGTGCAATACACTCTTCAGTGAGATGCCCAAAATCCTCATGATATGCACACCACTTGGACTTATCCTTTGTAGCAGCTGGTTTATCACTTTTCCTTGGCCACCTAGCTTTCTCACCTAGATTCTGCATTGCAAGGATTAGTTCATTGTTATCAACAGAAAAACAGTATTCAGAAATAGGAGGATAATCCTCATCATCCTCTTCTTGTTCCACCGCATGCACGTTCTGGTTGTCAGACTTATTGTAGGACTTGGATTTGTTGTTCCTGAAGTAGGATCCTTGTTTCTCCTGTTTTGAGGATCCTGTCAACCTATCCTGGATCCTTTTGTCATCCTCTAGGCGGATGAACCTAAGGGCCCTGGTTCTTACTTCATCAAGGTTCCTGCAAGGTGTCATAACAAGATCATCATAGAATAATGAATCCCTAAGCAATCCCATTTTAAAGGCTTCTACAGCCGTAGCAATATCCAAATTAGGAATATCTAAGGATTCTTTGCTAAACTTAGTGATGTAATCTCTAAGTGATTCATTTTAACCTTGTGTTACCCTATATAGATCACTAGTTAATCGTTCAAACTATCTATTACAAGAGAATTGACTATTAAACAAATTAACTAGATTAGCAAATGAAGTAATAGAGTAAGGGGGAAGACTTAGCAGCCATTTAAGAGCAGATCCTGTGAGTGTGGATCCAAATCCCTTGCATAGACATGCTTCTTTTAACCTTTCAGGAATTGGATTGATCTCCATCCTCTCCCTGTACTGAGCTACATGCTCTTCTGGATCCGTTGAACCATCATACAGCTTCATAGATGGTATCTGGAACCTTTTAGGTATCTCAGCATCACATAAGGGTGGTGCAAAACGAGATATCCTATGGCTACCATCTGCAATTTCAGGAATGGGTTTAACCACTCCTGGTACACTGGATATCATATCCTTAAGCTTCTGTAGCTCCCTAGCCATAGCCTGATTGATACATGTATCATGCATAGAGCCATGGTTAGTGTTATATGAATTATTATAAGTGTTACCTCCCGAAGGATTCATGTTTGGAATTGTGGATGTGAATCCATATTGACGAGACTCTGGTATGATTGAAGGACCAGAGGAAGCAATGGTCTGCATTGGTATGAAGTCTCCTTGATGAACATCGGTGCTTGGAGGTTGCACACTCCTTAAGGATCCTCGATCCTGAAAAATGTTGGATCCTTGAAGCTGAAAGGATCCTGAAACCAGAGAGGATCCTTGGACCGGGAAGGATCCTTGGACCTGGGAGGATCCTTGGACCGGGAAGGATCCTTGGACCTGGGAGGATCCTTGGACCTGGGAGGATCCTTGGATTGCAGGTGTTCCCAAACATCCTCCTAACGTGAAGCATCCTTGATGCTGAAAAGAGGATCCCGATGGTTGAGAGGAGGATCCTTGAGGCTGGAAGTGAGAGCCAAATGCCTGACTCATATTTGCTGTTCCATAACGCCTTCCTGGTAATTCTCCCAAGTATTGCACGTCCGGAGCTGCTGAGTGCTGGGAAGTTATGACTGGAGTGTCGAAGTTCAGCGACCTTGGCATCAGAGGAGAGTGATCCTCCACTGATTTCTTCTGTTTCTTGATCTCAGCGATCTCCCGGAGGATCCTTTCGTTGGTTTTGTCCTGCTCTTGTGCGTGATTCCTCATCTGCAAAATCAGAGTGTAAAGATCATTAGTAGTAGGATTAGAAGAAACAGAAGATGTTGGTGGTTTTGTGAAAATGGGGGTTTGTTTCTTCGCAGCATTTTCAGCATTCTTCTGGGATCCAGAAGGTGGTGGAGGCAAAGGTGGAACGCCTTGTGAAGAACTGATTGCCGGCATAGAACTTGAGGTATTCTTTGTTGAGGAAGCCATTTGCTTGATTGTAACGAACCGAAATGATCACCAGAACAATAATTTCTCAAGAACGAAGCACCAATTGCCCCACGGTGGGCGCCAAACTGTTTTGGTCAAAAATCAAGCAATGATAATGCAACCAAACTTTCTGTTGTGAGGTATGATGCTTGAATCAATGATCAATACTAAGGATCACTCAGATTTGAAATGAACAAGTGACACAAAGATTTATACGAGGAAAAAGCCCTTGATCAATTAATGATCTCCGGCATAAAAAAACCTCGGGTGATGGAAACTACCGATCACCAACTCAGATTAAACAAGAAATGTATTACAACTTCGGATGATAGAGAGCTAATTACAAGGATCACTATAGTGTAATGTGCAAAAAAGTGTGTAATCGCCAAGTGAATTGTCAAGAGCTGGTGAGAGCAGTTGCGAGTGTGTGTGTTAAGCTAAAAATAGCCAAGTGTCTACATTTAGCTCGCTATCCCGTTTAAAAATGGAAAATATCTAAGCTAACAAACATTCCGCATTTCATGCAAGTCCTCCACGGACTCCATAACGTCCACTTCAGTTAAGCACGTGCGGAATAAGTCATGGAATATGCTCCAGGAATATCGCCAAGACCAAGTCCAAGCTCGTACTCCTGCAAAACAACACCATATTCAAAGTAGACAATCGTTAGTATAAGGATCCTTATGATGATCCATGATCCTAATCCTGCAATACTTCTGAGGATCACCAATTCAAACAGAAGTGAGGATCACTAAACCCAACAGTAAATGAGGATCACTGATCATTTAAAAATCCTCCCCTAACACTTCTCATTCGTAAAATTCTTAATGGTTCCATTAAGAGGTAGTCTCTTAATGACCATTCAGAGGCTACCAAACAGTCCCTTAATTGGGTTTGAATCCCATCATAGCAAAATTTCTTTCTTTTTTTCACCCCCTATGCTACTACCTAGGCTTGTAAACGAATCGAACGAACACGAACACGTCTATATTCATGTTGGTTCGTTAATGAAAGTAACATGTTCGCGAACTATTCACGAACGCATACCGAATGTAAGTTTATGTTCGTGTTTGTTCGTTATGGAAATTCAGTTGTTCAAGAACAATTCGTGAACACTGGTCTCGAACACAAATGAACGCAAGCAAATAAAAACGAACGTAAACAAACATTTCACTTGAAAAAAAAAACATTGTTATCCTTAAACATTGGAAATAAGTAGTTAAATACAACCATCAAATGATAAATCAGAACGCAAGAAGTCTACTACAACCACCAAATAATGAATCAAGTTTAACTAACTTAGACATAATTACCCTCCTTAAACATTAGAAATAAGTAGTTAAATACAACCATCAAATGATAAATCAAAACGCAAGAAGTCTACTACAACCACCAAACAATGAATCAAGTTTAATTAACTTAGACATAATTATCCTAAAAAAAGTCCTAGAATGTCCAAATTTTAGCTAACTTAGAAAAAATGTGGTTTCAAGTTTTAAATATGTTTAGATAAAAGGTTTATTATTTATTATTCTTTTATAATCAAATGAACGTAAACGAAGATGAACAAACATAACCGAACATATTACCGACCGTTCACGAACGCAGTCGAACGAAACCTGTGTTCGTGTTCGTTCGCTAAGCTAACCGAACGAAATTTTTTGTCCGTGTTCGTTCGTTAAGCTAATCGAACGAACATAAACGAACTTCCCGACAAACAGTTTACGAATCGTTCGCCGAACGTTCTGTTCGTTTACAGCACTACTACTACCCAATAAAAAGTTAGATTAAATTGTGTAATATTTTTTATTTTTGTTTTTATCTCCTTTTCCTCAATAATATTTTTGTTATTTATTCCTTCATTTTTTTACTTTTATTTGGTTTTCTCTCATTCCAAATTTGTTCTTTTTTATAACCAAATCTTATTAAATAAATAACATTTTAACATACGTTCCTTTTGCGGTGTTGCACATATTAAACCTTACTAGACGCAATATGTTTTTTTAGGTGTAGATATCTTTTTTGTTATGGTACAATTATTTTTTGTTTTTTTTGTTTTCTGACAAACCGTATTAATAATAATCGAACAACATCATACTAGTATCCATATTATCGAAACCAACGTTCATTTCATGGTTTTTCTATCAATGTAGAACGTGTGCCGTTATTCTTTTGGACATATTAGGACTTTATTTTTGGATTTCTTTTTCGGTTTCTATATGAGTGTCGGTACCATATTAAGCCGGAACAATACCAATCGAATTCCTACTAGCTTACTGCGAAGCGCGGGTTATCCGCTTGTTGAGATACAAATTATAGAAACAAGATGAAATTTTGAAAGCAAAAGCCGATAACTAACTTAGACCACACGGTGTGGGCGTGGATCAACGGCGTTTATGCCTTTCCATGCCGCACACACCACACTCTCCCCGGAGTTGTAGGCGACGTTGATGGTTGGGCTTGAACTTTTCCACCGGCGTTAAAGATAAATGCTCATCAACGTGGTGTTGGCCGACTGGGGTGGCTACTAGCCGTTGGACCCCAACAACATTATTTAAAAAAAAGTTTTTTTTGTTTAAAAAATTATTTCATCCCATCTATATAAAAAACTCACCATTTCACCTCACTCTCTTCTACATAAGCCTTCATTTTTATAAATCTCTCAACCTTTTATAAAAAATAATGCATCCACACAACTGCAACTTTGATCCGAACAACCCCTATGGTTTCGGTGAAGTGCCGAACACCATTTCGCGTCAAGGGTCTCAACAAAACCAACCATATTTTACCGATCAGAACATATTGGCTTACGGTCATCTTCTTGCGAACCTACCTTTTATGTTTCAACAATAACCGCTCACTTTTCTATCCCAAACTCCCCCTACACCCGAATCCGTTCCGGAAACTCAACCTACACCACCTGAATCCTCTACGCGAAAAAAACGAAACCCTAAAAAGAAAACCGAGGCCAAGAAGGAAAAAAGCAAAAGAGGGTCGTCATGTACATCCGTGGACAAACGACGAAGAGGTGGTGTTGACGAAACTTGGTTTTCGATTTCGGAGAATTTGGTTATAGGTATATTTTTATTATATTTATTGTAAAAGTATATTCCATATCTATAATATATTTTAATAGGTAACAACCAATATAGTGACGATTTTTGGAACCGAATTAACGAGATTTATCACAAAACTTTAGGACGAGATTTCTATCGGAAAAAAGATTGTATCTCGTCTGAGTGGCATGAAATAAATAATGCCATGACTGCTTTCAACGGCTACTACAACAACCTAAAGAACAACCCAAAAAGTGGTGAAACGGACACCGACTTGTTGGCGCATGCGATATCCTTGTATTCGGAAGGAAAAAAAAGGGCCACCTTTAAATTTATTCATTGTTGACACATTGCGAAAAACTCGCCAAAATGGGTACCAGTACCTTTAGCGGGACAATCGTCCTCCAAAAGGTCCAAAAGTTGTTCCTCCACTAGTCGCTTGGATGCTCGTATCGACTTTGAGATCAACTTAAGCGACGATGATCTTGAAGCCGAACGGTCACCGGGATAAGATAAATAAAAAAACGGGCTCAAAAATCATATACTACGAGTGATGAAAACCTCCCTGCTTTGGCCAGCATTGAAGAACAAATTGTCGTGTTCAATAACCTACAACAAGATAGAAACACTCAAAAAATAAAGACTTCAAGCCTTTACGAAGAAAAGTAAAAGCGAACGGATATGAAATTACTTGCTATAAAGATCGATCACCTTGGAGGAGAAGAGCAGGAAATGCACGAGAAACGAAAAAAATAAATAATGAATAAATATCGTACTTAGTTTCGGCTTTTTTATGTTTCGTTTTTTTAGTTTAAATTAAGTAATCGTTTTTTAGTTATGTAATGGGTTTTTATTGTTAGTTATTATATTACAAATAATGCTATTTTAAAAACAATTAATAGATTATATTTAATAGGTACTAAATAATAATAATAATAATAATAATAATAATAATAATAATAATAATAATAATAATGTGTCACGTGTTGAATAACAGGATTTCCAATCCTAGCAGGAAAAGGAGGGAAACGGATACTCAATTTAAAGTGAGTAAATAGAATTCCATACTCGATCTCATAGATACATATAGAATTCTACGGAAAGCCGTATTCGATGAAAGTCGTATGTACGGCTTGGAGGGAGATCTTTCATATCTTTCGAGATCCACCCTACAATATAGGGTAAAAAGCCAAAATAAGTTATTTTAGCCCTTATAAAAAGAAAACTGATTCTTGAACCCATTTCACGCTCATGTCACGTCGAGGTACTGCAGAAGAAAAAACTGCAAAATCCGATCCAATTTATCGTAGTAATCGATTAGTTAACATGTTGGCTAACCGTATTCTGAAACACGGAAAAAAATCATTGGCTTATCAAATTATCTATCGAGCCGTGAAAAAGATTCAACAAAAGACAGAAACAAATCCACTATCTATTTTACATCAAGCTACATGGAGTCACGCCCCTCTTTCACGCTCATCCCTACACCCCCTTTCCACCACGCCACTTTTCTGATACGTGTTTACGTGTCGTTCACATGTCACATAACGCCCATTTTTCAAGCTCCTCCAAACCGTGTAGTCTTATATGTTTCACGGTATTTATTCAGCGACATGCAATATCATTTAAAAACACATTATATTATAATTATAAAATAGTGAAAATTTTAGTTAACGGTGAAAAAATGATAAAGGAATATATGTTAATTAAAAACAATAAAATTTCGTGTTATTATTTTTCAAATGACAAAAGAATGTATATTCATTGAAAGGTTTATTACAATATTTACATCGATACACACGCAACAAAACCTAGATATCTAAATGTGATAGACTGATAGTAAACAAATCATGTGGAACATGGATACTGGGTACCGACACAAAACACTGAATTATTTAAACGGCACTAAAATATAAAACGGTCCATAGTTTTTAACATTGTGTTTTTCTGACTTTCATCTAGATCTTGCCCATTACCCTATAGTTTAATACCCGTCCGTTGGACGGGTTACGTTGATATATTAGGTTGTAGGGTGTGGCATCGGCAAGGGGGTCGGTCTCTCTCTCTCTCTATATATATTATATATATATAGTAACAACATGAATAAACCTATGAACACAAAGAAATAAAATAGAGTCAGAATACACAAAGGGAAGAGGACACTGCCCCTTACATCCTTCACCACACGGTAAATGGATACAATCGGGGAGTAGTCACTGTGCAAGGGAAGAGGAGGGGGTTAATGATGGGTCGCACTCTCTTCCAACCAATCACACTTTATATTTATTTACTTTTTTGTTTTTTCAAAGAAAAAAATTGTTTGAGTGAAACACCCCTTATGTGTGAGTGTAAAATGGGGAGTGGAGAGGGGAGTTGACATGGACGCGTATGATTGGTTGGGGTGGAGAGGGGGCTTCTCTCCACGTGTGGAGCACCCCTTACACCCTTATATAAAAATTGGTAAAATCTTGTTGTTCAGATCTATTTTGACCTGCTACCGAATCAACTCATCTTGCTAATGAGACATTTCCATCTCAATCATTTTGCCATGTGGATTCAACTGGTCAAAAGTCCTTTATATGGTATTTTTAAGCATGTGTGTTACTAAATTGCTTTATACCCAGCCCACCCATTTGGACACCTATAGAAAAGATGGCAGATTGGTAGAAAATTGGAATTGTGATTTATATTACCTTGCTGGATGAATTTGTAGACAAGGAGCAAGTACCATAAGATCAGCCCATTGAATGAGTTCAATGTGAAGCACCCTATCTAAAATCTTTGACCAACAAAATACCATTAGTGCAACCTTCCCTCCATTTTCTTGATGGCCTTCTCTATAGTAAGTACATTCTTGCTGAAGTTTGACCACTGCTTAGCGGTCAAACTGACACCTAAACACACCAGCCAAATAGAAGCTCTCATGATAATGAACAAACCACATCAAATGTATGAATGAAACCAGCTTGTAATAACCATGATTAATTTCTTAAAGATGAAAGAGATCATAATGGTGGGAAAGGTAGATGACGAGCGGTCTGGCAAGTTTATATTTTGAGTAAACTACAATTTTACCCCCTGGGGTTTAGGCCAATTGGCACTCTGACCCCTCCATGGAAATAATTGCAATTTTACCCCCCAACGTTGTTGTTATGTCGCACATTTACCCCCTGGCGTCAATTATATTAACAGATCTGTTAACTTTAATTTGAAATGACTATCTTACCCTTTAATATTACCCCCAACGTTCTTGTTATGTCGCATAATTACCCCCCACTGGTAAATTACTAAATTGTCCTTTCTTATTACCCCCTATACTTTGTTGTAAAAAACAATATTACCCCCTGCAGTAACCAAAAACCCTTCCCGCCAAAAAGGTTTGACCAGCCAAAGTCAACTACACATGGTAATTAACAAGAAATCGATATAATGTGTTTGAAATTGCCTTAACGGTCTGATTTAAACTTAATAAACACTTGTATTCAAACCTGTTCTATGTTTCTCAAACCTGTTCAAACATTTGTATACTCAAAATCAGTTTTAACACTTCACAAAATCAAAATCAGAAACATTACAATGTTTGGCTGCAGCATTCAGACATTTGGTTGCACACTCAAAATCAAAATCAAACCTGTTCTATGTTTCCATGTATTCAGAAACATTACAATGTTTGGCTGCAGCATTCAGAACATGTACAATGTTTGGCTGCAGCATTCAGAACATGTATGCACACTCAAAATCAGTTTAAACACATACCTGGTCATGTATAAGCATTCAGAACATGCTCAAATGTACTCAGAACATACCTCGCTGCAGCTGTATGCAGCTGTTTGGCTGCAGCTATTTGCAAGATCAATTTATGGTCAAAATCAGTTTAAATACATACCTGGTTGTAGTATACATGTTAGCCTAATTCGAGAAAACAGAAAAGAGAGGGAAAACAGTCCCTATCAGTCCCTTCTCTTATGGTCAAAGCCTACTGTTAGCTTAGGGCTGTTATTCATTTATAACCACCTATCAGTCCCTTCTCTTATGACTATTACAATTATACCCCCTCAACTAATTCCTTATGCTAACAATACAGGTTATGAAACAGGTTATGAAACAAGAACCTGTTGAAACAGGTTGTAGTATACAATCTGTCCAAACAATAACCATGACTTATTCCCTAGTCAAATCCACGTTGAAGTTATAAGCAATGCCTACCACACAACCCTTTTTATAAGTCTTGAAGTTACAAGCATACCATTCAATAGACATTCAAACATATATGCTGAGGGGGAAGTTCAAACATACTTGTTGATCAATTGCTATTCTTATAACTAGCCACATTATAGGCACATCAATCTACTGATCAAGCATATATTAATGTTTGGAAAAGCACATCAAGCTGCTGATCAAGCATATATTAACTATATACAATATCTTATAACACACCCAAGCTAACAACATTTACCTAGATTAGCTAAGTACTTGCTAACCAAGCTAACAACATACCCAAAATCATCATTTTACACAAAATGCAAAAAGGCTTCCAACAACACTGACATAAGGAACATTCATCATTTTACACAAAATGCATGTTTAACCTAGATATACATAAAGGTATAACAACCCTCCAAAATATTTCGGGCCCCAAATATATATTAAAATATCCCAATATGTCCTAAAATACACCCCGTATGCGAAAACGGGCCCCGAATACCTTTATTTCTATTAAAATTACATAAAAACAAAGTTTTAACATCGCTCGCGGGCCGCGTAAGACCACATCAGGGTCTACGCGGGGTGCGACAGCTCGGAGTCAGGGCCGCACCCGGTGCCGCCACGTGTCATCATCGTGTCGAAGCTAAACTCGACGAATCAGCAACCCTAGCCCTATTACCCTACTACGCGGGCCGCCTAGCCCTTGGCTACATTTACGCAGGCCGCGAGGGAAGGCGAAAGGTCGCCTATAAATGGAGACCTCCACCTTCAGTTCCAAACCGTTCATTCTCGATCCCTCTCTCTATATTCTACATAGCAATTATAATTTCTGGGCATAATACCCCCTAATTAACGAAGTTCTGCCCCGTTGTAAGTATTATAACCCCGGTTACGTATTCGATACGCTGCCCGATTGATCCAGGGTTCCGTAACGGCTGTCGTGGTTCTGCCCGACGAAGTCGTTGGAATGCCGTCTCGGGGACAGGGTATTACTAATGTAAATATTGGGTTATTATACTAACGCGTGTGCATTTGTGTAAATTATAGATAATCACCAGGAAACCCTTAAAGAAAACCAAAGACAGCAATGTGAGTAATCTCCTTTTTGTAAACTGTTTTTACAAAAACTTAAATATTTTACAATGTGATTAAGCAGTGATTGAGTCTTTGTAATTCTTCAGTTACTGTCGGTATGTTGGGGTTTTGTACACAAAATGCGGAACACGTTACCATTGGACAAAGAGTTAGCCAATGGGTAATATGACCCACCAGTCAGGATTGACAGTACTGAATGAGTAATTGTGTAGATGTAAACATTGTAATCGCTCTCAATACTGTTAAAGGATAAAACTCTTCTTGATTAAACTGAGATTCACTCACCAGTATTTCCCACTGACAAAATGTTTTTAAACGTGTTTCAGGTAACAAAATGTGAAAGCCAACTAGAAGCCAGCTGGACAGCACTGAAGGCTTGGAAAGGTGGCTATAAAAGTTACCTAAATAAAAGAAGATGTTTTATTTAATAAAATAGAGATTATCTCTATAAAACAGTTTGTAATGAAAACCTGGGTGTTATCCCAATATGTTTAATGTTTTGTAACACTTTATGTTAATAAATGAAAGCTTTTATTTCAAATCTTGTTATGAGTTCAATGTGATTGGTGGCAAGATCTTGGTACGTCACACGCCTCGCGGGGGTTTCCGCATGGGGTATTTTGGGGGTGTGACAGTTTGGTATCAGAGCCACTGGTTATAGTGAACTTGGTTTTAAAACGTTTTTTGTAAAACCAGACTATAACCGAACAGTTCTGAATACGTGAATACGACCATGACACTCAGCTCCAGATTGCAAGGTTCGTATTTCTCACTTGTTGCATACATTACATGACTAGTACACATTTGTTTATGATGTAACATTCAAACACACACTCGTCACTATAGCGTGATGGTATGGATTGCTTGCTTACTTTATGATGCGTAGATAGTATGCCATAGTACTTGGATTTTTGTGATCTCATCATTTTGATAACCTCCGTTTGACATCTGAGCCTGAGGAACCATTTGACATGAGTTAGGAGGAACTTAGATGAGCATGCAAATCACAATATTATTATGGGTGCACACATAATAATAATGTGGGGTGCATGTGAGTCCCAGTGAGGCTTAACAAGTAAAAAAGGGGTTCTGTTCCGTTATTCGATTAATGAGAAACATAACAAACCTATAGGGGTCATAGAAGTGATTGTCTCATACTCGAACGTGATCTTTCCACTCCTCTCTGAATCCCTACGAATCTCAATGCTATCGAGTATCACCTGAACACTCATCTGAACGTCTAGCGAACTGTGTAAAATGTTAGGTGCTAGTACGAACGTCTCTGAGTTGGATGTCGCAGCATCGAATGATTTGTCTATACCTTTCTCGCTTTTCTTCGTTTGCTGGAACTTAACGTATTGACGCCTTAGACCCCGAAGTGCGATCACTTCTGCAACACTCTCGCAACATGCCGTGTATTACTCAATCAACTTGCAAGATCGATGGATAAGAGGATGAGCGTAGTACCTTATCGACCTCAATATTAGGACGACCCTGATTACTGGCAATGAACACCAACAAATTGACTACAATCGAATCCTTAACCCTAGTCAGCGACTCATGGGAGTCAACTCTTACGAATCAATCGAGACATAAGCGAGGACAATTAACTATAGAGTGGAATGTGTAACTGCCCGCACAATGAGTAGTGCCTTAGGACGTGACACGGAATGTGAAAAGATGGACCCCGTTGGTGAAAGATCGCAGGACTCCGTTACAAGCAACGATGTTAGAGGCAACCGTCACGGCGACATCAGGGTACTCGTAATCGTTGCCTACAGTGTGGAAACGAAGGTGACTTCGACAAGGATTTACTGTTGTTAAGTCAAATTGTCAACAACCAAGGGAACGATGACAATATTGAGAATCCTTGTGACCATAACAACACCACTGGTAGTGGTGCTCGTGGAAGGGCATTAGGATTGGCGTAGGCAACGCCAAGCATAATAGCAACATGGTAACTTGTATGGGTAGCTAATTGCTTCGTCTCTGTTCTGTTTAACCCAGATGCTTCTTGAAACCGAAACTGTTGTGGAATCGGCTGATGGCAAGTCAATTGAAACCTCATATGTTCGTTGTGATGCAATCTCGACCTTGTGGGACAAGTGTTCGACACCGACCTTCCTTCTGCTATCCTTGATAGTTTCGATGCAGTAGTTGGTGTGGGTTGGTTATTCAGATATCGCGCAGATATACCCTGTGAGAGGAAAATTTTGCGTATCCCTCTCCCTAGTGAAGAATCGTTATTTGTTCTAAAGCATTAGAGTGGTGCAAATGTTAGCGCCATTTCAGCTACGAAAGTCCAGAAGTGGCTACGGAGGGATTACCCCGCTATGTTAGCAACTGTTACTGATGATAAGGCTCAGGAAAAGAGGATCGAGGATCCACCAATTGTTCGTGATTCCTCTCGATGTGCTACCCGAGGAACTTTCAGGTTTACTACCACAATTTTAGGGAAGAATCTCAGTTTGATCTCGCACCAGAGGCAGCCCTGATTACTCGTACTCCTTACCGTCTTGCACCAGGAGGGTTGCAAGAACTGTCTAACCAACTACGGGAACTGATGGACAAGAGTTTTGTCGGATCTAGTTTTTCGCTTTGGGGAGCCCCAGTTATATCCGTGAAGATAAGCCTTTTCGTGTGTGTACTGATTTTTGAGAACTCAGCAAGGTAACAGTCAAGAACCGTTCGCCTCGACCATGCATTGATAACCTGTTGACCAGTTGCGAGGGTCGAGCTCCTACTCGAGGGTTGAATAACGAATGAACCATCAACAGATGGAAGTCCAAGGGGAGAATGTTCCTAAAAATGGCATATCGAACGCAGTACGACCATTACGACTTTGTATTCCGCGACCCTTGGGTTAATCAACACACCAGCAGCTTACTGGATCACATGAATCAACCGTGTTTATTGATGACATTTTGAATCATTTCCAGGAGAAAGGAACACCATGAGCGGCACTTGAATCATACCTTAGAGCTCCTGAGGGAGGAGCCGCTCCACGTGACGTCTTGTTAAGTATGACTTCTGGACTCGAGCGGTACACCTTCTTGGTCACATAGTCAAAGAATTGGGAATACACGTGGATCTCGCTAAGATCCATTTTATTAGAAACTGAACGACACCAAAGAGTCCTTCGGGGACACATCAATTTCTTGGTTTCACTAGATACTATCGCAAATTCATCGCAGGATTTTCGAAGGTTGCGTAACTTTAAACCTCTTTAGCACAGCAGGGTGCTGTGTATTCATGGTAGACAAAACAGGAGAACATCTTTCAGCTCTTGAAACCCAACTATACAATGCATTGAGCATCGTCTTGATCTGAGGGTACAGGTGATCTAGTGGTATACTGTGACGGTTCGAATCAGAGTCCCAGTTACACAACGATGCAACACGAGAAGGTGATGGCTTATGTAGTGGATTTACGAGAAGGATTGCACGAATCACAACCTGCGGTGGAAGCCATGGTCTTTGGATTCAAGTCGGAGGCATTAAGTCACAACCTGCGGTGGAAGCCATGGTCTTTGGATTCAAGTCGGAGGCATTACTTGGATGGTACCAAACGCACTACTTAGACCAATCACAAGAGCCCCCCCGTGTACCCTTGTTTCGAAAGAGCTAAACATGTGATAGCATCACTGGATGGAACCATTTGACGATTTCGACTGTGAAACCTAGACGTGTACGAGACCCGCAGCACACCATCAACTCCAACCTACCTGATCAGATCCGCCCTGTTCGAATCGAAGCATTGTAGGAAGAGAATTTTCAAGTTGAGACCAAGCAGGGATGGAGGAGCAACTTTTGACAAGTCAGAAGATATTCGCTACTTCATGGAACGAATATGGATCCCATTGTACGACATCCGTAGGGAAACTTGTGTTGGGCGAAGCACACGAGCCTCGATATTCTACTCGTCCGGGTTTTGATAGAATGTCTTAGGATCTAAGGATCTGGTACCATCGACCGGACGTGAAAGCCCACATAGCAATGTATGTGAACGACGAGTGGCATATGCGAACGTCAAGGTGGAATATCTGAAACCTCCTGGGTTGTGTCAGCAACCAGAAACACCCATCTGGAAATGGGAACAGACTGCCACGGATTTTGTCACTGGGTTGCCTAAAACTCTAAGCGGAAACAATATCACCTGGGTGATCGCTGATTGTCTCATGTAATCGGTACACTTTCTCGCAATCAAGGAAAAATTGGCAAGTCTTCGTATCCTGTGAGAACTTACCTGTGAAGGGCGATTTTTAGACACGGGGTGCCCACTCCTGTTACCTCTAATTTTGACCTATACCTGATTTACAACAGGCAGTACACAACATCCTTGGCCCACGTCTAGACACGAGCATTGCTTATCACCATTAGACAGATGGTCAGAGTTAACGAACCATCCAGACACTCAAGGACATGCTGCGAGCACGTGTGTGACTGACTTTAGTAAGAATTAGAAGGATGCTTATTTTGGGTTGACTTCTACGGCAACGGTTGCCATTCTAGTATGCAAGCATCCCCGTTCGAGGCATTGTCTAAGCGACAATGCCGACCCCCTTTGTGGGACAGAGGTGAGTGACAGCCCGATCACAAGTCCAGGGCTTGTACTCGAAAATCTTGGGAAGATTGCTTAATTCGGAAATCGTCTGACGACGACGCGTGACCGCTAGGAAAACTGACAAGCTTAGGAAACACTAGGAGTTCGCTGTAGGCGATCGTATCATGTTAAAAATCTCACCCTGGGAGGGTGGAGTACGCCTTGGGAAGCGTGGCAAGCTTACTTTACGTTACGTTGGGTCATTTGAAATTATGGGAAGAATCGGTAACGTGGCCTACAAACTCAAGTTTCCTGATGAGTCGGGTAACGTTCACGATGTTATTTATGTCTCGAACCTATAGATTAACAACAAGTTGCAGTTTGTCGAGGAATCCATTGAAAACATGAACCAGAAAGTCAAGGTCCGTAAGCATAGTCGAATCCCGATCGTGAGAGTTCGTTGGAACTGAAGACGTGGACCGGAGTCCACGTGGGAACGCAAGAATCTGAGGAGGCTCAAGTATCCGTAATTGTTCAAAACTGCAGAATTAAATTCTGTTGCGACTGGTGAATTTCGGGACGAAATTCCCTTTCAAATTGGGGATGATGTGGCACCCGAGGAAAATCCATAGTCATCCTGATCTAACATTTTGACTGCTTTGGGTTACTTGTCAATTTTCGGGACGAAATTTCTTTCAAGTTGGGGATGATGTGACAACTCGGAATTCTCAGGCTCTCTATGCACGTGTTATTTCTATTAATATTCTATTGTACGTTGTGAACTGGTGACTGTTATGGGAACTATTGAACATGTCATTGTATATTTGTTATTATATATTTGAAGTAGCAAGGGTTGTTAGACGCCAAGTGTTTGTAACACATGATGATAGTCGCACACTTGATCTAAGGGCCGAACCCTCCCTCCTATGTTTACTTGCTCTCGGCCCAAATCTCACTCGAACCCAAACCAAGCCCAACCCAACCCCTTAAGTGCACGAGTATGCATATTGTTAGGCACATCTGTTGTTCCCCAAGAATTTGCAAACCCTAGATTCTCCCAAGCATGGAACGAAAGTGGTTTCCTCCGAGGTGCTACTCCTCTCGATCGAGTTTTCTCCTCCGTAACATAAACATCTCCGGTTAGTTTGATTCTTCATTAAACTGAGTTGCATGCATTAGTAATTCTGATTATGTGTTGATGTGTACAAGGTGTTAGACACGATTAGGGTTTCGTTCATAAATTGAGTTGAATGGATTGATCATTTTTACGTGTTAAACAAGTTGTGTGGATGAGTAACAAGGGTTTTAGATGATTAGCCATGATATCACAATAGGGTTAAGAATCTGGAGTCAATCATGATGCTGATCGATGTACATATGTTGGTAAGCAAAGCATGAGTTTATGCAATGAAGTTGTTTGATCAGGTTTGAGGTTGCGAATGATAATGTGAACTGCTTGAATATTGATTAGGGATTGATGATTAGTGGTCGATAAAAATTGTGTTGCTTGATCCGAATTAAGTTTAGGATGGTAATGATTGTTGTTTTACTAATAAATATAATTGATTGATTGGCATGAAAAGGGTAACATTGTTAGTCGCACAAGTCTGTGGGCCGGCATGTAGATGGGTAGGGTGTTTGGATTGGGTCACACACACAGAACATTTGGACCCAACTGTTGATGGATCGCACAAGCCTTATATAGTGACTCGCACAATTCAGTTGGGCCGGTGAGGCCTGTTGGGCCAGTCATGTTAGATCGCACAAGGCCATTATGAGCGCAGAAGGCCTTGGGCCGTGAAGAGTATTGGGCCTGAATGACTGGGCCACACATTGGTGTACTTGATGTTTAAACTGCTCCGTAGTACGTGTATATAAGCTTGCATGTTAGTTTGTATGTCATGGAATGTGAACTTGTGATATGAACCTGTGAACGTGCTAAACATCGGGTGTGTGTTACTGGAAGAGTTGCATGGGGGTACAATGTAATAATTATGAGATAGTATGGCATATGTTACTGTTGGATTTCATGAACGACTGTTATAATTCATAAAATGATGTGTATGCTACTTGTGCTATGTGAATGTGGAATACGTGATTCATATATGTATAAACTGATTGTCTCTGGTAACCAAGGTAGGGTTTGGTTGACCTACTTGGAACGGGTAATGTAACGTACCGAGCAATCTAAGGTGAGTTCATTCCTCTTGAGCATGCGTCCCGGTGGGTGGGACAGTCATTGTGTATCCCTGAGAGGGATAGGTTTTTGGGTAAATCAAATGGGTATTCCTGAGAGGAATACGTCTTGTGGGTAAAACTGGAATGTTCGATAATTCACTCTTTTCCTATCATTTTAAGTCCCATCTTATACCGAATAGTTACCTGAGAGGTAACAGGGTATTAGTTGATAGCGCTATTAGGCTTGGCAACCTCACACCATACATGAGAGGACGGGCGTGAACTAATGACCTTAAATCATGACCAATGCTTAGATAGGGGGCATTGGGGATGGGCAAAACAATCTGGAAGCCATCTTGTACGGTACTCGAGTTATTATCAACATTATTATCAATGAACTGAATTAAACACTTGGTAACTAACGTTTTCGTAAAACTATGAACTCACCAGCGTTGTCTGATACACTTGTGTGCATGCTCGCAGGTTATAGATATGTGGAACGTGGAACTTGCTGTCTGGGATGCTGGAGGGTCATGGGTCAAGATACATGGAATCGCGAGACAAGTCTAATGGTTTTCGTACATATAGTTTATGGAACACTTAACAAATGACTTATGCTTCCGCTGAACACGATGAATTACATTTAATGTTTTGTAACACTTTATGTTAATAAATGAAAGCTTTTATTTCAAATCTTGTTATGAGTTCAATGTGATTGGTGGCTAGATCCTGGTACGTCACACGCCTCGCGGGGGTTTCCGCATGTGGTATTTTGGGGGTGTGACAGTAATAACCAGGATTAATTTCTTAAAGATGAGAGAGATAATAATGGTGGGAAAGGTAGATGACGAGCGGTCTGGAAAGTTTATATTTTGAGTAAACTGCAATTTTACCCCCTGGGGTTTAGGCCAATTAGCACTCTGACCCCCTCCATGGAAATAATTTCAATTTTACCCCCCAACATTGTTGTTATGTCGCACATTTACCCCCTGGCGTCAATTATGTTAACAGATCTGTTAACTTTAATGTGAAATGACTACCTTACCCTTTAATATTACCCCCAACGTTCTTGTTATGTCGCATAATTACCCCCCACTGGTAAATTACTAAATTGTCCTTTCTTATTACCCCCTATACTTTTTTGTAAGAAATAATATTACCCCCTTCAGTAACCAAAAACCCTTCCCGCAAAAAAAAGTTTGACCAGCCAAAGTCAACTACACATGGTAATTAACAAGAAATCGGTGTAATGTGTTTGAAATTGCCTTAACGATCTAATTTAAACTTAATAAACACTTGTATTCAAACCTGTTCTATGTTTCTCAAACCTGTTCAAACATTTGTATACTCAAAATCAGTTTAAACACTTCACAAAATCAAAATCAGAAACATTACAACGTTTGGCTGCAGCATTCAGACATTTGGATGCACACTCAAAATCAAAATCGAACCCTTTTTATAAGTCTTGAAGTTACAAGCATACCATTCAATAGACATTCAAACATATATGCTGAGGGGGAAGTTCAAACATACTTGTTGATCAATTGCTATTCTTATAACTAGCCACATTATAGGCACATCAATCTACTGATCAAGCATATATTAATGTTTGGAAAAGCACATCAAGCTGCTGATCAAGCATATATTAACTATATACAATATCTTATAACACACCCAAGCTAACAACATTTACCTAGATTAGCTAAGTACTTGCTAACCAAGCTAACAACATACCCAAAATCATCATTTTACACAAAATGCAAAAAGGCTTCCAACAACACTGACATAAGGAACATTCATCATTTTACACAAAATGCATGTTTAACCTAGATATACATAAAGGTATAACAACCCTCCAAAATATTTCGGGCCCCAAATATATATTAAAATATCCCAATATGTCCTAAAATACACCCCGTATGCGAAAACGGGCCCCGAATACCTTTATTTCTATTAAAATTACATAAAAACAAAGTTTTAACATCGCTCGCGGGCCGCGTAAGACCACATTAGTGTCTACGCGGGGCGCGACAGCTCGGAGTCAGGGCCGCACCCGGTGCCACCACGTGTCATCATCGTGTCGAAGCTAAACTCGACGAATCAGCAACCCTAGCCCTATTACCCTACTACGCGGGCCGCGTAGCCCTTGGATTCGTTTACGCGGGCCGCGAGGGAAGGCGAAAGGTCGCCTATAAATGGAGACCTCCACCTTCTGTTCCAAACCGTTCATTCTCGATCTCTCTCTCTATATATTCTACATAGCAATTATAATTTCCGGGCATAATACCCCCTAATTAACTAAGTTTTGCCCCGTTGTAAGTATTATAACCCTGGTGACGTATTAGATACGCTGCCCGATTGATCCAGGGTTCCGTAACGGCTGTCGTGGTTCTACCCGACGTAGTCATTGGAATGCCGTCTCGGGGAGGGTATTACTAATGTAAATATTGGGTTATTATACTAACGCGTGTGCATTTGTGTAAATTATAGATATTCACCAGGAAACACTTAAAGAAAACCTAAGACAACAATGTGAGTAATCTCCTTTTTGTAAACTGTTTTTACAAAAACTTAAATATTTTACAATGTGATTAAGCAGTGATTGAGTCTTTGTAATTCTTCAATTACTGCCGGTATGTTGGGGTTTTGTATACAAAATGTGGAACACGTTACCATTGGACAAAGAGTTAGCCAATGGGTAATATGCCCCTCCAGTCAGGATTGACAGTACTGAATGAGTAATTGTGTAGATGTAAACATTGTAATCGCTCTCAATACTGTTAAAGGATAAAACTCTTCTTGATTAAATTGGGATTCACTCACCAGTATTTCCAACTGACAAAATGTTTTTAAATGCGTTTCAGGTAACAAAATGTGAAAGCCTACTAGAAGCCAGTTGGACAGCACTGAAGGCTTGGAAAAGTGGCTATAAAAGTTACCTAAATAAAAGAAGATGTTTTATTCAATAAAATAGAGATTATCTCTATAAATCAGTTTGTAATGAAAACCTGGGTGTTATCCAAATATGTTTAATATTATAAAAGCGTGGTATTTACTCTGATAAAATATTTCCTAACTACGGTCCTGATGTAATTTCCGCTTCCAAAATGATAAACACTGATACCACCAAAACTGATATCTCGCGGCCGCCCGTTCCTGGGACAGATAGGGGGCAGGGGTTGCGACAGAAGGTGGTATCAGAGCTAAGCCACTGATTCAGCCACAGAAGTGTTCTGCTGACACCAAGATATTATTCAAATTGTTAGGAAATTTATTTTGAAATACATGCATATCTGTATTTTATTGTTATGTGTTATTTGACTATTTGTTAGTTTACAGTATGAGTGATCAAGGACCCTCCGACGCTTATCGTCAGTTGTCCGGCTCACCTAGAAGCGAAGGCACCTCTTCAGAGCCTGCCCTCTCAGGGTATTCTGCTGACAATGAAGATGGGATATTCGTGTTTAAGACTCAGTCTGAAGAGCCATTCCCTTAGAAAAAGAGAGGATGGTTCAGTAGGGGAGCACATGAGCGTAGAACGAGAATGAAAAAGTTGCAAAACCAGCGAGCTTTAGCAGCCATTAAAAGTGAAACAGATGCCCACACACAAGATATGCTTAATAGAAGTTTAGCAAACTTTCATATCCTAGCAACCACAACTGCTGACCCTAACCTGGAACAACTAGTAGCCCCTCAACCATTACCCTTGTTTCCCCACACAACCAATGGAAATCGAGAAAAAACCCAGAAAACCAAGTTCAAATGCATGATTTCAACCCAGAGGAGATACCTAGGGTACCAACACCCAATCCCTTAGACCCAGACTACGACCCGTGGTTAGACGTCCATAGGGATTATGTGCAACGCTACCCAACACCATAAGACACACCTATGCCGAATTTAGCAGCCTACCCGGGTTTGGACCCTCTAAATCCCTACTATGACAACGATCAGTATATCAGGTAAATTTTAGAGAATCCATACCCTTACCAGGAACCCATGCCCCAGTTTCCAAACCCAGTACCAGAACCTGCACCCCCAATGAGTGCAGAGAATGTGCAAGAGCTCCGAACTTTCGGAGAAGAGATTTTAGAAAGTAGCGAGAGGATGAGGCAGGTCGGAGAGCGACTCGTCTGGAAGTACGACGAGCGCAATATGGAGTTCTGGATGAACCCATATCAGTGAAGGTGATGGTGGAAGTAGTAATAATAATAATAATAATAGTATAATAATATATATAATATGTGTGTATGAAAAAAATATAATAATAATAATAATAATAATAATAATAATAATAATAATAATAATAATAAATCTATCATAGTATAGACCACTTCGTGGTTAGTGATGCATAGTAGTATTGTAATTTTAAATTCCAGTATCGGTTTGTATTAAATGCATACTATAAGAAAGAGTAAGTCGCAATGATCGACGCTTTTGATCAATATACGATTCATATGATTGGTTGTGTTAAATATTATTTTGTGATATTAATATGTGGTAAATGTTTAAAATTCAGATGGCCGACCAAGTGAATCAAGAGAATCCGGATAATAACCCGGAAAACCAGAATAACGATAACACGAACAATGATAATAATGGAAACCAAGTGGATAAAAGTGCCATCCAACACATAGTGGCACAAGGAATAATAGATGCGATGCCATATATTATTCAAACAGTTAGGGAAGCTGATAATAAAAGTAACCGTAATAGTAAACGACCCACCGAACCAGAAAACAGCGTAAACAATGGACCTATACTTCAAGCGCCGATTCCCAAAAGAAGAAGAACTATGTCTTATGGTTGTTCTTATAAAGAATTCTGGTCTTGTAAACCAATTGAATTCTCGGGCAATGAAGGGGCCGTTGCAGCTCTACGCTGGATAGAAAAGACTGAGGTTGTCTTAAAAATAAGCAAGTGTGCTGAAGAGGATAAGATAATGTTTGCATCCAATCTGTTTAAGAATTCAACACTATTATGGTGGAACACTATCCTCCAGTCTAGGGGAAGTAATAGTGTTTACAATATGGAATGGGAGGAATTTAAAAACATGGTAGAAAGAAAATTCTGCCCTTCCAATGAAAAGGAACAGATGGCAAAAAATTCATAAACCCTAGAATGACTGGGGTAGATAGTAAAGGTTATACAACATTATTCTTTGAATATGCTCGAATAGTACCAACCCTTGCATCACCTGAACCAGTATTGATCTCCCGTTACATTTGGGGATTAATCAGTGAGATTAGACATGTAGTCAAGGCAGCTAGACCTCAAACTATAAAAGAAGCTGTAGAACTAGCAAATACCTTGACTGATGAATTAGTCCGTACACGAGAAGAGGATCAGCGGACGAACCTAGCTCAAAGGCTTACCCAAGAATTTCTCTCTGGAAATTCCAATCGTGGGAAAAGTGTAGGTTCTACCTCTGCACCTTATTGCAAGTATTGCAAAAAGAAGCATTCTGGAAGATGCTCCATATATTGCAACTTCTGCAAAATATCTGGACACAAGGAAGAAGACTGCAGGAAGAAACCTAACAACAGGATATGCTACAACTGTGGAGAACAAGGTCACATCAAGCCAAACTGTCCGAAACTAGCTCCAGTTGCAAACAACAAGAATACTAAAAATGCTAGAGCATTTGTTCTGACTGCAGAAGAAGCAAAGATGATCCCGGACGTGATAGCCGATACGTTTTTAGTTAATGATGTTTTTGCTAAAGTATTATTCGACTCTGGTGCGAACCAAAGTTTTATTAATACTTCATTTTGCAAACTTCTTAACCAATCATTAACTAAACTCCCACAAGAATGTCTAGTAGAGACAACAAATGGGGAAACCATTAAGATTTCTGAAATCTTGCAGGGAGCAAGAATAAAATTTCTAAATCAGAAATTTATTGCAAACCTTTATCCAATGAATCTGGCAGGATTTGATGTAGTGTTAGGAATGGATTGGTTAATAGCCAATAAAGCCAGTATTTTATCTGATCAAAAGTCAATTCAAGTAAATTCACCAAAAGGGTGAAAAGATCACAATTAAAGGAGATAAACCATCTAGATCCACAAAATTCATCCCTGTGATGAAAACGGCAAGTTATATAAGAAAAAGATCATTAGTGTATTTGATTTCTATAATCATTAACACTAAAGGAAAAGAATTAATGGATATTCCAGTAGTATCCCAGTTTTCAGATGTATTTCCAGAAGAATTACTAGGACAACCCCCAGACAGGGAAGTTGAATTCAGAATTCATCTACTACCAGGGACAACACCAATTGCCAAGGTACCTTACCGTTTGGCAGCCGCAGAAATGCAGGAACTGAAGAAACAGTTAGATGAATTATTGGAAAAAGGATTCATACAGCCAAGCTCATCGCCATGGGGAGCACCGGTCTTATTCGTTAAAAAGAAGAACGGATCAATGCATATGTGCATTGATTACCGTGAATTGAACAAAGTCACGATTAAGTATCGGTATCCATTACCGAGAATCAATGACCTGTTTGATCAATTGCAAGGAGCTCGATTTTTCTCTAAAATCGATTTAAGATCAGGATATCATCAATTAAAGGTACAGGAAGAGGATATTCCTAAGACCGCTTTCAGGACAAGGTATGGCCATTATGAATTTACTGTCATGCCATTTGGTTTAACCAATGCCCCATCTGCATTTATGGACATGAACCGAATATGTAAGCCATATTTGGATAAATTCATAATTGTCTTTATAGATGATATTCTCATTTACTCTAAGAGTAAAGAGGAACATGCAAAGCATTTGCACGCACTATTGAGTTTATTAAGGAAAGAAAAGCTTTATGCTAAATTTTCGAAGTGCGAGTTTTGGTTAGAATAGGTACAGTTTCTTGGACATTTAGTTAATCATGAAGGAATTCATGTGGATCCTACCAAGATCGAGGCAAATACCAAATGGAAAACCCCTGAGTCACCAACCGAGGTTAGAAGTTTCTTAGGATTGGCCGGTTATTATAGAAGATTTATTCAAGATTTTTCTAGAATAGCCATTCCCTTAACTAAGTTAACCTGTAAATCTGTTAAGTTTGAATGGGGACCAAAACAGGAAGAAGCCTTTAGAATTCTTAAACAAAGATTAACCCACGCACCCATACTAGCGTTACCAGAAGGAACTGAAGACTTTGTAGTCTATTGTGACTCTTCTAAGTTAGGCTATGGATGTGTGTTAATGCAACGTCAAAAGGTTATAGCCTACGCCTCTAAACAACTTAAGAATCATGAAGAGAATTATTCAACCCATGATCTAGAATTAGGATCCATAATTTTTTCCCTTAAAATTTGGAGACATTACCTTTACGGTAGTAAGTTTACCATTTTCACATATCATAAGAGTTTAAGGTATGTTTTCGGGCAAAAGGAGTTGAATATGAGGCAGAGACGCTGGATGGAGATACTTAGTGATTATGATTGTAATATTCAGTATCATGCAGGAAAGGCAAACATAGTAGCTGATGCTTTAAGTCGAAAGTATCATGAAAAAACAAAAAAAATACGTTCTCTTAAGTTAAATCTACAAGTAGATTTAAATGAGCAGATTAGAAAAGCACAAGAATCAGTAATCAAGGACGATACTGAAAAATTGAAAGGAATGATTAAGGAACTAGAACAAGGAACAGATGGAATTTGGAGATTCCATAAGAAAAGGATGTGGATACCTAAATCAGGAAGCCTACGCCACCGTATATTAGAAGAAGCCCATAAGTCTAAGTATACAATGCATCCTGGAAGTGATAAAATGTATCTAGATTTAAGAAATAATTTCTGATGGATAGGAATGAAAAAGGATATAGCAGCATATGTTGCAAAGTGTTTAACTTGTTCACAAGTCAAAGCTGAACATTAGAAACCCTCAGGTTTGTTGCAACAGTTAGAAATGCCAGTTTGGAAATGGGAATTGATAACAATGGATTTTGTTACTAAATTACCCAAAACAAGAAAAGGTAATGATACAATCTGGGTGATTGTAGACATGCTAACTAAGTCAGCTCATTTCCTACCAATGAAGGAAACTTTCAGTATGGAACAATTAGCTAAATTATATGTAAATGAAATAGTTTCTTTACATGGAATTCCTCTATCAATTGTTTCTGACAGAGATAGTCGTTTTACCTCTCATTTTTGGGCAAGTTTCCAAAAAGCAATGGGAATCAAGTTAAATCTAAGCACCGCTTATCATCCTCAAACGGACGGACAAAGTGAAAGGACAATTCAGACAATGGAGGACATGCTTAGAGCTTGTGTAATTGATTTTGGAGGTAATTGGGATGATCATTTACCATTAATAGAATTTTCTTATAATAACAGTTATCACACAAGTATCAATGCTGCACCATTCGAAGCACTTTATGGACAAAAGTGCCGAACGCCAGCCAGTTGGCCAGAAATTGGAGAAAAGCAACTATCTGGACCTTAGATAGTACAAGAAACAACATACAAGATTATTCAAGTCAAGGAACGACTGAAAGCAGCACGTGATCGACAAAAGAGTTATGCTGATAACAGACGAAAACCGTTGGAATTTCAGGTAGGAGATAAAGTGTTATTGAAAGTCTCTCCTTGGAAAGGAGTGGTAAGATTCATCAAAAGGGGAAAGCTAAGCTCCATGTATGTTGGACCTTTTGAGATTATTAGAAAAATAGGACCTGTAGCCTATCAGCTACAACTGCCAGAGGAAATGGCAGGAATACATGATGTATTTCATGTATCTAATCTCAAGAAATGCATAGCTGATGAATCACTGATAGTACCTCTTAAGGATATAGAGGTAAATGAACAGTTAAAATTTGTAAAAAGGCCTTTACAGATTGAAGACAGGAAAGTTAAGAACCTCAAGCACAAGAGATTAGTTCTGGTCAAAGTGAAATGGGACTCCAAAAAAGGACCAGAATACACATGGGAACTTGAATCAGAAATGAAAAGGAAATACCCACACCAATTCCAGTAGATCTCGACGACGAGCTCTAAAACAAGGTGGGGAGGATATAACAACCCTCCAAAATATTCCGACGTCCCTAATATATATTAAAATATCCCAATATGTCCTAAAATACACCCCGTATGCGAAAACAGGCCCCGAATACCTTTATTTCTAATAAAATTACATAAAAACAAAGTTTAAACATCGCTCGCGGGCCGCGTAAGACCACATCAGGGTCTACGCGGGGCGCGACAGCTCGGAGTCAGGGCTGCACCCGGTGTCGCCACGTGTCATCATCGTGTCGAAGCTAAACTCGACGAATCAACAACCCTAGCCCTATTACCCTACTACGCGGGCCGCGTAGCCCTTGGCTACGTTTTACGTGGGCCGCGAGGGAAGGCGAAAGGTCGCCTATAAATGGAGACCTCCAGCTTCAGTTCCAAACCGTTCACTCTCGATCTCTCTCTCTCTATATTCTACATAGCAATTATAATTTCCGGGCATAATACCCCCTAATTAACGAAGTTCTGCCTCATTGTAAGTATTATAACCGGTTACGTATTAGATACGCTGCCCGATTGATACAGGGTTCCGTAACGGATGTCGTGGTTCTGCCCGACGTAGTCGTTGGAATGCCGTCTCGGGGAGGGTATTACTAATGTAAATATTGGGTTATTATACTAACGCGTGTGCATTTGTGTAAATTATAGATAATCACTAGGAAACCCTTAAAGAAAACCTAAGACAACAATGTGAGTAATCTCCTTTTTGTAAACTGTTTTTACAAAAACTTAAATATTTTACAATGTGATTAAACAGTGATTGAGTCTTTGTAATTCTTCAATTACTGCCGGTATGTTGGGATTTTGTATACAAAATGTGGAACACGTTACCATTGGACAAAGAGTTAGCCAATGGGTAATATGACCCACCAGTCAGGATTGACAGTACTGAATGAGTAATTGTGTAGATGTAAACATTGTAATCGCTCTCAATACTGTTAAAGGATAAAACTCTTCTTGATTAAACTGGGATTCACTCACCAGTATTTCCCACTAACAAAATGTTTTTAAACGCGTTTCAGGTAACAAAATGTGAAAGCCAACTAGAAGCCAGCTGGACAGCACTGAAGGCTTGGAAAAGTGGCTATAAAAGTTACCTAAATAAAAGAAGATGTTTTATTCAATAAAATAGAGATTATCTCTATAAATCAGTTTGTAATGAAAACCTGGGTGTTATCTCAATATGTTTAATATTATAAAAGCGTGGTATTTACTCTGATAAAATATTTCCTAACTACGGTCCTGATGTAATTTCCGCTGCCAAAATGATAAACACCGATACCACCAAAATTGATATCTCGCGGCCGCCCGTTCCCGGGACAGATAGGGGGCGGGGGTTGCGACAGAAGGCTTCCATTAAGTTAAGTTAACCTATATATTAGACAAAACCTAAATAACTACTAGAGTAAACATCCGCTCAACTCTTCGGTGGATAATGGAAGTTGAGGACAGGCCTACCAAACACGGAGACCACCAGGTGGACGACCACTGATGAGCTTGATAGGCTCATCGTCAGGTCAACTATAAAAAAAACACCAAACATCACAAAATTAACATGGTAATCAGACTCAATCAGACTAATTGTTAATACCCTGTTTAACATGAGACTCAATCAGACACAAATCCGACCCTAACCCTGTTTATAACATGATAATAACTAACAGTGACACAAATCCGACCCTGATTAACTAACATTGGGCGATTGTACCTGCCGTGTAGCGGATCACGTATCGGATCAGCCAACAAAGAAGCGGCATTGTAGCTGAAGGTCTGAAGGTGTCGCCGGAGAAGGGGTGTCGCCGGAGAAAGTGGTGTCGCCGGAGGTTGATCGATTTTAGCAGGAGTGGAGGATCGGTGGGAAGGTTGGGGGGGGGGGGTAAATGTGCTTTGATGGTTTACTTATAGGGTGTTGTATTGTATAAGCTAAACAATGGTTTGTTGGAAATTACCTTTTTAACCTTTGACCTTTACATAGTTATGTTGACTGTTAACCTTAATTGACGCCAGGGGTTAAATGCGCGACATAACAACAACGTTGGGGGGTAAAATTGAAATTATTTCCATGGAGGGGGTCAGAGTGCCAATTGGCCTAAACCCCAGGGGATAAAATTACAGTTTACTCTTATATTTTCCTACTTAACTTACATGTGTAACGCATAGCGGATGCACGTCTTCCAAGTAACCTACACCTAATTAAATTGACCATGAAAAAAAAATCAATAAAAAAAGAACTAATTAATAAAACCAGATAAATTAACCATGAAAAAATCAATAAAATATTAATTAATAAACCAAGTTATCTGTAACCTAACCTATGGATGTTTGAATTAACTTGAAAATAAAATGAAATTCAATACCTTTGTCGACCTTCTCAGTGCCATGCCCCGCACACTTTGACGGCGAAGTGAATGGTTCAAAATGCTCGGTAGGTGAAACCTGATGGAGTAGTACCTTCACAAACACCAAAACAAACCGCATTTTAACATCAGGTTCTATCATGGGATTATAACTCTGTCATGAGATGTAAACCAATTAGCATTAAGATGAACAACAAAATCACATTCAAAAAAATTGTTTGTGCGCATTTGCTATATCTTATCAACGTCATTAGTAAGTAAACCGTTTATTTTTTTATTTTAACCATTTGACCCTGCGTTAACAGGGGCGGACCTACACATGGTCTTGGTGGGCGACCACCACCATAAAAAGAAAAAAACAGTGTATTCCTTAGGCAAAAATCTCGAGTGTCCCTGTAAAAGTATGGTTTAGCCTTCCCCCAGAAAATAAATCTCAGGCCCATCACTGAACCTGAATCAACCCATTTATAGACAAATGGGTCAAAATGGCGAGCACTAATAAAAACTATATTAGGTATAACCAAGATGAAGACAAAAAAAACTTATTACCAAAATGAAATATAGACGATTTATTTACAATTTAGTGGCAGTTCTTTAAATGAACCTTTGATAATCGACTAATTCGAATGTGCATAGGTTAAAACTACCACCATATCTTATGTGCATATTCTACATAGTTCTTCATGGAAAAGCTTGAAGCTAGGGTGTCACTATTAACAAACAAATCACATTTGTACGCATTGTAACAACAAAAATTAATGAAATCAGACCGCATTGTTTAAAAAAGCAACATATATATGTGTGACCTTACCTACAAAAAGAAACAACTAAACACAGGATGTAAAGTGCACCGTCACTAAACAAAACAAAAACATGCATAATTAAACAATATGAGTCGTTGAGCAATCAATACTACAAAAACATGTTTTAGTATAAGAATAACTAAAAAACCAACATACACCAAATTAATTCCATAAATTTGATGTGCCTCAGATAGTTTGTTGGCAAAACGTTTACATTCATATTTTGATGTGCCCATTATTTCAGTTCTTTTGTTGCAGAGACACCGAATCTAGCACAAAGTAACAAAGAGTAGTTCATACATTACATAACGAACATGACATCATTACACAGATACAGAAAACCTAAGATCTTAATGTTCCTTCACAATGAAAGCAATGCAAACATCAGCCAGATAGACTTATCTAACTAATCAACATAAAGTGTCACTTTTATAAACAAAAAGAGAAATTAATTAAAGCTTCTCCAATGATAATTTATAGCAACAAAGCACACAGATAGCCAAACAAATACATAAACTAATGAAAAGTCTAGCAAATCAGAACATAAAATTGTATATATTGAATAAATGAGATTACAAAGGTCCTATATATAGATAATACTAATTACAATTGAATACCCTTAACAATAAATAAATTGCAAAACCAATAACTTAGTTTAACATTCCCCCGCAAGTTGAGGGCGGGGAACGACCTGCAACTTGGACCGTAATGATAAGAATCTCTGTGTGGACAATGGCTTTGTAAATATATCAACTATTTGATTATCAGTAAAAATAAAGTTAACCTTCAACATCCTATGAGCAACTTGTTCACGACAAAATGATAATCGACTTCAACATGCTTTGTTCGTGCATGAAAAATCGGATTTGCAGAAAGATAGGCCGCACCAAGGTTGTCACACCAAAGTGTCGGTGGTTTATCAACCATACCAAGTTCACGAAGAAAGGATCTTAACCAGATCAGTTCTGCCACTGTATTAGCGATAACCTTATACTCTGATTCTATAGAAGATCGAGAGACGGTGTGTTGCTTCCTGGCAGCCCATGAAACAAGATTGGAGCCCAAGTAAATAGCATATCCCCCCGTGGACCGACGATCGATAGGGCAACCAGCCCAATCTGAATCGGAGAAAGTCTGAAGATTGGGCCATGTTGAATCAGAAAAGGCTTGTAGATGACAACCTGAATCATGATGGAATAGTAAACCAAGTTGAGCTGTTCCTTTTAGGTAACGTAGAATGTGTTTGACCGCAACCCAATGGTTTTCAGTAGGCGCATGCATAAATTGACAAACTTTGTTAACTGTAAAAGCTATATCCGGTCTGGACAAAGTGGCATACTGAAGCGCACCTACAGTTTGCCGATATTTAGACGGGTCATCAAGGAGGGGACTATCATCAGGAAGCAAAACATCAGAAGTACTCATAGGAGAAGCAACCGGTTTGCAATCAGAGAGACCTGCTTGTTGAAGAATATCCAAAATATATTTGCGTTGAGACAGGATAAGATCAGGACCATGATGTAGAACTTCAACTCCCAAAAAATAATGCAGTTGTCCAAGATCCTTGATAGCAAATAAAGAACTAAGACGTTGAATGATATCAGCAACAGCTTGAGGTTGATTTCCTGTGATTATAATATCATCCACATACACAAGGACATAGATAATAGTGCCATTTGAGTTAAGAATAAAGAGTGACGGGTCAGTTTTGGACCCGTAAAAACCAAGTTGCTGAAGTGCCATGGACAACCGAGTAAACCAGGCACGTGGAGCTTGCTTGAGCCCATATAAGGACTTGTGTAATAGGCACACATGATCAGGTTTGGTGGGATCAACGAAACCAGGAGGTTGTTTCATATACACTGTTTCTTGAAGATCACCATGCAAGAAAGCATTTTGAACGTCCAATTGGCGAAGTGACCATTTATTCATAACAGCAATAGACAAAACAGTGCGAATAGTAGTAGGTTTAACTACTGGACTGAATGTTTCATGATAATCCACACCAGGTTGTTGGTGAAAACCTTTAGCCACTAGTCGAGCTTTGTAACGACAGATCTTCCCATTTGGATCTATTTTCAACCTGTAAACCCATCTGCAATCAACAATATTAGCATTCCTAACAGGAGGAACTTATGACCACGTCCCATTAGTATGTAGTGCAGTCAACTCTTTAGTCATGGCTTGACGCCACTCCGAAGATTTGTTGGCAACGGTAAACGAGGTAGGCTCAATAGGTAAAGTGTGAGTGGTGGTGGTAGTGTAAGCAGCAGGGTTATAACGGGGGGTAGGTTTGGGGTTGGGCCGAAGGTTGGAGGGGCGAGTGCGTGGTGGTGGGTTGGAATGGGTTGTGTTGGGTTGGGTTGTGGTGCTAGGTCGGTCATAGGACTGTTCTGGGCATGTAAGATGGGTTCGGTAATGGGTGACGGTGAGGAAGTGGGATCATGATGAGCTGTGGAAGTGGGTTCGGTAGTAGTAGGCTGAATTTGATTGGTGGTAGTAGTAGAGGGTGGACGGGAGTGGGGTGGTTCGGTGGGAAAACCTGGTGGTGGGTTTGGAAAAATAGAGATGTATGGTGTGTTGGTGTGTGAGGATGTTGATTCGGTAGATGGGACTTTATGGTAGGGAAAAACATGTTCGTTGAAGCGAACATGCCGGACAATATATACTCGTTCGGTGCAAGGGTCGAAACAGTGGTAACCGTGGTGAACAGGGCTATAACCAAGGAAGACACACGGGGTAAAGCGAAACTCGATTTTGTGGTGTTTATACGGATGAAGATAAGGGAAACATTGACATCCAAAAACTCGAAGGAAGGAATAATCAGGTTTGCGTTTAAAAACGTGTTCAAAGGGAGACTTGTTGGAGGAGACACGAGAAGGAAGCCAATTGATCAAATAAACGACGGTTTCAAAGGCAAATTGCCAGAAACGTTGAGGAAGACTGGATTGTGCCAAGAGAGTAAGTCCCGTTTCCACAACGTGTCGATGACGGCGTTCTACAATCCCATTTTGTTCACTTGTATGAGGACAAGAACGTCGGTGAAGTATACCACGATTGTGATAGTAGGACGCGAGGCTACGAAACTCCCATCCCCAGTCTGATTGAATACTTTTTAGTTTGGTGTCAAATTGTCGCTCAACCATTTTAATAAAGTTTGTTAAAATAGGATAAACATCGGATTTATGAACTAGTGGGTAAAACCACATGTACCTAGAGTGGTGGTCAACACAAAGCAAAAAGAAACGACAACCATCACTAGACAAAGTAGGGGAAGGACCCCAAACATCACAATAAACAAGATCCAAGAAAATTTTGCTACGAAAAGTTGAGTCTGATAAAGATAACTTAGAAGACTTGCCCATTTGACAAGTATATAAATCAGTAGATATTTTGTCTAAAACAGGTAAAGAACAATGCGAAATAACAGAACGAGAAACTTGAGCATGAGGAAGGCCTAGGCGTTGATGCCAGGTGTTGGAAGATGCTTTGGTGACAGTAAAGGTAACTTTTGGACAAGACTTGAGCTGAGGAAGACGGATGGAATATAAGCCATGTTCACTTGGTCCCGTGAGAAGGATGTTGTGTCTAGACTCGTCCATCACAACAAAATAAGATGCATGAAATTCAAAGAAAACGTCATTATCAACACAAAATTTTTGAATAGATAAAAGATTTTGTTGAAGTTCAGGGACATGAAGAACATTGGAAAGGACAAGGGTTCTATTAGGTGAGTAAATTTTAGTTGAGCCAATATTTAAAATAGGTAAAGATTGACCGTTACCAACAAGGATAGAGTCGTTACCATACTACGCCTCAGAGTTGTCTAGACTAGCTACATCTGGAGTGCCATGATCATTAGCTCCTGTGTCAGGAAGCCAAGTGAAGCCTGACTGAGAATCAACATCTGAACGAGTTGCATAGTTGGCTTGTGGCTGCATACGAGGCTGATTTGATTGATTTGGACATTGAGATGGGAGGTGTCCGATGCCACAGCAGTTGCAGTGACCATACACCATGTTTTGAGTAGAGGCCCAAGAGAATTGACGAGAACCACCATTGTTGTTGTTGCGACCAGTGTTGTTGTTGCGAGAATTGCCTCGATAAGATCCACGGAGCCACGACCTCCTCGATGATTGTTGGAAGACCGAGGAGAGTAGAAAGCCTGCGGCTGTTGGGAGGAGGCTGGAGTAACTGGATTTAATTGATAACCAAGTTGAGCAGCCATTAGTTGCAGACTGCTGAGTTGATTCTGAATAGCCTACAAGTTCGGTTGTGGCGGTTGTGGTGTGGCCGTAGCCACAAAGGCCTGCGGGCTGATTGCTTGGGTTA
The DNA here is from genome assembly GCA_030545235.1 of Helianthus tuberosus. Taxonomy (NCBI): domain Eukaryota; kingdom Viridiplantae; phylum Streptophyta; class Magnoliopsida; order Asterales; family Asteraceae; genus Helianthus; species Helianthus tuberosus. Next base: position 177,399,164 of record CM060423.1, read on the forward strand.
GTAAAATCTTGGTAATCATGGTCGCTAAAAAGGCCATGAAGCTCATTAAAGTTAACTGGTGGAGAGCGGGCTAAAATATTCGCCTTGAGACAGTTATATTCTTCACGAAGACCAGTGATAGTAAGCATGACAAGATCCTTATCCTTCATTGGTTCACCTATGTTCGCTAGATCGGTTGCATATTCTTGAGCACGACTTAGGTACTCTGCAGGTTTCTCATCACCCTTCATGGTGATTCGAAGGAGCTGGCTTTTAAGTGTGAATTCATGTGAGGAGGAGACTGGTGCATAGGCACGTTCGAGAGACTGCCATACCTGACGAGAGGTTTGTCCTTGAACGTGCTGAAATGATTCTTCAGACACTGTAGAGATGATTAGCATACGCACATGAGCATCGTTGGAGATCCACGGAGTATAGTTGGGATTGTCAGTGGTTGTGGTTCCTGTAGTAACCTTGGATGACGGACATGGAATCGTCACGTCCACATAACCGGAAAGGTTATGAGAGATCAGAAACGGTTCAACCATCTGTTTCCAGTAGCCATAGTTCGTTGGTTTTAGGGTAAAAGCGAACTTGTGTGAATTATGAGTTGTTTTCTCCTGGTTGGTGAAGGTTGTGATAGCAGCCATGAAGAAATTGAAGAGATAAACTTATTGTTGCTGTGTTGCTGCTGGAGTATATGATATTGCTGGTCGGAATTCTGTTGCTATGTTGCTGCTGGAGTATATGATGTTGCTGGTCAGATTTTATGTTGTTGTGTTGCAGAAGTGACTGGCGGTTGTATTAGGGTTAGGAGCCGTGATTTTTTTGAAGGAGATAGAAATTGATTTGATACGCTCTGATACCAAATCAGAACATAAAATTGTATATATTGAATAAATGAGATTACAAAAGTCCTTTATATAGATAATACTAATTACAATTGAATACCCTTAACAATAAATAAATTGACAAACCAATAACTTAGTTTAACATAGCATATAAAACACAATATAGTTATTGGAACCATATTAAACCTTCTAGACGTCTAAGCAGTTGACGGAACGGATAGAGGAAGCTTTTCATCGTCGGATTTGGTGGCTGATCGGAGAGGATACCAAAGAAGTTTAGCCGATTCTCCTCCCTTGATTCCTGTAAAAACAATTTGTAATTTTAGTGGACAAACAACAATCTCAATCTGCACACTTATGACAAAGAGTGCAAAACTAATCACGAGAAACAGACGATTGATCTTTCAATGTATCCTCCATGTGAAATGTGAGGATATAAGGGATGAAATTGAGTTTACGACAACACATCAAATGAGTGCAATTCATGAGATCCTAGCCATCAGAGAGGAAGACGACTTCGGTTTGATCTTCAAAGCAATTTAAGAGGCTGCGTGAATAAATATACACCATGATTGTAAACCGTTTCATTCAAAGTCCATTTCAACTCTATAGCTCTACTATTAAAGATAGTACATAACCTATATGCTAAAATCTATTGTAGGGGTCGAAATTACCACCAACATAGGCAGAGGAAATCATGTTAACATATAAAAAAAGTGTGGGATACCTAGAAGGGCAAAATTATTTTATAAAATTAAAAAGAAACCACAAGTATAAATGGAATTTAGACTTATTTATCTAGGACAAGCCCCCACATTAAGTCGAGATCCACAACCGAGCTATCTAAACGGACCCATTTCTTATTTTTATGATTTATAACTACATTTTACTCTTCAAGTGTTGTCCAGTTTGATTAATACTGAAAGATTAGTCATAGTTGACGGCTGACTTTTTGTTTCAAAGTATTCCACATTCTCAGATTCCATCAATCCCTCCATATGCTAACATGTTTCCAATAGCACGTAAGACCGGAGGGTATGGCACCGTCCTCCGGCCCGTCTTCCCCAAGCCGCCCCAAAAAGACCACCCCCCAGGAACGTCGCCGTCCCTACTTCCGTCCAAATCGTCCTCCCCAAGCCGATGAAGACGGGCCTCTCTCCTCTCTCCTAACACACACACATCTATACATACATATATATATATAAAAGGGTTCATCCTCCACCCCTAGGTCCATCCTCTCCAAGCCTCTCCTACGTGGCGGCCCATCCTCTTGCTCCCATACCCACTGGTCTAACAAAGTTATGGTGCCATCCCATCCATGCATCCATCCTTCCGGTGGTCATGTACTTTACAGTAATAATTTGGAAAAAAGGTCTCTGAATTATAAACAAAATAGAAAAATGGTGTCAGATAAATGCTCAACTGTTTAAAATATCAAAAAAAAAAAAAAAAGTGACAAAGTGTGACTTAGATTGGACATCCAATTGTGTGATTATGGTACCTGTTGATCATATGCAGAGACATTTACAGTTGGTGAGGGCTTAGCAGTTTTGGCGATGGATCTGTAGGGGCATCACCCATGTCGGATTGTGGTGGTGCAAATATCTTGCTTACATCTTTCCCACCTTTGCAAGCCTCCCTTCTTTCCATTGGGTTGCGAATATAATGTACGAATCATGCGTTACTACAATGGATAACTAAATGTAACTTCGTTGTTATACTCTTACATTTGATGACCCGCCATAATATGCCCGGCCGCACCAAAACTTGACATCCACTTTTGACAATGGACCTAAATGACATCCACCAACATTAGAGTTTACAACTGACTTAAGTGATGATGGACTTTTGAATTACACAAAGTGAGATGGTTTGTTTTTTGTCCATTTTATAAATACTTCATCAATAACTGTTGCAAAAAATATATATATTGTTATTATATTAATATAAGTTTTTGAATACGATTCGGGATATTCTTTGCATGAAAAAAATAGACTTTTGGTAGCTTTTAGCATATTTGACCCGCTCCCCTTTTCCTACATTTTTATTTATTTACACGTCTGAGCTAAAACATAACCCATACATACATGTTATAAGTAAAAGGTTTTAAAATAAATCATTACTGAAACAGGTTGGGTCAAACCAAAAATATTTTATTTTCCATTATCATAAATAATTATCGACTTAATATGGATATAAAAACTATATCTTTAAAAATAATAATGCATATATTTAAATAAACAATTCGGGAGGTTATATGCATAAAAATAGACTTTGGGTAACTCTCAACTTGTTTGACCCATTCACTTTCCATAATATTTTATGAACCAACTGCATTCGGAATGAGAGATTTCACCGCATGAACTATATATTTACAATCCGAGGGTCCCTATACAAATATCTTGGATTACCAATCAAAATGAATATTGGCAAATATAAATCATATCACTAATCAAAGACAACATTAAGAAAATAATAATTCAAGCTATCATCATACGTATACTTACATATATATCCCTTCTTCACCGGTGCCAGCTTTTTTTTTTGAAAGGTGAACTTCTTAATGGTGATCATTGTCACATCCGCAAATCGCGGACCCTCGCCAAGAACGTGGGCCCAGATAGCAAGGCCAGCGCTGGGTTAACCAGTCTTGGGTCGAAGGCTTTCCTCCGGAAACCGTACTGCCTCGCTAGAGTAACAGCCGGATGAAAACCGGAGTGACGCTCAGGATCAAACCCTCCTCGGTAGGTTTTTCACCATCATTGCGCACGGGTGTCCTACCCCCTTTCGCCACAAGCGGGAGTCGAACCGGTGACCTCTAGGAGGACAAACCGGCCCCCAACCACTGGGCTATGAAGGAAGGACTCTTCACCGGTGCCAGCTAATCTCAATAAAAGACCTGCATAATAAATTATATAAACTTCAAATCTAAATTGAAAAAAAAATACCCAAGCTATAAGCAATTTTAGAACAGACATGTGAAAGAAATATGTGATCGATCTAAAACACAAATGCAAGCCATTCCCATTGCTATAAAAAAGTCTTTTTGTGCTTATTTATGATGGCCATTTTACCTTTGACAAGAAGATCAAACAATGCAGTCATAATAATGAGCAATAAAAGTGTAGTTGAACCATGGGAGTTGAACAATCACCACACGTCGGCATGAAAAGGTTGAGCCAACACAGTGGTTAAACTTGTACTTACTTGCACCCCCAATGCTTCTTCCGGTTCCTCCTGTGGCACCAGCCATTTTGAAAATAAAAAAGTATTAGTTTAGATATTATGGTTAATTTAACAATTATAAACACAAAGGAACCTGTTACAATTTGCCAGCACCTCAGGTGCTTCCTCAATTTCCTGTACCACCAACGTTCGATTAGTTCACTTTCAAACTCTAAACGATTCGAAAACGTGAAAAACAAAAACCTTTCCATCATAAAGGTTATAGAAACATTAATAAACACTTAACAAATGAAAAAAAAATCAATATTAAAAGTTAGTAGACATTTCATCGAATACCTGGTAGGCGAAAAAACAACGCTCCAGCATACATGTATTTCATTCATATATGCAAAATTTAGTACCTCCCCATCTGAAATCGGAAAATGAAAGGGTAAAGTGAGATTAGTATAAAATAAAATGCAAATTTAATGCCTCCCATCTGAAATCGGAAATTGAAAAGGGAAAGTGAGATGAGTATAAATCAAATGCAAATCCAAATCGCAATATGATGTTGGTTTACAATCTGATGGCTTCAGTGATATTAATTGATGAAGAGGACGTGAATTAAGGGGATATACCATAATTAGGTTCACAAAGACGAACCTGATATATGCTATGTGATGGTGTGGTTCACTAATTCTTCATCGATTACAGTGGGGAAAAACCATAAGTAGCTTCAAGCCTTCAAGAGATCAGAGAAATCAGAAAAAACTCGATAACAAATGCAAAATAGGAGAGAGAACAGTCTTTGCCGATGGTGGGTGGAGGATTTATAATGGGTGGCCTAGGGTTGTTGGGGAGGAGAAATCGGCGAACGTGGATGGAAACTTGAACCTACATAAAAAACGATTTTTGGGAAAAATTAAGATGTAACCACCAAAGTTGTGTAGATCATGTGTAGAAAAAGGTGGAACAAACCACCTGCAGAAAACTGTCAATAACCGCCCTGAACCGCCAATAGAGCGGTTATTTTTGTGAGTTTAAACGTTCATCTCAGCATGATCCGACGGTAGAGATTGATTCAAAAAGTGGTTAGACTTAATGGGTTTAATATATATATAATTTATTATACTTGTTGTTCTTGATGTATATTCATAACTTTGTGGTCTTGGTTATGCCATAGAAACCCCAACGACTACCCCAAAAGTAACTAGTTTAAGACCCGTCTGGTGGACGGGTTATGCTAACATCGTAACAAACAAAGATAATCTATATTCAGGGTGTTTGGGATTGGTTCTCCTTTTCTTCTTCTCTCCTTTTTGAAAAAGTCACAACAATCTAACTTTTCCTTTATTCTTTTTAAACCATAAAAACTCTTTCTCAACTGTAACAACCCGGAATTTATAAAACTTTAAATCAGAATTATTAAGTATTAATCAAACAAGAACCAGCTAACTAGGAAATTACAACCCAGTTAGTTACGAGCCTTGTAGAGGCATATTATAAGGTTAAAACATTTAGAATATAAGTTAAATAAAAGCTAAGGGGCCAAACTTGTAAAGATTGAAACTTGAATGGTAAAATAACAATTAACACACCAAACACACACATGTGTGCGTGTCTGGGTCGATCAGAACAAGGGGGCGATAAGGGGTTTCCTTTTCAAACCCTAATTCTCACAAAAACTCACAAATTGAAGACCATAATCAGCTCTAAATCAAGTTTCAAACACGAATTAGTGATCACCTCGTTGCAGGGATCAAAAGGTATGCAAAATTTTGGTATTTTAATTCTTGTTCAGTTTTAGGTTAATTGAGAAAATAAAAAATTGAGCTTGAATTTATGTTGCATGGATGAAATTAGAAGTAACATGATGTCTAGGGATAAAACCCTAGATGAATTCTTGTTAGAATTTAGTATGAAAAATGTAGAGATGATAATCACCATTGTAGGTGATTATTGGGTTTGTAGAGACTAGATAAACACTAGGATTGTGATTACTATTCTAGTGAAAACTGAATTCATGTGTTAAATTCAGTACTATTGATGTTGAAATTTTGTGCAAATCGCCTAATTGAAGTGAATGTAGATGAAAATAACATATTAAGTACCTAGTAATGATTTTGTAAGAATCTGACCCGCTAGGTGTTTGTTGAAACGCCTAAGTGAGGAGTAAAATGTTAAAAATCGGACAAAAAACGCAGATTTGAATATCATAATGAATTGTCCGTTATTGATTATAAAGGAGTCCTAAATTGGTTGTGAATGGAACTCTTTAGGTAAAGAATCCGGATCGTCAAGTGGACAAGCAGGAGGTGATACACGCTTGAAGGGTGCACTTTAAAGGTACGCGACTTATGGTTTCGTTACATTATGTTTAAATATTAGATCTAGCTTGCTACATTGGAATTTGGTAAACAAGGAAATCCGTTAAGTCACGGAAGTGGCGAAGTGCCATAGGCAATTAAAACAGGTCAAATATTGTGTTAGAAATAGAGTTTGGAATGTTTTGAAATGGTGGTCTCCATTCCACATCCAAACGGGTCAAAGCAAGTTGAATTTAAGCATGTCAAATAGTGTTCAAAAGCATGTTTAAATCCTTGAAACAAGCATGATGATTATTGCGTAGGTGTCCCTTTTGAAGGGAGCAAAACGCTATAGTGGGTAAAACCAAAATTTAGTAAATCGGTTGTAGACATGAGATGACAATGAAACAAGTTGTTGAAACATGTAGACAAACGAGTCGAATAAATAAAGAGCCAAAATAAAGGCCAACTTATCTTAAACTGAAAATTTGAGTGTAATGTGTTGATAAACGGGTCCGTAATTCGATTACGGACACGTGGGAAAAAGAATCAGATAAAACGGATGCACGAGTCAAAAGTTATGTTGATTTAAAGTTAGGGTATGTAAAAAATGGTGCAGGGCTGAATTGCAGCTCCAACATATCAACTTTCTGTCGAAAATACATGTTAGCGCCACACCACGATGAAACGGGGTCACCGTCGCGCGACGCCACGGTGGTGGCGGGCCGCGACGGCCGGCCCTCATCCCCGTCGCGCGGCGCGACCTCCCCGAAGTGTGGAATTTCGTTTTTTTTTTTGACATGTTTGAACACGGAACTTGTTTTTACTCGATTTTTAAGCGTCAAAATTAATTATTTTCATGGTTTTGACCGTAGGTGATGATGGACCTAATCCGGATGACGATCAAGCAATTATCAAGAACTGAACACGCCAAATGAAGCTTCTGCATTTTGTCTATTTTGTTTTAGTAATATGTAGACACTTGAAACTATGTTTTTAAAAGTTATCTAGTAGGATGATGACTTGTATGATATGATCAAGTTAGATCTTAAAATCGTGAAAGATTTTGTAAACTCGTAACTTTTTGTACTAAATATATGTTTTGGTATCATTAATCTTGTTATTTTAAGTTGAGTCTTACAAGTTGGTAATCAGAGCTAAAGGTTGTCAATAAAGTGTGTTCGGTTCAAGCTTGATCAATCATCCGGTAAGAGTTAATTGTTTTAAGTAGATTTAGAGAATATAGAAATGAAACATGAACTGACATGCATGAAAAGAGTGTGTAAGCTCACTCAAACACGGGAAATGCATGAAACAAGAACGGTTGAATCAAGTTATGAACTTGATTAAATCAAAACAAGTAAACCATATGTTATAAATGAAATGTTTGACTAATAATGTAAACATTTCAGTATTAAAGATGGCGGATGAAAGTAACGATGATGCGGTGTCGAGAGTCACCGAGCAAATGAGATAAGTGATTGCCGAGGAGGTTAGAAAGGCAATCGAAAATAGTTTGTCTGATTTTATCGATAAGATTCAAAACACGGTCCTATCAGTAGTGGACGAGAGAATCAAGAAAGTGGAAGATAGTGCTAATCTAGCAAAGGAAAAGTCCGGAGGACGAAAGCCTTGTTCATACAAAGAGTTCATGGCGTTCAAACCGCCAGTCTACAATGGGGAGGTAGACCCAATAGTATGCCAGCGATGGTTAAGCGATATCGAGGGGGTATTTGAGAGGACCCATTGTGATGAAGATGACTACGTAGCCTATGGCACGGGTCAATTAAGGGGTCAAGCGAAAGACTGGTGGGATAACAAAAAGAAAGAAATTGGAAGTGAAGCGGCTAAGGCCATGACATGGGATGAATTTAAGACGCCGTTTTTTAAACATCACAGTCCCAAGGCGGTTATTAATCAAATCATAGAAGAGTTCATGCAACTTAGGCACAAGGGTGAGTCCATAGACAAGATCACGGGATGTTTATGGATAAGATGAAGTTTTGTGACGAATTGGTGACAAATGAAGAACAGAAGATATATTATTACTACAATATGTTGAGCGCCGAGTATAGGGAGTTTATGACTCCTTCAAAATATGAGACCCTTACCGAAATCATAAATGTTGCTCGGGAACGGGAGATTGAATTGAAAAAGCAAGTTGAACGGGGCGAACGGAGGGCTCATGATGTTAATCCAGGACCTACTAAGAAAGCACGAACGAATGAAGCGGGGAAGAAATCTGATGCAAAAGTCGGGTCGCCAAGTTGCAAAATCTGCGGAAAGGGTTATAAGGGCGAGTGGCGCTTCAAGGATAAACCTTGCCCCTTGCCCCATATGTCGGAAAACGGGGCATATGGCTTCATCATGCCCGGAAAAAGTGACGGTTTGCTACAATTGCTATCGACAGGGTCACAAGAAGTCGGAATGCCCTGAACTAGTGGGAAAAAAAGACGGGCAAGACACGAAAGGTGAAGCCCCAAAGGCAAAGGCTAGATCTTTCCACTTGACCGCCGCAGAAGCAAAAGTTGAACCCGAAGTGGTTTCAGGTATATTTGTTGTAAACTCGATTCCTGCACGTGTATTATTTGATACGGGTGCGAATAAATCCTTTATTTCATATGGGTTTATTCGACATCCTTCATTTGTTCTAACAAAATTACCTATTCCTTTAAAAGTAGAGATAGGTAATAACAAAAGTTTTATCGTTTGTGATGTGTGTGAAAATTGCAAATTGAGCATTGACAACGAAGAATACACAATAGACTTGATCCCGATGTCGATGGGGGAATTTCAAGTGATCGTGGGTATGGATTGGTTGTCCCGATACCACGCAAAGATGGCATGTTTTCGAATGGAAATAAAACTGACATCTCCTAGCGGAAAGCACGTTACGATATACGGTGAAAAAGGGGGTAACCCGGTGGTATGCACAATGCTAGTAGCTCACAAACTTATGAAACATGGATGCAAGGCATATATGGTATACGCAAATGAGTCGGAGAAAGAATCCCTCAAAATCGGAGACGTGCCGGTGGTATGCGATTATAAAGATGTGTTCCCGGAAGATTTACCGGGAATACCACCAGAACGGGAGGTAGAGTTCGGAATCGAATTGATTTCGGGCGCGAAACCTGTGGCTAAGGCGCCATATCAGCTCGCGCCGTCGGAGCTACAAGAATTGATGTCTCAAATCCAAGAACTGCTCGACAAAGGGTTTATCCGACCGAGTGTATCCCCGTGGGGCGCACCAGTACTATTTGTGAAAAAGAAGGATGGCAGTATGCGTATGTGAATCGACTACCGAGAGTTAAACAAACTCACGGTGAAAAATCGATACCCACTTCCAAGAATTGATGACTTGTTTGACCAGCTATAAGGAGCGAGTTGGTTCTCAAAGATTGATCTCAGATCGGGCTATCACCAGTTGAAAGTCAAGGAGGAAGACGTACCGAAGACGGCCTTTCGTACGCGGTACGGGCATTATGAGTTCCTCGTGATGCCCTTTGGGTTGACTAATGCACCCGCGGCTTTCATGGACCTCATGAACCAGGTTTGCAAACCTATGCTGGATAAGTCGGTAATCGTATTTATCGATGACATTTTAGTGTATTCGAAGAATGAAACTGAGCATGTTTACCATTTGCAAGAAGTGTTAGAGACACTCAGATGAGAAAAGCTGTATGCAAAATTCTCAAAGTGTGCCTTTTGGTTACGAGAGGTGCAGTTTCTCGGGCATATCATTAGTGCCGACGGCATACTAGTGGATCCGTCAAAAGTAGAAGCCGTGTCAAAATGGAACACTCCAAGGAATCCCTCAGAAATCCGAAGCTTTTTAGGGCTCGCAGGATATTATCAGAGATTCATACAAGATTTTTCCAAAATTGCCTTACCATTGACCAAATTGACTCGCAAGGAGGAAAGATTTGGGTGGGGCATCGGACAAGAGAAAGCCTTCCAAACGCTCAAGGAAAAGTTAACTCATGCTCCGGTGTTAACATTACCGGAAGGAGTTGACGACATGGTGGTTTATTCAGATGCGTCGCATTCGAGGCTCGGATGTGTTTTAATGCAACGAGGCAAGGTCATAGCATATGCCTCGAGGCAACTGAAGATCCATGAAAAGAAATACCCGACTCATGACTTGGAGCTGGCAGCAGTGGTATTTGCCTTAAAAATATGAAGACATTACTTGTACGGGGTAAAATGTACCATCTTTACCGACCATAAAAGTTTAAAATATTTCTTCGATCAGAAGGAATTAAACATGAGGCAGAGGCGATGGTTGGAAACGGTCAAGGACTACGATTGCGAAATACACTATCACCCCGGGAAAGCCAATGTAGTGGTAGATGCGTTGAGCCGAAAGGCAGATTATGCCCCGATACGAGTACAATCAATGCAGCTTATTGTGACCTCGGGCTTACTAGAACGAATCCGAGAAGCACAAGTTGAAGCAGTGAAGGTGGAAAACTGGAAAAAGGAAAGAATTGTTGGCCAATTTAAGGATCTCGAAGAAGACCATCACGGTTTGAAAAACACGTTTCAATAGAATTTGGGTTCCTAACACATGTGGAGTTAAAAAGCTTCTACTCGATGAAGCTCATAAATCCCGTTATTCCATCCATCCGGGAGCGACCGAGATGTATAACGACTTGAAACAAAACTATTGGTGGCCCGGAATGAAAAGAGATGTAGTGAAATACGTGGAGAAATGCTTGACGTGTCTACAAGTCAAGGCGGAGCACCAAAAACCATACGGTAAACTACAACCGTTGGAAATTCTGGTTTGGAAATGGGAACATATTACAATGGACCTATTAACCAAACTACCAAAGACGAACCGCGATTTTGATGCTATATGGGTAGTTGTTAACAGACTAACAAAGAGTGCTCACTTTATCCCGATACGTGAGACATATACGTCAGAAAAGATGTCGGAAGTTTACACTAATGAGATAGTGGCACGCCACGGAGTACCGGTATCTGTCGTGTCCGATAGGGATACCCGATTCATTTCAAGCTTTTGGCGAGATCTCCAAGAGCAAATGGGAACAAAATTGTTCATTAGCACAGCGTACCATCCTCAGATTGATGGACAGAGCGAAAGAACAATACAAACATTGGAAGATATGCTACGGGCATGTATAATCGACTTCGGAGGTAGTTGGGATGTTTATCTACCATTGGTCGAGTTTTCGTACAATAACAGCTACCATGCTAGTATCGGGATGGCACCGTACGAAATGCTTTACGGTAGGAAATGCCAGACCCCAGTGTGTTGGGGCGAAGTGGGTCCACGTGAACTCGCTCATAAAGACATAGTTCGAGTTACTAATGAAAAGATTGAGTTGGTTCGGGCACACTTTAAAGCGGCCCAAGATAGACAAAAGTCGAATGCGGACAAAAGAAGGAGACCAATCGAGTTTCATGTTGGCGACAAGGTCATGCTTAAGGTATCCCCATGGAAGGGGGGTTATCTGGTTTAGAAAGAGAGGAAAATTAAGCCCGAGATTTATTGGGCCGTTTACGATTGTTGAACGAGTAGGAAAGGTATCATACCGCTTTGAACTACCGGAGGAATTAAGCGGAATTCATAGCACATTCCATGTGTCACATCTTCGGAAATGTCTAGCGGACGAAACAACTTATATCCACTACGATGACATCGAGGTGGTTGATAGTCTTAACTATGCGGTGAAGCCGATTGCGGTTTTGGATCGTAAGGTGAAAATCTTAAGGAACAAGGAAATCAATCAAGTAAAGGTCAAATGGGAACACCGGAAGGGTTCGCATACCACATGGGAATCCGAGGAGGAGATGCAACGACTCTACCCTACGTTATTCGGTACGTAATCAGGTTTCGGGGACGAAACCCTTTTAAGGGGGGTGGACTTGTAACAACCCGGAATTTATAAAACTTTAAATCAGAACTATTAAGTATTAATCAAACAAGAACCAGCTAACTAGGAAATTACAACCCAGTTAGTTATAGCCTTGTAGAGGCATATAATAAGGTTAAAACATTTAGAATATAAGTTAAATAAAAGCTAAGGGACCAAACTTGTAAAGATTGAAACTTGAATGGTAAAATAACAATTAACACACCAAACACACACATGTGTGCGTGTCTGGGTCGATCAGAACAAGGGGCGATCAGGGGTTTCCTCTTCAAACCCTAATTCTCACAAAAACTCACAAATTGAAGACCATAATCAGCTCTAAATCAAGTTTCAAACACGAATTAGTGATCACCTCGTTGCAGGGATCAAAAGGTATGCAAAATTTTGGTATTTTGATTCTTGTTCAGTTTTAGGTTAATTGAGAAAATCAAAAATTGAGCTTGAATTTATGTTGCATGGATGAAATTAGAAGTAACATGATGTCTAGGGATAAAACCCTAGATGAATTCTTGTTAGAATTTAGTATGATAATTGTAGAGATTATAATCAACATTGTAGGTGATTATTGGGTTTATAGAGACTAGATAAACACTAGGATTGTGATTACTATTCTAGTGAAAACTGAATTCATGTGTTAAATTCAGTACTATTGATGTTGAAATTTTGTGCAAATCGCCTAATTGAAGTGAATGTAGATGAAAATAACATATTAAGTACCTAGTAATGATTTTGTACGAATCTGGCCCGCTAGGTGTTTGTTGAAACGCCTAAGTGAGGAGTAAAATGTTAAAAATCGGACAAAAAACGCAGATTTGAATATCATAATGAATTGTCCGTCATTGATTATAAAGGAGTCCTAAATTGGTTGTGAATGGAACTCTTTAGGTAAAGAATCCGGATCGTCAAGTGGACAAGCCGGAGGTGATACACGCTTGAAGGGTGCACTTTAAAGGTACGCGACTTATGGTTTCGTTACATTATGTTTAAATATTAGATCTAGCCTGCTACATTGGAATTTGGTAAACAAGGAAATCCGTTAAGTCACGGAAGTGGCGAAGTGCCATAGGCAATTAAAACAGGTCAAATATTGTGTTAGAAATAGAGTTTGGAATGTTTTGAAATGGTGGTCTCCATTCGACATCCAAACGAGTCAAAGCAAGTTGAATTTATGCATGTCAAATAGTGTTGAAAAGCATGTTTAAATCCTTGAAAACAAGCATGATGATTATTGCGTAGGTGTCCCTTTTGAAGGGAGCAAAACGCTATAGTGGGTAAAACCGAAATTTAGTAAATCGGTTGTAGACATGAGATGACAATGAAACAAGTTGTTGAAACATGTAGACAAACGAGTCGAATAAATAAAGAGCCAAAATAAAGGCCAACTTATCTTAAACTGAAAATTTGAGTGTAATGTGTTGATAAACGGGTCCGTAATTCGATTATGGACGCGTGGGAAAAAGAATCGGATAAAACGGACGCCCGAGTCAAAAGTTATGTTGATTTAAAGTTAGGGTATGTAAAAAATGGTGTTGGGCTGAATTGCAACTCCAACATATCAACTTTCTGTCGAAAATACATCTTAGTGCCACGCCACGGTGAAACGGGGTCACCGTCGCGCGACGCCACGGTGGTCCAATCATAACTAAATAATTCATGGCTTATTACCTCCCGAGTAAAATCACAAAGGGCGTCCAATCGAAGAGCTCTTGTAGTCTCGATCTTGAATTCTTGTGCATAATAGCTTCAACCAATACAGATCAAACATCTGCCATAAGTACATATACATAAATAGAAAACTACAGTGCATATCCAAAACAATTTTCATAACTAAAATATATTCTTAGGGAGTGGGAAGTTAGTACATGTCATCACGAGGGTACACATGAGAAACATAAATAATAACTGCCATTAAAACAAAGCAACAATTATAAGGTTTAAATAACGATTTTGGCTCCTGTGTTATATCATTTTTACCCTTTTAGCCAAAAATAAATATTTTAACATTTGAGCCCCGAACGTCTTTTTTTTCTAACTCTTTTAGCCCCTAACACTAACCCCATCAATTTACTTTTAGGGGCCAAAATGGTTAGAAAAAAAAAGACGTTGGGGGCAAAAATGGTTAGAAAAAAAAATGTTAGGGGCTCAGATATTAAAAGATTTCTTTTTGGGCTAAAAGGGTAAAAGTGATATAACCACAGTGGCTAAAATCGTAATTTACTCTATAAGGAAAAAGAACACATAGGTGCTATTTGTTTTTTCTGCAGGAAAACCTCTTCTGCTGCAGGCCACATCTGCAGACATCTGCAGGAGAAGAGGTGGACCAAATGTCTGCAGTCTGTAAGGAGAAGAGGGTTTGTTTTTTTTTTTTCTAATAAAACCACTTCACAGTTCTCACACACACCACACACACAAGACTTCTCTCTCTCTACTCTCTCTCTCTACAATCTGCACCACCACCGCCCATAGCACCACCACCACTACCTCCGCCATAGCACCACCACCATCATCTCACCACCGCCATCATCTCACCGCCGCCATCAGAAAGAAAGAGAGGAAACCAGAGAGAGGAGAGAACCGGCGGAGCCGCCGCCGTCTCCGACCTTCATCTCCGCCATCACACCACCGCCTTCATCTCACCACCGCCATCACACCGGTAAACACCCATCTTTTTCCCCTGTTCTCCTATAGCTCTCTGTTTCGATTTGGGGGTTTCGATTTGGATGATGCTGATGATGTCAGCGGTGGTGGTGGGTTTCGATTTGGGGGGTTTGTTTGCATATGAAGATGATGGTTGGTTGGTGGGTTTCGATTTGGGGGCTTTTGATGATGATGATTTGGGGGTTTTGATGATGATGATGGTGGCGGAGGTGGAGCAGAGGTGGTGGCGGAGTGGAGGTGGAGGTGGAGAAGATTTGGGGGTTTTGTTTGTGATGTCGATTTGGGGCTGATGATGGTGGCGGAGCAGTGGTGGTGGTGGCGGAGCAGAGGTGGTGGTGGCGGAGCAGGGGTGGTGATGATGATGATGATGGTGGTGGCGGAGCAGTGGTGGTGGTGGCGGAGCAGGGGCGGAGCAGGGGTGGAGGTGGAGGTGGTGCCAAGAAGAGGCTGGGGAGAGGTAAAAAGCACTTCTCAAAAAAAAAACAAAAAAAAAAAACAAACACTCTTTTGAGGCTAAACCTCTTCCCGCGTCTGCACGGTGCAGACAGAATAGGCCAGGAAGCTCAGAAAAACAAACACCACCATAATTTGAGTTTTACTCGATTACTTTATGTAGGAGAGAAAACATATTAGGTTGGGTCAGCACATCAAACGTTTTGGCTCATTTTTTTTTGAACTTTTGTATATAACCAATGTGTATACTATGATTACAAAACTACTTAATCAAAATAGACACAAAATTTTTATTATTAACAATTTAAGACATAAGCATTTTAATGCATTGAAGAAGACTTTTGACCCATTCAGCCAATTTTATTTTTAGCTAAAACTTTACTTGTTGACCAACGACCCAAACTAAACTGTTTCCTCACAAATGGGTTAAAATTGCCATTTTACTTGTAAACTAAATAAATATGAACTTGATAAGAATCATCATAAAAGCTGCTACAAAAATGATGTTTTTTGGATATACCTGACCACTGGACGTGCTACTTGCCTTTAGTATTGTTTTAGTGACTCATAATTAGCTTTCAACCTCATATATCCCTAATAGCTGCTTTGCTAGATGATAAAAAATAATTAAACTCATTAAAAGATGACTATCGTTTATATAATTAATAATACATGAACATGAAGAAACAAGAACGTGAAAGGATCGCAAATTATACCTCGGCTTCATAGGCAGATCAGTTGACTTCCATTGACGTACATGTGCAGTTCTGAAAACTTTAAATCATCTTGAGCATACCCAGCCAAACATACCGATAAAGGGCATTTGAATAGGTCTTTATCAATTCAGAATCCGAAATTTGTCTTACACCAGACCAGTTTTTCCCATTATGATCTCTAGTAACATAATTTAATGTCCTATCCCTTTAAGTTACCAAAACAGTTTTTTTTTATACATGTGGATACTCATACTTCATTCCATTGTTACTCGTTAGGAAACCATATGATAGATTCATTTAAAATAGAGAAACTCGTCAGTTCAAGTTTGATTAAAGAGCATACCATCCAAGTCAGTGAACAACAAAAGAGAAGTCTTAAAGCATCTGCTTGAACGCCTCATATATTGAATATCGAGTTTCACGAGAATCAGAGAAACTTTATAGATAACAATTAAAAAAACTCATCATTATCTTATAGAAACGCATCAGATCAGTTCTTTTGTGATAGACGAGTTACATACTAAACTATTTCATCTAAACAGCATACAAGATCCTTTTCAAATATATGATATATACAGCAAAATAAAAAATTGAAAAGAGATGTGAAAACTACCCGAAGTAGGTTCCCAGATGTCCTATGTTATATGAAGTTGGACCGTTGTATGAAGAGGTATGATGGCCAGTCTCTTTCATGTACCTACACATGCATATACATGAGAGCATATCAGCAACCTAAGTCTCAGGTATTATATCTGCTCTTTGCATACTAAAAAACATTAGGAACCCCTTCAATTTGCGTACCTTGAGAAGCTTTTGCAACATTGGAGTCTTGTTGAACATTACTCTGTAATGCTATAATAAGACGTGTAACGTCTGCAAACCTAGAAAGTGTTAAAAAAAAGAAAAAAAATCATAAGAAGAGTAAGAGAATAGAGGAATTTTCATCACTGGGAATATCCCAACTATACCATTCTTGTAAGTTATGTCGAGCAAAAATGTTCGAGATTTTGTTTTCAGGAGTGTATCCATAATCGTTGGAGGATCTCGATTGCTGATAATTCATAGCTTCAGTGTTACTTTTCTTCATATATATCAATTCAATAATATAAAAATATCAAAGTTGCATTTGAATTCCATCGCCATTGCCACCATTAGCAGCTAGACATAAAAGTGTCACATAGCCCTTCTAAGCATCCTTCCTGACAAACATAAAACATTATAATAAAATGATGATAAGATTCAATAGCATACATACAAGAACATGAAAGGGTAATTAACTTTAAAGTCAAAGAATGAAGCAACGTAAGTGATGCAAGAACACCAAAGGGGCAATTTCAGCCCATTGATATAAATATGGGACAATTTCATTATAACATTCAACCGGTTTTAATCCAAAAATTAACTTTAATGGTGCATATAACAGGGCAATACCAACCCATTAATGTGAAAATGGGGCTGCATTAACTCATTTTGAACCATCCCTTGGAACTGCAATATTGCTTATTACGCTTGCGTGTTGTGGCATGAAAAGTCAAATCAGGTTTTGATTTCCAAATATCTAGATAAATACTTTACAATATGCTACTTACTCTCGTTTACTTATCCCCCTTTTGTTAAAAGAGTATTAAGTGCCACTTAAACTGCAAGATACCATACATGAAAATGTTTAACGTTTAATCATGTTATTTTACCAAAAGACAAGAAATTTAAAAAAAAATAAGGATCAATAAGTAATGAAAGTTCAGTTACATGCTTTGAATCAACCATTTATGTAATCAATAATTAGTTTGGTGGGTTTTTTAGGCACTTGCTTGCTATCTATCTCTGGTTGCTTGCACTTGGATGTCCCTTTCTATTAGGACCGAACGCACACAGGAACACAAGCACGACACCGAAAGCAATAAACGAACACAAGGATTTACGTGGTTCAGTCTAAACTGACCTACATCCACGGGTGACAACTAGGATATTTCATTGAGGGTGTTAAACATTACAAGTATATCATAATATTTATAAAGACTGATCTAGGGTTTATCAAACTTGTTCTCCAAGTTAAGCCCATGTAGGGCCCATATGGCCTACGAACCCAACAATCTCCCACTCGGAGGCCTTGAAAGACACGATTAACTGCGCTCCAATGTACTTCTGTAATCTGTCAACGAAAACTCTATGCTCCATCTCTAGTTGCCACCAGCCTTCTCATCAATTAACCTGAAGGCTCGTTGAAGCTCCCACAGAGCTTCAACTCATCAGTCACTACTCGTGACTCGTTCTCTGTCCCTTTCGGCTCCCACTTAAACAAACTGCCGGACCCTGAGAAGACCTGAGAACTAACACTCTTCATCATAAGCAGGTAATTCACTGGAGAGACTTTCACCGCTGGAATACAAGTTCTCTTAACCCATTGTCGTCTGGGAGCTCTGACTGAAGCACTACATGTGCTCCCACTGCCACAAAAAAAACCTTGACTGGTTTCTCTGAACCTTTCCTAGCACGTTCAACCTGAATCTGACCTGTGACTCTGGGATTATCTCCTGCAAAACAAACCTTCTTCTGCCCCTGAGATTCTGTGAACTGAATTTTGGTCTTCTTCTGAACTGGGATGGCCTCTCCCTCAGGCGGTACACTGACCATATACAATGAGCCCCTCTTCTTGCCACGTGCAACCACTAGATTTCCCTTAATTACCTTCCACTGTCCACTACCGAACTTAACCTCGTGACCCTGATCATCCAGCTGCCCGACTGAAATAAGCCTTTTCTTCAAGCCTAGAATAACTCTCACGTCTCTCAAAGTCCAAGTAGATCCAACTGAAGTAACTAAGTCAATATCACCCATGCCTATGACATCTAAGACTTCATCATTTGCAAGTCGTACCTTGCCAAAATCCCCAATTTTAAGATTCCGTAGTGCTTCACTGTTGTGGGTAGCGTGAAATGAAGCACCCGAATCCATAACCCAGGAATCCACACTACAAATCAAAGCTTCATCATCTGAATGGTCTACTGCCGCGTTAACTTCTTTCTTTTCATTTGGACATTGATTCCTGAAATGTCCAACTTCTTTAAAGTTCCAACAGGTTAAATCATTCCGAGCCCTAGACTGGCTCCTTTTTCTGTTCTTGCTGCCACTACCTCTGTTATTCTTTCTTCCTCTACCAACATGCATTAAGTCAACCGATGACTCACTTGAATTTCTTCTTCTGACGTCTTCGCCCAGAATAAGATCTCGCATCTTCGCAAACGTGAACTTACTCGTATCCGAAGAGCTCGAAATAGCAGTTACGGTTCCAGACCAACTATCGGGCAATGAGGACAATAACAATAGGGCCTGGACCTCATCATCAAACTTGATGTTCACAGACACCAAATGAGACAAGATCAAGTTTAAGTTATTAATGTGCGCTGTAACTGAATCACCTTCCCTCATCCTAGTATTCACAAGCTCTCGAATAAGATAAACCTTGTTCGCTGCAGAGGGCTTCTCATACATGTTCGATAATGCTGCCATCATTCCTCTAGCTGAGGTCTCCTTCTGGATATTGAATGCAACATTCTCCGATAGAGAAAGCATTATTACTGCTCTGGCTTTCTTATCCAACCTATCCCAATCTGCTTGTGACATTTTTTCTGGCCTTACATCCTTGAGCACTACATCTAAAGCTTTCTTACAAAGTAGTGCTTCAACCTGCATCTTCCACCAACCAAATTTCTTCCCGTCAAAATTTCAATCTGAATTTTCCCGTCTTCTGCCATGATAATACAAACACGACTAAACGAAAACTGAAAAACAAATAGAAAACCAAAACTGAAACAAATAGAAACAGAAAACACCTGATTCAAGTTTCTTTGATCTTCAAACAAACGGTTAAACACCCACTGGTCAAACTGGTAAAAGTAACTGTTCTTTAGAATGAAACCCAAAATCTAGATCAACGCGTCACCCCACTAATCAAACCACCCCGGCTAAACTGCCCGTTAAATGCGCCAAACAATCAACACCCGAAACAAGCCCAGAACCAAACGCGATAACTGGACGCTCCAAGACCGAACAATAATAACCAATATCCCAAGAACCAACCCAAACCTCAACTAATATCAGAAACTGAAACGAACTAGAAACACATACTTGTTCCTCCTGTTCTTTCTCATCGCAATAAGCAACAACAAAAAAAAACCTTTTTCTTGTTATAAGATATCGATTAAAAACAAAGCAATATAATTTGCTTTCTATTTTCCTTTTCTTGGTCCACAATGTCACACCCCCAAAACCCACAAGCGGAGTATCACCGCATGGAGGCGTGACATGACCAGGATCAAGCCACCAATCATATTGAACAACATAATTAAGTAAACAAAACCAACCACAATATAATTGGTGTTCAAAAGAAAATAACCAACTTTAAATTAACAGCGGAAGCATAAATTGTAAAACCCAAACATACGTAATAAGTTCATAAAGTTTAAAAGTTTGACATGGGACTCAGCAGTCCATGTCCTACAACGACCACTCCTCCCTGTGCAAGCTCCATAAGCACCTAACGACCTGCAAGGCATGTAACAAGGAGTCAACAACAATGTTGAGCGAGTTCACAGTTAGTTGTTTAGTTTTAGAAGTTTGTTTTGAAAACCATAAGTTGTTTCGTAAACCACGAGTTAACCAGTATCTTTGTTTTTCCCCAAACCATATCCATAATCAGTGGGGGCTTCCCCATGTGAACCACTAGACCGTTACCATATCGACAACTGACGAAAGTAAGTTGTGCCCTAAGTCAATGTCTATCAGTGCCCAGATCCATTAGTACACGCCCGTCCTACCGGCACGGTGTGAGGCTTGTCAACCCTAATAGCGCTATTAACTAATGACCCGCTCGCCATTGGCTCGGTGATTAAGTCGATATAAAAATGAGGGACTTAATGATAGAGTTTTGTCTAGTAAGTTTAAGGTTGTTGTCCTACCCAAGGAGGACGAACGTACGTATTCTACCCAAGGAGAATACGCATGATTAATATTGGCATCCTACCCATGGAGGATGGTGGTACATATCCTACCCAAGGAGGATATGCAGGTTTCGTTTTAGTTCTTTAACCCATTCCCAACCACCGGGAATCCCATGCCTTAGAAAGAGTGTGAACTCACCTTTGGTTGCTCGGTTGAACTCTTAAAATAGCTAACGGTCAGGGTTGGTCAATCATGTCCTAATATGATTACCATTTAGTTTGTTAATAGTTTTAAATAAAACACAAAGTTCCTACACACATCTATCACATAGCACACACTCACGTTAACATTTCACGCCCGTATAAACATCCCATCTATAACCATTCAAAAGCAAACATACGATATTGCACATAACACTTTCATTGACATATAACACGTTAGATCATTCTCAGATAACCTACCCGACATTTAGACACGCAAACTGCTACTTTTGTCGTTTCAGCTTTAACATTCAAAGCTGGGCTGTTTTCGGGAATTTTAATAAAATAGTTAACTTACTCCAAAAATTCCCAAATTTTTACAGAATGTTTTAAACGGTCCAAATATTATTGTGTAAAAATATCGGAATCCAATTCATTACCAACATTTTATAAAAAATCATTTACCAGACTGCAATCAGATTCGTCACTTTCTGATTGCAGTCCACGGAATAATTCATTTAAAATTCATCGTAAGTCCGATTGATGAAATTCCAGTTGGAGCATTACAAAGACATCAGTGGTCATCCACAGTACAAATTTCATGAGCTAATTCTACCCAGATTTCAAGTTATGATAAAAAACATCACACACATTTTCTGCAGTAAAAACGCAGCTTTTGCTGCTGTACAAAATGGACCTTTAAAAATAGTAAACAACCTCGAAAAAATATGATTCTAGTTCCATTTGATTCGTTTTTCGAAAACACATAATTTAAACTTCAGAAAATCAATTTTTCGATTTATAACGGTCCGTTTACAGCCAACTGAAGTTGGCTGTAAATGTTACTCAGCATGCTGTTAATCGCTTAAATGTTACTAAAACACGCACATATGATCACAACACCTTCTAACAACGACTAACATCAGATCATAAGTCATTTACAGCAGGTTATCGTTTATTTAACTCAGATTTATCATGTCAAGTACCATCATTCATATCAGATTTCCAGAGTACAAGTTTTCATCATATTACATCTTTATGTTCAAGATTTATGTTCATGTCTTTTAGGGTTCTAGTGATAATCAACATACTACATCTTTTAACCATTAAAGTAGAAGTAAACAAGGGTTAATCAAGAACTTACAACTAGCTCAAAGCTAGGGAAGATCACTAGAGAAAATGATGATGAATTTTGGTGTGCAAAAGCAACTAAGAGAACTCCTTGATGATCCACAAGTTTCAAGCTCCAAGAATCAGCTTCTAACACTTGAATTAAGCTTGAAAATGGATGGATATGGTGGTGGTGGCACAAGGGTGAGCCGAGAGGGAGAGAGAGAGGTTGAGGGAGTTGGGTGAAGCTTGTGATCTTATGTTATCTTATAGCACATGACAAGATCCCTAGGAAATCTACATAAGATCTTACAATATCTTCATCATATCTTAGGAGGATTATAAAGGATCAAGAGAAGATTTGGGGAAAATCTTGGTGGGGTCCTCATGTGACCGTAAATTGTATATTGGGGGGGGGGGGGGGGGGTTAAATGAAACTTTTGATGGTAAGTAGGTAAATATTAGTTCAATTTCAAGTGTAAGGTTACTAGTGTTAATTAGTAGATATTCTAGTTGGTGTTATGGTGTTCGGGGACCATAACTAGTCCAAAAATAATACAACAATGTTTCTGACAAAATTTTGGTGTCCCGGGTAATGTCCGGTTGTTCGGTTAGATACCGGTTCTTTAAAGTGCTAAGTTATACCGTATAGTGTCTTTTATGTAACTTTTTGTAACACTTTTAATTCCCAACACTTAGGAAAACATTCAGGACCATTTAGTCAATTTTCTGCACAAGACTAGTATGTTAAAAAGCTGAAAAATGCAGAAATCATAAAGCAGTTACGTCATCAGTTGTAATTAAGCACAGTTATTAAGCACAATTTAATATTAATTAATCGTACGGATACATGCAAGTATGAGGGTTGTCACACACAAAGAATGTTAACATTGCTCCCAATTCCTTCTCCTTGAAACTGCAAACGAGATTATCACAAAAAAAGGTAGGGCTTATTTTGTCCTTTTCTGGCGTTGATATCACAGCAACCGAAAAAAAATCTCTTAGCCCGAGACCCACAAAAAATACGGCACCTTTGATGAGTTAATTAAAACGGGGTGTTGGCAAACCTTTGGCGAACGGAGAACGGCGAACGACTGGTGCGGTGGCGGAACTGCCAACGTCTACCCTTGATCGCAACTCTCTTCTCCCGATTGCTTTCCGTGTGTAACGAGCCTAAGCTCTGATACCAGTTGTTAGGACCGAACGCACACACGAACACAAACACGACACCGAAAGCAATAAACGAACACAAGGATTTACGTGGTTCAGTCTAAACTGACCTACATCCACGGGTGACAACTAGGATATTTTATTGAGGGTGTTAAACATTACAAGTACATCATAATATTTATAAAGACTGATCTAGGGTTTATGAAACTTGTTCTCCAAGTTAAGCCCATATAGGGCCCATAAGGCCTACGAACCCAACACTTTCTTCACTATTGATTTTGTGCAAGATTTTGGCTTTAAACGGTACCCTTTTCTCATTTGTGTGAGATTTAGCTTTCTTTTTTTGAATTGTGATCTTCACTTAACAATTTTAGTGAAGTTCTATTTTCATTTTGCCTTTTGATTTCACTGGGTTACATGAAAAAATATTGAATTTTGACCAAAAAAAATATAAATAATGAACCCACATACCTTGAACTGGTTGAATGTCCTCCATAAGCAAGTAGAAATAACCCTAAATGGAAGCAATAATTTAACAGTATAAACCACTAAGATACAAACATTATAATCAAATTCGAAATTGAAATAAATGTGATGAAATTATACCTTAAGGATGTTCTGAGTGCAAGAAATGGTAGTTCTTGATGAAACGGTGAAGATGATGATGAATAAACGATGTCAAATAAGATGATGAAAGGGCGATGTCATAAATTGATGTGGGATAAAACTGATACCTGGAATGCAGAGGGAGAAATGTCTGTTCAAATATGGAGCTAGGGTTTTTTTTTGTAGTAGAGAAGATGAGAGAGTTGAACCCTGAACTGAACTCAAGATTGCACCATTGATAATACTTGAAGAACAGCAGGAGAGAAGAAGAGCCGAGTAAATAGGGGAAGTGGGGTGAAGTTACGCGTGAATCCAGAATAATGTGGGAAAAACCACCGGCTGAAAAACTGCCCTGAACTGGGGAATTGTGGAGATAATGGGGGAGGTAACCACCACTGAAGGAAACCGTAAAGAACCACCCTAAACTCCTACAATAGCAGTTATTTTTGTGAGTTTAAGTGGTTGAAATTTAATCTCAGCCAAATCTAATGGTGGATATTGATTTGAGAGTTGGTTAGACTTAATGGGAACAATATATATATATATATATATATATATAATCTATAACCAATAGCCCTCTAGTCAAAGCATATATCATGGATTTTAAGTTATTTTTAATATAAAAAAAGTATAATAAAAGGAAAATCTTTACAATTTTCTAAGTTAATATATCTTACAAATATAACCGGATCATATAAGAAATAAAATGGTGGTGATAAATGTGAGAAGTGAATCTCTTACCTGATCAAGACAAATTAGGTTAATGGGTGTGGAAACGACATTGGCTCGTCGAGGCCCGTCCTAGATCGTCAACACCGCCCTCTTGTGGCTCGTCCCGTCGCAAACGTCGCCCAATCCACGAGAGTGACGAGCTAGTTTTGAAAGAATGTCATTGGGTTAATGACTAGTTTATAAGAAATTTGAATTTTCTTTATTATATAAATCATTCAACCCCTCATTTTTTAAAAATATACTCACCCAAACTCTCTAAAAAATCTCAAACTCTCAAAAAAATCAAACAATGTCTTCTTCATCTTCGTGGTGTTCATCATCTTTGGGTGAAGCCTACACTTTTTTGTTAACGCGATAATGCAGATGGCACATGTAACAACCCTCGGTAAAACCGTCACCCTCATAATATTTATGACACTCTAGTATATTATAGAATGTCTCAATATGTCTTTTATTACACCCTGTATGTGAAAACCGAGCCCGAATTATGTTATAGTTTATAAAATAAATGAAAAACATGAAATATTAAGCTTAGGCGGGCCGCGTAGGACCCCATCCCAAGTGGCAATGCAATGTAGTTGGACTCTCATGTCGATCCGAACGAATCATCCTTACGCGGGCGGTATAAAGGCTGGAACCTGACTCCGCTGATTTCTTTAGTTCAAGCGGGCCGCGTAAGCCTTAGCTTACACTTACGCGGGCCGCGTGAGATCAAATTAGTGGCAGCACCCCAGGCCGACACGTGTCATCATCGTGTCGAGCCTAGTAGATGACCCGGATAAGCTACGCGTTGACCGGACGTTGACGCGGGCCGCGTAAGCGCCCCTTATCTTTTACGCGGGCCACGTGGAGATCAGAATCCAACACTATATAAAGAAGCCATCGGGTTTCACTTTCCATCGCTCACAATTTCATTCTCAATCTCACTTTCTGAATTAGAGGCATTATAGTCGGGTATTATACCCCTAATTAGCAAGGTTCTGCTCCGTTGTAAGTATTATAACCCTAGTTTCGTAATAGTTACGCTACCCGATTGATTTAGGGTTCCGTAACAACTGTCGTGGTTCTGCCCGACGTAGTTGTTGGAATGCCGTCTCGGGGAGGGTATCATTAATAATTTCAAAGGGTTATGGTACTAACCAATGTACATTTGTATAAATTATAGATTATATCCCGGAAACCCTTACGCGAAGTCTAAGATAGCAATGTGAGTTTATCCTCTTTTTGTTAACCTTTTTGGAATGTTTTACAAAACCTTAATTATTTACAATGTGATTAAGCGGTGATTGAGTCTTTGTAGTTCTTCAATTACTGCCGGTATTATGGGGTTTTGTATACAAAATTTATTACTACGAGTAGTAGTAAGTCAGGAATGACAGTACATTACCATTGGACAACGAGTTAGCCAATGGGTAATTTGACCATAGCCATAGATCCGGTCGAGTGGCAAGTACTGAATGAGTAATTGTGTAGAAATAAACAATGTGATCGCTCTCAATACTGTTTTAATTGATAAAATGTTTCTTGATTAAACTGGGATTCACTCACCAGTATTTCCGACTGACAAATGTTTTTAAAACGTGTTACAGGTAACACAATGTGAACAGCCAATTAGTGAAAAGCCAGCTGGAGAGCACTGAAGGCTTGGGAAAAATGTGGCTATAAAAGTTACCTAATAAACGATGTTTTAAATTCAATAAAATAGGGTTTGTCCCTATAAAAGTATTGTAATAAGAAACTTGGGTTTTGCCCATGTGGTTATTAATATCAATTATGGTGGTTTTACTCTGATAAACATTTCCTAACTACGGTCCTGATGTAAATTCCGCTGCGAGATTTAAACAACTGATACCACCAAACTCTGAGCTCGCGTCCGCCCGTTCCCGGGACAGATAAGGGATCGGGGGTTGCGACAGCACAAGTGATCACTGCGAAGGAATAAGAGAAAGAAACCACGTCACAACCACAAACTAGGCAAGTGGCCATAAACAAAGACTAAGAAAGTTAGTTTATATTTATATTTATAGATTTTCTATCAATATTAGTTTGTATTAATAATTTATTTTTACTATAACTTATTATATTGTTAGTATATTTTTATTTGTAACGTACATGTAGGTGCCTACGATAGATTGGTAGCCGATTACTTTGCCGACGAACCCTTGTACACGGACGTGATTTTTAGATGTCGGTTCCAAATGAGTCATCAACCGTTCTTACGTGTAGCCGATGAAGTGTCGAGTTTTGACCCCCTTTTACATTACGATTCGATGCCAGAGGCAAAATTGGGTTCACCACCTTATAGAAATGCACAACGGCAAAATGGGGTTTACCACCTTATAGATCTTCAACGATGTCATAAAAAGAACCGGTCCAGATACTAGTTTTACGGTCCCAGGGCTGGAATACAGGAGCGGGCATTATCTTGATGATCGAATATACCCATCCTACTCTACAATCGTTAAAACTATTTCGCACCTATCAGACAAAAAAAGAAAGAAATTTGCCAATTATCAAGAGGCAGTGAGAAAGGATATTGAATGGTGTTTTGGGGTTCTACAACAAAAATGGCACATCATTGAAAACCTAGCACACGCTTTTACACCAAAAAAGTTGTGATACTGTAGGTATGCTTGTATTTTGTTGCATAACATGATCATCGAAGTCGAAGGTAGAACGATTTGTGAGTACGATGAAAATGTGGTTAACGAGAATTATGTTCCGGTAAGCAAAGAACAACAAGATTTAAACACATTCTCATTACAGAACCAATACATACATGAAAATCTTAAAGCGGACGTGGTGGAATACATTTGGAACTTCGCACACAACAAACCCAATGACGACAAGTATTTTATTTAGTTAAGTTTTTTTTAGAGTAAAATACGATTTTGGCCCCTGTGGTTGTGTCACTTTAACCCAATCAATCCAAAGATGAATCTTTTGACATCTGAGCCCCCAATATCTTTTTTTCTAACCCTTTTAGCCCCCATCACTAACCTCATCCATTTACTTGCTTAAAAACTAGTCATGTGCCCCTCACATGAGGGACATTTATGTCAATTCACCAACCCTTAAATAAAAAAAATCCCTTGGCTCCATTCTATCTTCATCTTCTTCAATCTAGCACCTACCATATCTTCGGATCTCAAACCCATTAAACAAATAACTTCAAACAAACAACCCTACCATATGATCGAATAATTATAAGCAACGGATTTGAGGTTTCAAAGCAATACAGTTGAGGATCTTCAGGAGGCATAGGAAGCGTATTTGGTAGGTTTGTTTGAAGATACGAATGTGTGTGCGATTCATGTGAAGATAGTTGTTTTGGTCAAAAATTACCGAAGCAATTAAGTGATCAAATTAGTTAAGTGAGATAGTGTGCTAAGAATGTGTGTTGAAAATATGCTAATTAAGTTGTTTGCAAAAACAGTTATCAGGATACGGCTTAGGATATCGAGTTGTATCTATGATCAAACAATGAGCGAAAATGTAAAGGGTGACACGGGATATACGAGGAAAGCCGTTGATCAATCTAGATCGCCGGCACAAAACCTCGGGAGCTGACAATCGCAGCTGCCCTGTTCTTCTTATTACTTCAAATGTCAGGATACAATGCAGGATATGATGCGGATCGACTAAGTGTTACAATGTGAATTCGATACAAGTGTAAGTGTATTATGAGTGTTTGCAGCTATAGAGAAAGAGTGTACGAGAGATTGTGTGTGTTCTTATCTGATCCGATCAATCTATTTATAGTAAAAAGAAACTAACTAGCCTATAAATACGGGATATATGGAATATTCCCTTGGTGAACGTTGTAGTCCACGTCTTCCGGCTTCAACGTCCATAATCTAACTGATTTGCCCGAGTCTTGAGGAGAAGAAGTCCATTTGAACGTTAGAGACTTACACCATTTAATCTGCACGTGGGTTAATTAGTTACTACCAGGATATTGTATCAGGATGTTACCAATATCCTGATCCAGTATCCTGGTCACAATAAAACAAACAAAGTCGGGATATATGAGCAGAAAATCACCCATAACAATTGTCCCCAAAATATATCTGTTGGTATACCAATTCCAACGGATATATTTTAAAGCTTATCACTTAAATCAAGGTTATTAAGTCGAAGTGACGATTGATGTGACACGCTACAACTTCCCATGCGATATTTACTCAACACCCCCTATATCCAGCCTATAATTAGCCGAAATATTCTGCATTATGATCATCACTTCTTGAGCAAATTTCAGGTATTTTCTCTCCTTTCCTGCTTTTTCTTTACTTGAATTTCTTGTTTCTTGGTTGAAACCTTTCATGGCCTCACGAACAAGATCACGTTCAAACGAGCCAGCCCCAACCCTCGTAAGTCAAAACCTTCTTCGAGAATTGGAAAAGGAGATTTGTTCCTTCTACAATGCCGACATTGCCGCCTTGAAAGATTCCGGTGCCTTTCCTGCCGGAGTGATCATTCGTCCTTTTGATCGGGAGGTCCGATCAGACACGGTATCAAATGAGTGGGTGTGTTTTTTAGCCTATCCTTTTTCCTTGGGACTCCGGTATCCTTTTCCACCATTCATCTCCCGTTTTTTCGAACTTACCGGCCTCAGTTATGCTCAGACTATGCCGATGGTATGGCGAGTTTTAATAGTGCTAAACCAAATTAAATCTCGTCATTTCCCTGATCTGTGCGTCGAAGATCTCCCCATAGCATATCGATTGAGATCCCATGGTAATAGTCGCTTTCTTCTATTCTCCACCTCGAAGAACCCTCTAATCCTCAAGGCCACTAAGAATGAAGATCAGTGGCAACGAAAGTTCTTTTTCGTAAAAAGGGATTCTATCGACAAGGGTTTTGACCTGCAAGTTAGATGGTTGACTTCGGGTAGGATTTAGGGTTTTAGGAATATGCCCAAATATATCTTAAAACCATATCCTTGACTGACATCGTCATTTCTTGTGCAGCAAATTTCAGAGATCTAGCCCCTCCAAGCGCAGAATCGAAGCCCAGGATCAAAGAGATCTATCGACTTCCTGTTAGTGAAAGAACCTTCTCCCTGAATCTCATAAGCTCAGGTCAAAAATCAAGTTCAGAAATGTCTGGTAAGTATATGATTAGACTAATTACAGAATTCGAGTGTTTAGAGTTAAATATTTTTCCCTTTTTTATAGTGTCGGTTGTCAATCTCGAAGGCTTCCAGCTCGATGAGCTGGACAGTTACTCCAGCCTTGCGCCTGTTAAGTAAGAAACCAATCCTAAGCCAGCTGCCACACCAAAGCCTGCCGGTTTGGAAACTGTTACTGCACCCAAGGCTCCCCCAGCATCCAAGACTCGAGCCTCCAGCTCCTGTAAGAGGAAGGAAGCAGACTACCCTGCTACCCCCCATGTGTTCCCATTCGAGAACTATGGGTTTACAGAGTCCATCAAATTCATGACCGGCTTCCTTAACCAGGTTCGTATCCTTGACCTACATCCTGCACCATATGCTGGTTATAAATGTCAATAAAGGTTAATACCTGTTTCCTTGTTTTGCAGGGTCTCGAACGCCTAGTTTTCCTTTATGAAGACGCATGTGGTCTAAACACGATGCTAGAGAGTAAGCTGAAAAAGGCTGAAGCCACCATTGCGGACCAAGCAGCAATTGCCACCGCCAAATCAAAGGACTATGAAGCCAAGTACAAAGCAATGACCTAAGAGCACCAGTCTGCCATCCAGAAGATCACTCACGAGGCCCAAGCCAAGTCCGATGCTGCCCAAGTTCAACACGAGCAGGATATGGCTTCATACCGGGAGAGTCTCAAGAATTCTGTTGTCATCTCCCTCCTCCAGGCTAGACTGAAAATGGCCTATGAGACTATGGCTCTGGGCTTCGAATGTCCTTCATGGAACATCAAGGCTTGGGAGGTGAAGCTGAAAGATCTTGATGGTAATCCCGTGGAGCCTCCTGTGAAGTCTGCTGCGGAGGAGTCTGCTATGGTGGTGGATGATGTTGGTGCTTCAAAGGATGCTGGTGGCGATGTTGGGATGAATGCTGAAGGGGATGCTGGAAAGGATGCTGGAGAGAATGCTGCCGATGAAGCCATGGTTGAAGAGGGTGCTGCCCCTTAGAAGCAGCGAAGTGGGCGATGATGGATATTTGTGCCTAGGCCGAAGCCCACTTTTTTAAGTTTGATGGTTGTGGTTTGTAATCCCTGAACAATTTACTTTTCCTGTCTTTGAATAATTTACATTTCCTGCATTAAGACAATATGATGGCCAAAGGTGGATGGGTCCTGGGTTTCAGGATGAAGCCCTTGGTCATCAATCAGTATGGTTTATTTCGAACAATATAACTGTTGGAGGCGGATAGGTCTCGGTTTGAGACGAAACCTTCAACCGTTACGTAAATATGGTTAGAATAATCGTGCTTTTGGCGGATGGATCTTAGTTTGAGATGAAAGCAAAAGCACAATTTTTTGCTATGTTAATAATATAACCCCCTTTTGACCTTATCTATCATTGCCTTATTTCAATTCTTAATATGCATTGCTTATCTTAAATTTCAATGTCCCAAACTTAGTGCAATTATTTCTTATGAAAATATCTCGATCAGTATACTCGCAAATATCCTATAAAGACTTTCGTCAAATAGGGTTTTTATAACTCAAACAATTCAGATAAAGTTTTCAAAGAAAAATGACAGTTCATTTTTATTCTACAAAGTTTGTTTTGATAACACTTGTTTGACTAGAATACAGTTTTAGTTTTTAATCCAAGTATCATATCTCAAATATTCCAACCAAATATCCTGAAGCATATTCTAAAATATATTTTGAAAATATATCCTGAAAACATATCCCAATCAGGATATTCAAGCTTTTGTCAAACATAGTTTCAAAAACTTAACCAATTTAGACAAGGTTTTTTAAAGGAAAGATCATACCAGAAATAGAGCTCAACCCCATTTTCCTTCTTCGATCCTTTTGCAACCTTTCCAACGAAGATGTCCCCAGTCTGAGACACTTAGTGTACTGGGTTCGAGCTTGATCCTTTGAGCTTTGTACAACTGACTTGGTAGGAATGTCCCCTGTGTATTATGTTTTTCAATACATCAATTGCAATCGTTTGAATAATTTTTGTATTTCAAGGGATAAACCCAAAAATATACTGGAGATAAATCCTTAGTGTTCTGGGGATAAACCCATAAGTATTATGGGGAAAATCCCAAATTTTCATGCGCTGCAGGTAGGAGTGTATAAACTCCAAGACTTAGAAAGGTGAAAACCTTTAAACCTTAGAGAGTATGAAAAATACCCTTTCGTGAGAGAGGGTGATCAATCCTCATATACCTTGAGGATCCAGGATATAGCCAACAGTAACGAAATTGTCAGCCACTTTTACATGAACTGGTCCCGCCACCTTGAACTATTCCTGGATAACTTGCGCTCCAGGCGGGGTGTTTAAACCCAATTCGTGAGAAAGGTAAATGTTAGGGGAGGATTTTCTAACAATTAGTGATCCTTACTTGTTATCCTAATTAATGATCCTTACTTCTGTGACAGATAGTGATCCTCAGAAGAGCTTCAGGATCAGGATCATGGATCACCTTAAGGATCCTCATACTAACGATTGTTTGTTTGATTTTTGTATTACTTCGCAGGAGTAATAAGCATGACTTGGTCTTGGCAACGGTACTAAGGAATATTCCACGGGTATTTCGCACATGATTGACCAGAAATGGACGTTGTGGAGAACGTGGGAGCTTGGCACAAAAGTCGGATAGTTAGTTATTGTAGTTAACTTCTATTTTAAAAGGGGTAACGAGCTAGAATTTAGAGGACTTAGCCATTTTCAGCTACACACACTCATATACTCGCACACTTGAAGCTCTCGACGAACATTCATTCGTTTTCACTCACTTTTACACATTTCACGATAGTGATCCTTGTACCTAGCTCGTTACTATCCGAAGTTGTAAACATTTATTCATTTATTTGAGCTTGGTGATCGGTAGTTTCCATCACCCGGGGTTTTTTGTGCTGGAGATCAACTCTTGATCAAGGGCTTTTTCCCCGTATAAATCCTTGTGTCGTTTGTGCAATTTACATTGAAGTGATCCTTGTCATTGTTCTACATTATTAGCATCATACCCCGTAACAGAGAGTTTGGTTGCAATATCCTCATCAGATTTTTTGACCAAAACAGTTTGGCGCCCACCGTGGGGCAATTGGTGCTTCATCCTTAGAAAAATTCGCATTTCTGTGCTCATTTCAGTTCACTACAACCGAGCATATGGCTTCCTCAGCGAAGAATGCTTCAAATTTGATGCCCTCATTCACTTCTTCACAAGGCGTTCCCCCTTTGCCTCCACCACCTTCTGGATCCCAGAAGAATGCTGAGAATGCTGCGAAGAAACCAACTCCCATTTTCTCAAAACCTCCAACTTCTTCTGCTTCTTACACTCCCACTACTAGTGACATGTTTACTTTGATTTTGCAGATGAAGGATCAGATACGGCAACAGGATAAGACCAATGAAAGGATTCTCAAAGAAATCGGAGATCTTAAGAAACAAAAGAAAACGGCAGAGGATCATTCCCCACTGATGCCAAAATCTTTGAACTTTGATACTCCGGTGATTACTTCCCAGCCATCAGTGGTTCCAGATGTTCAATATGTGGGTGGACCAAAAGGAGTGCACTACGGAACAACAACAGTGACCCAGGCATCAGGTTCATATTTCCAGCCAGCGGGATCCTATCCTCAGCATATGGGATCCCTCACGAATTCAGGAGGATATTCAGGAGCGCAGCAGGTTCAAGGATCTTCCTTTGTTCCAGGATCATCCCAGGTTCAGGGATCTTCCTTTGTTCCAGGATCATCCCAGGTTCAAGGATCCTCATTTGTTCCAGGATCATCCCAGGTTCAAGGATCCTCATTTGTTCTAGGATCATCCCAGGTTCAAGGATCCTCATTTGTTCCAGGATCATCCCAGGTTCAAGGATCCTCCTTCGTTCCAGGATTATCCCAGGTTCAAGGATCCTCCTTTGTTCCAGGATCGTCCCAGTTTCAGGGATCCTTCCAGATGCCAGGATCCTTGAGGGGTTTGCAAACAGGAAGTTCAGATGTCCATGAGGGGGATTTTATTCCAATGCAGACCAATGCTTCTACTGGTCCCTCGATCATTCCAGAGCCCCAACAATATGGATTAACATCCAATCTTCCTAATCTGAATCCAATGGGAGGTAACACTTTTAATAATTCTTATACTACTAACCATGGTCTTATGCAGGATCCAGGTATCAATCATGCCATGGCCAGAGAATTGCAAAAGCTAAAGGACATGATATCAAGTGTTCCAGGAGTGGTCAAACCTATCCCGGAGATTGCAGATGGGAGCCACAAGATATCTCATTTTGCACCACCAATCTGTGATGCTGAGATACCCAAGAGGTTCCATGTGCCAACAATGAAGCTGTATGATGGTTCGACGGATCCTGAAGAACACATAGCACAATACAGGGAGAGGATGGAGATCAATCCAATTCCAGAAAGGTTAAAGGAAGCATGCCTGTGCAAGGGATTCGGATCCACTCTTACAGGATCAGCTCTCAAATGGCTGCTAAGTCTTCCTCCCTATTCTATTACCTCATTTGCTAATCTAGTTAACTTGTTTAATAATCAGTTTTCTTGTAGTAGAAAATTCGAACGATTAACTAGTGATCTATATAGGATAACCCAGGGTCATAATGAATCATTAAGGGATTACATTACCAAATTCAGTAAAGAATCTTTAGACATTCCCAACTTAGATATAGCTACGGCTGTTGAGGCCTTTAAAATGGGATTGCTTAGGGATTCGTCGTTCTATGATGATCTTGTTATGACACCATGCAGGAACTTAGATGAGGTAAGAACACGAGCACTTAGGTTCATTCGGCTAGAGGACGACAAGAGGATCCAGGAGAGGTTAGCAGGATCCTCAAAGCAGGATAAGCAAGGATCCTCATTCAGGAACAACAAGTTCAGATCCTACAACAGATCTGATAACCAGAACGTGCATTCTGTTGATCAAGAAGAGGATGATGAGGATTATCCTTCAATTTCTGAATACTGTTTTTGTGTTGATAACAATGAACTAATCCTTGTGATGCAGAACCTAGGTGATAAAGCTAGATGGCCGAGAAAAAATGATAGGCCAGCTGCAACTAAGGATAAATCAAAGTGGTGTGCATACCATGAAGATTTTGGGCATCTCATAGAAGAATGCATTGCACTAAGAAAGGAAATTGGATACTTGTTGAGCAAGGGGCATTTAAAAGAATTGTTGGGAAGAAAAAAGTCAAGGACTCAGGATCCTGAAAGGATCCCTGAGAAGGCTCCAGCCCCTCCAGCAGATGCACAAGTAATAAACTTTATTTCTGGAGGATCAGACATTTGCGGCACATCCTTCTCAGCAGCTAAAAGGCATGCAAAGGAAACTAAAATGGATAATGGAGAAAGACCTGTTTGAACATCAAGTGTCTCCGAAGGAAAAGTCATAACCTTTGATGAGGATGATCGTGTTGATATCCAGGATCCTCATCACGATGGTTTAGTTATTACTCTTTTCATTTCTAACCATTTTGTCCGCAGGATCCTTATAGACGGAGGAAGCTCAGTGAACATTATCCAGCTTGATGTTCTAAAGAAGATGGGTATTCCTGAATCGGACATCATACCAAGATCCTCCGTGCTCGTGGGATTTAGTGGCGAAACTAAGAATACCCTGGGGGACATTAAACTCCCAATATACATTGAAGGCCTACACTCTTATCAAAAATTTTGTGTTATTGACTGTTTATCTTGTTGTAATGTTATCCTTGGCAGGCCTTGGATACACGATATGAAAGCAGTCCCATCTACTTACCATCAATGTGTGAAGCTCCCTAGTCCTTGGGGAATAGTGAAGATTGATAGTGATCAGCAGGAGGCTAAGAATTGCTACACTTCATCGATGAAACCAGCCTCGAAGTCAAGGGAGCAATAGCAATCAAGGTATCCTCCAAGGGATGTCTTGGAGGCAAGAGAGCCGGATGTGGTAGAAATCCTCATGGATCCTGATGATCCTGAATCCAAAATCTATATCGGATCAGGGATCCTTGGCGAAATGAAAGAAGACCTCGTATCCTTCCTCAAAAGGAGAAAGACTACCTTTGCATGGAAACATGAAGACATGACTGGTATATCCAAAGATGTGATCACTCACAAACTCGGGATTGACAGATCCTTCAAACCAATCCATCAAAGGAGAAGAAAGTTTGCACCGGAAAGAAATGCCATTATCCAGGAAGAGGTAGAGAAATTGCTCCGGGCAGGTATGATTAGGGAGGTCAAGTATCCAAGATGGTTGGCCAATGTGGTTGTTGTTCAAAAGAAAAACGGAAAGTGGAGGGTATGTGTCGATTTTACCGATTTAAATAAGGCATGTCCCAAGGATCCTTTCCCATTACCCCACATTGACTCCATGGTGGATGCAACTGCGGGTCATGAACTGTTGACTTTTATGGATGCTTCATCTGGATTCCAACAAATCCAAATGGAACCATCCGACCAAGAGGATACAGCCTTCATGACTCCAACTGGTATATACTGCTATATTGCTATGCCGTTCGGACTAAGAAATGCAGGTGCAACATATCAAAGGCTGGTGAATATGATGTTCAAGGATCAGATTGGACAAACTATGGAGGTTTACATAGATGATATGGTGGTAAAATCCATAAAAGCTGAGGATCACCTAAGGGACCTGGAGGAAGCATTCGATATCCTTGACAAATATAACATGAAACTTAATCCTTCAAAATGTCACTTTGGTGTTAAAGCAGGTAAATTCTTAGGATATATGGTGACAAAGAGAGGCATTGAAGCTAGCCCGGAACAAATCAAAGCAATAGTGAACATCAAATCTCCGGCCAATGCTAAGGATGTTCAAAGGCTAACAGGCAGGATAGCAGCTTTGAACAGATTTATATCCAAATCCTCAGAGAAGTGCAAAGAATTCTATGATATCCTAAGGAAGAACAAGAAATTTGAGTGGACTGAGAAGCATGAGAATGCTTTAAGAGCCCTCAAAGATTACCTATCCTCAGCCCCGGCTTTGATGAAACCAGAAAAAGGCGATGTGTTATCCTTGTATCTTGCAGTATCCTCAAAAGCAGTAAGTGCGGTCCTTGTTAAGGATCATGAAGGTACACAACATCCTGTCTATTATGTAAGTAAAAGTTTACTTGATGCCGAATCCAGGTATTCACACCTTGAAAAGCTTATTCTTGCATTAATAATGGCATCTACTAAGTTGAGACATTATTTTGAAACTCATGTTATTGTTGTTAAAACTAATTTTCCAATTAAGAATGTCCTCAGGAAACCAGAGATGTCAGGAAGGATGGCTAAGTGGGCAGTGAAGCTAAGCGCATATGATATAAGATATGAGCCTAGGACAGCCATCAAATCCCAAGCATTAGCTGACTTTGTGGCTGATTTCAGTAGTGATTTACAAAAAGAAGCTGAGTTAGAAGTCCAGCAGCTAGAGGAGACCAAGGATCCTTGGATACTCTATACTGATGGATCCTCAAATGTCAAAGGCACAGGGCTTGGAATACTACTAAAATCGCCACAGGGGGACATAATACCCCACTCTATAGCTTGTGAGTTCCAAACCACTAACAATG
The DNA here is from genome assembly GCA_030545235.1 of Helianthus tuberosus. Classification (NCBI taxonomy): domain Eukaryota; kingdom Viridiplantae; phylum Streptophyta; class Magnoliopsida; order Asterales; family Asteraceae; genus Helianthus; species Helianthus tuberosus. Next base: position 177,436,654 of record CM060423.1, read on the forward strand.
AGGCTGAATATGAAGCCCTAATTGCTGGTTTGCAAATTGCTAAGCATATGGGGATCAGGTATCTTGAGGTACATGTAGATTCATTGTTAATTACAAACCACTTTAATGGATCCTACGCTGTTAAAGGTGAAAAGCTAACCAAATATTTAGAGATAGTCAAAAGTTTGGCACTCTCTTTTGTTTCCTTTAGTTTGACGCAGGTACCAAGGGAAGAAAATACAGAGGCTGATGCATTGGCTAACTTAGGATCATCCTTGAAGATCCCGGAGGATATCAAGATCCCTATTATCCATATCCTGACCCCGGCTATCGAGGATCACGAGGCTATGGAGATAGGAAATGATTATGCAATTATCCCTTGTGAGGATACTCAATCCCATTCAGGATCAGGATCATGGATCTCACCAATTATGAGATACTTACAACATGGAGAGATTCCTACAGGAGAAAACCCTAGGGCTTTCAAATCTAAGGTATCTCAATTCACAATTTTAAATAGTATGTTGTATAGACGATCTCTTGCAGGACCATACTTGAGATGCATTGAGGATCCTGAAATCCAAGAAGTTTTAAAAGACTTCCATGAAGGAGATTGTGGAAACCACACTGGGGGCAGGGCGTTATTCTCAAGGATCCTGAGGACAGGATACTACTGGCCAACCATGAAGAGAGATGCTGTGGAGTATGCTAAAAGATGTGATCCTTGTCAGAGACACAGCAATATCCTTCATCAACCAGCTGAATTATTGCATCCTATATCCTCCTCTTGGCCATTTATGAGATGGGGTATGGATATAGTTGGTAAGCTCCCTAAGGCACCTGGTGGAAAAGTATTCGTGTTAGCTATGACTGATTACTTCTCCAAGTGGATAGAGGCTGAAGCTTTTGCCCAAGTCAGAGAAAAGGAAGTTATATCCTTCATTAAAAGAAATATTATAACTAGATTTGGAATTCCTTCTGAGATTATATGTGATAATGGTTCCCAATTTATTGGGGGCAGAACCACTAACTTTTGTGACAGCTGGGGGATTAAGATGATAACATCAACACCAGTCCACCCACAAGCTAATGGTCAGGCAGAATCATCCAACAAGATCATCATCAACAATTTGAAGAAGAAGCTTGGATCCAAGAAAGGGAAATGGGCAAAAGAACTACCCTATGTGCTTTGGGCTGATAGGACAACCCCTAAAAATGCTACTGGTCAAACGCCATTCTCTTTGGTATTTGGGGCAGAATCAGTGATCCCAACAGAAATGGTGGTTCCAACTGCTAGAATAAGTACCCGTGATCCTGAGGAGAATGATGAGAACTTGGCTCAAGACCTGGATACTATTGAAGAAATCAGGGATATGGCTAGGATAAGGAAGGCCAGTTATCAGCAAAGAATGGCTGGTGCTTACAACAAAAATGTCAGGATCAGGAGGTTTCAAGTTGGAGATATGGTATTAAGGAAAGCATTTCAGAATACCACCAATCCTGCTGATGGAAAATTGGCTCCAAAATGGGAAGGCCCTTATTTGATTGAAGCTGAAGCAGGAAAGGGGGCATATAGATTGCTAACCATGGAAGGTGATTTGCTACCAAGAGCTTGGAATGCCGTCCACTTGAAGAAATATTTCATGTGAGCAGGATCCTCATGACACAGATGATCCTCACGATAGGGATATCCTTAAAGGATCCTCAAAGTATCGGTGATCCTTACTTAGGTATCCTTAGCATAACATTGGTTATCCGCTGAAGCAATCCGTTCCTTGGGTTTAACCCCAGTTATTTGGGCTTGACCCCAGTTCCGCCTGTAGCGCATGATGATCCTGGTATAGTTCAAGGCAGTGGGACCAGTACTCGCTTTAGGGGCTGATAATTCCATTGTACTGGCTATGCCTAGGATCCTACGTATAATGGTAGACGTACCATACATCCGTTCCTAAGGTTTCTAACGTTTTCACGTTAGCTAAGGTTTCTAACGTTTTCACGTTAGCTAAGGTTTTGGCATTTTCATGTCACTAAGTTTGGATAGTCGCCAGTTAGGGCCATACTCCAGTTTACATACGATCCTTGGGCTTGTCCCCAGTTATCCTTGGGCTTGTCCCCAGTTATCCTTGGGCTTGTCCCCAGTTATCCTTGGGCTTGTCCCCAGTTGCTAACTCTTTTCTTATGTTGGCTTAGTCCCAAGTTATGCTCTATTTCAGGATCTTGAAGATAGGCAACTAGGGATCCTTGATCCTTACTTTATTCTAAGGTTTATCTTATAGTTATCCTTATTATGGTTAGGATCCTAACTTGGATCCTCAGGTATGATCCTTAACTATTAATAATTCCATTCATTATTTATAACCCTTATACTTGACAACTGAACTTGTGATTCTTAAACCATATCACTTTTTAGAACTTATCGGTTATGGGATATGTGATCCTTGATCATATCCTAAACTTTTTGGATATCTTTTTTAATTTTTCAAGGCTTGGTAAGTATAAACAGAATGAACATTACAACAGTTGGAAAGTAAGATATTAAAAAGGATAACAACACAAGATAAGCGACAAAAGGTTAAGATTTTATTTATTAACAAAAGACTAACCCTTAAAAGGTTGTCAAAATTACCTACCCGAGCATCTACCAGCAAAACGTGGCCCGTCCGCTGGGGTAGGTAAAGGGTGTCCATGATAATAAGTTCAAAAGTAGTGCAGGAATATAAAGGCAGCAGGATCACAATGGGTTCATCCCCCAAACAGAGGATCCCTCCACCAATTGCAATCCTGCCTATTGTCCAAAGGATCATACATGATCCTTAATCCTAAAAAACTATTGTTCGAGTACAAACCATCAAATTGTTCGACATCACAACCACAAAAAGTTACTACCAAATTTAAAAATTGGGCTCCGGATGCGTCTAAGAATGTCCATCATCGCCCAATCATGCAGCCTAAACCTTCGCTGCATTACCACCTCTAGCTCCACTTGTTTCACCACCTTCACCCTTACCTCCAGCCTCAATCGTCAGGATCTCTTCAACCTCCTCAGCTTCTTCATCGTCCAGTTCAGCCAGCCTTGCCTTCCAGCCTTCAACATCCCAGGTGCTCTTGTCAAAAGCAGGATCCTGAGCTTCCAAGGCCATTTGCAGCTTGGTCTTGTACATTGTTATGGCGGCAGAGACTTTGGCGTCTTCGGTGATCTCACGCTTCTCATAGTCAACATTGATCAGCACCTTGGCCGTCTCCTGCTTGGCATCCCGGACTTCCTTCTGAAGATCAGCAATTGCAAGGTCCTTAAGCACTGCAACCTGCTGGAGGTCGGCAATCTTCCTATCCTGATCCTCAACGTGGCCAACATAATCCTCAATCTCAGAGAATTTCTGCAAAAGGGATAAGAGATAAGGTCAGAACTAAGTGATCCTCAAATCAGCAGGATATATCAGCAGGATATATCAGCAGGATATGTCAGCAAGATATATCAGCAGGATATATCAGCAGGATATGTCAACAGGATATACGAGCAGAGACAGAGATCCTTACCTCATTGAAGTACTCGAGGAATTGGTGGCGGATCAGAGGCAGACCCTGCAGATCCTCAGCTTTAGAGGCTTTTCTCTTCTTGATTGCCTTTCCTTTAAGGGGTGCCTTGGGGACCGAAGCTGTCGGACTGGTAGGAGCTTTTCTCTTGGAGGATCTGACAGTAGTGAGATCAGTGACATTGAACTTAGAAGCAGACTTGGTGGATTTTCCAGCACCTACACAACCAAAACAAGATAAGTATCTTTTCTTAATTTATATTTTACTATTTATTTAAATTTTAAACAAGGATACTTACTTGTCATCGTGACAGAGCCTGAGGATACCTCCTGTGAATCTTGGGTTGTTGTCTTGAAAGATCTTGTCTCAGAATCAAGTTTCTTGAAAGCAAGGAGCCTCTCCTTAGCAGCAGGGGACAATCTAAGGTGTGAGACGGTGATAGCTGCATAACAAGAAAGCAAAAATATAAGTGATCCTTACATCAAAAGAAAGTTTCTGGTGATCCTTCTCAGGATCCTCCACCCTACCATGGGTAGCCCATTTCTTGGGTAGATCCTTTCCATCCTCAATAGAATCTCTCTTGATAAAAAAGAAACGCCGCTTCCAATTAGCATCGTTCTTGGTGGCTTTGAAGATCGGGTGTTCCTCACCGGGCTTACGTTTAAACAAATAGCGATGAGAACCAAAAGTGGTGAGATCATACAGCTCTCCCAGCTCTGACATTCCTAGGTATATTCCTTCCTGCTCGATGATCCTTTCAAGGGTGTATAAAACCCTCCAAATCATCGGCATGGCTTGAATATAAGAGATGCCGGTTAGGGAAAAGAAAGATTGGGTGAAGGCTGGAAAAGGATATGTATAGCCTATGGTGAACGGAGTGACGGGGAAAGCAACCCACTTGTCGGAGATATGATCACTCAGGGCATTGGGGTCAAAAGGTCTAAATTCGGTGTTCGCCGGGAAGCAGTGGCGGATCCTATCGATCTGAGCATCATTGAAACAGCAGCGTTCTTTAATGGAATCTTCGATGATCCCCTGGCTTTTCGGAGGGCTGTTCTTCGGGTGATCCTTAGCTGGGGAATTTCGGAGCAACATCTTTGATGAATTGATGGAAAGAAATGAAAACAGAGCAAGAGAGGGAAGAAGATGAAGAGAGAGTACCTGATACTCTTCGGAATGCAGTTATAAAGGGAGTCTCTCTGAAAATTTAAATGCATTTGATCCTATCTCTATCTCCTATTTATAATCATGATCGTGCAGGGTTGTCACTTCTGTGACGTCACTATTGCAACGGATAGTTCAACAATAACGGCTATATTTACGATAGTTAGTTGCAGATAAGATCAGGAAAACATAACTCGCTCATTTTTACATATCACTCCTTATATTTTGGGGGCAATTGTTAGGGGAGGATTTTCTAACAATTAGTGATCCTTACTTGTTATCCTAATTAATGATCCTTACTTCTGTGACAGATAGTGATCCTCAGAAGAGCTTCAGGATCAGGATCATGGATCACCTTAAGGATCCTCATACTAACGATTGTTTGTTTGATTTTTGTATTACTTCGCAGGAGTAATAAGCATGACTTGGTCTTGGCAACGGTACTAAGGAATATTCCACGGGTATTTCGCACATGATTGACCAGAAATGGACGTTGTGGAGAACGTGGGAGCTTGGCACAAAAGTCGGATAGTTAGTTATTGTAGTTAACTTCTATTTTAAAAGGGGTAACGAGCTAGAATTTAGAGGACTTAGCCATTTTCAGCTACACACACTCATATACTCGCACACTTGAAGCTCTCGACGAACATTCATTCGTTTTCACTCACTTTTACACATTTCACGATAGTGATCCTTGTACCTAGCTCGTTACTATCCGAAGTTGTAAACATTTATTCATTTATTTGAGCTTGGTGATCGGTAGTTTCCATCACCCGGGGTTTTTTGTGCCGGAGATCAACTCTTGATCAAGGGCTTTTTCCCCGTATAAATCCTTGTGTCGTTTGTGCAATTTACATTGAAGTGATCCTTGTCATTGTTCTACATTATTAGCATCATACCCCGTAACAGAGAGTTTGGTTGCAATATCCTCATCAGATTTTTTGACCAAAACAGTAAATACCTTTAAACCTGTGAAGGGATCAGGATCTCTTAAACGTGAGAGAGGGGGCCAATCCTCTAATATTTCGAAGTATCCTGAGTGTGTATCCTGGAGCTATATCCCGAAGCAGACACTGCAAAACAACTGTAAACTAAGGTGGGTGCTAGCCTGGCTAACACCCCTCCGATGCTTAAGTCAGTATTGGGTTCAATAGAATAAACAATATTAAATATATTAAAAGAGATAAAATTCATACCATTCCGAGTTAGAAATTAAATTCTAAACTCACTTGAAATAGAGCTTTAGGTGTATAGCATTCCAGGATCTTGGTAGCATATCCCCCTCCATATTCTTGAGTCGGTATGCTCCTTTCCCTGATTCTGATTCAATCTCATAGGGTCCTTCCCACTTCTGAGCCAACTTTCCATCAGCAGGATTAGTAGTATTCTAAAAAGCCTTTATTAATACCCAATCTCCAACCTGAAGCCTTCTAGTCCTTATATTTTTGTTATATGCTCTGGATATCCTCTGTTGATATGCCGCCATCCTTAGCTTTGCCGCATCTCTTGTCTCATCAATAGTATCCAATTCCTGGCATAGGGCTTCAGGATTCTACTCAGGATTCCAGAGATTGGATCTCGCCGTAGGTATCACCATTTCTGTTGGGATTACTGCTTCTGCTCCAAATACTAAGGAAAATGGGGTTTGGCCAGTTGCACTTTTTACTGCCGTTCTATCAGCCCATAAAACAAAGGGTAATTCTTCTGCCCATCTCCCCTTCTTAGCTCCAAGTATTTTCTTTAAATTGTTGACAATTATCTTGTTTGAGGATTCTGCTTGTCCATTTGCTTGAGGATGTGCCGGTGTAGATGTGATCATTTTAATTCCCAAACTCTTGCAAAAGTCAGTAGTCCTCTTACTTATAAATGGAGAACCATTGTCACAAATTATCTCAGCTGGTACTCCAAATCTAGTCAGGATATTCCTTTTAATGAAGGATACTACTTCTTAGTCTCTAACTTGAACAAATGCTTCAGCTTCAACCCACTTAGAGAAATAATCAGTCATTGCCAGCATGAAGACTTTTCCTCCTGGAGCCTTTGGCAATTTTCCTACTATATCCATTCCCCACTTCATGAATGGCCAAGGGGAAGCGATAGGGTAAAGTGGCTCAGCAGGTTGATGTAATATATTAATGTGTCTTTGACATGCATCACATCTTCGAGCATCTTTCCTCATCGTTGGCCAATAGTATCCTATTCTTAATACATTCGAGAATAACGACCTGCCCCCAGTATGGTTACCACAATCCCCTTCGTGTATATCCTGAAGCACTTCTTTGGTTTCGGGATACTCCAAGCACCTCAGGTATGGTCCTGCAAGAGATTTCTTATACAAAACATTATTTATAATAGTGAATTGTGATACCTTCATTCTAAAGGCCTTAGGATTTTCATCCTTTGGGATGTGTCCTTCCTTGAGATATCTCATGATTGGAGCCGTCCAGGACTTAGGATCCTCCTCGGGATACTCATCATCAGGATCCTGAATACTTACTATTTCCTTATCCTGAGATTTAAGAGGATCCGTCGCAGGATACATGATATGTAATATTAGTATTTGGGTTCCCTCCGGTATCCTGACTGATGATCCTAGATTTGCCAAGGCATCGGCTTCAGCATTATCCTCTCTTGGTACCTGTTCAAGTGTAAAAATATCGAAATATCCTGCTAATTTTTTAAGAATTTCGAGATACTCGATCAACTTTTCACCTTTAACTGCATAGGTCCCATTAAAATGATTAGTAATTAACAAGGAAACAACAAATACTTGTAAACCCTTGATATTCATGCTCTTAGCCAATTCTAATCCCGCAATTATTATTGGTGGCAGGAAACTCACATCTAATAGCCTGGGGTAATATGTCCCCTGTGGCGATTTTAGTAGTATACCCAAACCTACACCTCTTACATTAGATACACCATCAGTATATAATGTCGAGGATTCTACATTTTCTCCTAGCTGTTGTACTTCTAGATCTAATTCACTTTGAATATCACTACTGAAATCAGCCACAAAGTCAGCTAGAGCCTGAGACTTTATGGCATTTCTAGGTTCATATATTAGATCATAGGCACTTAATTTCACTGACCACTTAGCCATCCTACCTGACATCCCGGGTTTCCTAAGCACATTTTTAACAGGATAATTAGTTTTAACATGAATCCTATGTGTCTCAAAATAATGTCTAAGTTTTGTTGACGCCATAACTAGGGCTAATATCAATTTTTCTAAATGAGAATATCTAGTTTCAGCATCTAATAAACTTTTACTAACATAATAGACAGGATACTGCTGACCTTCATGATCCTTTACAAGGACAGCACTTATTGCATTCCCTGATACTGCAAGATACAGGGATAATGGTTCACCATCCCCAGGCTTCATCAATAGAGGTGCGGTTGAAAGATACTGCTTTAAATCCTGCAAGGCTGCTTCATGCTTCTCTCCCCATTCGAATTTCTTATTCTTCTTCAGGATATCATAAAATTCCTTGCATTTTTCCGAGGATCTTGAGATAAATCTGTTTAATGTTGCTACTCGCCCTGTTAATCTTTGAACATCTTTCATATTTGAAGGTGACTTGATATCCAAGATAGCTTTAATCTGCTCCGGGTTTGCTTTTATCCCCCTTTTCGTCACCATGTATCCTAGAAACTTTCCTGCTCCCACTCCAAAATGGCATTTGGCAGGATTTAGTTTCATGTTGTATTGGTCCAGGATATCGAATGCTCCCTTAATATCCTGGAGGTGATCCTCATTTTTTTAGATTTTACTACCATGTCATCGATGTACACCTCCATGGTGTCCCCCAACTTGTCTTTAAACATCATGTTCACTAATCTTTGGTACGTTGCACCTGCATTTTTTAAACCAAAAGGCATAGCAGTATAACAATAAATACATGTTGGTGTCATGAAAGCAGTATCCTCCTGGTCTGAAGGTTCAATTTGGATCTGCTGGAATCCTGAGGATGCATCCATGAAGGTTAACATCTCATGGCCGGCAGTAGCATCTACCATTGAATCGATATGAGGAAGAGGAAATGGGTCTTTGGGACAAGCTTTGTTCAAGTCTGTGTAATCTACACAAACTCTCCATTTCCCATTTTTCTTCTGCACCACAACTACATTTGCTAGCCACCTTGGAAATTTGACCTCCCTGATCATTTTAGATTTCAATAACCTCTCTACCTCTTCCTGAATAATCATATTTCGTTCCGGAGCAAACTTCCTTCTCTTTTGTTGGACAGGTTTGAATGACCTGTCAATACCAAGCTTATGAGTTATAACATCCTTGGAAATACCTGTCTTATCCTCGTGCTTCCAAGCGAATGTTGACATCCTGCATTTCAAAAAGTTAGTCAATTGGTCTTCAATATCCTGAGCGATATTGGTTCCTACGAGCACCGAGATATCTGGATTATCCTGATCCAGGATAATCTTCTTTACATCCTGTTCTGAAGCCTCCACGATATCCTGGGCTCGCATCTTTAATTGCTATGCTGCACTAGGTTTGGTTAAGGATTTCATCAAGGATGAGTAACACTCCTTTACCTCCTGTTGATCACTATCCACCTTGACTACCCCCCAAGGAGTAGGGATCTTGATGCATTGATGATAGGTTGACGGCACAGCTTTCATATCATGGATACACGGCCTACCTAATATAATATTATAGCAGGATAAGGAGTCCATCACACAAAAGCATTGCATTGAGTTGACCCCTTCAACATATACTGGTAACTTTATTTCTCCCACGGTATTCCTAGCTTCCCCACTGAACCCAACGAGCACAGTGGATTTTGAAGTAATATCCATCGGGGATACATTCATCCTCTTCAACATCTCCAGCTGAATTATATTAACGGAGCTGCCGTTATCCACCAGTATCCTGCGCACAAAATGGTTAGCAACATATAAAGTTATTACCAAAGCATCATGGTGAGGATCTTGGACAGTATCCCTGTCATCACTATCGAACGTGATCACTTTATCAGTCGTCAGGGTCGACATCTTGGTTGGTTTATCCCCCCTTTCTACCTTGGCTTCCTTTGCGTGTCTTTTTGCTGCAGAATATGATGTCCCACAAATGTCGGATCCTCCTGAAATGAACTTGATTATCTTGGCATCCGCAGGAGGTGATGCTGCTCGTTTAGGATCCTTCTCAGTATCCTGACCCTTATTCTTCTTTCTTCCCAGGAGATCCTTCAGATATCCCTTGCTCAAGAGATAGCTTATTTCTTTCCTTAGAGCAATGCAATCCTCAGTAACATGTCCAAAATCCTCATGGAAGGCACACCACTTAGATTTATCCTTCCAATCAGCTTTCTGTTGGTTCTTCCTAGGCCACCTTGCTTTGTCTCCTAAGCCCTGCATAGCATACATCAGTTCAGGTATATTAACAGAAAAACAATATTCTGATAACTCAGGATACTCCTCAGGATTATTGTCTTCAACAGCATTCACTTTCTTGCTGTCATTCCTGCCATATGGCTTAGAGCGGTATGGCTTGTACGAGGATGCTGACTTCCTGTTGGTTGATTCATAGGATGAAGATGAATTCATCCTCTCTTGCATCTTCTTGTCATCTTCCAGCCGAATATATCTTAAAGCCCTTTTCCGAGCTTCATCCAGGTTCCTGCAGGGATTCATTACAAGATCCTGGTAAAATTGAGAATCTTTTTGCAACCCCATCTTGAAAGCCTGCACAACTGTTGCAACATCAAGATGTGGAATATCTAAGGATTCACGGCTAAACTTGTTCACATAATCTCTTAAGGATTCCTGAGGTCCTTGAGTTATCCTGTAGAGATCACTTGTTAGTTTTTCAAAACTTCGACTGCAAGAAAATTGACTGTTAAATAAATTGACTAAGTGAGCAAATGATGTAATTGAATGAGGAGGAACGTTTAAGAGCCATTTTAAGGCTGATCCTGTTAAGGTAGAACCAAAACCTTTGCATAGGCATGCTTCCTTGAGATCCGGAGGGATAGGATTGATTTCCATCCTTTCCCTATATTGGGCAATATGCTCTTCAGGATCCGTAGTTCCGTCATAGAGCTTCATGTTGGGGGTCTGAAATCTTTATGGGATTTCAGCATCACAAATAGGATATGCAAACCAGGATATCCTGTAGCTGTCTTGGGATACTTCTGGGATTGGTTGGACCACCCCAGGTACACTGGATATCATATCCTTCAATTTCTGAAGCTCCCTAGAAAATGCTGATGTCATACCTGCATCCTGCAAAGATCCAATACCTTTAGTAGCAAGAGTATTATTATTATTAGATACGTTACCAGTCTGAGGATTCTGGCCATATCCTGAAGCATATCCTGAGCTTCTCACAGTTGACACCCTGACTGAAGAGGGTATCTCAGGAGTATGATTCTGGGAATGGCTAGGCACAATATTCCCCCTGTTATCCTCAATATATACTGTAGAACTGAAGTTCAAAGCTCTGGGTTGCAAGAGAGTGACAGTATCCCCAGCAGGCCTGCTTGAGCTGGATTTCAAGAGTTGTATCTCTCTTATCAGCATTTGGTTGGTCTCCTGCTGTTGCCTCATCTGTTCCTGTACACTACCAAATAAAGTTAGAATTTCTTCATTAGAGGCCAAAACAGGACCAGATCCCTGAATATTGCGAGCAGGGATAACATCCCGAGCCACATGAATCTCAGTTCCTTGTGAAGAGGCTTGCGTTCTCGGAGGAGGTGGTGGAAGCACCGAAACAATTGTTGCAGAGGTTGTAGCAGACATGGTGGAAGGGCTCATGTTTGATCTCGAAGCCATTGAAAATAGTGTAGCAAAAAGTTTTGAAAATAGAAAATCAAGTAATGATTTTGCAAAAGCTTTTAGTAGAAATAGCACCACTTGCCCCACGGTGGGCGCCAAATTGTTTTGGTCAAAAATTACCGAAGCAATTAAGTGATCAAATTAGTTAAGTGAGGTAGTGTGCTAAGAATGTGTGTTGAAAATATACTAATTAAGTTGTTTGCAAAAACAATTATCAGGATACGGCTCAGGATATCGAGTTGTATCTATGATCAAACAATGAGCGAAAATGTAAAGGGTGACACGGGATATACGAGGAAAGCCCTTGATCAATCTAGATCGCCGGCACAAAACCTCGGGAGCTGACAATCGCAGCTGCCTTGTTCTTCTTATTACTTCAAATGTCAGGATACAGTGCAGGATATGATGCGGATCGACTAAGTGTTACAATGTGAATTCGAAACAAGTGTAAGTGTATTGTGAGTGTTTGCAGCTAGAGAGAAAGAGTGTACAAGAGATTGTGTGTGTTCTTATCTGATCCGATCAATCTATTTATAGTAAAAAGAAACTAACTAACTAGCTTATAAATCCGGGATATATGGAATATTTCCTTGGTGAACGTTGTAGTCCACGTCTTCCGGCTTCAACGTCCATAATCTAACTGATTTGCCCGAGTCTTGAGGAGAAGAAGTCTATTTGAACGTTAGAGACTTACACCATTTAATTTGCACGTGGGTTAATTATAGTTACTACCAGGATATTGTATCAGGATGTTACCAATATCCTGATCTAGTATCATGGTCACAATAAAACAAACAAAGTCAGAATATTAGTCGGGATATATGAGCAGAAAATCACCCATAACAATAGTTATGATTATGCCGAAAGATATGCAGTTGGCTAGGAGGATTAGAGGGGAGAAAGCTTAGGGATGTGAAATTGTTTTTGGTTGGGTAAAAAATTAGAAAGCTGTTATTGTATGGTGTGCAGATTGGAGTTCTTGTTGACTTTGTTTCATTCTGAGAATGTTTATTACTTTTTATTTATAAAATACAAAGATTGATACTAATAACATACAAAGATTGATACTAATAGATTCACCAAGCTATTTGGTTCCTTCAATCCGGTTTTATGGTTTTGTATTTGCTTTAATATTGTGTTCCAAAGAAATTATTGAAACTACTGATTTTTTTTTCAGAACGAGCTTAACTGATGAGTGATGAGTGTAGAGAAAAGTTAGGGGTGAAGAAACCAACCATTACACAATTGAATTTGATTTGGATGAAAAAGGGGATGAATGATAAATGGGGAGTGATATTGGTGAATTTACATAAATGCCTCTCATGGGAGGGGCATATCACTAGTTTTTAATCAAGTAAATGAATGGGTTTAGTGATGTGGATCAAAATGGTTAAAAAAAAGTTGAGGCTTAGATGTAAAAAGATTCTTTTTGGGTTGATAGGGTTAAAGTGACACAATCATAGGGGCTAAAATAACAATTTACTCTTTTCGTTTTAAGTTTAGGTTTTATTTTTTAATGTAATTTCACTATATATATTGAATATTATTTAATAAAAAAAGGGATCACTTACACCTCAGGCCCATCACTTAGACCGTGGGGTATGGTAGGGCGGGGGTTTGGGACATGGGTTGACACGTGGAGTTCGACCCCCCCCCCCCCCCCAAAAAAAAAAAATAGAATTACAAAATACACACAACATTTAAAAAAAAGCCTAAATTTTTATTAAAATTTCCTAAACATTACAAAATTCTACAAAAAAAGGATTACAAAAAAAAAAAAAAAAAAAAAAAAAAAAAAAAAAAAAAACCCTAAAGCGTTAGGTAGATTTCGAAAAGGGCGAGCTTGTCAAACGGCTTCCGCTCCTTGCCCCGGAACTCAATGTTGGCCACCGCCACCCGGTCTTCGTGACTTATCTCACCGTCCGGGACGCTGTCTTAGTAGGCTTTAAAAAGATCGAGTTTCGGTCGTAGCTCGTGCCACTTGTGTTGCCACGCGTTTAAATTGTGCCGGTCGTTTCCCATGTTGTGCCGATAGCTAGCGAAAGCTTCCGGCCAGTAACGGGTCTCACCGGGTTGGCGGCCCTTCATCGCGTCCACGACGCTCGTGACAAGGGCTAGCTCTTCCTCGTGCGTCCAAGAGGCCATCGATCAAGTGTTTGTGGGTAGCGGTTCGGGTAGGTGACTTGGGTTGGGGTAGTGATGGGGACAGCCGGTGGGGTTGTGGGTTATATAGCGATGTGGACATTTGGGTGGGTGAACCGTTTGGCTTGGCCAACGGTTATATTTTAAAATTTAAACATGGCCCGCTATGCCCTAGCCAATAAGAGCCGGCCACATAGGATCGCTAGGCATGCCCAACGCCCGGCCTTAAACTCCCGCCCAAGGGGCCACGCCCAAACCCAAGCCCACCCGGGGTGGTGACTTGGGCGTTTCTCTCCAACCCACGCCCCAACCCCGTCCCATACCCCATAGTCTTAGGTGACATGATGGCCCCCAATGACGTGGCCGCCTACGTAAAGGTCCATCATCAAGTGATGGTCCTCCTCCGCACCCACTAGCCTACGTGTCTAAAATAAGAATAGTAATATCATGATCAACTAGAAAAAAAATAACGAAAAGTCACTTTTGCTTGTTTATCTAGTTGCATCATTCATTAACTACATATAATTATATTCTTTACTAGGTTAGTTATCTGTGTAGTACATAACTACATAAAATATTAAATAAATAAATGCAAAATTGCAAATATAATTAATACTTACAAAATAAAAAATATAAAAGTAATTCATAACTCTCTAGATATTTATTTGTATACACATTTGTTGATTTAACCACCATCTCTATCTAATATTAGTAGTTTAACTTCGTCTTTGCTTTTAACTTTTGACAATACCACATACAATTATCAAAGTGTAAAAACCGGATATTTTATAAACAAACCAACTCTAGATAACAATTGTCCCTGGTTTTTATTAATAGTCTTTGCAAAACATACTGATAATGGAAATTTTCTTCTTTAAAACTTGAAATGAATCCTTTTATCTAAAGGTATCAAACTAAGGCTAAAGGGTGTGGGGGTTATGGTTGGGACATGATTCACCACGTAGGAACATGAATGGAAGGTTACACCATCCCCTTGCTTGATCAACTATGGTTTGAATGGATTAAACCATGGTCCTCCTTTCCATTTTTCAATAAATAATTTCTTTTTTCTTTACACAAAGTTAAATTAAAATAAATTAGAGGATAGTGGTTTGGTTTATGACCACACCCTTAGGGTATCACTACAAAAAAAATGCCATCTTGTGGCATGCAAAAAGTGCCACTGAAAAACAAGAAAGTGCCACTAAAGAACCTTGTAAGAATGGGCGGCACACAAAAAAAGTGCCACAAGAAGCGCTGACGCTAAAGCCTTTTAGTGGCACTTTTTCAATGTATCGCACAAAGTTTTTAGGCTTTTAGTGGCACTTTTTTATCTGCCAGTACAAACTTTTGAGCTTTTTGGCACATATTTTTTGCCACAAAATCACATCAAATTAAATGCCATTGACGTTTATCATATTAATTTTAATTAATTACAATTATCATTTGTTTACATTATAAAATAAAAACAAAATTGTAAAATGTAGAAATTATAACTTCAATTAAAAGTTCAGTCAATCTTCCAAAGATTCCAAATGTCTAATAAGTGTAGATCTAAGTCTAATGATCAAACATATAACCCAAATAAACTAACAAGTGTATGAATAAAAACTCAAAACTTCATTGTGTTCATGAATCTCTTTCATAATCTTCATGCGAGTTAAATAATCATCGTGTTAACGTTTTCTTAGTAGTCATACTTCCACTTCATAGTTCCCAGCACTTACTACTTATTGTCGCTACATCAGCCAACTGACTATACTCGACCTGAAATTTCACAATTCATGTTAAATTGATTAGATCTGATAAACATAGCTATCAAAGATGTAAGAGCAGTTAATAAAAGGCAAACTTACTTCTTTTGACATCACTTTAAGCTCTTCAGCCAAAAGATTGGGTGGTTTATTCAATACCCCTGGTTGTCGGAATTGCCATCACCTAACAACAAAAGAGTTCATGATGAGAATGTTTACCCTTCAGTTTATAATGAGTCGAACTGAGTTATCTTCTGTCTTAGACAGGTCAATTGATGAACGAAAACATTGCTAAAAATATGGTGAAAGGGTCAAAAGGGTCAAAAGATGCCCAAAGTATATTCTTTAAGCATGCAATCTCTATTTTTTGTACCGATGTAGTTTTTTAATCAACTAAAATCTGCTAACTAGAAGTTACACCTCTAGATGGAGTAATAGAACACACACATACCTGTAAACATGGTAGGCTCTTAATATCTTGTTTGGTAAAAAAGCCACCCTAGAGAAAATGCATAAGTGAATTAAAGTTAATACAACACACCTTCAAATTTGTAGCATATATAAGATGAGTAACCTTGGTTGCAATCAGCGGTTTCAAAACTTGTGCCCCCATCAATTCAACCATGCTCTGAAATATAGCACATAACAAAAGTTTCATATGATGTAAATCCATTATCTTGTATAATAAGAAAGTTTGCAGTAATAATAGCAGATTGAAAATACTGGAAACATTTGAAATTATGTGAAGAAATTATAATGATGGATTATAAAATATATAATATTGCTTGTTAAAAGCTACTCACCTCTTATCTTGGGTCCCATCCCATGGATAATTTGCAACAAGTGCTCCCTGGGAAATTAAAAAAAAAAGTATATTTTAAAATACTTGTCATGCAAATAGGCTATATAATATATGGATACAGTGGCCAGTAAAGTTATTCAAAGTTTCAGATTGATTACCCCATGAAGACTACCAGAGGCTGTGAAACGTATCTTTTTTATCCAATTCATGATCGCTTTTGTCTCAGGTTGTCTTTCTGTGAGATCATCATTCATTTGAAAAAACTGCATGTAATGTCAGTTTAGTGCTTTCAACAGTCAAGTACATCAACCAAAGGAAGATATCATAAAATGAAAGTGACAAAATAAATGTCACCCTTCAAACTCTCATGGAGTAAAAAACAGTTGGAGATTCCAACAGAATTGTAACCGAAACATTGCATCTTACAAACAAATATTGGAAGGAGCCAAGGATAAAATACCTGGTCTGGAAAATCACGATTGAGATCAACGTTGTTTGCGTTACCACGCCGCCTCAGTAAAAACCCGTCAGGATTCATGGACTCATGGATGTGAAGGTGCACATTATCTACAATAAGTGTCGCCTTCATTGACCATTTACTCGTAGGTCAGAGTGAGTCAAAACTGGAAATAGGCTATACAGATCACATGTTTTATGATAGTTTGGGTATAAAAGATGAAAGGCTACTAGAGATAGAGGGATGCACTAATAATTAAAAGCGGAAAACGTTACCAAGGGATCCTTCATATAATTGTCACACAGCCAACTTGCTAGACGTAAGAGAAGTTCACGGCCAACAGGTTCATCTCTATGCGCATTCCCGATAAACTACAGTATCCAATATACGAATCAATTAATATTAATATGTTGCAATTTAATTGATACAAAATGTGAAAATACTGATTTATTAACCTTAAAAGCGGGTTTAGCCTCTTCCTTCCCAGGCTTGTTAGACATTCGATCGCCCACTGCGTTAAATAAAACAGAATAAAGTTTGTGGATATTTAACTCTGGTGATTATTAAAAGCAAAAAAAAAGAGAGTAATAACTGTTTTCCCGCAGCCAAACGCACCAGGAATGGCACATGTCCCACGAGCACCGAAGGGAAAAGGGCATCAAGAACACGCTGATACATGGAATAGATGGTTAGAGTATATCGAGGGTCAAACGCTCAATGATAAAAGCCAAATTAACATAAACGTTGTATAATATAACTAATAATAGATACCTGTCCAGTAAGAAGAGGGGTATCAGCAGCAAGCTTTGATGCAACAGGGCAAGGTGTACGTACAGGCCAAGTCTGTGAATAAGAAGCACATAAAATAAGAAATCACGAGTGCGGTAATAAAAAAACTCAGCAATTTGATTATTATATTAGAATAAAAAAAGAGATACGAAACCTGAAGCATGGTATATTTCTTTTTGACACCTTGAAACTCAAGCTCGAAGACAGTGTCCTGTACAAAAATAAAATAAAAGATGGTTGATCCCAGATATAGGTGTGGTTACCGAAAAAAAGATGGATAATGAGAGAAGTGCAACAGAAATACCTTCAACGAGTATTGACCAGCTGGTGCGATATAGGTTATTTTTCCTATGGCATCAGGAGGTAGAGCAATGCGGTATTTTTTTTAATATTTTGTAGTTTAACTTCCCCGAATATAAACTAAATTCCGACCAATATGAGTTCGTTCACATATACAATTTGCAACTTTAGAGGTCAAAAATCTCTTAACAGTTAAATTTTATCAATACCTTATGTTGCTAAGCATGATTCATCCAAGCTTTTTGAACATAAGCGAAAATCCCACCATCTTCAACCATAGGTCCAACGTCACCAATCGGCTTCAACGGATACTCTGTCCTGGCCGTATGATAAACAAAATGGCTTTGCTCAAGCTAAACTGTCACCACACCTCTAGTTTTTCGCTCAACATAAACCATAACATCTGATTCTAACTGATAAATCTCTCCCGTTGTAACTGAATTCCCAAAATATATCCTTGCGTATGACTCCGCCACCACTAGCGTTACTCCCGTCGTTCATGGGACATATAGTGGACGAACTACAGTCGATCACACAAGTGTATAATTGAAATCAATACTTGGATGATGAAGCTAAGATAAATAAAAATGACGAAAAATTAGGTAACCCTAGAACAGACAAATGATTGATGATAATAAAATAAATAAAAATGATGATAGTTTATGTAACCCTAAAATAGATAAACGAATCTTTGCGAAGAAGTATCAGAAATAATAAGATGAGAGGAAGTATTACCGTTCAATTGACACGACGAGGAAGCTGATGAAAAAGTATTATGGTACCAGCTTTGTTCAATTTGACTGAAGGATATACCAATGGATAACTGAAGGGAAATTTGGGGGAAAATAAGGCGGCCTTGAAAAAAAACAAAAATTTTTGAGGGAGGGAAAAAAGCCGCCTTGAAAAAATGGAAAAAAAGATTGAAAATAATTCTTTTTTTCATAAAACAATCGTTTGAGGGTGTTATGAGTTAGGATTATGTTATTTGATTAACCATTTTTCTTACTCCATATTGAGTTACACTGTATTATTTGATTAGCAACAATACTTGTATTACATTTTTTATTTAGTGACATAGAATTTAAAAGTAATAATTGAAAAATGTGTGTCAAGCAAATATGGCATACATAAAATACTATTAAGGATCTAAATTTGTGTTATAAAAGTTAAATGTCGCTAAAAGTGTATGTCAAGCAATTATGGCATACACAAAGTGCCACTAAACACTTAAATTAGTGTCACAAAAGTTAAATGTCACAAAAAGTATGCCGCAACCAATTATGGCATACACAAAGTGCCACTAAAACTTAAATTAGTGGCATAAAACATAAATGCCACAAAAAATGTGTGCCACTATATGGCATTTTTTTTGTAGTGTATTGATTTTAGATGGTAGATTAGAGGTGGGTGACATGGCATTGATGTGTAGGGTCATGGTGGTCATGAGGGTCATGACCACACCCTATAGCCTAAGTCTTTGAATGAAAGTCCAAGTTTCAATATTAGCTCCAGATATGATTTTTGCTTTTATATTCCACTTACCAAGTGATAGTATTTGAAATCTCGTCCCATTACATAAATCACTTCTTTGGTCATTTTCTTAATAACATTAATGGAACACCGACCTTCAAAACTAACCTATGATTTAGCAAGCTATATATTATAAGACCGATGGGAACATTAGGTGAGTATAAACTCTCTTTTAACAATTTATTAAGATGTTATATTTGAGAAATGCTATATTAACTTAGGTGTTTTTTTTTCTTCGCCATGAAACATTGAAAGCAAACATTCGAGAACTTCTTGAATAACTTCATTTTTAGGTGCCAATATTGCTTTTTCAAGAAAGTAGTATTGATTTATAAAATTTTGAATAATTGAAGGATATACAAAGTCAATTAAACTTTTAATAGGATTAAGTGAGTCATTGATTAGAAGATCATCAAGTATCTCTATACCTGCATCACCAACTTTTCCCTTATCCAAATTTAGAAGCCATTTTGCAAAAACATTTGTTTGTTTTCGTATCAGATGTTTGGTTTCTATGGTTAACCTCATGTTTTTTTGTTAATTTTAGCAATTTGCATTTACTCGAGAGGTAAAATGAGCATAAAAAAAGCATTAACAATTTATTGTCTACTGTCAGTCATCTGGAACAACAAAAAGAATTTATCTAAAATCACAACAATAGACAATAACTTTACCTCTAAATAATAGTTCTTCACTGATAGAAGTATCTGAATTAAACTTGTATTAATCGTTCTATCTTCTATCCAAAACTTCAAATGCATTTCTATGAACCATTGACACATTATACGATATAATCAACTTTATTTCCTTTAACATTGTGAACAGGTTGGGTTGATATTGTTGCTAAATAGAGGGACGATAATATCCGATAATCTATACAAAAAATAATGTTTAATAAACTTTTTAATAATTAAGAGTGTAAAATATTAAAGATATTGGAATATGACATTTTAGATAATCATAATCATATTGAATTTTTTGTGAGCATATTTATAGCAAGTAACTAGTATTTTGCCCGTCACGCGTTGCGGCGAAGCGCGGCGGGTGGAAACGTGCAGTATGAAAACACACGATTCGTAAAATGCAATGTGTAAAAGACACTTACTAAAAAAAGTGTAAAACATGCGTAAAAGACAAATACAAAAAATAATAAAACACAAAGGTAGACACGAAGTGTAAAACACAATGTCTTGGCAATTGTAGAAGTAGTAGTATTTTAGAAGTTAGTTTTTAAAGTAAGAGTAGTAGTCCTGCCGTTTATTGCGGCGGCGAGCGACGGGTGAAAACATGTAGCAAGATAAAGAACATAAATGACAATGTGTTAAAAAAGAAAAAAAAGTTGTGGGCAAAAGATGTAGATTACAAACGCATGAGAAAAAAATGTAAATTTCAAAAGTATTAGTAAGAAATGCAAAATGTAAAAGATAAGGGGGGTCAAAAATGTAGATTACATTAGTTGGGCCAAAAATGTAAATTATTAGTTGAGCCTAGTAAGTCAAGAGACATGTGAGTGATAAATTAAAAAGCAAATGAGAAAAGAATGCAATATGTAAAATATAAGGGGTCAAAAATGTAGATTACATTAGTTGGGCCAAAAATGTAAATTATTAGTTAAGCCTAGTAAGAATCGAACTCCTGCACTCTTGTTGAGTTGGAGATGGGCCAACAACTACAACAACATTACATTTAGAAAATTATTACGCAAACAAACATTATATACAAACAAAAGGCGACGGCTATGATTTGACAGCCATCGACTTTTCTTTTAAGATAGTATAAATTGGTTACCCGTTCAAAATAAACAACAAATGAGTCATGTGTCCACCTATTAAAAATGCCACGTGTCCACTTATTAGAATCAATGAGTTGGTTACAATGAAAAGGGAGTATAAAAACATGTCACGTGTATCTTATTTTTATTTATTAGGGGGAGCGGGGTGCATGCGGGAAGGGAAATCGGGGAGGGGGTTGCCGAGCGAGAAGGGTGCCGCCAACAAAGCGGGGAGGGAAATCGGGGGTGTTTATCGGGGAGGGTTCACCGCAACGAAGGAGAGAGAAGATGGTGGGCCACCCTCATTTTCAACCAATCAACATTTTTTCTTTTCTTTTTTTTTTTTTTTGAATAAAAAAACAATTCCCCTAAGAGGGGAGTGCCGCCATTAAATTGGGGTGCGAGTGGAGTTTAAGAGGGGAGTTGACGTGGCATAACCTGATTGGGTGTGCGTATGAGAGGGGACTCCCCTAAGAGGGGAGTGCCCCTCTCACCCTTAACATAGAGGTTAGAGATTATTAAAAAAGAAACATACTATAAAATCAAATATTTCATTGCCTTTAATATTTTATATATAGATGTGTGATTATATACGTAATTGTGCGTTATTACTAGAAACACATAATAACTTCGTATGCTTCACATAAATTTTTTCACTTCACACCAAAACCTTCATATATGAAATACCACATCATAACATAATGTCCAATTAGCATAACATAATATTCAATAAAGTAACCAAAAAACCATGATAAGATCATACTTTGTTTTCGAAACTATAGAAGTATGTCCTAAATATAACATCCTGGTCATCACAATGTGACTTGTGTGTTAGAGATATTGAGATCGCAACCCGGTCATTGAGACCATGGAATCTAAATTTTAGGGATGTAAACAAGGCCAGAGGCTCGAGCTACCGTGATAACTTTGTTGAATCATTGGCGCATGTAAAACTACAATATTGACCAAAGTAATCACGGTTTCAGTGATTATATATTAAATAAAAGTAAATTGGTTACAGTTGGATGTATGTATGTGTATATATATAGAAGAACGAGTACGTTGGTGATTTTTATAAAATAATATTCCATGAATTTTGGCGACACATGTAAAGAAAGTATCTTGTTTATTCTATGATTTCCATCTTGGGAGCAGCGTATCCCTTAAACATGTTATGTCTAGGAGCTTAAAGTATTATGTTTGGTCTCCAATGTAATTAAATACACTCAGATTATTATTGCATCACCTTAGGTTGTGTTATAGCGAGGTGAAAGGAGAAAAATGTTATGTTACATAGACTCATGAGTCAATAATAGGATTTGTAAGCTCGTGAGTCAATCTTCATATGTGAAGCTCGAGCTCATCTAAACTTGGCTTAAGATACAAGATTTTGGCTAACTGATCTCGATCGAGTAGCTTATGAATAGTTTGATTTAGTTCGAGTGATTCCATTGGTCAAATGAACTTACCATGGTAAAGGAGATAGGGTTCACTTAGCCGATATTCTTTGTTCATGTGAGTAATGGTTTGCCGAAGTCATGGTGTACTGAATCATGTTGGGAGCGAGTTGGGTCACGGTATGGCGCGGTGTGGGTGCAAAGATGGGTATGTAGTACATTAGCAAATGGTTAGATCTGAGTCAGATATTGATCTATTGACAAATGGTTCAGTTTATGAGCTATTTGGTTGGATCATGGGTAGTAACTCATTAATTTTAAATAATTCAGATAATATATTTTTTAGACAGAATAAAATAAATATATCATTGCTCTAAAATTTTAATTATTTTTTATATTGTATCGATCACTTTGTGTCCTTTCTGATTTACATAATAATTGTTACCGCTACTTTTAATATTCACGATAAGATTGGTTTTCAAGCCCCCACCATGTCCTGAAAATTGTTTCTTATTTTCATTTTTTTATTATTAGATTTTTTTGGGGGAGGGGGTAACTAAAAGAAGTTTGTCCTTTTTCTCTGTAATATTACATGTCTCTAAACTATCCTTACTAAAAGAAGTTTAGTCATTGTTTAACATAACTTATAATTAAATATATATTAAATTACTATTTTGGCCTTTGTGGTTTAGCCCGTTTAATCATTTCAGACCAAAAATGAATCTTTTAACATATCAGACCCTGATGTTGTATTTTATAACGGTTTTCGTCCCTGACACTAACTTTGTTACTTTTTATGCAGTTAAGTGTAAGGGTAATTAGGTAATTATATACCTTAGGGGCTGTTTTCGATAGTTACAAAGTTTTTTTTTAATATTTAAGAGATTATTAATGCAATTACTCAAGTTTTTTTTATTTCATTATTTTAACGATTATTATTTAACAAAATATGTTTTACATATACAAATAAATAGGTATTTTTATTAAGCGTTTGTTTTTTATAAACGTCGTTTTCAAAATCATTTGTTTTTTTAACTTTTCTAAAACCGTCTATCGTTTTTAAAATTATTCATTTTTAAACCGCTTGTTGATTAAAATCATTCTTTTTAAAGTTGTGTGTTTTTTAAAGTTTTTTTTAAATGATTCATTTTATACCGTTCCTTTTAAAATCATTTTTTAACCTCTTTAAACAATTCGTTATTATAAGTCGTTAATTTTTAAAAGCGTTTCTTTTTAAACCGTTCATTTTAGAACCATTTTTGAAATCATTCATTTTTAAGGTTTGTATTCAGTTTACTTATAGCCGTTAGGGAAAAAAACTTCAGAAAAAGAAAATGAACGATTTCATAAATCGAAGAAATTTAAAAACGATCGGTTTTAAACGAACAAGTGGTTTAAAAAACGAAGATTAAAAAATGATGTTTATAAAAAAAGCAAAATCTTAAAAAAATAAGTTAACAAGTGTAAGGACTAAAAACACACGAATTTAATAAACGAAAGGCTAAAAAATAACAAATTTTGAATTGACAAACGGTCCAAAGAAATGGAAGATTTGAAAAGGATAACCATACTAAAAAAAGTTTGAAAAATGAACGATCTTTTGCAAAGTTTTTATTAGAATGTTTCTTTTTTTTTTTCAAATCTTACATTTCTTATGTTTTTTTATACGCGTCGTTTTATAAAATTTAAAAAAATGAACGACTTAAAAAAGTGAGTAGTTTATAAATGTTTAAAAATAAATGATTTTAAAAATAATGGTATAAAATAAATTACTTAAAAGACAAAAGACTTTAAAAAGAACGATTTAAAAAAATGGTTTAAAACGGAACAATTTCAAAAACGATAGAGGGTTTAAACAAAATGTAAAATAACAAATTATTTTTTAAAATGACTTTTATAAAAATAAAAGGTTAACGAAAATACACATTTATTTATATATTTAAAACGTATTTTGTTAAATAATAATCGTGCAAATAACGAAATAATAAAAAAACTTAAGTAATTGTATTAATAATCTCTTAAATATTAAAGAACTTTGTAATTATAAAAACAGCCCCTAAGGTATATAATGACCTAATTACCCTTACTCTTAACTGCAAAAAAGTAACAAAGTTAGTGTTAGGGGCCAAAACCATTATAAAATGCAAACTCGGGGTCTGATATGTTAAAAAATTCCTTTTTGTGCTAAAATAGTTAAACTGTCTAAACCAAAGGAGCCAAAACAATAATTTACTCTTAAATACATCTAAGACATAAAAAAAGAAAACAAAATTTAACTATTATGTAATATCCGGACTCTTATATGCTCGCTTACATGTCTTTTATTGTCTAAGTTGAGGCTCATTGTTCTAGGATTGCTCACAATCAAGCGTGTACTTAACTGTAAAGTACTCCCATCATCTATAACATTGCGCTCAAACACTCTACTCTGGTGGTATTTGAGAATTGAGACTACTTAGCTTCACTTACCAACGACCATTGTGACATTTGCCAATTCTTTAGGTGTTATGCTTTAATAGGTAGAAACTGATAATCATTTAGCTACAAATATATACCAACTAAATAATTTTACAATTTATTTAAACAAAATTTATGTGACGACCCATTAAGTAGTTATCAAATATAGTTATTTTGATCGCAATAAAAACATAAAAAAACTATGACAAATAAGTCGTATGAGACACTATAACACTAAGGCTTACATTTTAACTTTTTGAACCAACGAAAACACACTTGCTCTAAAATCTATTCACAAAATCTACTTATTACCCATTTTTTGGGACTCTTATCCGCACTACTCTAGTGGGGATAAAAATTGGTGCTACTTGGCCAAGAGGACATTGATATTATGGGTTACGCGCTACTATAGTGGGGATAAAAATCTGGTGCTACTTGGCCGAAAGGACATCAACACTATGGGTTACGTAATTCGTTGATATCTTAAATAAATAAATAAACCCATATGAATATATGATCCTTGGAATAGCCCTACGACAATTGTATTTGTTGCAGATTCCATACTGAGTGAGGGAACATATAATGGGCCGAATTGGCCCAATATTAAAACAAAAACGATTTATCTAGAATTTTAATATACTAACTCAGTGGGCCAAATCAGACCAATCCAATAAGAGAGAAGCATTATTTGAAAGGTGAATATACTAAAAAGTAAAAACTTACTAAGTTAATATGCCCTTAACTCCTTATGTCCTATTATAACCGAAGTTTCAATATTATTTATTGATGACAGGGTGGGTTAAAACTCAATAGAAGGATATAAAGAATTAATTCACATAAAAGCAGACAAGGAGGAGACATTCACTTGTCAAACGGGTAAACATACACAAGACAAGACAAGTATAGCCATGCGCCTTCAGGAATAAACAAGGAGGAGTCATCTCCTTGTCAGCAAAGCACCGGCTCAGAGGCACGATGCCCGAGGTAAGTCAGAAATCTCATAATTCAAAGACAAAAGGTTGAGACAAGATTCATTAATATTAGGCCTGTAAACGAACCAAACGTTCATGAACTGTTCGTAAACTTGTTCGGCAGGAAGTTTTTTTATGTTCGTTTATTTAATAAACGAACGGACACGAACAAAAAAAATTTGTTCGTCTAATTAAATGAACGAACATGAACAGAACTTGTGTTCTTTTATTAATGTTCGTGAACGTTCGTTCATTTATGTTCGTGAACGTTCGTTTATGTTCGTTTAAATTTAGTAAATGCATAATAAGTTATATTTATATGAATATTAGGCTTTCTAACTACTTATATCAATAAAACTAATTAGTAATTGAATTTTCTAGTTAAAAAAAAAAGAAATTTTAAATTTTTTCTTAGATCGTAACCGATCACTTACTTAATATTTATATAAAAACCTACTTAATTTTAGCATCTATGAACTCTAATTTAGATGTGTTTTCGGATAAACTATAATATATTTGAGTTGTTTGTTTGTGTTTGCTAATATTAAATTGTGTTTGTTTATATTTGTTAAATTACGTTCATTTGTGTTCGTTTTTGTTTGACCAATCATGTTATGTTCGTGAACTGTTCGTTTAGCCTTTAAACGAACGAACATAAACGAACACGAACATGCCCGATTTCTTAATGAACAAACACGAACAAAAAAATGTGTTCGGTTATATGTTCATGTTCGTGTTCGTTCGGTTCGTTTACATGCCTAATTAATATGGCATAAGGAAACAAGACTAGATATGTCGCTTTCAGCAGGAGGGAGGTCAAAGAGTTATCCGATATGGTATGGAAGAGAAAAACACAAAGTCTGGAAAGCAGGAAAGGAACCTGGTACACTTCTTCTCCTAGAAGTGTCACGGGTTGGCTTAGGAACAAGAGGAGTCACTTGGCTGGCTATAAATACCAAGCCAAGGGGTCATTGAAGAATACTTTAGATAGAAGACGCATATCTGAGAATTGTAAACCATTTGCTACTTTACTCCTCCTTTGTATTCTAGTATACTCTTCCTTGGTAATTCTATTATACATTTCCAGTTGTTACATATACTCCTTTGTACTCTTACAACTTAGCGTTGATTCTCCCAAGGATAAGTGCTTTATATAAAAACAGTTGCCGTGTTGAGGCGAACTTCTTTTGTTATTTAGTCTGTGTTTATATGTGTTTGAAATCACTACGAGCACGTTGCACACGGAACCGCTAACAAGAATAAAAAGAAAATGTATAAAAAAACACTAAAAAATAACCGAAAGAAAATCAACTAAAAATGTTGTATGGTAATGATGTTGTTTGGTAGAAACCCGTAGTCAGAGATGAGCAAATAGTAATGGGTACCGGTACCAAATTTCTTGAACCGAAAGATCCTAAGTACCAGTTCGGTACTGACGTTTGGCGTTCCTGGTACCGGTTCGCTACCGGTTTTTATCTTCATATACCGATACCGTAACCGGGGTATCAGTTGGCACAAGCTCATCCCTACCCCTGAAACTAAAAAAAAGTTGTACGATACCGTTATTCGTACGGTACCTATGATCAGGGATGAGCAAATGGTCTGGGTAGCAGTACTAAACTTATCGAACTAAAAGACTATCAAACTCAATCCGGTACCGACTTTTGGCGTTTTATGTATCAGGTTGGTGCTGGTTTTTACCTTCATGTACAGATAACGAACTGCTATTTTCGATACAAGTACCGGTTGACACCAAACTTATAAGTTTAAAAAGTAAAGAAAATAACAATTTTATAATATTAAAATAATAAAACTAAAAAAAAATGCATCAAATGTTTTATTATATTATAATATTATTGCATTTTCTTTTTAATATATAGACAATATTTTAAAAACACTATTCATTGCATTTTCTTTTTAATATATAGACAATATATAGACAATTATTAAAAACACTATTCATTGCATTTTCTTTTTAATATATATATATACAATTATACATACTTTATTACCACATTTTAATTGTTGTAGCAACATTTATCATTATGATTTTTATATAAACTTAAGTTAAGTGAATTACATCGAACATATGTAAAACTTGTTCTTATATAACAACTAGTAATAAGACCCGTGCGCGTTGCGACGCCGGTACATCGTAAACATTGAATAGATTAGTTCAAGTGTTATGTGAATTGTTAACTATATGAAAACGCGTGTTCGACGTATCCGATTGAACTCAATGTTACTTATATAAGCATTGTGATTGGATCAAAACGTCAAGTAAATTGAATTTATACCATACAATCATAACGTTTTGTATGTGATCCGACTCATACATAAAAAATGTAATGGGTATAAAGGAAAACTAACACGTATAATCAAAAGGGATTAATTAGAGCTTTTAAAAAACAGGAAAAAAAACAACAATTTCCTCCATCTATAAAGTGTATGTAGTAGTCTTAGGATCCAAGATTGATCGTAAGAGTTCTTGTCAATCAAAGGCCATGCTTGGCTAATGTCTTATATCACTTGGTGAAGACAAACCTTTTATGTATTACTTTTGATTTCCATGCTTTGGCTACTTTTTATTTGAGTTTGTATTAATGACTTTAATAACTAGTTTTTTATATTAAAAGTGAACTTTACTCCATCATTTCTTCATGTTTTGTTGATTCACTCATTCGTGTCTTTATATAAAGCGCGTTAACTGCCTGGAAGGGGGTTAGAAGGGTGGTTTAGGTAAAGTTCTTGCCTTGTTCAGTGTATAGATCCAGCGAGAACTTGATTCAAGTTTATTATGACTTCTCTCGAGGCAAATAGCATTAAATCGGGGGAAGTAAGAACGACTTGAATCCCTTATAAATAAAGTACTATTAAAACTTTAACTTGGCCTTGTGGGACTATACCCCTGCTGACTCAGACCAATATGGTGGAGGGTAGCGTTGCCTCCAAAAGAGGGACATGCCACATTTACATTAATAACTTACTTAATTATCTTTCAATAATTCGGCCTTGCAGGACTGTATCGCTGCTGACTCAGACCAATATGGCTGAGGGTAGCGTTGCCTCCAAAAGAGGGACATGCCATAATAACTAAGATAATCTCTTAAAAAACCCAAAGTGCAGAAATCATCAAAGGATACGTAAAAGAGGAGTCAGAACCAAGTGATTCTATCTTGTTTATTTTTTTGTAACATTTCTTTTCTCTTTTATATTTTTAAACTTACTAACATCTTTCTTCCAATTTTTGTTAGATTTGACGTCGACGATATTCTGGTATTAAAAGATCTTGTGTCCTTGGACGACCTCGGTATCTTACCATCACTGTGTTACGCCAGCGATTGGTGCACTTGCCCTAACGTTTTGTAGAGAGTGATTGTATTGTATCATGTTCTAAAAATTTAAAGCTTAATAACAAGTAAAAAGTGCTAAAAATATACTAAAAATTATACCACACTCGACACACGTCAGTGTACCATCAAACATCTTCAATGTGATGGTACTCTCTAGCTCATTCGTGGTTTTATGGCTCGTTTTCTTTCAGATTCTAGCATTGCGTATCACATTTCATGTCCCTATACTCCCCAACTGAATGGGATTCCTGAGCGGAAAATCGCCATCTTTCTGAGGTAACTCAAGATTTAGTGTTTCATGCTTGGTTACCAAAGAAATTCTGGTATAATGCATATGCCACTGCAACCTTCCTTATTAACTGGTTACGAACTCCGGTTCTTCATCACTCATATCCTTACGAGGTCCTATTTGGATCGCGTCCTAATTACTCTCTAGTTCGCATTTTTGGGTGTTTGCGTTATCCGATTCTTGGTGATACTCATGCGGGTAAACTCTCACCGAAATCTACTCCATGTATCTTTGTTGACTATGATAATGATCATCTTGGTTATCTCTGTTATGATCCTCATACTTCTTGTACTTATACATATCGAGATGTTCGTTTTCATGAGATGATTTTTGATATTCCTGATTCTTTCACTTCTGCTTCTTCTTCCTCTATCTCTACTTCTTCATTCTCTATTCCTCCTCCCCCTCCATTGTTCATTCCTTATCCTCTTTCTACTCCTATTCCTCCTACTTTATCTTCTTCTCTTTCTACCTTTTCTTCCCCCTCATACTCTTATTTCTTGTGCCTCTTCTTCTTCGTCTTCTTCTTCTTCTTCTCCTTCTACTTTTTCTCATCGTTCGCCTTCTCATCCTCCTCATTCTTCTGTTTCGACTCAACCGATGGTCACTCTTTCTCATGATCAAACACAACAGCCTCACCAGTTTCCTGATCATATTCTCTTTCATGTTTCCACTATTCCCATCACTGAGCCTTCCACGTTAGACATGCTCAGCAGTGGTTTGTTTGGTGGGATGCGATGCGTTCTAAGATTGATGTTTTATGTAACGCCCTGCGTTTTCATACTTTCCATATTTAGAAACCATTGCTTGAAATTCTATTTTTTTGGAAATCTTGTATTCCTTGTAATCGTATTTCGTTGTATTGTTGTAAGATCCAAGACTTTGATCGTAATGAAACGAATCTTTTATACATCGTTTATACATGTTTATACATTGATACGTGCACTCGTTTGATACATGGTTCGTAATTCATGTAAACGTAAGCTTAACTCGTAAACAATGATCGTGTATTCGTAATCCTTAAATCTTCATACATTTAAACACTTAGTTATTCGATTATAAGATTAAGTTGTATGTTTTTTTTTCACTTAATCATACCAAACTATAAACCATACATACTTGTTACATTTCATGTGTTATACACACCTATGTTATCACACTTTTTGCTAAATTAAAACATGTCATTTATGCATTTTGGACCTTGTTACAAGTTACATACATACTAGAAACCATGTAACACTTTATTAAACATCAAATATATACCTTCTAATGTTAATAAAATAAAATAAAATAAAAATTATAGGGCTGTTAACAGCCTTGCATCAGCCCACTTAATTTCCTTGTTTTGAGTTATTTAGCCCACTAAACACTTCCAAAGCCCAACCCAATGAAACCCTAATCTATCCCCTATATAACCCAAGCCTCTTCCTAGCATTTTTCACTTTCTAAACACTCTCCATTCACTCTCAAAGACTCCAAACCGTAGTTGATTGCAGAAGTTCGAGCAGATTTATACCACTTCACTAAAATGAGCATAACTCACTCAATTATTATCCGATTCACTCGATTCTTTTTCCTACTACTTTGTATTGACCTTAGCTACGTTTTCATGGGTTTTTCTTGGAAAACTAGATCCTGGAATGTTGCCAAAAGGGCTTCAAAGTGGACTAATTTTTCTGTTCTTGTTTCAAACTTTGATAAACTTGTTTAAACTTGAGGAAACTCATCTCAAACCTATGTCCTTATGCTTATAACCACTTCTATGGTTAGTTAGGCTTAAAAACAAGGTCGAGACATTCAAAATCAAGGGTATAAACCTCACAAACTTTCTGTTTTGTTCAAGGATTTTAACCCACAAGTGATGCTCAAGTTCAAGACTTGATGATTGTGTGATTTAGGATTAGCTTGGGATATCCTACTTGAAAATCCACACATTGCTTGATGTTTTCTCATAGATTAGTTGTTCATATTCTATTGTTTCTTGTAAGCTCATGACCCTCCTTGTTGTTCATAACAACAAGTGTAGTGGTGAACAATTGAGGTACCTAAGTGGAAGCTTTGTTCTTCCTACCTCATGTATGAATTCCATGATACTTAGAGGTGCCTAAATGAAGACTTCAATCTTCTACCTCATGCTTGACTTATATGATGTAATATACACTATGTAATACTTATGTAACAACCAAATAATCGAACTCTTGGTGATGAACTAATGGACATTCGTCAAGCTAGTAGATTGTATCATCTTAGGCCTTGACAACTTGTCACGGTTCTAATGGAACTTTGTTCCATGAAAACATTTAAACTCTTTTAGAGTTTCATAGTGTCAAGAACAAGTATCATAGGTGTTATATGATTATTTTCATATGTTTATTTTTCATGTTATTTAAACTCCAAATCCCTAGAACCATATGTAAACACCTCTTAAACTCCAAATCGAACACATTCAACTTCCTAGTCTCAACAACTTCATCACATGGGATGATCGGAAAGCATATGCAACTTTGTGAGTACACTTGACCCATTTTTCTTTTAATACACTTTGGGTGCAACATGTTTTACTTGTTAAAATGCACGATTCACAAACATGCTTTTATTCGTTCAATCCTTATACATGCTTTGCTATGCTTAGGTTCATGCTAGAATACATACTACTTGTTAACTCGGCTTAACAATTATAGCGCTATAGGAGTAGCACACCACCCGACGGGGTTTTGTTGAGTCTTTATTCCATAACGGTCTCGTCACTTTTGTGTCGAGGGATGCTAAATACTAGTGGAAACTAGAGTTGATATATTGTTATGCATGATAGATTGACCTTGTATACCAATTGCTATGTTGGATTGAAAATACCTTTTTATACATATGCCATAAGTCTAAAACTAGTGTACTCGCCAATACCTTTGTATGAACTATGCTTTTAAAACATCTTGCAGGTTTAGCGATAATGTTGATGATGCATGGAATCTAGTAGGATGCTTAGATACACACTTTAAATTTTGTATTTTATTTGTATTGTATTTCATTATTCATGTTATATTTGTTTCAAATCCTTGTAATTGACTCTTTAGAAATGTAATGAAAATTTATCATTAAAATACTTATCACAAATAGTGTTATGAAGTCTCTTGCAATCTATTTCGTCTCACTCCGATGTTTCCGCCATCGGTTGGGGTGTGACTGATTGGTATCAGAGCCATAACTATAGGGAATTAGGAAAATTGCAATGCTTTTGACCTAGTCTATAGTTAAGCACCCAAAATTCGACCATACTTGCTTCACATGCTACTTTTATGAAATATCTTTACATATTATTCTTGAAATGTCTCTTACATGTTATTTTCTTAAAATGCTTTATGTGTTTATACTTGTTATTATTATTTTGAACATAAGTCTTTTACTCATTTATACTAAATTCGAAACCACTTGTAATACACAAACGAGACGACTTCACCAAAATAGGCATGAAACCCACAATTTGGTGAAAGACTCTCAATCCACCTATTCTTTTTACACGAAATTCGCCACCAAGTTAGGAGTGAGATCCTCACCTTGATGGAGAATTTCAGCTTTCAAATTCTAGTGGACCCTCGTCAAAGTGTTGAAATTAAATTTTGACCCGACGAGTACCAACCACACTTAGGATACGAAATCGTCAAGTTAGGGGTGAAACCCGCACCTTGTCGACTAGTTCCACAACTTGAATTTTTCATAAATCCCGCCAAGTCTCGAAATTCGATTGATTTGTGACATGTAGTAACCGGAAGGGTAAATACCATTAACCGACTTGTCGGCGAGAGTATTCCACCTATTAGGCCAAATCATGCTCCTCAAATTCGAAATACTTTTCGACCACTTTGGTTAGTCAAAGTTCCGTTTTGGAACCATGCCAAATTTTAATCATACATGTGTTTCTATTATTTATTTTATACGATGCAATATTTCAAATTCGAATTTACTTTAGATATTTTCTTCTCACACACACATCATACTAAATCTTTTTCATACATTTATACCTATGCATGATTTCAAAACGTCACTCAATTTTGTTTACATTCTTTATAACGCCAAAATGGAGACATATCATTGAGTTAGGAGTGATTTCCTTACCTTGAAGATTAACTCCACTCCTTCTTTTCTTAAAACGACCTCACCAACGAGTTAGGGTGATTCCCTTACCTAGGTGATCGTTACCAAAACTTTCCTTCAAAATACTTTATCAAGTAAACACAATCATGTTTCATACCTAAATCATTTATCATTTATCGAAATACCCACTTATATCAATTCCAAAATACATTGTTTTATCAAACGTACTTCTTATCCTACAATCTATTTTCACATAACTTACATACACGAAATTCTTAATCATACCTCAAAACGTTTTATTTCCCGAATTTCAAAACCTTACGAAATGCTACCTATCAATTTAATCGGTCCAATGAATCTCTGGCCCATGAACTTCATATTAAACTTAATCACTAAAACACGCACACGTTATATCATCATACTAGAGACTTCCATTCTTAATCGAAATCAAACCAACCTTTCACAATTACTTATAAGATCTTATAGATGTTATATGATCGTTTTACCAAATACTCTTTTCAACATCAACAAGTCATTTGTTAAAACTTTTAACAATCACTAAGTCCTTTTGCTAAATTTCTTTTCTAAGGATCCACGTTTTCACAAGAACCTCCTAAATTCATAATTTCTTGTTTGATGAAATGAACTTACTTTTTATCGAAAACCTTTTTCCTACACCAATTTACAAAACACGCGGGCAAGAAGACTTCATGGGGACCGACCATCTTCGGATTACATAAACTCTTTTAAAACAAAAGTAGCATTTCCATTCATTACAAAATACATTATGCTAAACCAATGAGTACTTTATATCCTCTTAAATATACAAACTATATTCTACCCTTCAAATCAAGCTCAATCTAATTTTGATTCGATAAACCGAACGTTTCGTTAAACAACTATACATGCATATCATCATACACATTTTAGTTTATATCTCGCGATAACATCATTCATATCGTTCGTATTTACATACTCAAACTTTTGAATGCTTTTATACGCTTAAATCCGCTATGTCCCAACGTACACTATATACGTAAATTTTATTATTCGTACCTACACTTATACGCATACGTTTTATGCTTATACTTATACTCATACTACTCGTACGTTTTATGCTTATACTCATACTTACGTGCATATTCATACTTAAACTTATACTTATGCTTATACTTTCATTCATACTAATGATTCATACATTCGTACACGTACGCGAGCGTAATCCGAGTGATTTGCTTGCGTGGGTCCCATACATACTTAAGCATGGACTTGCTTATATACTATATTCTTATACGTACACATTCTTATTTTTAAGTTATGTATACCCTGATTCATACACAAGTAGTACAAGCTATGCGGATCATGCAACGATCAAAATAATCGCGGGTGCACATGGGATTATAGTGATAGGCGTATGAAAACCATAGAGCGTACTACTGTGTATGGTAAGACACGGAACGTAACATGACACCGAATAACGAGACGGACATAACATGGTCAAAACATGGTGGATATGCCACTGATACTTCCTATATATAAGTGTTTTCACCATGTTACCAAACTTTCGTAAAACGTGCCATGAGAAATTCAGTGTTTTGCAGATCTTTTGACCAAATACAAACTTTAAACAACTCACAAACGCATTATATCCGATTATCCATGACAAGACTTCAGCTTTAACACGTTACTTTTGTCTATCTAATACTTATATCATTCATATACTTGCATTCATTTAGAGTCAATCGTTCGCCCCATACTCCTATTATTCTCCATTATCCTTTCTTTCATACGAACCCCATTCACAATCAACCTTGTTTAAACATTCAAATCCTAACTTATCTCATTACCTTTAAAACGTCTTCCTATTCTTTATTCTTGTGTAAATGTACTTAGTATACCTTTAACGCTTTATTCAAAGTACCAAACCTTTTTGTTCCTCTCAATAAACAATTTTTACGAAAGTGTGATTTTTATACTATCCTTAAAACTTCCCCTGTAAACTACCCCACTTTCCAACAAAATACAAACCGTTTGTCAAAATCTTCCTTCTTAATACGTCCCATTTTTAATACATCTCCAATTTAAGTTATCCAAACTTGTTTAGACTCGCTTTACCTATATACGCACCTACACGTTTTCAACTATGTTTAGTACCTCAAATTATTTTAGACAACGAACTCCCTTGCACATTTACCTTGTCGTTCTCCAAAGTTTCGTACTTTTCAAACAGTTTTAAATTTTCAAGTCTCAATTTTTGCCAAAACTTTTTCAAGTCTTCCCCTTGAATAAATTTCGGGATGAAATTTCCTAATGGTAAACACTCTTCCACGCGCACCATTCCCACCATTGTTTCTGTTGTTGTTGTTCCCATTGTTGTTATTGTTATTACCAGCATTTTGATTCAGTTGAGGGCAATCCCGCCTGAAATGACCCTCGTCACCACACTGAAAACACCCCTTATGATTTCCCTGATTCTGTTGCGGCTGTTGCCTCTCTTGTTGTTGCGGCTGCTGCTACTGTGGGGTTGCTGCTGCTGCTGTCTTGGGAGTGGGGCCCTGCAATCTCTAGCCATATGGCCCACCTTGTTGCACCTGTGACAGACCCGGGTGCACGGCCCACGATAATGGAAGTTACACTTGTTACACTTTGGTTGCTTCCCTGCGTACGAACCCTGGTTGGAGCTGTTGGTCTGATTTTGATTAACTGAGGACGAGTGACTGAAACTGCGGTTGCTGCCGTTGTCTGGCTTTTTCTGTCACTGATTCGAGTTGGACACCTTGTCCACTTCATTCCACTTACGTTTGCTATCAGTAGCATGAGTAGTAGCTGTAGCAGTGGTGGCAGCAACAGCAGAAACACGTGGTGGTAGCGAGCCACTCTCCACCTCCTGATCGGTAATCTTATGAGCTAGACGTATGATTCAAGGCAAGTTGTCAAGATTTGCAGCAGTGACCAAGCCCTTGACTGGTGGTTCTAGACCATTGATGTAAAGCTTAATACTACGATGTGGTGGTCGCGATAAATTAGGATACATGTTTGCGAGTTCATGAGACCACTTCGTATATGTCACACCCCGACCACGTAAACAACAAGACGTGGCGGAAACGTCGGGGAGTGTTGTAATAGAATCATTGTTTCACCACCATGGAATAAAATAATTTTGTTTTATTGAATAAATGAACTCATTGTTTTAATACAATCATATAAGTACAACTATGATATTCCAAGTTTTAAAGTTGCTAAGGCACGAGTCCATCCTAAGTGTAGCATATATCATCAATCATCACAAAGCAGTACCTGAAACATGTGTAAAAATAGGTACGTCAGCATAAAAAATGCCTGTGAGATACATAGGTTTTGTGAATATAGGATTCATGACTTATAAGTTTAGAAAAAGTTGTTTAACAAAAGTCAGTCATGAACCTTGTAAATTGTTTTGTTTTGTAAATCATTTAAAAGCGATATGATCAAATGGTGTGTATAAATAAGAGAATGTATGGTTAAGTGAATAACCGTGTAAAATGAGTTTGTATAAAACAATGTTTTGATAAAAAGGTTTATGGTATATATAAAAATATACTTTGTTTTTAAGTAAATTGAGTAAGTAAGATATATTAAAATATATTTCAGTTCCAAGTTCGTTAACCCAAGTGTACTAAATAACGTCACGGTATGTAATATGATAAAAACACTTATATATAAGAAGTACCAGCGGCGTATCTACCATGTTTCCATCATATTCACCCGTCCCGTTATTTAAACACTTAACCAAAAACTAGTCGCTAAATAATTAGTATATTAAATATACTTTAGTTGTTAGCAACAATAACCTTCAGTAGTATATCAAAGGTATACTTTGGATTTATAAATAACATATTTAAACTATGCTTTGGTTATGAAAACAACATATTAAACTATGCTTTAGTTAAGAAAATAGCATATTAAAACTATGCTTTAATGATAAACAAAATACATGTTGGTTTCGTACAGTATCACATATGGGAGTATATCAAACTATACCTTCGGGAGTATAATTAAATACACAAAAATAATGTGATTTAAGAATTCATTCAGACCTAGTGCATCAAAATACACCTTTGTGACTATAAGGATACCACAAAGGAAATCCCTATTTGGATGGAGAAACAAATTGGTTTCAGACATTCCATGACAACAGGAATGGGGTGTCAAATCCTATAGGGCTATATCATACTACCAACCGGTCCGGTGAACAAAATAAGTACTATTCCACAATTTAATTTTTTAATCTTTGGAAAAATTAGTGTTTAAACCATAAATAATCATTCAGTTTGTAAAAAGATAAGTACTAATATGTATAATCAATTATACTTTTGAAAACAAGAACATAACAAATAGGTACACATATTTCACCCCAAAACATTTGAAAACAGTAAAAGAGGGGACTATGTACTCACCTGAGATTGCCTAGGAGTCCTTGAGTAACAATCAAACAATGCTAGAGATCACGGAAATCAAACGGTACCTAATATAGGTGACTATGTTAATAAACCGGACCTAAATCGGAGGATCGGATAGAATGAGGGTTCGTAAACCAAATGAGTATGGAAACTCATGTAATATGGTTTAACAAAGCCTACATACTAAAATGAAACCTAACCTAAGTGCTTTTGACCCGTTACGACCCGTTTAGGTAGCTTATGCTACTTTAACACGTCGTTCGCGTAAAACGCGTTCGGAATGCCTAACTAGCCCTATGATAAGTAAAATATGCCTTAACATGTCTAATATTGTTGCCAAATCAGCTTAGATACCAAAAATTATGTTACATATGCTTAAAATGAATTTTGGCGTAAAAAGGGCATTTTGGTAATTTACCTAAGGCATATAAACTACCTATCATACAACTAACTAAACGTCGTGACCATAAGGTATAACCTCGGAAGGTTATTCCCTATACATCTTTGGTCACCTAATGTGTTTGGTCGGATCCTAATGATCGACCAAACGGGTCGGGTTCGAAAGTATAAGCGATTGATTAGATCGCTTACCTTACGACCCTATATAAGTACTAAACTAAAAGTGACGAGCTAAGCATGTTAAAACATGCTTAACTAAGTTAGAAAACAAGTTTGGTATCAAAACAAACAGTTTTGATACCTAAGAGTAGATTGGTTACAAAATACGCAAGAATGCGCATTTTGGCCGAAACTACGACTCGTCACTGAGCCTAGATAACGTGGTAATCAGTAGGTATAGTCACTAGGGACTATAACCATCGTGATTACGCTCACGTTATGAAGTTCAAACGAACTTCACATTGACCATAAACAGGTCAATGCAGAAAGTCAAACGCAGTTTGACTTAAACGCTAAAACGAATGAAAAGAACGAAAGAACACTTACAACGGGTCCCCGCAAGTTTGATCTTCCAAGTATTCTCAGGTATGAAGTGATAAAACACCCCAACTTAGAGAAAACTCAGAATTCAAGTGGGTTTTGCAAGTGAATGGGTTGGGTATTTATAGGAAATGGACCACCGTTAGGATCGTTTCTCGAAAACCGTGATTACATCTCATCCGTACATGTGTTGGAACATTAAGGATACTTCAATTGGCCCCCCAACATCAGGAAGTAACATGTGGAAAAGGATTTGGAGTGCTTAACAGCTGTTAACAGCTGTTTTAGAAGTTTTTGATGAGCTGGGAGTCCCTTACGGACCGTAAGGTTGAGGGCTTACGGTTCGTAAGCCAGCTACTTTGCTGAATTGGCAGTTTTGGTCCCTGTTGGTGTTTAAAGCTTATTTCGTCATGTTTAAGGCCCGTTAAGCCAACTTTAAGGCCCTAAAATGATGCCTAAACATTGTGGACATGAAACATGCTCAAAAAAATTCCGGATGTTGGTTCGTTTGGTCGTACGATCGCGATGTTCGGTTAATTACGACGGAATGCGCATAAGCGCGAAAAACGATCCAAATTGCGCGACGAATGGATTTTTCTCATGCCAAACACTAAAATAAAATATTTTAGAGCTTACATAAATTTTTGGATGTCCGGATGTATTCAGAACGTAAGTTATGCGCGAAAATGCAAACTTATGCACTTTTTGACGCTTTTAGTCCCTGAATGACTATAAAGTTTATTTTAGCACACCGAACCCCTCAAAGCCTATTTCTAAGCTATGTAAAGGATATTTAGGGTGTGTTTAACTTATGATCATGTTCCGGAATGTTCGTTACAATACGAATCGGCATACTTTCGCAGTTTGTCGAATTTAGTCCCTGTAAGCAATTACACTTGATTTTGTCATACCAAAGCCTTCAAAACTTATTTATAAGTTATGTAAAGGTTATTTATGGTATGTGAAGCCTATTTCACTATTCTGGAGTGTTCGTTGCATTAAACTGGTTATATTTACGCATCAGTGCGCGTATAACCTTCCAGAAAGCGATTTAGAGCCCGAAATCGAACAAGAATTGATATGTGCAAATGATACACATATTTGTACAAATCCCAAGTATGAAATACAATATTTCATTGGTTTGGTATTTGTTTGATGGTCGCAGTGACCCAGGTGTCACAGTCTCCCCTACTTTAGGAAATTTCGTCCCGAAATTTAATTTTTGAGGAAACTTGTGAAGACAGCTGTGACGGTTTCGCTTTCAAACAAATCCATTGAACCCTTAATTAAAAATCTGGGCCATGTTAGGATTCTTAGCGAAAATGTCAACCCTCAAAGTGAAGTCCTTGTAGTAACAAAACATGGAGTTTCGAACTACGGACTGAAAAATGTTTCTTATGAAGACTCATCATAGGAAACTTGGTGTGTGATTGAGATCAGAATTGGGGAGTGTAAGAATAAATGACATTGGTCGAGGTCCAAGACTTCTCCCGTATCATTACTCTTGTCACTATATGTCTTAACACATGACAAAACTTCCTGTGGTTTCTCTGCACTGAATTCCATAATTATGTAGGCCTCCATAATTACGTAATTCCTTGCACAGTCCGCACAGTTCATTTCATAATGCGAAGGGAAAAATAATTAATTGAGTAAACATGAGGCGAGTTGACTAGACCGCCAAAGGATCTTTTTAACTAGATCAGCGAACGACCCTTTTAACTAGATCAACACATGATCTTCTTAACTAGATCGTCGTATGATCTCCTTAAATAGACCACTTAAGGGATCTTTTCAATTATATCATCACATGATATTTCTAACCAGATTTTTGAAACAATATGTTTAACTAGACCTCTCAAGGGGCCCAATTATAGGATAGTACTTCATAACCCAAGGGACTTAATTACAACGTAAAAGTCCATTAAGGATTTAAGGTAGTACCTTTGGATATCCTACTATGAATCCCTCATATGAGATATGGAAGATTCTACGAGGATTTGGATGGATCACAAAACATACATGAAAACACATAAGCACATAATCACATAATTAGTTAGCTTGATTCTTTAATTTGTTATCTTTGGATACGGGTATTTAAAGCACACCAGGAATCCAATCCGTGGATTTCATTTGGCACTTTAAACACAAGAATCTAACTATGGAGATAGAAAGATCTTAAGAGGAATTTGGCTTTGTTTCTTAAAAGAAACGAGTATTTAAGATTCTTGGGGAGATCGCAAGTGATCATAAAATTGACAGAACCACACGAGTAGTTTGTCTTTGTGTTGGCATCATAAGGTTGTATCAAACATTCACACAATCGCATCAATTTTGCAGAAATAAAAAAAAAACAACAAATCTTTATTTATGTAACAACCGAATTGTCTTGAAGTGTCAAAAGATACCAACCAAGGAATTACAAAACACTAATTGTTTGTTGCTGCATCATTGTTCACGTTTGCCTCATTGATGTTAAACACTCGTCCACGCGCTGGAGGTATGTTAACAAGTCTTGGGCAATTGTTTCTGTAGTGAGTAAGGTCACCACATTTATAACATGGCCCAGGTGGGAACCGTGCTTGAACAGCAGCAAGGTTTGCAGCAGCTTGATTTACATAACGACAAACATTGATCAAATGTCCCAACCGCCCACAGTGGGTACATTTGTGACACTGCTCTTGCTCTAGATGATGACGGTTGCACTTGTTGCACAAAGGTGCGGTACCAACATAGTTTTGTCTTTTGCGAGGTTGTGCTGGCTGGTTTGGTGCAACCTGTTTGTCTTGGGCAGTTATGGCGTAGTTTTGAGAGGCTTTGCGCTTCTTCTTCTTGGATACCTCATCCTGTTTTTCCTTTGGCTCAGCTTGAGCAGCCTTGTCAGATGGTCTTGGGTCGTCTTTCCGAAAAAGCTTACCCTTCCTGATGTGGGATTCAGTTAGGGTGGCTGACAGTTCAATGGCTTGTCTGACAGTAGTAGGGTTACTGCCAGTAACAATATCCTGAACTAGGTCAAGAAGACCATCAATATATTTCTCGATCGCCTTATTCACAGGAGTAACCATAGCAGGACACAACAGGCTTAATTCTTCATAACGGTCAGTATAGGCTCGATGTTCACCACTGTCCTGCTTTAAGTCATCAAATTCCCTTTCTAAGGCTCTCAATTCATGACGAGGACAAAACTCCTTCATCATAAGAGCCCTAAGCTCATCCCAAGTCTGTGCTAATGCAACCTTAGCACCACGGTCCCTCATAACCCCGTTCCACCATGTAAGAGCCCTCTTCTGAAACACACTGGAAGAAAACTCGACCTTGCGGTTTTCAGGACACTGAACGTGACGAAAAGTATTCTCAATGCTCTCAAACCATTGAAGAATCCCAGTTGCTCCCTCAGAACCACTAAACTTGAGCGGTTTAGCCGAGTTGAAACTCTTGAAATTGCATGGAGCATGATTGTTGTTGTTGGCTTGGTTCCATTGAGCAATAAGATTTGGGAACGCAACAGCCATTTACTGTGCGATAATTTCCGCCAGTTCGGCATTCGCTATCTGATTGTCACGTCGAGGAGGCATTCTTAAAAGAGGAAACATGAAAGGAAACGAGTGAGATGATACAAAAATTGACAACAGCAATATGGTGGTCATTTGTTCATCGCCACAAGGCAAACAAATGACACATTGTGACTAATCAAAGTAAATGGGTCAAAAATAACGTATCGCGAAGACATGCTCGCCTATAAGTGAACACTCACCCCAAGAGTTCCCAGGTAAGAGTGACTGGTCCGATTATGTGGATTTGTACGAACACTCTAGCCTTAGACAGAAAACCCAGGGTACAGGCATTCACTCTTCCAGTTTGCACGTGTTCACACTATTTAGGACCCAAAACTTTGACAAGATTTTGAACACTCAAAGGGGTTCAAAACCTTGTAACAGAGGGTTCAAAACCTTACAACAGAGGGTTCAAAACCTAGTAATCAATCATCCAAGAACAGATGATTAATTTTCAAAGCGGATTCGGAATTAATGTTCATGTTGTGGTTATCACCTAAGGATAGGTGACGGTTTCGTTTTAAAACTAAACACAAGATAACTTGTGTTAGGGTCCTAGGAAGGTTATAGTCTAGGTCAAAGCATTACTAATAACCAAATTCCCTATAACCATTGGCTCTGATACCAACTTTTCTGTCACACCCCGACCACGTAAACAACAAGACGTGGCAGAAACGTCGGGGAGTGTTGTAACAGAATCATTGTTTCACCACCATGGAATAAAATAATTTTGTTTTATTGAATAAATGAACTCATTGTTTTAATACAATCATATAAGTACAACTATGATATTCCAAGTTTTAAAGTTGCTAAGGCACGAGTCCATCCTAAGTATAGCATATATCATCAATCATCACAAAGCAGTACCTGAAACATGTGTAAAAATAGGTACGTCAGCATAAAAAATGCCCATGAGATACATAGGTTTTATGAATATAGGATTCATGACTTATAAGTTTAGAAAAAAGTTGTTTAACAAAAGTCAGTCATGAACCTTGTAAATTGTTTTGTTTTGTAAATCATTTAAAAGCGATATGATCAAATGGTGTGTATAAATAAGAGAATGTATGGTTAAGTGAATAACCGTGTAAAATGAGTTTGTATAAAACAATGTTTTGATAAAAAGGTTTATGGTATATATAAAAATATACTTTGTTTTTAAGAAAATTGAGTAAG
This sequence comes from Helianthus tuberosus, assembly GCA_030545235.1. Classification (NCBI taxonomy): domain Eukaryota; kingdom Viridiplantae; phylum Streptophyta; class Magnoliopsida; order Asterales; family Asteraceae; genus Helianthus; species Helianthus tuberosus. The sequence continues at coordinate 177,480,338 of CM060423.1, forward strand.
TAAGATATATTAAAATATATTTCAGTTCCAAGTTCGTTAACCCAAGTGTACTAAATAACGCCACGGTATGTAATATGATAAAAACACTTATATATAAGAAGTACCAGCGGCGTATCTACCATGTTTCCATCATATTCACCCGTCCCGTTATTTAAACACTTAACCAAAAACTAGTCGCTAAATAATTAGTATATTAAATATACTTTAGTTGTTAGCAAAAATAACCTTCAGTAGTATATCAAACGTATACTTTGGATTTATAAATAACATATTTAAACTATGCTTTGGTTATGAAAACAGCATATTAAACTATGCTTTAGTTAAGAAAATAGCATATTAAAACTATGCTTTAATGATAAACAAAATACATGTTGGTTTCGTACAGTATCACATATGGGAGTATATCAAACTATACCTTTGGGAGTATAATTAAATACACAAAAATAATGTGATTTAAGAATTCATTCAGACCTAGTGCATCAAAATATACCTTTGTGACTATAGGGATACCACAAAGGAAACCCCTATTTGGATGGAGAAACAAACTGGTTTCAGACATTCCATGACAACAGGAATGGGGTGTCAAATTCTATAGCGCTATATCATACTACCAACCGGTCCGGTGAACAAAATAAGTACTATTCCACAATTTAATTTTTTAATCTTTGGAAAAATTAGTGTTTAAACCATAAATAATCATTCAGTTTGTAAAAAGATAAGTACTAATATGTATAATCAATTATACTTTTGAAAACAAGAACATAACAAATAGGTACACATATTTCACCCCAAAACATTTGAAAACAGTAAAAGAGGGGACTATGTACTCACCTGAGATTGCCTAGGAGTCCTTGAGTGACAATCAAACAATGCTAGAGATCACGGAAATCAAACGGTACCTAATATAGGTAACTATGTTAATAAACCGGACCTAAATCGGAGGATCGGATAGAATGAGGGTTCGTAAACCAAATGAGTATGGAAACTCATGTAATATGGTTTAACAAAGCCTACATACTAAAATGAAACCTAACCTAAGTGCTTTTGACCCGTTACGACCCGTTTAGGTAGCTTATGCTACTTTAACGCGTCGTTCGCGAAAAACGCGTTCGGAACGCCTAACTAGCCCTATGATAAGTAAAATATACCTTAACATGTCTAATATTGTTGCCAAATCAGTTTAGATACCAAAAATTATGTTACATATGCTTAAAATGAATTTTGGCGTAAAAAGGGCATTTTGGTAATTTACCTAAGGCATATAAACTACCTATCATACAACTAACTAAACGTCGTGACCATAAGGTATAACCTCGGAAGGTTATTCCCTATACATCTATGGTCACCTAATGTGTTTGGTCGGATCCTAATGATCGACCAAACGGGTCGGGTTCGAAAGTATAAGCAATTGATTAGATCGCTTACCTTACGACCCTATATAAGCACTAAACTAAAAGTGACGAGCTAAGCATGTTAAAACATGCTTAACTAAGTTAGAAAACAAGTTTGGTATCAAAACAAACAATTTTGATACCTAAGAGTAGATTGGTTACAAAATACGCAAGAATGCGCATTTTGGCCGAAACTACGACTCGTCACTGAGCCTAGATAACATGGTAATCAGTAGGTATAGTCACTAGGGACTATAACCATCGTGATTACGCTCACGTTATGAAGTTTAAACGAACTTCACATTGACCATAAACTGGTCAATGCAGAAAGTCAAACGCAGTTTGACTTAAATGCTAAAACTAATGAAAAGAACGAAAGAACACTTACAACGGGTCCCCGCAAGTTTGATCTTCCAAGTATTCTCAGGTATGAAGTGATAAAACACCCCAACTTAGAGAAAACTCAGAATTCAAGTGGGTTTTGCAAGTGAATGGGTTGGGTATTTATAGGAAATGGACCACCGTTAGGATCGTTTCTCGAAAACCGTGATTACATCTCATCCGTACATGTGTTGGAACATTAAGGATACTTCAATTGCCCCCCCCCCCCCAACATCAGGAAGTAATATGTGGAAAAGGATTAGGAGTGCTTAACAGCGGTTAACAACTGTTTTAGAAGTTTCTGATGAGCTGGGAGTCCCTTACGGACCGTAAGGTTGAGGGCTTACGGTCCGTAAGCCAGCTACTTTGCTGAATTGGCAGTTTTGGTCCCTGTTGGTGTTTAAAGCTTATTTCGTCATGTTTAAGGCCCGTTAAGCCAACTTTAAGGCCCTAAAATGATGCCTAAACATTGTGGACATGAAACATGCTCAAAAAAATTCCGGATGTTGGTTCGTTTGGTCGTACGATCGTGATGTTCGGTTAATTACGATGGAATGCGCATAAGCGCGAAAAACGATCCAAATTGCGTGACGGATGGATTTTTCTCATGCCAAACACTAAAATAAAATATTTTAGAGCTTACATAAATTTTTGGATGTCCGGATGTATTCAGAACGTAAGTTATGCGCGAAAATGCAAACTTATGCACTTTTTGACGCTTTTAGTCCCTGAATGACTATAAAGTTTATTTTAGCACACCGAACCCCTAAAACCTATTTCTAAGCTATGTAAAGGATATTTAGGGTGTGTTTAACTTATGGTCATGTTCCGGAATGTTTGTTACAGTACGAATCGGCATACTTTCACAGTTTGTCGAATTTAGTCCCTCTAAGCGATTAAACTTGATTTTGTCATACCAAAGCCTTCAAAACTTATTTCTAAGTTATGTAAATGTTATTTAAGGTATGTGAAGCCTATTTCACTATTCCGGAGTCTTCGTTGCATTAAACTGGTTATATTTACAGTGCGCGTATAACCTTCCAGAAAGCGATTTAGAGCCCGAAATCGAACAAGAATTGATATGTGCAAATGATACACATATTTGTACAAATCCCAAGTATGAAATACAATATTTCATTGGTTTAGTATTTGTTTGATGGTTGCAGTGACCCAGGTGTCACAGTATACGCTTCGATTTCAGAGCCTGCCATCTTTAGGTTGTAATACTCATTCTCTAACATTTGGATCTCATCTCGAGGGCAGTATTCTTCCCGCATCAATTCCTTGAAATCATCCCAAGTAGTCGCATTCGCCATCTCAATACCCAGCGTTTGAACTTGGGAATTCCACCAAGTCGAGGCACCATCTTCGAGTGTGCCTGAGGCGAACTTCACCCTGTCCCCAACAGGACAATTACACATAGCGAACACCGACTCCGCCTTTTCAAACCATCATAACAGCCCCATAGCTCCTTCAGTCCCACTGAACGACTGTGGCTTACAATCCATGAACGTCTTAAATGTGCAAACAGGCGGATTATTCTGATTCACATGTTGACCTAATGACGAAAGAAAATACAACACACAGGTAAGATTCGAGTACGCGACACGAAGATAAAGGGTATTTGGCATATATCGTACCAGCCTGCTGAGCCGCTAGGGCTTCAGCCACTCGAGTGTTGATCAGGTCAGTTAATTCAGCTTGGGACATAACGATGTTGCCACATCCCCCACCGTGGCCTCCACCACGTCCACTCATGATTCTATATAAGAAAAGGGGAAAAGGTTAAGGGTCGGGTTTGAGTAGGAGTCAAACATCACGATGACTTCTACAGATTTCTAAGTTCTATCATTACATCAAACAACAGAGTAGAACTCCTTTCACACTTGTTAAGCCTCACTGGGACTCACATGCACCCCACATTATTATTATGTGTGCACCCATAATAGCAATGCGATTTGCATGTTTCTCTCAGCTCCTCCCAACTTATGTTAAAAGGTTCCTCAAATTCGAATAGCAAGACGAAAACACCACAACATAGATCAGGAAGGTTTAGGGAAGCGTCATACTATCAATCACATAACGTAGGCTAGTAACACAAGAACTTATACTTAGTGCTAATTGTGCATTCACATGTAATGTCATACTCAAGTGTTCACTAAATATGATGTGCAATAAGTAAACGGGAGACGAACCTTGCAATCTAGAGCTGAGTGTCATGGTCGATTTTTCTGAACTGTTCGGTTATAGTCTGGTTTTATAAAAATGTTTTAAAACCTAGTTCACTATAACCAGTGGCTCTGATACCAAACTGTCACACCCCCAAAATACCACATGCGGAAACCCCGCTAGGCGTGCGACGTACCAGGATCCAGCCACCAATCATATTGAACAAACACAGGATATAATAAGAAAACCCATTAAATTAAATCATTCTCAAACATAACTCAAGTTTAATGTATTCAGCGGAAGCATAATGTAAACCATAGTTTAATGTTGTAAAACCAAATGTATGTGAAATCAGTAAACAAGTCATGCATATCCAAGCAGTGCGACCCATGACCACTCCAGCAATCCCAGATAGTAAGTTCCTTGTCCATAGTACCTAACGACTTACGAGCATGCAACAAGTGTATCCGACAACGCTGGTGAGTTCATTGTTTTACGAAAACATTAATTGCCAAGTGTTTGGTTCAGTTCATTGAAAATAATGTTGATAATAACTCGAGTACCGTACAAGATGGCTTCTAGATTATTTTGCCCGTCCCCAATGCCCCCTATCTAAGCATTGGTCATGATTAAGGTCATTAGTTCATGCCCGTCCTCTCAGGTACGTTGTGAGGTTGCCAAGCCTAATAGCGCTATCAACTAATACCTCGTTACCTCTCATGTAACTATTCGGTAGAAGATGGGACTTAAGGTGATAGGAAATGAGTGTGTTATCTAACATCCTAGTTTTTTTACCCAAAAGACTTATTCCTCTCAGGAATACCCATTTGATTGTCCCACCCACCGGGACACATGCTCAAGAGAAGTGAACTCACCTAGGGTTTGCTCGGTAAGACTAGTTACTTGATTAACAGTTGGTCAAATATGTCCTAACATAGTTTACCGACAACAATCAGTTTCCTGATCTCATTATACACATCATGCCATATAAGACTCAAATAACGTACACACAATATCATGCAATTTTACAAACACGTATCACATTCAGTCTAAGATGTCAAGTGTTCAAGATGTGCGGCCCAGTTACTTCAGGCCCATCATAATGTGCGACTACTTAACAGATTGTGCGATTGGATCCAGAGTTGTGGGCCGTTGTGCGCTTTAACGGTGCCTAAGGCCCAGCTGTTCACCAAGCCCAACTGGCTTGTACGATTGCCACCTGGTTGTGCGACCAAGTCCAGGTTGTGCGATCCATGCTGGGCTGTGGCCCAACAACTTGTGTGACTGAGCTGTCTCCGGGCCCATTACCTTGTGCGATTCTACCAACAGTTCGACCCAGAGTCTGTTTGTGCGATCCAACCCAAACACCTGGCCCAAGTTTATGCCAGCCCAAGACTTGTGCGACTAGGCTACACCTTGTGCGATCCGTTTGTCTTGTGCGATTCGGTTTATGGTGTGCGATTGCACACCTTGTGTGATCCGTTTGTGATTTCCGTGAAACTTGGAAACAGTTACATGTTTTTCCATCCTAATCGATCTAACCCATTAATTATCCTTCAAATCTATTCAATTATTTTGGTTCTTTGATTTCTATGAACCCTAAACATTGACTAAGTTATAATAACAATTAATCATATAAACATCATGAATTTCCGGATCAACACTCAAGGCTTTTCATCACACACTAACATCCTACATTGTCCAGTTCATTACTTCAAGCCTACAGGCCCCTCATACACAAACACACATCCGATTCGGTTCCAACCACCACAAATAAATCACCATCAACAATTATTTTAACTAGTAAATTATGTAAGACTTATTAAGGACTTGTGAACATGCAACCCTACTATCTCATTATCACGTAAATCATCATGCAAGAACATTCAAGGATCACATTATTAATCAACACCATGTCTAACGTTTACACAAAGATAAATACTTAATACTAACCAAATCAAATGGCAGGATGATGAGGACTTCGAGAGATGTGAGAGGGCTGCCGTCGATTTCTTTACTTCGAATGGGGGGGGCTGCTGCCGTCGAATGCAAGAAGGAGAGGGAAGGGAATTAGGGTTTGATAATATTTTATGGTTTGGAGTATAATGAGGACTACACCTCAATCATTGGGTGTTATGCGAACAAGGGGGAATGAGCTGGGCTCAAATCAGTTGGGCTTCGCTTTGGGCCACGAACTTGGATCGAGAATCAGTCCATTAGACCAAAAGGGTTGTGCAATCGGACTCCTATTGTGCGACTAAGATTAATTATACACTCGAATATATAACACACCCACATAATGTTCAAACATATTACATCGCATAATGTTCAACTCATAATCATTCCATTAAAGTCAGCATATCAATTAACCAAATAATGTTCAAACGTATTACATTACACACAAAGGAAGGTTCTAAAATACAAGTTGTCACAGGACCCTCGTCAAAGTGTTGAAATTAAATTTTGACCCGACGAGTACCAACCACACTTAGGATACGAAATCGTCAAGTTAGGGGTGAAACCCGCACCTTGTCGACTAGTTCTACTCCTTGAATTTTTCATAAATCCTGCCAAGTCTCGAAATTCGATTGATTTGTGACATTTGTAACCGGAAGGGTAAATACCGTTAACCGACTTGTCGGAGAGAGTATTCCACCTATTAGGCCAAATCATGCTCCTCAAATTCGAAAGACTTTTCGACCACTTTGGTTAGTCAAAGTTCCGTTTTGGAACCATCCCAAATTTTAATCAAACATGTGTTTCTATTATTTATTTTATACGATGCAATATTTCAAATTCGAATTTACTTTCGATATTTTCTTCTCACACACACATCATACTAAATCTTTTTCATACATTTATACCTATGCATGATTTCAAAATGTCACTCAATTTTGTTTACATTCTTTATAACGCCAAAATGGAGACATATCATTTAGTTAGGAGTGATTTCCTTACCTTGACGATTAACTCCACTCCTTCTTTTCTTAAAACGACCTCACCAACGAGTTAGGGGTGATTCCCTTACCTAGGTGATCGTTACCAAAACTTTCCTTCAAAATACTTTATCAAGCAAACACAATCATGTTTCATACCTAAATCATTTATCATTTATCGAAACACCCACTTATATCAATTCCAAAATACATTGTTTTATCAAACGTACTTCTTATCCTACAATCTATTTTCACATAACTCACATACACGAAATTCTTAATCATACCTTAAAACGTTTTATTTCCCGAATTTCAAAACCTTACGAAATGCTACCTATCAATTTAATCGGTCCAATGAATCTCTGGCCCATGAACTTCATATTCAACTTAATCACTAAAACACGCACACGTTATATCATCATACTAGAGACTTCCATTCTTAATCGAAATCAAACCAACATTTCTCAATTACTTATAAGATCTTATAGATGTTATATGATCGTTTTACCAAATACTCTTTTCAACATCAATAAATCATTTGTTAAAACTTTTAACAATCACCAAGTCCTTTTGCTAAATTTCTTTTCTAAGGATCCTCGTTTTCACAAGAACCTCCTAAATTCATAATTTCTTTTTTGATGAAACGAACTTACTTTTTATCGAAAACATTTTTCCTACACCAATTTACAAAACACGCGGGCAAGAAGACTTCATGGGGACCGACCATCTTCGGATTACGTAAACTCTTTTAAAAAAAAGTAGCATTTCCATTCATTACAAAATACATTATGCTTAACCAATGAGTACTTTATATCCTCTTACATATACAAACTATATTCTACACTTCAAATCAAGCTCAATCTAATTTTGATTCGATAAACTCAACGTTTCGTTAAACAACTATACATGCATATCATCATACACATTTTAGTTGATATCTCGCGATAACATCATTCATATCGTTCGTATTTACATACTCAACCTTTTGAATGCTTTTATACGCTTAAATCTGTTGTGTCCCAACGTACACTGTATATGTAAATTTTATTATTTGTACCTACACTTATACTCATACGTTTTATGCTTATACTTATACTCATACTACTCGTACGTTTTATGTTTATACACATACTTACGTGCATATTCATACTTATGCTCATACTTTCATTCATACTCATGATTCATACATTCGTACCCGTACGCGAGCGTAATCCGAGTGATTCGCTTACATGGGTCCCATACATACTTAAGCATGGACTTGCTTATATACTATATTTTCATACACAACTAGTACAAGCTATGCGGATCATGCGACGATCAAAATAATCGCGGGTGCACACGGGATTATAGTGATAGGCGTATGAAAATCATAGAGCGTACTACTGTGTATGGTAAGACACGGAACGTAACATGACACCGAATAATGAGATGGACATAACATGGTCAAAACATGGTGGATACGCCGCTGGTACTTCCTATATATCAGTGTTTTCACCATGTTACCAAATTTTCGTAAAACGTGCCATGAGAAATTCAGTGTTTTGCAGACCTTTTGACCTAATACAAACTTTAAACAACTCACAAATGCATTATATCCGATTATCCATGACGAGACTTCATCTTTAACACGCTACTTTTGTCTATCTAATACTTATATCATTCATATACTTGCATTCATTTAGAGTCAATCGTTCGCCCCATACTCCTATTATTCTCCATTATCCTTTTCTTTCATACGAACCCCGTTCACAATCAACCTTGTTTAAACATTCAAATCCTAACTTATCTCATTACCTTTAAAACCGACTTCCTATTCTTTATTCATGTGTAAATGTACTTAGTATACCTTTAATGCTTTATTCAAAGTACCAAACCTTTTTGTTCCTCTCAATAAACAATTTTTACGAAAGTGTGATTTTCATACTATCCTTAATACTTCCCCTGTAGACTACCCCACTTTCCAACAAAATACAAACCGTTTGTCAAAATCTTCTTTCTTAATACGTCCCATTTTTAATACATCTTCAATTTAAGTTACCCAAACTTGTTTAGACTCACTTTACCTATATACGCACCTACACATTTTCAACTATGTTTGGTACCTTAAATTATTTTAGACGACGAACTCCCTTGCAAATTTACCTTGTCGTTCTCCAAAGTTTTGTACTTTTCAAACCGTTTCAAAATTTCCAAGTCTCAATTTTTGCCAAACCTTTTTCAAGTCTTCCTCTTGAATAAATTTCGGGTTGAAATTTCCTAAAGGAGAGGAAACTGTAACGCCCTACGTTTTCATACTTTCCATATTTAGAAACCATTGCTTGAAATTCTATTTTTTTTTTTGGAATCTTGTATTCCTTGTAATCGTATTTAGTTGTATTGTTGTAAAATCCAAGACTTTGATCGTAATGAAACGAATCTTTTATACATCGCTTATACATATTTATACATTGATACGTGCACTCATTGATACATGGTTCGTAATTCGTATAAATGTAAGCTTAACTCGTAAACAATGATCGTGTAATCGTAATCCTTAAATCTTCATACATTTAAACACTTAGTTATTCGATTATAAGATTAAGTTGTATGTTTTTTCACTTGATCATACCAAACTATAAACCATACATACTTGTTACATTTCATGTGTTATACACACCTATGTTATCATACTTTTTGCTAAATTAAAACATGTCATTTATGCATTTTTGACCTTGTTACAAGTTACATACATACTAGACACCATATAACACTTTATTAAACATCAAATATATACCTTCTAATGTCAAAAAAATAAAATAAAATAAAAATTATAGGGCTGTTAACAGCCTTGCATCAGCCCACTTAATTTCCTTGTTTTGAGTTATTTAGCCCACTAAACACTTCCAAAGCCCAACCCAATGAAACCCTAATCTATCCCCTATATAACCTAAGCCTCTTCCTAGCATTTTTCACTTTCTAAACACTCTCCATTCACTCTCAAAGACTCCAAACCGTAGCTGATTGCAGAAATTCGAGCAGATTTATACCACTTCACTAAAATGAGCATAACTCACTCAATTATTATCCGATTCACTCGATTCTTTTTCCTACTACTTTGTATTGACCTTAGCTACGTTTCCATGGGTTTTCCCTGGAAAACCAGATCCTGGAATGTTGCCAAAAGGGCTCCAAAGTGGACTGATTTTTCTGTTCTTGTTTCAAACTTTGATAAACTTGTTTAAACTTGAGGAAACTCATCTCAAACCTATGTCCTTATGCTTATAACCACTTCTATGGTTAGTTAGGCTTAAAAACAAGGTCGAGACATTCAAAATCAGGGGTATAAACCTCACAAACTTTCTGTTTTGTTCAAGGGTTTTAACCCACAAGTGATGCTCAAGTTCAAGACTTGATGATTGTGTGATTTAGGATTAGCTTGGGCTAACCTACTTGTAAATCCACACATTGCTTGATGTTTTCTCATAGATTAGTTGTTCATATTCTATTGTTTCTTGTAAGCTCATGACCCTCCTTGTTGTTCATAACAACAAGTGTAGTGGTAAACAATAGAGGTACCTAAATGGAAGCTTTGTTCTTCCTACCTCATGTATGAATACCATGATACTTAGAGGTGCCTAAATGAAGCATGTAATTACCAACAATTAGATGTATAGTTAAGACTACACCTACTATAAATATACGGGTTTAATAAAACTTTTACAAGTCATAAGTTATTCAACATAACATGATCGAATTAGTCGTTTAAATTTACGACGAGGTAATGTGCGGAAGCATGAATCTTTATGGTGTTCGGTTCTTCGTTGAGATTGATCATCTTCCGGCATCCAAAATGTACCTACATTTCATAAACATGAAATGTTTTAGACATACGGGGTTTAAAACGTGTCTAAACGAGTCCAGGAAACGAAACTGATTAAAATACATTAAATTGCAAGGTCTACCGTAAATTACGGTGGCTACCGTAATTTACGGTAGCCCCTGAATGTTGATTCTCCCACCGTAAAGCAGGGGGTTTGTGGCGTAAGTTTGTCGTTCTCTAAACGGAAACCTTCATAACTTTTAATCCGCTTGTCCGTTTGACCTACTGTTTCTTCCTACGTGATTGTAATTTAATCCTCCATCATACGGAGTTAAAATCCAATATCCGGATTAACAAAGTTTAAGACTTTCAAGTTTTCGACTTATTACCCTTTTTACCAAATTTTGACCCGTTCGTAATTTTATCAAACAAACATGTTGTTTGATTCTAATTTCTCATCATTCCCATGTTACTTATCATATTAGATTCAAATCACGGGGTTTATATACATTCTTAAACCCGTTTTTACTTAGATGTTTAATTGACCCGTTAAGGACATTTAAGCACTTTTACGCATAATTCACACTCATTTATCTCTAGCATCTTATTTCCACATTATTTATCAATGATCTTCCACCACAACTATATTTGTGATGGGTTTAATGTGGCGATCTATATAATCCGAGTTTTACCCCTCGGATTATCATTTTACGGCAAAGACTCATATAGAGTCTTTTGACCAAGGATTTACATCTTTCGCTTTTATACTTATTCTAAGTATTGACTTGATTATAAAAACTCGTTTTCAAGCGACTTCTAAGCGTAGTTTGCTTAATTTTGCTTGCAAGGGCGTTTTGGTCATTTTTAACCCTTCTTTTACGACGAAGGGCTTGCTTAAGGCATGCACGCCCAAAATCTCATTTTTAACCAAATCTTGTTTTCAAAACACTCTGTCCATAATTTAAATCCTTTGGTTTACCTTTTAAGGTAACCGAATGTCCCTTTTACTTTGTCTAACTCTCATAGAACTTCAAGTTCTAAATGATGAGTTGATCGATTATACATACCTGGCTCGGATCAACTTATTAACCCGGTTTTAATACCTTGCTTTATAATCGCAAGTTAAGAGCGATGCGAGTATTCATTGGATATATATTCCTGTAAGCATATAACTCGATAAAAATCATTAGTTGATATTGTCAAAAGGCGATGTCTACACCTTTTGACCCGTTTGGCCGAATTGACCGTTTATCTATGCGAGATGATATTTATTATCATCTCATCTACATGACTCGTTCCGTTTAACACTGTACGGTCATTTTGCTTATAAACCGTTTGTTACCACTTTCGACTCTTTATGTCTTACGCGGAAAAGCGTCTTTTTGAAATTAACGGTTATTGTCAACGTGTGACTAAATTACTGTTTTGCCCTTATTATTTGTTTTGGCTTACCATAAAAAGTAACCATTAAAAGTTCATTTTTCCTTTCGTCATAATATGACCGAATTATCGATTTACTTCTTTTTAACCATTATTATGGTTTCTTTCATCTTTGATTATCTTGTTCCGTACGACTACACGACGGAACATCATATTTCAATTGTTTAGTCATCTCATTCGAATTTATATGATAAGAGAATATTCCACAATTTAAGAATAGTGTGAGCTATACTTACCTTGCATCCGAATACGCTTTTCTTCTCGTGCTTGATTCGTTTGACCGCTTCTTTCCCAAGCCTCCACCTAGCTCGTTAGGCGACAAACTATCATCATTCACAAGGTGGTTAGATTAGTCATTTCAATTAACGACTATTCCACCTTACGTATTTTCTATGTCGAAACTACTATTCGACTTTATCATTGGTTAGTTTGACATTTAAAAGTCAGCTACCTTTAATCATACAATAGGCACAATTTAGTTAAATCAACATTATGATTAGAACCCGTTTTAACCCATATTTCACGTAATTAGTCAAATAAGCCAATTACGCGTTTCATTCGTAATTTCAACATATAAACATTCACTTAGGCATTTTAACAAACACCTTGTGGGCATATTCTATAAAATCAACAATCTATTTTCATAACTAGTTATTTACCCAAGTTTTAACATCATTCACAAGTTCTTATGTCTAGCATGCATAACAACACCTACACTTACTTCATGGAAATCGAATAACACCAAATTGATGATCATAAATCAAGTGTTCGTCATCTTCCTACAAAACCCACTTAACACCTAAATGGGTGATTCTCAATTTCACATGCATAAACATCAATGCATCAAATTATTGATTAGGGTTCATTCCTAACCCTGAATTTATCATAATTTCATTCAAACATCAATCATTCAAGTTCAGATTTTGATTTCACAAGTTTATCAAGAATTTGAGATGAAACCAAATTGTGAATTTTGACATACCTTGTGATCCCTTCACTGAGGTGATCACTAATTTGTGCTTGAACTTCGATTTGGGTTTGATTTGCCCTTCCAATTTCTTGATTTTGTGCTTGTTAGGGTTTTTGAGCTCAAGAGTTCTTGGCTCCTGTGGATATCTCGACCAGAACACACACTTAAAGTGTGTGTTTTGGTGTTTAACTTTTGTTTTAATAAAACAAGTTTCCCACTTGGCAATATTAGTCCCTCATGTTTCATTTTGATCAAATGAAGCTATAACTCACCATTAGTCACTTAATCACATGCTACTAACTAGGTTAATTATTCCTAGTTACTTTAACGGGTTCGGGAAGTTATAACCCGTTATGTTTTATGTCTCGTTAATTTGGGCTTTTTATATACTTTGTTTTCTCAAAGTATTTATTTTCTTTTTTAATTAATATTAGCTTTATTTATTTAAGTCCTAATATTTACCGGGTTAAATTTTACCACTAACGGTATTTTACCCGTTCATCACTATTAACGAGGTTTGATTACTAAACCCGTTTTCGGGGTGTTACAAGTCTACCCCCTTAAAGAGGTTTCGTCCCCGAAACCTTTTCCATGTAGTGCATTAGATTTATACCTAATGCATTTGGTCTCAAAAATCCTTCGAGCGTTATTCATGCCTTAACCATTTGTTAGTATTACCAGAATAGTATGGTGATATCTTTTGGGTTACAAAACATATGCGTATAACCTCATACCTTAAAGCTTTACCCTTCAATCGTGCTTTTGCTCGATGTGACTTCCGACACTTTGTTTATGTTACCTTTTGATCGCCTCGTATAGGCGATTAATGCTCTTCGTTAGTAAGGCCTCATGGACCGTCACTTTCGTTTCATACTCATTTACCTTTATTATTTTACTTGACTGTATAGCCAATTGGCCACGTGGTCATACACGCTTATCAACTATGTTTATTTCACGCTAATCTTAATATAAATAGCGTGTTGAACACTTTCTTAATTTAAATATTGACCTTAACCGGTCTCACTGACTAGACTTATTAGTCCAGTTACTTTATACCCATTTCTCGGCTACTATGTGATTTTATTTCACATAACTTTCCTGACCGTGATCGCGTCACGTCATGTTTTAGGTTTATTTCCCAATCATCTCATACTATATATGTTTGATAAAACATTGTTTTTGTCTAAAACTGAATTTTAGTTTAACGTTTTATATAATATATATATATATATATATATATATATATATATATATATATATATTATTTATGTCAAACAAATTTGACAACTTGACATTTATCCTTTTTGCAGTCCTTGTTTTACGCGGGGATTCTCTACTGGTTCCCTCGCTTATCTAAGTAACCCGTAGGTTCTTTCACTTAGCCTCGTAGGCTATTTCTTTAGGCTTTCACCTCTTTAGGGTGTTGCCTTTATGATCCTTTTCCTTTTTATTCATGACCTGCGGGTCATTTTAGTCCCGTAGACCTTTACACTAATTATAACCCGAAGGTTATAATGATCCCGTAGATCATCCTTTTTATGTTCGAAAATCATTTGTTTTCGCATCAAAATTTCGTTTACTCCAACTGTGATTCGTGATTGCAATCATTTCATATTTAATTCCGACCCATTACGGTTCATTAATATCTTGCGCTTTCCTTTATTCGGTTTGTGCCTATATTTATATTCAATCTTGTCCCATTACCGGGCTCATTATCCTTTCCAATATTACGTTTTACCTAACCCGTTTAATTTGTTCGTGTGAGTTTCACCACTTTTGATAGTCAACTTTATCCTCTATGCCTTAGCATTCTTAGTGGTCGGTTTGTATTTTCATTTACTTGATTATTGTCCCTTCCCTTGGGCTCGTTATACTAACGTAATACGCTTCCATCTTCCGACTTACGTTTACTTTTACTATCAAACATCTTACTTATTTGATTCATTTGGGTACCATTTAAGTTAGTCCCATTCACCCCACCTTTACTACATTGGACATAAATGTGTCCATCATAAGAAGTTCATGGTACCACGTGTTCACTACTTACTTGGCCAGAGTAAGCGATCAACACCTGGTATACATGACCTTTTTATAATTTTCACATTACACCCCATGTAAGTAATGCCTCTATTTTTTTTCTTGGAAACAATATCCCGGATAGGTTTTCTATTCAGATTTTTCCAAGTTTTCAATCTACATATGCAACTTTCAATCTCTACGTATTTGTTGCATATTACTATTTATGCAATAATTTAAAACGTGCACCTGATAATGCTTGCTCTAACAGGCTCTCCTTGCAATTAACTTATTCGCAATCGTTGCGTGATTTAGGTCCTTGGTGAGTGTGCTCTATTTGTCGTACTTTGGACCGTTCCTCTGTCAAATCCACGATTTGTTAAACTCTCGCTATCTTCATATGCGAGTGTCCTTCAATCTAAAACGTTTACAATTGTTAGTAATTTCGGCATTAATGGGTGCCCGTATTATAATACGAGGCTTTTCTACTATACGCATCAACGCGTGTAATTTCGTTGACTATATCTATTCTATATCGATTTTATTGGTGTAACGTGTATTACACGATAACAATATGTGTTGTTCTCAACACTTTAATCATACTAAACCATTAATATACATGTACTTACCGGATTTGCGATCAAGCCTCGAACCGAACACATTTGTCAACAACCTTGAGCTCTGATTACCAACTTGTAACACCATAGTTACTTTTTAACGGTTTTACATGTAATTACCAACAATTAGATGTATAGTTAAGACTACACCTACTATAAATATACGGGTTTAATAAAACTTTTACAAGTCATAAGTTATTCAACATAACATGATCGGATTCGTCGTTTAAATTTACGACGAGGTAATGTGCGGAAGCATGAATCTTTATGGTGTTCGGTTCTTCGTTGAGATTGATCGTCTTCCGGCTTCCAAAATGTACTACATTTCATAAACATGAAATGCTTTAGTCATACGGGGTTTAAAACGTGTCTAAACGAGTCCGGGAAACGAAACTGATTAAAATACATTAAATTGCAGGGTCTACCGTAAATTACGGTGGCTACCGTAATTTACGGTAGCCCCTGAATGTTGATTCTCCCACCGTAAAGTAGGGGGTTTGTGGCGTAAGGACTTTTAGGCTACCGTAAGTTACGGTAGCTACCGTAACTTACGGTGGCCTCTGCAGGTCTTTCCAAGTTTGCCGTTCTCTAAACGGAATCCTTCATAACTTTTAATCCGCTTGTCCGTTTGACCTACCGTTTCTTCCTACGTGATTGTAATTTGATCCTCCATCATACGGAGTTAAAATCCAACATCCGGATTAACAAAGTTTAAGACTTTCAAGTTTTCGACTTATTACCCTTTTTACCAAATTTTGACCCGTTCGTAATTTTATCAAACAAACATGTTGTTTGATTCTAATTTCTCATCATTCCCATGTTACTTATCATATTAGATTCAAATCACGGGTTTATATACATTCGTAAACCCGTTTTTACTTAGATGTTTAATTGACCCGTTAAGGACATTTAAGCACTTTTACGCATAATTCACACTAATTTATCTCTAGCATCTTATTTCCACATTATTTATCAATGATCTTCCACCACAACTATATTTGTGATGGGTTTAATGTGGCGATCTATATAATCCGAGTTTTAGCCCTCGGATTATCATTTTACGGCAAAGACTCATATAGAGTATTTTGACCAAGGATTTACATCTTTCGCTTTTATACTTATTCTAAGTATTGACTTGATTATAAAAACTCGTTTTCAAGCGACTTCTAAGGGTAGTTTGCTTAATTTTGCTTGCAAGGGCGTTTTGGTCATTTTTAACCCTTCTTTTACGACGAAGGGCTTGCTTAAGGCATGCACGCCCAAAATCTCATTTTTAACCAAATCTTGTTTTCAAAACACTCTGTCCATAATTTAAATTCTTTGGTTTACCTTTTAAGGTAACCGAATGTCCCTTTTACTTTGCCTAACTCTCATAGAACTTCAAGTTCTAAATGATGAGTTGATCTATTATACATACCTGGCTCAGATCAACTTATTAACCTGGTTTTAATACCTTGCTTTATAATCGCAAGTTAAGAGTGATGCGAGTATCCATTGGATATCTATTCCTGTAAGCATATAACTCGACAAAAATAATTAGTTGATATTGTCAAAAGGTGATGTCTACACCTTTTGACCCGTTTGGCCGAATTGACCGTTTATCTATGCGAGATGATATTTATTATCATCTCATCTACATGACTCGTTCCGTTTAACACCGTACGGTCATTTTGCTTATAAACCGTTTATTACCACTTTCGACTCTTTATGTCTTACGCGGAAAAGCGTCTTTTTGAAACTAACGGTTATTATCAACGTGTGACTAAATTACTGTTTTGCCCTTATTATTTGTTTTTGCTTACCATAAAAGGTAACCATTAAAAGTTCATTTTTCCTTTCGTCAAAATATGACCGAATTATCGATTTACTTCTTTTTAACCATTATTATGGTTTCTTTCATCTTTGATTATCTTGTTCCGTACGACTACACGACGGAACATCATATTTCAATTCTTTAGTTATCTCATTCGAATTTATATGATAAGAGAATATTCCACAATTTAAGACTAGTGTAAGCTATACTTACCTTGCATCCGAATACGCTTTTCTTCTCGTGCTTGATTCGTTTGACCGCTTCTTTCCCAAGCCTCCACATAGCTCGTTAGGCGACAAACTATCATCATTCACAAGGTGGTTAGATTAGTCATTTCAATTCACGACTATTCCACCTTACGTATTTTCTATGTTGAAACTACTATTCGACTTTATCATTGGTTAGTTTGACCTTTAAAAGTCAGCTACCTTTAATCATACAATAGGCACAATTAAGTTAAATCAACATTATGATTAGAACCCGTTTTAACCCATATTTCACGTAATTAGTCAAATAAGCCAATTACGCGTTTCATTCGTAATTTCAACATATAAACATTCACTTAGGCATTTTAACAAACACCTT
This sequence comes from Helianthus tuberosus, assembly GCA_030545235.1. NCBI lineage: Eukaryota > Viridiplantae > Streptophyta > Magnoliopsida > Asterales > Asteraceae > Helianthus > Helianthus tuberosus. Next base: position 177,498,455 of record CM060423.1, read on the forward strand.
GTGGGCATATTCTATAAAATCAACAATCTATTTTCATAACTAGTTATTTACCCAAGTTTTAACATCATTCACAAGTTCTTATGTCTAGCATGCATAACAACACCTACACTTACTTCATGGAAATCGAATAACACCAAATTGATGATCATAAATCAAGTGTTCGTCATCTTCCTACAAAACCCACTTAACACCTAAATGGGTGATTCTCAATTTCACATGCATAAACATCAATGCATCAAATTATTGATTAGGGTTCATTCCTAACCCTGAATTTATCATAATTTCATTCAAACATCAATCATTCAAGTTCAGATTTCGATTTCACAAGTTTATCAAGAATTTGAGATGAAACCAAATTGTGAATTTTGACATACCTTGTGATCCCTTCACTGAGGTGATCACTAATTTGTGCTTGAACTTCGATTTGGGTTTGATTTGCCCTTCCAATTTCTTGATTTTGTGCTTGTTAGGGTTTTTGAGCTCAAGAGTTCTTGGCTCCTGTGGATATCTCGACCAGAACACACACTTAAAGTGTGTGTTTTGGTGTTTAACTTTTGTTTTAATAAAACAAGTTTCCCACTTGGCAATATTAGTCCCTCATGTTTTATTTTGATCAAATGAAGCTATAACTCACCATTAGTCACTTAATCACATGCTACTAACTAGGTTAATTATTCCTAGTTACTTTAACGGGTTCGGGAAGTTATAACCTGTTATGTTTTATGTCCCTTTAATTTGGGCTTTTTATATACTTTGTTTTCTCAAAGTATTTATTTTCCTTTTTAATTAATATTAGGTATGTTTATTTAAGTCCTAATATTTACCGGGTTAAATTTTACCACTAACGGTATTTTACCCGTTCATCACTATTAACGAGGTTTGATTACTAACCCCGTTTTTGGGGTGTTACAGATGCTCAAGTTCAAGACTTGATGATTGTGTGATTTAGGATTAGCTTGGGCTAACCTACTTGAAAATCCACACATTGCTTGATGTTTTCTTATAGATTAGTTGTTCATATTCTATTGTTTCTTGTAAGCTCATGACCCTCCTTGTTGTTCATAACAACAAGTGTAGTGGTTAACAATAGAGGTACCTAAATGGAAGCTTTGTTCTTCCTACCTCATGTATGAATTCCATGATACTTAGAGGTGCCTAAATGAAGACTTTAATCTTCTACCTCATGCTTGACTTATATGATGTAATATACACTATGTAATACTTATGTAACAACCAAATAATCGAACTCTTGGTGATGAACTAATGGACATTCATCAAGCTAGTAGATTGTATCATCTTAGGCCTTGACAACTTGTCACGGTTCTAATGGAACTTTGTTCCATGAAAACATTTAAACTCTTTTAGAGTTTCATAGTGTCAAGAACAAGTGTCATAGGTGTTAGATGATTATTTTCATATGTTTATTTTTCATGTTATTTAAACTCCAAATCCCTAGAACCATATGTAAACACCTCTTAAACTCCAAATCGAACACATTCAACTTCCTAGTTTCAACAACTTCGTCACATGGGATAATCGGAAAGCATATGCAACTTTGTGAGTACACTTGACCCATTTTCCTTTTAATACACTTTGGGTGCAACATGTTTTACTTGTTAAAATGCACGATTCACAAACATGCTTTTATTCGTTCAATCCTTATACATGCTTTGCTATGCTTAGGTTCATGCTAGAATACATACTACTTGTTAACTCGGCTTAACAATTATAGCGCTATAGGAGTAGCACACCACCCGACGGGGTTTTGTTGAGTCTTTATTCTATAACGGTCTCGTCACTTTTGTGTCGAGGGATGCTAAATACTAGTGGACACTAGAGTTGACATATTGTTATGCATGATAGATTAACCTTGTATACCAATTGCTATGTTGGATTGAAAATACCTTTTTATACATATGCCACGAGTCTAAAACTAGTGTACTCGCCAATACCTTTGTATTGAACTATGCTTTTAAAACATGTTGCAGGTTTAGCGATGATGTTGATGATGCATGGAATCTAGTAGGATGCTTAGATACACACTTTAAATTTTATATTTCATTTGTATTGTATTTCATTATTCATGTTGTATTTGTTTCAAATCCTTGTAATTGACTCTTTAGAAATGAAATGAAAATTTATCATTTAAATACTTGTCATAAATAGTGTTATGAAGTCTCTTGCAATCTATTCGTCTTACTCCGATGTTTTCGCCATCGGATGGGGTGTGACATTTTACATGCCAACCGGGCTTGGCGTCTGGTTCAGGCTCCCATTGATGCCAACATTGTTGGTTGTAAGTGGGTTTATCAGATTAAGCATAATCTTGATGGCTATGTGAGTCGTTACAAAGCCTAGATTGTTGCTAAGGGCTTTCATCAGACTGGGGGTATTGACTACATTGAGAATTTTAATCATGTAGTCAAACCTACTGCTATTCGACTTGTTCTTTCAGTCGCTTTCTCTCGAGGATGGTCTATTCGTCAGGTTGATGTCAACAATGGGTTTTTACATGGGTATATTTCTGAGACCATGTATATGACAAAACCTCCAGGCTTTGTTGACTCATCTAGACCGCATTATGTCTGTTGTCTGCAGAAGGCTCTCTATGGCCTGAAGTAGGCTCCTAGGGCTTGGTTTTCCAAGCTATCCACGGCTCTATTTGCTAGTGGTTTCTCTAAGTGTATTTTGGATGTATCTCTCTTTGTTTACAGTCAGGATTTGATACTCTGTTATGTCTTGATCTATGTTGATGACATTATTATTACTGAGAGCTCTTTTAATTTCCTTACTGGATTGATTGGGCGCTTTCATTCTTATTTTTTGCTTAAGGATTTGGGACAATTGTCATATTTTCTAGGTATTCCGGCTACCTTTTCTGAGGATGTCTTATACATGTCTCAGCAGAGCTACTTGGTTTATTACAGCGCACTGGCCTTGTCGATTGTCGTCCGTTATCTACTCTTGTCTCTTCTGGTAGACAACTTTCTCGGCACACTGGTGATCCTTTATCTGATCCTACTATGTATTGGAGCACTGTTGGTGCATTACAGTATCTTGTATTGACTCGACCAGAGATTGCTTGTGCGGTTAGTAAGGTGTCGCAGTTTCTTCATATACCTGTTGATCAACACTTGGTCGCTGTTAAGCGGATTTTACGGTACCTTAAGGGTACCATCTCTCATGGGTTATGCATATGCCGGTTTAATTGTGTTGATTTACATGCTTATAGTGATGTTGACTGGGCTGGTTGTCCCAATGACCGACGTTCCACCATAGGTTATTGTGTTTTTCTTGGGCCCAACCTTATCAATTAGAGTTCCAAGAAACAACATACAATTACTTAGACTGGGTACGGTGCTCTTGCTTATATTGCTGCTGAGTTATGATAGATTGCATCTATACTACATGAGTTACATATTACGATGACTTTTCTACCGTCTCTTTGGTGTGACAACATTGGAGCTACATATCTTGCAGTCAATCCGGTGTTTCATCAGCGCACCAAACACTTAGAGATTTACTTGCATTTTATTCATGACATGGTTTTGGCAGGTGTTTTACATGTTCGATATGTTTCTACTATGATTCAGATTACATATCTTTTGACCAAAGGACTGTCTGGTGATCGTTTTGATAGTCTACGGTCCAAGCTTCATATGGATGCTTCCCTTTCAGGTTGAGGGGACATATTAGCATATATGCATATATATATATATATATATATAGGACAAAGATCCGTTAGGAACCACCCCTTATTGCGAGAACCGCGAGAACCAATGTGAACACGTGGCAAACTTGTAATTAATGATATTTAATTAAAAACACGCGCTCCTTATATCTTGTTCACTGCCGTGGTTTTCAAAGCAGGGTATATCTTCACTGTTGTCTTTTTCAAACTAGGGTTTCGTTGGAGATTTTGCATAATCGACGACAGCGGCGACTGATTTCTACAGATTCACGGCGGCGACTGATGTTCTACGTTTTCACGGCGGCGTGGATGATGGTGATGGAGGATCTAAAGCAGCAGCAGCTGCTGCATCGGTTTCATGCTCGATTCGCCTCGATGTTGTGGCGGATGGCGGCGATCGGTCCATGGCAAAGCTCCAATGTGGGCATCAGTTTCATTTAGGTTAGTAGCTTGTTTTAGTTTTTTGTTTAGGTAGATTGTGAATTTAAGTTGTTTTGTTTGATGTGAATTGAATAATTCTGATTGATTGATTCTGATTTGTGTTATAAAGATGGTTGCTTTGTAGTTGAATGGTTGTTGGGAGGTAGTATGATGATATGATTTGGTCATCTGAAAGGATATTTGGTGTTAGGTTTGATTTTTGTTACGTTATAAATATGTTGTTATTAAACGTTTAAACCTTTATGATGTGTGTCAATGATTCAATGTATGAAAGTTTACAACTTTTGATGGATGATGGTATGTAACTCATAGAATGTCTATAAGTTGAAACTTGAAAATAGGTTGAAAAGTGGGTCGGTAACTTCTTTCGATTTTGGGAATTGTGGGTAATGGTTTTTATTTGTTATGCACATGTGCAGGTGTCGCTCAATATACCTGAACAAGCAGTAAGCTGTACGACAATCTTATAGCGGCGACTGATATCCAAAGAATAGCATAATCTTCAATTGAGTTTTCCTGTTTCTATCTTTCGCCAATCCTCACACAGTTCTTCAATCGGTTTTGGATTTATATGATACCATTCAAACGCAGGAATACCTATTTTTCATCCGATTTTGGATTCTGCTTCGATTATCTTCATTATTCACTGATTTGTTCGATTTTCTTCATAATCTGCAGGTTTTAGTTTTCGAATCCAATTCAGATGTTTATGCTATGATTTCAATTTATGATTTCCCCTTGATTCGAATCTCGTTTTGAAAGATTATTTGGTTGTTCTGGAATCGAAACAAGTTGCAATGACAGGACGATGGCTGCTGTAAGTAATTCAATTTTACATATAGCATACTCCAGCAGGTATTATGTTGAATGTAAACGATGTTTATACTTTTGTAAATGATATTGTATTAAATGATGTGCACATGTGCATTATATTGATTGTAAATGATGTTGAATTAAATTATATGCACATGTGCATCATGTTGATTGTAAATGATATTGTATTAACTTATATGCACATGTGCATTATGTTGAAAATTATACCATGTCGTTGATGTATGGATTCTGTTTATGTATGGATTCTGAACAGGTGCCTTATGGATGACTATCCAATTATGTACAGAATGGCATTAAACAAAGGGTCTTGGGTGGCGGACAACTACAAAAAAAATGGAAGAACAAGCCGACAACCGGGGAGGCATGGTGGAGTTTATGCATCTTATGGCGTGCTGATAAACACCAGAGTGAAGACGGGTCAAGATGGGTGGGGTTGGCACTGATGTTGATGCTGAATTCCCTACTCTAGATAGAACGTTTAATCACTAGGAGGACATTGTGATGATGTACAACACTTATGATACAACAACTGGATTTTCCACACGCAGCTACTTATATATTTATTATCACGTGTTTTTTGTTTACATTATTGTTTATACTTATTGTTTATCTACTTAATTGTGTAATATTCATTGTTTTATTCATGTCCATTTAACATAAATTACCAATATGTCCATTGTTTCAACACATGCACATGTGCATTACCCAACGCGTGCATTTTCAACATTTAAACCGTAGCATCTAAACTTGTCGATTCACTATTTCTAATGTCATTATGTTTTAAGTGCATGTACTCCATTTTCAATCCACCTATTATACATTGCAACGTATACATTATGCACATGTGCATTGCCACCATGTACTATGTCAAGCAACATTAAACATTACTACCTTTACGTTATGCACATGTGCATTGCCAACATAATTTATGCCACAAATTATATCACATCAATATGTGTCTGGGCATTTCCAACATATATTATACCATACACCATACAACATTGTAAACTACATATCCTATACCAAACACCATCATGAAAATTAAATATAAGCGAAAGAAAGCCGATAAGAAAAAGAAGGCCGCACGTTTATGCAACAAATGTAACAAATATGTTTTCGGCCATGATTCACGCAACTGCGAAAAAAATCAAGGCTGCCAAACTTGCTGCACGAGCAGATAAACGTGTTGTTGCTATTACTGTTGTACTACCTGCTCCGTCTGAATCCGGTTCTGTGAATCCGGTTCTGATGATGTTGATCTTGATGACACCGATGAGTATTCTGATGAGAATTCTTCTTCTTCTGATGATAACCCTGAAGTCCCTACATATGTGCAAGAACCCGAGCAGACTCTTAGACGTTCGAACAGACGTCGTAAATCAACCAACCCGACTTGTGATTCTTGATATCTATTACCTATTACAACTTATGATTATCGAACTTAACTACTTATGACTATCAATATTTGTTTTGATTATGTTTCTTAATGGACTATTTATGCGTTTTTTTAATATATTCATCGTTGGCATCATCCTAATTTGTTATCAATTATGTATTACATGTAACTATTTTTGATTTTATTATTACCCACTTAACATAATGTAATTTTATTACTACCCATTTAACTTACAATATTAATATTAATGCCTAACTTACAATATGCACATGTGCATACATATCGACCAGTTGTATCTAACAGTTGAATCATCTTGTTTATTGATATACCATTGTTTATTATTATACCTGTTACTAATATTAATATAAAACCGTTTGTTATGCCTTACATATAACTATACCCATTTGTAATACATTACATACTACACTGTACGTTATATAACTTTATGCACATGTGCATACCCATCATTTAATTTATTAACCAACATAATATAACATATTTTAACAATCGTGTACATCTATGACACATTATATATTACTAACACACATTTAATCATTACTAACATTCATTACAAACCATCTTGTTAGTTTAACCATTTTAATGCACATGTGCATAAACAGCAACAACCAATACGAACTCCAAACATCGATTACTATATCAGCTAAAATACCAACTGATTACTATATCAACTACTATACCAGCTGTTGTCAACCAAAAGTATTAGTGTCATAATAGACCACTTCCAACCACATTTAACCAAAACTATAAACGACATCATAACAAAGTACCATCTGACGTGTTAAAACAAACAAAACAAAACAAAGTACTAGTTTCATTAACATAAATCACAAACAAAACAGAAATACTATATGTTCCTAAAGTTAATAACCTGCTGTGTTAACTCATACCCTCAAACTTATCCTCATTCTTCCACTTGTCAAGCATATTCCAACATTTTTCTTGTTTCATCGCCTCTTTGTCTAACGTTTTCTGCATTTTTTCATCTTTCAAACCACGTGTTTTCTCTTTTGCAAGTTCCATAACAGTTTCCTTGTACATGTTTGTCTCTGATAATAACAGTTTTGTTGATATATTCATCCTCAAGTTTTTCAGTTGCATGTATCGAATATCTTTCCGCGTACTAAAACCGCTTTCAAACTTGACATCGCTCCATGTGTACATCTCCATGTGTCGCATAGCGAACACACCGCAATCGTTGAAATTATCACTCGTTGCCCATTCCAATTTTTTATGTTTAACCTATGTGCAAACACATTAATACATGTATGAAATGTTTGTGCACACTAATGCACATGTGCATTTTGAATATTGATTAAAAATTCTAAATAACACATACCATCAACAACATTGTCATCTTTATCACCAACTTTAGATGTTGATAACCTTCTGTTCTTTACCATGCGCACCTCACCAACACCTTTGTTTGGTGTTTCCACCTGTTTCCGTTTATTATTCCTCACCTTCATGTCCTTTTTTACAACTTTTTTCACATCTGCATTCATAAACTCAATATGTTTATACAAATTATATTAATACAAAACAACATTAATGTAATGATGCACATGTGCATGAAATAACTTTTAATTAATGAACATCCAAAATATTAATTATAAATAATCAAATATTCTAACCTTTTTGTTTACCATGCATATACTTTTCCGTTGTGACTGCGTCTTACAATGATGACCCTTCGTCCCTCGACTTTAATACCAATATAACTTTTTTTTCATTTTCTTTTCCAACTTTCTTTCCATTGCAATTCTGCAATGAACATGTGCATATACGTTAAATATCTTGATAACTTAGTATGACAAATTATGCGCATGCGCATAGTAACATATTTTGTCAGTTTATGCACATGTGCACATATGTATATATCACACCACAATATCATGTTACCACATTCTAACATAAAATACATTTGTGCATAACTATTCACATGTTATTACAAAATATGCACACGTGCATATTAAATTAATATGACAATCTTTGCACATGTTCATAACTATATATCACACAAACTTACCTTAATAACATATTCTGTTAAACATCTGATGTAAACATATGCACATGTGCATGACAATATTTCTCATAATACACACCAAAGTTTGAATTAACAAATTATATGTAATATAAAGAAGTACGAACGAATTGTGTAAACTTGCAAACTGTCACGCGAACTATGCACATGTGCATATTGAACTATTATGAACATATGCACATGTGCATAACTTATATCACACAAACTTACCTTAATAACATATTCTATTAAACCTACTTAAATCTATGATGTAAACATATGCACATGTGCATAACAAAATATATCACAGTGCAGAATGAAGTTTGAATCGCCAAATTATATATCATATAATGAAGTACGAACGAATTGTATAAACTTGCAAAGTGACTTGAGTTATATGACAGAGTTCTATGACAATATCTATGTTACATTGCACAATATCTATGTTAAACCGTTGCCCTAATTACGAACGAAATAGAGATCCACAATGTTTTTAATCATGTTGCCGTAATTACAAATTGATGAAGAATATACGATCGATGATTATGTTCCTAATATAAATTATACGACTCATTATGGACGAATTTTAGTAACTAACCTCAATTATATGACGAAATCTGAAATATATGCTTGTAAAATATAAAATCTCTGAGAAAATGTCACTCCAAATGCTTCAAAACGGTGAACTGATGATCGTGAATGTGATCATGTATTTGAGTCGATGATGTAATTGTTTGTAACAGAAGAACTGATTCAATATGATGGTGAAATGTTGAGATAATCGTGAAAGAGAATCAGATTCAAATTGGGGAGATAGATTGGGGATTTTTGTTGGACGTGAATGATATTATTGAATATAGTTAATTTTCTAATTGAAGTCCGATCATATGCGCGTGTTTTAAAAGTTGATTGGGTATTTACAAAATTGCCCCCTGTTCACATTGGTTCTCGCGGTTCTCGCAATAAAGGTGGTTCTCGCATGAACCCTACCCTATATATATATATATATATATATATACATATGGGACCGCTAAAATGAAAACCACATCCAGTTGTAAGAACCGCGAGAACCACTTTCTAGCCATTAGATCAAGAAGATGGATGGATGAGATTGAAAGTAACTAAAATTAATATTAAATAGATTTTGTCTTATTATTTCTTTAATATTTTAATCCAAAAGGATAGTTTAGTAAAAATACACTTTTTTTTGTCTTTTTATCTATATTATTTTTTTATTACTTTTTGTTTTACTATATTACTTTTTTTTAAAAAAGAATTTTTATTAAAAACATTTTTAAATTCAGATTTTTTTTAACAACGACAATTTTTTTTGCGTGCCGGTTTTTGCACGCCGGGCTTTTTCAAGCGTCGTTTTTTTAACGCGCCGTTTTTACGCCGGCCTTTTTCAAGCATCGTTTTTTTAACGAGACGTTTTTTACGCGTCGTTTTTTCAAACGTCGTTTTTTTACGCGTCGTTTTTACATGTTTTTTTAACGCGCCGTTTTTTACACATTTTACGTTTTACCTAAAACTTTTTACGTTTTACGTAAAAAAATACGTTTTTACGTTTTACGTAAAACTTTTTACATTTTACGTTTTACGTTAAAAATATTACGTTTTACCTAAAAAAATTACGTTTTACGTAAAACTTTTTACGTTTTACGTAAAACTTTTTACGTTTTACGTAAAAAAGTTTACGTTTAAAAAGTTTACGGTTTAAACCTTTATTTACATAAAACTTTTTTACACAAAAATGAACGCAACCATAAATCACAGCTCGGTAGGTGTCTCAGGTAGATTGTTATCATCATCGACTGGAAAAAAAATAACAAACCAACAACAAAAATCAAAACAATACTTGGATTCTCGAGAAAACCGGGGTTTGGGCTCAGATTTTTCCGATAATCAGAGGCTGCAAATTGGGGTTGCAGGTTCAAAAACCTACCCTCCACCATCCTTGCCGCGCCATCGTCATCAAAATATGCGTTTTTTTTTTTTTTTTTGCATCATCGCCACCCAATCGAACAGGTCAAAACCCACACATAGTTCACTGTTTCAAAACATTCAAAATCATCAGCAAACCCCTCCCCCCCCCCCCCCACGCCACCGCTACCACCACCAACAACCATCGCACACCTTCATCACAACAAAACAACAGCAAAAACATCCCAACATTCAAAAGCATCAGCAAAAGCACCAGTAAAACCAACCAAATCCAAACATTAACAAACATCAGTAAAAATCCCCCCAATATCAACAACATAAATCAAACACCGGAGAAACATCCCCAAACTGATTTTGCTTGAAAAACAAAACTGATTTTGCTTGAAAAACATCCCCAAACTGACCCGAAATATAACCTCCACCGCCACTGCCACTGCCGTAGACGGTGTGGCTCTGGCGGCCGCGCCGCCGTCTGACCACCACCGTCATCAATATCACCATCATTATCTATCATCTTCAACATCATCATGCCGGTTATCATCATCCTCATCGAGTATTACCGGAAGCGAAAAGAAAGAAACAAGAATTAAAAAAAGGTAGAAGTAACAGATCTACCGATCTGCAATAGAAATAAGTGAGGGTGCTTACCGGACTGAAACTTGTTGACGTCGCTGACCGGATCGGAGCTCTCCGATCTCCTTCTCCGATCTCTCTCTCATCGAATCTCTCTCTCTCTCTCTCTCTTTGTCCAAACCCACCAATCATACTAGTAGATTTGATAAACGAATGAATTAACTACGTCTCTAAAAAAACTACATATGATATCTGACGAATCACCCAATATATATTATTCATATGATAATTAGAAAAGGAAAAAGAGCACTGTAATCAGAAAAAGGAATGGGTTTGGTGGATATGAATGGGTTTGGTGGAGATAATTTAATTTTTATGAGAGAGACAAAGAGGAGAGAGAAGTCTTGTAGGAGAATTAAATGGCAACAAGACAAAGTTGAGATGAGTGATTTTGACATTTGAAGGAAATGACCAAATTACCTCTTTGTCTGATTGGTTAAGAGTGGTTCTCGCTGTTCTTACAACTGGGGATGGTTTCTATTTTAGCGGCTCCCTATATATATATATATATATATATATATATATAGGGGACCGCTAGAATGAGAACCACCTCGAGTTACGAGAACCGTGAGAACCTCTTGATCCGGGGCGAGTTGGACCAAATTTTTTTTTCATAAACGACGTAGATGAGTGTATCACAAACACATATGTAAAAAAAAATTCAAAAAAAAAATGTCGTGTGTGTAGTTTTTTACACCACAAGTTTGGTGTTTACGGGCACCGCTAGAATGAGAACCACCTCGAGTTATGAGAACCGTGAGAACCTCTTGATCCGGGGTGAGTTGGACGAAATTTTTTTTCATAAACGTAGATGAGTGTATCACAAACACATATGTAAAAAAAATTCAAAAAAAAAAAATGTCGTGTGTGTAGTTTTTTACACCACAAATTTGGTGTTTACGGGTACTGTAAAATGCGAGAACCACCTCTTATTGCGATAACCAATGTGAACACAACCAAAAATGCCTAAAAATAGCTAAAAATCACACAATTTTTTTTAATATTTTTTATATAAAAATCGCTACTTTTCGAAGCAAAAAAAAAATTAATTTTTTTTTAAAAAAAAAAATTAATTTTTTTTAAAAAAAAAAAAAAATTTGGCCACTAAAAGTAGCGATTTGAGCATAAAAAATATTAAAAAAATTTTTTAGATTTTTTGGGGGTTTAGTTTTTAGCATTTTAGCTTGGGGGGGGGTTAGGTTTTTGGGGGGTGGGGGAGGGGGGTTTAGGTTTTTGGGGGGTGGGGGGGTTTAGGTTTTGGGGGCGGGGTGGGGGTTAGGTTTTTTTAGCTATTTTAGGTTGTGTTCACATTGGTTTTCGCGGTTCTCGCAATAAGGGTGGTTCTCGCATGATCTCCTCCATATATATATATATCCACATACATACATAGCCAGATGTTAGTTGGTTATGGTTATTAGTTAATTGTGTATAGCTGGCAGTAGTTTGTATTGTGTATAAAAGCCTATCATGCATCAGAATTCATTAATGAGAAAATAGTTCATAATATTACCTTTCACATATACTAATGCGTACATTTTTAAGTGATTTAGGGTTTTAATCCCATAGTGACCATTAATATAAATTTAGGAGTAGGTTTAGCTGATGTGTATACGTTAACAATTCTAAAAATGCTAAACAAGAACAATTAAGATGTAATGTCTATTATGTTCATTGACTCGCAAGTTATCGGTATAACTACATAATCAAAAGATGTTAGTTAACGAGACTTTTTCATGAATATTTACCAATGATAGAGCGTAATGGTGTGTAAATGTATGATAATCTGAAAAGTTTATAGAATATTATTTATTTAGGGAAAAGATCAAATAGAAAGTTTAGTTTTGGTAGGAAGGATAGGAAGCAATAAGAGGAGGGCATGTGGCAAATATGTAAAAACATAAGAAGGGGGATTTTAGTCAAAACTCAGCGTCTTTAAAAAAACCCAACATCTGCAAGTCATTTCTTATCTCCGCATACTTAAATCCACCATTTTCAAAACCATAAACTACGATATCACAACCAACGCCACCACCACCTACGATCGCCACCATCTTGCCGGAACCTAGATCTTAAACCACCACAACCACCTTCAACCACCTGTTGGGGTTTTTTTTCAGATCTGAAACCACCATTTCACCATCCACCGCCACCACCCACTGCCACCGCAACAAGTTTCCCCACGGTGAATCAGAGTTCTTTCTCCGTCCACTGTCGTTAATCGGAGTTCTTTTGTAAGTTCTGTTATTTTTTTTATTTTCATTGCGTTTAACCTCAATTGCGTTGTTCACCTCATTATGTTTTAGTTAGAGTTCTTTTCATTTTGTTCTTCTGGATGTTAAAGCAGAGGCATGGCCATGCTAAAATAGAAGCATGATCATGTTGGAGCAAAGGCATGACCATGTTAAAACCCATTGCGTTTTAGAACCTGCAGTGCAAAGAACATGATCATGCTAAGACAGAGGCATGATCATGTTGGAAATAAGGCATACCCATGTTAAAACTACATTGCTTTTTAGATCCTATGTTAAAACTTCATTGCTTTTTAGAACCTGCAGTGCAAAATATTGATTTTGGGTTTCATTGTGTCTTACAACCTGGAGTGTAAAGAACATGATCATGCTAAAATAGAAGCATGGTCATGTTGGAACAACAGCATGACCATGTTATAACATTAACATGTCCATGTTAAAACTCCATTGCTTTTTAAAACCTGTAGTGCAAAGAACATGATCATGCTAAAATAGAAGCATGGTCATGTTGGAACAAAAACATGACCATGTTAAAATATAGACATGACCATGTTAAAACTCCATTGCTTTTTAGAATTTGTAGTGTAAAATCTTGATTTTGGGTTTCATTGCGTTATAGAACTGGAGTGTAAAAGAACATCAAAGAACATAATCATGTTAAAAGGGAAGCATGATCGTGTTGGAATAAAGACATGACCATGTTAAAACATAAACACGACCATATTAAAACCCATTGCATTTTAGAACATGGATGTTGGAAGAGAGGCATGACCATGTTAAAACAAAGGCATGACCATGTTAAAAGAGAAACATCACCATGTGAAACCCATTGAGTTTTAGACATGGAGTGTACATTTTCAGAATTTGAGTGCAAAGAACATGATCATGCTAAAACATAAACATGATCATGTCAGAATAGAGGCATGACCATGTTAAAACATAAACACAACCATATGAAACCCGATTGCGTTTTAGAACCTGGGTTATAGTGTGTTGTTCTATCCAGTTTTACGCATCTGAGTTTTCAAAAAAAATCAAAAGTATAGCAATAAATGTGCTCGTTTTAAAGATAAAAAACGCTCGTTTTTATGGTGCAATTTTTATAAAAAAATATTGTCTTATGAAAAAGTTATTAACGTTTTAAAACCGATGAAGAATTGGTGGAGAGAGAAACTGTTGACTTGGATGGATTAGAATACCCTCAAACTAACTCACGCGACTCTTTTTTTTTTTTTTTTTCAATTTCACTCATTTACTCTTAGCCATTAATTATTTAATAGATAGTCAAAATTACTTGCTAGTCTTTCTACCCAAATAAACATTTTAATATATCCTGAAACTATTTATTTAACTTTTATTAATCAGTGAAGAAATTATCATAAAAAAAAGTCATCTATAAATGTTGAAATAGATATTATGTGGGAAGTTGCCACAGTTGCTAAGAAATAAATAGAGAAACATCATGCAACCACATGTTTCTATCAATTATCAATCCTATACTTCAACCATATTTTTCGGCTATTTATAATAACAAGCTGCATTAGTTCATAAGTTTTTCAATAATATAGAGAAATAATACAAAAAGTAACTTAATACCAATGTTACTTCCTCTATATAATATAATTCAAGTACTTCATTCATTCTCATTCCGTAAAACCATACAAAACAAAGTAGCTAGCCATGGGTGTGAATGTAACCACCTTTACCGACGAGTTCACCAGCCCGGTTCCAGCAGCGAGACTGTTTAAGGCCTTGATCCTTGATGCCCATAACCTTTATCCTAAGATCACACCGCTCGGGATCAAAAGTATCGACACCATTGAAGGTGACGGAGGTCCCGGAAGCATCAAGCAGATCAACTTTGCCCTAGGTTAAGTTTAATTCATTTATTCATACACTATTAAATATGTACACACATCTGCATTTTCTTGAACATTCACTAAATCACAACGAAACAATTTATGATCTTTGGTCACATCCTGTTTCAACATATCACTACCACAAAAGTGGGTATTCATCGTGCCACCAGCAAAATCACCTGATCATATCTATCTCTACTAGACAAAATCACCTGATCATATCTATCTCTACTAGGCAATAATGTTTCTTTATTTATCTCAACCGCTTTGTGACCACTAATATTTTTCAAATTTAAATATAAATAAAATTTATATTTTTACTCCCGTCTGGGCCCATATATTTATTTTCAACTCAACTATTTTTCCATTACCGTTACTAGTGATTTTTTTTAACATCAGTTTATTTTATTCTAGTCTTGTGACAGAAATGTAACGGTAACATATTTAGCTACTTTTATTGTCTCTATGTTTGCAACGGAGATGAAACTATGATAAATTTTGTGACTGTTTTGCTACCGAAATGGGTGGGGTTGCTATGTGTAGCTACTTATTGGTGTAACTTCTACAGCAAACTGCTGCCACTTCAGTCGCAAATCAGTCACTATGTTTGCGATCATTGTGATTTCGGTTACAAATCAGTGCTAAATTAATTTGTGACCATTTCTTTGGTTGCATATACCGAGTTGTGTAGTAGTGGGTTCAACAAACCTAATCACACAAAACCCTAAACACATAGTTCTATCAATAAGCTTCAAAACTGAAACAAAATGATTTAATGACTATGTAATATTGTAAAGAGATCTTTCATTTGAAATGCAGATGGTCAGGCGACATACGTGAAGCACAAAGTTGACGCATTGGATGAGGATAAGATGGTATATGCATATACATTGATCGAAGGTGGTGAGCTAGCCACGGATAAGATTGAGTCGATTTCGTATAATATGACGTTTGAATCGAGCCCGAGTGGTGGGTGCATTGGCAACAACACAAGCAAGTTTCATATCAAAGAAGGTTTTGAGATCAAAGAAGAGGATATCAAAGAGGGAAAAGAGAAAGCTTTTGGTGTCTTTAAAGCCATTGAAGCATTTCTCTTGGAAAACCCTAATGCTTATGTTTAAGTTGGTCATTTTGCATTGTTCCGAATGGACATTCAATCATAAATCTTAAAATACCGTTCAACATGGTTTATTTATGGGTATGTCTGGTTTAGGTCATTTTCATGTGTTCAAGTATGAAATAATATTGGAATGCTGTGCCTTCAATATTCTATGAATTATGATCCAATTAAGATTGGCTTATGTTCTTGTAATAAATACATAATATATGAGAATTTATAATTGCACCCTACTCTATTTGCTTTTTCTAACGGGGAACGATACTATACTCATACACTTAGATTACACCAAATTAATACTAATTTACCTGATGCCATGAATTGAACACTGGTATTCTCCCTAAGAAGCAAAAGCCTCTATCACACAACCAAAAGCCCTTTGGTATGTACTTCATTGATCTTTTTTTTTTGAAAGGAGAACTTTATTAAAAACGGCCCAACCGAAAAACCGGCGACCAAGCAAACAACAACCCACTAAACAAATATACACCAATCACTCCATATTAACTCTTTACACTTGGACCTACTATTATACCAAAGAAAGCCGAGCGACTTGACCGAATTAAACACTACCTCCGGCTTGGGGATCTTCCCGTTGAAAACTAGAGCATTTCTGGCCAACCAGATCTGCCAGCAAGTAATCAGCACCACACCTTGAAATGCAACCCGAGCTTCCCCATCCAACCCACAAAAACTATGGAAATTCAGCACATCCCTGACCGAAAAAGCTACTAAAGGGGGAACCTTGCACCACCTGCAGACCAAGCTCCATACAGCTGCAGCAAAACCGCAACCAGTAAACAGGTGCAGAGCTGTCTCCCTCCCGTCAGAACACAGCGGGCAGCCGTCGTCCGAAACCGAGACATTCCTCTTACGGAGTTCTACCCTCGTAGGAATACTTTCCATCTCCGCTCTCCAAGCAAACAAATTGCACTTTAGAGGAACCCACTTACACCTTTCCTACACAAACCTATCACTGTAATCGCTGTTGCTGTCGAACAACCTTTTGACTGAGGCGACGCTGAATAAACCCGAGTCATCTCCATTCCACCGCCACCTATCTTTAGCACCGGACAAGGAGACTTCACTCAACAGAGCACAAAGGAGACTCCATTCAGCCATCTGACTAGTCATCCAATGTTCCGGTGGTATGGGTGGTGCTAGTTACACCTACTCTATAGAATTCATTACATTTAACCGGTGAGGCCCAGTAAGATTGATTCTCTCTCCAATTCATTGTAGTCTTATTCTTATCTCCTCTTGATGATAGGGTGGATTACAACCCATTACCTCTCGTGTAATAATGGAATGGGATAAATAATCTATACAACATTAGACAAGGAGGAGACATCCCCTTTCTCCAGGTGAATAAATACAAATCCAATAAGGCTAGAGGGTATGGTGTCCATCCTTCCTTGGAGGATGATCCGTCACGTAGACGCCACATCATAGTCCTCCCAAGGATGATCTATCCTACAAAACTAGAGGGTATGGGAGTATGGTCCTAGATGATCCTACCCCACCACTTTTATGTTTTTTATTTTTTTAATCTTCTACTTTTTTTAACATTTAACAAATAAATTAACAAAATATTTTCATTAATATTAAAAAACATTACATAAACTTAAAAAAAAACATACACTAAAAAATAAACTTAAAAAAAACATAAACTTAAAAAATCCTAATATATTAAAAAAAGCTACTAGTCTTCGTCCTCCATGTCGTCGTCTTCGTCTGGTTTGTTTTGAGCGTTGTTCCAAATGTACTCCACCAAGGCACCAAGTCCGCTTGTAGGTTATGATGTGTGTACTCGTTACGTAGAGCGAACATGTTCAAATCTTGTTGTTCCCCACTAACTGGAACAAAATTTTCAGTAGACGCGTTTTCGTCGTACTCGCATATCGCTCTACCTTCGTCTTCAATGATCATGTTATGAAGGATGATACAAGCGTACATAATGTGTCGTAACCTCTTTGGTGTAGCCGAACGTGCTGGATGTTCAATGATTTGCCATTATTTTTGTAGAACACCAAAAGCCCGTTCAATATCTTTTCTCGCACCCTCTTGATACTTCGCAAATTTTTTTTCTTTGTTCGTCTGTCGGGTGCGGAATAGTTTTAACGATTGTCGAGTACGTTGGGTATATTCCATCGGCTAGGTAGTAACCTCGCCTGTATTCCACCCCCGAAACCGTAAAACTTGTGTCTGGACCTGTTCCCGCCACTACATCGTCAAATATCTGTGACTGGTATATGATGTTAAGGTCATTGAGCGAACTAGGTAGACCAAACAAAGCATGCCAGATCCAGAGATCCTGTGACGCAACAGCCTCTAGAATAATAGTCAGATATCCATGATCTCCCCTAGTATACTGACCTTGCCAGGCAACTGGGCAGTTCTGCCACGGCCAGTGCATGCAATCAATGCTCCCAAGCATTCCTGGGAAACCATGTCTCTGTTCGTGTGCTTGATATAATTTTTGAACGTCGTTTGCGTTCGGTCTCCGCAGGTATCTCTTGCTATATAATTTGACAACCCATTCGCAAAACTTGTGCAAACATAGACGTGCGGTTCTTTCAGACATCCTTATATACTCGTCTAATGCATCGGGTGCGTAACCGTATGCCAGTTGGCAAATGGCCGATGTACATTTTTGTAAATTACTGAAACCCCTTTGCCCCCTAGCGTCGTTTCGCAGTGTAAAAAACGGATCAGACTGGGCCATGTCGCATGCGATACGTAAAAAAAGTGGACAACTCATGCGGAACCGACGTCGAAAAATCTCGTCTGTGTACACGGGTTCGTCGGCAAAATAATCGGCTACTAGTTTATCGTGGGCTGCTATGTATTTAAAACGAAACATAAATGAAATTAATTATAAAATACATTTTCAAATCTATATAAAACATAAGGAAAAAATAGTAAAGTACCTTCTTGGTCTCTGTTTAATTTTGCTCGTCTAGTTAGACGTTGGGACGACGCTTCATCACCCGCCATGAAGACCTGAGCCGCGTTCATAATCATGTTGTGCATAATTGCATCCTCTTCCGAAGATGATGAATACCACGTAGACGAAGAATATGAAGAAATGGAAGAATGTGAAGCCATGGTAATTTTTGAGAGAGAGATGGGGTGGTAGTGGGTAAAAAATGGTATAAAAATTGATGAGTTTTTATAAAAAGGGAAGAGTGTTTATAAAATGTGAGAGAGATATGAGATTGTAATGGGTGAAAAGTTATGAAAAATGGTGAAAAGGGGGTGAGTATTTATAAAATTGGGAGTGAAAGTGGTATTTAATTGAAAAATAGCCGTTAGTTTTTAAATTTAAAGTTTGAATTTAATTTTTTTTATTTTTAACTGTCAGAATTAAATCAACTTTGTACCATCGCCAACGTCTTGAGCAGGCCGGTGAGGATGGGGACGGGGGGATGGTGTTGCGGCATCGCCGTTCCTCGACCGGTGGGGACGGACCCCATACCCACCAGCCTAAGGCAGTGCGTCTCCAGTAACGAACAAGGATCAGTAATGTTCTGGTAAGCAAAACAACAACCGTAAGGCACGAAGATCAAGGCAAGTCAGAAGTCTCATAAGTCAAAGACAAAAGGTTAAAGACATGATCAATAAACAAGATGACAATTCTAGACCAGTCACTTTCAGCAGAAGAAGGTCGAAGTGTTCGAAATAACCTGTTCATGTGGCCCAACGGATCATTTGAGCAACGTTACCAATATGACACAACTACAAGTTCCTAACATTTACTTGATGGAAGTAATTGTTACAAGTTAAAGGGACTTTACGATTTCCCTTTAGATGCCTTTAGTCGAGAGAATACCAAGAGTTATTAACCAACCATGATTTATGATTATAATCATGGATCATTAGTGATAGTCATGGTTTATATATAGTTATATAAAAAAACTCTTTTAAGAACACCGAAATCATCACATCAAGATTAAGACATTGATTGGTGCATTCTAGGTACACCTTTATTGATATTAATTATATTACAGATGTGCTAATTTTAGTACAAATTATATTAATATAAACGGTTTTTATATATTGTAGGTTATAAAAGAAAATGAGTTAAATTGTTGAACTTATGATACTTAAAAAAAATAAATGTGGCATTATTACATGATATCATAGTTCATTGTAATTAATTGCTTTTAATTAATGTTTGTTGGGAAAGTTACTTTTTGGGTCATGTGTTTTAGGAGTTTTAACCACTTGAGTCCAAAATTGAAATGTTTAACGCCCTGAGTCCCCACAACCACTTTTCTTAACTGTTTGAGTCCAAATTTCTAACACCATCCACCAAGTTTGTTAACTATAAGGGTAATTTGGTCATTTACACACAAAGTACAAGTCTTATATACACATGAGTACAAGAACAAGTCTTTAATGCATAAACTTTTAATATATATAATATATATATATATATAAATAATTACATATATATAATAAAACACACACACACCAGCACTCACTTACACACACTCTATCATCTTTACACACCACCGCACCCCCACCATCTCCATGACTTCCCCACCATCATCCCCACCAAAATCACGGTCTCGATCTAGAAACCTTCCACCACCAGTGTCTCCCCACTGACACCACCATCAAGACCTAAACCTCCAAACACCTACCACCACCGTCTCACCCCCACTGTCGAGATCCCTCCACCATCAGTGTCGCCCCACTGCCACCACCATCCCACTGCCGTCACCTAAATTCCCAAACATTCATCCCAAATCACGAGTCCAAAACATTAAACCAGTAATAGAAACACTCATCATCCAGTTTTTCAAAAGCAAATCAACAGAACTTGAAGATATACATACACAAACATAAGCAATTTATATTACAAACTAGGTTTTTACCCGGGATTGCTTCCCGGGCTCGGGAAACTTAGTTATATTAATTCTTATTTGTTATTAATACGACCTCATTACATTAAGTATCTCATTGGATTGAACAACAATGTCTACACTTCAACGGATTAGATCATGAACCCATATTAAACGTCAAACAAAAGCACAACAAGACCACATGAAAAATGACAAAATAATAACAAAAATGAAATACAACATGATTTATTTCGGTTAACAAAATGTCTTTAGTTTGACTTCATTACTTGACAAATAGTCAAACATGCAAAGTCAAAGTTGGTATTTTGTTTATCATTTGAGCAATAGCAATTGTTATAATAGAAGGTATGTTTCTATATCCCAATCCTTGCGCCTCGAACACTGCCGATTGTTCAGTCACCTGAACGAAAAAAATAAACAAAGATTTTTTTTTTTTTTTACAAATCTTTGAAAAATAGTAAAGTAGACGAAGAGAAGAAATAAATTCCAAAGAAGGCGAAAGAGAGGAAATTTACGATGTTGCCCTCAGCCGCTTGTTCTGTTGCAAGGTCTTGTAGAAACCTAGTGGCACTTGCAAGATCTGTTATCAACAAAGAACAATTTAATTCGGGATTCTAAAATAAAAGATGATAGGGAGAAACGGAGATCGGAAACAAATAACTGTATAAAAGTGGTAAGCGGGTTAGATCATAAGTATTATTTGAAACGAATTTAGTGACAATCGGTTACGACCAATATTTCTGATCCGAATCGCGAACCCGTAGCGTTTAGTTCGACTCCGTACCCAATTCCGATACAAGCGATCTGGTTCGCGATACGTGGCGGTTCTGCAAATCCAGTGACTATGCTCAGAAAAGGTCAAAGTCAATTTAAACATTTAATGACAACCCAAGGCTTAGATAACATATTGCTTAAGAATTCAACATTAATAAAAGTGTTTTGAGGACTAAGAAGTGGTAATACACATCCTATTAACCAACAGGGACATTTGTCCACATCTAAGCCACATAACTCAATGCATAACATGAACATTCAATTTAACCTTCAGGCTGCAGATGCTATAAATCCTCCACCTAGTATTCAGACATGAATTTAGGACATTAAACATGCTCCTCCAGACTTACTTTTGACTATGTAATAGGTATAAAGGTCTTTTAGTCTAAAAACAGCAAAAAAACCATTGAAAACGACAAAATACAGTGAATACTTACTTGATAATCATGGCATCATATTGTATCGATGGGTTGACTGAGATTGTTGTTGTAGATGTGGTGCTTAATAAACGGGTCGTGTTCGAATTAACCTTTTTAAGAACGGGCTAACCCATTAATCTGTTTCATTTATGTGTTTTAAATAAACTTTAAATTTAATTTTCGTAGCAAAAAATTGTTACATGATTATCAGTAATGCTAATAAAAAAGAAAAGAAAAAAAGATTGTTAAATCATTGAATGGTTCTGAACAACGTCTTCTTCTTACTATGAACCCAATCTACTTCTCAAAGTTCAACTTTAAAACATACATATTTTCGAATAGTGAGTTTAATTCCACTGATTCTCAAAAATACTTCTTGTAATTATTTGTATATAACTAAATAAATGCTTAATTTACATTCATAATAAACTAAAAATGATCATGTTGTGATTCCTGAATTCTAAATAAAATTTTAGCAAAATGAGTTAAACGTTTGTGTTCGGGAAAACCCGGATTCTATGTATCCAGGTTAGGTTTTAAATCTTTGACACAAATAAAATTGGGTTGTGTTCGGGTTCCAATATTCAACCCATAGCAGGATTGACATCCCTAACCTCAATTTGATTGCAGATTTGAATGATTGAAGACTGAAAAACAAAACATGCATCTCCAAATAATCTGTTAACCTATTAACCTAAAACAGTTCCACGCCCACTTACTAAGTACCATCCTTTCCGGTAATTTAAGATCTTGAAATCCCCTAATAAGTCAAAACCGCAACCTGATCCCTGGCCACTATCGCCATATCAAAATAATAAAAGTTGTTTCAACCACTGTTTTAACCCAACAGTGGTTCATAAACAATGGTTTAACTCACTGTTTAACCCAACAGTGGTTTTAACCACTGATTTAACCCACAGTGGTTTAACACACTGTTTTAACCCAACAGTGGTTTCAACCACTGTTTTAACCCAACAGTGGTTTAACGCACTGTTTTAACCCAACAGTGGTTTTAACAACTGTTTTAACCCAACAGCGGTTTAACGCACTGTTTTAACCCAACAGTGGTTTCAACCACTGTTTTAACCCAAAAGCATGTACCTTGCTAACACTGCTTCTTTCCCTTGCTCGGGCGCACAGGTCTCGCCCTGCCATAAATAAAACTACAATTTAGTACATGAAAGCAGCAACATATTCATATGATAAATGAATTGAGAAGCACTACTATTACAATAATAATAACCTAAAAATAAACTTTGAAATACCTTCAACCCATTTGATTGACTTGTCAAGCTTCCAGCGAATTTTAAGATTTGAGCCGTTTGAGATTTTAGCCATGGTGGATATGATTTAAGTTTGGGATCGTAACCAACCTATGCACTCAAATTGAAAATCCCTTTTAGATAAATCAAATACTAAAAAAAAAACCTTACCTAACACATTATAATTTCATAACAAACATGAAAAAAAAGAATTTTTTCTGTCATGATAGTCCACTTGACCTCAAAAGGTCAAACCATGTTCATACTATAAAGTAATATCTTTTAAGTGCCCAAGTTGTGAGCAAGCGGACAATCAATAAACTATAGTTACCTCATTAGGATTAATCTTCACAGCATGCATTTTACTCTTTTCTGAATGAAAAACACACCTTCTGATGTCTCCTGAGTTCGAAACACAGCAGCATTGTTTTGCATTACACGCTGCATGTTTAATCTGATCTTAGAAGTAGGAAGTGAGCCGATTGGCACCATGAACAGTGGCACATGCTGCCTCTTCAGCCGCCATGAGTCCAGGTACAACTGCATCAAGATCATCACCTTTTATTGTAACTACCTACATCTAGGTTGACCCGAACCTGACCCTTTTAGCTAAACGGCCTCACAACAAATGCATGACTCAAAAGATTATCAAATGAAAAGATACTTCAATAACATAAAAGCGTACCGATGGTAGGAATGGTAGTAACAATCTCCCCGAGCTTGAGCTTGTACAAAATGGTTGTCTTACCAGCAGCATCGAGACCCGCCATCAATATACGCATTTCTTTCTTGGCGAAAAGCCGGCTGAAGAGTTTGGTGAATGTAAGCCCCATCCTACTTCTGATGAGGATCCCTGCACATAAAGTCAAATTAGTCAAAGTTTAACAAATTAAAAAAAAATCATGTCTGTAAAAAAATCATGATATCTGTTCTATGCTTAAACTTAAAAAATGAAACCAAACATGTAAACTAAAACATCACACGGATAAGAAAGTATCAATTTTATCAAAAGGGGTTTATATAAAATTGGGTACAAGTATCACTTTGATATGTATCTAAACGGGTTCTGATAATACAAATTTCAATGGAAATAATTCAAATTCCCTTGAATTCCAATTCCATAAAAATATTCGCGAACCAAACGACCCCTAAAACTTCATGTACATGCTTATAAAACTTATACCTTCATACACTTAAAGTATCATATTTACCCATTTGAAAAATTAAGAACAAAATATTCAGATTAGTTACATAAAACATTTTGTTCCACTGAATAAACGAAAAAAAGAATATTATATGTTGAGACGATCCATTATTCATGACAATAACATTGGTTCCCCAGTTGTCTGTTCCTAAAAACATGCTATTATACGCAACTCATTTGATTAACCATGAGATTAATGAATATAATATTATTTAGAAGAATACATACATGAGATAATAATTAACCCTCTAAAAGGATATATATGAAAGTAATCCTATAAATAAAATTGGCTTTTCAATTTCATAACTAATAATAATCAAATCAACATTTTGAAATTTCACATACCTTGTGACCAAAGAAGTGGCCAGCTGGATCACATTTGAAAAGTCTAGGTCCATTCTCATCATCAATACCCAAAATCATGGCCACTATAGCAATTAATGAAAAAACAAATATCATAAAAACTCACATATTGAAACAAATTTGACTGGATTAACTAATAAATAATTGGGTCAAATTGCATAAAAAGCAGAAAGACGGAATATCCAGAGTGTTGGTTATTCCCAGAAGGTAAGAAACAAACCTACTCCAAGTGGTCTCATGTAAGCATGTTGAGTATACACCTGGGATTTGTCAGCAATCCTACAAAATAAAATTTGAAATAATAGTTAACATGTAGACCCGTATTAAACAATTAAAATTTGAGTAAATTAAATATTAAACTACATCAGAAATCATTCACAGTTAAGAAACTAAAATATGTCTGAACTCTGAACACTCACTACAATTAAAATTTGAGTAAATTAAATATTGAAGACCACATCCTTCCATGTATATCATTCTGTCAAAACGCCTGCAAGTCTGTCATCATATATCGAAATACCACTACATCAAACCCAAAATTGTATTTATCTAAGAAACGTTTAATCAAACACATAAGAGGATAAATTTGGGTTATCACAAATACATCAAACATAATTTCATTAATAATTAAGAAAATGCAATAACTTTACCTCTGCCATTGCAGGACTCATTCTTGCCACTCTTTTTGAGACAATGACCTCCCAAAGCTCTCTCTTGAGCTTTAGCATTAAGCTCTTTGAAGGCCTGCCCAGTTTACAATTCACCAACCTAAATCTAGCCACCATAAATGTATTAAACATGAAAAAAAAAAGATAAAAATCTAAAATCATACCTTATCCTTTTCCATCTTCTTTTGAACTTTGGTCTTGTCTATCTACACAAACAATCACAACATAAACAAATATGTTAACAAATCTGACTAAAAAATCCCAATCGGAATAAATTTGACTAAAAAAGCCTAATCGGAACAAATCTAAATCAAATCAAAGACTGACCTGAACATAACGATACCCTAATCCTAACCCTAATCTAAAAGCTTCAAGGTTGAGATTAACCACCACCCTATCGTCTGACTTTGATGAAGATATAACACCGATCAGATCTCCATCATCTCCTTGTTGCAGGGTATAGAGCGATTCTGTAGATCCGACACCAGCATACCTGCAACTCATGGTTAAATGAACAATAACTTCGATTAAAGTGGGAGAAACCCTTAAACATTCGCCATAAGAACTTTTAGAATATAAAGATTTACCTTGTAAATGTAGGGTTTCAGATCTGCGTACACAACAATTTACGGTGCTAGTAATATCAATACCTGAAAACAAAAACATCTATACATCATAGACCTAATTTACCTTATAATCGATGTATGAACAGCACCTGTGAACCGCGAAGCTTCCTGAATCAGCAGATTATACACAGAGACGATGAAAATCGAGAAGCAACGAAGGAGAATTGTTTAGTAATCAACATCATCTTGTCTCAAAGACGAAAGTGAGATTTCATACCTGAATAATTATGGCCGGGGATTTGAAATTTGAAATGAGTTTAGGGTTTTGAATCGCCAGAGAGAATAGAGAGAAGAGGGAAATGAAAAGAAGCAGACAAAAGAAGTATATAAAGAAGGGGAAAACACTGTTGGGCGGGAAAAGAATCTATGTGGTGTTGACACGTGGCCCAAATCACCTTTCATTTATTATATATAATAGATCTCAAAACTACGATAAACCTAATCACATGATATCATAAATATGGCAAACATAAGCAATTTAAAACCCCTACCCCGGGGGCGGAAGCGGCGAACCAGTCAAGTGGTATCAGTTTTTATTAATTTCGTAGCGGAAATGAGACATCAGGACCGTAGTTAGGAAATAGTTTCATAGTTTCAAAACACCAAACTTTTATAATAAATAAGTGGGATAAAACCCAAGTTTTGTTCACAATACATTTATAGGGATAAAGCCTAATTCTTGAAAACATAAACTCCTTTTAATTAGGTAACTTTTTATAGCCACTTCTTTAAGCCTTAAGTGCTCTCCAGCTGGCTTTCATTAGCTTCACATTAAGTTACCTGAAACGTGTTTTAAAAAGATTTTATCAGCAAGAAATACTGGCGAATGCATCCTAGTATAATCAAAATAACTTTTATAACTTTACAGTATTGAGAACGATTACAATGTTTATATCTACCAATGTACTCATTCAGTATTTGTCATGTTCACAGCTCCATGACTGTGGTCATGTTACTCATTGGCTAACTCTTCGTCCAATAGTAACGGATTACAAGTAATGTATACAAAACCCCACATACCGACAACAATTGTAGAATACATAGACTCAATCACTGTTAAGTATATTTGAAAACATTTGAGGTTTTGTAAAAACAGTTTGGTAGAAAAACAGAATGACTCACAAACTGTGAGAAAAAGAGAAATGACTCACATTGTTGACTTAGGTAATACTAAGCCTTCCTGTTGCTTTTCCTGGTTATTATCTATTAAAAATTAAACAATGCACACGTGTTAGTAAGTTAACCCAAATCACATTAGCCATACAACACGAGACAGAACTCTAACGAACTGAGTCAGAGAGAGCCTTGACATGCGTTATGGAGCCCTAGATCAATCGGGTAGGGTAACGAATTAGTGATCGGGGGTTAAAATACTTACAACGAGGCAGAGCTTTGTGTTTTAGGGATATTATATCGAGCAACATTTTGCTATAATAGGGACATAGAGAAAAGAAATTGAACGAATGACAACAGAGGCCGATCGCCACCATTTATAGGCTGAAAACAGGGGCCTCGCGCCCCGCGACCCATCCTTTTCTCTTTTTCGCGGCCCGCGAGGGACCTAGACTTGGGTCTAGCTCAGGTTAGTCACAAGTGTAGGGTTTCTGGGTGTCATGCCACGTGGCACGTTGTGCGTTCGCCAGATATAGCTCGGTCGCGCCCCGCGAAGCCCAGGGGTGACCCTATCGCGGCCCGCGAGCCACCATATATTTGTTTTATTTGATTTTTGTAAAAATTAAAGTTATACGAGTTCGTTTACGAGTATTCGGGGTATTATTAGAGCGTTTAGGGACGTTTTCAAGGGTTGTTATACAAACAGAGTTAAAAAATTGGACTCAAATGGTTAAGAAAAGTGGCTGTAAGGACTTAGAGCGTTAAACATTTTGATTTTGGACTCAAGTGGTTAAAACCCCTAAAACACAGGGACTCAAAAAGTAATTTTCCCATGTTTGTTTGGAGTTCAATGCAGACGTGATAATGAAACTAGCGACAAAACCGAAACATCAGGGAGTAAAATGACTATACTTAAAGGATTGAATCAAAACCATTAGAACGACTAAACCATAGGGAGCAAAACAGAAGTTTACTCTTTGTTGGATTGTAGTTTGCAATATGAGTTATAGGAAGCGCTTGACCATTACCAAAATAAACATTCTGATTACCTTGAGTTGGATTTGAGTTCTGAAGAGAATAATTATTTGGTAGCTTGTGAGTGGTGGCTCGCGTGTCAGATGTCCAGTCGGGAACAGTGGAGTTTAGGTGGTATTGAGCATGGAAGGCGTGAGCCAACTGATGCGGAGTCAGAGAAGTCGATGCAACAAATGAGGTGAGTTGAAAGCACTGTGATATATAATGACCTGTTATGCGACACATTTGACATGTTGGGTTCTGATTATTGTGACCCATATTACGACCCAAGCCCCTATATATGTTAAATGAAGGTCGATTTGGCCAGTAATGGGCCTGAGCCCTATTGGGCCAAAAAATGCTACAGTAGGTGTAGTAGGGGTTCCATGAAGATTTTTCATGAAAAGTTCATGGCTTTTTTCACTTGCCAAAAGATCAACAAAGTTAGGAATGGGACGTACCGAATGAGTAGATGTCGAGAAGCTTTCAAAAGCCGGCCCAAGCTCGCATAAGAACTAACGAAGTTGGTCCATAACATCAACAGGATGTCTAATAGCACTAAGTTGGTCACATATGGCTTTGAAGGCACGACTAAATTCCACAACAGGTTTGTCCCCTTATTTTTTAGCACGCAGATTATCACATAAGTTCTGAACACGTTCAACCGAAGTGTTACTAAAGGTTGCTTCAATGGCAGTCCAAATCTCATGAGCAGTAGGAATACCGACGGTTACAGAGAGTGCTTCTTCAGTCAAGGATGCATTGAGGAGAATTATCGCTTGTTGTTCATCTTTGGACCATGTTGCATAATCTGGGTTCTGAATTTCTTTGTCATTGGGTTTGATTAAGGGTAGAGGTGGTGATTGGGAGCCATCCACATGAGATAACAATTGTTGATAGGTGAGGATGGGGAGCATTTGAGTTCTCCAGTAAATGTAACTAGGTTTTTTACAATCATCGCGTTGAGGCGAACTTATTTTGTTATTTAGTCTGTGTTTACATGTGTTTTTGAAATCACTACGTGGGCGTTGCGCACGAAACCGCTGACAATAATAAAAAGAAGATATAGAAAAAACACTAAAAGATAACCAAAAGAAAATCAACCAAAAAAATTTTATGGTAATGATTTTGTTCGTATGAAACCCGTGGTCAGAGATAAGCAAATGGTACTGGGTAACGATACTGAATTTCTCGAACCGAAAGATCTTAAGTACAAATTCGGTACCGACTTTTGGCGCCTACCGGTTTTTACCTTCATATACCGGTACGGTAACCGGTATTTTCGGTATCGATATCGGTTGGCACTGAGCTCATCTCTACCCCTGAAACTGAAAAAAAGAAATCATTAAAAGTTGAAGAAAATCAACAAAAAAAAAAGTTGCACAATACCGTTGTTGTTCGTACGGTACCCATGACCAGAGATGAGCAAATGGTACCGGGTAGAAGTACCGAATTTCCCGAACTAAAAGATTTTCAAAATCATTTCGGTACTGACTTTTGAGGTTTTCTGTAAAAGGTTGGTGCCGGTTTTTACCTTCGTGTATCGATATTTGTACCAGGCTGGTGCCGGTTTTTAACTTTATGCACCGATAACGAACCGGACGATACATGTATTTTCGATACAAGTATCGGTTGACACAAAACTTATTTAAATTCAAAAGTAAGGAAATAATTATTATTATAATATCAAAATAATAAAATTATTAAAAAACTATATATATTACTATAATTACTAAATTAATATAAATAAATAAATAAATAATAAAATAATAATAAGGATAATTAGTAGAAGAAAGCTTGATGGCGATCATAGGCGCCAATCCGGTCATAGGTGGGTTTGTGATAGATGAGGAAGAAGCCATGGGAGTCGATTGAAAAGAGAGTAGAAGGGAACAGAAAGATGTTTGATAGGGAGAGAGGTAGCTGAAGCGGCAGAGAAAAGCAGTAGGGTTGATACCATGACTCAATTGTGAATGTTAATGTCATTGAATAAACTAAAGTTACAAGAACAATATATAGATACAAGTATTACACTAAGGTACGTAGATATACAAACAAATACATATTAATACCTGGGATGTAGACAGTCTATGTGGAGGGTGTAAATGAGAAGAATTTTTTTGTAAGAAGAAAAAATAAGAAGTTTCAACCAATAACAATGCTTCATTTTACTTTATTTAGTATTTGCATTTAATTTTAATATAAGGGTATATTAGTAAACTTACATAAATCATTAATTTGTATTCTTCTCCTTTTAATAACTAACTAAATTAAATTTGTAACTTCTTTTCAAAATATATATTTTTTTCCAAATTAAAAAAAATGTAGAATAAATTACTAGTTGTATAGGATAAATTACGAGTTGTGTAGGATATATTTCGAGGTATGTAGGGTAAATTTCGACTGTGTATGATAGAATTCTATAATGTGTAGGGTATATGTAGGAAAAAATTTGATATGTGTAGGTTTTGTGGATTATATGTAGGATAATTAATAATTACTTGACTAATTAATTAAAGAGAGAAAAATTAATGATATGAGTTATAAATGAAATTGTATTTTACTAATATGCCCTTTCTTCTTTTTATTCTCATATTAAATTTCTTCTCAAATGAACATTCCTCCTACAGTGTATACTATCTAATAGTACCTGTGGTTTTAGTGATTGCATGAGTTGGAGAAGATGACTGTAAAATTTAGGTTAATTAATAGGATAAAAGAGAATATGTGACTTTTAATGCATGAAATTGACATGAGTTTGCATGGGCGGATCTATTTGAGAGGCAGGGGTTGCCCGGGATACCCCTCAACTTTCTTGACGAAGTGTAATTTTTTTTTCTTTTTTTTTCCGTTTTTATGTATTGGACATCCTTAAGCAAATATTAGGATACCTCTGAGAAAAAAGAGTAAAAATAGCTTATTCTGATCTTTCCCGATGACTGCCGGCAACCTATTAGTTTTGTGTTGAAGATGAACATGGGGAGGGAGAAGATAGGTATGTGGTTCTTTAATATATATATATATATATATATATATATATATATATATATATATATATATATATATATATATATATATTAATATATTATTTATGTGTAGGTGAAATATAGGGTCTGTAAAAGTGATGGATCAGAGTGACAACTCATTAACTTTTACTATTTATTTACTTTACTATAGTTTTTAACCTTTTTTTCTATTTCACCCAAAAACTTGAGATATACTAGAAGCTTATCAAATAACGATTGGATTGATTTTTCGTGTCATCACACTTGATTTAACCTGTGAATATTAAAATATTGGTTAGAAATATATATATATATATATATAGAGAGAGAGAGAGAGAGTGGGGATCCTGCGGAAAGTGTGTTTTTCCTAGAAAGTCTAGGAAGCGATCTGGTCCATCCAATGGGTGTGTTTAAGGGTTGAGATTAAATCAATGACAATCTTGTAATATTTGAGTTTAATTAATTGATTGTTTTAAATGAGTAGGGGCAATTTTGTCAATGACCGGATTTTAAATCAATAAAAAAACTGTCAGGCAATCACAACTCCTATTTTCATGCGAATTTCCCTCTCTCTCTAAAACCCACATTTGGAAACCCCCAAAATCATACCAAATATACCTGAAATCATGGATGAAGATAAGAGATTTTCCTTGTTCTATATACGTAAGATCAAGCTGTCATTGTACTACGTGTTTTACAAAGCGATTACGGGTGTTAACACACTGACTTCAGAGTGTTAAAACACACTGACTTCAACCTCTCTGACTGGTAAAACACATCACCAAGAACATGCTGAGTGTTAAAACACACTGACTTCAGAGTGTTAAAACACACTGACTTCAACCTCTCTGACTGGTAAAACACATCACCAAGAACATGCTGACTTCAGAGTGTTAAAACACACTGACTTCAGAGTGTTAAAAAACACTGACTTCAACCTCTCTTACTGGTAAATCATTAAAACACATCACCAAGAACCTGATTATATATTGACTTCAGAGTGTTAAAACACACTGACTTCAACCTCTCTGACTGGTAAAACACATCACCAAGAACATGCTGATAGTTTTCCAGATAAACACATTGACTTCCAGATTTGAATTCGAAAACAACAAAAATTCCGAAAATCATGGAATGTTAGTTAATGAAAAATAAATTCCAAAAATAAAATTAAAATGTGAAATTACATAGTTGCCCTTTTAGTTAAAATAACTCAATGCCACATGTCCAATTCTCATTGCTTCCTAGACTTCTAGGAAAAATACACTTTCTACCCAACTCCTACTCTATATATATATATATATATATATAACTAAAAATGTTATTATTGTTATAATTTAATACAATGAATTTTGTTTAAATAAACAAGTTTCCATTTCGAGTGCTCATTTTTACTAGTCGCATGACATTCGAAATCTTAAAGACAATCCTAACTGAGGAGCTAATTTTTTCTACTCGCACATGGCCCTTGACGGCCCTCGAATTCAAGGAGATGACCCTGCCCCTGGTCCCACATTTAGCACAAAATTCATATTAATTAAAAGCTCAAATTTAATTAAAAAACACACACATTTAGTTAAAATTTTAAAAGCCCAAACTCATATTATTACATTATATGAATGTACGGTAAAAAAAAAATAGGATACCCCTGAATTTTCCGTCTAGTTCCGCCACTGTGAGTTTGTCACAATTTTAGACACATTTCTGTATTTACACCATTGTTGTCAAAGGCGCAAGGTGCTTAAAAGCGAGGGCTAGAGATAAGCAAGGCGCATAGCATAAACATACCATTTATGGGGGTTCTAGGTTTGTTTAGGGCTAGTTTAGACTGGCTCCACGCCATTTTTGGAGGTTTCAAATCAGTTTGGTCAGAACTTGTAGGTATTTTTCTGGAAATTTCAGATTTGGCCGGAATCTGGTTGGAATCTTGCCCACATGTCGCTGGAGCGCCCGAATGACAACAAGGCGTTTCTCTGCGCTTTGCTCGGTTTGAGGGCCTAGGGTCCTAGGCGTGTGCCCGAAGGGCGTTTGACAAGATGGATTTACACTACATGTCACTAACTTCTATGTAGTTATAAAAGTTTTCTAAAAGATTCATTCATTTCACACTTCACATCCACTTTGAAGTAGAAAGTAGTTCTTTAGGAATTGCTAAGTTCTTACATTATGATTGTATTACTTCGACATGATGAATGGTGGACATAAATAAGTTTTGGATAGCAAGTTGATTGGTGGTTTAACGTATGAACTGTGAACTCGGATGCTGTTTTGCATTGTTATTTTCTTCCAAATGACATTTTTTATTTTTAGGTCTGAACATGTCTTAATGTGCTCAATGTTGATTGAGGGTAATGTACAAGTAGCTAGCGTACACGCAGGGGAAAATAGTATACAGCCCAAACCTGAAATCGTTGCAGAGTTGAAACACTATTTGCGGTTGTTGACTACATTTTACATATTAAACATTGTGCTGGCATTTAGGAATCATGCAATCTGCAAAATATTACTAACTGCATTTTGCACGCTGTAATACTTTTTTTTATTGAATTCAACAAGTATATGCCTTATGGCTGTGTAACTCAGCCTCACTTTCGACTATATAAATGAGTGTTCTAATAACTAATAAGCTTATATTTTTTTTTCAGATTGTTGGCCATTCACTTGGTGGTGGTACTGCTGCACTCTTAACATACAACTTTGAGAACAGAAAGATTTATCATCTATTTCATGCATCAGATTTGCACCGGGTGTGTATTGTTCATGTACCTCAACAACCTACCACCAAAATTTTCATAGAAAGAATATCCTGATAAGGAATAATTGGCCTCTTTATATTAAAAATGAAGTTTGACCCATTACTTATAAATGGTCAATTTGGGTCATGATTTCATCTCTTAACAAAACAAACGGGTCAATGATCTTAACAAAACAAACGGGCCAATGGTGCCTAATGTGCCTAATGATAACATGTAAAATTTTCTTAATCTCATTCTATTCAATAATATAAAATCCTTTGTAATGACATATGAAATTAGGACAAAAATCATTCTGGGTCAACCTAACCCGCATGTACCAAAAGCTTACACTTTTTGAGCCAACCTGCTTGACCCGTTACCCAGCCCACCAGGCCCACCTATTTTGCCACCAAGCTACTATGAGAGAATGAGGTTAAGATATTGTATTACCACTTTGACCCGTTAGACATAAAACTTAACCCGCATCAAATCATTCATAAGTTCATTGTTTTAAAAATGTAGGTTGTCATGAAACGTGCTCAAAATGTGGCTCAAGCGGTAGTTAGAACCTGATCAACTCTACCGGCATGGTCATGCATGGGTGCACGTCGTCGTGCTGTCGGCACCACACCAACCAATAAGTTTTCTAAAACATCGCGCGTACTTGAAAAGAACCACGAGTCTCTTGCAACTGATACCAGCCCTCGAGACCATGAGCCAAACAACATAGATCACTGTTCTTCTAGCGATGGGTCTGGGTCTGGGTCTGGGTCCGGGTCAGGTCATTATTGTTAGAAATCCGGACAGCGGAAGTCGGTGATACTTCTATCATCGTTAACACCATTATCATCGTATTCGTGTGTGTTTGATATGAACGTACAGAGAATAGATAAACAGACATACATACAGAGAAACATGAATGGATATAATAGAATCTTGGTAACTGTAAACGATAGAGAATACATCATATATATACGGTGGTGGTGACGGTTTGTCAACCGACACACCTGTTACTAACCGCTAAATAATATCTAATTTAATTACTAACTTATGATCTAGTTATCCTAACTAAATAACAATAATAAATAATATATGCTAAGTTTATATTCTAACACCATCCCCTAAACTTAGCATCGGTAATGGCTCGTCACGTCGGCTTTGATGATAAACGCATTTTTTCTTTAAACTTGTCATAATTCGTCCATAGATCCACCTTGATTTGTTTCGTGATGCCGAGTACGGTAATATTGTTGTTCATTACCCATTTTGTCGCTGAAAGTCTTTGATCTGTCGTTAAAGCCAATTTGTGCTACTAAATCGTTCTGTCGCTGATCTGTTTCCTGTCGCTGATCTGTTTCCTGTCGATATCCTTCTTCTTTTGTCGCTAACTGCCGTCGCTAAATCTGGATATCCTTTCTTCCTTTTTTGTTCCCGCCATTTCTGCATCATTCTTTTCTTCATATTAACATCCGATGATACCGTTTCCGGTGATCGGTTCCGGTTGAATCCTTCACTCTCTTCTTCTTCTTCGTGATAGTCTCTATCATCATCTTGCCTGCGTTTCCGGTCCCTGCTTCTTTCATCTTTATCACCCCTGTGTTTTCTCTTGTGATGCTTTCGGTTAATTTCCGATTTCTCTCTTGATTCCGTATCCTTGTCGTCTTCTCTATTGTAATAACCGTCCCTGTTTTCCTGCATCTTATCGTTCAGTTTTTGAACATCTTTACAGGCCAAAACATCTCTTTCGGAATCGTCTTCCTCTCTCCGTGTCATTACTTCGCCTGCATCTCCATTATCTTCGTGACGTCCCGATTCGTATTCCATTAATGCAATTTCGTATTGCAATTCCATTATTGCAATCTCTTGTTTCAAGATTGCAATCGCGCGTAATCGGGGACTCATATAATCGGAATCGCTATTTGTTTCTCGCCTCTTCCCGTGTTTGTTTTCCATCTTCTTCATCCGTATCTTCCCAGGATCATGTAATTTTGATCCTAATTCTTCGTTTTCTAACCATGCGCTCTGATACCACTTGTTAGAAATCCGGACAGCGGAAGTCGGTGATACTTCTATCATCGTTAACACCATTATCATCGTATTCGTGTGTGTTTGATATGAACGTACAGAGAATAGATAAACAGACATACATACAGAGAAACATGAATGGATATAATAGAATCTTGGTAACTGTAAACGATAGAGAATACATCATATATATACGGTGGTGGTGACGGTTTGTCAACCGACACACCTGTTACTAACTGCTAAATAATATCTAATTTAATTACTAACTTATGATCTAGTTATCCTAACTAAATAACAATAATAAATAATATATGCTAAGTTTATATTCTAACAATTATGACACAGACGAAGTAGAGATCCAAATCCGAACACATAACCAAAGGCGAACTATTGCACGAACTTGAGAAAGAACTTCAAATGCAAGATAGTGATTATAGCTGATTCAGTTGAAAATGGTGAACAATCTAATATATTGGAAAACCACCATTTGTATCCTCCTGGAAGAATAATGCATATGGTTTCAATAATTTCAAATAATCCAGTTGATCTAGATCATGATCATGATACTACCGTTGAAGATCACGAAGATGACTTTAAATTCCAAAACCATTTTTTTTCAAATTCCAGTTCATCCAATATACATATACATAATTTTCTAAGTTTTTTTTTTTTTTAATTTTTAGTCACAACACTTACTTTTAATCGCGAAGTTTCCATTAATCCAAAATGTTACAATCTAACATGTTAATTTAAATACTAGTTCACTTCATTTGCATTATTACTCAAAATAAAATTAAATTTTGGGTGTTAAGTTACCTTGCATAGTGGAACATCCATTACTTGAGTATTTTTTTTTTTTAAGTTGTCCAATATTTTTTCTGACCATGTCATACTAAATTATATCATTAGTTATCAGAATTTATCTTGTAGATAGTTATCGTGATCAACTTCGACAATAGACATTGATCGCCCTGCCGTCTAGAACAGCACACATGGAAGGAAGGTTGTCATATACGACAACACGAGGAGTTTTCTTAGTGAGCCAAAGGGATGTGCAATCATACATGGTTTTGAGCCAGATCTCCCTGTCTATGCCTTCATCGTAAACAGGACTTAGGGTTGTTCACGAGCCGAACCAAGTCAAGCCAGTGTCAGCCTGAGCTTGGCTCCAATTCTAACTGAGCCAGCTTGGGCTCGTCTTGAATTTACATAACTTTACTGAAAATTGAGCTCGAATTTAGCTCGTTTTACTTATTTATTTTAAAAATATATATAGAGAGTCTGTTACTTAGATCTTTCTTGGGGCTTTTTGTACGGGGACAAACATCAAAAAAACGTAGAAATCAATGAAACGAAGAAGAAACAAGCCGCTACCAATATAAATGAAGAAATGAAGATCTGCAGATCGACGAAACGAAGAAATAAGACCATATAAACGAAGAAATATATCTTACTTAGAGAAAAACATAAGAAAGGATTAGCTGATATTATCACAATTACATACAATATATAGACTAACAGCAATGAGACATTGCTTATCACCATATGCCAACATTCATGGAGAAGATGATCATGGATTGTGGAGAAATAGGCAGACAACCGATATGTCATCAG
Organism: Helianthus tuberosus; assembly: GCA_030545235.1. Lineage (NCBI taxonomy): Eukaryota > Viridiplantae > Streptophyta > Magnoliopsida > Asterales > Asteraceae > Helianthus > Helianthus tuberosus. The sequence continues at coordinate 177,536,353 of CM060423.1, forward strand.
CCGCGTATCCTGGCCGCTTACGCTTCCACTGAGCGGCTGCATACTCCACCAACTTTTTCGCCGATTCCTCCTTTCCGACTGAAACAATCTCAACTGCCTTTTCATTTGAGACAACATCCCATACCTGCATATTTAGGATCAAAATTAGATATGTATGACAATTGACATGTATGATGTAAAGGTTTTGGGTGCAAATGAGCTGAACCACTCATGAGCTAGTCAAGATGGGCTCACAAAAAGCTCAAATCAAACCTAACTAAAACGAGCTCGAGCTTTATTTGAAGCTTCATTAATAATTGAGCGCGGTCCAAAGCATCATCTGTCGAGCTTGACTAGGTTCGTGAGCCTAAACTCTCCTCTTGTTTATATGATATAATAATTTTATTTAATACAAAATTATATACACATTGTAGTTATTATTATATATATAAAAGTTAAGTGTCATTTACGTCCCGGTGGTTTGTCTACTTTTGCCATTTCAAGCCAATTTTCAAAATTGTACTATTTTTCTACCTGACCATTCTCGAAACGTGTCATTTCAGTCCAAAAAACTAACTCCAATTAAAAAAATGACTAAATAATATATGTTATATATGTGTGTGGGTGTGTGTGTTTGTATATATATATATAATTGTAGGGTAAAGTTCTTGTACAAATAATCTTAACATACTAAACATACAAATTGAAGGAAAACTCAAAAAGACAAGGTGGTATTTTTGTAATTATCAATAACTATCAAAGTTACTCTACAAATATACCTAAAAAACCTAAAAAAACCTAACCCCCCCCCCCCCCCCACCCAAGCTAAAATGCTAAAAACTAAACCCCCAAAAAACCTAAAAAATCTAAAAAAAACACACAAATTATTATTATTTTTTTTAACATTTTTTATTAAAAAATCGCTACTTTTAGTAGCAGCAAAAAAAAATGTATAGTAACTTTGATAAAATGTAGCTAACAAAATGTATAGTAACAAAATGTAGCGATTTTTTAATAAAAAATGTTAAAAAAAAATGTGTTTTTTAGGTATTTTTGGTTGAGTTCACATTTGTATAGTAACTTTGATAGTTGGTGGTAATTACAAAAATGTCACCTTGTCTTTTTGAGTTTTCCTTCAATTTGTATGTTTAGTATGTTAAGATTATTTGTATTTGATCTTTTGCCTATATTTGTAAGCGTATATAAAATGATTAAATTAATAATAAATTAACCGAGTCCAAGCTTTGGATACGAAGTTTGTAACAAGCTGGCTCAGTTCATTTACACCCTAGTAATAGTTAAGATCATACCCCATCGGTCGCCAAGATAACAAAACGATCGCGTGCAGTTATGGTTCTTTGTATTACATCTGGCTCAGAAATAAGACCAAAATCTTTAACAAAGAAGTCACCAAAGGCTCTTGAAAGAGCCAGCCCTGGTCCTTCCGGTTCCTCATCAATCGAAGCACGAATCCTGGACACTCCTGGCTCATCTTCTGCTTCACACACACGCCCTCCTGACTGATGTATCCTCTCGGCTTCCTCTATATCAAGGATAAAATAGTGTAAGTGGCAAAAAATATTTATTTACTTAATTAGATTCCATATAATTTGGTTATGTAGGAGAGTGCATACGAGGTAAATTCGGTTTGAAGTCTACACTAAGCTGCACAGCTACAAGGCTTCCATCATCTGAAGTTGTCCCTAGAACGGCTCGAGAGTCACCAACATTTGCTAACACAATAAGATCCCCCTGTGAATCATGATCATGGAAGAAGTTTATTTATTTTCGTTTAAAAGCAAAATGATATCGGTTGACTGAAAAATAGGATTAAGATCTGTATTACTAGAATGATAATCTAATGATCTTCAATAAAATGATTTTTGGAAGCTCTATGCATTAAAAGTTCATTTGGATGACTAACAACTAGAAATGCTAAACGGGTCATGTTCTCAGGTTGATGGGTTGAACCCAAAAATCATGTTGGACTCATGAATCCAAACACAACACGCATATTCATAGGTTGATACGAACACAACCCGTTTAACCCGAAAAAAATTGACGCATTTTATTTTCTTGTAATTTTTTCTTCATATTTTAGTATTCTTTATAACCAAATATATATGTGTATAAAACAGTTGCATTTAAACTACAAAAAAATGATCACCACTTACCGTTTAACTATTAAATTTTGGCATAAAATACCCAAAAGGTTTAAGTTATGACATAAAACACAATTTTCTTTATTTAAAAATGACAAATTAATCTATCAACCCATTTGACCCGTTTCCGTTTCAGCTAAAAAAATATCTTATGTTTGAGATTTTAGCGAAAAAAATACATTACACAAAGCGGCATGTTCATGAATGAATAAGTAATTGTGACATCTCAATTTGACTTTGAAACTCAAACCAACTTGTTTCAATCATATTGAATTTAAAATTTTAAATACAGATTTACAGTCAATTACCTCGCGAATGATAGTCAACGCAGCTGTACCACTGTAAAGGGAATCAATTACAGGATGAAGCTCAAGATCATAATCAATTGTAGAACAAGCCTTCAAGAAAGATTTACTCAAATATTGCATCGATCGAGCAATACTCCGATCTAGACACAATGACGTTAGACGAGGCTATTGGTAGATTAAAAACGTATGAAGAAAGGTTAAAGTTGAAGAAAAAGGAAAGCCCCGTGAACAATCTAGAAGAACTCTTGTATGCGGGTCATGGACAACATGTTGGAAATCGTGGACGAGGGAGATTCAGTTCGTCACGAGGCCGAGGGAGAAGCAATTATCAACATAGGGGTGAAGGACACACCTCTTACGAGTCGGAAGGAACCGACAAACCACAAAGGGATGATAGCAAGCAAGAAACATCGGCTATGAGAGATAAGTCGAAAATCACTTGCTACAGATGTGAGAAACTTGGGCACTATGCCTATGAATGCCCAACCAAGAAAACCAAAGAAAGTGAGACACTCTTGGTCGAAACAGAAGATGATGATGAACCGGCACTTCTGATGTGACTAGACGATGAAGAGCGGTAGAAACATGGAATTTGGTCGTGTGAAACGATCAAAGGGAAGAACTGTGTGATGCGGAAAGGGAGATAACCTGTGAAAGGTACAACAAAACAATCTAGTGAATGGATCAGGAAAAAGTGAAGAATCCGCGAGGGAAGCAATCAATGATGAAGAACCCGTTGTGAGAAACAACCGTGATGACGAGATTAAATCTGTGATAGACCAAGAAGAAGGCACGCGTGTGAAACATACAAATAATCATGTGACTGGGTCAGAAGAAGGAATCGTTGTGTGATACAACCGTAAGACAAGTCTGAGTGAGTTAGATTGTTTAAAATCTATGCGATATGGATTCAAGTCATGTGATATGATGGTGGGCAAGTTAATCAAGACCGTTGGAGTTCGTGTTGAGACAACTACATAAGAAAAGGTTCGTGTGATACAAATCAAGTACGGTCAAGACAAGTGTGAAACAAAATGTTCGTGTGAAGCGAGTTCGAGTGAAACAAGGTTCGTGAGGAGCAAGGTTGGTGAATAAGAAGATCCGTGTGAAACGTTGGATACCGAGGAGTTTCAAGAAGATGGAATTGATCAAAGTTCAAGATCTACAACTCAAGGATATTCGTGATTAGGGGGGTGAATGAAAGTTATAATCCCTACACATCCTTAAGTTCAAGGGTTATATGGTAATTAATAAAAAGATTGGCGGTTACAAAGTTGAGGGACTATTTGTGACAAATCAGAACTTGGTAACCACCACCCCAAGGGTGGCGAAATCCCTTGGGAGGCACCCCTTGGTCGATTGGCAGCCACAAGAAGGAAGGGACATGACTTTTCAATCAAAGGACACACCCCTTCATGTTTAATTACATCCACATGTTCTAGAGACGCACCCGTTCGTGAAGAGACGCGTCTATTGGATCGCACCCTTATAAATAGGGATAGATAGTTTCAATTGTAATTCATTCATGTATTCAGATATTCAGTTTATATTCAAGTTATTCGATTGTCTAGAGATCAAAGATCCATTTTGGGGCCAACAGTTATCAAAGTTTTCTGAAAGATTCATTCATTTCACACTTCACATCCACTTTGAAGTGAAAGTAGTTCTTTAGGAATTGTTAAGTTCTTACATTATGATTGTAATACTTTGACATGATGAACGGTGGACATAAATAAGTTTTGGATAGCATGTTGATTGGTGGTTTAACGTATGAACTGTGAACTCGGATGCTGTTTTGCATTGTTATTTTCTTCCAAATGACATTTTTGATTTTTAGGTCTGAACATGTCTTAATGTGCTCAATGTTGATTGAGGGTAAGGTACAAGTAGCTAGCGTATACGCAGGGGAAAATAGTATACAGCCCAAAGGACCTGAAATCATTGCAGAGTTGAAACACTATTTGCGGTTGTTGACTACATTTTACATATTAAACATTGTGCTGGCATTTAGGAATCATGCAATCTGCAAAATATTACTAACTGCATTTTGCACGCTGTAATACTTTTTTTATTGAATTCAACAAGTATACGCCTTATGGCTGTGTAACCTCACTCCACTATATAAATGAGTGTTCTAATAACTAATAAGCTTATATTTTTTTTTTTTCAGATTGTTGGCCATTCACTTGGTGGTGGTACTGTTGCACTCTTAACATACATTCAATAATATAAAATCCTCTGTAATGACATATGAAATTAGGACAAAAATCATTCTGGGTCAACCTAACCCGCATGTACCAAAAGCTTACACTTTTTGAGCCAACCTGCTTGACCCGTTACCCAGCCCACCAGGCCCACCTATTTTGCCACCAAGCTACTATGAGAGAATGAGGTTAAGATATTGTATTACCACTTTGACCCGTTAGACATAAAACTTAACCCGCATCAAATCATTCATAAGTTCATTGTTTTAAAAATGTAGGTTGTCATGAAACGTGCTCAAAATGTGGCTCAAGCGGTAGTTAGAACCTGATCAACTCTACCGGCATGGTCATGCATGGGTGCACATCGTCGTGCTGTCGGCACCACACCAACCGCTAAGTTTTCTAAAACATCGTGCGTACTTGAAAAGAACCACGAGTCTCTTGCAACTGATACCAGCCTTCGAGACCATGAGCCAAACAACATAGATCACTGTTCTTCTAGCGATGGGTCTGGGTCCGGGTCAGGTCATGATGACACAGACGAAGAGGAGAGATCCAAATCCCACCACATAACCAAAGGCGAACTATTGTACGAACTTGAGAAAGGACTCCAAATGCAAGATAATGATTATAGCTGATTCAGTTGAAAATGGTGAACAATCTAATATATTGGAAAACCACCATTTGTATCCTCCTGGAAGAATAATGCATATGATTTCTATTGAAGTCTATGGGGTTCCACTCTAAAACCAATTGGTGATAGAGGGAGTAACCCAAGATCTTATTAATACAACCGGAAGGTCTTATTCTATCGATGTGGGATAGGGCTCCTCCAATACCCTCCCGCACGTGTAACCCGGTCTATCAAGAGGTGTACACGTGGCCTTAACCGGAGCTGACATAGAGCCGTGGCTCTGATACCATATTGAAGTCTATGGGGTTCCACTCTAAAACCAATTGGTGATAGAGGGAGTAACCCAAGATCTTATTAATACAACCGGAAGGTCTTATTCTATCGATGTGGGATAGGGCTCCTCCAATAATTTCAACTAATCCAGGGTCATGAGCATGATACTACCGTTGAAGATCACGAAGATGACCTTGTGGGTATTTATGAGACGCCTCGGGATCTTTATGGTAAGCTGAAGTTGTCGACATGGGCGTAGCATAGTGGGGGCGGGAGGGGGCGGCCGACCCCCGAACTTTTCATTCAGTAGCGGAGAGTATGTAGTTTCGTATAGAAATTTTTGGGCATATACGTTTCGACCCCCCGTTTTAAACTTTTTTTTGGGTATATACATTTTCGACCCCTCAGTCGGAAATCTCAAGATTCGCCTTGACGAGAATGAAGATCAATGATCATTACATGCCAATGTATAAGAAGATGATGGAAAAATTATTGGTGGAGCTAGAAAAATAGGTTTGGTTGATATATTAGTTGGTGGTATATATATATATACACACAGGGTGGGGTTCTAGAGTGAACACTAGTGTATTTGTGAACTAAGTGAACAAATCCTGGCCATTGATCTACACACGTGTATGGCCAGGATCTCATCATCAAATCGTAAAATACACTAGTGTATTTCAACATCAAATCCTGACCATTTATTTACACACGTGTATGGCCAGGATTAGTTCACTCAGTTCGCAAGCTACACTAGTGTTCACTCTTGAACCTAATCTACATACGTACGTGATTTTATGAACATTGGCTATTACTTGTCACATTGCTGCCTGTTATCAAAGTCTTATAGGTTTCAAACATTTCTTGAATGTTATATCACAAATTCCATTTTCTTTAACAAATTTCAGTTCCTTAACATTCCAAAGCATCGGATAACTTTAAATTCCCAAACCATTTTTTTTTCCAAATTCCAGTTCATCCAATATATACATATACATAATTTTCTAAGTTTTTTTTTTTTAAAATTTTTAGTCACAACACTTACTTTTAATCGCGAAGTTTCCATTAATCCAAAATGTTACAATCTAACATGTTAATTTAAATACTAGTTCACTTCATTTGCATTATTACTCAAAATAAAATTAAATTTTGGGTGTTAAGTTACCTTGCATAGTGGAACATCCATTACTTGAGTATTTTTTTTTTAAGTTGTCCAATATTTTTTCTGACCATGTCATACTAAATTATATCATTAGTTATCAGAATTTATCTTGTAGATAGTTATCGTGATCAACTTCGACAATAGACATTGATCGCCCTGCCGTCTAGAACAGCTCACATGGAAGGAAGGTTGTCATATACGACAACACGAGGAGTTTTCTTAGTGAGCCAAAGGGATGTGCAATCATACATGGTTTTGAGCCAGATCTCCCTGTCTATGCCTTCATCGTAAACAGGACTTAGGGTTGTTCACGAGCCGAACCAAGTCAAGCCAGTGTCAGCCTGAGCTTGGCTCCAATTCTAACTGAGCCAGCTTGGGCTCGTCTTGAATTTACATAACTTTACTGAAAATTGAGCTCGAATTTAGCTCGTTTTACTTATTTATTTTAAAAATATATATAGAGAGTCTGTTACTTAGATCTTTCTTGGGGCTTTTTGTACGGGGACAAACATCAAAAAAACGTAGAAATCAATGAAACGAAGAAGAAACAAGCCGCTACCAATATAAATGAAGAAATGAAGATCTGCAGATCGACGAAACGAAGAAATAAGACCATATAAACGAAGAAATATATCTTACTTAGAGAAAAACATAAGAAAGGATTAGCTGATATTATCACAATTACATACAATATATAGACTAACAGCAATGAGACATTGCTTATCACCATATGCCAACATTCATGGAGAAGATGATCATGGATTGTGGAGAAATAGGCAGACAACCGATATGTCATCAGCCGCGTATCCTGGCCGCTTACGCTTCCACTGAGCGGCTGCATACTCCACCAACTTTTTCGCAGATTCCTCCTTTCCGGCTGAAACAATCTCAACTGCCTTCTCATTTGAGACAACATCCCATACCTGCATATTTAGGATCAAAATTAGATATGTATGACAATTGACATGTATGATGTAAAGGTTTTGGGTGTAAATGAGCTAGAACCACTCATGAGCTAGTCAAGATGGGCTCACAAAAAGCTCGAATCAAACCTAACTAAAACGAGCTCGAGCTTTATTTGAAGCTTCATTAATAATTGTGCGCGGTCCAAAGCATCATCTGTCGAGCTTGACTAGGTTCGTGAGCCTAAACTCTCCTCTTGTTTATATGATATAATAATTTTATTTAATACAAAATTATATACACATTGTAGTTATTATTATATATATAAAAGTTAAGTGTCATTTACGTCCTGGTGGTTTGTCTACTTTTGCCATTTCAAGCCAATTTTCAAAATTGTACTATTTTTCTACCTGACCATTCTCGAAACGTGTCATTTCAGTCCAAAAAACTAACTCCAATTAAAAAAATGACTAAATAATATATGTTATATATGTGTGTGGGTGTGTGTGTTTGTATATATATATATAATTGTAGGGAAAAGTTCTTGTACAAATAATCTTAACATACTAAACATACAAATTGAAGGAAAACTCAAAAAGACAAGGTGGTATTTTTGTAATTATCAATAACTATCAAAGTTACTCTACAAATATACCTAAAAAACCTAAAAAAACCTAACCACCCCCCCCCCCCCCACCCCCCCACCCAAGCTAAAATGCTAAAAACTAAACCCCCAAAAAACCTAAAAAATCTATAAAAAAAAACACACAAATTATTATTTTTTTTTAATATTTTTTATTAAAAAATCGCTACTTTTAGTAGCAGCAAAAAAAAATGTATAGTAACTTTGATAAAACGTAGCTAACAAAATGTATAGTAACAAAATGTAGCGATTTTTTAATAAAAAATGTTAAAAAAAATGTGTTTTTTAGGTATTTTTGGTTGAGTTCACATTTGTATAGTAACTTTGATAGTTGGTGGTAATTACAAAAATGCCACCTTGTCTTTTTGAGTTTTCCTTCAATTTGTATGTTTAGTATGTTAAGATTATTTGTATTTGATCTTTTGCCTATATTTGTAAGCGTATATAAAATGATTAAATTAATAATAAATTAACCGAGTCCAAGCTTTGGATACGAAGTTTGTAACAAGCTGGCTCAGTTCATTTACACCCTAGTAATAGTTAAGATCATACCCCATCGGTCGCCAAGATAACAAAACGATCGCGTGCAGTTATGGTTCTTTGTATTACATCTGGCTCAGAAATAAGACCAAAATCTTTAACAAAGAAGTCACCAAAGGCTCTTGAAAGAGCCAGCCCTGGTCCTTCCGGTTCCTCATCAATCGAAGCACGAATCCTGGACACTCCTGGCTCATCTTCTGCTTCACACACACGCCCTCCTGACTGATGTATCCTCTCGGCTTCCTCTATATCAAGGATAAAATAGTGTAAGTGGCAAAAAATATTTATTTACTTAATTAGATTCCATATAATTTGGTTATGTAGGAGAGTGCATACGAGGTAAATTCGGCTTGAAGTCTACACTAAGCTGCACAGCTACAAGGCTTCCATCGTCTGAAGTTGTCCCTAGAACGGCTCGAGAGTCACCAACATTTGCTAACACAATAAGATCCCCCTGTGAATCATGATCATGAAAGAAGTTTATTTATTTTCGTTTAAAAGCAAAATGATATCGGTTGACTGAAATGAAATAGGATTAAGAACTGTATTACTAGAATAATAATCTAATGATCTTCAATAAAATGATTTTTGGAAGCTCTATGCATTAAAAGTTCATTTGGATGACTAACAACTAGAAATGCTAAACGGGTCATGTTCTCAGGTTGATGGGTTGAACCCAACAATCATGTCGGACACATGAATCCAAACACAACACGCATATTCATAGGTTGATACCAACACAACCCGTTTAACCCGAAAAAAATTGACGTATTTTATTTTCTTGTAATTTTTTCTTCATATTTTAGTATTCTTTATAACCAAATATATATGTGTATAAAACAGTTACATATAAACTACAAAAAAATGATCACCACTTACCGTTTAACTATTAAATTTTGGCATAAAATACCCAAACGGTTTAAGTTATGACATAAAACACAATTTTCTTTATTTAAAAATGACAAATTAATCTATCAACCCATTTGACCCGTTTCCGTTTCAGCTAAAAAAATATCTTATGTATGAGATTTTAGCGAAAAAAATACATTACACAAAGCGGCATGTTCATGAATGAATAAGTAATTGTTACATCTCAATTTGACTTTGAAACTCAAACCAACTTGTTTCAATCATATTAGATTTAAAATTTTTAATTACAGATTTACAGTCAATTACCTCGCGAATGATAGTCAACGCAGCTGTACCGCTGTAAAGGGAATCAATTACAGGATGAAGCTCAAGATCATAATCAACTGTAGAACAAGCCTTCAAGAAAGATTTCTTCCACATACCAAACTGGTCAAAGTTCGCATTTTTAAACAACTCCCCATTCATCAAAATCGAACATTGCGCCATAGCTTCCTGCCAATAATGAAGCAAATAAGCCGGCATTACTTTCTTCACTCGTTTTCCCACGAGATGCCCCCACGGTCCATGCCCGTCAAAAACGCCACAAAACATCACATCTTCCTTCCCTCCAAACCCCTACAAATTAACCAACATTCAAACTAATATAAATTCATGATCTTTATAAATATATAATCTTTTATTAAAGAGTACAATGTCATTTTCGTCCTTGAGGGTTTGACTAGTTTTGCGACTTTCGTCCAAAGGTTTGTTTTTCCGCATCTGAATCCAAAAGGTTTAAAATCTTGCCATTTTCATCCGGCTCGTTAACTCTATCCATTTTTCTCCGTGAAGTCAGGGGTATTTCGGTCTTTTTTGTTAACTTAAAGGGCAATTCGGTCTTTTTCACTTTATGTAAAAAGACCGAATACCCATGAAAAAGACCGAATTGTCCTTTAAGATAACAAAAAAAAGACGGAATTACCCTTGACTTAACGGAGAAAAATGGATGGAGTTAAAGAGTCAGATGAAAATGGCAAAATTTCAAACCTTTTGGATCCGGATTCGGAAAACCAAACCTTTGGACGAAAGTCGCTCAAACCTCATGGAGGAAAATGGCATATTACTCTTCATTCAAAAAAAAAAGATATGGGCTTAATGAAATGATTTACCTCCCATACAATGAAACAATCTTGATTAATTCCTTTATTTCCGCCCTTAGAATAGGCGGAAACATAATTATCAGACCATTTGGCACTAACGTTACCAGGAGACGTTAATAACAACCCGTTTTTCCTTGCTTCTTTGGCCAAAGCAATAGTAGCTTCTCTTCCAAGATTAATCCTCCGTTTCTTCCCGTTTTTCGGTGAAAATCCGCTCAACAAAGACGAGAAATGCACCATCTTTTCTACACTTCAGTTAACACCCACAAAGTTATTATATTATACTAAAGATTCACCAATTCATGTAACTGCCAACATAACAAGTGCATAGGAGATTAGGAATGAGTCCACTTTTATAACTAGTCAACATCAATCACCCGAACAAATCTACGCGTAAGTATAAACAAATAAAACTAACTTGACTTCTCGCGATGTCCACCATCAAATAAATGTTATGAAACGAAAGACACGGTTTAAGATATGTTGAATCAAGGGGGAAAGTTGTTATTATGCTAAAGTTTTGGTAAAGAAAATGATTGATAACTAAATTATGTAACATATACCACAAATAATTAAGGGACCCGTGATCAAGTTTTCTTTTGGAGCATTGTATCTGTATTAAATAAGGTCAAATGAGTCTCTTTCTAGGACCATACTTGAAACACAACAAAATAGCAGGTAAAGGATGGCATGCTGTCATCTTGGACCAAATTAATCAACTAGATGGACCACAAACACAACCCATTGATCTCCCTTTAAGTGGCATAAAATCTTTATATGAAATGATACATACCCATGTAGCCATGTGAGATGCTTGTTTTGGACAAGTAAACCTTGTTTTTTTGTAACCATGAGAAAACGTTTGAAAACTCACGGGACCTACTAATACCTTGCTAACCAATGGGACCAGGTAAAACGCAGCTTGCGCTAGGCTGGTGGCCTTCAAGGGGGTTAAAGACAGAAAACTGGTGGAAGCTGGATTCGAACATGAGACCTCTAATAGAGGGACTCGGACACTTACCACTGTACCGCCCCTAGAAGGTTTTGCATAAGTAAACCTTTTTTCGCTTCGAAGTGTAAATTTTACCGAAAATTTCCGAAAGTTTTATACGTACTGATCCCCCACCCCCCCCCCCCCCCACCCCGTAATTTTTTTTCTTTAAAACTTCCGGCCCCTCTATATAAAAGTTAGTGGCCTTCAAGGGGGTTAAAGGCAAAAAGCTAATGGAAGCTGGATTCGAACATGAGATCTCTGATAGAAGGACTCAAACGCTTACCACTAGGCCACCATTGATGGTTTTGGATAAGTAAATTGTTACATTAACCTACATATTTCCAAAAATTAAAATCTTTGAGGATCCATATTTTTCAATTGTCAAAAGTGGACATAGATATTTTGACCAGAATTTGGATTTTTTTTCATCATATGAAATTATTACAAAAAAAGTCCCACTTTTGAAAAGATTCCCAGTGGGTAAGTGACTAAGTGGATGATCCATAATTTTTAATCAGTGTAAACACTAAGACAATTTCTGTGGCAATATTTTGTTCTTATTTCTTTACACAACAAGAAAATACAAAGTTTCTGCCAGCGCATACTGTTGATCTAAATTATTGGATTCCATAAATTAAAAAAAAAAAAAAAAAAAAAACTGTTTTTAAACATGGGTAAATCTCAATAATTTGGTTCAGATATTTATTTATTTATTTATTTATTTATTTATTATTCGGAAATCATTTAACTTTCTTTGACAGATCAACACAAACCTCCTAACCCATCAAATTCCTGTTCATTTGATTCCATTATCATCAACAAATGAATATAAACTCACCTAAAAACCTTTGTGTTATGAATAATCTAACGAAACAAGATATATAACATCAAACTAGCAAATCAACAAACAATCTAAAACTCATATACAAAAAAAATAAATAAATCAAGAAGCTTAAAGAACCTTGTTTTTAAGCCAAATTTGTTGCAATGAATGATCTTCAATGACAGATATAACCGAAAGCAGACCGAAACCGACAGAATACCCGCAAACAAAACCAGTTTATGCAGATTCTGAAGCTTCAGGTAGCTTCCACTCCATCCATTTCTTAATCAAAGTGTCCCAAGTCACTTGGGAATTTATACAAACATTTGGTGTGCATATCACAGTCTGCACTTTGTATTGATCAAGAGATGATATATATATACATGAAAGGCGTGTTGTGTGTTGGGTCCCTTATATGCATAATCATGTACTCGGTTTTATTGGATGACTACTTTTTTAGTGTGCAAGTATTATTTTATTAAAGGACTTAAGGTTATAATGATCTCCAATTACTACCCTTTTGAGTTTTTCAATTTGCAACTTTTGGCTAAAAGTATGAGTGTGAATTAGGATGTTGTTCACGGTCTGGCCGGTTTGACGAAAGTTTTGGGCTGAACTGCTAACTAAAGTTTTGGGAAAAGGCAAACGGAAGCGGTCAGGTTGGGTTGGTTTTGTTGAGTCGGCTGAAGAGGCTAATTTTTATGGTTTGAGACCTTTTTTCTGAGACTTTTAACGCTAAGTTTCGGTTGATTGGACAAGACTCAAAAAATGGATTATGGGCCAACACGCTTGTATATATTTATGAATCTAAATTGATGTATTTAATATGATTGAAAAGCAAAAAACATTCATAAAAGATTTTAAAACGATATGAATACTAAAAAAAATACATTAATTACTTTTAGCATGTTTGGTTGATTTGACATGTAGTTTATAATTGTATATATAAAGTAAGTGATACATAACAATATTCACTAGAAACATTTAAAAGGAACACAAACTAGTTTTCTAAATGATAGTCAGAAAGAAATGAAGTTTTAATAACTAATGTATTAAAACAAAAGGAATTTTTATGGATTCATATTATAAGACTTATCGTATTTTTGTCCATAATGATCATTCTGAATATTTTCAGAATGATACATGAAAGAAGTATTATTAATATTACAGATAATCTACGAAACTAGTTTTTTGTATTGTTTGTGAGCAGGTATGGTACTTAAGAGTTACGATCAAAATTACATTAGTCATGTCATGACCCATATTCCTTCTATTCCTATTTATCGTTTTAAGTAATGACAAAATACATCCTTCTTTCATAACTCAATACATAATTAATTAAATTTTAAATAACGATAAAAATATCATTACATGGATAATAAGGGTGTTAATACATATTTTATTAAATTTTCAATAACGATAATAATATCATTACATGAATAATAAGGTGTTACAACTTTCTTGCAAAATTTCTAAATATATAGGACTTATTGGTCAATTACTATAAACAACAAGGGCTAGCTAAATTTCATTTCATGCAAAGCTAAAGGTCAACTATGTTTATAACTACGAAAAATATATTTACATGTTTTTTGAATGTTCAATGCACAAGATTCTTATATTCTGTTAAATTTTACCATTAAAACTTTATAGACTTTTTGATTATGTGGTTTAGTAATTAATTATGTTAAATTTTACTATTAAAACTTTATAGACTTTTTGATTATGGCCTTTTAGCCTAGTGGCATTTTGGGGTGGGATAAGGCTTTAGAACCGATAGGTCTTGAGTTCGATTCCCATAAGAGAGTTTTTCTCATATTTATTTGGTTTCCTCCTGAATTGGTGTATAGGCATTATGCCTAGTGGAGATGGATATGATCGGGTGGTTCCGCTGGTGACACGATGATACTCCTGTGATCCATCAGTGATCCAAATTTGCATTTCAAAAAAAGTAATTAATAAAATGTGAGATTAAATATATTAATATCATAATATTTAATCTTGTAGCCATTATAATCATTTATATTATATAGATCAAAATATATTAATAACCTATTAATAATTAGTTGGTAATTGTTGATGGACCATATTACCCTTATTAACTAATTAGGTTTCCTCTTGGGTGTATATATAAGGAGATTATTAGAGAGTTTAAGTGTTACACAGTTAGACAATTACACAAACCCTATTAACATCGATCGGCTCTCTCTCCTAACCGAAACCATCCCTTGTTTCGGTTCATCACCATCATAACCTTACACCCTAAGGAGGAACCAGATCATCCTGACAAGCATGTCGAACTCAATGGCTGCATCTCTGACTGGATTCTCTGCTGGCATGTCTGCTGTAACAGGTATGTTATTCATGTTTTCCATTATATTTAAACAGAACTGATCAACATGTGGTTTTAGAGCATATGTTGATAAATCAGTTCTGTTTTCGTATCCATTATTCTGGGATCAAAATCTGGAAAACAGAATTTTGAAAGTCTAATAAAATCATGGCTGTCTTCGGTTTTAATTGTGCCGAAATCAGTGTTTTTAAGAAAGGGGTGCTTAATCATGTCACCCGAAACCATAATGGGTAAATTAATATCCGAAATCTGTTAATAGAAGTCTTAAATTTAAGGTTTCGGATCCCATAATTATGTTTTAATTTTCTAGGGTTCATCTTTTGTTCTAAGGAAAACTCGAAAATTCCTTAAGTTTTGGAATATAACTTGGATTAGTGGGTGTTTTTACTGTTTTGATCTGAATTTTATCTATTAAAATTCTCGAAAACTGTTAATAGATAATCAGTTATAATTTTCGAAATCTTTGATAAGTTTAGATCAACAATAAAACAGGAAACATTATCCCACAATCCCTAAAATTTCGAGCTTTCAGTTATTATCACAACAACAGCTGTTAACAGTGGACTCGAGACCATCAGATTGCGACTCGAGACAATCAGGTCTCGACTCAAGACCACAAGGTCTCTACTCGAAATCATAAGGGTTCTCAAAACTTTACAACTCGAGACAACAGTCTCGACTCGAGACCACTGAGTTTTCGACTAAAGGCTTCAATCTTCACAACTTGAGACCGTGGTTGCGACTCGAGATCTCATAAAACACAGTAGTCGAGACCATGATTACGACTCGAGACACTGAGGTTGCGACTCGAGACCAAGGTTGCGACTCGAGACCTCATAACTGACTCGAGATCTCATAACTCAGTCGAGACCTGACTTGAGACCTGACTCGAGACTTGACTCGAGGCCTCACTCGAGACCTCATAACTGAGTCGAGATCTCACTCATAACCTGACTCGAGACCTGACTCGAGACCTGACTCGAGACCTAACTCGAGACCTGACTCGAGACCTCATAACTGAGTCGAGATCTCACTCGAGACCTCATAACTGACGCGAGATCTCATAACTCAGTCGAGACCTGACTCGAGACCTCACCGCGGAGTTTGATCCGCGCTAACAGGTGGTTTGCTATTAAATACGTGGTTTTGTAAGCACCTAATTACATAATCAGGATCAGATAAACTTTTTACAAAACAAAATAGCTTAACTTGAATGAGCTTCTGATGTATCATTTCTGGCCAAAGCTGATTTAATACATCTATTTGTTGTTCAAGTATTATAAAAAGCTATGTTGAGTATGCATTACAGACGTGAAATGTCTTAATTTCTGGCCAAAGCTGATTTTAATTCATTTATGTCTAGCATGCTTGACAAGTGCATAACTAAGGTGATTGTCTCATTTCTGGCCAAAGCTGATTTGTCACGATTACTTTGCATACATACTTAAATGATTACACTTCTGGCCAAAGCTGATTTGTCTTCGTTTAAGTAGAATTTTAACTAAGTCTGTTATTTTGATATTAGTAATAGACAATATCACAGCTTCATAATTAAAATGGTCATTATTTATGCCTGCCTTAGTATAACATGCCCTTAGATCACATTAGGACTTCTTTTCTTGGTATCATAACTTGCTCATCTTATTTCCAGTATCAGCACCCAATTGCGGGATTCCACCTTTGACTGGTGATAACTTTGCTGAATGGAAGGATGCCCTCATGCTTACATTAGGATTGCTAGACTTCGATTATGCTCTTAGAGAGAATAAGCCAGCGGACCTTACCACTCAAAGTACTGCTGCTGAGCAGATAGTTCATGAAAAATGGACTAGGTGTAACCGCATGTCTCTCATGTTCATGAAGCAGTCCATACACAATGCAATTAGAGGAGCCATTCCTGATTCTGAAGATGCTAAAACCTACCTGTCTTCTGTGGAGGCACAATTCAAAGGAACATCAAAGGCACACGCAAGCACTCTTATCCTCAAGCTGGTGACGACTAAGTATGATGGGAGGAGTGGCATTCGCGAACACATCATGATGATGCATGACATCGCCAATAAGCTGAAGGGGCTAGAGATGGAAATCAGTGATGGTTTTCTTGTTCACTTCATCATCACTTCGCTTCCTTCATCCTATGAAGCATTCAAGATCAATTACAACACTTAGAAGGATAAATGGACGATGAGTGATGTGACAACCCTCAAAATTACATGTATTCTGTACAATTTATTAATGATAATTAAATTGCTTGATGACTGTGCTGAATCACCTAACTGCTTTCCGATTACTGTGTTATACTTACACGTGCTTGTTAACATACTAGTAGTGTACAGAAAAGTTACTAAATAGGCCGGTATGCTTTCCTGAGTGTTGAAAATTAAAAACGTTACAAAAATATATATGTAGGACACTTTACGGATTAATTAAGCACTTTAACGGAACAACACCGAACCGAACAACCGGACTTTACCCGGAACACCAAAATAATGCTAGAAGCATTGTTTTTATTTTTCTAAGCTAGTTAGGGTCCCCGAACACCCTAACACACTTTATAAATAACAACACACCTTAACACACTAACTAAACACTTTAATCCTAACTAGTTTGTAACTAAACCATTACAACCCAACCCCATACCCCCCCCCCTCCAAACCGGTTGAAGAAAGTGGGGACACCCCCAACAATTCTTTACAATATTTTATTTGATTACTAGTGGATTAAGGAACATATTGTATGGTGGTTAAAGATGAACTTGGTTTATATAAGTAACCTAAAGATCATGATCCTCTCATTCACAAACCTCCAACACTTGCAAACTTCTCTCCTCCTTCTTCCTTTGTTTCGACAGCCAACCACCATCACCATACCACCACCTTCAACTCATTTCTCATACATTCCACAAGCATCCATAGGTGTTAGAAGGCATACAACGAAGCTCGGTGCGTTTGGAAGTTGAAGGACCACTCTCATCTCCTTTTATCCACCACATTTCCTCACTTAAACTCTCCTAGCTTTAAGCTAGTGGTAAGTCTCTTAGATCTACTCATTTCACATTCTATGGAGGTGGTTAAAGTATGAAACATGATGGTATATGTGAAGAACTTCAAGAACACAAAAGAACATAAAGTTAAGACTTAAACATAAGCTTTAAACATGAAGAAGTGATGTTAATATGATGTTGTTATGATTCTTGTTGATTACCTGATGATTTGCTTGTTAATATTGATGTTTGATGTTGTTGTGATCACTAAACATGTTAACGGAATCAATCGAACACGAGTTAGAAAGCTAAAAGCTGAAAAACAGCTTCTGTCCAAGCCTTTACAGCCAACTTCAGTTGGCTGTAAACAGGTCAATATTTAACGAAAAACGGATTTTCTTGAGTCTATAACGTGTTATTATGAAATACGGTTCTAATGGCACTAGAATCATAATTTTTGGACTTCGTTTACTATTTTTAAAGTGTCGTTTTGTAACAGCAGCTAAAGCTGCATTTTTGCTGCTGAAAATATGCGTTCTGTTTTCTTCCATAACTTGAATTATGTGTAGAGTTAGATCACGCAATTTGTACTGTAGATGACCACCGATGTATTTGTAATTCTCTCACTGGAATTTCATAAATCGGACTCTCGATGAATTTTAAATAAATTATTCCGTAGACTGCAGTCAGAAAAAGATAAATCTGATTTCAGTCCGGAAAATGAATTTTTATAAAATATTGGTAATGAACTAGACCCCGATATTCTTACACAATAATATTTGGATCGTTTAAGACATTCTGTAAAAATTTGGGAATTTTTGGAATAAGTTAACTATTTTATTAAAATGTCCGAAAACAGCCCGGTTTTGAATATTAAAGCTGAAATGACATAAGTTGTAATTTGCGTGTCTAAATGTCGAGTATGTTGTCTGTGAATGATCTAACATGTTATATGTCAATAAAAGTGTTATGTGTGATGTCGTATGTTTGCTTATGAACGAGAATAGATGGGAAGTTTATATGGGCATAAACGTTAAAGTAATGCATGTTATGTGTTAGATACGTGTAGGAACTTTGTGCTCTATTTGAAAATCACTAAATGACTAACTGGTAATCATATTAGGACGTGATTGACCGACCTTGACTGTTAGCTATATTTGAGAATCTAACTGAGCAAACCGAGGTGAGTTCACACACTTTCTAAGGCATGGGATTCCCGGTGTTTGGGAATGGGTTAAAGAATTAAAACGGAACCTACATATCCTCCTTGGGTAGGATATGTACGGCCTTCCTCCATAGGTAGGATGCCAATATTAATCCAGCGTATTCTCCTTGGGTAGAGTACGTACGTTCGTCCTCCTTGGGTAGGACAACAACCTTAAAACTTACTAGACAAAACTCTACCATGAAGTCCCTCATTTTATATCGACTTAATCGCCGAGGCCAATGGTGAGCGGGTAATTAGTTAATAGCGCTATTAGGTTTAACAAACCTCACACCGTGCCGTTCGGACAGGCGTGTATTAATGGACTATGGCAAACTGTCAGTGATGATAGACACTGATGTAGGGCATAACTATTGTTCGTCAGTTGTCGATATGTATGGTCTAGTAGTTCACATGGGGAAACCCCCCACTGATTATGGATATGGTTTGGGTAAAGAAAAGGAACTGGTTAAACATACTTTCAACTACGGGGTAACCCCCACGGCAAATAAGCCAACGAAAGTCAAACCACGTTTTTCAGAAACAATTTAAAACTAAACAACCAAACGTGAATTCACTCAACTTTGTTGTTGACTCGTTGTTACATGCCTTACAGGTCATTGAATGCATACAGAGCTTGCACGAGGAAGAAGTCGTTGTGGGATGCGGACTGTTATGTCCCATGCTTATTAATTAAATTTTATAAACTTATGGAACTTATGTTTTGGGTCTTAAAACTTATGAACTGTGAACTTATGTTTTGAACTTACGTTTTATGCTTTCGCTGCTAACCTAATGTCGGTTTACTTTCTTTTGGTCACCAATCGTATTGTGGTTGGTGTTATTTACTAAATTGTGTTGTTCAATATGATTGGTGGCTCGATCCTGGTCACGTCATGCCTCCAAGCGGTGATACTACGCGTGTGGATTTTGGGGGTGTGACAGATTGGTATCAGAGACATTGGTTATAGTGAACTTGGTTTTAAAAAGGGAAAGGCTTTTCGATAAAACCAGACTATAACCTGTACAGTGCTCAACGATCCACAACGACGCTTCGCACCACGTGCAAGACTCGACATAATAGGAGGTATGATTTATGTTGTATTATCGATTAGATAGTTCACACTGTGCATTAATTAACGTGATAATTGCAATTTGAACCTTGTGTGCTTACGCTCTACTATCGTCCCACACTTACGCACTTTCGCGACACTTTTCTCACTTACGTTGCTTCGTTATGAAGATCATGAGCGGACGCGGAGGACGTATCAACCTCACTCAAGCCCAGTTGACGGCTTTGATCAACGAACGAGTTGCTGAGGCACTCGCAGCAAATCCAGCAGGAGGTATAACCTGCCATATCAACCTATCTTAGGACATTTAAATCCTACCTTCGCAAACCAACCCTCATGCTTAACCTTGTCTTTTATTCTCGCGCAACAGGTCAACATGCTCAACCTCCTGTGTGCACATTCAAAACCTTCATGGATTGCCGGCCCAGTACCTTCTGCGGCACAGAAGGAGCGGTAGGCCTTTTTCACTGGTTTGAGAAGCTTGAGTCTGTCTTCGAGATATGTGAGTGCCCTGAAGACCGTAGGGTGAAATATGCTACCGAAACACTTGAAGGTGCTGCGTTAACCTGGTGGAAAGCACAGGTTCAACTACTAGGGCTGGCAGTTGCTAATGCCACCCCCCGGAATGGTTTCAAAGAACTGATCAAAGAGGAGTACTGTAGTCGGGATGACATCCACAAGCTAGAGGTGGAATTTTTCAATCTGAAGATGACGGGGTCTGAGATTGAGGCGTATACTAAGAGGTCAAACGAGCTGGCCATCTTGTGTCCCACTATGGTGGACCCTCCCATCAAACGTATTGAGCTGTACCTCAAGGGTCTTGTACCAGAGATTCAAAGTCACGTGACTTCAGCTAACCTAGGTACCATTCAGCAAATCATCAAGTTGGCTCATCGTCTCATCGACCAGGCGGTGGAGCAAAACAGGCTGCCTAAACATATCAATGCCACAGCTACTCCCGATGCTCCTAGCGACAACAAGCGAAAATGGGATGGGAACTCCGGAAAGGGGTCTACTTCAGTTCAGTCTCAGCAGCGAAAGACTGATGACTACCAGAGTCCTGGTCAGCAATCTTCCGGTAACCAAGGACAGGATGGATACCGAGGGAACCACCCCAAGTGCAACCGGTGCAACAAGCATCACAGCGGGCAGTGCAACAAAGGTCGTTGTCAGAGATGTCACAAGCTGGGTCATGAAGCTAAAGATTGCAGGAGCCCGCGTCCTGCGAATCAGAATCGCCAACAACAACAACAAGCTCCACAGAACCACCAGCAGCAGCAACAGCAGGGCAATAAAGGATGCTTTCAGTGTGGCGCTGAAGGCCACTTTAAGAGGAACTGTCCTTAGCTGAACCAGAATCAGAACAACAACAACCAAGGAAACGGGAACACAATGGGAACAACAATGGAGGCAACAACGGGGGTAACAATAATGGCAATGGTGCCAGGGGACGTGTCTTCGTGCTGGGTCAGGGTGATGCAAGGAACGATCCCAACGTTGTGATGGGTAAGTTTCTTCTGGATGACTTCTTTGTTACTGTTTTGTTTGATTCGGGTGCCGATACTAGTTATGTGTCCTTAAAAGTTAGCCAAATGCTTAAGCGCACTCCAACACTTTTGAACACCAAACACACGGTAGAACTAGCAAACGGTAAAAGTCTTGAAGCCACACACGTAGTTAAAGGTTGTAACCTCATCTTAGCTGGTCAGACCTTCTCTATCGATCTTATCCCCATCGTACTTGGTAGTTTCGACGTTGTTATTGGGATGGATTGGTTATCTCGTCAGCAAGCGGAGATTATTTGCAAGGAGAAAATCGTCCGCATTCCTCGTCCTGGTGAAGAACCTCTCATGATTCATGGCGACAAGAGTGGTGCTGTCGTAGGCATTATCTCTTTCCTTAAGGCCCAGAAGTGTTTACGAAAGGGCCACACTGCCATTCTGGCACTCGTTACTGACACATCAACGGAAGAGAAGAGAATTGAAGACATTCCTATTGTGCGCGATTTTCCTGAGGTATTTCCTGAGGAATTACCTGGTCTCCCGCCTCATCGTCAAGTTGAGTTTCAAATCGAGCTAGCTCCTGGAGCAGCACCAGTAGCTCGAGCACCTTATCGTTTAGCTCCATCAGAACTTGAAGAACTGTCTACGCAATTACAAGAACTCCTGGAAAAGGGTTTCATACGTCCTAGCTCTTCGCCCTGGGGAGCTCCAGTCTTGTTTGTGAAAAAGAAAGACGGTACTTTTAGAATGTGTATTGACTACCGCGAACTCAACAAGGTGACTGTGAAGAATCGTTATCCTCTTCCCCGTATTGACGACTTGTTCGACCAGTTGCGAGGGTCGAGCTATTACTCTAAGATTGATTTGAGATCGGGATACCATCAGCTGAGAGTTCGAGAGGAGGACGCTCCAAAACAGCATTCAGAACTCGCTACGGCCATTACGAGTTTCTGGTCATGCCTTTCGGGTTGACGAATGCACCAGCGGTCTTCATGGATCTCGTGAACCGAGTGTGCAAACCTTACCTGGATAAGTTCGTTATAGTGTTCATCGACGACATCCTGATCTATTCTAAGAGTCAGGAGGAACACGAGCAGCATCTACGACTTATGCTGGAACTTCTTCGAAAAGAGCAGTTGTATGCCAAGTTTTCGAAATGTGACTTCTGGCTTCGCGAAGTCCACTTTCTAGGTCATGTGGTAAACAAGGATGGGATTCATGTTGATCCATCCAAGGTTAATTCGATCAAGAACTGGCCTGCACCCCGTACATCAACAGAAATCCTCCAATTCTTGGGTTTGGCAGGATATTACAGAAGATTCATCAAGGATTTCTCAAAGATTGCGCAACCTCTCACTTCACTGACTCAGAAGGGTGTCACCTACCGTTGGGGTGATGCACAGGAATCTGCTTTTCAGCACCTAAAGGATAGACTTTGTAGCGTGCCTATCCTCTCATTGCCTGAAGGCACAGATGATTTTGTGGTTTATTGCGACGCTTCCATCCAAGGACTTGGTTGCGTGTTGATGCAACGTGACAAGGTCATTGCCTACGCATCGCGCCAACTTAAGGTTCACGAAAGGAACTACACTACGCACGACTTGGAATTGGGAGCAGTTGTTTTCGCGCTTAAGATATGGAGACATTACCTGTACGGTACCAAGTGCACCATTTACACCGATCACAGGAGTCTCGAGCATATCTTCAAGCAAAAGGAGTTAAACATGCGACAACGCCGATGGGTCGAACTCTTGAATGATTATGAATGCGCTATCAAGTATCATCCGGGCAAAGCCAATGTTGTGGCCGACGATCTCAGTCGCAAGGATACTATACCTAAGCGTGTACGTGCGTTACAGCTTACCATCCAATCCAACCTTCCCGCTCAGATTCGCGATGCTCAGGTTGAAGCATTGAAAGCAGAGAACATCAGGGCGGAATCCTTACGAGGATCGAGGCAACGGCTAGAACAAAAGGAAAACGGCGCCTACTATGTTAACGGACGCATCTGGGTTCCACTGTATGGAGACCTACGCGAGCTTGTGATGGATGAAGCACATAAGTCTCGTTATTCAGTACATCCTGGTTCGGATAAGATGTACCATGACCTAAAGACTACATACTGGTGGCCCGGTATGAAAGCCAGCATAGCAACCTACGTCAGTAAATGTTTGACTTGTGCTAGAGTCAAGACTGAATATCAGAAACCATCAGGCCTACTTCAACAACCAGAGATACCTAAATGGAAATGGGAGCAAATTTCCATGGATTTTGTTACTGGCCTGCCCAGATCTCAACACGAAAACGATACCATTTGGGTGATCGTGGATCGACTGACCAAGTCTGCACATTTTCTGGCAATCAAGGAAACGGATAAGTTTTCTACTTTAGCAGACATCTACCTAAAAAAAGTGGTGTCAAGGCACGGAGTGCCAACCTCTATCATATCTGATCGTGACGCGCGTTTTACCTCTGAACTGTGGCAAGCTATGCACGAGTCTTTCGGCTCACGTTTAGATATGAGCACCGCTTATCACCCACAGACGGATGGGCAATCTGAACGCACCATCCAAACCCTTGAAGACATGCTTAGGGCATGTGTAATCGACTTTGGTAACGGCTGGGAAAAGCATCTTCCGTTAGTAGAGTTTTCATATAACAATAGTTACCACACCAGCATCCAGGCCGCTCCGTTCGAGGCATTGTACGGACGGAAGTGCCGATCACCTCTCTGTTGGGCAGAAGTTGGTGACAGCCAAATAACAAGCCCAGAACTTGTAGTAAATACAACCGAGAGAATTGCTCAGATAAGGAAACGAATGGCGGCAGCTCGTGACCGTCAGAAAAGCTATGCTGATAAGAGAAGAAAACCACTCGAGTTCCAGGTTGGGGATCGAGTGCTACTCAAAGTCTCACATTGGAAAGGTGTAGTTCATTTTGGCAAACGAGGCAAGCTCAATCCGCGCTATGTCGGACCGTTCGAAATCATTGAGAAAATTGGCAAGGTCGCCTACAGGTTGAATCTACCTGAAGACCTCAGCGGAGTTCATAATGTTTTCCATGTGTCGAATCTGAAGAAGTGTCTGTCAGACAAGACCCTCATAGTTCCTCTAAAGGAGCTCACTATCGACGACCAGCTGCGATTCGTCGAGGAACCAGTAGAGATTACGGATCGAGATGTTAAGATTCTCAAGCGTACCAGAATACCCCTTGTCCGAGTTCGTTGGAATTCCCGTCGTGGCCCAGAGTATACCTGGGAACGAGAAGACCAAATGAAACTCAAGTACCCCCAGCTGTTTAAGAAAAACGTAACCACTACTGAGGCTGAAGCTACTGCAGAATTTCGGGACGAAATTCCAAATCAACGGGGGGATGATGTGACACCCCAGGAAAACCAGGAAACCAACGCAACATAACTAGCTTCCTCAGTAACCACGCGCTAAATTTCGGGACGAAATTTTCTTAACAGGGGGAGAATGTGACAACCCTCAAAATTACATGTATTCTGTACAATTTATTAATGATAATTAAATTGCTTGATGATTGTGCTGAATCACTTAACTGCTTTCCGATTACTGTGTTATACTTACACGTGCTTGTTAACATACTAGTAGTGTACAGAAAAGTTACTAAATAGCCCGGTATGCTTTCCTGGGTGTTGAAAATTAAAAACGTTACAAAAATATATATGTAGGACACTTTACGGATTAATTAAGCACTTTAACGGAACAACACCGAACCGAACAACCGGACTTTACCCGGAACACCAAAATAATGTTAGAAGCATTGTTTTTATTTTTCTAAGCTAGTTAGGGTCCCCGAACACCCTAACACACTTTATAAATAACAACACACCTTAACACACTAACTAAACACTTTAATCCTAACTAGTTTGTAACTAAACCATTACAACCCAACCCCATACCCCCCCCCCTCCAAACCGGTTAAAGAAAGTGGGGACACCCCCCACAATTCTTTACAATATTTTATTTGATTGCTAGCGGATTAAGGAACATATTGTATGGTGGTTAAAGATGAACTTGGTTTATATAAGTAACCTAAAGATCATGATCTTCTCATTCACAAACCTCCAACACTTGCAAACTTCTCTCCTCCTTCTTCCTTTGTTTCGGCAGCCAACCACCATCACCATACCACCACCTTCAACTCATTTCTCATACATTCCACAAGCATCCATAGGTGTTAGAAGGCATACAACGAAGCTCGGTGCGTTTGGAAGTTGAAGGACCACTCTCATCTCCTTTTATCCACCACATTTCCACACTTGAACTCTCCTAGCTTTAAGCTAGTGGTAAGTCTCTTAGATCTACTCATTTCACATTCTATGGAGGTGGTTAAAGTATGAAACATGATGGTATATGTGAAGAACTTCAAGAACACTAAAGAACATAAAGTTAAAACTTAAACATAAGCTTTAAACATGAAGAAGTGATGTTAATATGATGTTGTTATGATTCTTGTTGATTACCTGATGATTTGCTTGTTAATATTGATGTTTGATGTTGTTGTGATCACTAAACATGTTAACGGAATCAATCGAACACGAGTTAGAAAGCTAAAAGCTGAAAAACAGCTTCTGTCCAAGCCTTTACAGCCAACTTCAGTTGGCTGTAAACAGGTCAATATTTAACGAAAAACGGATTTTCTTGAGTCTATAACGTGTTATTATGAAATACGGTTCTAATGGCACTAGAATCATAATTTTTGGAATTCATTTACTATTTTTAAAGTGTCGTTTTGTAACAGCAGCTAAAGCTGCATTTTTGCTGCTAAAAATATGCGTTCTGTTTTCTTCCATAACTTGAATTCTGTGTAGAGTTAGATCACGCAATTTGTACTGCAGATGACCACCGATGTATTTGTAATTCTCTCACTCGAATTTTATAAATCGGACTCTCGATGAATTTTAAATAAATTATTCCATAGACTGCATTCAGAAAAAGATAAATCTGATTTCAGTCCGGAAAATGAATTTTTATAAAATATTGGTAATGAACTAGAGCCCGATATTTTTACACAATAATATTTGGATCGTTTAAGACATTCTGTAAAAATTTGGAAATTTTTGGAATAAGTTAACTATTTTATTAAAATGTCCGAAAACAGCCCGGTTTTGAATATTAAAGCTGAAATGACATAAGTTGTAATTTGCGTATCTAAATGTCGAGTATGTTGTCTGTGAATGATCTAACATGTTATATGTCAATAAAAGTGTTATGTGCGATGTCGTATGTTTGCTTATGAACGGGAATAGATGGGAAGTTTATATGGGCATAAACCGTTAAAGTAATGCATGTTATGTGTTAGATACGTGTAGGAACTTTGTGCTCTATTTGAAAATCACTAAATGACTAACTGGTAACCATATTAGGACGTGATTGACCGACCTTGACTGTTAGCTATATTTGAGCATCTAACCGAGCAAACCGAGGTGAGTTCACACACTTTCTAAGGCATGGGATTCCCAGTGTTTGGGAATGGGTTAAAGAATTAAAACGGAACCTACATATCCTCCTTGGGTAGGATATGTATGGCCATCCTCCATAGGTAGGATGCCAATATTAATCCTGGGTATTCTCCTTGGGTAGAGTACGTACGTTCGTCCTCCTTGGGTAGGACAACAACCTTAAAACTTACTAGACAAAACTGTATCTTGAAGTCCCTCTTTTTATATCGATTTAATCGCCGAGGCCAATGGCGAGCGGGTCATTAGTTAATAGCGCTATTAGGTTTAACAAACCTCACACCGTGCCGTTCGGACGGGCGTGTATTAATGGACTATGGCAAACTATCAGTGATGATAGACACTGATGTAGGGCACAACTATCGTTCGTCAGTTGTCGATATGTATGGTCTAGTAGTTAACATGGGGAAACCCCCCACTGATTATGGATATGGGTTGGGTAAAGAAAAGGAACTGGTTAAACATACTTTCAACTACGGGGTAACCCCCACGGCAAATAAGCCAACGAAAGTCAAACCACGTTTTTCAGAAACAACTTAAAACTAAACAACCAAACGTGAACTCACTCAACTTTGTTGTTGACTCGTTGTTACATGCCTTACAGGTCGTTGAATGCATACGGAGCTTGCACGAGGAAGAAGTCGTTGTGGGATGCGGACTGTTATGACCCATGCTTATTAATTAAATTTTATAAACTTATGGAACCTATGTTTTGGGTCTTAAAACTTATGAACTGTGAACTTATGTTTTGAACTTACGTTTTATGCTTCCGCTGCTAACCTAATGTCGGTTTACTTTCTTTTGGTCACCAATCGTATTGTGGTTGGAGTTATTTACTTAATTGTGTTGTTCAATATGATTGGTGGCTCGATCCTGGTCAAGTCATGCCTCCAAGCAGTGATACTCCGCGTGTGGATTTTGGGGGTGTGACAAGTGAGCTGGTCGCTATGTGCGTACAGGAGGAAGAGCGTATGAAGATGGATCGCACTACTGATGTTGCTAACTTCACCACCTCCAACTCTAAGAAGAGGAAGAACAGTCATCAAAGAAAGGATGCTTCCAAGGTCCAAAAGCCGAATCCTAATACAAGTACACCTTCCAGCTCTAAGAGCTCCTTAGGCAAACCCTATTGCAAGTTCTGTAAGAAAACAGGACATAAGCAAAATGAATGCTCTGACTTCAAGGAGTGGCTGGCTAAGAAAGGTAACGATTTTTTCATGATGCTTGAGTCCTTTAATTTAAATGTTCCTGCTAATTCTTGGTGGTTTGATTCTGGTTCTATGGTTCATGTAACCAACTCTACTTAGGGATTCCTTTCAATCCGGAAGCTTGGAAGAAACCAAAGAACACTTAAAGTTGGGGATGATCGGGAATTAAAAGTGAAGGCCATAGGAACATTACAATTATTTTTGAAAACTTGTTTATGTATTAAACTTTATGATACCTTATATGTTCCTGAGGTAACTCGGAACCTTGTATCAGGACCAAAGTTAGACATGGACGGTTTTGTTGTTTCCCATGGTCATCACAAACTCTCTATTCTCTATGATTCCGTTGTTTATGGTACTGGCATTCTGGATGGTGGTCTCTATAGATTAGAACTAGATGATAATTTTTCCAAATCTTTGTTGTCATATAATATTAATGAATCACTCACAAAGATGAAACATAATCGAGACTTAGAGACTTCATCTATGTTGTGGCATCAACGTTTAGGCCACATCTCAAGAGAACGATTAAATCGTCTCGTAAAGGATGAAGTCTTACTTCCTCTCGATTTCACTGATTTTGGAACATGTGTCAAATGTCTCAAAGGCAAAATGACATCAGAGAATAAGAAAGGTGCCACTAGGAGCTCTAATTATTAGAACTCATTCATACTGACATTAGTGGTCCCTACCAAATCGCTGGAATAACAGGACATACTTCATTTATCACTTTCATTGATGATTACTCTCGTTACATGTACTTGTATCTCATTAAGAAAAAATCTTAATCTCTTACAACTTTTAAAGATTATAAAGCTGAAGTTGAAAAGCAATTAGATCGTCAGATTAAAGTTGTGAGATCATATAGAGGCAGTGAATATTATGGAAGACATACTGATGTGGGTCAAGCTCCTGGTCCATTTTATGAGTTTTGTAAGGGCCAGGGGATTGTGAACCAATACACCATGCCTGGTACACCTCAGCAGAACGGTGTCGCTGAACGAAGAAATCGTACCCTTATGAACATGGTGCGCAGTATGTTAGCCAACACTAATTTACCATTATTCCTCTGGACTGAAGTGTTAAAAGCAGTTGTTCATATACTCAATAGAGTTCCTTCTAAGTCTGTCCCTAAAACTCCTTATGAACTTTGGACAGGAAGGAAACCGAGTCTTAAATATATGAAAGTATGGGGCTGCATTGCTGAAGCTAAACTCTATAATCATTTTCTAAGGAAACTTAACCCTAAAACAGTTGCCTGTTTCTTTATCGGGTATCCTGATCATTCAAAGGGTTATCGTTTCTATTGTCCTTCCCATGTCACCCGTATTGTTGAAACCAAGCGTGCTGCGTTCCTGGAGGATTTCAAGGTCAGTGGGAGCAGTACCAACCCTTACGAAGAATTGCAAGAAGTACAAGACGCGGGGGGGAGAGACTCGTCGCTTACCATTACTCCGTTTACTCCTCTTGTACCCAATGCAACAACTGCACCTGAAGTTACTGCACAAATTCCATCTCCACTATCAGAACCCATTATACCTCATAACGAAGGCACATCAAACGCTCAAAGCCAAGACAACGATGAACCCGATAATCAACTCAGGAGGTCATCTAGGCAAAGAAGGCCTACTAATTGGGATGATTATGTTACCTACCTGATTGAAATGGATGCTGGAAAGATCAATGATCCTACCTCTTATAATGAAGCCATTAGCAGTGATCAGTCTTCTGAATGGAACAAAGCGATGATTGATGAGCTTGAATCCATGAAGAAAAATGACGTTTGGGATTTGGTAGAATTACCCAACGGAGTCAAACCCGTAGGATGTAAATGGGTGTTCAAAACAAAACTGGATCCGAATGGGAACGTTGAACGCTATAAAGCGAGATTGGTTGCAAAGGGCTACACTCAGAAAGAGGGAATTGATTATCAAGAGACGTTTTCACCTGTCTCTCGTAAAGATTCATTAAGGATCGTTATGGCCCTAGTAGCTCATTTTGATTTGGAGCTGCATCAGATGGACGTCAAAACTGCTTTCCTTAACAGAGACTTAGACGAAGATGTTAACATGAACAACCTGAAGGTTTTAAACCTAAAGGTCAGGAGCATCTAGTCTGTAAGTTGAAGAAATCCATTTATGGGTTAAAACAAGCATCACGTCAATGGTACCTCAAGTTTGATGAAGTCATGAAGAGACAAGGTTTTATGAAGAATCAAGTGGATTAATGCACCTACCTCAAGATGAGTGGGAGTAACTTTACTATACTTGTCCTTTACGTAGATGATATTCTATTGGCAAGTAATAGTTTAGACTTGTTGCATGAGTCGAAGCGGTTACTTTCGCATAACTTCGACATGAAAGATCTCAGAGATGCTTCTTACGTCATTGGCATCGAAATTCACTGAGATAGACACAAAGGGATCTTAGGATTGTCTCAGAAGACTTACATAGATCGTGTCCTTACACGTTACAACATGCAACAATGCAAACCCTCAGTCGTTCCAGTAGTTAAGGGAGATGTTTTCGGTTCATTCCAGTGTCCAACAACAGAGGTTGAAAAGGAGCAAATGAGCCCGATACCTTACGCGTCAGTAGTCGGGAGCCTGGTGTATGCTCAAGTCTGTACTCGCCAGATATCGCTTATATTGCTAGAATGCTAGGCCATTATCAGACTAATCCTGGCCTAGATCACTGGAAAGCAGCTAAGAAGGTCCTTAGATATCTGCAAGGGACAAAAGACTATAAACTGACTTATAGAAGAAATGATCACTTAGAAGTGGTAGGTTATTCTGATTCTGACTTTTCCAAATGCAAAGATGACAAGAAATCCACTTCGGGCTATATCTTTATGTTAGCAGGCAGACCTATCTCATGGAAGAGTCATAAACAACAGTTAACCACAACTTCCACAATGATGCTAGAATACATTGCTGTTTACAACGCAACCTGTCATGGAATGTTGCTTAGAAATCTGATCACTGGACTCAAAATCGTTAATTCCATTTCTAGACCATTGAAGCTTTACTGTGATAACTCAGCTGACGTTAGTTTCTCGAACAGTAACAGTTCGACTGGAGCTGGTTTATATCTCGATACAAAATATTTGTTCGTACGTGAACGAGTTGAGGAAAATAATCTTTGTATTGAGTATTGAGTATATTAGTACTAAAGATATGCTTGCGGATCCGATGACTAAAGGTCTCCCACCTAAAGTTTTCGAAGAACATGTATCGAATATGGGACTTACTAAAGACCTTATTTAATGGCATATTGTACTAGCTTATGTTTTAATTAATGAAATTTCCTCAGTTTGATTTTGTATGTCTCTAACATATGTTCTGCCGGTGTAATGACATATAGACAAATATAAATACAAATCAGACGCTAAAGGGCTTATGCGTATTTTGATCGTAACTATTAGGTTTTAAATTGAGGTTATAGTATGACTAATGGGGGTCCTGAGTCGAATGATGATTCAACGGTTGTATTTCTCTGCTATAGTTCTTGGTTTAAGGCTAAAATGTGTGTTAACTCCTGGCCAGGCTCATCTAATACTCATGATAAATGATTACTCGGCTAAGTGGGAGAATGTGAGATTAAATATATTAATATCATAATATTTAATCTTGTAGCCATTATAATCATTTATATTATATAGATCAAAATATATTAATAACCTATTAATAATTAGTTGGTAATTGTTGATGGACCATATTACCCTTATTAACTAATTAGGTTTCCTCTTGGGTGTATATATAAGGAGATAATTAGAGAGTTTAAGGGTTACACAGTTAGACAATTACACAAACCCTATTAACATCGATCGGCTCTCTCTCCTAACCGAAACCATCCCTTGTTTCGGTTCATCACCATCATAACCTTACACCCTAAGGAGGAACCAGATCATCCTGACAAGCATGTCGAACTCAATGGCTGCATCTCTGACTGGATTCTCTGCTGGTCTGTCTGCTGTAACAGGTATGTTATTCATGTTTTTCATTATGTTTAAACAGAACTGATCAACATAAAAATATTAATATTAATTATATTATTTATCTTATATCTTTATATATTAAAGAACATATGTTAGATTTTTTTAATGATTACAACTTATAACTAGTTGATTTTTAATTGCACAACATGCCGTTACTCATTGGTTTTCATGTCAATTAAATATGAATGAATGAATATAATCTAAATAATAATATAATAGTTACGATGTGGCTAGATTTGAAGGAAAGGACACATTTAGATTTCAAAGCAATATGAGCCAAGGAAAACTATTTATATTAATAAACAAATGAATAAATCTACATCTCCAAAGTAAGTCGGTGATAAAATATAACAAACGTATTAAAAAAGTTAAAACTAAAATATAGTTAGTGGCTTAAAATGATGCTGCCATAAGAAAGATCATTTAAGTAATGCCCGTGATGATTACAAAGTAGATAAATCCAAAATTTGTTAATTAAATAATAATTATAATATAATGTTTTTCCATTGAATATGTGTTAAAAATTGTTGAAATTTTGTTGGCCAACTAGTAAATTGTGTCATCATTGTTAATGATAGAAGCGGTAATATAATAATCGAATTCAACACTTTGGTGACTTTTATAATACGATTATGATGAATAGGATATAAAATATGTCTTATCTTGATACAATTAAATATGCATGGATATGATGTATGATTATTATTTTATATCCCGATTAGAAAAGAAAATTAGGTACATATGATTATTATTTTATATCCCGATTAGAAAAGAAAATTAGGTACATATGATTATGAAACACTTAGAAGTTGTAAATGTAAGACGATAGTTTTTATGTGTTTTATAGTAACGATACATAGATGCATGATATATTAGCTTAAATAATCATTTTATGATATATGTACTATTGTATATTTATTTTATTTTCTATATTGTTCTTTTAGTTTTATATGTTAGGGTTTGTATAGGAATTTAAGATATTTTTAACGAGCCCATATACAAAAAATTAAACATTTTTAGCATTCTTTATCAATGATCTTGATGCGTATTATATATAAAAGTGAATATAGTCATATAGATAGAATAATATTAGTTATAATGTTCAAATAAAGTGTATATAGTCATATAGGATAGAATAATATTAGTTATAATGTTCAATCCAAATAATATTACAGTCAAACTCAATTAAATATGTAAATGTCCTTCTCGTTGTATATGACATTGTATACATAAATTTATATGTTATTGGTCGGATCCTCATGTAATATGACATTATATACAGAAATTTATATGTTATTGGTCGTATCCTCATGTAGTCGTGTATAATTAATTTCTAAAACACTTGTACACAGAATCCTTTATTTTATTTAAATGGTGCATATAGACCGTATAAGGTTAGCATTTGTAAGTTGATTTTATTCTATACTGGACGTATAACCTTATACGGCCCGTATAACCTTATTCTACAGAGCGCTCCACTAGTGATGGAATTCCATCACTCGCAACATCCAATCAACTTTCCCCACATCATCGAGCTTCATTCCATCACTAGTGATGGATTTTAGTGGAAATACTCATCACTAGTGATGTTTTTTTTCTTTTTAAATTAGAAATTAACAATAAAACAATAAAATTATAAATTATAAATTTCATTAAATAAAAAATAATATTTCTAGAAATATTTTAGGTTACAACTTAAAAATAAACATATAAAAATAAAACGATACATAAAGAAAACCTACTCCTCGTCCGAATCTGGAAATTCCAAACCTAAAGAACCTACAAGTTCAATTAAATCATATCTCAACCGAAAGTGAATTTCTTCATTGCGCAAGTCTTGTTGGACATTTTCGGGAACGAGAACTTGTGTAGGAGGATCTGGCACCCAATCTGGAGATATTGCACGTCCATCTTCTTTTATTAGCATATTGTGCAATATGATACATGCTTAAATACGTGCGATGTCATGTCTCGTTGTTTACGTAGAAACTCTTTGGCATACAATTTAACGATCGCGTTACAAAAGAATTGCAAACATTCACGTGAAGTTCTGTCCGACATAGCTAAGTATTCATCATATTGATCGGGAGGGTTACCTGTCGCTGGTTGGCGAATGGCGGATGTTCATTTTTGTATCGGCGTGAAACTTCGTTTGCCCCTCCCGTCGTAACGTTCTTGAAACCATTCTTCGCTTGCTTAGATGTCTCCAACAATCTTTAAAAATAAATCTTTTGGTAAACAAAACCGATTGTAGACCAAATTCTCCACAAAATAATCCTTCATTAACACTTCGTTGGCATGTATACGATCACGATCCACCATTTTCTTCTTTGGACGGCTCGAAGTTGCTTCAAGTTCGTTATACACCTTCTCGAAAAATTCAAGCGTATCATTGTCGGAAGACGTATCGCTATCGGTGTCTATCGGAAACGAATCGGTTGGAAATTCCATTAATTTATGTTTTTGTGTGGGTGAAATATGTAGAATGTAGGTGTTTTTTTGTGTGTTGAAAAGGTTAAAATAGGTGATATATATATATATATATAGTGTTTAAGTTTTTTTTTTTAAATCCAAACGGTCAAATATAACGTTCATATCTCACAACGTTCAAAAATCAACGTTCAAATTCATCTTTCTCCACGCGTGATCACGAGCACATGTTACAATTTCCACGCGTGAACTTTGGGAGTGGCGATGGTGTATAACGGACATCAACACATGGACATTTTCTGAAAACGGGGCGCCCCGGGTGGCCTTATCTTGATACAATTAAATATGCATGGATATGATGTATGATTATTAATTTATATCCCGATTAGAAAAAAAAGAGTAAACTGGCATTTTGGTCCCTGTGGTTTGGGCACTTTTGCCATTTTAGTCCAAATCTCAAACTTTTTAAATCTGGGTCCCTGTGGTTTCACTTTTATTGCCATTTTAGTCCAAAATCCAAAAACCCCCTATTTTGACTGTTCAAAGCTGATTGTTTTGTCCTTTTGTTCAGGGGCATTTTGGTCATTTGATTTTAATATAACATATTAATAATTAATCCTATTATTAAACATATTGAGGAAAAAAGTCAAAATTCAATATCAATCACCATCATCTTCTTCTTCACAAACCACCACTGCCACTATTTCCCCCCTTCTCACCACCGCCCCCTCCTCCACCTCCATTAACACCACTACTGAACCACCACCATCCCCACCGTACCACCACTACACCCCCACCATCCCCAGCGCACCACCACTACACCACCACCCCTGTCTATCTCTCCCTCTCTCCTCTCTGCCGCCACAAGCAACACCACCACCACCACCTCCTCCTCCCCCTTCTCACCACCACCACCATCAACACCCACCCCACACCACAACCACCCCCACAAGCACCACCTCTTCAAAGCCCTAAAACAGACCCACTTCAAAACTCTAAAAAAACCTCAAACAATTAATAACAAAAAATGGCCCCTGCATTAATCATTCAAAAAACCCTAACCTAATGATGGATCTCCTTCTCGATTTGCCACCGTCGTTGTGTCCAAAACCACCCTTTCTCCACCAAAAAAAAACCACCAAAATTCTGGAGGCGGTGGTGTTAAAGAGGCCAAAAACCGTCGTTGTGGAGGCGGTGGTGTTGAAGAGGCCAAAAAACCCCACCAAAATGCTGGCGATTCGCAGCGAGGTTTCGTGGAGGAGACGATTTAGAAGGTGGAGTAGGGTGGAGATTGGTTGTAGGTGGTGGTTACTAGTGAACGAAGAGGTGGGGGTGGAGAAGAGGTGGAGGTTGTCTTTCTGGTGGGCGGTAGCGGGTGGAGGAGTGGTGGCGGCTCCTTCTTCTGTTAGGAGGATTTGGGTTTGGGAGGGTTTGGTTTTGAAGAAGATGATTGTTTTGGGGAGATGATATTTGATGTTCTTTAGGCCAGATATCAAACTCACCTGCATTTTACTTATAAGGTGTAACACCCGTTCTTATAAATTAAGGTTTAACGTATCATTTACGAAAAACAGTCATGTAATTAAGATTACATATGCATTGGAAATTACGGATTTATTAAAACTTTTTACAATTTAAAAAGTATACAACATATCATGTGTACGTTCGTCGTTTAACATAATAACGATACATGGTGCGGAAGCTTATTTCGTGATCGTGTTCGGTTCTTGCTCGTCGCTTGATCTTCATCCGTGCACTCTTAGCATTCACCTATGATCAAAACCAATTTAAAAGTTAGTTTTGATAGTCAAATATTAAGTTCAAACAAGTACAGGGGTTAAAAATGACAAAAATTAACAATTTTCGGAGTTAGGGGGCTAGACGTGACGCCAAGGGCCTAGGTGTCACGCCTAGCCCTGTTTTTCACAGCCTACTGCCTTCAGCTGATGCTGTACATACCCAGCACGATCTGATTTCACGGAAACGGCCATAACTTCTTCGTTATTGATCCGTTTTACCCGATTCTTTTTCCTACGCGTCCGTAATTTAATCCTCCATCTTATGGAGTTAAAATTCTACATCCAACATAAGAAATTTCGAGACTTCTAAGCCTTCGACTTTTTACCTTTTTACCGAATTTTAACCCGTTTATGCATTTTATCAAACAAACGTATTTATTTGATTCCTATATCTCATACACTTCTTCAAATTAATGTTACCTACTATATTAGGTTCTAATCATAGGTTTATTACACAATTTAAACCCTTTTTCGCTTGTATGCTTATTTTGACCCGTTAAGGGTATTTAAGCGCTTTCGAGCCTAAAATCGCTTTCGATTACTTCTAGAACTTCATCACCACATTTCTTATCCTATAATCTCCCACCACAACTGTGTTTATGGCGGGTTTAATGTGGTGATCAATATAAACCAAATTTTACCTCTCGAATCATTATTTTACGGCAAAAACTCAAATAGTGTCATTTGGCTAATATAATACCTCTTTCAGTTTCTATACTTATTCTAAGTATTTACCTAGTCATAAAACTCGTTTCCAAACAACCTTTAAGGATCGTTTGTTCCATTTAGCCTACAAGGGCATTTTGGTCGATTTTAGTCCTTTTATGACTAAGGACTCTCTCTCAAATTATTCGACCAAAATAGCACTTTTAACTACAACATAATTACGCGTACCTGGCCCGGATCAACAAGTAGACCCGATTTATACCTTGTTTTCATTATCACACCATCAATGGTGACGCAATTATCCGATTTGCTAATCGGTCTTGTTAACATAAGACTTGACAACCACATTAGTCGATATTGTCAAATGGTGTTATCACCACCATTCGACCCGTTTGGACTATATGCCCAACATTATTTATTTAATCAAAAACATCGTTTTTGATTTCCAATTCATACATCCATCCCATCCCGGATTTTATAACCATACCTTTTTTTTACACTCTTTTCTTACAATTTCAACCCATTTCGGCTTACACCATGGGTATCCTTTTATCCTTGATTTACATTAGTCGACACTTGACAAATTTCCATATTTCCAATATTATTATTATCACGTTTACAATGTATCGAATAAACGAGTATTCTACATAAGTGTGTAAATTACACTTACCTCGCATCCACGCCACGCTTTTCTTTCCGTACTTGCTCCGTTTGACCCGCTCCCTCTTCCAAGCTTTCACCTAGCTTGTTACGCGTCAAACTATTGTCAAACATTTACAAGGCGGTTAAATTAGTCATTAACAATCACGACTATTCCACCTCACTTATTTTCTATGCCGAAGCTACTATTCGGCTTCATGATTAGTTAACTTAACTTATCTAAAGTTAACTACTTTCAATCACATGTTTACTACATTAAGTCTAAATCAACATAGTATTTAGAACTCTTATCACTTCGTATCACGCGTAATTGCCATATCATTCAAATACGCGTTTTCACTCTAAATTCAATGCTTTAGTTCTCATTTAGGCATTTTAACAAACACCTAATGTGCATAATTTCACATATTTACTAACTAGTTCATAACTAATTATTTTCACCTAGATTTACATCAAAATCAAACCTCTATGTCTAGTGTTCATGAACTACATCAAGAACTTATATCATAACAATCAATATTCATCAAATTAACACTCTAATCCGAGTGTTCATCATATTGTCAATAAACCCATTTAACACACATATAGGTAATCACCAAATCATTCAAGTCATAGCATCATATGCATGATTTTCACTTAGGGTTTCGTTCCTAGGCAAGTATACATCACTAATCTAGCCATAGCTTCTCTAATTCATGCCTAATTCGCGATTAGGATGATTATCAAATTTTTACAACTTCACGAATGTTATAAATTCAACATACCTCACGATCCCCTTGACTTGGTGATCGTTTCTACGCGTTCATGCATTGATTTGGATCTTGATTCGAGCTTCAATTTGACCAATTTGTTGATCTAGGGTTTTGAGCTCCTTGCTCTTGTTCCTGGTCGTATGCACACACACACACACTAAGTGTGTGTTGTGTTTGATTTTTTAGTTTTTATAAATCAAGTCCCTTTGTTTGCAACTTAAGTCCCTCTAGTTTGGTTAGTTATTAAGTAGGCCATAACCTACTTACTTCTAGTAACATTCCCTCTTATTAACTAGGTTAATTATTCCTAGTTAGCTTACTGGGTTCGGGAAGTCATAACCCGTTTTATTTTAAATCCCGTTAACTCAGGCTCTTATAAACTTAGTTCCTTAAAACTTTGATTTGTTTTTATTTAATATTAGGATTTCTTATTTAAATCCAAATATTTACCGGGTTATTTTTACTAATAACGGTACGTTACCCGTCTTTTAGTATTAACAGAGTTTAATTACCAAGCCCGTTTTCGGGGTGTTACAAGTCTACCCCCCTTAAAGAGGTTTCGTCCTCGAAACCTTGCTTACATAGTTCATTGAGTTCTAAACTCAATGCGTTTGACCTGAGTAATCTCTTAAGCATTATTCATACTTTAACCAATTGTTAGTATTACCAGAAAAATTATGGTAATATCTTTTTGGTTACAGAACCTCTACGTACTTGATACGACATAATGTAACTTGAAATAACGTAATTCCGTTATTTCTACTAGTTTAGTTAACTTAGCGATTTCCATCGCTTTTATATATTATCGAACTCTTGGTGAATCCGTTACCTTGACCCGTTTAAAGGTCTTTAGTGAAATATTTCACTTTTAGCAATAATTTCTTTTGTTTTCAGATTTATTTATTCGGTTCAGTTATACCGAATCCACCGCTTACAAGCAAACCAATTTTTATTGATTTGAATTACTGGCCTTAACCGGTCTTACTAACTAGACTTATTAGTCCCGTTATTTTTCATCGTTCGCTTGGTTATAATGTGATTTTACTTCACATTTCATTTCCTAACCGTGATCGTGTCACATCGTGTTTAGTTTGTATCAACCTTTCATTTTCGAAAATATCACTTTTCGAATATATCGTCTTGCGCCTATCAGTGTCAAGACTTGAACCTTTCTTGCTTACTATTCAAATTCCTATCAGAATTTATATTTGTAACAACGTTATTTCTTACTAAAATCAAAGTTTTAGTTTTAGGATCTTTTCTTTAACTTTTGTCAATTATCCATAACATGATATTGACAGTCCATAATTTATTCTTTTAAAATCTTAGTTTTATACGGGGAATCGTAACAAGTTCCCTTACCTCACACTATCGACCCGTAGGTTCCTTCACTTAACCTCGTAGGCTATTTCCTTAGGCTTTCACCTCTTTGAGGCGAGGCCCTTATGATCCTTTTGCTTCAATTCATGACCCGTGGGTCATTTTGGCCCCGTAGACCTTTGCTCTAATTAATATCCCGTAGGTTATGATGATCCCGTAGATCATCTTTTATTCGAGTCTTTATTCAAATGTGTATACATTTATATACGCATATGGCGTTAAGGCACCCCTTCTTATGTTTTAGAATTATTCACCTTTACTTTTTGGATTTCTTTTGACCTTGACCGTAGTCTAAGGCTACATTGTTTTCTCTTGAATTATCTTTCCGACTTCTTGACTTCTAACGTCAATTACACGTCAGTTTGCCCTACACTTACCGTTACCCGGTTCTTACTTATACTTCTTTACGTCCCATTACCCGGGTTCTTTTATTTTAATGTTTTTAACATTTTTGTTTCGCTAGTTTGCGTTTTTCCTATATATATTCCTTTATGAGCCATCACGTAGGTTCATTAATGTTTCGCGCTTCCATTATTCGGTTTGCGCTTACTTGCATTACCAAGTTTTTATACTTTATTTATCTCATTTGACTTGTTCGTGTGAAATTTCATCACTTGTGAACATCAAACTCTGTTCTTTATTCGACCTGTTCAACTTTAAAATAGTTGAGCGTAGTTATTAACATTTCTGTTTGCAAATTCTCATTGTCTTTTAGTCATGACTCATATTCCGAGTCTTTTGACTTTCTGTTTCGCGTTCCCGTCTCTTGGTTTACGCATTCTTTCGAAATCCTACCCATTCATCGGGTATCTTTACCGTAATCATTTTCAAGTAACCATTTTTATATGGTTTTAGACGTTATTTTAATTTATTTGGTCGTCTTAGCGAGATCCATCGCTTTTATTCAATCAAGTCCTTTATTCTTTATTCAATTCGTTTGACTTGTCCATGTGAATTTCATCACTTGTGACAGTCAAGCTTTTATCCCTATGCCTTAGCATTCCTATTGGTCGGTCTGTATTTTCTTTTTACTTAATCCTTGTCTCTTCTCTCGGGCTCGTTATTCTTACGTAATACGCTTCCGTCATCCGACTTACGTTTACCATCAAACGTCTTACTTATTTGATTCATTTGGGTACCATTTAAGTTAGTCCCATTCACCCCACCCTTACTACATCGGACATAAATGTGTCCATCATAAGAAGTTCATGGTACCACGTGTTCACTACTTACTTGGCCAGAGTAAGCGATCAACACCTGGTATACATGACCTTTTTATAATTTTCACATTACACCCTATGTAAGTAATGCCTCTATTTGTTTCTCTTGGAAACAATATCCTGGATAGGTATTCTATTCAAGTTTGTCCAAGTTTTCAATCTAAATCTGCAACTATCAATTTCTACGTATTGGTTGCATGTTTATATTCATGCAATAATTTAAACGTGCACCTGGTAAATGCTTACCCTAACGGGCTTTTCTTGCCATTAGCCTTGTTCGCGACCATTACGCGATTTAGGTCCTTAATGAGCATGCTCTTCTTGTCATATCTTGGACCATTCCATTATCATATCCACAATTCGTTTGACTCTCGTCGTCTTCAAACACGAGTGTCCTTCAATTAAAACATTCACAAAAGTTAGTAACATCTACTTCAATAATCGCCCGTATTCTAATACAAGGCTTTTTCTACTATACGCGTCAATGCACGTATTTTCGTCAACTATATCAATCATTTCAATTGGGGTAACGTGTATCACACGGTAGCCCTATGTGTTGTTTACAACACTTTAGCATGCTAAACTATTAACATACATGTACTTACCGGATTTGCGATCAAGCCACGAACCGAACACCAATCTTTATTAAGAGCATAAGGTTTAAGTCTAAGCATAGTTTTCCCACCATACTTGAATCTCTTAAACCAAGGCTCTGATACCAACTTGTAACACCCGTTCTTATAAATCAAGGTTTAACGTATCATTTACGAAAAACAGTCATGTAATTAAGATTGCATATGCATTGGAAATTACGGGTTTATTAAAACTTTTTACAATTTAAAAAGTATACAACATATCATGTGTACGTTCGTCGTTTAACATAATAACGATACATGGTGCGGAAGCTTATTTCGTGATCGTGTTCGGTTCTTGCTCGTCGCTTGATCTTCATCCGTGCACTCTTGGCATTCACCTATGATCAAAACCAACTTAAAAGTTAGTTTTGATAGTCAAATATTAAGTTCAAACAAGTACAGGGGTTAAAAATGACAAAATTTAACAATTTTCAGAGTTAGGGGGCTAGACGTGACGCCAAGGGCCTAGGTGTCACGCCTAGCGCTGTTTTTCACAGCCTACTGCCTTCAGCTGATGCTGTACATACCCAGCACGATCTGATTTCACGGAAACGACCATAACTTCTTCGTTATTGATCCGTTTTACCCGATTCTTTTTCCTACGCGTCCGTAATTTAATCCTCCATCTTATGGAGTTAAAATCCTACATCCAACATAAGAAATTTCGAGACTTCTAAGCCTTCGACTCGTTACCTTTTTACCGAATTTTAATCCGTTTATGCATTTTATCAAATAAACGTATTTATTTGATTCCTATATCTCATACACTTCTTCAAATTAATGTTACCTACTATATTAGGTTCTAATCATAGGTTTATTACACAATTTAAACCCTTTTTCGCTTGTATGCTTATTTTGACCCGTTAAGGGTATTTAAGCGCTTTCGAGCCTAAAATCGCTTTCGATTACTTCTAGCACTTCATCACCACATTTCTTATCCTATAATCTCCCACCACAACTGTGTTTATGGCGGGTTTAATGTGGTGATCAATATAAACCAAATTTTACCTCTCGAATCATTATTTTACGGCAAAAACTCAAATAGTGCCATTTGGCTAATATAATACCTCTTTCAGTTTCTATACTTATTCTAAGTATTTACCTAGTCATAAAACTCGTTTCCAAACAACCTTTAAGGATCGTTTGTTCCATTTAGCCTACAAGGGCGTTTTGGTCGATTTTATTCCTTTTATGACTTAGGACTCTCTCTCAAATTATTCGACCAAAATAGCACTTTTAACTACAACATAATTACGCGTACCTGGCCCGGATCAACAAGTAGACCCGATTTATACCTTGTTTTCATTATCACACCATCAATGGTGACGCAATTATCCGATTTGCTAATCGGTCCTGTTAACATAAGACTTGACAACCACATTAGTCGATATTGTCAAATGGTGTTATCACCACCATTCGACCCGTTTGGACTATATGCCCAACATTATTTATTTAATCAAAAACATCGTTTTTGATTTCCAATTCATACATCCATCCCATCCCGGATTTTATAACCATACCTTTTTTTTACACTCTTTTCTTACAATTTCAACCCATTTCGGCTTACACCATGGGTATCCTTTTATCCTTGATTTACATTAGTCGACACTTGACAAATTTCCATATTTCCAATATTATCATTATCATGTTTACAACGTATCGAATAAACGAGTATTCTACATAAGTGTGTAAATTACACTTACCTCGCATCCACGCCACGCTTTTCTTTCCGTACTTGCTCCGTTTGACCCGCTCCCTCTTCCAAGCTTTCACCTAGCTTGTTACGCGTCAAACTATTGTCAAACATTTACAAGGCGGTTAAATTAGTCATTAACAATCACGACTATTCCACCTCACTTATTTTCTATGCCGAAGCTACTATTCGGCTTCATGATTAGTTAACTTAACTTATCTAAAGTTAACTACTTTCAATCACATGTTTACTACATTAAGTCTAAATCAACATAGTATTTAGAACTCTTATCACTTCATATCACGCGTAATTGCCATATCATTCAAATACGCGTTTTCACTCTAAATTCAATACTTTAGTTCTCATTTAGGCATTTTAACAAACACCTAATGTGCATAATTTCACATATTTACTAACTAGTTCATAACTAATTATTTTCACCAAGATTTACATCAAAATCAAACCTCTATGTCTAGTGTTCATGAACTACATCAAGAACTTATATCATAACAATCAATATTCATCAAATTAACACTCTAATCCGAGTGTTCATCATATTGTCAATAAACCCATTTAACACACATATAGGTAATCACCAAATCATTCAAGTCATAGCATCATATGCATGATTTTCACTTAGGGTTTCGTTCCTAAGCAAGTATACATCACTAATCTAGCCATAGCTTCTCTAATTCATGCCTAATTCGCGATTAGGATGATTATCAAATTTTTACAACTTCACGAATGTTAGAAATTCAACATACCTCACGATCCCCCTGACTTGGTGATCGTTTCTACGCGTTCATGCATTGATTTGGATCTTGATTCGAGCTTCAATTTGACCAATTTGTTGATCTAGGGTTTTGAGCTCCTTGCTCTTGTCCCTGGTCGTACGCACACACACACACACTAAGTGTGTGTTGTGTTTGATTTTTTTTGTTTTTATAAATCAAGTCCCTTTGTTTGCAACTTAAGTCCCTCTAGTTTGGTTAGTTATTAAGTAGGCCATAACCTACTTACTTCTAGTAACATTCCCTCTTATTAACTAGGTTAATTATTCCTAGTTAGCTTACTGGGTTCGGGAAGTCATAACCCGTT
Source organism: Helianthus tuberosus (assembly GCA_030545235.1). Lineage (NCBI taxonomy): Eukaryota > Viridiplantae > Streptophyta > Magnoliopsida > Asterales > Asteraceae > Helianthus > Helianthus tuberosus. The sequence goes on from CM060423.1 coordinate 177,581,124, forward strand.
TTATTTTAAATCCCGTTAACTCAGGCTCTTATAAACTTAGTTCCTTAAAACTTTGATTCCTTTTTATTTAATATTAGGATTTCTTATTTAAATCCAAATATTTGCCGGGTTATTTTTACTAATAACGGTACGTTACCCGTCTTTTAGTATTAACAGAGTTTAATTACCAAGCCCGTTTTCGGGGTGTTACATAAGGTATGAGAATATGAAACGAATTGATGATAATAATGGTGATTATGCGATTAACAGATGAATTGTGAAGAAGAAGATGATGGTGATTGATATTGAATTTTGACTTTTTTTCCTCAATATGTTTAATAATAGAATTAACTAGTATTAAGCACCCCCCGCATTGTGGCGGGGGGCAAGTAGCACAAAGACCCCGTGCGTTGCGGTTGTAAGATATGACGACTCGCATCAAAAGGCATTTTAGGGCCATTAACGAAACCAGTTACATAAACTTAGTTAATACTTTTGTATAAAATTGTCATAGTTCTTTCCAACCATATCATTCTTGAAACAAAAGCAAAAAGTTCTCATACAAAAAGTACCAAATTTTAAGCATACATATAGTATTGGATCTTAACTTTCAAGTACCAAATTTTAAGTCAGTGGATCTTAAAGTGGCGTACCCCAAAGCAGCAAGAATGAGTTATTATGTGGAGAGCTAACCTCTTGTGTGTCGCGACCATCGGTCATTGGTTCTCTAATATTATGTGCCGAAATTGGTGATTCGGTACATCTTTTATGAAATATCCATCTATTATGTGCCGGAAGTGGAGCTCGACCTAAACCCGCTGTACAATGTACATACACTCTTCCTTTTCCTTCCGAAATTGCCCATTCGAGTGAAGAAACAACTTTCGGTAACATGCTCCTAAACGAATCAGGATCAAAATCTCTTGCCTGGGCGTTTTACGATACATTAGAAACGTTATGCGGGTCCCGTTTCTCGCGAGTTATAAAAGGATAAGAGACGTTTTGCTTACAGGCCTTCTGATGTGGCGTATTCCAAGTTGTTTGCATCTTTTAACAATCGGCTCTAAATCTATTCCCCAATATGCAATATCCCCATCTTGCTGCAAGTTAAGAATGTATGCAACGTTTTGTTCCTCTTTAAGATGGTCGATATCTTCCGGCTTTTGAGGTTGAGAGCCGACAATCAGATTGTATGTTATCAGATTATAATTCATGCCTGAAAACACCTGATAATTCTTGTTAAACCTCAACATCAAAACTAATTTCATCTTCACGTCTAAGCATAGATCTTTAACATTCATTGCATAAAGTTTCACAAAAGTATATTAATATAGGATAAAATAAGGTTATAAGGCTACATAAACATTTGTGCTCCATCTTTTCAAAATTAAAATGCATCATAACTTTAACTCAAAATAAAAAAAAATGCCATGACACTTTATTCTTATGGATAAAAAGGGATCTGCAAGAGGCAAACATATACAAAAGTTCCTCAACTCCTAAAGGATCCTGAATAGTGAAAACTTTATTATTTAAACTGAAACCCTAGCCACATAAAATGAACAAATTCTTATTAAACTGGCAGAGTCCACTGTCGTGAATCCACCTACGATCACCAGAATCGCGCTTAGATGTCAAACATAAATCATTCTAAATATCTACTTCAAAAAGTCACCTTGTTCGCCGTAGTCCTCTTCTAATCGATGACCGAGGACTTGCTTCGACGTCGGCATAGTTGAGAGAGAAGATGTTTGGGGGAACTGGGGAAGGGATCAGAGTGAAGAGAGAGATGACGAGATGAGAGAAGAACAGATGAGATGGCATGGTGTTACACATATTAAGGGAAAAGTTTGTGTGTTTTAGCTACTGCTTCAGTAAGTTGTCCATCTACGTATAACAAACATTTGCACAGAAAACAAATTATGCAACAGGTACAGCAACCTCAAGCACAAACATGTTGAAAATTAGAGTATATATAAATTATTAATATGTTATATTAAAATCAAATGACCAAAATGCCCCTGAACAAAAGGACAAAACAATCAGCTTTAAACAGTCAAAATAGGGGGTTTTTGGATTTTGGACTAAAATGACAATAAAAGTGAAACCATAGGGACCCAGATTTAAAAAGTTTGAGATTTGGACTAAAATGGTAAAAGTGCCCAAACCACAAGGACCAAAATGACAGTTTACTCAAAAAAAAATTAGGTACATATGATTATGAAACACTTAGAAGTTGTAAAAGTAAGACGATAGTTTTTATGTGTTTTATAGTAACGATACATATATGCATGATAGGGAAGGCTAGACAGAAAACCCTTAAATTTTTAGAAAACTCTGGAAACTCAAATCTCCCCCCATTTTTACCCAACCTCCCGACATTTTTTTTTCGAAAAAAATAACAAAAAAGCGCCGAAGGGATTTTTTTTTTTTAAAATAAACAAATTTCAGCAATGTCCGGTTGCCTAACATGTGTTAGGCACAAAAAGACAGAAATTGCTGAAATTTTTTTTTTTAAATCATTCATTCGGCGCTTTTTTGATTTTTTTGGCCCAAAACTCTTAAAAACATGTATATTACATGTGTTATTTTTTTCAAAAAAAAAATGGCAGGAGGTTGGGTTTTCTAGGGTTTTTTATATATATAGGGTTTTCTATATAGCCCTCCCCTATGCATATATTAGCTTAAATAATCATTTTATGATATATATGCACTATTGTATATATGGTTGTAAAAGTCGCTAGGCGTTCCCTAGTCGGTCGACCGGGGAGTTTAGAGTACTCTGCCTAGCCGGAGAGTACACGGGGAGTACTCGAAGATGCCAAATTATAAAGAAATTAGTTTTCGAAAATTGAATATATGTCAAATAACATAAATTTACTAATATTTATAACAAAATACGTGAAATTGATATTCATTCTTTAATATTATAGGCATAGAAATTATGTTTTATTTTATTTTAAGTCAAACTCGGCCCGAGTTGACCTACTAGATCCGATTTTGGCCAATGTTAACCGCATTTGATTGATTCCAAGTAATTAGTCGGAGTTGAAGAAAGTCGACTAGGCAGCCTACCTTGTAGCGACTACTCGAGGAGTACTCGACCATAGAGACCTTGTTTTACAACCATGATTGAATATTTATTTTCTTTTCTATATTCCTCTTTTAGTTTTATATGTTAGGGTTTGTATATGAATTTAAGATTATTTGTAACGAAACCATATACAAAAAATTAAACATTTTTAACATTCTTTATCAATGATCTTGAAGCGTATCTATCTACTATGATGAAAGAAACCAAGTTTTGGACACATGTTATTCATAGAAGGTATCCTCAAATCTATATTTATCTTATATTAACTAAACAAATAAATATTAAATTAATATTAAATTTTATCATACTTTAATAAAATATTATCCTCAAATATAAATTGTTAATTTAATATACTTTTAAAACAAGTACCTCTCTTTCCTACTTATCTTATATTAAATATATAAATAATAAATTAATATTAAATGTTATCCTAATTTATTAAAATATAACTTTTTTTATTAACTGGTATACAAAATTATATCTATTCATCTCGTGTAAAACGCGAGGTTTTTAAAAATATAACTTTTTTCTATTATTTACTATACAAAGTTACATTTATATAACACGTGTAATACACGAAGTTTTTAAAGATATAACCTTTTATCATTTGCTATGTAAAATTAGATTTATTCAACACGTGTAATACACGGGGTTTTTAAGGATACAATTTATTTTATTATTTGGTAGATTTTTCAACCCGACTATGGATTTTTAAAGATACGAAGTTTTTAGTATTTAATATACCAAATTACATTTATTTAATATGTGTAATACACATGGTTTTTAAAGATATAACTCCTTTTTAGATCTAATCAACACGTGTAACATACGGTGTTTTTAAGGATGTAATATTTTTATTATTTGATAGATTTATTCAACCAGATTATACACGGGTTTTTTAAAGATACGACGTTTTTAGTATTTAGTATACAAACTTACATTTATTTAATCTATGTAATACACATGGTTTTTAAAGATACAACTATTTTTTATTATTTGATATATAAAATTACATTTATTTAACCCGTACAATATACGGGGTTACGAGATTTTTAAATATATATTGTTTTATTATTTGATATATAGAATTACATTTATTCAACCCGTGTAATAATCGAGATTTTTAAAGATACATATATTTTATATTATTTGGTATATAAAATTACATTTATTCAACCCGTGTAACACACGGGGTTCTAACCTAGTTATATATAAAAGTGTATATAGTCATATAGATTGAATTATATTAGTTATAATGTTCAAATAAAGTGTATATAGTCATATAGATAGAATAATATTAGTTATAACGTTCAATCCAAATAATATTACAATCAAACTCAATTAAATATGTAAATGTCCTTCCCTTTGTATATGAGATTGTATACATAAATTTATATGTTATTGGTCGTATCCTCATGTAATATGACATTATATACATAAATTTATATGTTATTGGTCGTATCCTTATGTAGTCATGTATAATTAATTTCTTAATATAAGTTATTTTATTTAAATGGTGTATACGGGGCCGTATAGGGATAGCCTTTGGCAGTTGACTTTATTTTTTACGGGACGTATAACCTTATACGGCTCGTATACACCATGTGAGAATAAGATTTTTTTCAGGTTGTATATAATGTATACGACACCTTTATACGGGCCGTATAATGTTATACGGCCTGTATATTCCGAATTTCGTGTGAGTTAGACGTTAGATTACTCGATATTCGTGCGAGTTATTTGATTCGACGTTAGATTCCTCGATCCACGTGTTAAATCATTTGAAACGATGTAATATTCCGTATAAACGTCTATATAAACAACACTAATGTTATTCATTTTCTTTCAACTTCTATTCGTTTCTTCTATATTTCTCTGTATTCAAATTATATTACGTTATTAATGTCGTTTTGGGGAAACATTTTCGGTAGTGACTCAGCTAACGAGTTGAATCAGGAGAGTCATCAAAACAATCAAAATAACAATCCGGGTTCGTTTGATCTAAATGTTCCGTTCGATCTCCACCTTGCGTCTGATGCAAGTCAGGATCCTTGGGGTTTGGATGCAAGTCAGGACGAGGGGCAGGTCGGGGACACGGACGGGGACGAGGTCAGTAGGGGGAGGAGGTTGTGGATGATTTTGAGGAGACGGCGCAGTTTGTTTGCGTGATCCCCCGAGGTACGGTTGCCCACAAATGTTTGGGTAGATTACGAGAAATGGAGCTGGATGCGCCCCGGACCATTGATATAGGTTTTTTGACCGATGTTGGATCGATCGATCGGGTCCGGGAGTTCATGCTAGCTACCTCCGCGTGGGCCCGTTTATTTGAGGCCAGCCAAGAGCGGGCCCAAAGGGAGATTACATTAGAGTTTTTATGTACGTTTGCGTTTACCGAGACCCAGGGTAGGGGTTTACAACATTTTTTGGATACCCCCGCGGTGTCGTTTACACTTTGCGGGGCGCCTCGGGTGATGACGCTCCCCTAGTTTGCTGTTGTCTTGGGTCTGTACGCACCAGATGAGGCATCATCCTAGGCATTTTTTGATGCGCCGACCACCATGTCCTTTGACGTGTTGTGGACCTGGTGGCGCACTATTGGTAACGGGGAGTTCGCGACATCGCGTTCGCGATCCTTAAAGGCGCGGGTTTCACGCATTTACAACCCGTTGCACCGATACCTAGATCGGTGTATCGCCGTGACGAATGCGGGTCATCACGATAGCAGGGAGTGGTTCCTAACGGATCATTCTCCAGTATATATATATATATATATATATATATATATATAGGATAAAGATCCGTTAGGAACCGCCCCTTATTGCGAGAACCGCGAGAACCAATGTGAACACATGGCAAATTTGTAATTAATGATATTTTATAAAAAAAAAACACGCGCTCCATTCCTTATGTTCACTGCCGTCTTCTTCAAACATTCGCTGTTGTCTTTTTCAACCTAGGGTTTCGTTGGAGATTTGGCTTAATCGACGACTCGATCAACGGCGGCGACTGGTTTCTACAGTTTCACGGCGGCGTGCTCCTCTCCTCTTGTTCACTTCCGTCTTTTTTCAAACCTAAGGTATATCTTCACTGTTGTCTTTTTTAAACTATGGTTTCGTTGGAGATTTTGCTTAATCGACTACACGGTCTACGGTGACGACGGATTTCTGCAGGTTCCCGGCGGCGTGGACATTCACATTTTACGGGGGGGGGGGGGTTCAATTTTATGTCCATTTTATGTAAAACGTGACTTATTCAATTATATATTCCTTTGTATCATGTTCACAACTGTTTTATGTTGTACATTATGATTACTCAATATTATATGCACATGTGCATTTTGTTAACTGCATGTTTACAATTGTTTTATGTTGTACATTATGATTACTCAATGTTATATGCACGTGTGCATTGTGTTAAGTGCATCATATTACAAATTATGCATCATATCAAATTATGTTACAATGCATCTCAAATTATGTTACAATGCAAATTTATGCACATGTGCATTATGATTGAAAAAAACAAAATAACTTTCTCGTACATTAACTGCCAATGCACATGTGCATATTAATTACAATTATACTATTCGTCCTTATATCATGTTAACAAGTTTTTTTAATTTATTAATTATTTATCACTATCATTTAAATTATTAATTATCTCTTACAGGAATGATTACGGCTGCCATACATGCTACACCTAATGGCACCCCGTATTGGATACCGCAAGTTGATGTTAGATACCTTCCTGTGGTAAATAGTACATTTACCCATTGGGAAGATGTTGTCATGATGTACAATACGTATGCTACATAATCCGGGTTTTCTACTCGTATCGGCACTTCGAAAAACAAAAAATATCATGACAATCCTAATATGAAAATCTCCACTCATAGATATATATTATGTTTAAGAGAAGGACAACCACGGGTCACAGAATCTGATCCCAATGCTCCATCAAAAAATGCTCCAACCATATATGATAAATCCAAGAAACAACACAGACGAAGCCGATTCACAGTTTCCGGGTGTCGTGCGCAAGTGAGTTTTGATCGTGTTACCGAACAATACAAAATATATGATTTCATCGCCGCGCACAACCATTGCATGATTGGTAGCGATCACGCCAACATGTTAAAACAAAACAGGAAACTTGGATTTGAGGAGCAACAATTCATCCACAAAGCTAGTCTTAACAAAATCGGCCCAACTGTTGCACATAACATTCAAGCATCACTTAAAGGCGGACCTCAAAATGTTCGTGGCACAACAGTAGATTTCAAAAATTGCTCTAGAGACATACGTGCATTCATCGGTGAACGCGAAGCAGACATCCTCTTACATACCATGAGATCTCGAGTTACCAATCTTAATGATTTCTATTTTGATTGTGTCATAGTTGACAATGAGTTGCGATCTTTCTTTTGGGTTGATTTCGTATCATTGCGAAATTACAAGGCTTTTGGTGATGTGTGTGCATTTGACGCTACATATGACACCAACAAGTAAGATACTGTACTTTTTCACCATGTGGAATTATTAATATTTTTTTAATATCATATGTTTTATTTACAGATACAAAATGATTTTTGTGCCATTCACCGGAGTTGATCATCACAAGAAATGTGTTATCTTTGGCGCTGGCATGTTATACGATGAGACTATAGAGTCGTATACATGGTTACTAAATACCTTTCTGGCTGCACATAAGAAACAACCAATCTTTGTTCTCACTGACCAAGACGCATCAATGAAACAAGCTGTATCAACCGTTTTCACAAACTCTATCCATCGTTTGTGCATGTGGCACATAATGAGAAAACTTCCATCCAAGGTAAACACTCTATTTTTAATATTAACACGGTTCCAATTACATCATATATTATGATTAAATAATTCAACTTTTTATTATCCATGTTTCTTAATTTGCAGATTTCAAATGATATCCTTGATAATACCACTCTTCGTTCGTCAATACATAAGCTGGTGTGGAATTTATTCATCACACCACAAACATTTGAAGAAAGATGGCATGTGTTAATGGATGAATATCACCTAGACAATCATCCGTTGCTTTGTGAGATGTTTGCTATACGTCATGAATGGGTCCCGTGTTATTTCAGAGAGATACCGATGTGTTGTTTGATAAAGACTACATCCAGATGCGAGAGCTCAAACGCGTGTTTTAAAGTCAACTCGTCAGAAACTAACACATTAGTTCAATTTTTAATGTGTTTTGAAATCAGTGTTGATGCTCAACGGCATACACAACGAGATCTCGAGTTTAAAAGCGATATGTCGACCCCTCGCTTATCTACCGGTCTTCGCATAGAGGCACACGCGTCTGAAACATACACATGGTCCATGTTTATTGAAGTTCGAAAAGAAATATACATGGGCATGTTCCATTGCATGCCAATTGAACGTCCTGGAACGACTGACATAAAAAATTACACTGTTCGTCACTGCAAATCAAACATGTCTTATGTCAATGAATTCGAGGTATGTCCTTACTATCCAATATGTTTTAATGTTCAATATACACATGTTCAATATGCATATGTACATGTATCAAATTTTGTCATGTTATGTCTACTGTCTGTTTGATTAATTTTTTGTTATGCACATGTGCATGTATCACAAGTTTGATTAATTTTTGTTATGCACATGTGCATATATCACAATTTTGTCTTCTGTATATATTTATTTTAACCTTCTGTTTGATTAATTTTTTGTTATGCACATGTGCATGTATCACAATTTTGTCTTATGTGTATACCTATTATAACCTTCTGTTTGATTAATTTTTTTTTGTTATGCACATGTGCATGTATCAAAATTTGTCTTATGCTATTCACTTGTTCATATATCAAACAGTGTATTTATTTTATTAACTTATTCACTTGTTCATATTACCTTTCATGTATTCATTCTATTTATAATATATGTTATGCACGTGTGCAGGTGTCGCTCAATGTACCTGCACAAAAAGCAAGCTATACATGTCTTGGGTTCACTCGTGTTAGATATCTATGCCGACATGTATTTTGTATACTCCGTTACCACCAAATTGAACGGATACCATCCCATTACATCACTCCACGTTGGAAACGAGATGCGCTCCCGTCAGCTGTTCATAGCATATCTAACATATACTCATCTAACAACAGCGAGTTTGCTATCATCCACAATGAAATAATGGATTTAGTCAGTCAATGCACAAACCGACTCAGACGCAATCCTGAATAGCTACGTTCCTTATCTTCTGAGATCAAACACATCAGAAACCGCGTATTCGAATCGTTTCCGTGTGAGCCTCAGCCTCGTTCCGTTCAAAAAACTGCAAACATCAGTGACATCTTAAACATACCTTCAAATCTAAGCACAAGTGTCCATCCTCCGCAAGGTATTAGAAACAAAGGTTGTGGGACCAAAAAACAACGGATCGGCCTCGGTGGTCAAAACATTAAAGATAAATGAAAGAAAGTCGGTAAACGACAAAAAGCCGCCCGCTTATGTAACAAATGCAACAAGTATGTATTTGACCATGATTCTCGCAATTGCGAAAAAATCAAAGCTGCCAAACTTGCTGCACGAGCACCTAAACGTGTTGCTGCTATAGCCGCTGGACTACCCGACCTGTCCGATTCCGATTCTGATGATACTGATGTTGATCTCGATGACACCGACGATGATACCAATGATGAAATCGATGAGTATAATTCTTCTGATTACGATGCATCTGAATACCCTGCCTCCATGCAAAAACCTCCCGTACCTGAGCGAACAAATGTTAGGCGTGAACCTGAACAGTCTTTTGAGCCTGATCAAAGCCTTAGGCGTTCAACCAGACGTCGCAAACCATCCAACATAGCTCGTGATTCTTGATTGATTTATTATGTATTACAACTTATGACTACCGAACTTATCTAATTATGACTACCAATGTTTGTTTTGTTTATTTTTTATTAGTACCCATTTAACTTACAGTATTGATATTGATATTGATGATTAACTTGTCATATGCACATGTGCATATGTATTTATAAGTTGTATTTTATGTTTTTCAAAACCACCTGTTTATCAGTATAATATTTTTTAACATTATACATGTTACTAGTATGATTATACATGTCACTAGTATGAATTTAAAACCATTTGTTAGTTATACCCAATTGTAATACATATACAAACTTAACCTTTAATCTGTGTGTTTTATCACTTCATGCACATACTGTATGCACGTGTGCATACATGTCATTTAACTTACTAATCAACTGTGTGTTTTATCACTTCATGCACATACTGTATGCACATGTGCATACGGGTCATTTAACTTACTAATCAACGTAACATTTCATATTTTAACAAACATATACATTTATAACTAATAACACTGTATGCACATGTGCATACGAATCATTTAACTTATTAATCAACGTAACATGCCATACTTTAACAAACATGTAAATTTTGTAACTAATAACGTGCATTTATATCACTTTATGCACATGTGCATATGGTCATTTAACCATATTGTGCATTTATATCACTTTATGCACATGTGCATAAACAACAAACAACACTAACTTGTTACTGTAACCATATTAATTCACCTGTGCATAAACAACAAACTATATGAACTATAAATCCAAACATTGATCACCATATCACCTATCCAACATAACAATTTCTACAATACACATTACCAATTTGCTAAAATTCTAACTTCTCATATATATCAACCAACAAATATTAGTAACATGATTATCTAGTTCCAACCACAACTAACGAAAACTGTAACATTCGTCATAACTGTACCAACTTGTTACCTTCCTAACACAACCATCTAACATGTCTTACCAAACAAAACAATCCAACATACCAGTTTAATGTTCAAATATCACTAATTAACTAGAAATACTACCTACGTGTCATGAACTAATACCCTCAAACTTTATCCCCATTCTTCCATTTGCTAAGAGTGTTCTAGATTTTTTCTTGTTTTGCTCCCTCTTTTTCCAACAACTTCCGCATTCTTTCATCTTCCAAATTTTGTGTTACTTTTCTTGCGAGGTACATAACCATTGCCTTGTACATGTTCGCCTCTGATAGTAACAGTTTTGTTGCTATCTTCATCCTCAGGTTTTGCAATTGTATGTCTTGAATATTTTTTTGCGTACTAAAACCGCATTCAAACTCTACATCACTCCCTTTGTACATCTTCATGTGCCTCATAGCAAACACGCCACAATCGTTGAAATTATCGCTCGTCGCCCATTCCAGTTTTTCCTTCGTCAACGGTGCGGCTGCCATGCGTGCCGCGCTTGGATGTTTAACATTCTTCAAATAGCCAACAATGTAATTTTTCTACAAAAAAATAATAATATTTAGTGTTACTACATGTCATATTCATATATCCTTATTTTCAAATATAACATTTAATATAAAAAATCTATACTTACCACTTTAGATGGCGTTCCATTTTCTTTAAAACTTCTTCCTGCTGACAGTCTATAAAACCCGCGGCTACTCACCATATTATCAATTACTTCGACCTTTGCGTTCTCTAAATCAAAGCATATTATATAGAAATGCTTTCTTTCTATCATTGGTATTATTATGATGTTAAATTCCTTTAACTCCAACATTTTATTGTTACACTCAACAACCTCCTTCAAGTGTGAATTTAATATTTTAAACGCCTGTTGTTCCGTCTGTTTCGTTTTCAACACATAATCCGGCTGCACATTACATAAATACATGTCACACACAAGTATAAATATCCTAAATATGATTGTTAAACATGAATTATAACACACTTACGATAGTTGTCGTATAACACCATAATCTCCTTTTCCCTGATGTATTGTTTTTTTTCTCTTCGTAATTCAAAATAGCCGCCCAACAATCTATCACGTTTTGTGATATCCATTGCCCATCCTCCAATGTGTTTATCAAAAATGCACGTGTTGTCATTCCATGTGAGGTTTCAAAAATAGTTGAGCTGTAATCGTCACAATAAATTACATCAGCTATGTTCCGTATGCACATGTGCATAGAATACATTACATATACTATACACCATATTTTTTATGCCAAAATTCATCAGCACATATACCTACACTACATTTTTTAACTACCCTTCAAATCACAATCAGTTATGTTCTGTATGCACATGTGCATAAAATACATTACATATACTATACACCATATTTTTATGCCAACATTCATCAGCCCATATACCTACACTATATTTTTAACTACCCTTCAAATCACAACAGCCGCTAACCTAATCAATCGCAACCAACCAGAACCTTATAACATGTGAACAATATAAACAACTCACCTAATTATTCTGAATTTATTGATTAAATGCTTTATATGTCAAAAGTTTATGTCATTACTAAACAAATTGCTTCCTATATACTACAATTTCTAACAGATTTTTAAATAAAAATTAATGCATATTTAATCTTACTTGAATGTCAGGCTGACCTCTTTCTTCTCCTTTTCAACATCTATTTCTGTATCGTCCACATTACATTTTTTGCTTTCCGCCCTACAATATTAATTTGTACATCAGATTGAAATTCTAAATTATTATGTCACAACAAATAATAACATAACATTATAATACACGTCCATACCTTCGTTTGTTGTCGATTGTTGTCAGCAAATATTGCCATAACGTTTTTTCATCATCATTTAATGGCTCATTCATGTCAACCACATTTGTATCTTTACCACTCATATATACGTTTACCTTTGTATCTTTAACACTCGCATGCACTTTTGTTCCAATGTCTGCTTCTGGTGAACTTTGTGAGCTTTGCGAGCTTTGTGACAACAACTCAAAACTCGGTACGGTGTTATCTACTTCTTTCCTCCTACGTGTTTGCCTCTTCATAACACTCCTTTCCATTTCTGCCCACTTGATAGTCTCACCGACAACTTTGTCTAACTTTATATCCCCATCGTTTTGTGTCACTCCATCCACCTTCGTTGCACCACATTCGTCATTTTTTGATACACCGTCCAACACATAACCTTCATCTTTTAAACTTCTTTTTCTTGACCTTGTAAACACCTTCATCCCACCTTTGATTTTAACATTAACCTTTTTGTCTTTTTCACGCTCCATCACTTTGTTTTCTTTGCTGTCAACCATCTCCTTCGTGCTTAGCAAAACCGACATTTTGTTTTCACCTCTAAACGTTCTATCATACTCCCTCACTAACTCTTCAACCTTCTCATTCTTTGGATATTTGTAGCAAATATCATCCAACTCTTTATTTAACAACTCTTTTTTGCTTAATGTCTCAGCCATTAAACTTTCAACCATACGAACATGCTCCTAATTAATAACACATCAATAAAACAAAGTTAGTAATATCAACCCAACATTATGCATATTCAGCAGTAGGGCTGGTAATTGGGTACCTGTTAAGACACGATTAGACCTGTTTGACTGAAAAATACACCCTTTGACTTTTTTAATTTTTAAAATAATTAAAATTACAATGTTAGGATCCATCATTTATTCATCTTTGTACATAAAACATAAAACTGTTTTATAAATATGAGGTAGAAAGTAGTTAAACGAGTCGTAATCATATTTGAAACTTATGATGTGCGTGCCGTCAGAAACCTGTTAAACCTGTTAAGACACGATTTGCCAGCATTATTCAGCAGATTTATCACATTATAAAACACGGTTATGCACATGTGCATGAGTTATATGTTCATATCATCCTAACATTATGCACATGTGCATCAGCTTGTAGAACATGAATTATATGTTCATATAAACACAACATTATGCACCTGTGCATCAGTTTGCACAAATCATCTTAAAATTCTTATTATGCACATGTGCATAAATTATATGTTCATATCGACACAACATTATGCACATGTGCATCATATTGCACATGTATCATATACATCATATATTCATAAATTATATGTATGCATATGTGCATAAATTATATGTTCATATCAACACAACATCATGCACATATCATATATGCATAAATTATATGTATGCACATGTGCATAAATTATATGTTCATATCAACACATCATTATGCACATGTGCATCAGGTTGCACAACATGTATCATATTCATCGTATCCTAACCACTAACCCCACCACATGTCTATTAACCTAACACCTATCTATGTCAACCACATACAATCTACAAAATACAATTATTATTTTAAACAATATAATCAACAAAGCTGGATCATAGTTCTAATTTCATAAAAAAAAAAAAAAATACAAAAAAAATAAATAAATACCACTAACCCCACCACATGTCTATTAACCTAACACATATCTATGTCAGCCACATACAATCTACAAAATATAAGTTATCATTTTAAACAATATAATCAACGAAAGCTGGATCACGGTTCTAATTTCATAAAAAAAACAAATAAATAAATAAATAAATAAATGAATCACGTTAAAACATTATACGTACCTCAAACGTCACATTTTTCTTTTCGCCTTCATTCTTATCTACCATTTGCTTCACTTTCTTCATTCTATCCTCTTTCGTTTCATGCTCCACGTCAAATTGAGTGTCGACGTATCCTTCACGTAACGCCCCTTTTCCAAAACCGCCATTCTTTATTTCCCATGTCTGCCTTCTGCTCAACATTTCTTTAGTCCAGAATGATAATGGACTCGATGTTCGGACTGTATTGATGTCCCCACACAATGTTCTATCCACATATAACATCTGCACATGTGCATTATTACCATATGTGAAAACTATATATATATATATATATATATATATACACAAACTAAACACAAAATAATTTATACAAAAAATACAAATGAATTATATATCTTATTTCAAACATAACACTTAACTTACCACCAATATTGTAAGAGCCCCATTAAAATATTTTGACGTGCTATCCCGTTGCCATCCATCTTTGCTCATCTTCATGCTATCACAAATATACTTGCACCAGTTCACATCTTCAACCGCCACATCTTCGCCTAAGCATTCCAGAAAATCAGTTTTGCATCTACCATCTTTGTTTATTTCCACCATTGTATTCATGAACAATGTCAAAAAATCATATTTAAACATTATGCCATCCTCCGTTGGGTTATCTCTTAATCTATCGACAATTCTACTCGGTGTTATTGTACGCCCTTTGTATAAACTCTTCCACTCAGCCAATATCCCAACTTCCTCATCTTCTTCTTCTTCGTCTTCGTCTTCTTTTACATCAGATTCTATATCAGACCCACTGTTTTTATCATTATTTTTCCCCTTATGTTCTTTCTGCTCCTCATTCTCTTTATCCTTCTTTTTCTCCTTCTTTTTCAGCCCCGCTGTTTCTCAATCCCAACAACTCGCTAATAACAGTTTCGTTAATTTCAATGTTTCCAACAGTCAACTTGATTGCCATATCTTTCCCGCTAAAATTGTCTACCACAAAATGTGACATCTTTGCTGGCAAGCTGTCATTTTTAAGCTTCATAATACTTCCAAACCCCATATTTTTTTATTGCTACCAACTGCTGTTTAGAGAATGTGTTTAACCCCACCAAAAGTTGATGTGGAGATATGCGTGTTCGTATCGATTGCCAGTTAGATACCCTCATAACCTTTTTACTCACCGTCTTCTTAACTTTCGGTGACACAACTTCTTCATTTGAACCTGTTTATCAACATAATAACATGCACATGTTATATAATGTACATGTGCATTTCAAATTTTTATTAATTATTTTCAATAACACGTACCATCACTATCATTGTTATCAACTTTGGTGTCTTTCACTTGTCTTCGCGATCTTACAATCCTTTTGTTCTTTGTATTACATGTTACATCCAAACCTTCGGTTGTTTCTTCGTGTTTCCGTTTGCTAGTCCTTTTTACATCAACACATTTAGTTGCATCATTTCATTTCTTTATGCTTTTTTCCTTTTGTGTGTTCTTTTCCACCTTTAAAATACCTGAATTCAAAAAATTAATGCGTTTGCGCGAGTTATAACATTTGAAAAAAAAAACTGTTAATGCACATGTGCATAAATGCATATTGCGTCATTAACAATACTAATATTAACAGTAAGTTCTCAACACTTTCTAACCTTTTTGCTTAACAACCGCATGCTCGTCTTCTGTCGCATCTGGCATTCTTTTCGACCCTTCATCTCTCGGCTTCAGGAGAAACGTAACTTTCTTTGTTTTTTTTTCCATTTTACTGCATACAATGAGAATGTATATTAACACACGCGCATAACTATAACTATGCAACTATAACTATGCACATGTGCATACATACAACTATGAAATAATTTATCAATATATACATATGTTAACACATTGACCCGATAAAAACAAATTCGGTTACAAATTATAAACATAATTTATCATGTTTTGCACAAGTGCATACCAATCAAGCATAAATATGAACCAACACCATAAGTAAAACCATATGTTATCAGTAAAACCATAAGTTATCACATTATGCACATGTGCATTCCAACACGTTATGCACATGTGCATACCAACCAAGCATAAATATGAACCAAAACCATAAGTACAACCATAAGTTATCACATTATGCACATGTGCATTCCAAATCAAATATAAACACATATGCACGCCATCGACTGTAATCTACACAAACAAACAAACACATATGCACAACATTGGCTGTAATCTACACGAACAAACATTAAAGCCTTCAGTCTTTTCAACCAAAATACCCCTAGAACTTTTACCGCATGACCAAATATAACTATGCACATGTGCATACAGACAGTAAAGAGCGGATGTAATATAACTAGTAGCCAGTACCTCGAACAGACAGTAAATAGCGTATGTAATATAACTATGCACATGTGCATACAGACAGTAAAGAGCGGATGTAATATAACTATGTACCTCGGACAGACAGTAAATAGCGGATGTAATATAACTATGCACATGTGCATACATACAGTAAAGAGCGGATGTAATATAAATATGCACATGTGCATACAGACAGTAAATAGCGTATGTAATATAACTATGCACATGTGCATACAGACAGTATAGAGCGGATGTAATATAACTATGTACCTCGGACATACAGTAAATAGCGGATGTAATATAACTATGCACATGTGCATACATACAGTAAAGAGCGGATGTAATATAAATATGCACATGTTCATACATACAACAATATTATGCACATGTGCATTCCAAAACAAGCACAAACACATAATCGCAACAATATTATGCACATGTGCATTCCAAAACAAACAGCAACAATATACATGTGCATTCCAAAACAAACAGCAACAATATTATGCACATGTGCATTACAAAACAAACACAGACACATAATCGTATTTACATACCAATATTATGCACATGTGCATTCCAAATCAAACATAAACACATAATCGTATGCACATGTGCATTCCAAATCAATTACAAACACATAATCGTATTGACCTACATCGGTTGTAATCTATATGAACAAGCACATAATCGGCTGTAATCTACATGAACAAGCACATACATGAACAAGCACAAAGAACTTTGTATGAACTTACATCGGCTGTATGAACTTTCAAGTTCGTAATCAATGCAACTACGTATGCTCTTCGTAATATATAAACCTCGCCGAATATGCCGAGTATGACCGTTTTTTGCCCTAATTTCGAGCCGGCGATTAATGTGCGGACGGCGATTGAATGGAGACGATGATCGTATGGCGAAATTGCTGATAAACTGCTGGAATTGAGAACGCTGCTGGAATTGGGAGCGTCAGTGAGTATCGGGGATTGAGTATCGAGTATCGGCGAATTGGGAGAGTTGTGTTGGTTGTGATAGTTGTTGGACTTGAAATTGTACTATAGATCATATTTTAATTAAACGATGACGTCCGTGAGCGCGAATTTAGAATTTTTTTATTATTTACAAAATTGCCATCCGTTCACATTGGTTCTCGCGGTTCTCGCAATAAAGGTGGTTCTCCAATGAACCCCACCCTATATATATATTCTCCAAGGTAGAGGATCCTGTACATTTATCTAAAAGTGTGAGAAATATTGTGGTGATGACAACTGTCCTAAATCTAAATTAATTCAAAAGGGTAAACAAGTAATTTTCTTATTGATTTAGTTAATTGATAACCTTCCATAACCATCACCCTTAATTATAGGAATACAAATTAAGAATTAATCTACAAATTTGTGTCATCTCGTTCAGAACTGGATAGTGTTATATATTTTTATATAGTGTTATATGGTGTTATATAGTGTTTTTTTGGTGTTATATGATGGATGTATAGTGTTATATAGTGTTATATGGTGTTATATGGTGTTATTTTAGAGTTATATAGTGTTATATTTTTCTAATAGCATATGTCTATGATAGATGTATAGTGTTTTATATATTGTTATATAGTGTTATATAGTGTTACATAGTGTTATATGGTGTTACATAATGTTATATGGTGTTATATAGTGTTATATATTGATGTATAGTGTTATATATTTCTTGTAGCAGTTACATATTTTCTGGATTTTTTAGAATGTCCGAATTTTAGAATATGTTTAAATTTGAATCACTAGAATTTAGGAGTGAATCGCTAGAATTTAGGAGAAGTTACCTAATTTGAAACATATACAAAGACACTATTACCCCTACAATTTTCAAATCATTCCAAATAATTAAAACACAATTTATAATTTGGTCCCTATTGATCTCAACTATTAGGTCAAAGATCTAATGGTTTAAAACACTTCTCACACTTTTGAATTAATGTACATTATCCCTATCTTATTCTCCAATATATATATATATATATATATATATATATAGGGGAAGGTTCATTGGGTAACACTAAAAAAGTGGGGAACAGCGAGGAACCGACTCAAACGAACTCCGATTGGACTCATTCCAGCGGCGTGGGAACCGGCTCGTCGAACCCTAACTAAGATCTCTTAACCCTAAGCCCTAAATCCTAACTCCTAAACTCTAAACCCTAAAGCTAAAAAATAAGGCTAAAACCTAAGCTAAACCGTAAAATCTAAACTATAAACCCTAAAAGCTAAACCCTAAAGGCTAAACCTAATGCTAAACCCTAAACCCTAAAACTAAACCCTAATGCTAAACCCTAAAACTAAACCCTAAAAGCCAAACCCTAATATATTTAGGGTTTAGGGGTTAGGGTTAAGAGATCCTAGTTAGGGTTCGACGAGCCGGTTCCAACGCCGCTGGAATGAGTCCAATCGGGGTTCGTTTGAGTCGGTTCCCCAGTGTTCCCACTTTTTTAGTGTTCCCCAATGAACCTCACACTATATATATATATATATATAGGTAGAGGATCCTGTAAAAAAGGCCTAAAGTGTGAGAAGGGTAAGAAAGAATCTCAGCCATTAGATCTTTTGATCTAATGGTTGAGATCAATAGGGACCAAATTGTAAAATATTTTCATTAATTTGGACTGATTTGAAATATCTAGGGGCAATATAGTCTTTTAAACCCACTAGAAATTAGGTAATGCACATGTAACTTCCCCCCATCTTTTTTAAACGTCAATAACTTTTTATACGTAACTTTTTTATAAAAAAAAATTACACCATAATAACGAGCGTTTTTTTATCTTTAATATGAGTACCATATTGCTATACTTATATAGAGAAAAAAATATGTTTCGATCAGATGTTTAGTCAATGAATGGTGTTATATATACTTGCTGAATGGTGTTATATACTTGCTGAATGGTGTTATATACTTACTGAATTGTGTTATATACTTGCTGAATGCTGAATGGTGTTACATACTTGCTGAATGGTGTTATATACTTGCTGAATGGTTTATATACTTACTGAATGGTGTTATATACTTGCTGAATGGTGTTATATACTTACTGAATGGTGTTATATACTTGCTGAATGCGGAATGGTGTTATATACTTGCTGAATGGTGTTATATACTTGCTGAATGGTGTTATATACTTCCTATAATTAAGGTGGCGGTTATGGGAAGTTTTTAATTAATTGAATTAATGATAAAATTACTTGTTTACCCTTTTCAATTAATTTAGATCTAATGGCTGAGATTCTTTCTTACCTTTCTCACACTTTTGGTCTTTTTTTTACAATAACCTTACCCTATATATATATATATATATATATATATATATATGACCTTTATTGCGAGAACCAATGTGAACACAACCAAAAATACCTAAAAAATCTTAAAAAACACACAAAAAAATTTAATATTTTTAATTACAAATCGCTACTTTTCCTCAATAAAAAAAATTTAATTTTCCTAGACGAAAATTAGCGATTTGTTATAAAAAAATATTAAAAAAAACTTGTGTGTTTTTTATATTTTTTTAGGTTTGGGGGGGGAGGGGGGGTATCTTTATGGATTAGTTTTTAACATTTAGCTTGGATGGAGGGTGTTTTTTTTAGGTTTTGGGTGGTGTAGTAGGTTTATTTTGTTGTGTATACATTAGTTCTCGCAATAAAGATGGTTCTCGCATGAACTCTACCCTATATATATTGCGAGAACCGCAAGAACCAATGTGAAACAACCTAAAAATAGCTAAAAAATACAAAAAAAAAAAATTAATATTTTTTATTTAAAATTCGTTGTATTTCGTTAAAAAAAAATTTGGGCTACTAAAAGTAGCAATTTTTAAGTAAAAAAATTGTGTTTTTAAGATTTTTTTTTTTTTTTTTTTTTGGTTTAGGTTTTAGCATTTAGCTTGGGTGGAAGGTGGGGTGGGGGGTGGGGGGGGGTTAGGTTTTTGAGGGGTGGGGGGTTAGGTTTTTAGGGTGGGGTTTAGGTTTTTAGGTTTTTTTATGTTATTTTGTTGTGTTCACATTGATTCTCGCGGTTCTCACATTAAAAGTGGTTCTCAAATGAACCTTACCCTATATATATGTGTGTGTATATATATATATATATATTATACGGCCCGTATACATATCTTAAAAACCCAAAAATCTGATCAAACCTCAAAAAATAAACACATTTGGCCGTATAACATTATATTGCTCGTATATAATTGTATACGACTCATATAAGGTTATACAACCGTATACATTTAGTGATGTAAAAATAGAAAATAGGGGTGTGAAAATAAAAAAAAACCCTAAAAATAACGCAATAAAACACATAAACACGTGTTTGTCAAGTCACAAGATTAAAGTTTTTGATGGCATTATGATACAAATACAAAGTATCTTACATCATCATCTTCAAGTACCACACAAGTTGCTTGGTCTTGTCAACGAAACATCATGAGTAATAGTACCCATAAAATGATATAAAATAAATGAAATATATAAGGTAAATGACATTAGTAATAGTACCCATAAAATGATATAAAATAAAAGAAATATATAAGATAAATGAGTAAAACTAGTATGTTGATGTGATGTTCATCAAAATTTAAAAGATGACTAAAAATAGTATGTTGATGTGATGTTCATCAAAATTAAAAAGATTAACTAAGGGTACTTATCAAAGAACATGTTTTGCGAACACCAAATTTACGACTTTAAGTTTAGTGTAAACAGTTTTGGGTCATATCAAAGAATATGTTTAGCTAAATCGGTTGTGATCATTTACGACTTTAAGTTTAGTGTAAACAGTCTTGGGTCATGTCAAAGAACATGTTCAGCTAAACCGGTTGTGATCATGTCAACTTCTCAGGTTCACTCTTTAAACCCAATTAATTATTTTGTTTAATTTTTAAAATGTGATTATGTAATAACTTAAACTATTCAGATATTTTTATGCCAAAATTTAAAAGTTTAAAAATAAATTGGCATATTTTAAACATAACTGCTTAAAAAAGTAACAAATAATATGTAACTTTATAATTTTAAATAGGGCTTCAAACGAACGAAACGAACACGAACAAGACCTTGTTCGTGTTCGTTTGTTAAGAAATGTGTGTGTTTGCGAACCGTTCACGAACATTTTGTCACACCCTTTTTCTAAGGCGGAAGCACGAGGTGTGATCATGAAAGGTTTTCATTGCATACGATTGGTAAACATACTACATGCTCATAAAAATAACTTCAAATGCCAAACATTAAATAACTGCAATCATAGTTTTACACAAGACGACATATTGTCTGAAAAGTTTACAACTTTATTCCAAGATAAACATAAACAACATCCAAGAGCAAGGGTATGACCACGCACACATCCACTTTAGTTACCTGAAATACATGTGAGTTTTTGGAAAACGTCAACATAATGTTGGTGTGAATTCATGCATTTCTTGTATTGAACGTTTGTATACTTTGTATGAAAAACATGGTATGTATCTTGTATAAATCAAGTATTTCTGTATGTATCTAGGTTGTTAATGGGTTGCAAGGCCATTAACATGTGACACGATATAGGAAGCATCCAAACCATAGGCATTTTTCTAGTTGTCGATTCACGACTGAGACACAAAAGCACTACTTGGTACTAGTTTTCACCAAGAGTGTGGCTGCCCGAAAACCCATTAGATCTAACCTTTTGTTCTGCGGTCTTAGTATGTACACGATTAATGGTGCTTATGATACCCTATTCGTGACACGATTTCTCGTATCATTCCTCAATTCTTGTATCCATCATACCATTTGTAAACATTGTAACATTTGTAACATGTATTTCACCCCCGAATTTATAAAACTAAAAACAGTTAAAAGAAAAGGGGGAGCATGAACTCACAACTTTGCGTTTTGCGCCGTAAACTTCACCGGGTTTGCTTATATAGCGTCGTGACCTATACGTGTTTTATTAACGTTAGTCACTAGACTTGTATCGCACAAGTACAAGTCACCATCTTTTATGTATTTGTTCTTTGTGTGTTAAAAATAATTTATATTTTTAATTATGTGTCTTACTTATATTATTTTCTCAAAAATAAATATAAGTATCCTGTATTTTTCACCCGAATTATGTATCTTGTCCAAAAACTTCATTTCATGTTCACAACTTGTCCAAGTTATTTATTCTATGAAGAAATATATTTTCATAAATATATTCTCTTGTATTTGTCTAAGCATGTTGTATGTGTATTTTTGTATTTTCACTCCTTAGGAGTATTTAGTGTATTTTCAAGTCCTAATACAATATTACATGTAATAAATACTACATACACTTAGCACAAAATTTGGTGATCAATAAATATATATATTTTTCTCAAAAATATACATACTTAATATCAATTTTAATCTTGAATAAATCATCATTTCTTAACACAAAAATTAGGGAAACATTGGTAAATATTTTTAGATACATTTTTAGAGAATAAGTTTCTCAAAAACTTATATTTTTCTAAGTGTCAAAATTTATAAAAATTTTGGCATAGTTTCCCCTAAAAATGGAGGTTTCCCATGTTTTCAAAACATGTGTTTATTTTCTTTTAAATCATCATCAAACATCAACAACTCATTCAACACTTACCGAGTGTCAAAATCAAGTAAATTTCACTACATCATGAACTTGAAGTTTTTGTAAAAACTTGTAGTAACTTACCAAGTTATTTAGTAGGTTTAGTTACCCTTAAAAGTGTGTTTATTCCTTTAAAAATCTCATTCTTAAAGAAACTAAGTGTTTACAACTTGTAATCACATTTTACAAAAATGTTTATTTATAACATCTTCTTGTTTCACTAGTATCTCTACACTTGTTTTTCCACTAAAAATTAGTGTAAGTTTAAGTAAAAGCCATGATCTTTCAAAAATCATATTTTGAACTTCGTTTTCTTGGAAAATCATTCATAAATCTTGGATCTATAAGTTTACTAGCTCACTTTGTTTATTACTTTTCAAGAAATCATCATTTTGTTTTCAAGTTCATGTCTATGTATGAGGATGATCCTCTTGTTTTAACACATAATCATCCTCTAACTTGCTAGATCATGTGTTTAATCACAATCTAGCAAGCTCCATGTAGTGATTAACATCAATATCTCTAGGAATCAACAAGTAATCATTCATGCATTAAACAACATTATTTCAATCAAGACTTCATCATACTTCATCTTATGTTTCAAGATTCAAGTTTATGTCTTTTAGTGTTCTTGTGATTTCATCATAATACATCTTTTAACCACTAAAAATATGAAGTAAACAAAGATCAAGAGAGCCTTACTACTAGCTTTAAGCTAGGGAAGAAACAATGAAGAAATCGAGTGGATAAAAGCTAGCAAAGAAGGTCCTTCAAGATCCAAGAGTTCCACACCTTCTAATATGGCTCCTTACACCTTGTGTGA
The DNA here is from genome assembly GCA_030545235.1 of Helianthus tuberosus. Classification (NCBI taxonomy): domain Eukaryota; kingdom Viridiplantae; phylum Streptophyta; class Magnoliopsida; order Asterales; family Asteraceae; genus Helianthus; species Helianthus tuberosus. The sequence goes on from CM060423.1 coordinate 177,605,469, forward strand.
AGCTTGGAATGGATGAACAAAGGTTGATGATGATGGTGGTATGGTGAAGGGGGGTCGGCCGAAGTGAGGGAGGAGAGGAAGAGAGAGTTATGGTGTGTTGAAGATGAAAATGTCTAGTGTTCTTATAATCCTCTAAATGCCATTAACCAATGGTTATTGTGTCTTCATAAGTACATACAATATCAAATCAAATCCCAATGAAAGATTAAGCAATCTTAGAAAGATTATGGAGGATTTTGGTGGGGGGCCACTACTTGGGCCGTAAATATCATATGGGGGGGGGGGGGGTAAATTGTAAAGTTAAATGGTAAGTAGGTGATTTAGTGAAAGTTAAAGGTAAAGTCTAGTGTTTTATGTGTATCTTGCATTATGTAGTGTATTAAGGTGTTCGGGGACCATAACTATCCACGAAATAAATAAACAATGCTTTTAGCAATATTTTGGTGTTCCGGGTAATGTCCGGTTGTTCGGTTAAATACCGGTTTGTTAAAGTGCTAAATTGCACCGTTTAGTGTCCTTTATGTATCCTTTTGTGACGCTTTCAATTCCCGACACTTAGGAAAGTATTCAGGACCATTTAGTCATGTTTTTGCATTGTACAATCTTGTTATAATGCTGAATTTTGCTGAAATATATAAAATTCAGCATTTAAAGTGTATTTCGGGTGCTTTTCAGTGCGTATTTTAGCTTCCGGAAAGTCTATATGTTAACCCTTGTATGTACTCTTGGGTTATAATGTATTCTTGACGTTGGACCTACACCTAGGCCCCAATTCTATTGTCTAACTGCTTTCTGCAGAATTATTGACACAATGTGTCTTACCGGTGAGTTTACTAGTATTTCCGACGCAACGCTATTCATTAATGCATAAAGCAATATTTTGTAGTAGAAAACGTGCATGAATTCACTTGTATAGTATGTAATCAGACAATGTTGACATTTAAGCACATAATTGCAGTCATTAAATAATAATTAAAGTGTACGGAAATTACCGGTTGGGTGCCAGTTGTCACACATTTATCAAACGAGATTTTATGTTCGTGTTCATTTGTTAAGGAAATGCACTTGTTTGTGTTCGTTTGTGTTTGTTTGTTAATTTTAGGCAACGTACAAAAACGAACGTTGACGAACACAAATGGGCACAAACTAATGTTCATGACTGTCACACCCCAAAAACGTCGCAGCGGAATATAAAACGTAGTGGTGACGGAAGTTGGTGCCCATTTATATCTTGTTGAACGATGCATCGTAATGTTGGACATTTCAACTTAATTAAAACAAAGATTTTAAAATATAAAATCTTAAAGTTCGTCGCAACCACACCATAGTTAAATTGTTTTGATCCTTATGGATCTTATTACATTCGTCCCAGAAAGTTTAAAAGTTAGTCCAACATAATTAAGTGACAAAACATGCATCAACAAACACAAGACACGCCATGATTCCCGAAGCCGGACTTAGGTACCTGTAGAACACGTTTAAAATCAAGTGTCAACACAAAGGAATGTGAGTTCACATATTCAAATTTAAACAATATGATCCTAAGGAAAAACTTTCTAATTATGTGTTTATTATAAAACATCCATATAATTTTAGAAAGTCCATTTATTTACTTAATAAAATCCATGGGTCATCCGTCGTAAATTGAAAACTCGACATCAGGGCATTTTCCCATGTTTTGTATATTAAATTTATAGCGTCAACGTTCAGACTCGGATGTTAGCTAGACAATACGAACTATATATTTACCATGTAGGGATAATCAATGCTAGACAATAAACAGAATTTCAATTCGTCGTTTGACTTGACACGGGGCGACCGGTCACGACGGGGTTGTCAACCCGATAGATCTACCAATAATTCATCGCGTGCAATACTTAAATGATTAAACGACACCATTGGCGCATGGTCCATATCGAGACCATCTATGATGTCTGTCTCACGTACAATATATATATCCTACTAATATGACAAATTTAATATAAATGGATGTACGGAATTTACTAAAATCCCTGGGACCAAGTAAACCCGTCCCAACAACACGGTCGTTTTTCCTCTGAAATACCCTACCATCCCACTTTCTCCTCAAAACATATATTCATCCAAAACGTTTTGTCTCGAAACTTATGATTTATCAAAACTCCATATATTTTCAATGAAAATATATAAGTTATATTAAAAGATATGTTTTAATCCAAAAATATTATTAAACCCTTTTAGGCGTGTTCTACCCCCAAAACATATACAAAACAGTAAAAAGAGGGGTTTAGTGACACTCACCTTTGGGTGCGTATTTTTAAATAGCGCAATCCCACAAATTGATTTCTACACGTCCTATTATATGTGGGAACGATTTTTAAATCAATATATCACAAAAATCCTAAGTTTCTCCTTTTCTTAGAATTGTCACATAACTTGAGAATTTTCTCGAAAAGTTGTTGTTTTTTATTATGTTGGCACGTTAATATATATACATATATATATATATATGAGTCCATATATATATTTTTAAGATTTTGCGACTTGAACGGTTTTATTGGTGACTGTTATCATGTAAATCCATTAGCACTGCCGTTTATACGTAATATATCTACGATTTGCGCGTCGTAATATATATACATAAACGTTCACATAATTTTTTATCGAAACACGCGTAATCTCGTTCACTAGAAACTTGTAATGGCCATATCGTGTTCGAAAAGCTGTGTTCGGAATATCTTCATCAACAATCTTCAGCTGATGATATCTTGCACGTAGGTCAATATTCGAGTAGTAATTAGATCCCTGTAGCTGATGGAACAAATCGTCAATCCTCGGTAGAGGGTATCGATTCTTGATAGTCAACTTGTTCAGCTTTCTGTAATCAACACACCTCCTGAAGGATCCATCCTTCTTCTTCACAAACAAAACAGGTACACCTCAAGGTGAAAAGCTTGGTCGAATGAAACCTTTGTCTAGTAGTTCTTGAAGCTAATTCGATATTTCTTTCATTTCTGACGGTGCTAATCTATAAGGAGACTTTGCAATCGATGCATCACCGGGTACCAGATCGATTCAGAATTCGATCTGTCTCCCAGGGGGCAATCCAGGTAAGTCTTCAGGAAAAACTTCCGGATAGTCGCGAACTATAGGAATCTCTTCAATCTCCATATTTTCAGTCTTCGTATCCACCACGTTAACTAAGAACACATGATAGCCTTTTCGCAACAGCTTGAACCTCTTCATAACACTGACGACACTCGACACACGACACGATCGGTCTCCGTGAACAAGTACCGCCTCACCAGTATCAGAACGAGGTATCCTAGCTTGCTTCTCCGAGCAAATAATCCCAGCTTCGTTCTTGGATAGTCAATCCATTCCCATAACTACATCAAAGCTCCCCAGCTCCACTGGTAATAAATCGATACTAAAACTATGATCATCTAACTGAATACTACAACCACGAACAACCTCGCTAGTTTCGATCAGTTTACCATTTGCTAGTTCTATCGAGTACTTTTTACTTGGCTTACTTGTTGAAGAACACAGAAATGGTTCAAAGTTTTTCGAAACAAAACTCAAGTCAGCTCCTAGTATCGAAAAGTACGAATGCAGAATGGTTATTGATCAATAACATACCGGTAACAACAGCAGAATCGTTACGTGCCTTCCCAGCACTCATCTCAAAAGCTTTGCCCTTGACATTCTGACCTTTCAGTTTCGGGCAGTCTGTTTTGATGTGTCCTTGCTCACCACACTCGAAGCATCACTCAAGTACAACTCCCTCCGCGTACTCCTAGCATAGCACTCGCAAGTCACATGTCCAGTTCGGCCACATCTGGCGCACTTTCTTTGCTCAACACCATGAGTCTTCTTCTCAGGACCACTCCTACCATCCCTAGCATTATCCTTTCCTAAACCACTAGAGTTAACCACGAACGCTTTCCCCGAACTGCGTTTCTTATCACGCTTCTTATCGATATCCTTTCTCAAACTCTCAGATTTTTTGCTTTCGCGAATCCCCAGATCTAGGCTCGGAATGTTGAATTATTTGAATGTTCGACCCGCGGTGACGGCCCGACATCATGCATACCGTTGTTACGTCATTGCATAGGGCACCAGTAAATGATCTTGGGTTACAGCCCTGGATTGTTTTATGTGTACATCTATGCACTGTTCACAAGGTTAATGAAAAATCAGGATTATGCTCTGATCGTATCATAACACAGGAACTACTAAAACTTTCCGATCATCATATTACCTGGAGGGTTTCCGATCTGTGTCCCACCAAGGCCATGCCCATAAGCACTGCGTTCACGTTCCTGGCCATTATTCTGGTTAGCATCGCGCTGTTCCATGGCAGTATTAACGTGTTGGGCTATGAGTTGTGCCAACTCTTCTGGAGTAGTAGGTAGTCCAGAACCCTGTCTCGCTTTTGGCGGCATTTCGTCGTTTCTATTATTACAACATAATATCAACATAAGACGATATCCAAAAATATTTCAATCATTAAATGTTAGTGGACCAAACATTGCGCATGTATAATATCCACATATTAATGAGAAATTTTTTTTACCAAAAGGAACCCATTAGATATTTATACCAGAAATTTACAAATCTTGTTTTTAGTACAAAGACTAATCAAAATTTGGCGTGTCTACATCAACACCCGCAACAAGTCTATATGAAATTTCCTCCTAAATATCTGAAAATTTGGCATGCAGGCCGAAAATAGGGTTCATCAAATGAGACATACAAAACAAACAAAAGAAACAACCAGCAATTATCGCTTCAAACCCAAGAAGTCCAAAAGTTTCCTAACAAGCTCTTCTAGCTCAACTATCCTCCGGTGCATCTGATCCCTAGCACTGTCATCTAAGTCCTTAAGCTCATCATACCAGTCCATCTGTCCCTCTAAGTCTTTGATCTTGCCCTTCGTCGTCTCCAAGTCTCCGCGTAACGTGGCGAACTGACGATTACAGTGAGAGCGATTGACCCAAATCCCTCTCTGCCGACGCTGTCTCAGCTTTCGAAGTCGACGCGATTTCTCCAAGGGATCGAGTTCTCTTCCTACGACAAGTGTAGACTGAAAGAGGTGTAGCAAAACACGTGACTCGAATAGCGGAGTAGACGATTCTGTAATGACAGACGGAGGAATCTCAAGTGTAGGCTCGACTGTATTAGTGAGCAGGAATACTAATGGCTCTATAGGCCGAGATGTGACATATCGTAACCGTACAAAGTAAGTGTGTGTTCAAATGAAAAATAACACATAAGGCCCAAATAAACAGATAATCACGTATGCACATAAACACGCAATGGTTTTCATACATGATAAAATTTTCCATGTTTATTCAAAAATTTTGTCTTCGAGAATTTTGAACTTAAATCTCAAAATTCTTTAGTTGAAGCCCGAAAACATCTAGTTCGCTAACAACCATTGGCTCTGATACCAACTTCTGTCACACCCCAAAAACGTCGCAGCGGAATATAAAACGTAGTGGTGACGGAAGTTGGTGCCCATTTATATCTTGCTGAACGATGCATCGTAATGCTGGACATTTCAACTTAATTAAAACATAGATTTTAAAATATAAAGTCTTAAAGTTCGTCGCAACCACACCATAGTTAAATTGTTTTGATCCTTATGGATCTTATTACATTCATCCCAGAAAGTTTAAAAGTTAGTCCAACATAATTAAGTGACAAAACATGCATCAACAAACACAAGACACGCCATGATTCCCGAAGTCGGACTTAGGTACATGTAGAACACGTTTAAAATCAAGTGTCAACACAAAGGAAGGTGAGTTCACATATTCAAATTTAAACAATTTGATCCTAAGGAAAAGCTTTCTAATTATGTGTTTATTATAAAACATCCATATAATTTTAGAAAGTTTATTTATTTCCTTAATAAAATCCATGGGTCATCCGTCGTAAATTTAAAACTCGACATCAGGGCATTTTCCCATGTTTTGTATATTAAATTTATAGCGTCAACGTTCAGACTCGTATTTTAGCTAGACAATACGAACTATATATTTACCATGTAGGGATAATCAATGCTAAACAATAAACATAATTTCAATTCGTCGTTTGACTTGACACGGGGCGACCGGTCACGACGGGGTTGTCAACCCGATAGATCTACCAATAATTCATCGAGTGCAATACTTAAATGATTAAACGACACCATTGGCGCATGGTCCATATCGAGACCATCGATGATGTCTGCCTCACGTACAATATATATATCCTACTAATATGACAAATTTAATATAAATGGTTGTACGGATTTTACTAAAATCCCTGGGACCAAGTAAACACGTCCCAACAACACGGTCGGTTTTTCCTCTGAAATACCGTACCATCCCAGTTTCTCCTCGAAACATATATTCATCCAAAACGTTTTATCTCGAAACGTATGATTAATCAAAACTCCATATATTTTCAATGAAAATATATGATTTATATTAAAAGGTATGTTTTAATTCAAAAACATTATTACACCCTTTTAGGCGTGTTCTACCCCCAAAACATATACAAAACAGTAAAAAGAGTGGTTTAGTGACACTCACCTTTGGGTGCGTATTTTTAAATAGCGCAATCTCACAGATTGATTTCTACACGTCCTATTATATGTAGGAACGATTTTTATTACCCTTCTGGGTCGATGTGGGATAAATTGACATATGTAATACCCCGAACCTTAGGTTTTGAAGCGCTTGCTTGCTTCCTTTAAATAAGAGTCTCAGTAGTTTGTTTAGGTACCAGTTTCTTTAACGGGAATGCTCTAGTATAGAGAATCCTGAGTATACGATACCCCGTTGGGTGTTCTTAGTAGTCGTTTTTGGAGCGCGAGTAGGAGCAGGAGTAGGGAAACTCTACATCAACGTGCCGTAGATAGTTTTAAAGTATGCTCTCGTTTACGTCTATGTTTAGTTACTTATTATTTAATTTTAGTAGTTAATAGGAGTATTATTATTAGTAGTAATATTATTAGTAGTAGTAATGTTAGTATTATTTTTAGGTACTAGGGTTATTGTCAGGGGCGGGTATTGGGTAGCCTAGCCTTAGTTAAGCATAGACTGATCAACCATCCTTAAACAAGTCAACACTAACCAATATCCAACCATGATAATGACTAGTTAGGTGTACTATTACCTAACCTAGGATTATGTAATTGTGTCAGGACCTTGAGACATAACCCAGTCGTACTAGCGGCAGTTAAGAAATTGTTAATCAGGTGAATCATCATACTTGTCTTTTAAACTGTGATAGTATACTCGTCCATAACTGGTAATAATGAGAATGTTGCAGTATGCATGTGTCAGTAGGGGTATATGGGATCCTATTATGCTTAATGAGGTGTGTCACTCTGGGAAGGGTAATAAGGTGTTGTACCCACAGGCACTTCGTGCTTATAAGGTCCAGCGACACACACTCATACCTAAGTGACGGCCGTAGGGGGACACAGCTGGAGGGCCAGTATGTCTCTTGTACGGTGGTTTGTGACAAATCAAATGTGACCTATAAGGTTCAATGAGGCCCAACCTGACTATAATGTGGTCACATGCCCATATTGTGTATATATAAATTAAACTGTGGTCTGTCTTTATAAAAATTGTATAGTATGAGCTCACCAGTATATATCTGACATCGTTTTGAGTATACTTATCTCAGGTGAGTCATGAGGAAAGCTATAGGAACTACTTAATAGTTGTGGAGTTTTAGAAGATCAAGGAGTTCTTAGTTGCCAAAAGATTATAAATAAATAAAGTGTTGTACTCAGACTATTATAAGTTTTGATGAAAGTTTAGTTTGTTTCCGCTGTAAGTGTATCCATTGTGCATAATCACCCGGGTTACGGGGTGGGTGTTACAGTTGGTATCAGAGCCAGGGCCGGACCAGTGGTGCGAGGTCCTGCGAGGACGCTGGACCCCTTAAGGGGGGTGGATTGTGACATCCCACATCGGTTGTGAAGGGGAACAAAGGCTTCCTTATAAGGGGCTGGCTACCTTCACCATCATGACGCGTTTTGAAAACCGTGAGTGGGGGACGCCGAGGGCGTGCTGGCCGCCAAAGCGGACAATATCATGGTGCGATTATGCTGGGCTGTTACAGTTGGTATCAGAGCCCGAGGTTTTAGCGAATTAGGTATTGCAGGAATGCCTAAGCTTTAACCAGTAGTTCTCTAAAGATTAATAGCACACTCAGACTAGGCCAAATAACATGTTCTCAGGAAAAGTACTTGCATAGTCGATTGAGTGACGCTAGAAGAAGTAAACTATGTTGTGCCTTTTTATGTGCTATATATATACGTATATATATATATATCTCTATGTGATGTATATAGTTGTTATATTATAATGATGTATCATACATACTAGTAAGTCTTTATACTCATATTCCTATAGGAAGGAGTCAATGTCTGAACATAGAGATGAACAAGGGTTTAGAAATAATCAGAATAACAGAAGGAGAGAGGAAGGTTCTTATAGGACTCGAACTCCCTCTCACAGTGTCAGGTCCCGGTCTAGTACAAGCATGCGTCTAAATACTGAGGATATCCACAATATAGCTGTGGAAGTGGCTAAGGTAATGAAGAATGCACAAACCGGTAATGTTAACCAATCTGGAGAACGACATGAAGAAAGCTCAGCAGCCTCCACGCCAGTACAAAGGGAAGGAATGGGCGAAAGGAAAAACACTATTGCAACCATGCCACTAGAAGGAAAAGGTGAATATTCCAAATCAAAGGAATGTACTTATAAGCACTTCATGTCCTGTAAACCTCAGTCCTTTGACGGAAGAAAGGGAGCACTAGAAGCTCAAGACTGGCTCAACAGAATGGAGTCAGTATTAGACATATGTGAGTGTGATGACCGCAACAAAGTACGTTTCGCCGTACATATGTTTGAAGCTGAAGCCCTTCACTGGTGGAACATTGTGGTCTGAACAGAGGGAAAAGAAAAGGTTAAGGAGATGAAGTGGGAGGAGTTTATTCATAAGTTTCTTGCTAAGTATTGTCCTCCCAGTGAGACTGAGCAACTGGAAGTGGAATTCTTTCAGTTAAAAATGGGAAATAAAACCTATCGAGAGTATGTTTCTCGTTTCAACGACATATCTCGACTGGTTTCTTATTTAGCATTGACTGAGGAACAACTGATCAATAGGTTTATTTGGGGTCTACCCTCTGAAATGAGGGTGTTTATCAAATCCAAATCCCCCAAGACTTTTGCAGAAACTGTTGAGGCTGGCGCCGTCATGGCTGCCGAGATGATTCTGCGGCAGGCTGAATCTCCCGCACCAAAAAGGAAGTGGGAAGAAAGAAAGGGGGACACCCGGAATAACAACTTTAAAAGGCCTAAAACATTTCCTCAATGTCAAAATTGCAAACGCTTTCATACGGGGGAATGTCGTTTTCCTTGTCCAAATTGTAAAAAGACGGGTCATGCTCTTCAAGAATGCAAGGAAAAGAATAAGTATTTCAAATGTGGAGACCCTAACCACATGAGATCTGAATGTCCCGAACTCAAAAGAAATGATAGGACACAACCAAATCAGCCAAAAGGGCGGGCATTTGTACTCATCGCAGAAGAAGCCGAGACCAATACAGACGTTATCACGGGTACGTATCTCGTAAATGATGTATATGCGCGTGTGTTATTTGATACCGGTGCAAATAGAAGTCTAGTGTCGACTACCTTTAGACCTTACTTGAACCAGGCGTCCCAAAACCTAGATCATGCCTTTACAGTAGAAATGGCTGATGGAAGTCAAAGAGAGATAGTTGACATAGTTAAGAATTGTAAAATAAGCTTAAACAACCATGTTATCCCTATAGACCTAATGCCTATGGAACTTGGAGAATTCGACATAGTCATAGGAATGGACTGGTTGACACCATATCATGCGGAAGTTATATGTGACAAAAGTATTGTCCGACTCCGATTACCCAACTGCAAACAGCTAACTGTATCGGGAGACCTCACTGACAAGACTAAGAACCTCATCACGATAGCACAAGCAAATAAATGCCTAAGGAAAGGGTATGTTGCCTTTTTAGCATATGTCGTAAACACTACAGAAAAGCAGAAGGTCGAGGACGTGCTAGTAGTACGAGAATACCCCGAAGTGTTTCCCGATGAGCTCCCGGGACTACCATCGGATAGACAGGTTGGGTTTCGCATTGACCTAGTTCCCGGTACATCACCGATTGCTAAGTCGCCGTACAGACTAGCCCCGACAGAAATGAAAGAACTCAAGAAGCAACTACAAGAATTGCTTGACAAGGGGTTTATCCAACCTAGTTCGTCGCCATGGGGAGCACCCATCTTGTTTTTCAAGAAGAAAGATGGGACGATGCGCACGTGCATCGATTATAGAGACTTGAATAAAGCCACTATAAAGAATAAATACCCTTTGCCCAGGATCGACTTGTTTGATCAATTACAAGGGGCAAGCTATTTCTCTAAAATGGACTTGAGGTTTGGATACCACCAAGTGAAAGTTGCACTAGAAGACATACCTAAGACTGCCTTCAGGAATAGGTATGGTCATTATGAATTTTTGGTAATGCCATTTGGATTAACCAACGCACCTGCAGTGTTCATGGACCTCATGAACAGGGTTTGTAAACCTTACCTCGATAAGTTTGTGATCGTTTTTATTGACGATATCCTTATCTACTCTAAGAATGAGGCAGAACATGAACAACACCTGAGAGCAGTCCTTGAATTGCTCAAGAAAGAAAAACTCTATGCAAAGTTCTCTAAGTGTGAATTTTGGATACGTGAGGTGCAATTCCTAAGCCACGTGATAAATGAATGTGGAATACAAGTTGACCCTGCAAAGATCGAGGCCATCAAGAAATGGGAAGTACCGAAGAATCCCACTGAAATCAGAAGATTTCTGGGGTTAGCAGGATACTATAGAAGGTTTATTCAAGACTTCTTAAAGATTGCAACACCATGAACCACACTAACCCAGAAAGCCTCTAAGCTTAATTGGGGACCTAAACAAGAAGAAGCCTTTAACACGTTAAAGCATAAGTTATGTAGCACCCCAATACTGTCACTTCTTGAGGGAATAAAAGATTTTGCCGTCTACTGTGATGCATCTCACTATGGTATGGGATGTGTACTCATGCAAAGAGGCAAAGTGATTGCCTACGCCTCTAGACAGTTGAAGATTCATGAACGGAACTACACAACCCATGATTTGGAACTTGGTGCCATAGTGTTGGCATTGAAAATTTGGAGGCACTATCTTTTTACGGTACAAAGTGCACTATCTATAGTGACCATAAAAGTTTAAAACATATATTTGAGCAGAAGGAGCTCAATATGCGTCAGAGACGATGGATGGAGTTATAAAGTGATTACGACTGTGAGATCCAATACCATCCAGGTAAGGCAAACATAGTAGCAGATGCTCTAAGTAGAAAAGAGAAACCTTAACCAATAAGAATTCGTGCAACCAGAATAGAGGTTAAAACTAGTCTCTTAGATCAAGTTAAGAATATACAACAAGAAGCCTTAATAGAGAATCATATTGTAAAAGAAAGAATGATGGGGAGACTGAAGCTACTGACAATGGGAAATGATAATATCCTTAGGTTCAACAATAGGATATGGGTTCCTAATTTTGGAGGACTGCAGGATACAATCTTAGAGGAAGCTCATAAGTCAAAGTATTCCATTCACCCTGGCAGTGATAAGATGTATAAGGATTTAAGGAGAGATTATTGGTGGCCAGGAATGAAGCGATATATTGCCCATTATGTGGAAAAGTGCCTTACATGCCTTAAGGTGAAGGCAGAACATCAAAAACCCTCTGGATACTTGCAACAACCAGAGATTCCAGAATGGAAATGGGAGAAAATCACCATGGATTTTATCACGAAGCTCCCAAGGTCAAGTCACGGTTATGATACTATTTGGGTAATAGTGGACAGACTGACCAAGTCTGCGCACTTCGTGCCAATTCGTGAGGACTATAAGATGAACAAGCTAGCTCAAATTTACATCAAAGAAATAGTCTCACGACATGGGGTGCCTGTATCGATCATATCAGACAGAGATAGTCGTTCCACATCTAAATTCTGGCAAAGTTTCCAACAAGAGTTGGGAACCAAGCTTAATCTAAGCACTGCATATCATCCTCAGACGGATGGGCTGAGTGAACGGACTATTCAGACATTAGAAGATATGCTTCGGGCTTGTGTAATTGATTTTGGTAGAAGTTGGGACACTCATCTACCACTCATCGAATTCGCCTACAATAATAGCTATCACGCCAGCATCAAAGTTGCACCTTATGAAGCTTTATACGGAAGAAAGTGCCGAACTCCTATCTGTTGGACGGAAATAGGGGAAAGTCAACTATCAGGACCAGAAATCATTGTGGAGACCGCAGAAAAGATCCAGCAAATAAAAGAAAGGATGAAAAGTGCTCAAGATCGACAAAAGAGTTATGTAGATCAGAGGCGTAAACCCCTAGAGTTCCAACTAGGGGATAAAGTAATGCTTAAGGTATCACCTCTGAAAGGAGTGACTCAGGTTGGAAAGAAGGGAAAGTTGAAACCCCGATACATTGGACCGTTTGAAGTAACAAGCAAAGTAGGACCAGTGGCTTATCGGCTAAAACTTCCTGAACAGCTGGCAGGAATACATAATATTTTTCATGTATCAAATTTAAGGAAGTGCCTAGTGGACGAAGCCCAACAAATACCCCTGGAAGACGTACAGGTTGATGACATACTCAACTTCATTGAAGAATCACTACAAATCGAAGATAGGAAGGTTAAAAAGTTACGCAAGAAGGAAATCCCGTTAGTTAAAGTCAAGTGGAACGCACGTCATGGACCCAACTTTACATGGGAATTATAAAACATAATGAAAGATAAGTACCCTCATCTTTTTAAGTGATGACAAATTTCGAGGACGAAATTTTTGTAAGGAGGGAAGGATGTAATACCCCGAACCTTAATGTACTGGTTATAAACGTATGTAATATGTAATTTATATTTCATATAATGTATATGTAGGATAATTGTGAACATTTAATTCAATTGTTTATGGGCTTTGATTAATTAACAACATAACAAAAACGTCACTATCGTTATTAATTATGTTTTTAATAGTTTATGAACACATAAAAAGGGTGGAGATAGTCATGGACGCGACTTTACATGGGAATTAGAAAACATAATGAAAGATAAGTACCCTCATCTTTTTAAGTGATGACAAATTTCGAGGACGAAATTTTTGTAAGGGGGGAAGGATGTAATACCCCGAACCTTAATGTACTGGTTATAAACGTATGTAATATGTAATTTATATTTCATATATTGTTAAACGAGTAAGATGATGGTGTGAAAGGTGAAATATCTTGACAAGCCTTGGCTAATATAGGAGACCGTTTAATATTAATAATTAAATATATTATTTTTGACCTTACTCCGTTTTTAATGAAACTTAGGTTAAAACGTAGATAAAAATATGCTCTTTCTAATGACATATTCGTCATTTTATAAAACGTCATATTTTAAAAGTTATACGAGAAAAACGAGTGAAGCAGCTGAATTAATATATATAAGCAAGCAGGCAGGTAGGCATGTCAATTTATCCCACATCGACCCAGAAAGGTTTTGAGGTGCTTGCTTGCTTCCTTTAAATAAGAGTCTCGGTAGTTTGTTTAGGTACCGGTTTCTTTAACGGGAATGCTCTAGTATAGAGAATCCTGAGTATACGATACCCCGTTGGGTGTTGTTAGTAGTCGTTTTTGGAGCGCGAGTAGGAGCAGGAGTAGGAGTAAGGAAACTCTACAACAACATGTCGTAGATAGTTTTAAGGTATGCTCTCGTTTACGTCTATGTTTAGTTACTTATTATTTAATTTTAGTAGTAGTAATGTTAGTATTATTTTTAGGTACTAGGGTTATTGTCAAGGGCGGGTATTAGGTAGCCTAGCCTTAGTTAAGCATAGACTGATCAACCATGCTTAAACAAGGCAGCACTAACCAATATCCAACCATGATAATGACTAGTTAGGTGTACTATTACCTAACCTAGGATTATGTAATTGTGTCAGGACCTTGAGACATAACCCAGTCGTACTAGCGGCAGTTAAGAAATTGCTAATCAGGTGAGTCATCATACTTGTCTTTTAAACTGTGATAGTATACTCGTCCATAACTGGTAATAATGAGAATGCTACAGTATGCATGTGTCAGTAGGGGTATATGGGATCCTATTATGCTTAATGAGGTGTGTCACTCTGGGAAGGGTAATAAGGTGTTGTACCCACAGGCACTTCGTGCTTATAAGGTCCAGCGACACACACTCATACCTATGTGACGGCCGTAGGGGGACACAGCTGGAGGGCCAGTATGTCTCTTGTACGGTGGTTTGTGACAAGTCAAATGTGACCTATAAGGTTCCATGAGGCCCAACCTAACTATAATGTGGTCACATGCTTGGGTATGTATATAATGTAAACTGTGGTCTGTCTTTATAAAAATTGTATAGTATGAGCTCACTAGTATATATCTGACGTCGTTTTGAGTATACTTATCTCAGGTGAGTCATGAGGAAAGCTATAGGAACTACTTGACAGTTGTGGAGTTTTAGAAGATCAAGGAGTTCTTAGTTGCCAAAAGATTATAAATAAATAAAGTGTTGTACTCAGACTATTATAAGTTTTAATGAAAGTTTAGTTTGTTTCCGCTATAAGTGTATCCATTGTGCATAATCACCCGGGTTACGGGTGGGGGTTACAAAACACCTTGAAATCACTTCTAAACCACCATATGGACTTGTAAACACCTTGTAATGAGTTTGAATCCTTTAAAACAAGGTTGGAAAGTTGAAAAATGGCTGAATATAGGGGTGTTCGGCCAGCTTATGTTTGAGAGAGAAAGAGAGTAAATTTTGAAATGTTTACTTGAATTATGTGAGATTTTGCAAGATATGTGAAGATTCTTAAGGGAGCATAATCATCACCCACCTATTTTTCATCCAATAGGTGAAAGAGAGAGGAGAGAGAGAGATATATATGGCTGCCATCTATCACCATACACACATACTCGCACGCATATATACATATATATATGAATTGTTGGCCAAAAACTGGTATTCTACTGGATACCGGACATTTTATCTAGCGTTTTAATCTCGTTTTAATGTGTTTTAAATTATTTTTATCATTCTATAAAAATAATCACACTAAATTATTACTAAAATAATTACCAGTTGCCTTGACAGGCTGCGTAGACAGTATTTTGTCTAATACGCGCTAAAACTCGAAAAATAGAGTTTCTTAGCGTTTTAATTTATTTTTCCTCACGAATATGATTAAAATTACTATTCTAATCATAACAGACTATTTTTTAGAATTTTAACACTGATCGGGTGGTCACCGACATTCGTTTCGCATTTTAATCGTTACACGATAAGCGTTTATTTTATCGTTGCCAACATATTTTTACCAATGTTTGGATTTACAAACACATTATTTATCATATATAAACATCATAATCAATCAAATACAGCCTTTTTATCTATTCACAACACGTGTTACAATTGTACGGTACTGCCTGAAAAGCCGGGTGTCACAGTGACCACAAATGGAAACAAACGAACACAAACAATCGTTCATGATTAGAATATATAGAATATACATTGACACTTATTAGATATTTAATTTGTTGGAATTTTAAAGTATTTAAATAAATGTAAAAACTAAAAACACTAATGAACTATCGAACACAAACGAACACGTTACCGAACGTTCACGAACATAAACGAACGAACACGACCTCTGTTCATGTTTGTTTGTTTAATAAACGAACGAACACAAACGAACTTCCCACCGAACGGTTCACGAACGGTTCGCCGAAGGTTTGGTTCGTTTGTAGCCCTAATTTTAAAGCATTAATAGGAAAAAAAGATTAAATTCATTGTTCCGGTTATACAAGTCATGTTTGTGTTAGTCCGCGAATACAAGTGTCGTGTTCAGGTTTATGCGTGTGACATGATTTTTGGGTTCATGTCGGGTTCGCTTCGCCAACCCACAAACACAACCTGTTTAGCAACCCTAGATTTAACGAGTTGCAAAGTTTTTATTTAGTATTATTAATATGAAGGAACTATCAAGCCGGAGGTCTCAGTGGAAGCAGCTTCTCTACGGGGTAGAGGTAAGGTTGTTTACATCTTACCCTCCTCAGACCCCACCTTAGCTTTATTCTTGGTGGGATTTACTGAGTATGATGATGATGATGATGATGAATATGAAGGAACTGTAACAGGCAGATTGGTAGGCCTGTAAACGAACTGAAAGTTCATGAACTGTTCATGAACTTGTTCGGCGGGAAGTTCGTTTATGTTCGTTTATTTAATAGATGAACGAACACGAACAAAAAAAATTTGTTCGTTTAATTAAATGAACGAACATGAACACACCTTGTGTTCGTTCATTTATGTTCATGAACATTCGTTTATGTTCGTGAACGTTCGCTTAATTTATGTTTGTTTATGTTCATTTAATTTTTAGTAAATACATAAATAGTTATATTTATATAAATATTAGGTTTTCTAACTACTTATATAAATATAACTAAATAGTATATCTATGAACCCTAATTTAGATGTGTTTTCGGATGAACTGTAATATATTAGACTTGTTTGTTCAATCATGTTAATTTATGTTTTATGTTTATTCAAATATGTTCACTTAATTTTTTTTGTTTATGTTCGTTTGTGTTCGTTAATGTTCGTGAACTGTTCGTTTAGGCTATAAACGAACGAACATAAACGAACACGAACATGCCCGATTTCTTAATGAACGAACACGAACAAAAAAATGTGTTAGATTATATGTTCGTGTTCGTGTTCATGTTCATGTTCGGTTAAAGTTAAATGAACGAACACGAACATGCCTATGTTCGTGTTCGTTCGGTTCATTTACAGGCCTACAAATTGGGTAATGGGTCGAAATGGTCACTCAAATTACGTTCTATCATATATACCCCTAACTTCACAGAAATACTAGATTATCAGTTGAATTGCTCACAAGACAACAACAAAATGAAAAAGAAAAGCATATCATATAACGCAAAGACTTTCTTAAAAATATATATTGAAATTTCATTTATCAGAATAAACATGTTCATTACAGATTGAAAATTTGCAGATACCATATGGAATAATAATACTTACTGGGCAGACATTGGTTTGGTGATTTATTCATTGCAGCTGCTCCATATGATTGATTTGTTCAGATTGAAAATGTCTTAACAGCTTCAGAGACTGTTGGTACAAATTAAGGTCCATACCGTCTACATTTCTACCCACTCTTGCTTTCAATATCCCCTGAAACTATATACATTTCAAATGCAGCTTCTCAAACCAACAACACACGTATCAAAAATCGACTAAAAGAATGGACCGATGTTAACTCTACTGTTCGTTATCTTAAATACAAATTGGTGGTCATACATAGGGATGTTCAAAAAACTCGCAGCTCGCTCAAAGCTCGTTCGGAAAAAAGCATGAAAAAAGCTCGATTGTATACGAGCTGGCTCGGCTCGTGAGCTCGCGAGCCGGCTCGAATTATTTTATTTTATATAAATTACTTTTAATTTTAAATATATTAAATAAAAAGTATGTGGGAGGGGGTTGTAGTATTTACATATTTAAGTTTAATTAATCAATAACATATAAAAATATGAGAAAATAAACAAAAAATATACATACAATCCTTTTCAAATGTCTTTTGGTCTCTAAAGTATTAGAAAATATAAATAATACACATAGATATCATAGTTGTTTGGTGAATAGTGACAAATAGCGATAAGGTACCTATATGCTACATAGCGAATAGCGATGAATAGCGGGAGCTATTTTATAAATAGCAATACAATAGAAAAACAAATTAAATTCTTTTATATGTATATTATATTAAAATACCCTAGTTTATACGCTATTTTACATGTATATTTAACAAAAACCTAAAATCCAGCTATATAGCTATATTCAATCGCTATTTATATTTTAAAAGTAAAAATTAAAATTAAAAAAAAATTGAAAATCCCGCTATTTATGGCTGCATACCTTGTAGCGACCTTCGACCTATACGAGTATACGCTATGCTATTCGCTATAGCAACCATAGCAACCGCTATTGACAACTATGATAGATATATGTGTAATTTTTTTGATGTTATCAATATGTGTAAAAAAAATTAAAAAATTGACAATAAAAAATTAACGAGTCAGCTTGAGCTGGCTCAAACATTTTACGAGCTCGAGCTCAACCTGGCTCGAATACAGCCAAACGCCTAAAGTCCAGTGGACCCATTGAAGATCAGTTGCCGGACCTGTGTTTTACCTGGGTTAGTAGGGTATTGATGGGGCCTGTGAGTTTTTCTAGTGACGGGTTCTCATGATTATAGGGTTGTAGTTACATGTTTGTGAATGATATAGATAAACAAACGTGTGCTTAAGCTTATGTACCTTGTTATCTGGTTGAATGGAGAGTTCGCCGATGAACTGGTAGAGGGAACCCACTCGAAGGTTGAGTCTCAAGTGCTGAGTGTCGACTGCCAGAGTGGCACCTCCGTCAGCAATAACAGCAATGGCTGTCTCTACATTATATTCTTGTAACCTAGAATCACAAAAGAATAATGAGAATAGGTTGTATGTCTAGAACAAGAATTAAGGTATCTTGGTTTAGGCTGAATATCAGATAATCTCACTCATAGCAGAAGCTATTCGTAGGGTCTGGTGGTAAGAGACTGATGGGGGCAAACCCTACTTCTACCCCAAGCAAGACATAGAGAACTTGGTTTAAAAATAGGCGTGAGGCGCACTTGAGGCAAGGGTTTGCACTTTTTGCTACATAAGGCGCAGCGGAGGCACGTTTTTTTCACTAAAAAGCTGCCCGAGGCGCATTAGAATGTTGTACATAGAGATTGTTAGGTTGCATATGTAGGTAATCATGTTAAATAATATATAAAGCAAACTTATAGCAAAATTTCAAGTATATAAAACAATTTATATAAGATAGTTACAGATAAAATAGTAGACGACGTATGAATGTATTGAAAGCAAAAAAAGATGTTACTCACTTTCCAGTAACCCTAAGGGACGCCCCATCCTTAAATTGGGGTGAAGATGAGTTCAGTTCTTGTAAAATAACCAAGGAACCAGACGGTACAGCAGCAGATGATGATGACATTGAAACACTAATAACAATTAACAGAAACAAAAACTATTGTAAGCATCATTCATTGCAGACAATCACTATTTCAACAATTTCTGTTTTTACAGCAATGAAAACAATGTCGTTTCTGTTTCTGATTTCATGAAATAATATTGAAATTCTGCTTGTGTGTAGTGTGACTTACCCACGATTTTGAATTTGAATTAGGTTAGGTTAGGGCAAAGTCGAACTCGTTAAGCATGATGATGTGACAGTTAGGGGTGGCAAAGTGGGCAAGTTGGGTGGGTTTGGGTCATGGGTTAAGATGGGTTTGGGTTAGGGTGGGTTTGGGTCAGGATGGGTATATAAGAAAAAAGGTCAGGATAAGTTTGGGTCAGGATGGGTACGGGTTAGGATGAGATGAAAAAAATAATAAAAAAACAAAAAATAAATAAATATAAATACAAAAAAATAAAAAATAATAAAAAACTAGAAAAAAATAAAAAATTTAAAAATTAGAAAAAAAATTTAAAAGATATTAAAAGAATATACAAATTATACAAAAAATAAAAAAAACTAAAAATTTAGAAATATACAAATAAAAATATTAAAAATATTAAAAATTTAAAAATATATAAAAATAAGAAGAAATAGAAAGTAAAATTAAAACTATAAAAAATAGAAAACCGAGTAGCAATCTGTTTGGTAATACATTTTGTTTGGCTGAGCCCGAGACAAGACAAGCTTGAAAAACTACCTACTAGCTGAGCTCGTGCTTTAGGAACAAAGCTCGAATCAAGCCAAGCTTGAGCTTTCTTAAGTTAAACGAGATCAAGCACGAGTCTAGTTAGTCAGGCTTCACTCGTTTGCACCTCTAGGGACAATAATCCTTTGTTTGGTAATATGATCTGGTTCTTTCAATGCTGATCTACTGTTATATACTAGAGGTGGAAATGGATGTGCTAATAAAAGTACTATTAAATAACAAGTTGCTCCAAATGCACAGGTGAGTCAAAATGAGTTCCATGGACCTATTTTCACATCTTGCATACCTCAAAAGTTTACAGCAATGATCAACCAACATGCTTCATACATTAGCCCAAATGATCAAACTACTTAAACAAAATTTAAACATGATCTAATGGCAATAAACTACAAATCTGGAGTTCAACTCACATAGACATATTATCAAACATGTGGCGTGCATGACTGAATCAGGCAAAAAATATATATATATAAACTAATTCATGTCGATAATCCCCAAATTCACAACCAATAAACATGATTCAAAATGAAATTATCATATCATCACACTACTAATGAGCATCGAACAACAAGAATAAACTTAAAAGATCTAATCAGAAACCCAATCAGAACGAAAAGATGACGAATAAAATAGTCAAAATACCTTCTCAAAAACCCTAATTGACAAATGCAGACCCAGTCTGACTGAGAACGAAGAAATTGAATTACTTGTCCAGCGTATCGAAAATCCTGACTCTCATCCTCCTGTTCCTCTTTTTAGTTAAGCCCAATCTGACTTACAATGAGGAGTTGGGTTGTAGTTGGTTAGGGCATTAACCCATCCTCCTGTTTTTTATGGCCCATCTTGACCCATTAGATTAGATAAGCATTTTTTCTGTTTACCCACCTAGACCTAGTGGTGTACAAAAAACCCGGACCCGGAAAAAAAATCCGGAACTGGGTATTATAAAAACCGGGTTTTCTATACCCGTACCCGAACCAGACCCTACCCATAGGGTAGGGACCGGGTATTCATATTTGATCTAAAACCCGAACCCGGAACCGGGTTTTTTTATACCTGGTTTATACCCGAAACCCGGTTTTTATAAATACCCGGAACCGGGTTCTATAAATACCCGGAACTGGGTTTTTTTATACCCGGTTATATAACTATGTTTTTTTTATCTATGTTATTTTATCTATGTTTTCAAGCATTAAGATTTCTAGTTCTTATGATTTAACAAAATTATGTATGCACTTTGATGTAATCTTGTTTAATTATTAGGTTTCTAATGATATTTGAAGTATTTGGTCATTATTCCCCTCTATTTGCTGGAAAGATCGATTGGTGTTTGTCTAATACAAAAAAATGAAAAATTGATGGAACTTGGTTAAAACATTACATAGCAAATAAAATATATTGTTGTTTATGTAATCCAAAAGGATTCAAATCAGGACTATTCCTTCGATCTAGCACTATCGAATTTAAATTTAGAAATGTGATTAAAATTTCAATAGGCACCATCCACTAAAACATATAAAGAAGCATTAATACCCTGTCGGGTTTTTTTAATACCCGGTGCGGGTTTTTTCCCAACCCGATGCATACCCAAACCCTACCCGATGAATACCCGAACCGGACCCGAACCCGGAAATAAGGTATTATAATACCCGGGTTTTATAAAACCCGACCCGAACCCTACCCGAACCCGGGTATATAGGGTACACATTTTTGGTAGAAAACCCGGACCCGACCCGATTTTTAAAAAAACCCGATTTTGTAAAACCCGATCCTACCCGAACCCGGTTCCATACCCGGAACCGTTTAAAAAAAAAACCCGATTTGTGCACCACTAGACCTCCTTCAAAATAATACCTAACCCCAAATTACCCAAGAGCTTATATTTAAAGTTCAACATGACCCAAACCTAAGGGTCTGTTTGGTATGGGGTAATGGAATGGACGGGGGAATGTAATGAACGAGGTAATGGAATAGATGAGGTAATAGAATTGATCATTACCATTCCATGTCTTGTTTGGTTACCATGTGAGAATGGAATGAACCATTACTTTTTGTTGTTTGGTATGCGAGACAAGACGAAGGAATAAAATCAGATGGCGGTGGTCAATGATGGGCGACGATGGTGGGTGGTCATAGGTAGTAGTTGTAGCGGCGGCGGTGGTGGTGGGTGGAGACGGCGGCGAGTGGAGACGGTGACAGGTGGTGACAGCGGTGATGGTGGTGGGTGACGGCAAAGGTGGGTGGCGGCGGTGGTCAGAGGTGGTAGCGGTGGCTACGATGGTGGCAGGTGGTAGTGGTGGTGGCGGTGGGTGGTGGTGGTTGATAGCGATGGCGGAGGTGGGTGGCGACGGCGGTGATCGGAGGTGGCAGCGGCGATGGTGGCGGCGATGATCGAAGGTGGGTGGTGGCGGTGATTGGAGGTGGCAACGACGATGGTGGATGGCGGAGACGGTGGTGGCGGGGATGGAGGTAGGTGGCGGCAACGACGGTGGCGGGTGGCGGCGAAGGTGGGTGACAGTGGTGGTGGGTGGTGGCAACGGTAGCGGGTTGTTGTGTTGTTAATGAAGGGTGAAGAGGGAATGAAATGGAATAAAAACAGGGGGGCAGATGGAATGATTTTGAGCGAATGGAATGCATTTTGGAATGGGCGATTCCATTCCATCGACCTACCAAACACTCTTTTCTTCATTACCTCTCAATGGTCCATTCCATTCCATCTGTTATTAATGCATACCAAACACTACCTAAGGATTTGGGTAAAGATTGCCAGGCCTAGTGACAGTATAACCCATTATTATTAGCCTACACCCGCCCTGACCCATTATTAGCCTGTATAGATAAATCAATCTTCTTATTAAAGATCATTTTGTATTTATTTTTTTCTCATAATTTGATTTATTGACATTGTGTTTTGGAATTATAAACTTTTTATGAGCTAATTTTACAGTTACAATTTTAACTCACTGCTTTTGTGAGAAGGCACACACCGAATGATTAGACCATAAGGCCATGGGCGTCATAAGCTGATTTATTCAGATACGTTTTCTAAACACCAGTTCAAATTTACCATGAGTTCACTTAACATTTAAAAATTCAATTCAAATAATCTGACCATAATAATACGAAACTAATTCGATTAATACCCTAGAAAAACATTAATGAACTCAACAAAGAGAGGAAAAAAGCAAGTAGCAAATACAAAATTTATTTATAGGATCGTATTTGTGAAGATCATAAAAAATAGAATCGTTTTGTTTTGTTTCACACCATGTTAAAAGAAAGATAGACAAAAAAGATATTAAATTCATCCGTTTGCTTATATTAAAATGTACATATCAATCGGATAAACGTTTAGAACCGGTTCACTTCCAAATCTAACTCAATTATTGACATGGCCTTTAAACAATACACAATACAAAAACAATCAGGTTTTCATGTTTATTAGTGATAAACGCGTAAGGATTTTGAATTGGCTTATTTAATCTTTTTTATAGATGAATTGTGTTCAGGTTGCCCATCTAATTACAACATAAAAATTCAAAATATTAAGGGAATTGTGTCTATAATATATTGGATGGTTCAAAGTAAACATTAATGTTTTACAAGAGGTGCATCAGTGAAAACTGTATTGCAAAAACAAAGCATCACCATGACCCCAAAAGAGCCAATTCTCGTCACTTGAACCCGCTTGGATGTCCTGAATAGACCAACAGTGGTAAGCCTGTGTGAGACAAGCTACATTGGCTGTGATCAAGGTTCATGATCTGGTGGACCATTGTGAACCAACTCCGAAGACTTGCCATCAGTTCAGACTGCAAGCTGCAATTCGCCATGAATAGGCAGATATACAATATATATATGAACGTAGCTTATGTGTATTTGTCTTTTAGGTACTATTCGCACCTCGTCCCTAGAATCCAAAACAACAAGGGAGCAGAGAGCACGCGCTTTCTGGTGTTGTTAATATTTACGGTATTGACCCCAAAAGGGTGAAACCCCATTGATGAATGTTATGTTATCAAATTCAAAATATTCATCACTCAGTGAAAAACTTGAGGTGACGCATAATACTCGCTTTCTTTAAACATGGGTCTTAAATCTTCTTCCAACATAAATTCCGTAGGGAAAGAAACCAGATGTCCCTTAACCGCTTGTAATCTATCCATCGGATCAATTCCCTTCACATTTCCGTCTTCATACGATTCAAGAGTCTTTGGGGCTGTTCCTAAATCGATCGTAGTATGCCCGACTTTTTCCTTTCTCTCAATCACACATTGTCTTAAAGATGCTCTGCAAGTTAGATTTTAAAATTTGAGTATTAAATCCACTAACATGTAGAGGTTGGCAAAATGGGCTGGTCAGTAACGGGTCAATTTGACCCGGAACATATTTTGTCCAATTGACCATAATCTAATTTTTTAAAAATGATATTAGGAGGTACTTTTTTTATTACTTATGACCCGTTACCATTTAAGCTGATCTTGTTTATTTTACTGACTTGACCCGTAAAGAGAGAAAACAAAACCGAAATTTGCCACCTCTTAGGAATTTAAAAAAATGCCATTTTTGTTCCTGAGGTTTGGCCAGTTTTGTGACTTTCGTCCAAAGGTTTGTTTTTCCGCATCTAGATCCACAAGGTTTGATATCTTGCCATTTCCATCCGCCTTGTTAACTCCACCCATTTTTCTCCGTTAAGTCGGGTATTTCTGTCTTTTTACCTACTTTGTTTTGTTTTGAATACTTGTACATAAAGTGAAAAAGACCGAATTGCCCTTTAAGTTAACAAAAAAGACGAAAATACCCCTGACTTAACGGAGAAAATGGATAGAGTTAACGAGCGGGATGAAAATGGAAATATTTCAAACCTTTTGGATCCAGATGCGAAAAAACAAACCTTTGGACAAAAGTCGCAAAACTGGCCAAACCTCAGGGACGAAAATGACATTTTACTAAAAAAAGAAAAGTTAAGGTGGGGCACAGAGGTATTACCTGGAATGTATAAGATCATTAGGGATGCAAGAGAGGACATCTTGGTATATCATGGTATTCGTCTGTCAATAATAAACCGGATGTATCATGATTAGAGACTAACAATGTTCACTTAGTGTCAATTCTAATTTAAAATATTATTTGGATTTGCATGAACAAATCTGGAACGAGTCGATCTTTTGACTTACCCTTGCGGTTGCCATCCATATATCTTTGTAGGTGGAATCGATCACTGGGTCGGCTATTTTGTTAATCTGCAAAGGATAAAAATATAAAATTTCAAACCACCAGCCATTTTATTAATGTAACGGTAAAATATTAAACAAACCTCTGTACTATGAAGACCAAGGTGCTCAGACCATAGTGAAAGGCGAAGACTTAATGCAAATTTTCCAGCCTTCCATGGCTTTCCTCCCATGGAAGATTTAACAAATTCCTTATCTTCAATAAGCACTCCAATCTGGGGTAAAAAAAAAACTTTCACCTTAATTTATTTTTAATTTTAATGATGATATGTGTGAATTTGTAAGGGTGTTCATGGTCTGGTTTGGCCGGCTTTGACAAAAGTTTTGAGACAAACTAAGTATAATTTCAGTAAATGATAAACCAAACTGTCTGGGTTGGGCAGGTCTGTCAGACCGAACCGGCCGGTTTGACGGTTTGGTTTCGGGGATTTGAACCGATTTTTTATTTTCTTATTCAAAATTAATAGGTTGTATTAATATATAAAATATGATAAAGATGATCGTATTATAATACACATACAAAGGGGTGCCTGTGTGATGTGGCTGGGAACACAGACATTGGTAATCGTGTAAGATGTTAATTTTTTTTAAATTAAAAATAACTATAGCAATACCGTTCTCAAATTAAAGATAATAAAATGCTCGTTTTTTTGGTGTAATTTAAAAAGAGTATTTTAACGTATGAAAAAGTTATGGTTGTTTAAAAATTGTGGTGGTAATTGGTTTGAAAGTCAACAATATGTTTTAAAGGATTGTACCATATGTTTTGAAATTTGTATTACATAAAGTCTTAAAATTATGTAAAATTACTTTCCTGTCCTCCTTATATGTATTATAAGACCGTCCGTATTGGGCGTGTTTTTTTTTCAAAAAAAGCCCCCAAACACGCCTGAAAACGCCATTCCCCCTGGGCATGATTCAGCGTTTTTTTTTTTTTTCAAAAAAAGCCCCTCAACGTGTTTTAAATCACGCCAAATGGGGGAATCAATTGACCAATCACATTCAGCTTCATTTGTTTTGTCCAATAAGATTTTTTAATGTTTTTTTTATTTAATTTTATTACAAACATAATGCCCCACAATCCCCACATCCCCACTACACCCATTTTAGAAAACGCCAAATAATGCCCCATTGCTGACTGGGCTGCCACATGGCGCAAAACGCCCAAGGGTGGGGTGTTAACCACTACACATGGTCTAATAAGGTATATTTATATAAGGTTAAACGGTCGGTTCTATTTACGTGGTCAATTCCAAGTTTCAAACCGAACCGTTAAACAACAAAACCGAACCATGAAGCAAACCGTGTGAATATCAAATAGGCCGACTTGCTTCGGCTTGGGCAAATATTTCGGTTTCAATGAATTTTGGACACCCCTAGCCAGGATTAATAATTTACCTCGGAATCTCGTAAGCCAAGCAAACTCCTATCATTGATATTAGCAGATCCAACTAAGACTGTGTTGTCATCAACTATCATAACCTTACTATGCACATACACCTGCGTTATAAATACGAAAACAATGAACTAGCTATAATCTTGAAATTAAACTAAAATGGAAGTTATAATTATTAATATAACATTTGAGGCTTGAGGGTGACTTAGGAATAGTAATAAGTTGGGTTTTTTTTGTCTTTTGGCGCATATAATTTCATTTACGCCCCCTGGTCTTTTATAAATTTATCATACGGCCCCTCAACTTTGGTAATGACATGTTTATGTACGTGGGTCAAAATATAATACGTTTTTGTGCTTATTTTTATGTACGTTTTCGGTTAGTCTACGTTTTGACATAAATTTTGTTCGGAAACGAATTGGGTCAAATATAATACGTTTTCACTAGACGGTATAAATTCGACTTACTTTACGTTTCGACGCCGCCGCAACGCTCGATACCGTTCTTTAACTTAAAAAAACACTAACATTTCGGTATAAATGCAAGTTGGTTTACGTTTCGACATAAATTTTTCTCGGTAATGAGTCAAGTCAAATATAATACGTTTTCGTGATTATTATTATTATGTGCATTTCAGTTGGTCTACGTTTTGACATAAATTTTGTTCGGAAACGAATCGAATCAAATATTTGACGGTATAAATCAAGTTAATTTAAGTTTCAATGCCGCCACAATGTGCGGCGAATCAAAATACTAGTTAAGAATAAAGATGAACTAGCTATAATCTTGAAACTAAACTAAATTGGAAGTTATTGAGCTGAGCTGTTAAAAAAAACTAAAACGGAAATTATATTATAATTATAAATAACAATGAACTAGCTATAATCTTGAAATTAAACTAAAATGGAAGTTATAATTAAGGAGTATACCGGACTAGAGGCGATAAGACCGTCATCAGAAAGTCTACCATAAGCCCTCAGACCATAGAAAGATATGTAATCATGAACTCTCGAATCAAGAAGATCAGATAGATTGTGTAATATAGAATTGTTTCCTCTTGATATTGTTCGATACTGCCAATGCATTATGGCTCTTACAGATGCAGCCCCCGCATCATCTAAACCACCCTGCGAAACTTCAAAACATGAAAACCAAAAATACAGAGCTGCATGAGCACATTTTACTATAAAAAACGAGTCAACTCACCTGGAAGCCAGGTAAGAGTGGTATAACAACAATGACCCTGAAATGTTGTTTTTCATGATATGCCCTGATGATACGTCTGTACAAGGATTCCAAAACACGATTTCGTATGATCTCATCTCCAGAAAGACCCGAGATGAAGAATTGGTTCTGGAAACAAAATTGTTTTTGATAAATCAGCAAACGTATATAAAAATTAACTTATGCAAAAAACATTGGTGATCTTGAAGACGAATGAGTTTATGATGTACCTCAATGTACACAAAGTGTTCAGCTTTCTCAATAGCGGAACAATAAGAATTGTGAATGCTCTCTTCAACTTGACTTGTCCCAGCTGACCATTGACTGACACTCCTTAGAACCTAAAATCGGAAAAAAAACTGATTTTAAATTAAAAAAGAAAAACTAACTAAAACTTTTGTTTCTAAAAAAAGAACAAATTAACATTCACTATTTCCAGAAAATGATACATAGGCACTTAAAAGACAGCATGTAGCAAATTCAGCACACGATATGTTTCTAAAGAATCTAGGCAATAAACAAATTATCTATATATATTAATTTAGAACATTGCGAGGAATAGTAGCTATTCTGTTCTTTAGTCTATTTCGTTTTTTAGTGTAAATTTACATTTTCACCCCTGTAGTTATCATACATCCCCTAAACTTCAATATAGTTGTCGGTATTACGTCACGTGAGTCACTTGTTAGAAATTCGTGTTTTAGTTTTACATTGTTTCACGCTTTTGGTCGTTGTTCGGTTAGCACCGTTTTACAACGCTAGCACCTCGGTATTACGTCACGTGAGTCACTTGGTATTAGTACCTCCTAAAGCGTTGTAATATGAATACTTGGATTATGATTGCAATATATTGTTTTTGTAAATTGTAATCATAATTATGCATTAACTCTTTATTAAGTTTTAAAAAGGGTTTTGCAAGTCAACCCGAACCCGCCTGATTCAATACGTACTAAAGGATGACCCCTTTTCAACCCTAGCTCATTTTGACATGTTACCCAACCGGCTGATCCGCTCATCTTTCCTGATCCGCTCATCTTTCCTCCTTTAATTGCAACTTATTATATAAAGAAGCATGTGCATTGTCCAATTTGGTGACCTTAAGGACGCAACAATAATCTTGCAAATATTAAAAAAAAATAGAATATAAGCTAACCTGACAACGACAAGCAACACGAGGACCAACTTGTCCTGTTTCATCTGCAGAAACAACCAGGTTACCTCGCTCCTGATTCTCCCACCATTCTTTGTCAATAGGTTTCACACCAGTGAACGATTCTTGCTCAAGATTTACAGCATGTCGTTCATCCACGAAATCTCTCATCGGCATATCTGGAACCAAAGGTTCAACTTTGGATTTCCTGAAAGAAAAAGAAGTCCTAGAAGTCCTACTTGGTTGACCATGATAATCGTTTGACCCGTTAGTATTCAATTGTCCATTAGAAGCATCCACTCCATCAGCTTCTTGCGGGATTAGCAATGGGATGTCTTCAGAAGATGCAGAGGAAGAAGAATTTCTTCTGTTGATTATTTTACGAGCGTCGTCCATAACTGTTGAATTTTCATCCTCTACTATATTGTTGCCCATGTAATGTGGGATAACCATGTGTTGTTGAGGCATAAGTAGCGGAATACCTTGTTCGTTGGGAGCTTTGTTTCTCTGAAAAAGAATATAAATATCAGATTTCGAGTAAAATGTCATCATTTTCGTCCCTGAGGTTTGGCCAGTTTTGCGGCTTTTGCCCAATGGTTTGTTTTTCCGCATCTGAATCCAAAAGGTTTGAAATCTTGCCATTTTCATCTGGCCCGTTAACAACATCCATTTTCTATCGTTAAGTCAGATATATTTTCGTCTTTTTACTTATTTGTTATATATATATATATATATATATATATATATATATATATAGGGTAAGGTTCATGCGAGAACCACCTTTATTACGAGAACCGCGAGAACCAATGTGAACACAACCTAAAATAGCTAAAAAAACCTAACCCCCCCCCCCCCCAAGCTAAATGCTAAAAACTAAAACCCCCAAAAAACCTAACCCCCCCCCCCCCCCCAAACCCCACCCCAGCTAAAATGCTAAAAACTAAACCCCCAAAAAACCTAAAAAAACAAAAAAAACAAAAAAAAAATCTAATTTTTTTTATAATATTTTTTATGTTAAAATCGCTACTTTTAGTAGCCAAAATTTTTTTTTTAAAGAAATATATTTTTTTTTTTTGCTACGAAAAGTAGCGATTTTGTTATAAAAAATATTAAAAAAAAAATTTTTGTGTGATTTTTAACTATTTTTAGGCATTTTTTGTTGTGTTCACATTGGTTCTCGCAATAAGAGGTGGTTCCTAACGGATCTTTGTCCTATATATATATATATATATAGGGTAAGGTTCATTTGAGAACCACCTTTGTTGTGAGAACCATGAGAACACACCAAAAAAAACCTAACACCCCCCCCCCCCCCACACACACACACCCAAATTAGCGATTTTTCGCTAAAAAATATTAAAAAAAAATTGTGCTTTTTTAGCTATTTTTAGGTATTTTTGGTTGTGTTCACATTGGTTCTCGCTGTTCTCGCAATAAAGGGTGGTTCCTAACGGACCCTTCTCCTATATATATATATAGTATTTTCGAATCAACAGAGGTGGATCTTTACTTCTTATAGTGTTTTTAAGTTTAATAAAAAAAAGTCTAAAAGGCAGAGATACCTCTGACTTAACGAAGAAAATTGGATGGAGTTAACGAGTTGGATGAAAATGGCAAGATTTCAAACCTTTTGGATCCAGATGCAGAAAAACAAACCTTTGGACGAAAGTCGCAAAACTGGCCAAACCTCAGGGACGAAAAATGGCATTTTACTCGTAGATTTCAATAATACTAAACTCTGGCTGTACAGCTGTCAATTTGAGGTAAAAGCAGAAACCTTTGCATAATTCCAACGCTGAACAAAGTGTCGAGCAACATCACGACATGGTGGGCCCCATAATGCACAATGGACATCATGCCATGGCATACGAGGAAACTTTTTACGGTCCAGCTCATCCTTCATTGTATCTTCCCACGAGTTTGGTTCAGATTCCCTATAACAATGGGATCAATATTCAGTGATTCCCCATGTCATGACTTCATTGAATGATATGGTCCATACTCTTATTCATGCAGGAAGTCGTAGATACAAAATGGTAGTTTGTTAATGACCATTCAGATGCTACTTTTTAATGGTTTAAAACCTCTGAATGAATAAGAGGTAACCTCAAGTCTGAATGGTTAAGAGGTAACCTCTGAATGATGGTAAATCATCACATGTCACATTCTTCTACCTTCTCATTGGTAAAATTCTTAATGGTGCCATTAAGAGGTAGCCTCTTAATGACCATTCAGAGGCTACCAAAAAGGAACTTGAACTACGATTGCAGACAATGAAAAAATAGGAAGTTGGAACCTATCATGAGTGCATATTCTACTTACAAAAACAAGATAGAATATTGTAACTATCGAGACATATTACCACAGTGGTGATGCGCTAAAAAATCGGATATCGGTCAAGGACCGATATTTGAGATATCAGTTATAGCAGTGGGATATCGGTAATTTTAATCATAGTCACCTAATTCGCGGTTCACTCCGGTTCGGGTACGCGGTTCGGGTTCGCGATTCGCTAGTGGGGACGAATTCGGTTCGGAGGGGGGTAGGTTCATTTCGGTACGATTCGGTTCGGTATACCATTCCGTCCGGTTCGGTATACACAAATTAAAACAAAAATTACTAATTTCACAAATCAAAGAAGCACATTTGTTAATGAAATAAGAAAAAAATTTAAACAATTAAAAAACGTTTTAGGTTAAAGTTGAAAAAGGTAAAAATATTGAGGTCTAAGGATGAAATATGTAACCTAATAAAAAAGCTTTAGGTTAAAATTTATAATAACACAAACATAAAGGATGAAAGATGTAAATAAAAGAGGTTTTAGGTTAAAACACATGGAAAGAAACGCAGCGTACAGCCTCCATCTCCATCTTCTCCTCCAGTTTCACTAGGGTTCATCATCATCACACAATCATCACACAGGTAAGGTTTAATTTTTCATCTTCATCACCTTTCGCTGAATTGATGAACATGATGCGCTGAATTGAAGAACAAGATACGCGAATTGGCACCGTATTATACGCATACGAATTCCGTATGGTACGAAACGTACCAAAACGAAATTGGCATCTTTTTGAGCGAATTAGGTGACTATGATTTTAATATCATGCAGAAATTATAAATATAACAAATTTAACACTAACAATTCAGTATACTCTCCTACCATTAACAAATGAACCTTTTGCAACTTGAAAAACACTAACAATTGTAGCAAGTAGGAGCTGATCAAGACTTAAAATACTAACATTTAACCTAACAATTAAGACTTAAAACACAAATAGCAGCAATAAGAAGAAAGACGAATGGTAGAACTAAGAAGAAAGATGCTAATATCGGGAATATCGGTGACATATCGGTCAATATCGCAGATAATATCGGTACGGATATTTTACATTGGGACTGATAACCGATATTAACTGCATAGCACAGTGGTGATATAATAAGTTACCGGGGATTATAGTAGTCCTTTCCAGGCCAAAACATAGCAGGGTCATCACCCACTTTGTGCTCATATGTGTCGTAGCGACCAAAGCAAAGATCGAGTCCACCGATGAAGCAAACATCATTATCAACAATGACCAGTTTCTCATGGTGGGACCTATGTATTACAAAAAATAAATGGTAATGGTTGTAAAGAATGTAAATATTAAGAAACACGAAGTCAAGAAATAAAGAGGAAAATAGAAGACTGCTTACCATAGATATACACCACTAGAGAAATGGTCTGGGAAACGTAAAACTCTTACATTTTCATGGATTGCAACCAGCTTTTTCTTACTATAGACACTATTAATTTTCAGTGCAAGAGCAAGCTCTTTATACATGAGAATGTAAATCTGTGGTGAAATATATACCAACAAAACATGTTAGGCGAGCAAAAATATCGTTTTGGTAAAACCATGAAAAATATACAAGTCGACTTATTGTAATTTTAACTTTAAAGAAACAACCAACCTGAACACCTTGTTTGGCTTTTGCCTCAAGTAAATTATCAAGGCGAGATGAAGCATGGGCTTGAAAGGGACGTCTCAAATACAATTCAGGACACAACCACCACCCACAAATAAATATCTGCATAATAAAATAACCAAAAAAAGTAAATTGAAATAGAAAAACATTAATCAAGATATATGAATGAGGAACAGCTTAACAAATTACAAACCTCTGATTTTGCACCTTCAATTGCTAAAGCAATTGCTTCAAATGCTGCTCGACCATCAACGAACCACTGAGCCTGGCTGCCATCATCTGTCAGACCACGAGGTGGAGCAAATGAACCGAACCGATGAGGGTAACACCAGCCCTCAGGTGCCCTCAGTCCAGCATCGTTAATCGCAGCAACCCAGTCCCGTACTTTTGTTTTATTTCTACTTCTTATTGTTATGCTCCGGCTTCCACATGATACCTATTGTCAATTTCGTTGTTAACAACAGTTTCGGTCACTTTCCCAAAAAGAAATATCTAAAGATCAACTACGGTAATGATACATGAACAAAAAAGCCATATCATAATAAAGCACGTCTACTAGGTAAAATGCCATTTTTGTCCCTGATGTTTGGCCAGTTTTGCGAGTTTCGCCCAAAGGTTTGTTTTTCCGCATCTGGATCCAAAAGGTTTGAAATCTTGCCATTTTCATCCGGCTCGTTAACTCCATTCATTTTTCTCCATTAAGTCAGGGGTAGTTTGTCTTTTTTGTTAACTTAAAGGGCAATTCGGTCTTTTTCACTTTATATACAAGCATTTAGCATAATGTGAAAAAGACTGAATTGCCCTTTAAGTTAACAAAAAGACAAAAATACCCCTGACTTAATAGAGAAAAATGGATGGAGTTAACGAGCTGGATGAAAATGGCAAGATTTCAAACCTTTTGGATCCAGATGCGGAAAAACAAACCTTTGGACGAAAGTCGCAAAACTAGCCAAACCCAGGGAAGAAAATGGCATTTTACTCAGATACCATGCGAATGTATATTACTCATTGTGCTATACTTGCCAGAAAAGAATGCCGTAAGGGATTATGCTCGTTGGTTTCTTTTGCTAATGATACACGACCTTCTCCATTCCCATCTGAAGGAGGTAGAACATCGAAGACAATTATGTCCAACGGCTCAGCATCAAATGGATCTTTTAGCAGGGCTATGAATCCCGGTTTCAATACAGCCCATACCTGCAGGCATTCGAAATAATTATAATAAAAAAAAAGTTAAAGAATTTGTCACCATGGTCGAATAATTGATATATGCATAAAAATCAGACACACCTTTTGCCAATTGTCATTACAACAATTGAACCAAATACACGCAGAACATTTTCTGCCATTTTCCCTGTCGGGAATTTTCGGTAAATGCTTCACTAATACATATTCTTCTTTTAGCTTGGAGCCATACTCCGGGCAAAAGGATAACTTAGAAACACCCATAAAGTTGCAAACCTGCTTACAAAAACGTTCATGTGTAGTGTAAGAAAGTGATGAAGCAGTATTTCACAATCAGGTAGAACTTTACTATGTGCGATACTTTTAAACAGGCATAAAGACATATAAATCAGATAGTCTAAGAGAAGGCTGGTCAAAAGAACATATGTGCAGGCTGGATATATTCATGAATTGGCTGACCCAAGTTATATTTTACCTCGAACGGGTCAAACAGAAAAAAAAATAGGAAGAGAAAAAGTGCAACTTTATTTCATAAACTACTAAATTATTTTAGTCAAAAATTCGATTATTATTGTAAAACTTTAGCATTTAACCATATTTGACAAACTAACCATTTACAAAAGACTAAAATGTCATTTTCGTCCCTGAGGTTTGGCCAGTTTTGCGACTTTCGTCCAAAGGTTTGTTTTTCCGCATCTGGATCCAGAAGCTTTGAAATCTTGCCATTTTCATCTGGCTCGTTCACTCCATCCATTTTCTCCATTAATTCAGTGGTATTTCCGTCTTTTTTGCTAACTTAAAGGGCAATTCGGTCTTTTTCACTGTAAAAAGACCGAATACCCCTGAAAAGGACCGAACTACCCTTTAAGTTAACAAAATAGACGGAAATACACCAACTTAATGGAGAAAAATGGATGGAGTTAACGAGCCGGATGAAAATGGCAAGATTTCAAACCTTTTGAATCCAGATGCCGAAAAACAAACTTTGGACGAAAGTCGCAAAACTGGTCAAACCTCAGGGACGAAAATGGCATTTTACTCTTTAAAAGAAAAATAGAAACACTTTGGGACAACCCAACTATAAGCATTTATAGGTTTTGACCCGTAAGACCTGCCCATTTTGCCACCTAACAGAAGTGAAGACGACTTTACCTCTCTGGAATTCACAATATCCAAGTTCCCAAGAAAATTATTCAAGTATTCCCGCATTGCGGTCTTTGCTCGATCCGAAATAGAATGTTGCCTCCCAAGTGCTGGGCGTATCATTGGTAAGGCTGCACTTGATGGAACATCTCTGAACAAAAAATCACCTGTAAGAACTATAATCATTATAGCGATGAAGAAATATTTCTACCAACCCTTGTAAAGTTAGATACTTCATAATCACCTGTTTTTAACGCTTCCCTCGTTAATTAGTGCTGTTACATTGTGGTCAGGTTCATCGTCATCGTCATGCACAACTGCTGGGTGGTCCCCTATTCCGAGGTTTTGAACCCATTCTTTAACCTTTGTATGGAATATTGTCAGTTCTGAGAGAACAAACAAGAATGGTTAAATGAGCTGATGGAAAGATAGACAAACCTGTTCTTGTTTCTCGTGAATTTCTTCGAAAAAGACACGTTTCTTCAATGCAAAGTGTAGATAAAATACGTGTGAAGCTTTCTTCACTAACTGCCACTTGAACTGCAGCCAAGGGTTCTAAATCAGTAAAAGTGTTATAACATAAAAATGCAACTAAGGCTATGCCAATTTCTAGTTCAAAAACACATGTTATAACATAAAGGCACAAAACAAATAAATCAGCAACATTTGCACTACAAAGAGTAACTCCACATATCAGGTAATGAAGAACTTAAAAATATGACACCATTTTGAATCTTAAAGATTCTCCAAGCCTATACATACAT
Source organism: Helianthus tuberosus (assembly GCA_030545235.1). Classification (NCBI taxonomy): domain Eukaryota; kingdom Viridiplantae; phylum Streptophyta; class Magnoliopsida; order Asterales; family Asteraceae; genus Helianthus; species Helianthus tuberosus. The sequence continues at coordinate 177,641,489 of CM060423.1, forward strand.
GAGTCGTTATACCATGTTGCATTGTTTCATAGTAGACGTCTACAGGTTGGTTTTAAAAAGTGTCATCCAAGAAAGAAAGGAAGTGAGAGAGAGTGTCACATGATGAATCAAAGTACTTTTCTGATTTAAATGTAGTAAAGAGACCAATCCTAAATAGAACAGAATATGTACTCGAGAACTAAATTCATGTATGTGCATTCTGGTTAAGAGGTCATTGCTGTAGTTTATTTAGCAACGAATCAGCAATTGCAATAATAAATAAATAAAACTCTGCAACCAAGTAAGAGAAACAGTCAATCAACTGTGCTAAGCTCCAGAAATAACATCCAGGGAAAAACTAAGTTATTTAGTTTTTCGCTTCTGTCGTTATTCACCAAGGCTCTAAAAGGAAAAAAACAACAAAGAAAACAATAAGTATTAGCTCTACCTTAGAGTGTTTTTTATTAAAACTGAGGCAGCATTTTTTCTTACGGCTAGATCATAGTTATCGATAGCGAATAGCGACAAATAGCGATGAGGTACCTATATGCTACGTAACGATAGCGACGAAATAGCGCCCGCTATTTCGTGTTTAGCGATAAGGTAGTTAAAAATTTAAGAAATAAAAAATAGCTAATTGTAATTTTTTATATAGAGCAAACTGCAATTTTACCCCCTGGGGTTATGTGTGATTGGCGCTCTTACCCCCTCCCAGGAAAATTTTGCTGTCTTACCCCTCAACTATTGAAAAACGCTGCAATATTACCCCCCGCCCCCGGTGTTAAAAAACTTAACAGTTCTGTTAAATGGGATGTGAAATGACTATATTACCCTTTCTTATTACCCCCTATGCTTTGTTGTAAGAAAACGTATTACCCCCCGGTGTTAAATGACTATATTATCCTTTCTTATTACCCCCTATGCTTTGTTGTAAGAAAACGTATTACCCCCCGGTGTTAAATATTTCTTTGCTTCCTTACCCCCTGCAGAAAACGAAACCATTCCCGCCTAAATTGTTTGACCAGGCAAAGTCAAAGCCTGCAGAAACGAATCCACTGTGATCATCTATTAGCTTGAAAGAATTAAAGATTCACTGTGATCTAGCACAAGCTCAAAGTCAAAACTGAAATTGTATATTAACTGGCGTTCCAAGTATACTGAAAGGGATATAACGATTTGATAATAAGAGCAGTTCTAGGTAAATCATGTTGATCACAAAAGGTCACATCATATTTGGTCTGAAACTTGCATTACTGATAATAGAAGCTGAAATGTGTGCATAAACACATGATACGTACAAACATTTATGCTGTTCAGTCCATTTTGGAAGCATTTTAAATCTCAGCAACTTTGCATGCACATGAATGAGAAATAAAACAGGGAAACAGAAAATAGAGAGCATTTTGGTTACCCTTTCGATTAATAACTGGAGCCTGAGTACTAATTTACACCCATAACCCTCATCATTCACCCCCTCTATACTTCCCTTTCCAAATTTACACCCACGGCGACTTCAAACAACCCCATCCAACAAGACACCACCACTCCGCCAACACCCTCTCCGGCAAGCACCTCCGGTCCCAGATCTGCGACGGCTGCCGGTCCGCCCCCGTCTCTGTTCGTTGCTCCACTGATAATCTTGTTCTGTGCCTATTCTGCGACCACCTAGGGTTTCGACAAACGGCGATGGCAGCCGGGATTTGCTCAGGTCTCGCAAGTAGTGGTGTACTGTGGAGATGGTGCTGCACACTCCGGATTCAACGAATGTAGATAAGGTTTCAATCATCTCTTTCCCAATTTCAGTTTCATACTCACTTGTGAGTCTCTTGATTGTTGATGGATGCTAGTAATGGTGGTGTACTGTGGAGATGGTGTACTGTGGTTGTTAGGGGTGGTGGAAGGTGGTTTGTGTGGAAGATGATTCTAGATGGTCTATTTGAAGATGAAGATGGATGGATGAAGATGGTTTGAAGATTGATTTATTTGAAGATGAAGATGGATCTGGTTTAGTAAAGTTAGGGCGAAATTACATAAATACCCTTTGACCGTTAAAGACTAACGTGGACTATAAACGGTTTCATGAACCAGGGGGTAATCTTGCATAGTTTCTCATTAGTTGGGGGTCAGACAGCAAAATTTTCCTGGGAGGGGGTCAGAGTGCCAATCGCATATAACCCCAGGGGGTAAAATTGCAGTTTACTCTTATATATATATATAAAATGTTAATTTTATACTTTTGTTGTATAGATTTTGAAGTTTAAGGACCAAATATAAACTAGTGATGATAGAGGGGGTTAAATGTTAAATACACAAACTATTTTTACACTTTTATGTAACTTTTCACAAATCACAATATCTAATAGTTGAACAGGTCACTTTGTTTTCGGCTAATTGAAAACTAACTGTGCTTCAAACCCAATTTAACGTTCTTGCTTGTGTCTATAGTAGATAGGAAGACTTTTTTGCTCCTTCGGATAAAATTAAATTCAAGCATGAATAACCAACTTACCAAAAATGTAAAACTTGCACCTAAGACTCCTAGTTAAAGAAGCTATTTCTATTGTAATTTTAACATAACTACAAAAGCACTCAGTTATGGCTAAATCTTAGTCCTTACGCAGTTAGGCTATAGATGTAGTATGGTTCCCTATTGCCAATTTGTCAGCAAAAAACGAAAACCCAACTAACCTGTCTCTCCAATCAAAATGTGAAGAGGAACTCTGTGTCACACCTAAAACTACTCCCTTAAGAATATTACCACTATCCGGAATGCTGATATCGACAAAAAAAGATAAGTCATTCTCAAAGGCATTGTGCACCAATGAAGTAGGTTGTGTATTTTAACCACAAGCTTTAACCACTAAAGTACCTAATTGCCCAAGAATCTTGTGCTCCAGAAACTACAAATCATCCTAAAAAGATTTAGTCTTCTCAGTCATTTCAGGAATCGAAAACATACAAATTAAGGAAACAGACATTTCCAAAATCTATGTCTACCTGCTCACTGAAACACCTGGAAATAGTAATGTATGCCTCTTTATGAAACAAAATCATGCTTTATAAACTCGTCATCACCCGCATCCATCCCCACCTACACAACTATGCAGCTCCTATCAAACTAGTTGACTTCCATTTTATTATAAAACTCATTTAGCAAACAGCAGTTATTGATATTCAACTGTTAATTGGTCTTCAACATCTCACTATAGTTCAAGTTCCGTTCTAGTTGTTTATATGGTGCCATAACTTGCAATGGCAGCCTTCAATCACAAAAAAGATACTAGTTTGTTTAGATGACCGACAAAAACACATATAACCAGTTTTTGTTTTTAACTTGCTTGTTTAACAAGGTGTTGCTATTCGATTATCAATAACTTGAATCTCACTCCAAATCCTATGTTGCACAATGAGTTTTATCAATCTCAAAACAGATCAAGAAGAGTTTTTACATGTCATTGTCTTAACTTGCAAGTTAAACAAAGTGTTGCTATCTAACTGTCAGTAACTTGGATCTCACTCTAAACTACATGTTAGACGAAGAATTTCATCAATCACAAAACTCATACATGCCCCTTTTACTAAAATTATATAAAACCACATCAAACCTAACAACAAGGCAGCAATGCCGTTAATAGATTATTAACAACCTCAATTTTTTTAGAACAACAGCTCACACACTCGCTAATTCTACTACTAAACTACACATTTTTATCCACCACATGAATTAAACCCTCACCAACTGGTTGTTACTTGTTAACAACAATTATCAACTTGGCACTCGAATATCCCCGAGATTCTGAAAGCAACTATTAACTAACCATCACGGCCCACCACCAATAACTCTCATCTCAATAATCCCCCAACTAACACCATAAATGCACTAGTTCCTTTCAAACCCTAGGGAATGAATATATGTTGTCAATTAATTAGTTAAATTGACTACTCTATTTATTCATTAAAATTCAACCAACAGGTAAACTAAACTGAACACACGTTCATCAATTCATTATCAACACAAGCTACAACAACAACAACAACAATCAGTCAGTCAATCATACCTGTCTGTACTGAAATTCAATTGTGCATATGTTGTTAATCAACCACCTATTATTAACTACTCTATATAATCACTAAAATTCAATCAAAAGGTTACCTAAACTTAACACACGATCATGTATTCATCATAAACACAAGCTACAACAACTATCAACAATCATACCAGTTTGTACTGAAACTCAATTGTGCATATGTTGTTAACTAATCACCTATTACTAACTACTCCATATGTTCACTAAACTTCAAGTTCAATCAACAGGTAAACTAAACTGAACACATGATCATTATCATTTTAAAACCCTAGGGAATATATGTTGCTAATTAATTACCTATCAATTGACTACTATTTATGTTCATTAAACTTCAATCAACAGGTAACCTAAACTGAACACATGCTCATCAATTCATCATCAACACAAGCTACAACAACAATTAACAATAAAAATTAACAATCATACCTGTTTATACTGAAAATCAATCGTGTACGAAGGAAGCATCGGACTAATATCACCGGCATCTGGACGCGAAACCTGCACAATTGTAGCGTTGGGCAACTCATCGAAAATTCGAGTTGTTTCCGGCGGATTTTGACGAAACGAGAAGAGCGATGACAGTCTGGACGGCTCAGATTGCATTTTCACGTAGTGAGATCCGGTTGCTCCGCCGGAGATTAACTGTTCCGATGCCATATTATGACTCAACTCCGATCAAATTGAAATAAATTCAGCAAAATGAATAGAAGTTTCCTGTTGCTATAACAGGATACGTAGTGTGTAAGTTGTGTTTGGATCTATAATATCAACGGTGGTGATGAGAGAAAGGATGAATATCAGTGGTAGGTAACGTAAATGCAGACTCCAGTTTTGAAATTTGGATTTATGGGGCAAATACTATGAAATGGGTCGAGTCGGGTTGGGTTGGAATTTGTGGCCAACGGTTCTTTTTAAAGATTTTGTGTCGGCCAAATTTATTTTCGATGGACAAAAACTAAAGAGTGTATGTGTCTTTAGAGCATCCACACAATTAAGAACCATTAAAAACACCTAAAAACATGTCCAGTCAGCTGTCACATCAGAAAAACACTCACCCTTCAAAAACATTAAAAACTCACCAAATAATAAAACACAAAAACACTTAAAAACATTGTCACATCATCACCACCTTTTACATTTAATTTTAATTACCTATTTATATATATGTGTATATATAGAGAGAGAAAGACACCCAACCCAATTTGGCCCCACCCAGTGCCACTTCACTTTCTTCCATTTTTTCTTGTATGTGAAGAAGAATTAATGAGAAAAAATGGAACTCACAAACACAACCCACAATAGTAAAAATGGATATAAATGTCACATCATCCTCTAAAAACAAGAAAAAATTAGCTATTGGTGATGCTCTTATAGCTCAGTGATATTTTTTAGTGGGATAAAGTTCTAGGACTAATAAGTCATAGGTTCGATTTTTATGGGTTTTTTTACCATATTTATTGGGTTTTCTTCTGAATTGGTGGTGTATAGGCATTATGTCTAGTTGAGATGGATATGATCGGATGGTTCCGCTGGTGGCACGATAATACTTCAGTGGTCCGTTAGTGATCCAAATTTGTCGTTCAAAAAAATGTATGTATATCCATGTTATATTATATTATATTTGATTATTTATTTTATAAAAGTTATTACTATAAGGGGCGGACCTACCTTGATGGGTGGATGGGCGGGCGGGCGCACCTTTTGAAAAAAAAAAATAGTTTATTTTTTAGGTAAAAAACCTAATCGCACCCCTTAAAAATACAACTGAACCCTTTATTTACACCTTCTTAAAAATATTTCTGATCACGCCTTTTAAAAATATAGTTGAACCTTTTATTTATGCCTTTTTAAAAAGGGTCATTTACATATATCCCCTTATTAAGATACCTTATTATATATATACCCAACCCTTAAAGTCAATTACATATTTCCCCTTCTTAATCCGTATATATTACATATTTGTCCAATTCATTAAATTTACTCTAATTAAATTACTATTTTACCCTCAATGAATACTATTTACATATTTCCCCTTAATATCAGTTATATATTTTCTAAATTCCTATACTTTTTTTCACCAATTCGTCTCTTGTAAATCTCCATAAAATTATACTAGTTTTAAGAAACATGTAGCCACAAAGCTAACACCTGGAGAGCCATCATTCCTATCCAAAACTTACCAACTTGATTCATCATTCCTGCCAAAACAAGCTGAAACAAAGAACAAAATTCAGTACTACAAAGAAAAATTAATGTATTATAGGTAAATTACAAAGTGATTAAGGGCATTACAAGCACATAACAAAATTCAGCACTACTTGTTTGTTGAGCGAAGCACTGAATATTAAAACTCATTTTCTTTAGCAACTAAAAAAATTGAGGTAGACATCCATCAAGTTGTAACAACTTTACTAGCTATAAGTATGGTTGTAAATAGACTAGTATATGTTAATGTGTTATCATGACTTAGTATAACTCAATGAACCTTTTATTGTCTATTCTCATCAAGATCATACTTTGAAGCCATCATTCCTATAAAAGATCAGTGCTTGTAGCGTTTTGTTGAAATAATTCACAAACGACATCACATAGTTCCTCAGCAGAGATGATTTTTGAGCTTGCCCGGAGTCGGGGAGTTCGGACAATGAAGTGACTTCTGGCTTGCCGTGGTCGTGATATAGGGTTTGCCAATGGGACTAGTTGTCGTCGTTGATTACAAGCAGAAAAAAACCAGAAGGAAACGTTGAAGGGGAAGGGAAAGCTTGCCGTGTGTATGGTTTGCGAAGGGAATGGTGGCAGCCGGCAGCGTGGATTGGAAGCAGTGAAGATGGAAGACTTGATTGAAAAAAAGGGATTTCTTGTTCATGGCTAATTTGGTAATTTCTTATAAAAAAGGGGAAATATGTAATTGAATTTATAGATTGGGTAAATATGTAATAAGGCCTCTTAATAAGGGGAAATATGTAAAAATCCCTTTTAAAAATATTTATGGATCCGCCACTAATTGTTATGGAATTGATAGTAATTTGGTCATTAGCTAGACCATCGGGTTGGTGAAGGATTGAAGGCAAAGCTAGTGGGAGCATCTAAGATTCATAGGTTACAGGTTTAAATACCACAAACTATAGAATAAAATAAATTTGTTTTTCTAAAAAAATAAGTCATTGACAATTTAATTATCAAAATTAACCGATTATTATGTTGTAGCTTTAAATCAATAAAAAAAATATTCAGTTATGTAGCTCGGTATTTCATTTGTTTATTTAACTTAAAATTTTTCTTTGTTTGATTTGTATGTTTTTTGACCCGTTTCTAGACTTTAGTTGGTAATTATCAATTAACATGCCAACCCAGATCTTCATATGTAAATGCATTTGTGTAAGGAATAATGATTCTTTTTTTTTTTTTTTACTTGTTACTCTTTGAAATATTCAACAAATTGGTGTCGCTCCTTTTAATTTAACAAAACAAAATCACTAACTTCAGCTTCTAAACATGCCAACCCAGATCTTCCTATGTAAATGCATTTCAGAATCATGATATTTTTTTTACTTGTTACTCTTTGAAATGTTCATTCGAAATAACAAATTGATGAGAAATAATATAGGCAATTTATGCATAACGTACCCACATTTTTCATTGTATTCTTATTGTAAAAGAAGCGTAGAACAACATCCAGGCTAAGCCTCCAACGTATGTCTACGTTGGGCCGGGTGGTATACGCATACGATGGTCTGAATCTGAAACAACAGTTACAAAGCTGCGTGGAACACAAAATGAAGTGTGGGAAGTTATTAGGATACAGGGTATAGTAGCGGGTAGGGCTGTAAACGAACCGAACGAACACGAATAAGGCCTTGTTCGTGTTCGTTCGTTAAGGAAATAAATGTGTTCACGAACGGTTCATGAACACTTACCGAACGAGATTTTATGTTCGTGTTTGTTCATTAAGGAAATGAGCGTGTTCGCGAACGGTTCACGAACACAAACGAACACAAATAAATTTGACGAACTCGACGAAGGATAAAGATGGATGGCCCAGAGAGTAGCACTCGAACTTGAATCCCTTATTGTGGAACGGAGGTCGATCGTATTCGTGGATGTAAATAATGAGAAATGAAAGTAAAATGATGCATAAACAAAGTGAAAGTGGTTTCCTAGTTTAATTGTTAGGGAAATAAAATAAGTAAAAGTTTAATAATATAAAAAGTACAAATAAAATATAAGAAAGTACAAAGATCTTCAATTAAAACAAAAACATACGAACATAAACAAACACAAATCAACGAATGTTCACGAACACCTTACCGAACGTTCACGAACACAATCGAACGAACGAGACCTCTGTTCATGTTCGTTCATTTAACTAATCGAACGAAATTTCTTGTTCATGTTCGTTCGTTTATTAAACGAACGAACATAAACGAACTTCCCGCCGAACGGTTCACGAACTGTTCGCTGAACGTTCGGTTTGTTTACAGCCCTAGTAGCGGGGAGTTGGGTGTTTGACTTGAGGTCACCGATCGGTGACTATACCGAGTGAAGGAGAGTGTGCGGTGAGTTGGAGAGAGTGAACAAAAATCGGTGATTGTTCACCGATGTGATTGAGAGGAGAGGAGAGAGGAGAGAGAGAGGCTCAACCAATCAAGTTTTTTTTTTAATTGAGTGGTGTTTGACCATACCTTGTGATTGAGTGCAAAATGGGGAGTGGAATGGGGAGTTAACATGGCATAATATTATTGGGTAGGATTTCACTCAAACACCCTAGGGTGATTGACCATACCCTCCACCCTTAGGGGTGTGCAAAAAATCGAATTAACCAAACCATAACTGAATTAACCGACAAAACCTAATCGAAAAAACCGAACCAAATAAAAAACCGGTGGGTCGGTTAATGGTTTTTTTGAAAACCGAAAGTAGCGGGTCGGTTATGGTTATCATTTTTTCCATACCCATCATAACCGAACCGAACGGACATGTAATAAATTTTTGTAGGATTTAGGACTTTTCACCATATTTTTAATATTTGATTTTGTTTATTGAATATTTTTAGTATTTATGGGTTTTTCATATCGTTTTATGGTTTTGGTTCGATGTTTATTTGAATTTATGGAATGCATCATATCACTTTATTTTAATACTATTTAATATACTAATATATACAAATATGCAATAACAATTTATTCCATGTTAAAAAAAATTAAGCTATTTTTAACTAAGCTAAATACACGGTTAACCACCCATAAGGCCGGAGGGTGTGGGGGGCGCCACCACCGCCAGGTCACCATCTATGGCGCCGCCAGCGCTATACCCCCACACCGAGCCATTCAAGAGGGGCGCGATAGGTGAGCTCGCCAAGCTGTTAACGAGGAAGAAGGGGCTGTTCAGGTGGGGCCCACTGAATGTCATCCAATCAATTTTTTTTTTTTAATTTTGTTTAATAGATGGCTCCATCCCACACCCTCTATGTTAAGGGGGGGGGTTATAAAGCCTCATTGGCTGACGTGGCGCCTACGTGGCGCTGAGGTGTCCTTATAAAGCCCCAAAGGGGTTATCCCACACCCTCTAGCCTAACCGACCCACTATGACCTTCAAAACCGAATAACCATAACCACCATAACCGATCGGTTATGGTTATGGTTATCCATTAACCGACATCGCAGTTATGGTTATAGTTATGGTTTTAGGTCAAAACCAACCCAAACCGACCCATGCACACCCCTAGAAGTTATAACTTGTTTACAATTCGTAGAGAGAAGAAAAGAGCAAGGGATCTCAATGATAATGTCTTTCTTTAGTTTTGATCCATCTTTCATTTCATGCCAATAACAACCCTCATCTTGGTTTTAGAAAGCGGGCTCCATGCATGAGGTGCTAAAGGTGTTGCTTTAGAGGTAGACAAGTGAGGCATTTACAAGAAGCGATTTAAAGTATCGCTTTACCGATGGATGCATGAGGCACCCTGAGTAGGTGCATCGTTGTGAGCATCCTAGGGCGGCGCTTCTCTTCTCGTACTAGTCAAAACTTTTGGGTCTGGTCAAACAATTCGTGGGTTAGGAATACGGTCAAACAACACTTTATTTTAGTTGATTAGTATTAACACAATTGCATCTAATTCTTAGCTTGATGGTTTCAACATTCAACATTCTAACTTACAACTTTCAAAACTTTCAACATTCTAACTTACAACTTTCAAGTTCAAGTGTTCAACTAATTGTTCTATTAGCACGTGTTGTTGTGCTTAATCCATGTTGTTGTGTTATAAATATGTTTTTGCGTTTAATGACTAACAAGTAAAATATATTATGTAAAACTATTTTTTAGTATCTTTTAATACCAAGCATCTCGTATATGTGAAACTCGCCTCAGATTTTAAGAACTAAACGTCTCAAAGCATCTCAAACTTTTTAAAACAAGATTCTCACCATTTGATCATATCGATTAGCAGCAAAACATCCCGTGGTCACAACCGACTATAGGGTTGACTTCAATAGTTGTACAACGCTTGTAGTCATTTACACATGAATGTTATGAATTTGTTCTTATATGCTAAAATCTTGTTTTATCTGGAAGACGCGTCATAGTGAATAAGCATGATCATACCAATTCCAACAAACTAAGTTGGGGGCAATGGCAATTGGCTAGTTTCACATGGATTGCACCTAACTTTGTTCTTACATATTGAGTTATGCAAGTATATGATCAACCCGAACTCAGAAGTTGCAAGTAAGCTTTCATTAGCTTTTGTTCATGCAAGTAGACGTTAATCACCGAACCATTTACTTTTTCGGCACTAGATACGAGACCCTACTTACTCTATCTGGTCTAAGGTTACAAGGATTAAACAAACTCCTTTATAAATTGTGATATGCTAGTGGATGTAACATACACACATAAAATCATGACAAAGAAATAAAAAAATGTAAATTTTGAAAAGAAGTAAAGAACAAGTCATTTTTACAGCCAATGCAAGAAACAGACAGCTATCATGCAACATGAGACAAGGAATACAAAGGCATCACATAGCGATTTTGATGATTATTTCCGATATTTTTCTATATTAAACGTCGTATAGTATTGAAACTCTTGAACACGAATACAAGAAAGGGGGCATGAAATTACTTGTTTTCTCTATCCTTTCTTAGCTGGCCAATTTGGTGAGGCGGTGAATGGTAATTCTTGCAACCTTGTTTCCCGGATCAATGTTCATAACGGTTCTCAGGTCCAGGGCCGTTCCAAGGTTTTTAGAGGCCCTAAGCGAACTACAAAGTCAGGGCCTTATTATTGGTATAAATGAATTGAGATTGAGATTTGAGACACTGAATAACCAGAGCGATGATTTTTCCTAATATCGGCCCTAATTTCGCTCTATCCGCAATCAATTTCACATTGCTTACTCAAAATACGCCAACGAGGGTTGATGTGTTGCGTGCGTGGACAGTGCAGACTCCTAGTGTAAAATCCTAAATATTGGGCCTAGAAACGTTGTTTAAATGGCAAAAAAAAAAAAACAATTCTAATATATGAAAAGAAATAAAATTGGAGGCCCTTGGTTTTGGGTGAACCTAGGCCGTAGCAGAGGTTGATAAGCCTTACGGGCCGGCCCTGCTTAGGTCTTCCGCTCCAAGCTTATATTTCTCCATGCTCTCATACAAAAGTGCATGTTGTACAAGAACCGCCACATTTTTGCCATCTTGCTCTAGCACCTACACAACATATATGATGAGATTAATTTGTGTCTATTTATTACGGGTTTGTTTGTTTTCTGAAAAGATTTGAAGTTCGCCACCTTAGTTGTCACGATCTACAAGAACACGAGGGAAATTTTGAAACTATAAGATGTGATCTCGCCCATTTCAAAACTATAAGAACGAACCCATCTAACTATGATGCCACATGAGACATCCGTGCCTTAATAACTATGCATTAAACTTTAGGGTGGAGGGTATGGTCAATCACCCTAGGGTGTTTGAGTGAAATCCTACCCAATAATATTATCCCATGTCAACTCCCCATTCTACTCCCCATTTTACACTCAATCACTAGGTATGGTCAAACACCCCTCAATTAAAAAAAAAAAAAAAAAAAAAAAAAACCTTGATTGGTTGAGTGATCGTCTCTCCTCTCCTCTCAATCACCTCGGTGACCAATCACCGATTTTTGTTCACTCTCTCCAACTCACCGCATAACTCAATCAAGTGGGGGTGGTCACCGATCGGTGACTCCCACTCACCGCATATGTTTACCGATACTATACCCTCCACCCTTAACAATTAATATACTAAAGAGTATAATGTCATTTTCGTCCATGAGGTTTGGCCAGTTTTGTGACTTTTGTCCAAAGGTTTGTTTTTCTGCATCCAGATCCAAAAGATTTGATATCTTGTCATTTTCATCCGGCTCGTTAACTCCTTCCATTTTTCTCTGTTAAGTCAAGGGTATTCCCGTCCTTTTTGTTAACTTAAAGAGCAATTCGGTCTTTTTCACTTTATGTACAACCGATGTACAAGTATTCAAAATACCCTTACATCTGGTTGTGCCTACGCAGTCAGGTTCACATCCTAATACGGCTTCGTGTTGTTAGGTTTTAGGTTTTTGAAATGATATGTGAAAATGGAATTGGAATGGGATAGATTAGGGGAAACTAATGAGATGTGGATTGACGTAGGGCTTACCTGAGGGATTGTAGCCGGAAGTCCGTCGTTGCGCCGCCGTGATCCGGCGGAGTTATGGTTGGGGTTGGTGGATCACCGGATGGATGGATACCAGCTAAAAATTTGAAAAAAAAATGGATTGGTGGTTGGTTATTCTGTGCACCTTTTGGTCTAAACGGTCTAGGAATATAGAAATGGCATCAATGGTCCCTTAAGTTTCTAAGAACACGAACATGACACGTTTAGCTAAATAGTTTAACATGTTTTTTTAAGCACATGATTATGTGTAATTAATTCAATAACGCAAATGACATGACACTTGAATGGTCTAGCACAATTTAGTTATAAACAATTTAATAACGATTGAATAGTACTGTCACATTTTGCATGATTAAACTGAAACAGTTCAATAATACGAATGACATGACACAATTAACATGATTGAATATACCCAATTTAATAATAGAAATGACATGACACAAAAAGTTTAACACAATTCAATGATGAATAATTTAATGATAAGAACGATAATACGTTGTGAATGAGTAAACATACAGTTTAATATTACGAATAAGCGGAATAGCATGACATATTTAACATGATCATTAGCACAACTCACTTAATATAGTAAATGATAAGACATAACTAACACAATACAATAGAAGTTAACAAAAATTACAATTCATAAAATCCTTAATTAGCTAATTATGGGAGAAATTATATTTGTAATACAAATTTATGTTATAATAATAAACAAAACTAAAACATGTCACTTCGACCTGCTAACACATTTAACACCGTTAGTTAAATGTTCAATGTGCTAATCGTGTCCATAGTTACCTAAATCGCTAGGGTAGCCACGATCCACGTATTGGATCGTGGTGTACCCAATAGGAAATCGTTAGCGTACCAGAACGGCATGGACCGGTGAACCGGTACGGTCAATAGCGTCTATGGTGGCCGCTATTGCGAATAGCGTTGCGTGGTGGCCATATGGCGCTACAAGGTATGTATCGACCATATAGCGACTTCCGACACAAATTTTGGCGACGAATTCCGACACCGATGTTGTTTTCAGCCGGAAACCAGGAAGAAGGGGAGGAAGAAGAAGACAACGGCTGCGCATCTGGGTGTTTTAGGTTTTAGGGTTAAATATGTTTGGTAATTTGAATTTTGGAATTTGGTAAATTTTGTTTTAATTTGTGTACACCGAACCGTCCTCCATGGTACACCATACCGGTTCGTACCAAAATGAACATACCCCTCTTCGTACTGAAAACGTCACCTCTAGCAAATCATGTACCCAAACCACGTACCCGTACCGGAGCGAACCGCGAATTAGGTAACTATGCGATTCATAAACAGGTTAAACAGGTTTTTAATCATGTCAATAAGATATCTGACCCAAACTTGGGTCCAAACTGCACTGTGGCTCAACTGGCTATGCGATAAAGCACGTGCATGGGCAAAGACACAAGGATCAACAAAGACCAGGCGATCCATGTCCTATAACCAATAACTTGAATTACAAGTAATTGGGAAACATGGAGAACTATTGCATAATTATGACATTATAAGAAAATGTAACATTGATAAATTAACAAGCAACATCACTAAAAAATAACATCAATAAACTTAACCAGCAACATCATTATAGCATTAGCTATTAGACCCTTGAGACCCATCAGTTTGACCTGGACCCCGGCTTGCAGCTGGTTGAGCTACAGTCTGTCCTTGATCCTGGGTCCACCCGTCTCTTTGAATGGGCTCTCTGCGTATAGTCTGCATTGTCTCACGACGTTTATCATATCGCGGTCTTGAACGCGGCCTAGTGTTTTGCTGCCTGTCAGTAAACCTGTACTGCGGCCGTGGTATGACTTTCCCATCGATAAATAAATCTCCTACAAACAAACAAATTTTACCAGAAATGACATTTGATATAACAATGAATAATGGGACTGTATTGTAATCGAAACTCATAAAAACAAACCTCCATAATCTTTGTTGGGTACATCAAGATATGAATCAGGCAAAACCCAAAGAACGCCAGGTAGACCTGCTCAAAATGAAAAGTTGTTAACGTTTCGGAACTTCAGTTATCTGTGTCGAATAACGGACCATCAGTCACAAAACTACAGATAAAAAGATATTGAAATGACTAACTAAATAATATCTAGACTCATTAGCCCTAAAAGAATCAAGATCTAGTAAAACCTTTGACTTTGTAGGATAGCTCCTCGGATATCAAAGCACCAAAACCCGTATAAGTTGTAGTCGAAACAGAGTATATTTTCTTCTTTGCCTCCTCACTGAAAACCACCACACACACAAAACACTTCATATAATAATCACATTATTACAAATCAACTACTAATGCACTAATACACAAACCCAAATCAAACATGCATCGTCTGAAATTTGCAATAATCTCTCACAAGCCAGCTCAAACAACCACCATTGGAATTTAACTTCAAAAACACAATGCGTTCAAGAATTTTAAATTTTTAATAAACACGTAACAATAATATAAACACAACAAAATCAGGCATATATTATAGTAAAATTAGGAAGTGGGTTCATTGTAGGACTTTAAAAAAGTGGGGAACCAGACAGAGACCGACTCAAACAAACTCCGACGCAACTCATTCCAGCGGCGTTAGAACCGGCTCGTTGAACCCTAACCAGAACCCTAAACCCGTAAAATCTAAATATAAACCGTAAAAGCTAAACAATGAATATAAACCCTAAAATCTAAATTATAAACCCTAAAAGCTAAACACCTAAATTAGGCCATATACAAGCTGGTTCCAACTTCCAACGCGGCTGAAATGAGTTCGATAGGAGTTCGTCTGAGCTGTACATAACTAGAGGCCGGTTAACATACAATATTGGATATCGTGCGTTGTGTACGCGAGTATCTCATCAACATGATTGACCTACCCTAGGCCTTCAACTGAATGCGGTGGCACAATAGTAATTAACATGACATAATTACACACGTTATTGCATAATTATGCATGGGTTGGGTTAAACCCTAATCACGCACGTTATAATGCATACTTATACACGTTATAAAAAAAATAAAACCCGCTTGCCACCAAACATGAAAATCACGTATGTTAAACTCAAAATTACGCATAGGTTGTTCAAAACTCTAATTACACATGTTATATACATAATCACGCACATTATAAAAAAATAAGAGATGTCACGTGTCTCAATCTCCTGCTCGCGTACACATCGCATGATAAGCACTATTGTATTTTATACTTTCTCTACATAACTAATACCTCTCAAGAATAGAAGCTAGGGTTTTGACATATGAATCAATCACTTCATCTTTGGAAGATCCCTAAAATCTAAATTATAAACCCTAAAATCTAAATTATAAACCTTAAACCCTAAAATCTAAATTATAAACTCTAAACCCTAATATCTAAATTATAAACCTTAAATCCTAAAATCTAAATTATAAACCTTAAACCCTAAAATCTAAATTGTAAACCCTAAACCCTAAAATCTAAATCATAAACCCTAAATCTAACCTCTAACTAAACACTAAATATGTGTGTTATATACAAAATTAAGGTTCAACGAGTCGGCTAGAATGATTTCAACCGTCGGTTCCTCAGTTTTTCTAATCAGAAGATATACACACGATTAATACCTTTCGAGAACAGAAGCTAGGGTTTTGACATATGAATCAATCATCTCCTCTTCCGACGGTTTAGGATCGGTGGGAAACTCCATAACAATAAGCCAATGTTCATAATCACATCCATCAAGCAAAATCGTCTCTTTTGGCGGACGGTTGCTCCAGTTCGGAGACGAATCGTTCAGCGGAGAGTAACCCGACCCGGACGATTTGAGTCGAACAGGAACCCGTGGAGCGAGTTGAGCCGATTCATAGTGGTGGTTGATGAGAGAGACAGCAAATCGAGAACGAGAAGAGGTTGAAGATGATGATGATCGGATGCGAGAAAAGAGAGAAGTTAGGGTTCGTCTGGTGGTCAAAATCGCCATTGTTGTAGGAGCTTCTTCTCTCTAGTGTGTCGAGGGTTTTGCAGGATTTAGATAAGTTATTATTTGAGCCCGGTTTTGAATCGAACCGGTATGAAGATCCCTTTGTTAAAACCGGTTTAAACAGAATTAAACCGGCTAAAAGCGAAACCTCCGGTTTGAAAAAAAAAATGATTTGTCCGCTGTTTGGAAGCTAAGACTAAAGGGTATGGTTTGGCCCATCCCAAATGGGATGAGCCTCCACGTAGGCGCCACGTGGGCGGCTCGTGGGGGATGGGCCTCCATGAAATTTGAGGGGGATGGAGGCTCGTGTGGGATGCGGCCCCACTTCATTATTTTATAATTTCCTAAGTTTTAATTTATTAAGTTAATTAAAACTTTATAAAAAAATTACATTTCCTAAAAAAAAATTACATTTCATAAAAAAAAAATTACCGAAAAATAAAAATAAAAAATTACATTTCCTAAAAATAAAAAAACAACCTACGACGACCATTTTTTCATCACTTCTTCCTTCATCTTCTGGTAAACCGCTCGTTCCGCCTCCGGAACCGAGTCGAGATCCAACCTCATAATCCTAAAATCTTCCGCTCGAGCTTGGTCGGCCGACACGGTTTTCTTGTGAGTGTATTTTTCGGCCGCGAACTGTTTGAACTCACGGAATTCGTTTATCAAGTCGCCCATTTTCTCCGGTTGGGAAGTTGGCGGTTGCGATTGGAGTTGTTCAAACGAGTTGCGTTGCATCATTTGTTGTAGCGCTTGGTATTGTTGGAGTTGTTGAACTTGAGACACTTGTGAGAATGCGTTGGGTGTTTGTTGGAAACCCGAAAAAGGAAATTGCGGAGCCCCCCACGATTGATCCATACTCGGAGTGTAAGCGGGGGTCGAAAAAAAGTTAGGTTGGTTCGGGTTGGGGTTGTTTGGGTTAGGGTCGTTCGGGTTGGGGTTGTTCGGGTTGGGGTTGTTCGGGTTGAAAGGATACATGATTTAGAGAATAAGGTAAAAAAAATATAGAGTGTTTTTATAAAAAAGGAAGAGAATTGGAGAAGAATGGGAGTAGAATGGGGTTGAATTGTATAAAAATGGTTGAGATATAGGGTATTTAAATTGAAAAATGATTTTTTTTTTTTTAAATAATGCCGTTTGTAAACGGCTATTTTCTGAAGGTGGGGCCTCGTCCAAGTCGGCTGAGGTGAACCGATTGAGCCGGGCCGGGGCTAAGGGGGGCGGTGTGGGGGCTCGGCGCCGGGCCGGGGCTAGCCGACCCCCATACCCTTTAGTCTTAGTGGCAAGGGTGGGAATTGATTTTAACCAAACCGAACCAAGAAAAAACCGGCTTAAAACTGAAATTTGTTTGGAATTGAAAGGGTAAATTACACTTTTCGTCCTTTATGTTTGTATCGAATTGCAATAGATAACCTTTAACTTCAATAATTACAGTCACAGTCCTTTATTTGACAAACTCAATACAACTTTCGTCCTTTAGCTTTAACCTGGTTAAAATTTTCAGTTAACTTTAATTACATAAGGGTAATTCAGTCTTTTTACCAATTACCAAATCATTTAAAAAATATTTTAATAAACAACACAAAAGTAATACCTTAAAATTCATTTTCCCTCTAATCTCTAAAGGGTATAAAAGTTCCTCTCTCTCTCTCTCTCTCTCAACAACTAGATCTAGATCTGGGCAATCACCACCAAACCTCATCACCACCATGAACCCTAGAACAACCAACAATCCCAAAATTCGATTTCTTTAATCACCACCTAACTCACTGCCTCTCTCTCTCTCTCTCTCCAGTCGGAAGATCTCGATTGGTTGATCTTCGTACGTCCGATGAAGATCTGGAAAACATTATCGATGAATATGAACGGCTGAATTAGTCCGCCGACGTCAGCAAAACGTCACGGTGAATTGTTTCCGACGAAGCCTGAATCGGTTGTTTTTGTTTCCGACGAAACCTGAATCGGTGAATTGTTTGTTAGGTATAGACGATGACGTTTTGGTGCCGGAGAAGAAAGATGTGGAGCATAAAGGTGTGATGGGTAAGAATCCGAAAGGTGGTGGTGGGGCTCGATTGATTCGGTGGTTTTAATGTTTTTGGGTCCTTCCGACAATGAAATTTGGAACCCAGATTTCGTCGGTGATACGAGTGGAAGCTACCGGGTAACCAAGTTATGACTTTGGTCAAATACCACCGATTCAACTCTACACGTTTGGTGGGCTATATTGTTATATTCCTTTCTTTCCACCCTCTATTATAACAAACTAGTGGTAGTTCCCGCGCTTCGCGGCGGACTTTTGATCGTATTGGCTCGATTCATCACAGTACTGGTACGATGCTCGTACTCGATATGACAATTGACATGTGTTTTACGTCAATCGAAACCATAAAAACAAATACCTGTACCAAACGAAACCAACACTTGATACAACTTACGATGAAAAAAAAAAGTCTCTATATTATTTGTAAAACTATACAATTGGTATTCTAAATTTAGCAAAAGAAATTTGTTATATAATTTAATTTGATAAAAGGGTAATCATATACTTAACTCTTCATATAGTCATCGATTATATTAAAAACACAATTAAGTAATTTTAAAATAAAATGCACTGTTAAAAAAACATAAGCATTATATATGATTTAAATAATTTAATATGTTTATCAGTAAATTTTAAAACCTTGAATTTTACATGGATTTATTGTGTCCATGAATTTTAAAATATATATTTTTATATGAGTAATGTTATTTATTATGTTAAAATATTGTAACTAAAAAGCTTTAAACATTAGAAATTGTAGGCTTCATTTTCTCCTCTTGAATTTCTATATACGGAGTTGGCCATCAACTATTGCTTTATTTACACTTTTACTTTCAGCCGCTCACCTAGCTAATTTATGTGCGTTTACACTAAACAAATCTACACTAATGATTTCTTTGATTTATCATGCATTGATCCTTTTTTTCTCTATAGATCGATGCATGTATTGGATTTTTATTCTCTCATCTTTTAACATTTTTAGTGATTTCCGGCAAGTGTTCCTGCCGCCCACGACAGCGGCAACCGTTCGATATGATGTCATTAATGGTGTGTTTCGGCTCAGATCTATATGTACTTGATGAAATCACTACTAACGTTAACGATTCCGGCTAACACCACCAACATTTCTGCTCCCCCCGCCAAGAAACCCCAAAGCAAACGTTGTTCCCTTTTCCGGCCATTAAGCCCACCGCCGTTTGTCGTCTTGACAGAACACGCCAGATCCCTTCCCCCTCTCGTCAGCTCTCTCTCTCTCTCCCGGTGTTTTCTCTGTTGTTACGATGTATCGATGTGTGTGTATGTTGTTAATTAAGTGTCCCAAAATCAAAAAGTAAGAAACGCGGCTGAAATAAAAAAGTAAGAAACTACCGTGGTCAAAACTAAAAATCACAAAACTACACTAGCGCAAAAGAGTGTTGTGGATTGATATATATAATAATTTCACACATGTTTTAATTCTGTTAATTACATCTAAAATGTGGTCGGAGTGGTGACTCCGGCAGCAGTGTTTAGGGCTTTTTGGAGAACTAGAGTGAGAGTCGTGGTGGTTTATATCTGTGTGTTTTGTTTACAAATATAAGTATAAATTACATTTTTCGTCCTTTATACAAATAAAATTACTAACTTACCCTCATGTGCAAGTCACATGACTGGATTTAACTAAAATTTTTAACTAGGTTAGAGTCAAAGGACCAAAGATGTAATGAGTTTGTTAAATAAAGGACTGTGACTGTAATTATTAAAGTTAAAGGTTATCCATTGCAATTCGATACAAACATAAAGGACGAAAAGTGTAATTTACCCGAATTGAAACGATCATTTTTTTACTTGGAAACCGGTTTGGGCAGCAGGTTTTGACTTTTCTTGTCGCGAAGCGGTTTGGGAAAAAAGTTGATTTGTGCGCTCTAAGAATATCCGTAGTGGGGCATTATTTAAAAAAAAAAACGCCCCCCATTACATAGGGCGTTTTTGGGCATTATTTTTGAAAAAAAAATTGGATTGGCGTTTTTAAAACAACGCTCAAATTGGAAGAGAACATGTTGACTGGTGTCACACCCCGTTTTTCCACGTGTCACCGATGGGCCCGGTGGGGGAGTATCGTGACGTGGTTGGCAACATCATGGTCAAACAACACAATATATAAATGCACAGCGGAAGCAAAAGATAAATATATTACATTCCGAATATAAGTAATGTCAAAGTATTACAACGGAAGGTAAAGGATCCACAGGCGGATCAATAAAAGAAAACTGTTCAACAGACTTTAGGCATCTAGAACTTGCAAGATTCCCTAGTGACGCCCTGAGCTCCCAGCCAATTACGCATAGTACCTGTCACTTAACCTTTTGGAAAATACGTCAGTTTACACTGGTAAATACAATTAACTGGCTCATTTTGGAAAAAGAGTTTGAAAAGTGGTTCGAGTGCAAACGGCACAAAATATCTTGACACGTTGATTAAAATGCACAGAGGCAAAATTAATCTTTTATACTTGGGACAATTTTATTAATAAAAATCTTGTATCCGATTTACATGGTTGTCCAACATTTAGGGCCGGTGATTATACAATACAAGCCGGACAAGATTAATCGACACACCACAAATATAATCTCACAAGAAGATACCCTTACGAGTGAGTATACGTTATACATATGCAACAGGAGGTGTTTTGCCTACACCTTGTGCTTACGTCGTGGCCATTCACTTTTTAAAATGAGCCAAGGATATCCAGGACACGGTCATTAACCCCCAATGTTATTTGTTATCAATCAATACAGATTAAAACGGGATTATGCAATTTAATCATCTCCGATTAAAAGGTTTCTACACCCGACCAAGCGGTATTTTTATAATACCGTATCCCAAGCCCGTATAAGGGAAAATAAGTTAAAAGTATTTACCTGAGCTAGCAATGCAATTTATACTCAGCCGTATATCTTAATCAGCAAGCACAAGTACTTCTACTGGGGCTCTTAATCTGGAACGAAGGTTTTATTAACCTATTAAATTCCTAACGGGTCTTATTTAAGTCGTAACTTAGACCGGTTAGTTTTAAGGAAAGGTTTACGGTTCAAAACGCATGTTAAAGCGAAGACCGGGATAGGATGTGATTTAGACCCGACAAGTTTGGAGACTTGTATAATATGGGTAAACTAAACACATTCTGGATTTTGAGATAAAAACGATAACGTTTGACCCGTTTCGGCTAATTTATGCAAACTTGTTACATAAACCGAACCGTACGCGTAATAAGCGTGACGGTTATTCATATGAGCCATATACAGGTTTCCTAAGTTAATTATGCCTCAAATATGTTGTGACATCAGTAAGATGTCTTTCCTTATGCCCGAACGTATTTAAACACAAACTAGGCCCCGTAGGGGTAGTTTGGTCATTTAAAAGGTTATAAAAGAGTTTAAGTATTTATCTGAGTTACAGGTCTGATAAAATCAGAAAAAATACTTATTTTGGTAAGTTATAACAGTGGGTTAAAGTATATATGTGAATTTACCAAGTATAACCAAACTATGCACCGTAGGGGCATTTTGGTAATTTCACATAAGCCGAATGGTTCAAAACCGAAGTATGAGTTTATCAACCTTTGTTTACTGTTAAAATATTATAATTTGCCTCTTATATCAGTAGGTATCAACCCGGGTATGTCCAATATGATTTTAAAACATACTATGCGCTAAAAACGCTAAATAAGGCGATTAAAGGCCATTTCCGGGTTCGATACTTAAATCTGATATTTTTATATTTTCAGAAGGCTTAAAATAATTTATTTATCATAACTAATCAGTAGCAAAAGGTTTGGAGTCGTTTAGATATGTAAAACTCATTTTATGGCCCGTAAGGGCAAAACCGACAATTACCGAATTAAGCCTACGACTATGAGTTATGCTCAGCCTAAAATTAATTAAAAATCTTTAAAAATCCCAAAATAATATATTACATCAGTGGGTAAAAGATTTGATACCAAAAAGTATGTTTAACTAGGCTATACGCTAATTACGCCATTTTATTAACATAAAGCATTCATTTAGCGATAATGAGCATAACTCTTAATCTACAATTCAAACTGATGTCAAACTTTGCATACAAGTTTATATATCAGTAATTTAAGTTTATACTCTTTTACATTTTCATAAATCACGTTTTAAGGTAATAAGGGCATAACGGTCAACATATGAGCAATTAACGGAAACATGCATATTAATTGGATAACTAATGAACCAAGGTGTGTAATCACAGAGGGTTGTTCTAACATGTAACCTAATCCAATTTAAGCTCTGAGGCATTTCTAAAACATGCCTAAACGGGTCAGAACTGAAAGTCAAAGTGAAAGTCAAACTATGCGACTTTCGGTTCCGAACCGGGTCTAAACAGGAAATAGTCGGGTTGAACATGTTTGGACATGTTCTTACACTTATTACTAAGTTATAACAATGATCAAACAGGTTATATATGTTCTAGATAGCTAATTATGCACAAATGACATTTTAAGCATCCTGTTGACTTTTTACTTAAAAGTTTGACCCGACTTTTGACCTGGTTAGAGTGGTGATCAGTGGAAACCCTTTTGAGGTTTTATTACCCACATAAATACCAACTCACAACTACTTTTAATTCGAGATATTACTGAGCCATTATAGACTAATCTCGAAGTCAAACCGTAATTACGACGGTTTGACTTTTAGCCTAAATACTAAGCTAAACTCAAATAAAGAAGGACTAGTAGACTTACAAGAGTCCTATGCACGACTTAAGATCAGTTGGACCTGCTTGAGAGCTCCAGGAATGATCAAATTATGCAGATGAAGTGTGTAGAATGATTGTTGCACTACATGGCCCTTTTATAGTAAAATTCTCACCACAAATCCTTGACAACAAGGTCTAGCACCCACCACAACTGATCAACACTTGTTGTCTAGTGCTTAGGGATGTCTAGGGGTCGCCCACATGTGAGAAAACCGGCTAGATGGGTCAAATTCGCGCATAACAGGCTGCTGCCTGTCTTTTCTGGTTCTGGGCGTCCCACGCGGCCCGCCTCATAATCTGCATATCCTCACGCGGGCCGCTTGGCCCTTAAATTCAGATTTTAATTTTTTATTTGTTTTGCAACTTGACCTTTGGCTTCACGAAGGGGCAACTAAGGTTATTTCTTGCATTTTGACCCGCTTATAATTACCCACAAGGGCTTTAGGACTTATACCCTCTTTGTCAAGTCCCTGAACACTTTCGGTTAACCCGAAAAGTCTTAACTTTCAATGTTTGCACTTTAACCCCTCGCACACGAATTTGATCATAACTCTCTCATACGACAACGAAACTTTATGAAATTTATATCGTGCATCCTAGTGAGCATAATTAACATTTACAAAGCTTCGGGTTTGTCAAAAGGTCACTCAGAGGTATAAATTAAACATGTTGACACATTTAGCCCCTGTAGTTTGTAATCTCTCACTTTTTGCTTCGTATGATTCATGATTTATTCGTTTGATGTTATAAACATCATGTAGGGTTATTATGAAGTATATTTATTCACGGTTGACATTTAGAACCCGTATTTACACATACTTTCCATGATTGTCAACTTTAGTCCTTTTATAACACTCTTTCACACGTTCAACATTATGACACGTGTCAACACATTATAGGACATGAATTTTCGAGGTGTTACAACTGGCCAATGGGAGTGGTCCACTAGTAGTTTTTTTTTTAACCTCCTCTCTATAAAAAAATAATTGTTTAATAATTGGAAGGGGCGTTATTGGGCATTATTCCCACTACGCCACTTTTACAATAACGCCCAATAATGCCCCATGCTGACTGGACTGCCACGTGTTGCAAAACGCCCCATGGTGGGGGCATTATTGAGCCAAACCACTACACATGGTCTAATTGAAACTGAATTAGAGCATTCACATCCATTCCATCAAAGTCTGTGTGTGGAGTTTTTATAATATAAAGAGTATAAAAAGTGGTTGTGAGTGGAGGAGAGAGAAAATATTACTGTTCATCTGTATATTTGGGGGAACACTGTTTACCCCCTATAATTTTTTAATATATTTTGAAAGTGGTTGTGAGTAGATGATAGAGAAAAGGTAATGATAAAGTTATAAAAGAATATTATTTAATTGAAAAGGAGAGAGAAAATGTAGTATTTTTTAGTGTAATTTAGGGTGAAAATATTGTGGAATGGATGTGAATGCTCTTACATGTTTGGAAGCTAATTAGAGCATCTTCAATAGTGGTAAAAATCCAAAATTCTAATTCGTTACATCATTCCAAATCTTAACCATTACAAACCTATAGCAATAAACCATTCCAAACCTTCACATCACACCCCAATTTAACAAAAAAAAATTATATTTATTGGATATGAGTGCGTGGTCCTCACTAAACCAAATCGGATGCCAATAGTCAAACGGCATGCATCCGCTCCGCTGGTGAGGTTTGAAATCCAAACTTGATGAGGTGCCAACCGTTGGAGATGCTCTTAGTAGTAAGGGTGGGAGAGATACTCCTTTCACTACCCTGCGCTCCCCTAAGATTCAAATAATAATGGGTGTTCACTTTAAATGTATCATCAACCCTAAGCTACCATGATTTGTAGTGTCACTCCTTTCAAATATCCTAAACCATGTTATCTCTCTCTCCTATTCCGCATAAACCCATGTTTTCATTCTCTCCTCTTCCCCACGTCGGGTATTACTCATTGCATGACATACCCGCAACCACTACCCTAAGGAAAAACAGTTTATGTGATAGTATTTGGATTTGCTTTGGTGTTACAAACAATTACTAATGATCTATTAATTTTTCTATTGAACGTTGGCTCTTGTTAAAGTATGAAACCCCTTTAAAAGGGAGCCTCATACACAAAGTAAAGCTTCACTTATTATGAAGAAAAACACTAACTAAATGTTTTGGGTCAATGTTTTCATGACCGGACCAGACATTGAACTGGTCTCTTTACCAATGTTATTCATGTTAACGCAATGTAGGAGGTAGCCTATTACCAAAATGGGTTTCTTATAAAAACTCAACTAAAAGTTTCTTATCTCCACCCCTAATATATACTCCATGGTATTGCAATCCAATGTATGCAGAAACAAATTTTGTTGACAAAAGAGTCAGACGCCTACTCGGTTAGAGTCGTTTTATTTGAAGTTTTGTATTCAATACCTTGCATTGACTATAGCGATCATCGTCAAGTCCTACCAACATTGGCAAAGAACTAATACAAAACACAAAAATTACATATGATCATCAATGACAATCTAAAGCAACATGTATCGCACCAATTGCCTACCATTGTTTGCACAGAGATCAAGCAAAACACCCCTCAATGGATTTAATTGTGAACAAGCCCTTGAGAGTGCACTTGAATAATACTAGGTAACCTATTATAGGAACACTTGTTTGGCATCCTAGTACAAAAGAGCATGGTTGCTTCAATGAAATGAGATACACAAAGAGACGTATCGGTGCAAGAAAAAACATTTGCTCACCGTGGCGGATCCAAAAACTTTTTTCAGTAGGTTCGTTTTGATGGATTCTCATTATTTTTTTTCAAATAATACAAGGTTCTAACTATTTTTTTTTCCATTTTTTCCAAACCAAGTGGGTTCATGTTAACCCACAATTAGGGCTCCAAATGTTCGGCGAACAAACGAACATGAACAAGAATCCACTTGGTTCGTTTTTTTTTTTTTTTTCCATTTGTGTTCGTTCGTTTATTAAACAAACGAACAAGAACAAGAAATTTCGTTCGTTTAGTTAAATGAACAAACATGAACAGAGGTCGTGTTCGTTTGTTTATGTTCGTGAACGTGTTCGTTTGTGTTCGACAATTCATTAGTGCTTTTAGTTTTTATATTTATTTAAATACTTCAAAATTCCGACAAATTAAATATCTAATAAGTGTCAATGTATTATATATTTTGTTTATGAACGATTGCTTGTGCTCGTTTGTTTTCATTTGTGTTCATGAACATTAGTTTGTGCTCATTTGTGTTCGTCAACGTTCGTTGCCTAAAATTAACAAACAAACACAAACGAACACGAACAAGTTCATTTCCTTAACAAACGAACACGAACAAAAAATCTCGTTCGATAAGTGTTCGTGAATGGTTCGCGAACACATATATTTCTTAACAAACGAACACGAACAAGGTCTTGTTCGTGTTCGTTCGGTTTGTTTGCAGCCCTACCCACAATAAAGGGCTGGATCCGCCATTGTTTGCTCAACCGAACAGATGACGCACGATCTACTGTCTTTCATCATACTCCCACTTGAATGCGCGTTAGTGATCAATTTGGTAGATAGGAAGCGATTAATTATAAGTTATAACCAATGTTTTAAAAACCGGTAAATACCGGCCGGTTATACCGGTATTACCGTTTTCAGATGTAAATCCGGTACGAAACAACCCGGTAAATAAGTGAAACGTTATAAGGTTTTTACCAGCGGTAAAATCCGGTATACCGGTTTGAAACGTAATACCGGTACCGGCCTAAGGTTATTTTAGTTTGGGTTGTTACTTATTTTTATTATATATGTTACTTATCTTACGTAATTTTTATATATTATGATTATTCATAACTAAAAATTCTTATTTAATATTATATGAAACAAAAATAGTTATCCTCTAGTTGATGACGATGGCGATAATAGTGAATTTCATCTTTTATGCGATCGTGAACTTGATGTATTCAAGACTCAAATGGCTTAAACATATCGTACACTTTCATTTAAAATAGCTTGTTGGAAAATTGAATGATGTTCGATTATCTTTTGAATAATTTTTTTTTATGGATTTACTTTTGGATCATCTTTTAATATGTAATTATGTTTTTTTGGATTAACTTTTGAGTTCATGTTGTAATTTATGAAATTTTAGAGTTAGGTAGTCAATCCGGTTGAACCGCTCGGTACAACCTGGTTCAACCGGTTGAACCATTTTTTAGCCAATTCCGGTTTGATTTAAAAACCGGTTTTTAAAACATTGGTTATAACACTTACTCTTGAAATTTTTTATGAACTTTCTCCTTTCCTCACTGTACTTAAAGTTTTAAGAGCGGTTTTATGTAAATATGATCGAGAACCGGATCATAAGATTCTTTATGATATGCATGTCAGCGACCTGTTTGCAAATAACTAGTTCCACGAGGTTTCTTTATCAAAAGAGTGTTAGTGAAAAATTTATCTGTCAAAATGATTTTAGTTGAAAACTATAGGGTTATATATATTTGCAATTTTCTAACTAACATGGGCGGCTCGACTATTTTGAGAGCCCAAAAAACCAGAACCAAATTTGGTTATTCGATAAGGTCAGTAACCATAACCGAATAAGTTATTTGTTACACATTTGGTTGTTCATTTGTCTGTTCAAATAAGCAAATCAGATTTAAGAATGACCCTTTACAAAGCATAAAACATGAAAGCATAGTGTCCAAGTTTAAGAAAATAAGCATAAAATAAGTGGATAAGAGTCAGAAATTGTTCAAATTATGGAAAGAAATGAGTAATACCATTATCCTGTCCTGGTGCCCTCATTGAATCATTTAATCAGGATAGAAAGTTGTTCCAACTGAAGCCCTTGAAAACTTGACTGTTCGAATCGTACTGTGAAATTTGTCATCCGAAAATGGGGGTGGTGAGAAAAAACGATTAACCGAACATGTTAGATTTCACACACATTTAACTGAGAAATCTAACATGAGTTAGTGATAAGGACCACACGAGTGCAAAAATCATAAACATTAGGATCAACTCTGTAATTATCGAGCCATTAGGACCAAGTCTGCAATATTTGCAAAGCACAGGGATCAACTATGCATTTAACTCGAATATATATATATATATATATATATAGGGTAAGGTTCATGCGAGAACCACCTTTATTGCGAGAACCGCGAGAACCAATGTGAACACAACCTAAAATAGCTAAAAAAACCTAACCCCCCCCCCCCCCCCAAGCTAAATGCTAAAAACTAAACACCCCAAAAAACCTAAAAAAAACCTAACCCCCCCCCCCCCCAAAAAACCTAAACCCCCCCCCCCCCCAGCTAAAAGGCTAAAAACTAAACCCCCCAAAAAACCAAAAAAAAACTAAAATTTTTTTTTTGATTTTTTTAATATTTTTTATGTTAAAATCGCTACTTTTAAAAGCAAAAAAATTTTTTTTTTTTTTGCTACGAAAAGTAGCGATTTTGTTATAAAAAAATATTAAAAAAAAAAATTGTGTGATTTTTAGCTATTTTTAGGCATTTTTGGTTGCGTTCACATTGGTTCTCGCGGTTCTCGCAATAAGAGGTGGTTCCTAACGGATCTTTGTCCTATATATATATATATATATATATATATATAGGGCCATGATCATTTCAGAACCATAAATATTTACAGAACTCCTAATAAACAATCTTTTTATTTATATATTTTTATGTTTAGGATAATTTTATCATTTATTATATGTATTTTTACGATTACATACATGTTAAGAGTAATTTTATCATTTTTTATATGTAATTTTATAATTACACATATGTAAACTAGTTTTTTACATATATGTAATTAGTTATGACACATATATATAATTTTGGCAATTAAACATATGTAAACTACTTTTAACATGTATGTAATCAAAGAAATACATATAATAGATGATAAAAAGATCTTAAATACAAAAACTTATATATAAAATGAGTGTTTATTAGGAGTTCTGAAAGTTCTGTAGTTATTTAGAGTTCTGAAATGAACTCAACCCTATATATATATATATATATAGGGTAGGGCTATATAGAAAACCCTATCTATATAAAAAACCCTAGAAAACCCAACCTCCCGACATTTTTTTTTGAAAAAAATAACACATGTTATATACATGTTTTTAAGAGTTTTGGGCCAAAAAAATCAAAAAAGCGCCGAAGGGATAATTTAAAAAAAAAAATTTCAGCAATTTATGTCTTTTGTGCCTAACACATGTTAGGCACTGAAATTTGTTTATTTTTTTTAAAAAAATCCCTTCGGCTCTTTTTGTTTTTTTTGCCCAAAACACTCTAAAACATGTATATTACATGTGTTATTTTTTTCAAAAAAAAAAATGTCGGGAGGTTGGGTAAAAATGGGAGGAGATTTGGGTTTCCAGAGTTTTCTACCTAAATAGGGTTTTCTGTCTAGCATTGTCCTATATATATATATATATATATATATATATATATATATATATATATATATAAACCCCTTTCTCTCCCACAAAATCTGAAAACCCACATCCTATTTCTTCCTTCTTCTCCACTTACCCACCACATACCCGCCTAGCTTGCGGCGATGTACTTGATCAACCTACCAAAACTCGCTCCTACTCGCCCTTCCGGAATACGCTCCATCTCCCTAAAAAACTTGTTCCAAAGTTTTCCCCTCTCGGAATTCGCCCCCTCTCCCTTAAAAAAATTTGTTCCAAAGTTTAGAAAAAATCATAAGTGATCATGGTGACATGAATATACATTTTTCGGATTTTTCCCTTTTGCTCATCTATATTCATTGAATTTTCTATTTTCATTTACAATTTTCCATCAAATCTATTATCACCATTAGGGTCCTAGTCGTGTTGGTTTGAGTTGGCGAATCGTTGAATTCATACACACAACCCCTATATTTATTCGTGTCAAAGACGTCAACCGTAACCCGGATACAATTAAAATCATGTAACTCGAACACAATCCATTTAACTCATTTATCTAAACGATACAATTTGGTTGATGGGTTTACGGCTTTTAATCAAGTTGTAAGTGTGTTAAACATGTCTATGCGTTCATGGGTTGTAATAAATGGGTTAACAGGTCGTAAACAGTTTGGTGGGTCACCGATACATGTCAACCCGAACACCAATCGTTTACGTGAATAGTAACCCCACGTACAATCCATTTTATTAAACAGGTCAGATATGGCAATTAAAAACCTGATTATTTCCGTGTGCTGTCGTTCGTGTCGTGTTAAAAAAAAGTAACCCTTAAATTCATTATATATCTAGTGATATTAATAGCTGGATTTCTTTCGTTACACTTAAAATTTAACCAAAAAATAATCCAAGTGCTTGTAGAGAGGGAGAGAGATGAGTTGACTTGAGCCTAATACATTGTTCATGTTAAATACATCATGTTACTTGCCAAAACATGTATATCAATAGCTTCTTTCAATCTCTCAGATCGATCCCTCCAATCTCTCGTACCACTAACACATTGTCATCTTTCATGAAAGAGTTTGAGCACCTCAGAATTCGACTTGATATCATAAAACAAGTCACTAACAACTTTGGTAGTGACAACTACCTAGGTCGAGGTGGATTTGGGAAGGTATATAGAGGAGAACTCCTCCACTCTGAGGGTCCGATCATGGTTGCGGTAAAGCGCTTGGATCGTGAGTTCGGGCAAGGAGATGTTGAGTTTTGGAAAGAGATCATGATGCTTTCATGCTACAGGCACGAAAATCTCATCTCACTCATAGGGTTTTGTGATGAAAGCGAGGAGAAGATCCTTGTGTACGAGTACGCAACTAATAAGAGCCTTGACCTTCAATTACGCAACATTAATCTCACCTGGATTGATCGACTTAAGCTATGTATTGGGGCTGCACGCGGCCTTGCATACCTTCATGACCCCAAAGGGACCCAACAAAGAGTCCTACATCGCGATATCAAAAGCGCAAATATTTTGTTGGATGAAAACTGGAACGCCAAGATTGCAGATTTTGGCTTATCTAAATTTGGCCCCGCTAACCAACAATACACTTTTCTTATCTCAAGCCCTGTAGGCACTCCTGGATATTGTGATCCGATGTATGCAGAAACAATGTTGTTGACTAAAGAATCAGATGTCTACTCGTTTGGGGTCGTATTATTTGAAGTTTTGTGCTCAAGGCCTTGCATAGACTATAACTATAGCGATCATCGGAGAGACACAACAACTAAATTCGATTGTCAATGACAATCTAAAGCAGCAGATGATACAAGCTTCATTTGATACATTTGCAGCAGTTGCTTATCAGTGTCTACAAAGAGATCGAGCAAAACGACCATCAATGGATGTGATTGTGAGCAAGCTTGAGACTGCACTTGAATATCAGGTAACCCATATTACTCTTTTATATATTTAGATGGCAAAAAACTATAACAATTACTAAAACCTTGAAAAGTTATATTTGGAAAACAAGAAGTAAACTCATGGGACAAGGTGCTGAGTTAATCTTTTGTTGGTGTTAATCTTTTAGGAAGGAACAAATGTTTTGGCAAGAAATGTGAAGAACTCATCGTCACTTCCGGGGTCATCCTACACCTCAAAAAACCTCCTAGCACAAAAGATCAGCAAGCTTGCTCCATCAAGACGAGATACGCAAAGAGACTTCTCGCTGAGAGAGAAGACGTTTGTTCAACCGAAACAGAAGACACACGATGTACTCTAGTCTTTCGTCATATTCCCGCTTTAAATCGCGCTATTAATCGATTTGGTATATCAAAATCAATTATTTAATAACTCTTAGTCTTGAAACTTTTTATTAAAATTCCCCTTTCCTCATTGTACTTCAACTCAAAGTTACGATATGTTAGTTTAGATCAAAGTTAGACCAAGTTTGCAAGTTGTGAAGTTGATGATAATAATTTTAAAAAAATGCAAGTCGATCAAGAACCACTTTGCGTGAAATATATGTAAAGGCAAAGTAATAACGTATGATTTATTAATCATACTTCATTAACTTAACGTAATTGAAGCATGTCAACGACTTGTTGGCATATTGTTCCATATATGATTGTTTAATGTGTGGTGTCTAGAGTTAGGCACACAGGTTGAGTGGCCAACACTTAAGAAATGAAATGTTAGAAAAACTTTTCTGTTTGTTTATAAGTAAACGTATATCTTTCATATTAATTTAGTTGGTTAGAACCTCGTGTATTATACGGGTTGTACAAATGTAATTTTATATAATAAATAATAAAAAAGATATATTAAAAAAAACTTGTGTATTGCACGTGTTGAAAAAAATATAAATAATATCATATGTTAACACAAATAGTCATCAAGATTTATCTTTTAAAAATAAATATTGATGTACTATTTACTTGTTATAACATTTACATTGTTGTTTTATTTTGCAAAAAATATAATTTTATATAGAAAATAATAAAAAAAATATATATCTTTAAAAAAACTTTTATATTGCACGTGTTAAATAAAATATAATGTCAAAATTTATGTTAACACATACACTCGTCAAGATTTATGTTTTAAAAATGAACTTTGATTTACTATTTATTTATTATAACATTTTACTTTTTTTATTTATTATTAAGTTAAAAATACATGTATTACATGGGGCTCAATCTCGTTTTCATGATACATTCA
This sequence comes from Helianthus tuberosus, assembly GCA_030545235.1. Lineage (NCBI taxonomy): Eukaryota > Viridiplantae > Streptophyta > Magnoliopsida > Asterales > Asteraceae > Helianthus > Helianthus tuberosus. The sequence goes on from CM060423.1 coordinate 177,674,683, forward strand.
AATTATGAGATACAATTATTTTAGTTAGTTTTTTGCACCTTCATTCTTATTTGTTTAGTTCATTTACAAAACACTCGTCTTAAATTGTTTTCAAGAGAGTTTACGGTACAAAAAGATGGAGATCGATCCCCACGTTTTAATATATTTCCGAGTAAATTACAAAAATCGTTCTTTATCTTGACACTAGATTGTAAAGGGTGTCATTTGTCTTCAAAAAGTACAAAAAACGTACTCAATGTTTACAAACCTTGAACGTTATGTCCTTTAGCCCTAACTCAGTTAGTTGTATGGTTAAATCTGACCAAATGGGCCCTACATTAGGGTATTTTGGTCCTTTTACCCTAAATAATAAAATTAATAACTATAAAAATAATAGATAATACAAATTTGTTTAAATAAATATATATGTATACACATATAAACCCTTCTCTAACTACCACCACCTTGTAACGCTCTGTATTTTCTGTATTTTCCATATTTAGAAAGTTGTATTCACATTTTTATTTTTAGAAACTTGTATTCTTACTTTACTTCATTTCAATCCTTGTAATCTCGAGACTTTGATCATAATGGAAATCGTATTTTTATATCAACCTTGTTTAATCATACATGCATAATATGTAATCAATCGCGAAATACACGTTTAAATTTAAAACCGAGACATACATCGAGATTATATTTTCTCGGAATCACATTCATACATGTATTATACTTATAATATACCTGCATACACCTTTATAGCATAAAATAACCAACAATATAAGTGCAATGACTAAAAATGAAAATTTTCGTCTCCCCAACCACTTTCTTTAATGTCCTAACCTCCAACCAACTCATTTAATACCCCAAACACACCTTCTAACATCCAACCAACTCATTTAATACCCCTCCTAACTCCCAACCACCTTCATTTAAACCCCAACCATCTTCATTTAAACCCTAACCAATTAACCATCTTATAAATACCAACTTTAACACCTTCCAAACACTTGCACCACCTCCAAATTACTTCCAAACTCTCTCAAATCTCCAAGATTTTTAACTTTGGGCAAAAAGTTCAAGAACCAAAATTGGTAACTTCGGTGTTCCAACAACTCAAGACTCATCAAACTCACTAAGTGGAAATTTCTTCGCAAACCGTGAATATACTTGACCCCTTTTTACGCTTTAATGCACTTTTGGGTGTAACATGTTTCAACTATCAAATTCACAATACACACAATCAAACATATTCAATATATCAATCCGCCAAACATGCTATTTGTTATGCTTAGGTTGTTTATGCTAGAATATCTTCATGCTCTCTATTTTTCATTAACTTAGCTAGCCCATCTTAACAATTATAGCGCTATAGGAGTAGCACACCACCCGACGTGGTATTGTGTAAGTCCCTTTGACGTATGGATCTTAACAGAATTGTCAATCTAATCAAGAGTGCGGAATCCTCTTGATCAGAATATCACAGAATGAGTAGAAACAGAAATTAATTTCAAACCGGATCTTTATTGATTATCTATCAAAGTGATTACAATCAATCAAGATCCCTAACACACACTAATTTCGTCCAAGCCCTAGTCTCTCACGAAATTCCACTCTCATAAACTCTGTTTTGGCTGATTCTAAACCCTAAAGCATAACCCTGTTTATATAACACAAGGTTTGCTACTTGGGCTAAGGTTTCCTACATGGGCAAAGCCCAATTCGTCCCCCTAGACCCAATGTGGGTTTTGTTTAGCCCAAACTCTATTATCTCACTAATACAAATCTAAACCCGCTAACCGTTTATCGTTTTACTAATTACAAGATATCCAAAGACCAAATCTAAGCTGTTGTCACAAATATGCACCAACAAACTCCCCCTTAACAATAGCTTCATTAAATAACTTTGTCTTCAGTCATCTTGCATTCTTCATGTAATCTTGCACTGTCTTTGGTCTTTGGATAGCTTCAGCTTCAATAGCTTCTGTTAGCAACAGTGTCACACCCCCAAATTACCACCTAGGGCATGTCCTAATGGAGGTGCAACGATCCAACAAAGAGCCACCAATCATATCAAACACAAGTAATAATGTATTGAAATACTCAATTGAAAGAAATGTATTGTTTGTAGATTAAACCAAAACCAAAGTATTGAGCGGAAGCATAAATGTATAAGTGTGTAAATGTATCAAAACCAAATCAATGTAATTGTTTATCATGACCACAACCACTCCAACAGCATCAGACGGCAAGTTCCCAAGTTCCTTCAATGATTACCTACAAGCATGTAAACAAGTGTGTCAGACTACGCTGGTGAGTTCAAGGTTTGTGTTCGTTTACCAAGTTGTGTTACCAATCATGTGAGTAAAACAGTTTACAAGACGATATGTTGTTTGTTGTTATGATGTTTGATGTTTCGATGTTGTTATTACTCGATTACCGTATGTGGCTACTAGATGTGAATGCCCAACCCCAATGCCTCCATTTAGGCATTGGTCATGATGTCAAGGTATCAAACAACCTTGAATAGATGTAAGGGGTCTTATATGTACACGATGTGAATGCCCAACCCCAATGCCTCTAACTAGGCATTGGTCATGAAGTCCAGGTAATTAGTTCACGCCCGTCCTTTCGGCCCGGTGTGAGGGTGCCAAACCTAATAGCGCTATCAACTAAATACCCCGTTGCTTCTTCAGCAACACGGTAGATGTATGGGGTCTTACATGATTTATACTGTGTTCAATAACCAACATCCCAAATAAACAGTTTACCCAGTATTCCCTTTAGAAACGTTTACCAGATGTCCCAAACCACCGGGACGCATGCTTAGAAAAGTGCAGTGAACTCACCTTAGGGTTGCTCGGTAAGACTTGTTATTTGTTATTCAGTTAAACAATCACGACCTAAAAGGGTTACCAGTAACGATCAGATCCTAAGTCTTTAACACCACATACCACACATAAGATCCAAGTAACATATATTACACAGTTTGGGTTCGTCACAGGGTCAGTGTACAACACGTATCATGCATATCACGTAATACCCATTAACATATGTATCGGCTACTCACACAAATCGAATCATGTTTCTCATTCCCAGGTAACATTATTAACATGTAACAGATAGAGTTTGGAAAAGTGATCCGACAACTTGCAGTTTGTTAATAAATTCTAACAGCCCCCATGTGGTTACTGTTCAATGTTAATGGAATACTAAATTGAATTGTAGGCCATATATTGCTAAGTCAAGTTCAGTCATGCGGTCCAATCAAAATCAAGTATGATCAGTCCATTAGAGGGTGTCGGCCCTAGTGTTAAATAAAGGTGTATGTTCTCTAAAATAGTGATCCACTCACAAGAAATAAATCCGATTTATACCCAGCGCCCCAAGTTGATTTAATCATAATTACATGTGATAAAGTTGGTGAGGTCCAATTAAAATTATTGACTCATTTTTTCATTAAATCTTTCTCTGCGAAAGACCCAACAATCGTTGACCAAAGAGTGGACACTTGGGCCGAGAGATGCACAATTGTTTTGGAGGTTTATGGATTTGGATTAAAGAAAAGAATCATCACAATTCACACGTGGGCCGCCATATACATCACACAGACATCCAACATCATGATGGTTTTTGGTGGACTTTTGGCTTGAGCACATGGACACGAGAATTGAGAGTCAACAATTTATGCACTTCTTTTTAATAATCCATCCTTCTGCATTCTAGTCAAATTGCATTGTACTTCAACAATTTGTCAAACCTTCCTATCATGCGACCCTATGTTAATTACCAGTTGATATCATACGTAATCCTAGATCAATCACATCAGATTCTAATCATAAAAAAATTCATCTTAACAACAAAGTTACACATGACATCAGTTTGTTATCACGATTTTCTATTACCAACAAGGTTTACCTAACACACTCCTAGATCATGCGAAATCTGTGATCATTCATACGATTCAGTAACAAGTTTACACATAAACAAGAATAGTCAATCCAGAATTAAACAAGGCGAATCTACCAACCTCGAGATGACGGTGTCGTAGGCTGGAATGGTGCCAGACGATGCTTAGGGGAACTCGATCGAAGGAAGGGCCGTCTCAACGGATTGGATTTCTGCCGATACTCGTTTGGTAGGAGTCTAGGGTTTCCCAACAACTTTGAAAGGAATCGTGTTCCTCCCAACATACATTCACGCATATGAAGCAAAAGGAGAGGATGGGCTGGACTCGGTTAGGCTCATGAGAACTGGACTGGGCCGAGTACTAGTGTGGCTTGTATGTATCAACATATAATCTAGACACCTACTGTTTAATATGCATGAACACACAACCATCCAATCGTAGCAATCCAATGTAGTTAATAATTAACTTACAAGTTCAACAAGCTTACACAATCCTTGACATAGCGGCGATGTAGCGATACGGGTTAAGTGTCACGAGATTAAAGGTTGTTAACCTTGAAAGTACGAGTTGTCACAAACAGACTCCCCCTAAGCTGATGCATCCAATCACCAAATCTTCAAAACATTAGCACTTGAGTAAACTCCAGTTTAGCATTTGCATAGAATCTTCAAACTCTTCAACTTTATCTGCAATGTAGAAAGGAGGTTCTACCATGCATCCAATCAAACTCTCATCTCTTCACAGCAACTCATCACTTTAACTCCTCAGCAACTTCTCAGCAACATACTGCTTCAATCTGTATACTATAAAACAAACATCTCGAGAAACCATAAGAATTTTTCAACAAAGTTAAATAAATTATTATTTTTCAAGAGATAGTTAAACTGTATCACAGATTAAGCATTTTCAACTTATCACGAACACGCAAAACTTTTTAATCACACACCCTATAACCCGCATGATTTAAAATTTTGAACTCACTTCTAACACCATCTCCCCCTATCAGTAACAATTCCTCCAAGAATAACAGTTTTCCGTACGTTAAGAATTTTATACAGAAAAAAACACTATTTTTGGATTTTTTATATTTTCTGAAAGCAAGTAAATACAAAAGCAATAAACACTCTATTTTTGTGAGAATCACTGGTAAGAAGATCATATCAGCAAAATCAAACTGTTTTCACACAATTAGATAATTCTTTATTTAATTTTTCATGAAAAACAGTCCAAGACGATTACCAGTATGTTTGTCCACTTAAACAAAATGCATGAACATTTCAAGTACCATTACCGTATGATACGTTAAGGTAATTTTAATACTGTTATACTAGTGTGTCCCACTTCAGGATATACCCCCGCGATCAAGGTATGCACAAAGATTCATCGTAGTAGGTGAGTATACTGAATTCATCCGTTTTGTTTTTCAACGTTTAGATAATTGGTGAACAGGTCAGTACTTCCGTATAGCAAAGAGACCAAAATATCTAACGAGGGATAAGACAAATACCATTGTTGGTACGATTTATGCATTTTGCACATTTTGAATGACTCTCTATGAGAGCTTCTTCATTTTCAGGGTTTTGGCATTTTTAGCTCTTTTAAGATATCCTGGTTGTGTCTAGGTCAGCATGTATCTGGATGCAGCAGAAGGACAACCCTGATATCCCCAGATGAAATAATAGTATAAAGACCCAAAACTTCAGATTTTGGCAATCTATCAACACAAGATTTAAGGTCATTAAACCATACACCACTGATGTGTTCCCCACTCATACACAGTTCATTTAGGTTTATATCACATTGGTAAGTTGATTATTTCATGCTTTTTGCCTACTGATACATCATATGATGAAGCTGCTATCACACTTAAGCATTTTAATTTCATTTTCAGTGTGACAGTCTAACTTGCTGATGTACTATCATTTCTTCTTTTTCACACAGCGATAACTCATTTTTTATTTTCTATTTTTTTATGTTTTTTATTTTTCAATGTTTTTGTATTTTTGATTTTTAAGAAAAGCAGTAAACTATTTACAAAATTCTTATAAAAAACCAGTTATTCAGGATTCCTCATCCCGTTGAGTTCGACTAAATGTTCAAAGCGAGCCCTGTCAAAAGCTTTAGTATAAAGATCTGCCAGGTTATCTGGTGTGTCGACTTAGCACTTTGAACTTCAATTTAAATCATTTAATATTCACATGTTCACCATCATATATTTCAAACTCTGTCAACAATCTCACATCCCCCGTTATGTGCCTGAAGCAGCCACTATCAACATAAGTTGATAATCCTCCTTAGCAGCTCCTGCACACACCAACTAGGAAATTAGTTAGATTGGGGGACCCAATCCTTAATGGTCTTGGGTCGTCCAAATTCACCAACCACTTGAACATCCATCCAAAATCCATTACTCCTAACTGGAGTCTTGGATCTCAGACCTGTTGATGGAATTTGATTTTGATTTCCATAAGGTCTCTGGTCCTGAGGGTTCCTATGTGTGTTTGGACTATTTGACCTTTGAAAATTTTGATTTTGATACCATGAGTTTTGATTCCAAGAAGCTTGATTGTTATAATTTCTAAAGCCATTGTTATAAAAAGTTCGACCACCATTATTTTGGTATCGATATTGATATTGACCTTGACTTCTAAAATTACTTGTATTTCCATTAAAATTGTTCATTCTAGGTGAACTGCTTCTAGGTCTCTCATATTTGCCTTGTGGAGATTTAGGCTGAAATCTTGGTTGATTTATTTGAAAACGAGGAACTTATGGAGTTCTTTTTTTAGCCTTATCTGCACCAACTGCAACATTCTCTGGTTGCTTAGGCGCTGACTTCTTTGGAGAGTTGGACTCTCTCTCCTTTTTATCACCACTCTTCTCTAGTGACTTCCCTCTCTTCCTCTCACTAACTTGTGCTTCACTCTTTTTGTTAGGAAAACAGCTAGCTACATGTCCCTTTGTGTGACACTTGAAGCACGATCTCCTTTTCAAAGTCTTCTTAGCTAGAGTCTTTGAGGTAGATCCCTTATCAGATGGTGATGATCCCTTGGATGAATCTTGTTTAGTTTGCTTGGATTCAAATATTTCTTTGTTTTTATTTTTAGCAAACTCTACATTCGATTCGTTTTCAATAACAGTGGTTTCGTTTTTCATATCACTACCTTGAACAAAATTAATCTTTTTAACAAAAGCTTGATTTTTACTCTTAGGCGGTGAATTTTTCCTTTTCAAAGGTTCCTTGTTATTGTTCTTCTTAGCATCATCACTCTCAGATCCATCACTTTGACTTGATGCGAAACTACTTGGTGCAGTTGACATAAAGTCTATTAGCTCATCTTCATCAGGCAGGAATGAATAGTCATGACTAAGAGGAGGTGGAACTTCATTAAAGCCCTGGAAGCCCACACTTGTCTTGTCATTACTCTTCTTTAACCCACCCATCATGTGTTTCATTACAAAAGACAAATCTCTGAATTGACTCAATTTCTTTTCAAGTTCAACAATTTTGAGTTGTGCATCTGACAACTCTTTGCATTTTTCAGAAATCTCTTTTGTTTTCTCAGCCATCATGTCATGAGCTAAGTCTATGACTTGAAGTTTTTCGTTTAGTTTGCAGGTTAAAGCTTCAATTTCAGCTTCATAACCTTTTATCTTCTTCAAGTATAAAGATTCGTTTCTTTTAGCAAAAAAGTTTGATTCTTTTATGTTAGACATCTCGCTTACCAGACTTTGGTTTTGTGTTGTCAACCTGTCAACCTCACCCTGTAGTTCACGACATTTTAAGCACACAGAATTAGATTGTACCTCTTCCTCATGAACTTCTATAGTTTGATCAACAACGATCTGTTCAGCTTCACTCTCTTTCTCTACTTCAGCATCCACTTTTGCTTCAGCATTCTCCACTTTAGCTTCAGCATCATTCATAGTAGTTTCAGCCTCATGAACTGGCACTATCTCTGCCATGAATGCCTGAGAGGCATTCTCATGATCTTCCAGATGAACACTCCCATCATATGAACTTTCACGTGCTGTAGAGATCAAAGCTTTATTCCTTTTGACATCTTCATTTCCTTGATACCTCTTTTCTAATGCATCCCACATATCCTTTGAATTAGTGTACTTTTTAAAGGTATGTTTGATGCTATCAGGTAAGGACATCTTTATAGCAGCTAAGGCTCTCTTTTCAGCATCATACATCTTTTTATCAGCCTCTTGCATGTTCACATAGGCTGTTCTACGTGGTCTGCCCTCAAAATCATGTGTTGGGTCTGTGTACCCATCTACAATACATATCCACATGCGTGCGTCCTGATATTTAATGAAGGATTGGAACCTGTCCTTCCATGTAAGATAACTCTCCACCTTCATCATCTTAGGTGCATTCAAATTTGTCATGTTCGACATTTTAACGCAACAGACTGGTAAAACCGTACAAAATATCTCCGAAAACAGTGGTTACCAAGTTACACCGTTAGAATTGTCTCGAAAAGACGAATCCAATGATATACAATATCGAAAACCTAATTCGGGATTTTCCAGAGTTTTTTTTTCCTAAAAATGCAAGGAATTCAACGGTGCAGACGGTTTTGTCAAATGAGTTACGGATCAAATTCTATTTGCAAAACAGTGAATTATTTCTTACGCTTGCCAGAAAATATTCCACCACTTTAAATATGCTGTTAATTTCGCTGGGTTACGTCAATTAATTTCGCTATTCACTTAATTGTCCAAATTCGCTGGTCTAGTTCGCTTAAAGGTCAATTTCGCTACCAAGTTCGCTGATCAATTTCGCTATTACGACGACTGGTAAAGTCACCGAAACCGTGATAATTTCGCTGTGGACAATCACACGGTTACCAAAGTTGCCTTTGGATTTAACTTCGCCGAACACCGAGATATTTATCCCCAAATTCGCTGATCAGTTAATTATGCTGGTCCTGTCTGCGAATTTGTTAAAATCGCCTATAGCCAAATTCGCTGGTCCAGTAACTTTGGAAACTTAATCTTTTTCGAATTTTGATGATTTTCTGGATTCTTCAAACAGTTCCTGCAAAATCGAACAAGCAAATCAGCAAACTTTTGACAAATTTCTGATAAACTTAATGAAGAACACGAATAAAGTCTTCGAATCTTCAAGTTTTTCAGCCAAAAATTTGTCCAGAATCAACCAAATCTTTCCTGAAATCCTGCAAAACAGCAACCAAACAAAACAGAAGATCAAAACAGCCAAAAATTTCGAAAATTTTATCAAACCATCCAACAATTTCGAAGCCCTAATTGTCAGATTTAAAAAAAAAATCGAAAAACTCCCTGTTTCTGCAGCCAACAATTCTGAACCGAGCCTTTAAGAGCCTAACGCTCTGAAACCAATTGTAAGTCCCTTTGACGTATGGATCTTAACAGAATTGTCAATCTAATCAAGAGTGCGGAATCCTCTTGATCAGAATATCACAGAATGAGTAGAAACAGAAATTACTTTCAAACCAGATCTTTATTGATTATCTATCAAAGTGATTACAATCAATCAAGATCCCTAACACACACTAATTTCATCCAATCCCTAGTCTCTCACGAAATTCCACTCTCACAAACTCTGTTTTGGCTGATTAACCGAAACCCTAAAGCATAACCCTGTTTCTATAACACAAGGTTTGCTACTTGGGCTAAGGTTTCCTACATGGGCAAAGCCCAATTCGTCCCCCTATACCCAATGTGGGTTTTGTTTAGCCCAAACTCTATTATCTCACTAATACAAATCTAAACCCGCTAACCGTTTATCGTTTTACTAATTACAAGATATCCAAAGACCAAATCTAAGCTGTTGTCACAAATATGCACCAACATATTGTTAAGTCAACATACTTTACGGTCTCGATTACTTTGGTGTCGAGGGATGCACATTATACTTTACGGTCTCGTTCACTTCGGTGATGAGGGATGCACATTATACTTTACGGTCTCGTTCACTTTGGTGATGAGGGATGCACATTATTCTCATGGACACTCGGGTTTGGCCTATAGTTATGCATGCTAGCTTCAACTTTGTATATATAAATTGCCATGTTGGATTTGAGTAAACCTTTTATATTTATATGCTAGCATTCCAAAACTTGTATACTCGCCAATACTTTTGTATTGAACTATACTTTATAGCATGTGGCAGGATTATGGTGATGATGATGCATAGAACTTAGTAGGATGCCTAGAAACGCATTTTAAATTTTAAATACTTGATGTATTGTAATTCTTTTGTTTCAACTTGTTGTATTCAATTTCACACAATGTAATGTGATTCTTGTAGCAATGTTATTAAATACTTGTCACAAATCAGTGTTATGAAGTCTCGAACAATCTATTTTGTCTCACTCCGATGTTTCCGCCATCGGTAGGGGTGTGACACACCTACCCCCACTAGCCACCACCTGCTGACTGCCACCACCACCACTACTTCACCTATCATCTTTCTGTTCCTAAGTTCCTCTTCTTATTCTCCAAACCATAAACAACACCAAATCTTCATACACAACCCAAAAGCCCCAATTTTACAGATCCTATTATAAACCCTATGTTACAATCTCACACAAATTTCAACAACAATTATATATTATGCATTGGAGAAGATAGAAATTCGATGACCTGAGTTTCGACAGCCGATTTTCTCCTTCAAGTGTGTTATTTGGACGACCAAGGTAAGATTTCGTCAAACATTGGTCTCTTTTTTCTTGTGAGGTTCCAAAAATCTTGATGTATTCCCCCATTTACACGACTTTAGGTTCAGATCTAAGGATCAACTTAGTGTCATGGCGGATTGGGTTGATGTGTTGGTCGCAGTGTTGATTTTAGTTCATGAAAGTGGGTGTTAAGCGGCTGAAATACCCTTGGACCACCAATCAGTGGTGGTTGACGATGGGTATGGTTCCGAAAGAGGGTTTATGTGTATGTCATTAACCAAATTCAAGGTGTATATAGTGTATACACGGTGTTTGACAGTGTATACATTAAATAATTAATTGAAACTAGTAGAATCTTCACTTACAATCTTCATGTAACAATTTAATTGAAACTAATACAGAAGGCCTTCATTAGATTGACAGGTTATAAATCCAAATCAGTCGCAAATCGCCTCTTTGTTCTTTGAATCTTGTAAAAAAATTGGTATGATTTATGGGATTCAGTAGTAGAGATAGTGGTTAAAACGAAAAGAACGGAGGAGAGGGGAACGACCGGCGACTAAGGAGGAGTTGTTGCAAGTCGTCATGGTGGACCGGCGAGGGTGTGAAAAGAGATAAGTGAGAACGAGAGAGAAATTATAAGGTTGATTCAGGGAAATCAAAAGGGGATAGGAAAATACAATAATGCCCTCACGTGGGCCCCACGTGACTAGGTTTAACTGTAAAAATAAACTGAGTTTGGGGTAAAGGACATAACGTGTAAGAGTTTGCAAACATTGAGTATGCTTTTTGTACTTTTTGTAGACAAAGGATACACTTTGCAATCTAGTGTCAACATAAATGACAATATTTGTAATTTACTCTATATTTCATCAATTTTTAGGATTTATACCATAAAATCCAGAATTAAATTCTCTTTGTATGGGGTATAGAAATGTTGTATTTAAAAATGGTGTTCTTTCTACATGTTGATGCAATGTGCGATAAATGATTTGTTTAAACCAATTATAACAGTACGCCTACCTGTAACGCCTTGTATTTTCATGTTTTTTTATATTTTTAGAAAATTTAAGTTCGTTTTCTATTTTTAGAAAATCAGATCGAAAAACGGAAAACGACGCGATTTTTACGCGTTTTTAACGCAATCGACAAACGGACGCGACAAACATCGACTTCCAACATACATTTTACGTATTTTTCAACTTTAAATAAAATATTACGTCTTTTTATGAAGTTCGGTTTGAGAACGGGTTTGTAGGTGCAGACGGGCCCCTTAAAACACGAGAAGTGGGCTTGTGGGCCTAGGGCCCAAGCCCACAAAGGAAAACCCTTGTCTTTAAAACTTTGAAAACCCTATTACCCTTTCATTTTTCTCACCAGCCGCATACTAACATTTTTCCCTCCCATTCCCTTTTTCTTTCTCTGTGTTCACTTCTTGAAGAAACACAAACCCTCCTCCTAATTCACTTCAAACCTTAACATCATCATCTGCACACAACGCACACAGCTCTCTATGTCTCAGCAGGTGCAACACCCGACGGAGCAAGGCAGAAGACGGTGGCAGCTGGCAAAGGTTTCCGGCGGCGCACCGCCGTGAACGGCGGCAACGTGATCTTTCCGTCAATGTTTTCTCAGCCAAACATCCCCACCCCCCTAAATCGAGTCCTCTAAGCAGGAATCTGACATCCGTTTCTTCATTTCGAGCATCGGGAGTGATGTTTCCTAGCACAGGCAGCTCTGATCTTGAAGGATTTTTCTCCGGTAAAGAGGGTCCGAGCTGGTGACGATGTCGGGTCCGAGCTGATGACGTGGGTTCGGGTTTCTCAGTCAGGGTCGAGCTAGATGGGTCAGGTTGTGCCGGGTCTTACAGTCTTAGCTCGGGTCATGTTCAAGTACGGGTTTCGATTCTTTCGGTTCAATCTCGGTCCATTCATGGATGGTCAGACCAACCCGGTTCAGGTTTGAACCAGACTTGTTTTGATTCGGGTTGTATTTTGTTTTAATTCCAATTCAATACTGGTTGTTTGGGTCATGTTCGGTTGGTTCGGGTTCACGACATGGGATAGCTCGGTTCAGTTTCAGTTTGGTGTTCGGGTCAAAACTGGTGAACGTGATCAGACTGGTCAAACGGTCAGCCTCGGTCAACTGTCGGGACAATGGTATAAACACGAGACTCGTAGAAACATTAACGACACAAATATAAATTCTATGGTTTGTATGATATATTATATATAACAAAACCGAACCTTAACTTATTCATACACATACATAGAACTATACTTATTTATATATTTTTACTATTATTGAATTGTGGCGTTTGTTATTGTGTTTTGACAATATATCGACAACTTATGTTGTCGGGATCGTTCAAAAAACAGAGGAAACTCTGTCCGTTTTTCGTTAAAATCTATAAAACAAAAGATGTTGAATTATAAAATGAAACCTATCAAATTCAATAATTTTTTTTAAAAATAAATATAAACGCATAATTATTTTAACAACACTTCTGTAACTTTCGTTTGCTCATGTATGGTGACCTCAACGTTCCATCATCCAATCCTTCAACTCTTCATGGGACACCAAAGGAAAGCTTTGCAAATTGTGAGCATACTCAACCCTTTTTACGTTTTAACGCATTTTTTGGGGTGCAACATGTATACGAAATCCACTTTACACCTTCGCTTATAATAAAACACACAATCCATCGAAGATATTCGTTGTTATGCTTAGGTTGTTATTACTTGTTTGTTTCAACTTGTATTCCTATGATATTGTTATGCTTGGGCTGTTTATGCATGCTAGTTTAAGAATCATAATTTCGTATTATTTGCTACGCTTAAGTTGTTTATGTATGCTCGTTTTGACGTGAATAATAAATGCTATGTGATTTGAGATAAACGTTTATACTTATTATTATATTCAAACTTGTATGCTCGCCAGTGCTTTTGTACTGACCCATGCTTTCAATATATGTTGCAGGATTGTGACAGATGAATCCAGTAGGATTGCCTAGAAACGCATTTAAACTTTATAGCTCGTTGTATTGTAATTTGCTTTCAATCCTGTTGTATTCTGTTTCCAAAATACTTGAAATAATTAATTATCAATGAAAGGAAATTTAATTATTTGAATACTTATTATGCATTATTTATTTTAATCTTGTGGTAATCTAGTTCAAACCATGTAAAATGTAATTATTAAATACTTGACACAAAATAGCGTTATGAAATCTCTTGCAATCTACACACTTCGTCTCATCGCGATGTTTCCGCCATCGGTTGGGGTGTGACAGATTGGTATCAGAGCCATAACTATAGGGAATTAGGTAGAATTGCCATGTTCGACCTAGTCTATAGTCTAAGTACCAAAACTTGACCATTCCTGATTCTTGCCTAATATGTAATTCTTCCTATTTGCTTCTACATCTTCTTTTGTCTAAATATACGATGTGTATTTTCTAAAACATTTCACACAATACATACTTGAAGATACTCATATTCCACAATCGAAACGACTCACTAGAATAGGGGTGATTCCCGCCTTTGGTGACGAATTTCAATCCACCTTACATGTTATTTTGCACGAAATTTCACCATCAAGTCAGGAGTGATATCCGTATCTTGATGGGAATTTCCATTTCATACTCTAGCGGTTCCTTATTGACGAGTCGAGATATTATCTTGTTCAGTTCAATAAACCACGTTTTGGGGACGAAATTGTCAAGCTAGGATTGATATCCACACCTTGGTGACTAGTCCCGCTCTACGATTTTCAATCTCGCCAAAGTTTCGTATTTTCAATCAAATTAGGGACATGTACTAACTGGAAGGGTAAAATTCCATTCATCGCCTGGCGACGAGAGTATTATACCTATTAGGCCAAAGCATGTCTCCCTAATTCGTAAGGGCTTGCGATTCACTTTGGAATAGTCGAAGTTTCTAAACCCGAAGCACTCCAATATTTATCAAGCCTCTCTTTTATATTAATACGATTTAATACTTGTTACCTAATCATCGTTTTACACAATAAATTAATACACGCATACTGATACGTTATACTTGATTCGGGATTACTGGACATTCTTTATGTGATGAACTGGTCATTAGCTTCGTAAGAAGCCACACCTTAACGTATATAGTGCTTGTGAAGCACTATAGGAGTAGCGCACCGCCACATGGATTTGTGGTTATGTTAAGTTAAACTTTTACGGTCTTTATAGCAACGAAATGATGACATGTGCTATAGAGATGATACTAGCGGACACGTTGGTTCGATATATTCGAGCCTCACCTTAACATATATAGTGCTTGTGAAGCACTATAGGGGTAGCGCACTGCCTCATGGACTTGGGGTCATGTTAAGTTAAACTTTTACGGATCTTTTCATAGCAACGAAATGATGACATGTGCTATGATTAGATGACGCTTGCGTTAAACGTTGGGTTGACATTTTGTCATTAACTTCGGATGAAGCCTCACCTTAACATATATAGCGCTTGTGTAGCGCTATAGGAGTAACGCCCGCTGCATGGATTTGCGGTCATGTTAAGACGTTCATACATACTTGCGAACACGATGGTTTGACCAGTGAGATCACATGCCAGTAATGCGTTAATCTAGTTAACTAAATATCTCGTGTGGACTATTCAAGACTTTAATCATACTCATACTTATAGCCTCTCTCATACTTAAATACCAATCATGCTTACATACTTAAATCTTCATACGTTATCACACGAACACATTCATACTCGTAATACGATAATGTACCCTGACCCGTACACTACTAGTGCAAACTATGCGGACCATGCACATACCAAAATAATCGCGGATGCATACGGGATTATATTGGGGGATGCATGAAAACCATAGTAAGTTCTAATGTGTATTATAACACGGAACGTAACATGACACCGAGTCACGAAACGGACGTAACATGATATGAACATGGTGGATACGCTGCTGGTACTTCCTATATATAAGTGTTCCTGCCATATTACCAAACTTTCGTAAAAATGTGCCATGAGAAATTCGGTGTTTCCTTAGACCTTATCGAATACAAACTTTGATCACTCACAACCTATTTCTTGATTATACCCAAACACACTTCGAAAATGCCATCTTTCCCCAATTTCTTCCTCTTAAATAAATTTCGGGACGAAATTTCCTAAAGTAGGGGAGACTATAACGCCTTGTATTTTCGTGTTTTTTTTATGTTTTTAGAAAATTTAAGTTCGTTTTCTATTTTTAGAAAATCAGATCGAAAAATGGAAATCGACGCGATTTTTACGCGTTTTTAACGCAATCGACAAACGGACGCGACTAACATCGACTTCCAACATACATTTTACGTATTTTTCAACTTTAAATAAAATATTACGTCTTTTTATGAAGTTCGGTTTGAGAACGGGTTTGTAGGTGCGGACGGGCCCCTTAAAACACGAGAAGTGGGCTTGAGGGCCTAGGACCCAAGCCCACAAAGGAAAACCCTTGTCTTTAAAACTTTGAAAACCCTATTACCCTTTCATTTTTCTTACCAGCCGCATACTAACATTTTTCCCTCCCATTCCCTTTTTTCTTTCTATGTGTTCACTTCTTGAAGAAACACAAACCCTCCTCCTAATTCACTTCAAACCTTAACATCATCATCTGCACACAACGCACACAGCTCTCTATGTCTCGGCAGGTGCAACACCCGACGGAGCAAGGCAGAAGATGGTGGCAGCTGGCAAAGGTTTCCGGCGTCGCACCGCCGTGAACGGCGGCAACGAGATCTTTCCGTCAACGTTTTCTCAGCCAAACACCCCCACCCCCCTAAATCGAGTCCTCTAAGCAGGAATCTGACATCCGTTTCTTCATTTCGAGCATCGGGAGTGATGTTTCCTAGCACCGGCAGCTCCAATCTTGAGGATTTTTCTCCGGTAAAGAGGGTCCGAGCTGGTGATGTTGTCGGGTCCGAGCTGATGACGTGGGTTCGGGTTTCTCAGTCAGGGTCGAGCTAGATGGGTCAGGTTGTGCCGGGTCTTACAGTCTTAGCTCGGGTCATGTTCAGGTACGGGTTTCGATTCTTTCGGTTCAATCTCGCTCCATTCATGGATGGTCAGACCAACCCGGTTCATGTTTGAACCAGACTTGTTTTGATTCGGGTTGTATTTTGTTTAAATTCCAATTCAACACTGGTTGTTTGGGTCATGTTCGGTTGGTTCGGTTTCACGACATGGGATAGCTCGGTTCAGTTTCAGTTTGGTGTTCGGGTCAAAACTGGTCAACGTGGTCAAACTGGTCAAACGGCCACCCTCGGTCAACTGTCGGGACAATGGTATAAACACGAGACTCGTAGAAACATTAACGACACAAATATAAATTCTATGGTTGGTATGTTTTTTTATATATAACAAAACCGGACCTTAACTTATTCATACACATACATATAACTATACTTATTTATATATTTTTACTATTATTGAATTGTGGCGTTTGTTATTGTGTTTTGACAATATATCGACAACTTATGTTGTCGGGATCGTTCAAAAAACAGAGGAAACTCTGTCCGTTTTTCGTTAAAATCTGTAAAACAAAACATGTTGAATTATAAAATGAAACCTATCAAATTCAATAAATTTTTTTCGTTAAAATCTGTAAAATGAAACCTATAAAACAAAACGCATTTTTTTTGGGGTACAACATGTATACGAAATCCACTTTACACCATCGATTATAATAAAACACACAATCCATCGAACATATTCGTTGTTATGCTTAGGTTGTTATTACTTGTTTGTTTCAACTTGTATTCCTATGATATTGTTATGCTTGGGCTGTTTATGAATGCTAGTTTAAGAATCATAATTTCGTATTATTTGCTACGCTTAAGTTGTTTATGTATGCTCGTTTCGACGTGAATAATTAATGCTATGTGATTTGAGATAAACGTTTATACTTATTATTATATTCAAACTTGTATGCTCGCCAGTGCTTTTGTACTGACCCATGCTTTTAATATATGTTGCAGGATTGTGACAGATGAATCCAGTAGGATTGCCTAGAAACGCATTTAAACTTTATTGCTCGTTGTATTGTAATTTGCTTTCAATCCTGTTGTATTCTGTTTCCAAAATACTTGAAATAATTAATTATCAATGAAAGAAAATTAAATTATTTGAATACTTATTGTGCATTATTTATTTTAATCTTGTGGTAATCTAGTTCAAACCATGTAAAATGTAATTATTAAATACTTGACACAAAATAGCATTATGAAATCTCTTGCAATCTACACACTTCGTCTCATCCCGATGTTTCCGCCATCGGTTGGGGTGTGACACTACCATTATAGCGATGCGTCTAAAAACACTTACAATTTGATAGAAGCATATGCCCGACAATTAATTCTAGTGAAAAAATAATACAATTATTAAGTATATATCATATGGGAACCTTTGATTCCTAATTTACCATAATTTCAATCACCGAACTCTGATGGAGGGTGTGAAACCCGGGTGTTAACGCGCGTATTTTGTGTGAATTATTGTCGTTTAAATGATAACGTGCTTTGAATATGTTAACTACGTGTGTTTGTGGTTTTACAGGTAAAACGCGTAATTTGGTGAATTTAAAGTGGATAGATATGAAGCGGAACACCCGAAGATGATAAAACAACTTCGAAGCACAAGATACGGAAGTGGATGAAGTCCAGGGGCTTGTATGTTAATTGTTGAAAGTTAAAAAGTAGCAAAGAAAGTTCCAGCAAGGCTGGAACGTAGCTTATGTAGCAATTACGTAACTTACGGCCAGCTGAAAACAATTGAACAGATAATTCGAACCGTAAGTTACGGCACGCATGCGTAGACTACAGTTTGAATTCATACAGCGTGGACTTGTTGTGTTGAAGGGATTTAAAAAGATTTATTCTTTAAAGAAAACCTAAGATGGGACGGTTGAGTGGGGTGTCAGGTGAACTGTCACACCCCCAAAATCCACACGCGGAGTATCACCGCTTGGAAGCGTGACTGACCAGGATCAAGCCACTAATCATATTGAACAAACAAGTAAGTAAACATAATTCAACCAAACAATATGAAAGGTGTTCAAAAACCAAAGCATAGTTAAGTGTTTAGCGGAAGCATAATTGTAAAACCCATTGAAAGTGTTAAATATGAAGTAGAGTAATGTTCATAGCATGGCACACATTCCCATGTCCCACAACGACCGTTCCTCCCTGTGCAAGATCCATGAGTACCTAATGACCTGCAAGGCATGTAGCAACGAATCAACAACAAAGTTGAGCGAGTTCACAGTTGGTTGTTTGGTTATAGTATTCATTTCGTAAATCATATGTTCGTTTTGTAAACCATGTATCGTATTAATCCGTATCGCGGCCATTCCAGGCATGTGTGCGATGATTAGTGGGGGCTTCCCATGTGTACGTAGGCTTTACGTACGTGCCCTTCAATCCGAGGATAGTAATAAGTATAACTGTACGTAGGTTTTACGTACGTGCCCTTCAATCCGAGGACAGTATAAAGTAGTTTAATAGTAATGGTTGTACGAGTAGTTATTCAATCCCATTCCCAACCCACCGGGAATCCCATGCCTTGGCTAGTGTGAACTCACCTTGGTTTGCTCGGCAGATACACAGAAAGGTCAAGTCTAGCTGCTAGTGGTCAACCACGTCCTAACATGGTTACCATACAAGTCAGGTTTTGGGTTTCGAGTAGTGCACATAAGTATCACATAAGCTAGCAGGTGATTAACACATATAGATCATGGCAAACACACAATGCACGTAAACATATTAGCAGTCAATTCCATAACATCTGATACTTGTACGATCCAAAGGTAAAGCCCAATAACAGGCGGCCCAACATGTTGTGCGTTCAGTACAACCTTGTGCGATCACAACATGTTGTGCGATTCCAGCATATGCCCGGCCCACATGAACAGATAACCCAAACATACAAATACGGCCCAATAATTGGCAAAAGTGGGCCTTGTGCGGTTCGGACAGAATCGTGCGATCCGACCTACTTGTGCGATCCAGTAACAACCTGGCCCAACCATATACACCCGGCCCAACTATTAAACAGACAACATCTTGTGCGATTCATTAATTCTTGTGCGACTGGACTCCTTGTGCGATCAGATCAGATCTTGTACGATCTGATCTTGTGCGACCAGGAGTCTTGTGCGATCAGTTTAAACATCCGAATATTATGCCATTCGGTTACAATCATTCAATAGTTTCCAATTTTACAATTATCAATCAACAGTTTCTATCCTAGGCATTGTGCAGCCCACCTTGAAGGGTTGTGATCCGAATCAGTGGGTAAGGCCCGATGTAAAATGGCCCAACATAGATACGTGACTAGTTATGATTATGTAACCCAAAGTGTACCAGGCCTCATACAACAATACTTGTGCGATTACCATACTAGTGTGTGACTAAACAGATCAAGTTTTCTAATCTCTAATAACCATCCCCCTAATCTCGGCTCCAACAGTTACATATTCCAATTAATTGCACATTCCAAGCTCATAGCAACAACCTAAACCTCTATCAGTTTGCAACATATTCCAATATCAAAACAAGGAATTTATCATACCACATGGGCACTCATCACAAACTAGGCCACTACCTAATCATGGTCCAATAAGCATTTAGTTCAATATGTTTGTCAACCGTGAATTCTCAAGACAATTGAGTGGATAATTTGGTCCAATCAAAGTTGATTTGCATGTGATGTTTTAAATTGGATTGTCAGGCAATGTTATTGATTCTATCAATTGTTTGTGTCATATACTCATGAATTATCATTCACGAATTTTACACATCGTAATTATCAAAAACATTGATAACAGATATCAATTATTATCATCATGTGCACAAGATTTATGGCAACACACTATCATTATTATAAACACAATACATGCATATCCGATTAAGGTTCATGCGTCCATATTCATACATAATTCACCACATCAGATCGCACCTATACAAGATCATTACATGAAGATCCATATAACCTGGTTCAATTTACAATTCGCATATAACATGTATAACCTGATCGGTATTAACATCTACAAAGCATAAACATCAAATAACTTGCACAAGAATTCACTAACCCAGAGTAAGATCGGCTGGAAAAGTGTTCCACGAGAGGGGGTCTGCTATGCCGTCGCACACACAAATGGGGAATAGGGTTTTTCCTAAAAGTGTTGTAATCTAAAGATCTCACAAGTTATATCACAACATAACTAGGCCGAAGCCCATATGCTTTTTTTCTTTGCAAAACAAAGTGGACGAAAACAAATAAGTGTTTTCATCCGGAAGTGTTTTCGTTGGTGGGGGGTGTTTTCGGCTATAGCTCCACTTACAATAATTAACACATATTAATCATATTGTTCATACCAAACATGTTTCAATACATGCACACATATAACGCACACTACGAATCTATAAACAACACGTATATTGCATATCAGATAAGTTCAATCGAATAGAGACCTTGAAAACTCGGGTTGTCACATTATCCCCAACTTGAAAGAAATTTCGTCCCGAAATTTAGCACGTGGTTACTGAGGAAGCTAGTTAAGTTGCATGGTTTTCCTGGTTTTCCTGGGGTGTCACATCCTCCCCCCGTTGATCTGGAATTTCGTCCCGAAATTCCGTAGCTTCGGCCTCAGTAGTGGTTGTACTGTTTGCGAATAGTTGGGGATACTTTTGTTTCATTTGATCTTCGCGTTCCCAGGTGAACTCTGGGCTGCGACGGGAGTTCCAACGAACTCGAACAAGAGGTATTCTAGTGTGCTTGAGGACCTTAACATCCCGGTCCGTGATTTCAACTGGTTCCTCGACGAATCGCAACTGATCGTCGATAGTGAACTCCTTCAAAGGAACTATGAGGGTCTCATCTGACAGACACTTCTTCAGATTTGACACGTGAAATACATTGTGAACTGTACTGAGTTCTGCTGGTAGGTTTAGTTTGTAGGCCACCCTGCCTATTTTCTCAATGATTTCGAACGGTCCGACATATCGCGGATTGA
Organism: Helianthus tuberosus; assembly: GCA_030545235.1. Taxonomy (NCBI): domain Eukaryota; kingdom Viridiplantae; phylum Streptophyta; class Magnoliopsida; order Asterales; family Asteraceae; genus Helianthus; species Helianthus tuberosus. The sequence continues at coordinate 177,696,291 of CM060423.1, forward strand.
GTTAGCCTCGTTTGCCAAAACGAACCACACCCTTCCAGGGTGAAACTTTGAGTAGTACTCGCTCCCCAACCTGGAGCTCGAGTGGTTTCCTGTCCTTATCGGCGTAGCTTTTCTGACGGTCACGAGCCGCCGACATTCGTTGTCGTATTTGAGCAATTCGCTCTGTTGTGTCTACCACAAGTTCTGGACCAGTGATCTGACTATCTCCCACCTCTGCCCAACAAAGAGGTGACCGGGATTTACGCCCGTACAATGCCTCAAACGGAGCAGCTTTAATGCTGGTGTGGTAGCTGTTATTGTACGAAAATTCCACAAGTGGCAGATGCTTTTCCCTGCCGTTTCCAAAGTCAATAACACATGCTCTAAGCATGTCTTCGAGGGTCTGGATGGTGCGTTCAGACTGCCCATCCGTTTGCGGGTGATAAGCTGTGCTCATATCTAAACGTGAGCCAAATGACTTGTGTATTGCTTGCCATAGTTCTGAAGTAAAACGTGCATCACGATCCGAGATAATAGAGGTGGGCACCCCATGCCTCGAGACAACTTCTTTAAGATATACGTCTGCTAAAGTGGAGAACTTATCCGTTTCCTTGATAGCCAATAAGTGTGCAGACTTTGTGAGTCGATCCACGATCACCCAAATAGTATCGTTACCACGTTGAGATCTAGGCAGGCCAGTAACAAAATCCATGGAAATTTGCTCCCATTTCCATTGTGGTATGTCTGGTTGTTGAAGTAGGCCTGAAGGTTTCTGATATTCGACTTTGACTCTCGCGCAAGTCAAACACTTACTGACGTAAGTTGCTATGTGGGCCTTCATGCTAGGCCACCAGTATGTAGTTTTCAAGTCGTGGTACATCTTATCCGAACCAGGATGTACTGAGTAGCGAGACTTGTGTGCCTCATCCATCACAAGCTCTCGTAGGTTTCCATAGAGTGGGACCCAAATGCGTTCTGTTACGTACTAGGCGCCGTCTGCCTTTTGTTCTAACCATTGCCTTGAGCCGCGTAGGGCTTCAGCCCTGACGTTTTCTGGTTTCAATGCTTCTACCTGAGCATCTCGTATCTGTGCAGGAAAACTAGATTGAATAGTGAGTTGTAAAGCTCGTACACGCTTAGGCGTAGTGTCCTTTCGACTGAGGGCGTCAGCCACAACATTGGCTTTGCCTGGGTGGTACCTGATTGAGCATTCGTAATCATTCAGTAGCTCAACCCATCGTCGTTGTTGCATATTCAGTTCCTTCTGTTTGAAGATATGTTCGAGACTCCTGTGATCTGTGTAGATGGCGCACTTGGTACTGTACAGGTAGTGTCTCCATATCTTAAGTGCAAAAACAACAGCTCCCAGCTCTAGATCGTGCGTAGTGTAGTTCCTTTCATGAACTTTAAGTTGGCGTGAGGCGTAGGCTATAACTTTATCCTGCTGCATCAATACACCACCAAGACCCTGAATGGATGCGTCACAGTAAACCACAAAGTCGTCTGTACCCTCTGGCAATGAAAGAATAGGTGCGCTGCAAAGTCTATCCTTTAAGTGTTGAAATGCTGATTCCTGTGTAGTACCCCATTGATAAGTAACGCCCTTCTGCGTTAGTGAGGTGAGAGGTTGTGCAATCTTGGTAAAATCCTTAATGAACCTCCTGTAGTAACCTGCCAAACCCAAGAATTGGCGAATTTCCGTTGGTGTACGAGGTGCAGGCCAGTTCTTAATCGAGTCTACCTTGGATGGATCAACGTGAATCCCATCCTTGTTTACCACGTGGCCTAAGAAATGGACTTCACGAAGCCAGAAGTCGCATTTTGAAAACTTGGCGTACAGCTGTTCTGCTCGAAGGAGTTCCAAAATGAGTCGTAGATGCTGCTCATGTTCCTCCTGACTCTTCGAATAGATCAGGATGTCGTCGATGAAAACTATAACGAACTTGTCCAGGTAAGGCTTGCACACTCGATTCATCAAGTCCGTGAAGACCGCAGGTGCGTTTGTCAGCCAAAAAGGCATGACCAAAAACTCGTAGTGTCCATAACGAGTTCTAAAGGCTGTTTTGGAGACGTCCTCTTCTCGGACTCTCAGCTGGTGATATCCCGATCTCAAATCGATCTTTGAATAGTAACTCGACCCTTGCAGCTGGTCGAATAAGTCGTCGATGCGTGGAAGAGGATAGCGATTCTTCACAGTCACCTTGTTGAGTTCACGGTAGTCGATGCACATTCTGAAAGTACCATCTTTCTTCTTCACAAACAAGAATGGAGCTCCCCAGGGCGAAGAGCTAGGACGAATAAAACCCTTATCCAAGAGTTCTTGTAGTTGTGTAGAGAGTTCTTCCAACTCTGATGGAGCTAAGCGATAAGGTGCACGAGCTATTGGTGCAGCTCCAGGAGCTAGTTCAATCTGAAACTCGACTTGACGATGCGGCGGAAGGCCAGGTAGTTCTTCAGGAAATACCTCAGGATAGTCGCGCACAATTGGAAAATCTTCTATCTTCTTCTCTTTCTTCGAGGTGTCAGTGACGAGAGCCAGAATGGCTGTGTGGCCCTTACGCAAACACTTCTGGGACTTAAGGAAATAGATGATGCCCACTATAGCACCACTCTTGTCGCCTTGGATTTCGAGAGGTTCTTTGCCAGAACGGGGAATACGAACAATCTTCTCTTTGCATAGGATTTCTGCTTGCTGTTGGGATAACCAATCCATCCCAATGACGATGTTGAAACCATCACAACGTTGGGGTCATTCCTAGCATCACCCTTACTAAACACGAACACTCGACCCCTGGCACCATTGCCGTCGTTATTTCCCCCGTTGTTATTCCCGTTGCCGTGATTATTGTTGTTGTTGTTGGTTATGATTCGCAGGTCGCGAGCTCCTGAAATCCTTAGCTTCATGACCCATCTTGAGACATCTCTGGCAGCGACCCCTGTTGCACTGACCACTGTGGTGCCTGTTGCATCTGTTGCACTTTGAGTGATTTCCTCGATATCCACCCTGCCCTTGACTACCAGAAGATTGCTAACCAGGACTCTGGTAGTCATCGATCTTTCGCTGCTGTGCCTGGGACTGAACTGAAGTCGAACCCTTGCTAGAGGTTCCGTCCCATTTTCGTTTGTTGTCACTGGGAGTAGCAGATGTAGTAATAGTAGCACCAATACGTTTAGGCAGCTTGTTCTGTTCCACTGCCTGGTCTGTGAGACGATGAGCAAGATGAGTAACATCTTGAATAGTAGCAAGGTTAGCAGAAGTCACATGACTTTGAATCTCTGGTACTAAGCATTTGAGGTACAGCTCAATGCGCTTGATGGGAGGATCCACCATAGTTGGACACAACACTGCCTGTTCGTTGGATCGTTTCGTGTACGCTTCTATCTCTGACCCTTTCATCTTTAAGTTAAAGAACTCCACTTCTAGCTTGTGGATGTCATTACGACTACAGTATTCATGTTTGATCAGTTCCTTAAAATCATTCCATGGGGTGGCATTAGCAGCCGCCAGCCCCAGCATCTGAACTTGCGCGTTCCACCAAGTTAGCGCAGTGCCTTCGAGAGTACCAGTGGCATACTTCACCCCACGAGCCTCGGGGAATTCACACATTTTCGAAGACTGACTCGTGTTTCTCAAACCAATGGAGGAGTCCAACGGCCCCTTCAGTGCCACTGAAAGTACTAGGACGACAGTCCATGAACATCTTGAATGTGCATACAGGTGGCTGAGCGTCCTGACCTTGTTGCGCGAGGAAGAAGAGACAGGGTTAAGCGCGAGAGTTGGGTCATGAGAGTAGGATCTAACATCCTAGGTTAGGTTCGGAATAGCAGGTTATACCTCCTGCCTGAGCGGCTGCGAGTGCTGCCGTAACTTGTTCGTTGATAAGAGCCGTCAGCTGGGCTTGAGTTAGGTTCACACGTTCCCTCATGATCTTCACATCAAAGGAAACACAAATAGGAAGGGTGTTGTGAATGTGTGTAAGTGTGGAGTGACAGAAGGAAGCAAGCACACATGTGTTTTCAAACTATAGTTGCTATGTTTATCTAAGCATACCATGAACATAGTTCTATGTAATCCAGCAAGTAGGCAATAAAACACAAACCATATTACCTAGAATGTCGAGTCTTGCACGTGGAGTGAATTGTCGTTGTGGATCGTAGAGCACTGTACAGGTTATAGTCTGGTTTTAACAAAAACGTTTTCCCTTATTAAAACCAATTTCTCTATAACCAATGGCTCTGATACCAATCTGTCACACCCCCAAAATCCACACGCGGAGTATCACCGCTTGGAGGCGTGACTGACCAGGATCAAGCCACCAATCATATTGAACAAACATGTAAGTAAACATAATTCAACCAAACAATATGAAAGGTGTTCAAAAACCAAAGCATAGTTAAGTGTTTAGCGGAAGCATAATTGTAAAACCCATTGAAAGTGTTAAATATGAAGTAGAGTAATGTTCATAGCATGGCACACACTTCCATGTCCCACAACGACCGTTCCTCCCTGTGCAAGCTCCATGAGTACCTAATGACCTGCAAGGCATGTAGCAACGAATCAACAACAAAGTTGAGCGAGTTCACAGTTGGTTGTTTGGTTATAGTATTCATTTCGTAAATCGTATGTTTGTTTTGTAAACCATGTATCGTATTAATCCGTATCGCGGCCATTCCAGGCATGTGTGCGATGATTAGTGGGGCTTCCCATGTGTTACTAGACCACGCGTATCGACTGCTACGAAAATGTAAGAGGTGCCCTAAGTCAATGTCTATCAGCATTGACCCTTTGCCCATAGTCCATTAGTACACGCCCGTCCGACTGGCACGATGTGAGGTTTGTTAAACCTAATAGCGCTATTAATTAATGACCCGCTCGCCATAGGCCTTGGCGATTAAGTCGATAAATGAGGGACTTCCTTTGATAGAGTTGATGGTCTTATGATCGTGTACGTAGGCTTTACGTACGTGCCCTTCAATCCGAGGACAGTAATAAGTATAACTGTACGTAGGTTTTACGTACGTGCCCTTCAATCCGAGGACAGTATAAAGTAGTTTAATAGTAATGGTTATACGAGTAGTTATTTAATCCCATTCCCAACCCACCGGGAATCCCATGCCTTGGCTAGTGTGAACTCACCTTGGTTTGCTCGGCAGATACACAGAAAGGTCAAGTCTAGCTGCTAGTGGTCAACCACGTCCTAACATGGTTACCATACAAGTCAGGTTTTGGGTTTCGAGTAGTGCACATAAGTATCACATAAGCTAGCAGGTGATTAACACATATAGATCATGGCAAACACACAATGCACGTAAACATATTAGCAGTCAATTCCATAACTTCTGATACTTGTACGATCCAAAGGTAAAGCCCAATAACAGGCGGCCTAACATGTTGTGCATTCAGCACAACCTTGTGCGATCACAACATGTTGTGCGATTCCAGCATATGCCCGGCCCACATGAACAGATAACCCAAACATACAAATACGGCCCAATAATTAGCAAAAGTGGGCCTTGTGCGGTTCGGACAGAATCGTGCGATCCGACCTACTTGTGCGATCCAGTAACAACATGGCCCAACCATATACACCCGGCCCAACTATTAAACAGACAACATCTTGTGCGATTCATTAATTCTTGTGCGACTGGACTCCTTGTGCGATCAGATCAGATCTTGTACGATCTGATCTTGTGCGACCAGGAGTCTTGTGCGATCAGTTTAAACATCCGAATATTATGCCATTCAGTTACAATCATTCAATAGTTTCCAATTTTACAATTATCAATCAACAGTTTCTATCCTAGGCATTGTGCGGCCCACCTTGAAGGGTTGTGATCCGAATCAGTGGGTAAGGCCCGATGTAAAATGGCCCAGCATAGATATGTGACTAGTTATGATTATGTAACCCAAAGTGTACCAGGCCTCATACAACAATACTTGTGCGATTACCATACTAGTGTGTGACTAAACAGATCAAGTTTTCTAATCTCTAATAACCATCCCCCTAGTGGGTCGCGAGGGGCTGGGGTGGGTTATCGAGGGGCTGGGGTGGGTTGTCGAGGGGCTGGGGTAGGTCGTCGGAGCTGGGGTGGGTCGTCGGAGCTGGTTGCGGCGCCAGAGATGATGTGCGGTGGTGGAGATGGTGGAGAGGAGATGATGTGCGGAGGTGGAGCTGGTGTTTCTTTTTTTAGGGTTTGGAGAAGTGATTTGAAGAGGCCAGAAGACTTGTGCTTATGTCTGCGCGAAAAAGAGGCCAAGCAGATGTTTTTTAATGAAAAGACTTCTGAAAATCAAACAAGCTGCAGACCCTTATGTCTGCGCGTGGTCTGCGCGGCGCAGACATAAGTGGTTCTGAAGTGCTTCTAGCAAAAAACAAACAGAACCTAACCCAGAGTAAGATCGGCCGGAAAAGTGTTCCACGAGCGGGGGTCTGCTATGCCGTTGCACACACAAAATGGGGAATAGGGTTTTTCCTAAAAGTGTTGTAATCTAAAGATCTCACAAGTTATATCACAACATAACTGGGCCGAAGCCCATATACTTTTTTTCTTTGCAAAACAAAGTGGACGAAAACAAATAAGTGTTTTCATCCGGAAGTGTTTTCGTTGGTGGGGGGTGTTTTCGGCTATAGCTCCACTTACAATAATTAACACATATTAATCATATTGTTCATACCAAACATGTTTCAATACATGCACACATATAACGCACACTACGAATCTATAAACAACACGTATATTGCATATCAGATAAGTTCAATCGAATAGAGACCTTCAAAACTCGGGTTGTCACATGAACAATTGTAGACTTTGGAAAAAATTAAGACTACCAGGTATGGGCTTCGTCAAAAGGCTCGTCCCCCCTTTAGCTGCGTCACACACCGCCCCCAAGGGGCCCGGCTTGTCAAATGCGTCGGATTTCCGACGGTGGAGACGGGGCAAGATTGGTGGCCCCCATCTGACTTCTCTCTCCTCCTTTATATATATATATATATATATATATATATATATTAATATATTATTAATGGTGGGGTAGTCTTTGCTAGTCCCCACACCCTTGGGTAGTCCCCAAAGTGACTATTCTCCTCCCGTGATTACGTGACGCCTAAGTGTCGGATAATCTCCAAAGTGACTATCCTCCCCATACCCACCGGTCTAAGGCACCAATTCACTTGAGGGATTTCAAGGACACAAAAGTAAACAACCTCATCATTTGTTAGAAAGAAATCATCATATATCTTAGAATTGAAAGGAGCAACATCACGTGACTTTTAGAGGATACATTGATACAACATCATCATCATCACGTGAAGTGAAAAAAAAAAGACAATTGATTTTGTGAGGGGTATTATTTTATCATAAGAATAATATCAAACATCATCTTCAATTAAGTGGAAACAACAATATTGATTAAAAAGGAAATTGAGTTGAGGGGATCACTAACTCACGTGAAGGATGGATTGGTTTTGGGCCGCTGACATATGAATTAAAGAGGTTGCACACTTGGGCTGAGAGAACATCACATCTCACTCAGACAAGTAGGGCCATGATACACGTGCACATGTGGGCTTGTGGACTTTTTTGACGGCAAACATAAAAAGAAAATTAAAAAACCATCATCTATCATCAATCTTGGACGGCAGACAAGAGACGCAGGAAGATAGAGAAGCCCTTGAAGATCATTCAATCACCATGAGCGGCTAGTCTTTTTAATGGCTTCCTCCGGATGGAGGGTTTTTGTAAGTTAGGTGATACTATGTGTTCGCTATAGTCGTTTTAACTTAGTGATCTAAGCATTCGATGCTTTTCACTTGATTTGATTTATTGGTTGTAAACAGTTACATTTATTTAAACCTTAATTTCTAAGCATTCAGTTCCCGAGAATTCTAGTAATTGGGATATATTTGACATGGGGTTAGGGTTTGTAATTGTAATTGATAATCATTCGATAACCTCCCGTTATGTATTGACCGGAGTACTTAGTCGTTGGTTATCACAATTAGTTAATCAAAAAAAATTAACACTTATGTCTATGTAGGTGTCGTGATTAAACACATAGTTGAAATTAACTGTAAAACCTGAAATCTAGAGGAACCATCTTCTCTCCTATTTATTTAAATCTCAATTTTTATTTGTTAAGTTAGATAATTCACTTAAACAATCAAACTGTCAATTGAATTTTACTTTTCAGCATTAGTTTATTAATACTTAGCATCATAACACTTTCCACAATCCTCCTCTGGTTCGATATCCAACTTACTCTAGCTACTAGTTTAGTTGGTTTTTGCATGTCCATAACGACAGACATCAAAATGGCACCGTTGCCGGGGAGGCGTGCGCAAAGTGTTTCGTGTTAAGTTTTAGTTAAAAAAAACCCAAAAATAGTGTCTTTTTATTTTGTTTTGTTCAGATTTATGCTTGGTGCTTGTGTTTATGTGTTTTTGCAGGATGACAAGTTATTCGATTAGAAGATTTCCCGAGTACTCTACATGTATATTTTGCAAGATTCCGCTGCATCCAGGAATTACCTGTTGGGAGGCTCGATACAGGCGTGAAGAAGAACAGAGGTGAGCAAATGAGTTGGATTTTTATTCTGATGATCATGTCCACCCATGCTATTCTTTTTCTGATTCGCTGCTAGTTGCATATGATTACCAATCGGATACAAATTATTGTTATGATGAGCAGACATGGAATGAGAGTAGCTATGATCCAGGGATGGTACAAGGCGAGAGTTACCAAGCTGACATCAAACTCCAAAGTTTATATATCTACTCATAATAAAAACAAACGTTTATTTTTGTCTAAATTTTTGTTTAGAATTATTTATAGAAAAACAAATATTCACTCTTATCTATTTTTTTTTTAATTATTGTTATTATTTACTATGATCATAATAAAACAAACGCTTATATTCTTATCTATGTTTAAAATTATTATTATTATTATTATTATTATTACTTTATTAATAGAGTTAATTACACCGTTAGTCCCTGTTGTTTATGGAAAGTAACAAGGTCATGTACTAATAGTTTAAAATCATATTCTGAGGTTCTAAATTTTCATTTTGTAACAACCTGTGGTATTAACACTAACTTTTCTATCAAATTTGATTGAAATTACTTAAATACCCTTTTACAACTACAAGGGCCATTTATGTAATTAACTGTATTTAAACTCAAGGGACCCTTTATGTAATTACTCTATAATGTTCTCCCACTTTGTGAAGCTTTAGCCTGCCACGTTACCTCAATCCTTTTAGCCATGTATATTGTTAATTGACTTTCTGGTTTTATGACATAATTAGAGATACCGAAGAGAGAACCGACAGAGAGAGAGGTACATGAACTGATACGGAGAAAGTAGATCGACGGAGATGAAAGGTCGGTCTCCGACCGGCCGGTCGTGCTGCTTTGGAGACGACGGTGATGCTGGATAAGATTCCGGCGATAACGACGGTGATACGGCTTTAGTCGACGACAACGGACGAAGGCGTTAGTGTTTTCGATAATCGATGGTGTTGAAGGGAAAGACGGTGATGGGGCGGTGGTTTGCGTTCGAAGACATGGAAACAGAGGTGGGTTTCGGTGATGACGTCAGCGTTGGTCCGATAATGATGATTGTGGTGGCGTTAACGTCGACGTTGGGAGTTATGAACAGGTTCCGGCGAAGCAACTAGGTTTTTGACAATGGTTTCGATGGTGACGGTGATGTTGTGGTGATGGTTACAGTGGCGGGCCCAGGATTTTTTTCCTAGGGGTGCGAATTTTTTTTAAAGATTTTAGACCCCTAGCTATATAAAAAATTCGGTTCATAGCGGGTCGGGTTATGTAAAACAAGTAAACACAAACAAACAAAGTTTCATAGCGGGTCGGATCAGATCGGGTTGGGTCGGGTCAATTTCAATTTTCAAATAATCAAACCCTAGTTCCTACCTTCCTATCACATTAACAAACAAAAAAACATCAAAGGTTAAACCCTCACTACTTCTATTTCTCTTAATCATTAAATAAAAGAACAAAAAAAAACTTATCTAAAACATACTTTGGTCTATAATTAGAAGAATTCGGCAAAAAAGGTGGTACAACCACTTTCCTCTTGAGAAATTGCGCCATAACTTCCCTACTCATGGTACCTATCACAAACAAAGTGATCCATGACCATTAGTTCATCGTTCCATAACATAATGTTTCAATTTTAATTTTCAACTATTCAAGCAATCAAGCTCTAGAATTGTGTAATCACCCCAAATAATCATCTAAATAACATAATCATCCTAAAAATCAGCTAAACAACCATACGCAACGTCAAAACACACGATTTTTCATACCTATTTAAGTTTTTTATTACCCCTTTTCTCATATAATATCAAGAAAAATCATATAAAAAACATAAAAACTTACCGTTTGTCGGTGTCCGGTTGGTTTGGAGCGGATTCCGGTCACGTTGATGTCGGATTCCGGCTGATATCGGCTGCTGCAGTGTTGTTGCTGTGTTGGCTGATGATGGCAGGACAGGAGGCAGAGAGCACGCACAGTCGCACAGAGGGAGGGCGGGAGAGGAATTGAAGGTTTTTTAGGCTTATTTTAACTGTTTTAGTTTTAACTTAGGTGGGTTAATGAGCTAGATGGCTATTGATAAGTTTATATAATGGGTTTGGTTTGGGTTTACGTAGTATAAGTTTATATAATATAGGTAGTTTTTTTTTTTAAATCAGACTTTACTATTTTTTAATATAATCCATAATATTTTTTACCTAAGGTATGCGGACGAAAAATTCCAAGGGGCGCGGACGAATAAATCCAAGGGGTGCGGACGGGATTTTGGTTGGATAATAACACTAATTTTTTTTCCCGGGGGTTCGCCCGCCCACCTTGGCATGGGGGTGGGTCCGCCCCTGGATGGTTACCGGCCGCTGCGATGGTGTTCCGATAATAAAGGTGCGGCCCGACTCAAGTTCTGCCTTGATAACCAACTATGATCATCGCACCCAAATAGGACCTGTATCTTGCTCGCATACGCAAATGGTCCTTCGTTGCGCACAGTTCTTTGGGCCCCTATTGATCCTTCACCGTCATATTCTGCCATCATCAAGACCTTATTGAATATGAGCATTTCCAATCACGAGCATCATCATTGAAGGTTCCTCGTCCATAATTTTTATTTGTTTAAAATTATTTTACATAAATGACCCTTGAAGTTATAAAGGGTAATTTCGTCATTTCATAGAAATCTAACAAAAAAAAAACTAACATATTTTAGCCTTAGTACCCTAGGTTGTTACAAAATTGAAAGTTTGTATCCTATAATATGATTTTAAACTATTAGTATCTGATGTTGTTACTTCTTATAAACCACAGGGACTAACCATGTAATGATCATAATAAAAACAAACTTTTATCCTCATATAAATATTTATTCTTATCTAATATTTTGTTTAAAATTATTATTATTTCATATGAGTAAGGTGAGAAAGCATCAGGAAACAACACGTGTTAAAAAAAAATTTCATTTGTTTGTATAAGAAGATTTTCATAAATTAAACTTAGTTTATTTCTATTTACATGTAAAATAATTGTGACGATTTATTAAATGAATACGTAGACATTATATTATTATACTACATATACAATTACAAGTTGGGGGAATAGTGCCAGGCAGCTGTCTGACACTTCCCTATTAGACCAATTTTTTTTTAATTTAATTTTATTCCCAGTTTAAAATTACGCTTTCGTCATTCGTTTAAAATTACGTTTTTGCCCCCAGCTCAAAATAAAATTATAATTTTGCCCCTAGCTCAAAATTACGCTTTTGCCCTCGATTCAAAAACTCATTTTTAATTTTGTTCTCAGTTAAAAATTACGGTTTCGCCCTTCGTTTAAAATTACGGTTTTGCCCCCAGTTCAAAATAAAATGTTGGTTTTCCCTCTACCTTAAAATTACGATTATGCCCTCAGCTCAAAATTACGTTTTTGCCAACAGTTCAAAATAAAATTATGATCCCCCCCCCCAAGCTCAAAATTATGATTTTGCTCTCAGTTTAAAATTATGATTTCGCCTCCAGCTAAAAATATAATTACGATTTTGCCCTCTATACAAACATACATGTTATGAGAGAGAAATATTCGGTTTATTGCCCCGCAACGCGGGCGGGGCAAAAACTAGTTAATAAAATATAGTCCTAATATAGAAAGTGTAGGTTAATCTTGACGAGTTCTAAATTCGATACGAGCTTTGCGGGTCAAACGGGTCTGATGGGTTGCATGACTCGGGTTAATTTAGTCATGTTTATTTACTTTGTTATTGGGTCAAAGTAATAGGTAATTTAGTGGTGAGCAGAAGAAAACTGAACCGAAACAAAACCAGTGGTTCGGTTTTTGAATTTTTAATAACCAAAAATTTCGGATCGGTTTCCTAATAACCATTTTCAATAACAAAAAAAAAATCGAACCAAACCGAAACAAAACCGACGGTTCGGTTTTTTGATTTTTAATAACTGAAAATTTCGGTTTGGTTTTCTGATAACCGTTTTCTATAACCGAACCAAACCGATGAGTTACAATAATAGGCGTAGTCCATGTATTTTTATGTTTAAGTTTAAATTGTTTAAGTATTTAACCCATGCTAGTAGAAATTATTAATTTTATTCTTGAATGTTAAGTATTTTATATAAAAATTAAATGATAGTCAAAGCATTATTAAAAGAAAACGTCCTAATAAAAACTTTGGAGAAATATAAAAATAGATTAGAAGTCTAAGTTTTATGTGAAAAATAATAATTAAAAAAGTTAAATTAAACAACTTAAATGTAAACGTATAAGAAAAATTCTTAAATTTTAAATTATATTTTTTATTTTTTTGAATCTAAAATAACTTGTTCCATAAACTAAAAAACCAAAACCCCACGGTTTTAAAAAACCGAAAAACCAACATTTTGTTTTAATTTTACCCAAAACAACGTAAACCGAACCGTGCACACCCTAGTAGATATTAATTAACTTGAAATGTTTGTGGTTTTTAATATGTAGGTGGGCTGGAGCTGATGTGGGCTTGTTAAATATGTCTCTGGACTGGACTGTTGTTGCTGGGCTAAAGATTATGTTAGGCATGTATTATTGTCTTTAGTAGATGTATAGTGTGTTCTTTCAATTCATCTCTTGGTCGAATTGTTCTTTGATTTGAGAGTTTCTTAAAGTTCTTTGTCTAGGGCTCCTTCATGAAGTTCTTGATTGTAGTCGACATCCTGTAAATCATATTAAATAATAACAATAACAATAACAATAACAATAATCATAATCATAATCTCACTTTAACCTATCTTTTTGGTAGTAAAGGTAATGGTTTAACCATATTTCATGAACTTAACATAAATTCAATTGTTTTTGCATGTCAGCAACCTGTTTGTGAGTGTATAAGAAAGGAAAAAATTAATAAAATAAGTGTTTGTGAGTAAGATAAAGATAAATATAGAGAATGGGATATGTGAGGTTTTTATATTATAAAAAAGTTTTAAAGAAAAATTTGTTTTTAGTTAAATTATTTATATATAGAGAACGAGAGTGTGATGTGAATACTCAACGGTAATACCACCACAGAAAATAATATACAGATAATTTGATATAATGTTATGTTTTTTAAACTTGAATTGAGGTTAGTGTTTAACAACATTCACATCCGAATATGTTATCTCTATCCCTATAATTTACTCAAAAATCACATTTATTTCTAAATTTACATATGTTCACCACCATTCATTTCTCAACATCTATATATATTCTTTCTTTCATTTACAATCTTAACCACCAACAACTATATTGTCTTAACAACTATATTGTCTTATTATATTTTTCGTGTAAAATTATATTGTAATAATTTTTTTTAGGATGGGTTCGTGTCAATACGAGTTCGGGTCATAACTGGTCCATCTAAAAAGGGTCATATTAGTTCGGGTTAAGACGGATCTTAACCCAATGAAATACATAGCAATCAAGAGAATGAATCAGTATGGCATAAGTAATTATTATTATTGTTTGGCAATGCTAGCTCATCCAAACATTCCCCTCTTCTCAAATAAATTTTATGAGTCATTTTTTGGGCATCTTGAAAAGAAACCTAGAAACTTTTTTTAACGACAAATTTCTTTTATTGTTGTCGTTTGTAAAACTTGAATCCAAGACCTTCCCCTCTTAAAGTGTTTAAAGGTTTTGCCTTTGTTAATGGACCACCAACCTATTGGTACCCAGAAACATTAAAATCTAATTTCAAACACAATAAAGAAACCAATATCATCAAGAAAACCAAATCACAAAGTGAAAGCAAATTAAAAGTCAAATCCCTTTTCTCATATGAATTTCCAAGAGATCAGTTGTTCCTCATTTTAGATTATGAACCCTACAAGAGATCGTTCGTTTAGGTAAAACAAGAAATCAACTCCAAAGGATAACAATTTTTTTCCAAGAAGTTTCGGAAGGATGATAAGATAAAATGAAAAACCCTATACATACAGAAGTATGTGTGTTGATTGCACGGCTTTGAAGAACAAGTAGCACAAGCCATGGAAGAAGCTAAAGAGCGGGAAGAAGGTAGGTTGGGAAGAAGAGACATAGAAATGTGTTTAGAGATCTACACTAAATCTCAATCTCTAGAGAATATAGCAGCTATAAAAGTGATCTTCATTTTAGAGATTCCAACACAGAACATAAATGAAAGAAAACTTTTTTTTTTCTCTATAAAATAGAGATAAGTCGGGTTTAGAGAATCCAATGTTATGTGCATGCTCTAACAAGGTCAGTTTGTAGCATCAAACTATTATTAGTTTTCAAAGTAGCATTGAAGACTAGAGAATTTAACATGGTTAATGATTGAAGTTGTTGAACATTTATCTAAATGTGTCCCAAATTAAGGATTTTAAAACACTACATAAGAGTTAAATTTTACCTTGAATATCACATGAGTTCATATTAATCATGAGATATATCGAGAAACAAATGTTGAAATTTAGAAACAAAAGACGTCTTGGAACGAACCTTTTGTACTTTTCTTTTGCTTATTTTGTAGAAGAGATGTCTTAGCGCAAGATGTGGATGGATGCCATCTTAGGGATGATGCATCACCTTTTTTTTCTAACAGCGTAACGCCCACGCTTGTCCTAGTGAACATGCCTTGCGCTACGCTTGTCCTAGATTCGTAGTGAACAGGCCTATAGAAACATGTGTCATATATGTGGACATAATTTTGTTATGTGACTCATTTTCTTTAGTCCAATTGCTTTCGGACTTAAGACATGTCAAAGGATTCTAGGAGGTATGGTCATTCCCTCATAGACTTGCATGATATGTGTTTTTACATTATGCACCCAAATGGACCCGAGATAGACCCAAAATGGATTGATAGTTCTAATTTTGTACTTATAAGTTTCATTTTTAGCACAAAACACAGTCATAAACTCACTGAGTCCTTTTTGCTTTTTTCCTAAAAAATCTATATAAAGTAACCGATTGAATGAAGCATTATGTTTTGTTTGCCATAAAATATGTAAAATCGGTGATTTTGGACAAGTAGAAGAACAAATTCGACTATTGTGGGGTTACAAGTAGCCTTTTCTGCGTATCTAGGTGATTTTATTATAAGCACCCGCCATATGATATTAACCTTTTTATGTTTTGTAATACGATTCGAGTGTAAATTGATGTGATATTTGACCATTCGCATATCATTTTGGTTGGAACTTATTCTCCATAATCAAAAGCTTAAATTAGAATCTTAAACTTTTACAATGAATAAAAGTTGTCGTGTCACCATATAACCAAGATGTGATTTAACAACTCTAGTGGGTGGTGCAATTGGTATAATATAGGTAAGGTAAGGTCATGTGGAAGTCAAATAATTGAGATTGATTCGTGACAGTTGGAACATAATCTTAAAAATATGCTCCAATTTCGTCTAGTGTACAAATTCTTTTAACCACTTTCAATGCACCAATGCTTGTGGGTCGCAGTGGCGGACCCATGATTTTTTCCTGGGGGTGTGGAAATTTTTTAAAGATTTTAGACCTCTAGCTATATAAAAAAAATCGGTTCATAGTGGGTCGGATCGGGTCGGGTCATATAAAACAAGTAAACACAAACAAATAAAGTTTCATAGCGGGTCGAATCAGATCGGGTCGGGTCCATTTCAATTTCAAACAATTAAACCTTAGTTCCTAACTTCTTATCACATTAACAATCAGCTCGGGTCGGGTCCATTTGAATTTCAAGCCCTAGTAATTGTTATTTACCAACCAACAATCATATAATCAACAAAACCACCCAGCTAAAGACTAGAACAACTCAAAAATACATAAAAACATATAAAATTTTAAACCTTTTTAACAAATATATATATATCTGTTTCTATTGAAAAAACCCAATAAAACATCAAAACAAATCGAATTACCTATTTAAGTTCAATTTTTTAATTTCATCTTTTCAAACCCTATACTAGAATCATATAAGGGTCCTAATATTAACACATGAGAAAACTTATTTACACATGGTGTATACGGGCCGTATACTGTTATACGGCCCGTATAGAATAAAAACAACTTGACAAAGTCTGTGCCAGCAGACTTTGTCAAGTTGTTTTTATTCTATACGGGCGTATAACAGTATACGGCCCGTATACACCATGTGTAAATAAGTTTGCCTGGTCGTATACAATGTATACGAACGTGTATACGGGCCGTATACTAATATACGGCCCGTATGAAACGAAATTTTGATTTTTCAAATATTTTAGAGTGGTGAGGTGCTCAAAACTTTCTAAAAGTAGAAAAAAATAAAACATTAACAAGTAACAAAGATTGAAGAACAAGAAAACGTGTCGTATGACTGTAATAAAACGGAAGCTATCAACGCGGGATTACGGGCATGGTGTTATTCTTTATTTAATATTTATAGAATAAAAGGAAGGGTGAGGCATTTGATGAGAGTTGTAAGGAGTCTGAATAAAACGGAAGCTATCAACGCGGGATTACGGACATGCGTTTAATTCCCAACATATTTGTTTCGTCACGTACATTTCGTAAAAAACTTTTCGTGCACTGAACCTTCACCTCCAATCATTTCCTGGTCAAATCACACACTATAAAAGTTTAAACTTATCGTGTGTTGTAGTTTGGAAAGATGACCGAATAGAGATCTGAATAACAAACCGTGGAGAACTTGTTTGCGTTATCCACCAACAATCCGTTCATTATCTGTTGTTGTCTAAAACAATATCAATTAATGTTCAGTTGTGTATACAAATTCATCACCGGTTTCTACAGCACAAGCACATACACAGGGAGAATGTTCTCGAAATTGAAGGAAAAGAAAAAATGGTTGTTGATGTTTTTTCTCTATCAGGATTTTGTTGAGTCGTCGGGAAAACTTTTCCTCAGGGGAGGGTGAGTAGTATGAGTCTGAGTCCATTGTGGTTCGTGAATGTTGGAAGAACCCGACACGTCTTCTGCTGCCTCTTCGGTTGGTAAAAGACATAGGATGGCTTTTAATACAGGCTCTTTGTCAGTTGTGGTTGATTTATAGGAGGAGGTTATGAAACGAATATATGTTTATGCGAACATCCTTATTTTGTCACGTACATGCGTTTAATTCCCAACATCCTTATTGTATCAGACTCTCTCCCCTCCTGATGCAATTTACTCGGAATCGATAAATAACCAACACGAAGATCTCTGCGATCGCTAAGGTTTTCATCAACGGACTGATCGGTAACGTAACTCTACCTGTGCTCCGATTTAAGCGGCATGTTCCGATCAACGTTTATCGACATTGTTAAAGGTGATGAAGAGTTTAGAAGCCCTAGAATGATTGTGTTTTTACGGGAATAAAACGTGAAACTTGAAAAAACGCCAATATATACGGCCCGTATATAGTTATACGGCCCGTATACATGTGCTAACATCAAAAACCCACAAAAATAAATCAATTGAGCCGTATACGTTTTACAAATCGTATACACATGTATACGACTCGTATAACTGTATACGGGCCGTATATAATAAAACCAAAAAAAACATTCTCTGTGCATTTTCCTATTAAAAAACATTCTATACGAGCCGTATAATTGTATACGGCCCGAATACAATAGGGGATGTGAAAATAAGATATAGGGTATGTGGGAATAAGGCACCCCATCATATAATCAATAATAAATTAAGAAACAACAAACTCATACTATAAAGACTAGAACAACCCCAAAACACATAAAAGTTTAAACTTTTTTAACCCATCCTAAAATCCTATTATTTCATGACTCTTGAACAAAATCACATAACATCAAAATAAAAAAAACAAAACAAAACTTGTACCTGTCAGGGGCGGCCTGAATTAACCAGTTTGCAGCCAGAATTTTGTAGTCGCCGGCCGGAATTATGCTGGTGAGGCAGAGGGAGGGCGGGAGTCGCTGGCAAGTGGCAGCGATTTGGGTTTTTTTTAATTATGTGGACTGATTTTGTTCAACAAAACTAGTAGTTGGGTTGGGCTTGAATGAGTTTTAAGTTATTGGGGTTGATGGATTGAATTTAAGTTTTATTAAAGAGGTTAGTGGGCTAACTTGTTTACATAATTTGACCGGGTTACAATCCGTGTTCACAATTTTTTTATATAAATTCCTAACATTTTTTTTCTAAGGGATGCGGACGAAAATATCCAAGGGGTGCGGTCGGAATTTTTCAAGGGGTGCGGACGAAAATTTCCAATGGGTGCGGTCGGGATTTTTCGCGAAAAATACCACTAATTTTTTTTTTTCAAGGGATGCGGCCGCCCACCCACCCCATAAGGTGAGTCTGGGTCGTCCTAAGTTACATTCACATCATAAAAGCGAATAAAAAGTGCACTTAAAGATATTATTTAGAGAGGGTAAAGTTATATTATTTCTAAATAAATAAACATTGCATCAAATTATATCTTGATATTTTTTTTGAAGGGTGACTTTCTATGTATAGGACCTATCGGTCACCGGGTTCTTGTCAAAGACAATCCCTCGTCAGGCCGTTGCGGACGCGAATCTTGATATGATGGATAAACTTTATTAGATAAGGACTAATCTTGAAAAGTACAATTGTCTATTGTCTATATATACTAATTTTTAACATATGAAGGAATAGTGAAGAATAGTGAATTATTTTTGTCTTTTGTTTGTTTGTTTGTTTTTTTTTTAAATAGTTGATTTTAAAATTTGTCATTTTTAATAAAATTTTGGTTATTTATAATTATAATTGTGTCATAAAAGTTTAACGAGTTTAGTTTTTTAATTAGCTTTTGTTTTACGCTTTTCTCCAGATTTGGTTGTTGTTCGATTGCTACTTAGCACAATATTTGGTGGTCGTATTTGGTCACTCAGGGTTTTTTCTTCGTTTGTTCCTATTTAGCACGGTGTATGGTGGTCACATTTGGCCCCTCAAGTTTTTACCACAATTGGTCATTTTTTTACTTCACGCTTTTTCCAGGTTTTAGCTTTATTCGATTGCTATTTAGCATGATTTTACGACCCTCCGCCCTGCAACGTAGGTATCAGGGTTTTACACCTCCCGCACCACAACGCATGGGGCTTAAGACTAGTTGACAGAAATAAAACGAATTGCAGAGCTAAATGAGCATTTGAATTAATAAAATCCACATTCACATATTACACTCATAAAAAAAGAAAATAAAAAAAGCAGAAAAAATAGGTATATTTTTATAGTAAAGTATACGAGGAAACTTGAGTGGAAGAGGATGGCATGTTAAAACATAAAAAAAGCAGAAAAAATAGGTATATTTTTATAGTAAAGTATACGAGGAAACTTGAGTTGAAGAGGATGGCATGTTAAAACGATTTTTTTATCCTATGGGTCTCATAACTCGAATGGCAAAAAAAGTTATGTTCTGTTTAAATTGGATATTTTGCCTATATGAATATGATTGGTTCTATATAAGTATGCTAACTTTTATTTATAAATTTTGTATCTCAATATTTTAGGGTTGTGTGAAAAAAAAAAAAAAACTTTGTATTATATTGTTTGTGGTACCCAAAGTGTTTGTCTAGTATATGAACAAGAGACCCCGTGTTGTCAGATATATTTTGGCTTCTAAGTTGTAACGAATTACGTTAGTTTTAACTAATGTGAGGATTATAATATTAAGGTGTTGTTTGTTTTTTAAGAGGTAAAATGTCTGCAGTCTGTGGACCACATCTGTAGATATTTGTAGAAAAAGAGGTGGACCAAACCTCTACAGTTTGCAAGAAGAAGACGGTTTGTTTTTTAACGTATGCTGACTTCTAAAATAAACTGGTGCTGGACGGTGATGGTGGTAGACGGTGGTGGTGGGTGGTGGACGGTAGTGGGTGGTGGACGGTGGTAGGTAGTGGACGGTGGTGGTGGTGGTGATGGACGGTGGTGGTGAACGGTGATGGTGGTGGTGTTTAACCCTCTGCAAACCTTAGAAGATCTTAGAAGTGGTTGGGCCAAAGTCTGCACCAAGAAGAGCTTGCACAGACGTTTTTTAATGAATCGTCTTCGGAAAAACAAACAGTGTACACGTGACAATGTCTGCGCGTGGTCTGCGCGACGCAGACAAAAGAGCCTGACAAAAGAGCCTGCGCATAGCTTTTCAGAAAAAACTTTGACTGTAGGAATCTTGTATATATATTTCATCAGTCCGATTCGCAAGCATTAATTGATAATTGATAAATCAGTTTAATTCGCAAGCCTTATTTGATTAATAGTTACTATTTACAATTTTGCACGTTTTCTTTTTTTTTTTCTTTCTTTTATTCGTACGCTAATTCTATTTGTATTTGATCCAAACTATATATATACTATTGCCAATAATACTATTTTTTACATTATAATAGGATTTTGGTTATTTGAATTTGAATCTGAACTTCAATCCTATTTTTGATTTCAATTTTAGTTTATTAATGGTGCATTGAGGGGTCGCTGTTTCAAGGTGGGGTGTCATGGTGTGTTCTGTGATTGTCAGTGGGTGTAAATTATAAATGAAGAACAAAAAAAATAACTAGATTCCATGCTACCATTTGTATTTTATAAAAATTGTCATATGTTCGATTTGATCCGTCACCTACTCCTTTATCGCGAAGGCTGGATGGTGTGGGCTAACGCACCTCTCCCTTAGCACTTTAAAAACCTAGCACCGCCTCAAACTAGCTAAAGAGGACTCCGCCAAGCCCTTAATGGGCGTGGAAAGGAGAAAGAGTGAAACCCCATCTGTAAAGAACCGATCACAATTTTTTTTTTCTCTTTTTTTTTTTTTTTATTTATTACTTAACCCACACTGAGTTAGTTTAAGGATGAGCTAGTTAAAGTTCGTTTCCTATGTGACAGTAACATTGCACATTAACTAGCTCATGCTAGCCAAACCACACCATATAGGTAATTGCATTTGTTACCAACTTTAACGACACCTTCATGTTTGCGACGCATTTAGCGACTAAACAACTACGTCGCTTTTAATCATGTTGACACTAGGGAGCTAGAATGTCTATCTAAAGCGTCTTTTTTATTCATCTTTCAGAAGCTATGTTACAAACTAGTTTTTAACAATTGGGTACAAACTACATTAACAAAGGAAGATGATTTATACGTGACAATAGTTGATTTGTACACACACAACAATAAATTTCTTTTTTATAAATTTACCCTCATACTTTAAGGGTAAACTTATTCAAAATAAATTGTATTGTTTTGCACAAATCATTGTGACGTATAAAACACATATCTATTACATAGTAAAACAGACCAAGTAAACTAATTAACCTACATCTCACAAAGCAAGAACCCATCCTCTAGTATCCAAACACCACAGGACGTCGTGGCTTGCAGCTGACCATAGCCGCCTCTTTTGTTGGAGCCACTTGAAGTACGACGGGCCGTTGTGGCATGTACTGGTAATGGCAAGATTGTTGTGGAAGGGGCTTAACAAAGAGCACTTGTGGTGCCATAGTGTTTAAAGGTGGATAAACTGAAGTTGTTGTTGATCTATATTTCATGAGGTAGGTTGGACATAATCAATTTATAAGGAAAAAAAGGTACCCTAATTCTTCCGAATATTTTATAAAAAAGTTAAATAAGAATAAAGGAATAGAATTGGGTTCAAGCTTGAGAGTAGTGATGATTCCTTGGGATAATATTTTGAATTAATGTGAAGTGTAATAATGTTATTGATTGAACCCTATCTATAATTAAGGGACATGCTTAAAGGTTACGTAATGAAGTCATGCAATCCACGTAAACGACTACAATATGTTTATTACTTTGTTGAGAAAAAACAATATGCTAATTATAACAATTTAAGTTAACACAAATGATCTCTAGTTATGATTGAATTAGAAACTTGTGTTATTAGGTCATTAGTAAATAAATATGTATATACCACATAGATATCCCTCTACAATTATTATATTTTAAGTATGGTGATGAAGTGCTAAAAGGTTACTTAATATTGCAAGTATAGTGATAAAGCATTAGAAGATATACTAGAAGATCAATATAAAAATTGATACTTAGGGGGTGTTTGGGAGTGCTTATTTTAGTGATTTATTAGTTTATTGACTTTTTGAAAAGTTAAAAAGTGTTTGGATGAAACTATTTTAATTTGTGAGGGAAAAAGTCAATAAGTCACTCCATTGTGACTTGTTAACTTTTCCAAAAAGTTATAAGTTGTTTTGAAAAGCTAAGCCAAACATGGCCTTAAATGCATATTTCAAATACGGTGATAAAGAATCAGAAGATGAAGTGCTAGGACCTCATAGAAAGTAATTGATCAAGTCGTGAATGTATGTTGAAGTGCAACAATCATCAAATAAACTCACCAAGTGCATGAATCAACAAAGACATTCATCAAGTGCGTCAATCAACAAAGACATTCATCAAGTGTGATATTGGAATATTTCAAAGGTGAAAGATCAAATTTGTTACAACCGATGAAGACTTGAAGATACAAGATCAATTAATGAAAAATCATCCAAAAAGATCAAGGTATGAAGAAAATTGATTGGGAATTAGAGAGAATAAATAATTATAATATAATAAAACAATTTTCTCAAAGTAGTTACTAATGAAAATTTCATTTGAACTAAATTAGTTAGTTACCAATTGGAGGGATTTTGAAATTTAGAATCAGTGAATTGCAAGTCCTTTGTCTTTATCTTTATTTTCATATCAAATTTCAAATAGTGTCATTTTCCTTTAAAATTGATGTGAGTTATACTTTATGTTTTCAAATCTTACACGTTATGTCTTTTAAGACATACTCAGTTTGTCACACCCTGACTTTTGCGGAAGCGTGATTATGGGGTGACTTTCTTAATATCATTGCATTCAATCATAACAACAACTATATGATAAAACCATAAATTCGTCATCCATTAAATAAGTTTGAAACATAACAACATTGTTTTGAAACGTAGACTTCAAATTCAAGTTTTACAAACCGCACAAATTGTTTATGAGTTCATTCAGGACTCGTCAAAAGATATTGAAAAACACTAAGGTTTGGAAGACGTGTCTCGTCTAGGAATAAGACACACTGACCAAACTCAAAAGACCATGGATGACATCTTTATTCTTAACGCAGCATAAAAACTTCCAACGCCCACCAGATCCACTTACAAATTTCCTGAAATACATGTAGTTTGAAAACATCAACAAAAGTTGAGCAAGTTCATGTGTTCGTTTGTGTATAAGTATAAACCTTTGAAATCGTTGTGAGTATGTATGTAAGTTTATAAATCTCGGTATGAAAGCAACAAGGAAAAACAGATCACCAATGGTTTGCAAGGCCATTGATATGTGTGAAGTGATGCAGGAAAACTAAAACCTAGCAGATTTGGTCAGTAAGACATAGTCACCACATGGTCCACTCGATGGACTCAGGAGTGGGGCTCGCTACACCCAAATAGATCTATCACTCATGTCCCTCGGTCCTACGACGAGGATTAATGGCCTTAAGTGTTATACCCACCACTCACATGATCAAGCAGTAACCCTCCTTAGCTAACCATACCATGTATAAAACGTTGGTAAACAATTGTAACATGTATTTCACCCCCGAAGTTAATAAACAAAACAATTTAAAAGAAAAGGGGGACATGAACTCACAGTTTTGCGTTCCTTGTATTCGCCTGTAACTCAAAGTTTCCTCTGGCGTACACGACTACCTACAATGTACTATGGTCTTATTAGACGAGCGGGTCGTGCCTTGACTTAGTGTTAACGTTTCTGAGTTACGTCTCTTTTATGTCTTCAATATTATTCCAAGTTATAATCACTTGTTAAAATAATAATTATCTTAACTTTAAATTATATTCTAATTTTGAAATAATCGTTAAACAATATTTTGTAACAATACTTCTCAAGTATTCATATTCGTATTTCCTTCCCAAGGATGGGGTATCTCATACATGTTTATCCAAGAAAACGTATATTTTTCACAAAAATCATACATCTTCTAAAAACTCTAGGAAAATATATTTTTACTTCTCAAAAATAATATATTTTCTCCTTGTCGAAAATATGATATAACTTGGTAATATTTACAAAAATCATATTTTCATTTCTCGCATCCAAAATATCATTTACCAATAATATATTTATAACGGTATTTTCCGGAATATTTTGTAAGTTACGTTCTTGCATTTGGTTTCACAATATTAAGTGCGTAACTTATATACATTTATTCCTCGTGATTTTTTGTATTATTTTGGATTGTAAATCCTTGGTATTTTGTTAAGTTATATTATTTTAACCCTAAAATAATATAACTAATACACAAAGTATACAAATAATCACACACAATGTGTCTTTAATGTAAATATATATTCTAAATACATATTTATCCATTTTTATTTATAAAACCAACCTCCAATATTTGTATTTTTGTAACAAAATCTATGGCAAAGTTTATATTGAAAACCATAGTTAAAACACACTTGTAAATATTTGCTCGGAAAATATTTCTCTAAGTGTTTATATTTTTAGAAAATTTTGCCATAGTTTCCCCTAAAAATGGAGGTGTCCATGCTATCAAAGCATATAATTTTCTTTTCAAAATCATCACAAACAATCAACAATCAATCTTAAACAACTTATACTTACCAAGTGCCAAAATACATAATAATCATGAATTTGAACTTTCATAAAAACTTGTAATAACTTGGTAGTGTGTTTAGTAGATTTAGTTACCCTTTTGCCATGTATTGACGTCTTAGATTCCGAAGTGTGATCACTTCTGCAACACTCTCGCAACATACTGTGTATTACTCGAACAACTTGCAACATCGATGGACAGGAGGTTGAGCGTAGTACTTTACCGACCTCAGTACTTTGACGACCCTGATTACCGGCAACGAGCACCAGCGAATTGACTTCAATCGAATCCTTAACCCTTGTCAGCGACTCATGGGAGTCAACCCTTACGAATTAATCAGGGCTTAAGCAATGACAATCGACTATGACGTGGAATGTGTAACTGCTAGCATAGTGAGTAGCACTTTAGGACGTGGCTCAGAATGTGAAAAGATGGACCTTGATGGTGAAGAATCGTAGGGCTTCGTTTCGAGCAATGACATTGGGAGCGGCAGTCACAACGATAACAAGGTATTCGTAACCCTAGCCTACAGTATGGAAATAAAGGTGCCTACAACATGGATTGGCCGTGGTTAAGTTAAAAAGACAGCGACCAAAGGAATAACGACAGCACTTGAAATCTTTGTAATGAAAACAGCAACTCTGGAATTGATGCTCATGGAAGGGCATTTAGGGTTGACGTGGGCGACGCCAGGTTGGTGGCAACTTGGAAGCTTGAACGGGTAGCTAATTGCTTCGTCTCTGTCCTGTTTAACCCTGATGCTTCTCGAAAAGCTGATGGCAAGTCAATTGAGGCATCATATGTTTGTAGGGATGCAAATTCAACCGTGTGGGACAAGTTTTCGACATCGATTATCCTTCTACTATCCACGATGGTGTTGATGCAGTAGTCAGTATGGGTTGGTTAACCAGACATCGCGCAGTTATACCCTGTGAGGGGAAAGTTGTCGTCTGTCATAAAGTATCCAAGTGGTGCAGAGGCTAGCATCAAATTAGCAGTAAAGGCCAAAAGTGTCCACGGAAGGATTACCCCGCTATGATAGCACTCGTTACTGATGTCGAGGCTAAGGAAAAAAAAAGGATCGGGGATCCACCAATTGTTCGTGATTTCTCCCTAAGTGCTACCAGAAGAACTATCAGGTTTACCTTCACATCGTCAGATGGAATATCAGATCGGTATCATGTCAGAAGCAGCCCTTGTTACTAGTATTCCTTATTGTCTTGCACCAGGAAGGTTGCAAGAACTGTCTAATCAACTTCAAGGACTGTTGGACAGGAGTTTGTCAGACCTAGTTCTTTTTCGCTTTGGGGAACCCCAGTTATACCAGTAAAGATAAGCCTTTTCGTATGTGTATCGATTTTCGAGGATGTAACAATGTGACAGTTAGGAGCCGCTTGTCTCGACCATGCATTGGCCACCTGTCGACCAGTTACAAGGAACAAGCTTCCAATTGAGGATTGACTAACGACCGAACTATCATCAGAAGAAGGTCTAAGAGGAGAAGGCTCTTAGGACGACACATCGAATGCAAATGCGGCCACTTCGACTTTGTACACCATGATCATTGAATTGATCAACACACCAGCAGCTTTATGGACCACAAGACTCGACCGTGCTTGTTGTTGACGTTTAGAATCATTACCAGGAGCAAGGAACAACATGGGTGGCATATGAATTCTATTTTGGAACTCTGGGGAAGGAGCCACTCCGTGCAAAGACTTGTTAAACGGTAACGTCTGGATTCGAGAGGTACATTTTGGGTCATATAAACAAGGTGGGAATACACGTGGATCTCGCTGAGACTCATTTCAAAAGAAACCGATCGACACCAAATATCCCTTCGAGGATACAACAACTTCTTGGTCTCACTAGATGCTATCGCAGATTCATATCACGATTTACAAAGATCGCGCAACTTAAATCTCTTTAGCACAGCAGGGTGCTGTGTTCGTGGCAGACAAAACAGGAGGACATCTTTTCAGCTTTCGAATTCCAACTCTGCAATGCACGGAGCATCGTCCTTATTCGAGAGTATTGGTGATCTAGTGGCATACCATGGTGGTTCGAATCAGAGTCCCAGTTACGCGCCGATGCAACACGAGAAGGTGATGACTTACGTAATGGAATTACGAGGAAGAACTACACACGACACACAATCTACGGTGGAAACCGTGGTCTTTGGATATAAATTGGAGGCATTACTTGGACGGTACCAGATGTGTTATTTAGACCGATAACAAGGGCCTCCCGTGTACCTTGACTTTGACAGAGCTAAATCAGTTAATGGCATTGCTGGAGGAAACTTTAGGATGATTACAACTATGAAACTTGAACGTGCACGAGCTTTGCAGCTCACTATCGACTCTAACTTACCTGATCAGACTCGCTCTGTTCAAACTGGAGAACTGAGGGAAGAGGATTTTCAAGTTGAGCCCATGCGGGGCATGGAGAGGCAACCTTTGACAGGTCGGACGATACTCGTTACCTCATAGAACTAACGTGGGTCTCATTATACGGCAATTGTAGGAAACTCGTGTTGAGCAAAGCACACCAGCTTCAATATTCTAGTCGTTTGGGTTTTGATGAGAGACATCAGGATTTGTAAACCTTGTACCGGTAATCGGGCATGAAGGCCCACCTAGCTAGGTATGGGAATGATGTTTGACTTATGGGAAAGTCAAGGGGAAGTGTTAGCAACCAGAAACATCGGTATGGAAAGCGAAAACCGACTGCCATGGATTTGTTCGCTAGTCTACTTACAACTCAAAACGGAAACAATATCACCTGGATGATCGTTGATTGTCTCACATAACCAGCACACTCTCTAGCCATCAAGGAAACGGATAAGTTTCTTTTCTACACTTGCAGTTTTCTACCTGAAAGAAGTGGTTGCTAGGCACGGGGTACCAACTTCCATTATCTCTGATCGCGACCCACGATTCGCATCTGAGTTGTGACCAGCGATGCACAGATCCTTTGGCTCACGTCTAGACATAAGCACAGCATATCATCCACAGACGGATAGGCAGACTGAACGCACCATCCAAACTCTTGGAGACATGCTTCGAACATGTGTAATCGACTTTGGTAACGGCTGGTAGCGGCATCTACCTTTAGTGGAGTTTTTGTATAACAACAGTTACCACACCAGCATCCAGGCTGCTCCTTTCAAGGCATTGTACGGACGAAAATGTCGATCACCCTTATGTTGGGCAGAAGTTGGTGACAGCCAAATCACTGGCCCAGAACTCGTAGAAGATACAACAGAGAAGATTGCTCAGATATGAAAATGAATGGCGGCAGCTCGTGACCGTCAGAAAAGTTACGCTGATAAGCGCAGGAAACCACTCGAGTTCCAGGTTGGGGATCGAGTGCTACTTAAAGTCTCACCTTGGAAAGGTGTAGTTCGTTTTGGTAAACGAGGCAAACTCAACCCGCGATATGTTAGACCTTTTGAAATCATTGAGAAAATTGGCAAGGTGGCCTATAAATTGAATCTACCCGAAGAACTCAGTGGAGTTCACAACGTATTCCATGTGTCAAATCTGAAGAAGTGTCTGTCAGATGGGACCCTCATAGTTCCTCCCAAGGAACTCACTATCGACGATCAGTTGCGATTCGTCGAGGAACCAGTAGATATTACAGACCGAGACGTTAAGGTTCTCAAGCGTACCAGGATACCCACTGTTCGAGTTCGTTGGAACTCCTGTCGTGGCCTAGAGTTTACATGGGAACGAGAAGACCAAATGAAACACAAATATCCCCAGTTGTCCAAGAAAAGTGAATCCACTACTGAGACTGAAGCTACTGTGGAATTTCGGGACGAAATTCCAAACCAACGGGGGAATGATGTGACACCCCAGGAAAACCAGGAAACCACGCAACCTAACTAGCTTCCTCAGTAACTACGTGCTAAATTTCGGGACGAAATTTCTTTCAACTTGGGGATGATGTAACAACCCGTAACTTCGAGGTAAAAACCATTCGTTTCGCTTATACAAATTAATTATATATTTGCCTAAATTATAGTGTGTCAACGAGTATTTGGAACCAAGTCCATATCGCGTTGAACCAATTCCACAACCTTCGGCGTGTGTCCTTGTATTTAATTGCTTTTATTTCACGGTCATACAAGACTTAGTAGGTTACGCTCGTGCTCCACTAAAATGTTATGTGTGTAGGTTATCTATTCGGGAAACAGTCAAATGTATTTTATGTGTTGAACTATTTATGTCGCAATTGTATATGTGTACGTACGTGGTAGGGTAAGAAATGGTAGTGGGTTTTGTTTAATGTCACAATTGGGCCGGAGCCCATATGCCTTACTTAACCCCCCCCCCCCCCCACACACACACATTTAACCCCCTTCATGGCCCAAAGCCTTGTAAATAACCCAAAATTAGGCCAGGTAGTGTATGGGCTCGTATATTTCAATTTAAGGGGGGTGCCTGATTATGAAAGATGTGGCACCCGAGGAAAATTCGCAGTCATGCTGAGCTACCACTCTTTCTTTCTGAGACTGCTTATCAAATTTCGGGACGAAATTTCTTTCAAGTTGGGGATGATGTGACAACTCGTAAGTTCCGAAGTCTTTTTCGTTATGCTAATCCCTTCTTACACACTGTGCTTTGATGTAACTTACGTGTTATATGAAGAAGAAAAGGTACTCAAACAGTTGTGAACCGTAGATGTGTTATATGAATGTTTTATCTATGTGTGTATAGTGGAATTGAGCCGCACATCACTCATCGAGTCGCACACTCCGCTCATGACCGCACACTCCCTCACTTGAGTGTTATCTAAATCTCGGCCCACACATCTAATCTGGCCCAGATCGCTCCAAGCCCAATCATAGTAGGCTGCGCATACATGAGGGACGTGTGGGGATGATTGTAAGTTGAAAATTGTTAAAAACCCTACTTCCTTCCCCTCCATCTGGTAACCGACGACAGCCCCCTCTTTGTCTCATCGTTCCATCATCTTGGCAGCCATTAACTCCTTCAGAACTCTCGGCCACGCTTCAGAGACACGAGGTCGTCAGCTTTCCTTTTTCTCGGCTCGGCTCTCTCCCTCACATGATCACTTAGTTAGTATAATCATCACTAAGCTGATTTCCACTTTGTATATATTCTGGTGTGTGATTTGTGGTTGTGTAGTGTTGATATAATTCCTTATGCATAAGGGCAAACTGTTATGAACATGGGTGAACATGATGTTGTGGCTTGGTGCATGTAAACTAGGTTTCAATAGCGATTATATGATATACAATTATGAACTGGTTGTGATTGTTGAATGATCAGAACTCAGTAAATAAGAGGGGTCCGACTTTGTTTGACTAATATCATGACCGCACCTAGAATGTATATCATGTACGAATAAGAGATAATTATTGAAGTCCGATTTTAGATAAAGCAAAAGAAATGGTGCAGACTGTTGATTCTTAATCGATCCTGATAACCATCACGTATGGAATTTACATGTTTGTAACTTAGTGATGTTTCATGCATAAAATTGATAAGGGAAAAATTGATGTTTCATGTGATTTTGTGTCAAAAGATAATGTGATCAAAAGTCAAGTATGTCAGTTCACAATAATTGTTGTTGTCAGGTCACATGAATAAAGTGATTGAGATTTGTATGTTATTGAGGTCCAACTAGATTTTGACTAAAATTATGCTTGTCGGCCAGGATGTAAACGTTGCATGTGAGTCATATTGAAAATCACAGAATCATGGGATTGATAACAAAATAAGTTGTTGAGCGAGTTTGGTGTTCAATAAATACAACCGGCCCAATTATTTGTACTAGTCAATATTATTGTTGGGCTATATATATATATATATATTAAAATGAGACATACTCTACACAAACAAATCAGAATTTAAGAAACTATTGGGGCCACGGTTGTGAACTAATGACCCAGTCGGGCCCAGTGCTTTGATAGGAGCACTGGGGAAAGGGCAAAACATACATCAGGAGCCGTCTTGTTCAGTATCGAGATATTATCAACATTACTTTCGGAATTAATTTCAATGGATTAACTAAACACTTGGTAACCAACGTTTTCGTAAAACTATGAACTCACCAGCGTTGTCTGATACACTTGTTGCATGCTCGCAGGGCGTTAGATTATATGGATTGGAACTTGCTGTATGAAGTAGCTGGAGTGGTCATGGGTCGTGCTGATTGGATACGAATGATGGGTTTATTGATTACATACATTTAATTTGAAACAGTTAAACTATGATTTCTTTTATTTGCTTCCGCTGAACATGTTGGTTTTCATTTAAACTTATTGACAGTACTTTTCATTAATAATTGATGATTTTATTTTGAAACTTGTACGCGTTCAATGTAATTAGCGACTCGTTGTTGGTACGTCACACGCCTAACAGGGACTTTTCCTAGGTGGTATTTTGGGGGTGTGACGGTTTGATATTAGAGCCACTGGTTATAGTGAACTTGGTTTTAAAACGTTTTTATAAAACCAGACTATAACCGAACAGATCCGAAATCGACCATGACACTTAGCTCCAGACTGCAAGGTTTGTTTCTCGTTTACTATTGCATAGTATATCTAGTGTTTGCTTATGAGTAACATCACACGTGAATGCACACTTAGCACTGCAGTATGAACTTCTATGTTACCAACCCATGTTACGTGTTTTAAGAGTACGACCCTTCTTGAACTTTCATGATCTATGTTGTGGCGTCATCTGTCTTTTTGCTTGAATTCGGGGAACCTTTTAGCGCGAGTTAAGAGGCACTGAGATAAGCATGCAAACTGCCTTATTATTATGGGTGCACACATAATAATAATGTGGGGTGCATGTGAGTCCCAGTGAGACTTAACGAGTGTGAGAGGGGTTTCGCTCTGTTAATTGATGTTATGTTGGAACTCAGCAGTCTATAGGAGTCATAACAGTGATTGTCTCCTACTCGAACATGATCTTTTCACCCCTTTCTGAATCCTTACGAATCTCGATGCTATCGAGTATAACCTGATCACACATCTGAACGCCTAGCGAACTGTGTAGAATGTTAGGTGCTAGTATGAGCGTCCCTGAGTTGGATAACTCAGCATCAAATGATTGGACTATACTTTCCTCACTTATCTTTGTTTGCTGGAACTTAGCGTGTTGACGCCTTAGATCCCGAAGTGCGATCACTTCTGCAACACTCTCGCGACATACCGTGTATTACTCAGTCAACTTGCAAGAACGATGGACAAGAGGGTAAACGTAGTACCTTACCGACTTCAGCATTTGAACGACCCTAGTTACCGGCAACGAACAACAGCGATTTGACTCCAATCGAATCCTTAACCCCAGCCAGCGACTCATGGGAGTCGACTCTTACGAACCAATGGGGACAAAATCGATGACGATTGACTGTGGAGCGGACAGTGTAACCGCTCGCACCATGAGTAGTGCCTTAGGATGTGGCACGGAATGTGAAAAGATGGACCTTATTGGTGAAAGGACACAGGACACCGTTACAGGCAACAATATTAGAGGCAACAGTCGCGGCAACATCAAGGTACTCGTGATCATAGCTTACAGTATGGAAACGAAGGTCACCTTGACAAGGATTGACTGTGTTAAGTTAAGGTGACGACAACCAAGGGAACGACGACAGTACTGGAAATTCTCGTGACGAAAACAAAACTGGAAATGAAGCTCATGGAAGGACATTTAGTATTGGCATAGGCTATACCAGGCGTAATAGCAACACGATAGCTTGGATGGGTAGCTATTCGCTTCGTCTCTGTTCTGTTTAACCCTGATGCTTCTTGAAACCGAACCTGTTGTGGAGTCGGCTGATGCAAGTCAATTGAAGACTTATATGTTCGCTGGGATGCAAACTCGACCTTGGGGAACAGGTGTTCGATATCGACCTTCCTTTCCCTACCCTTGATGGTTGCAATACAGTAGTTAGTGTGGATTGGTTATCCATACATCGTGCAGATATACCCTGTGAGAAGAAAACTTGGCGTACCCCCCTCCCTAGTGGAGAATCGTCATTTGTTCCAAAATATCAAAGTTCTTTAAAGGTTAGCATCAATTCTACAATGAAAGCCCAGAAGTGTCTACGGAGGGATTACCCCGCCATAGCTAACAACGATTACTGATGATAAGGCTAAGGAAGAGAGGGTCGAGGATCCACCAGTTGTTTATGTTTTCTTCCGATGAACTACTTGAACAACGTCCAGGATTACTTCCACAACTGTTAGGCAGAATCTCAGTTTGATCTCACGTCAGATGCAGCTCCGGATACTCGTACTCTGACCGTCTTGCACCGGGAGGGTTGCAAAAGCTGTCTAATCAACTACGGGGACTGTTGAATAGGAGTTTTGGCGGACCTAGTTTTTCGCTTTGGGGAGCCCCAGTTACACCCATGAAGACATGCTTTTCCGTATGTGTACTGGTTATCAAGAACTTAACAAGATGACAGTCGAGAACCATTTGCCACGACCATATATTGACAACCTGACGACCAGTTGCGGGGGTCGAGCTTCCAGCCGAGGATTGAATAACAAACGAGCTATTATCAGAAGGTAGTCTAAGGGGAGAATGTGTCTGCAACGGCATACCAACCGCAGTGCGGCCATTTCGACGTTGTATTCTAAGACCTTCGAGCTAATCATCACACCAGCAGCTGTATGAATCACATGAATCGACCATGCTTATTGACGACATGTTGAATCATTTTCAGGAGAAAGGAACATCATGGGCAGCTTTGTATCTTATTTGAGAGCTCCTGAAGGAGGAGCCACACCGCGCGAAGTTTTGATAAATGTAACTTCTGGATGCGAGGGATACCTTTTTGGTCATATAATCAACAAAGTGGGAATACACGTGGATCCCGCTAAGACCCGTTTTGGTTAGAAATTGGTCCACACCAAAGATCCCTTCGAGGATACAGCAATTTCTTGGTCTCACTAGATGCTATCGCAGATTCATCACAGGATTTTCGAAGATCGCGCAGCTTAAATCTCTTTAGCACAACAGGGTGCTGTGTAGTGGGAGACAAAACAGGAGAACGTCTTTTCAGATTTCGAATCCCAACTCTGCAATACACTGAGCATCGTCTCTACCCGAGGGTGCGGGTGATTTAGTGGTATATCATGATGGTTCGAATCAGAGTCCCAATTACACGCCGATGCAACACGAGAAGGTGATAGCTTACGTAATAGACTTACAGGAAGAACTGCACGAGTCACGACCTGCGGTGGAAGCCGTAGTCTTTGGATTTAAATTGGAGGCATTACTTGGGCGGTACCGAATGCACCACTTAGACCGATCACAAGGGCCTCCCGTGTACCTTGGCTTCGGAGGAACTAAATCATGTAATGACATCGCTAGATGGAACCTTTGAATGATTTTGACTGTGAAACCTGGAAGTGCACGAGCTTCACTATCGACTTTAACTTACCTGATCGGACTCGCTCTGTTCAAACTGGAGAACAGCAGGAAGAGAATTTCAAGTTAAACCCATGCGGGGTATGGAGAAGCAACCCTTGGCAAGACGGACGGTACTCGCTACTTCATGGAACAAATATGGATTCTACTGTACAGCAATCCAAAGGAACTTGTGTTGAGCGAAGCATACCAGCCTCGGTATACTGGTCATCTGGATTTGATGGAATATGTTAGGATTGGGGGATCTTGATCTGGCAACTGGGCTTGAAGGCCTACACAGCGAAGCATGTGAATGAGGCTTGGCTTGTGGGAAAGTCAAGGTGAAGCATCAGCAACCAGAAACACCTATATGGAAATGAGAACAGACTGCCATGGATTCTGTCTACTTGCAGCTCAAAACGGAAACAATACCACCTATTTAAGGACTCTCAAAATAATTCTAAAAATACCCGTAAATATAAACCCGGACCCCTGAAACCCTAAACCATATTAAAAATCAAGAAAAACAAAATGCTGGGTCTCAGGCGGGCCGCATAAAAGACAAGCTATGTCTTACGCGGGCCGCGTCAAACATGTGTTGACCGGATAAGTGTTCCGGATCCACGTGGTGTCCAGCTGGCTAACCTACCGATGACCAATCAAGCCAATTCATAGACTAGGCGGCCTCGCGGGCCGTGTAAAGTTTATGTTGTGGTTTACGCGGGCCGCGTGAAGCCCTAATTTCACCTATAAATAGCTTGTTGCATGGACAGTCTGTTGGTGTCGAAAACAAAGTTCAAAAATGAATTCTTGTTACTCTGAAGTCGAAATTACTTTCAAATTTAGCGAGGCGCTGCTCCGATACCGGGTATTAACTCGATCGCTGCTACGATTCAATGTCCGATCGATTAATCTATCCAATGGATGTTTAAGTGCTGCCCACATTAGGGTTTATGCTTTGTCATTCGTCGTTAATTCGATGGATGTTTAAGTATCGCACTTTGTCATTCGTTGTGAAGGTTTAATCTCGTGAGTTATCGTAAATGTTGTATTAGTTACTAACCGAGTTCGTGTGCATGTTATTAAATTTAGGTTAAAAGGCTAATCAGTAGGCTAAGCTCTGCTCATATAAATCTGCAAAGTGAGTCATTCTCTTTTTATCAAATTACTTTACAAAACTCTATTTGTTTTCAATGTTAAAATTACGGGGATTAAGTCTTTGTAGTCACCAAATTACAGCCGGTATGTGGGGTTTTGTATACATTACTTGATAACCGTCACCATTGGACAACAGGGTAGCCAAGGGGTGATATGACCATAGTCACAGACACCATTGGACTCTGAGGTTACCGATGGATATTAGAGTGACAAATACTGTGGGTAGTTGGTTGATATATGGAAACATTGTAATCGCTCTTAATACTGTAAATTATAACAAACGTGTCGTTTTAGTAAAAAGAATGATTCACCAGTATTTCCCGCTGATAAAACCTTTTTCAAACATGTTTCAAGTGATCTGTTGTGATCCAGGAAAAGTGCCGTGAAGCACTACAAGCTTAAGGAAGTGGCTCAAAATAAAATAAAGAAACATGTTTTGTAAAATAAAGTTTTCTCCGTGAAATCATATGATTGTAAATTTCCGGGGTTTTATCCCGAATTATGAAATAAAATAATCGGGAAATTGCGGTTTTAAAAAGATCCTGAAGAAATCTTCCGCTGTTAAAAAAATACCACGGGATTTTCTGTCCCACGGCTCCTGAAACGGGTCAAACCGGGTCGGGGGCCGTGACAGAAAAAGGTGGTATCAGAGCCACTGATTTAAGCCAATTAAGTATTTAGAAAATACTTAATTTTTACTAATTGCTATTTTGTGATTATATGTTTTATTATTTGAATATTTGTGTACAGTATGGGTAAGCAAAAGCTTTCAAACATCTATCTTAAATTAGATAGGTCATCAAACGAGAAGGGAAGTTCATCCCAAACAAATTCCTCAAAACATTATGCAAATCCTGAAGAAGGAATATTTGTCCGAAAGGCACAATATGAGGAACCACTTTCTCCTAATAAAAGAAGTTTGATTATTAGGAAAAGTCAGGAGAAATTAAAGAAATTACAACCAAAAGAAAAGAGAGTTAATAAGAAAACCCAAGAACTAGGTAATAACCCACCATGGGAAGACAAGTTAGATGAAAAATGGGCAGATCTCTATATGCTAGCCACTGTAGCAGTAAATGCAAATCTTTAAATACTCTGACTCAAGTTTTAGCAACCTTATCACCTACAAGTCAGAAATATTATTCAGTAAAATAAATAAGTTACAGTAAACCCTGGTGTGTTTTAATTTTTAGTTATCTTTGTGTTAAATTAGTCACACGGTATGAAATAATATTTAAAGGTTATTTATGAAATTTTGTTATAAAATTTTAACTTAGCAATTTTTGTGTATTTTGCATATATGCTAAACAGCATGAACGACTTGTCTGAAGCCCTTCAGAATTTAAATCTCTATCCGGTGAAGATAGAGGTTTCGAGAGATTTTAATAGGTACATACCCGATATAGAAGAACCTATGGAATTCAACGCTCCACCTCCAGAGAAACCCAAGCCTAAGAAAAGGAGAAGATTCGTGGGATGGAGGCGTGTGCGCAGAAGGAAACCCGCCACTAGTAAGATTCCCAAAATAGAAAATCCCTTAGATAAAGGGAAGGGGATTGAAGTTAGGGAAGATTCTAGGCAGATGGAAATGCAGTTTGGGGAATATTCTAGGCAGATGGAAATGGAGTTTGGGGAAAGTTCTAGATAAACCAAGATGGAAATTAGGGAAAGCTCTAGACAAATTGAGGAGTTACCATTTCAGGAGGAATTGGATCATGCATTGGCGAGCTGTGATGTCGTCAGGCCTATTAATAATGACCTCTACCCTTATCCTGCTGAAACTCAACTACCAATGAACTTGGAACCAGCAATCCCAGAACCTATAATCCACACCCAACCTCTAGGAATGGATGAATGGTGGACCAATGATTGGCAGTTTCAAAACCTTCTCAACAGTCCTTATTCCTTTCTCCCTTAGTTCGACTCGGAACCTATACCAAACCCACCAATGAGCAATGAAAATTTAGCTGAACTCCGCCACTTTGGTGAGGAGCTGGTGGATGCAGGAAATAGGATCAGGGAAGTAGGAGAACAAATTTCCTGGAAACACGACGAAAGGGAACGTCGTTACTAAAATACCAACTGACGAAGGATAGTGGGTTTGTGAAACTGTGGTTGTATAATAAATACTAAAATATAATCTTGTGAAATAACCTAAAATAAAACTTTGTAAGATAATGGTATGTATTGACGCATATTATAAAATGGGAATCGAGAAATTGATAGTTTTGACTATATGTGTATTGTGAAATTGTATGATTATTTTGTGTATAATTGTTATTTATTCGATACTAATAAATTATATATATTAATTATCAGATGGAAAACGCTAATAATGAACCAGTTAATGAGGTTAATCAATCTGAGCAACATACGGAGGATCAATTTATGACTAGGCAGGATATAGAAAAATTGTTGCTCAAGGAATATCCAATGCTATTCCAGCAATACTTGCTGCTGCCCAGAAACCTGTTGAACCTCAACAAATCATTCCTAGCAAACGTATTTCTGAAGATAACTTTAGTAATAGTGTAAATGGAGGCAGTAATCATACTAATCACGATAATGATTCACGGCAAGCTCCGCTCCCTGAGAAAATGAAAGCTGCAATGCCTGGTTGCACTTACAAAGAATTTCTTGCTTGAAAACCCTCTGAATTTGCAGGAAATGAAGGAGCAACTGCGGCACTGCGTTGGTTAGAGAAAACCGAGGCAGTGATTACAATAAGTAAATGTGCCAAGGATGATAAGGTCATGTATGCGTCTAATCTTTTTAAAGAAGGGGCGCTAGAATGGTAGAATACAGTACTTCAAGCCAAAGGAAGAAGTATGGCCTATTCCATGAACTGAGAAGAATTTAAGAGTCTTATAGAAAGAAAATTTTGTCCCGAATATGAAAAAGATCAAATGGCGAATAAGTTCCTAAACCATCGAATGATGGGTGTAGACTGTCGAGGATATACTTCGACATTCTTTGAATATGCTAGAGTGGTACCAACACTGGCTTCGCCAGAACCGGTACTCATTTCTCGTTATATTTGGGTATTGATTAGCGAAATCCGTAATATCGTTAAAGCTGCGAGACCTCGTACTATTGACGATGCGGTAGAATTAGCTAACACTCTAACTGACGAGCTGGTACGCACAAGAGATGAAAATAGGAAAAAGGAACTGGCTCAGAAAATTACCCAAGGATTTCGTACAGGTAATAATAGCAGCTTCAAGAGAAGAGGAACAGGGCAATCTTCAACTCCGCCGTTCTACAGGAATTGCAGAAAGAAACATTATGGAAGATGTAATGTGACCTGCAATTTTTGCAAAGCCGTAGGACATCGTGAAGAAGACTGCAGAAAGAAAACAAGAATCTGCTTTAACTGTGGCGAAGCAGGACATTTCAAAACAGAATGTCCAAAATTGGTCAAACCAGCAGACAACAAAGCCAAGACGGCCGACGGAGCTACTATAAAGAATGTCAGAGCATTCCAGCTGACCACTCAAGAAGCAGAACTCATTCCAGATGTGATAGCTGGTACGTTCTTAGTTCACAACGTATATGCAAAAGTATTATTTGACTTTGGTGCAAACCAAAGTTTTATCAATACTTCATTCTGCCAAGCTCTTAATTTACCTTTGACCAACCTTAGGCAAATTTTTACAGTCGAAACGGCAGATGGGAATTCAGTTAGTATAGATAAGGTTTTGCAAAAAGAACATATAGAACTTTCAGGTTATAAATTTCATGCAAACCTATTACCAATGAATTTAGCTGGGTTCGATGTTGTGTTAGGAATGGATTGGTTGATAGCCAACCATGCTCGAATCCTTTGTGATAAGAATTCCATAGAAATTCGGGCACCTACCAGAGAAGTAATCATGATTACAGGAGATAAACCACGTAAGCCCATGAAGTTCATATCGGTAATGAAAGTTGCTAGTTATGAACGAAAGCAAGGAATAGTATATATGATTTCAGTAATCATTAGTACTAAGGGTAAAGAACTTAAGGAGATTCATGTAGTCTCAGAATACCCAGATGTATTCCCAGAAGAATTACCAGGATTACCACCAGATAGGGAAGTAGAATTTAGAATTCATCTAATTCCCGGAACTACACCGATAGCCAAGGCACCTTATCGGTTAGCACCCACAGAAATGTTAGAACTGAAAAAGCAATTAGATGAATTACTAAGTAAAGGTTTCATACAACCTAGTTCATCCCTGTGGGGAGCACCAATATTATTTGTAAAGAAAAAGGACGGGTCAATGCGAATGTGTATTGATTATAGAGAATTGAATAAGGTTACAATTAAGAATTGATACCCATTACCTAGGATTGATGATCTATTCGATCAACTTCAAGGAGCTAGATACTTTTCTAAGATAGATTAACGCTCCGGATATCATCAATTGAAGGTACAAGAAGAAGACATACCTAAAACTGCTTTCAAGACTAGGTATGGTCATTACGAGTTTACAGTCATGCCCTTCGGATTAACGAATGCGCCTGCAGCATTCATGGACATGATGAATAGGATCTGTAAACCGTACTTGGATAAATTTGTAATTGTCTTCATCGATGATATACTTATTTATTCCAAAAATCAGGAAGAACATTGTCAGCACTTGCATGCACTCTTAACTTTGTTAAGAAGGGAGAAGCTTTATGCCAAATTCTCAAAGTGTGAATTTTGGCTGCAAGAAGTGCAATTTTTAGGACATATGGTGAATCATGAAGGCATTCATGTAGATCCTGCCAAGATAGAGGCAATTACCAAATGGAAGGTTCTGCAATCCGCAATGGAAATTAGAAGTTTTATAGGTTTAGTCGGATATTATAGACGGTTTATTAAGGATTTTTCCAAGATAGTTGTACCATTAACTAAGCTAACCTGTAAATCAGTTAAGTTTGAATGGGGACCTAAACAAGAAGAAGCCTTTAGGATTTTAAAGCAAAAGTTAACAAATGCCCCAATCCTAGCCTTACCAGAAGGAACAGAAGATTTTAAAGTTTACTGTGATGCTTCAAAGCTAGGATTAGGATGTGTGCTTATGCAACGCAAGAAGATAATTGCGTATGCATCAAGGCAATTGAAAAAGCACGAGGAAAACTATATGACTCATGACTTAGAATTAGGAGCCGTAATTTTTGCCCTTAAGATCTGGAGACATTATCTATACGGAAGTAAATTTACTGTCTATACGGATCACAAAAGTTTAAGGTACATATTTGGGCAAAAAGAATTGAACATGAGGCAAAGGAGATGGATGGAAATCCTAAGTGACTACGACTCAATATCACGAAGGAAAGGCAAATGTAGTTGCAGATGCCTTAAGTCGTAAGTATCATGAAAAGCAAAAGCGAGTTCATGCTCTCAGATTAAATCTACAGTTAGATTTAATGGAACAACTAAAGAATGTTCAGGAAACAGCAATCAAGGATGATGCTGAAGGAATGAAAGGACGAATAAAAGAATTAGAGCAAGGAAATGATGGAATTTAGAGATTCCATAAGAAAAGGATTTGGGTACCTAAGCAAGGAGATTTAAGGCATAAGATCCTAGAAGAAACTCATAAATCTAGGTATACTATGCATCCAGGAAACAATAAAATGTACCAAGATTTAAGAAATAACTTTTGGTGGATAGGAATGAAAAAGGATATAGCTCGATATGTTTCTAAGTGTCTTACTTGTTCACAAGTTAAGGCAGAACACCAGAAACCTTCAGGTCTACTACAACAACTAGAGATGCCTGTATGGAAATGGGAACTCATAACAATGGATTTTGTTACTAAGTTACCCAAAACCAGAAAAGGTAATGATGCGATTTGGGTAATTGTGGATCGATTAACCAAATCAGCTCATTTTCTACCAATGAAAGAAACCTTTAGCATGGAAAGGTTGGCAAAGTTGTATGTTGATGAAGTAGTATCCTTACATGGAGTTCCACTCTCCATTGTTTCGGATAGGGATAGTCGTTTCACTTCCCATTTCTGGACAAGTTTCCAAGAAGCAATGGGAACTCGATTAAATTTAAGCACTGCATATCATCCTCAAACAGACGGACAAAGTGAACGAACAATCCAAACTCTTGAAGACATGCTTAGGTCATGTGTGATAGATTTTGGTGGAAATTGGGACGATCACTTACCTTTGATCGAATTCTCCTATAACACTAGTTATCATTCAAGCATTGAAGCTGCCCCATTTGAAGCATTATACGGACGAAAATGCAGAACTCCAGTTTCTTGGGCAGAAATAGGAGAAAGTCAATTATCAGGTCCAGAAATAGTGCAAGAAACCACCGACAAAATTATTCAAATCAAGGAAAGACTAAAGACTGCTCGAGATCGTCAAAAGAGTTATGTCGATAATCGACGCAAACCACTAGAATTCCAAGTGGGAGACAAAGTACTATTAAAAGTTCCTCCTTGGAAAGGAGTAGTTCGATTTCGTAAGAAAGGAAAGCTAAGTCCAAGATACGTACGACCATTTTCAGTGATCCAACGTATAGGACCAGTGGCTTATCGTTTACAACTACCAGAAAAGTTAGCTGGAGTACATGATGTATTTCATGTATCCAACCTCAAGAAATGTCTATAAGACGAATCTTTGGTAGTACCTCTCCAAGATATAGAGGTAAACGAAAAGTTAAAATTTGTTGAGAAACCTCTTCAAATAGAAGACAGAAAGGTGAAGTTTCTCAAACACAAACGGTTAGTACTTGTCAAGGTCAAGTGGGATTCAAAGAGAGGACCTGAATACACTTGGGAGCTGGAATCAGAGATGAAGCGAAAGTATCCTCACTTATTCCAATAAATCTCGAGGACGAGATTTTAAATAAGGTGGGTAGAATGTAAGGACTCTCAAAATTATTCTAAAAATACCCATAAATATAAAACCGGACCCCTGAAACCCTAAACCATATTAAAAATCAAGAAAAACAAAATTCTGGGTCTCAGGTGGGCAGCGTAAAAGACAAGCTATGTCTTACGCGGGCCGCGTCAAACATGTGTTGACCGGATAAGTGTTCCGGATCCATGTGGTGTCCAGCTGGCTAACCTACCGATGACCAATCAAGCCTATTCATAGACTAGGTGGCCTCGCGGGCCGCATAAAGTTTATGTTGTGGTTTACGCGGGACGCGTGAAGCCCTAATTTCACCTATAAATAGCTTGTTGCATGCACAGTCTGTTGGTGTCGAAAACAAAGTTCAAAAACGAATTCTTGTTACTCTGAAGTCGAAATTACTTTCAAATTTAGCGAGGCGCTGCTCCGATACCGGGTATTAACTCGATCGCTGCTACGATTCAATGTCCAATCGATTAAACTATCCAATGGATGTTTAAGTGCTGCCCACATTAGGGTTTATGCTTTGTCATTCGTCGTTAATTCGATGGATGTTTAAGCATCGCACTTTGTCATTCGTTGTGAAGGTTTAATCTCATGAGTTATCGTAAATGCTGTATTAGTTACTAACCGAGTTCGTGTGCATGTTATTAAATTTAGGTTAAAAGGCTAATCAGTAGGCTAAGCTCTGCTCATATAAATCTGCAAAGTGAGTCATTCTCTTTTTATCAAATTACTTTACAAAACTCTATTTGTTTTCAATGTTATAATTACGGGGATTAAGTCTTTGTAATCACCAAATTACAGCCGGTATGTGGGGTTTTGTATACATTACTTGATAACCGTCACCATTGGACAACGGGGTAGCCAAGGGGTGATATGACCATAGTCACAGACACCATTGGACTCTGAGGTTACCGATGGATGTTCGAGTGACAAATACTGTGGGTAGTTGGTTGATATATGGAAACATTGTAATCGCTCTTAATACTGTAAATTATAACAAACGTGTCGTTTTAGTAAAAAGAATGATTCACCAGTATTTCCCGCTGACAAAACCTTTTTCAAACATGTTTCAGGTGATCTGTTGTGATCCAGGAAAAGTGCCTTGAAGCACTACAAGCTTAAGGAAGTGGCTCAAAATAAAATAAAGAAACATGTTTTGTAAAATAAAGGTTTCTCCGTGAAATCATATGATTGTAAATTTCCGGGGTTTTATCCCGAATTGTGAAATAAAATAATCGGGAAATTACGGTTTTAAAAAGATCCTGAAGAAATCTTCCGCTGTTAAATAAATACCACGGGATTTTCTGTCCCGCGGCTCCTGAAACGGGTCAAACCGGGTCGGGGGCCATGAAAACCTGGGTGATCGTTGATTGTCTCACGTTATCGGCACACCTTCCTGCAATCAAGGAAACTAACGAGTCTTCACAGCTTGTGGATATTCCTCTGAGAGAGGCGGCTATCTGGGCACGAGGTGTCAACCCCTGTATCTCTGATTTTGAGCTATACCTGATTTATGGCAGGCAATACGCAACACCCTTGGCTCACTTCTAGGCATGAGCATTACTTATCACTATAGGATAACCAGGCAGGGTAACAAACCATCCTGACACACGAAGACATGCGGCGAGCACGTGCGTGATTGACTATAGTAAACATTTGGGAAGGACACTTATCTTTGGCTGAGCTTTACTGCAGCTGTTACCATTTTTGTATACATAACAGTGATTATGTCGGATCCAAGGTTCGAACTCGTGACCTCTGGTCTATGTGCAAGCACACAACACCACTGGACTACTTCCTTGTTGGACTAAGGTGGGTGACAACCTAATCACAGATCCAGAGTTTGTACTCGAACCTCTTGGGAAGATTGTTCAGATCAATTATCGTTTGGCGGCAATGCGTGACCGTCAGGGAAGCTGATAAGCTTAGGAAACACTGGGAGTTCGCTGAAGGCGAATGTATCGGAAATCTCACCCTGGAAGGGTGCCGTACACTATGGGAAACGTAGCAAGCTTAGTTTGTGGTACGCTGGGACATTTGGATTTCTGGAATGGTTGGCGATATAACTCACGAACTCGAGTTACCTAACGAATTAGGTAATGTACGTGATGTCATTTACGTCTCAAACCTAAAGAAGCATCTGCTCGACGCAACACTTGCGATACCCTTCTCGAA
This sequence comes from Helianthus tuberosus, assembly GCA_030545235.1. NCBI lineage: Eukaryota > Viridiplantae > Streptophyta > Magnoliopsida > Asterales > Asteraceae > Helianthus > Helianthus tuberosus. The sequence continues at coordinate 177,740,986 of CM060423.1, forward strand.
GGACCCACTGTTAACACAGTCGAATTTCAATCGTGAGAGTTGTTGGAACTCAAGACATGGACCGGAGTTCACGCGGAAACGTGAACGTTGGATAGAGCTCTAGTATTCTCAATTGTTCAAGCGGTTGAATCAACTTCTGATGTCATTGGCAAATTTCGGGACGAAATTCCCTTTCAAGTTGGGGATGATGTGGCACCCGAGGAAAATTCGCAGTCATGCTGAGCTACCACTCTTTCTTTCTGAGACTGCTTATCAAATTTCGGGACGAAATTTCTTTCAAGTTGGGGATGATGTGACAACTCGTAAGTTCCTGAGTCTTTTTCGTTACGCTAATCCCTTCTTACACACTGTGCTTTGATGTAACTTACGTGTTATATGAAGAAGAAAAGGTACTCGAACAGTTGTGAACCGTAAATGAGTTATATGAATGTTTTATCTATGTGTGTATAGTGGAATTAAGCCGCACATCACTCATCGAGTCGCACACTCCGCTCATGACCGCACACTCCCTCACTTGAGTGTTATCTAAATCTCGGCCCACACATCTAATCTGGCCCAGATCGCTCCAAGCCCAATCATAGTAGGTTGCGCATACATGAGGGACGTGTGGGGAGGATTGTAAGTTGAAAATTGTTAAAAACCCTACTTCCTTCCCCTCCATCTGGTAACCGACGGCAGCCCCCTCTTTGTCTCATCGTTCCATCATCTTGGCAGCCATTAACTCCTTCAGAACTCTCGGCCACGCTTCGGAGACACGAGGTCGTCAGCTTTCCTTTTTCTCGGTTCGGCTCTCTCCCTCACATGATCACTTAGTTAGTATAATCATCACTAAGCTGATTTCCACTTTGTATATATTCTGGTGTGTGATTTGTGGTTTTGTAGTGTTGATATAATTCCTTATGCATAAGGGCAAACTGTTATGAACATGGGTGAACATGATGTTGTGGCTTGGTGCATGTAAACTAGGTTTCAATAGCGATTATATGATATACAATTATGAACTGGTTGTGATTGTTGAATGATCAGAACTCAGTAAATAAGAGGGGTCCGACTTTGTTTGACTAATATCATGACCGCACCTAGAATGTATATCATGTACGAATAAGAGATAATTATTGAAGTCCGATTTTAGATAAAGCAAAAGAAATGGTGCAGACTGTTGATTCTTAATCGATCCTGATAACCATCACGTATGGAATTTACATGTTTGTAACTTAGTGATGTTTCATGCATAAAATTGATAAGGGAAAAATTGATGTTTCATGTGATTTTGTGTCAAAAGATAATGTGATCAAAAGTCAAGTATGTCAGTTCACAATAATTGTTGTTGTCAGGTCACATGAATAAAGTGATTGAGATTTGTATGTTATTGAGGTCCAACTAGATTTTGACTAAAATTATGCTTGTCGGCCAGGATGTAAATGTTGCATGTGAGTCATATTGAAAATCACAGAATCATGGGATTGATAACAAAATAAGTTGTTGAGCGAGTTTGGTGTTCAATAAATACAACCGGCCCAATTATTTGTACTAGTCAATATTACTGTTGGGCTATATATATATATATATATATTAAAATGAGACATACTCTACACAAACAAATCAGAATTTAAGAAACTATTGGGGCCATGGGCCGCATAAAAGATGGTTAGTTAATGGGCCACCCATACATTCTTTATGGGCTGGACAATAATGGGCCGCACTATCTGTTGATGCATTTTTAGTGTCTGTAACTAGTCTTGTTTAAACGATGTATTCTGAATGGTCTTTTATTAATTATCGAGTCTGTATGTTATGTTGACCAAGTCAGATATCCTCCTATCTACTTGTGTACAACTTATTTGTCTCTTTTGGTATGTAATGTATTATGAACAATGCATGTTGCATTAAAGGGTAGTTTTGTCATTACTATGTTTATGTGTTGCTGATTGTTGCTGTCTGATAACAGGAACAAACACAACAGTTGCAGTCCTCGACGAAACAGACTTCTGTTTCGTCGGAACACTTCATGGCGAATCAGACTTTTGATTCGTTGAAGGTCATGACGAATCAGACCCTGATTCGTCATGTATTGGGCTGTTCCAGGCCCAATGTCTGGCCCATGTTCAGTTTCGTCAAACACCATTGTGTTTCGTCGACATCAGTGGCCAGGGACTATATAAGCAACACTTTGTGTTCATTTGAACTCAGAGATAAGAAACAGACCATAGTAACAAAACTCTGCCAAAATTCCGTCTGAACTGTGTTTGTATCAGTTTGTAATCGGTTCTTATCCCGTTAATCAATCGAGTGTGTATCATTGATTAATCCGTTGTTATTATTGCTTTACGTGTTTGATTTGGCATAGTTACGTGGATTCCGCACGCGTAACCGTGTTTGCTATAAACAAGTGATTTGGTTCGTTATCGATCCTCAGATTACGGGACCTACAATTGGTATCAGAGCGTTTGGCTCTAATCCTTGTTTAAAATCAAACATTGTTCGGTTTTTATCAAGTTTTTGTGTGTGTTTTTCTAAAATTTTATTCTTGAAAAATCTGTTTTCTGAAAAATATTCATAAAATCTGTTTGTTTGTTGGTATTTGCTAAGAGTTTTATAAAAAACCTTGTTAGATTTATTGCTTATACTTTGAACCGGGTTTGTAGTGAAAGTCTTGTGCTTTATCGTGTTTTCGGAAATTTGTCCGGTCACCGGAAAACTCATAAGTTTACCGGGAAACTCTTTGTTCTTGTGTGTGTTCTTCATATCTTCATAGAGTTCTTTATAAAATTGTTCATTTGATCTTGTTGTGTTTAAATCAAAGTGTTACTCATTAAAATACATTAAGTGGACTTTTGTGTTTGTAACATTGGAACTCTAACTCAGAAAAAGCATACCTTGTGTCAGTTTAAGATATTTTAAATATCTTAAACAGCTGTAAAAAACAGCTGTCTGAGACTCAGTTTTGACGAAACACACAGCCGACGAATCACATCTGTTTCGTCGCAACAACCTTGACGAATCAAACGTCTGTTTCGCCACAACATCTTTGACGAAACAAATTCTGTTTCGCCACAAATCACAATTATCACAAGTCTGTTTTGTCGTCATTCATTCAGACGAAACAAACCTGTTTCGTGAACTCTGTTTCGTCGAAAACATATCTGTTTTAAACAGAGGACTTATATCAGCTTGCTTACTGTTTGTTTTCAAGAAATTTGTGCAGGTACTATCATACATACACAAATCATGGGTAGCAAAGGTCTGTGGGATTGGAGTTCGGAAGCAAGACCAAGTGAAAATCAGCCTTCACTTGCCGATTTGATGAACCAATTGCCTCAAAAACAACAAGCAGCAAATGCAAGTCAATGGGCAATGGTCTCTAATCAAAATCAAAACATACAGAATCTATTGCTCAGTGAAAGTGAGACGGGAAGCAACAATCGTCCGCCAAAGCTAAATCACATGAACGACTATCCATCTTGGAAGGGTCGTTTTCACACATACATTCAAGGACAAAACGTTGAACTTTGGACGTGTTTCACTACTTTATGCAGCCCGGAACTCGAAGAAGCAGCATCAACTGCCGCTGGTATTTCTAATATGCTTGAACAAGACAAGAAAGCCTATGAATTAGAGAAGAAGGCGTTTGCTTATCTAACACAAGCTCTTCATAAAGACATCTATCATCAATTTTCTTATAGTAAGAGCACAAAAGCTTTATGGGATGCATTGGAAACAAGAGGAGAAGGAAATGAAGCTTCTAGAAAAATTCGCCATGATCTTTTAAAGAAAGAATTTGAGTCATTTCAATCTTTGGAAAATGAAAATCTAAATGATTTGACTTCTCGTTTCTATCATTTGATAAGTGAAATGAGTTCTTATAAGGTTGTTGTAAGTCATGTGGAAATGATTGCACGTTTAGCTGATGCTCTACCTCCAATATGGAGTCCATTCATTGAACTTCTAAAGCATACTGGTGCTTTGGATGGGGAAACTGTCACTATCTATGGATTTGTTCAGAAGTTGGAGCACAAGTACGAAGAAGAAAATCGGAAAGCTAAACGGATTGGAGCTCCTCAAAACACAGAAATTTATTTGCCTGGTTTTGCTCCTTCTGCCAGTTCTAGTTCTGTTCAGCAGCCTAAGCTTCAAACGGCGTTTGTTTCCAACACAAACTCATCTCCGTTTCCATTCAAACCACCACCACAACCAGAGTTTGATTTAGGCGCTTATCTTTCGAAATCCTTATCAAAAGCTCAACCACCACCACAACAAGTAAATTATACTCCTCCATCCCAAGACACGAATACTATCAAAGTTGATACTTCGAACCTATCAAAAGTTAGCATTGAGGTTGCAAAGGAGCATTCGGAACTCATTAACACGATGGTCAGTGCTTACTGCGGTTTGGTTGCAGGTCAAATTGGGAACATCAGTATGACCAACGAAGATTATCAACAAATCGACCGTGATGAAATGGAGTTGATGGATATAAAGTGGGCGTTTGCTAGTGCAGTTAGAAGGGCAAAGGACTTCATGGCTCGAACGGGAAGAAGTTCCTTGGAAAGTAAGCAGGATACGAAGTACGGGTTTGATAAAGAAACCGTTACATGCTTCAATTGTGGCGAGAAGGGTCACTTTAAACGTGAATGCACTCGACCACCAAAGCAAGGCAATCAGAACCCTTTCAGAAATCAGACAGGTTCTTCAAATGCCAATCAAGGCAATCAAGACAATCGTGGAAGAGGGATAGTAGCTGTGAACAACACCACCAACCAGAACCAATCTGGGCCATCAAACAACACTCGTGCCTTGGTTGTTCAAACAGATGAAGGGTGTAATTGGTCTTTACAATTGGGAGAAGGTGATAATGATCAAGGAGGAACCGCATGCTACGCAAAGATCATCAATCACATCAAGCACGTTCGTAGGGAAGAATTTTCTGAAAGTGACGACAGTTCGGGTTATACCGGGAGTTCTGATGAAGAAAGTTCTATTTCGGGTGATGTGAAAGAAGAAGCGAGTTCTATTGATGATTTGTTGAGTGAAGCAGAGGAGTTGAAGTCTCAGAAATCTGTTCTTATCAAGAAGGCTGGGATAGCATCTAAAGAAATGGAGAAGTTCTTCTCTGAAGACGGATCTTTTTCTTTTCAAACTGCCTTCATGGCAAATGTTTCAGCCTCTTCGAGTCAGGTAACATCTGAAACTCCTAGAATTTGTAATGACTGTGCTTATTTGAAACAGGAATTTGATAGAGTGAAACATGAATGTGACACAATTCATAGTCACAATCAACATTTGGTTGTTGATATGTCAAAGTGCAAAGAAGCAAATATGGCTTTAACAAGAAATGAAAAGGACTTTAAATCTTTAATTGAAAATTTAAAGAAAAGTGTTTCCGAAACTACTAAAGTTGTTTATCACAAACAAGTTAGTATTAACAAGTACATAAATCTCGTTGAGGAAACCAGAACGGAATTAGCCATTGCAAAATTGGCGCACGATGCGATCAAGCAAAAATTGGAGAGTTATTCTAACTCCCGATTTGTGCTCGATCACATAATTGACGTTCAACAACTGAAGAAAAACAAGAGTGGTGTTGGGTATAAGAAATGTCCGCCCCCTTTGAGACACAATTATGCAGCACCACCTGATGAAGAGGATATGCCTCGTTTTGAACCCAGTGTGCCTCTCAATTATGAGGAATTTACTACTGGATTAGGGTTCAAACCAGACAGCTCCTCGGGAACTTTATCTGATGAAACAGGAACTTCAACATCAGTGAGTCAAAGTCCTCCAATTGTTGAGGATTATGATTCATCTGATGATGAAACAGATGCTAATGACCAGGATGAATCACGTGATAAGAAAAAGGGAATAGAAATTCCAATTGAGAATCATATTCTTTGTGATCCTCCTATTCCTTTAGTGCAACAAGTTGCCAAAAATGTGATTAATCCTGTCATAAATGACAAGAAACCTGTGTCTACCGTTAAGAGTAACAATGTGTTGTATACTTTGGTTGGTGATTCTAAAATCTATTCAGATAATAATTTCCCAATTAAAAATGTCAATCCATCATCGATTGATAATGTTTTTGAAAATAACACAAGTAAGTTTTTGGGAAGGTCGATTCCGGGAGTTACTGTAACTCAATGTGATCAAATTCCTAAAGCTGAAATCAGAAAGAAATTTGGAAATCAAAACTTCCCAACCAAGCAACAACCGATTGCTCCTAAGGGTAAACAACCATATCAACGAGCTCAAAGGCCAGATGTTTCTAAATCAAAATCTGAAACAAATGGAGCTCGTTATCAAAAGAAAAACAATGATGTCAGATTTGTGGCATCTGAGGGTACTGATAAAATTGAGATTTTTGCTAACAAATCAAACACTGATTTTGTACAAAAAGTCAAGATTTTAAAACGTGATAGTCAAAACAATTACACTCAACATTCAAACGGGTGTGATGAAAAAGCTAGTACCTCAGGTTATAAAAATTCGACATCTGATCGTCGATCCAGTTCTCCTAAGTTTATTGAAAGGAGAACGTGTTTTAAATGTGGGGAGTTTGGGCACATTATCAAAGATTGTGCTAACACTCCGAAAGCGAAATTTGTTGAAAGAGCATCACCTGAATCGATTCACCCTAAATGTCGTCCTGTTTCACCTAAACATGATAAAAGAACTATTAAAGAACAGGAATCGAAACAACGACATCAAAATGTGAAGAAAATAGAAAAGGCTTTAAAACCTAAGGTCAATTCTGTTCCAAGGGAACCAAGTTCACCTGTAAAACCAGAAATTTCAAAATTCGTTTACAAAACTCAATCTGGTAAACAAAAACAAACTTGGAAACCTAGGAAGAGTGAAGGTTCAGGGGGAGCTGTTTGTTTGGAAAACCATCAACAAATCGAGATCACTATTCGTGATGCTCAGGGACGACCCAAGACCACTGTGGCTTGGGTCCCCAACCTTAACTAATCATTGGATGATTCGTGCAGGATGTTCCAGGAGGAACTATCAGTAGTCATTGGATTGTTGATAGTGGGGCATCCAGGCACATGACGGGCGACTTACGGCTTCTGTACGATGTGAGAAATATTAGAGGAGGCTATGTCGCGTTCGCAGGAGACAAAGGCGGTTATATCACCGGAGAAGGAATGATCTCCAATGGAGTGGTATGTTTCGAAAAGATTAATTATGTTCGTCAACTTGATCATAATCTTCTCAGTGTGTCGCAAATCTGCGATAAAAAGTTCACCGTGCATTTTGATGATGCCGGTTGTTATGTACTTAAACCTGGATTCAAGATTCCTGATGAATGGATTCTCTTATCGGCTCCAAGAATTAATGATCTTTATATTCTTGACATGAGCCAAGCCATTACGACATCTGCGCAAGTACAATGTTTTGTCTCAAAAGCCACAGAGAAGGAGTCTATTTCTTGGCACAGAAGAATGGGGCACATTCACTTGAGGAAAATGAACCATTTGGTGAAAAACAATCTTGTGAATGGTGTGCCTGTGAGAAGTTTTCATTTACAAGATATCTGTGTTTCGTGCCAGAAAGGGAAACAAACAAAGAAATCTCACCCTCTGAAGAAAATCAATTCTGTTAGCATGCCTCTCGAACGTCTTCATATGGACCTCTTTGGACCAATGAAGCACAAGACAACATTCGGAGATGCTTACTGTCTGGTTGTTACTGATGATTATTCTAGATTTTCTTGGGTAGCTTTCATGGCACACAAGAGTGATACTCCTGGAATTCTCAAGGATCTTCTCACAATGTTGGAGAATTTATACACTTTGAAAGTGAAGAGGATCCGAAGCGACAATGGAACTGAATTCAAGAACCGTGTGATGGATGAGTTCTGTACTTCTAAAGGCATTCTTCATGAATACAGTTCTCGCTATACTCCACAACAAAACGGTGTCGCTGAGAGGAAGAATCGTACGATTATTGAGACTGCAAGAACTATGTTAGTAGAGTCGGAGCTTCCTGTTCAATTCTGGGCAGAGGCTGTGTCGACTGCTTGCTACACTTTGAACAGAGTTCTTACAGTTAAAAGGCATGGCAAAACTTGTTTCGAACTTCTACAGAAAAGGAAACCGGATCTTTCTTTCCTTGAACCCTTTGGCGGTCCATGTACCATGATTGACCCAGATGGTAAGTTTGGCGCAAAAGCTATCGAAGGTTTCTTCCTTGGATATGCAACTCCAAATTGTCGTGTATGGAATCTGACCACCAAAAAGATTGAGCTTTGGAATGAAGTAAGGGTTCAAAGGTATACAAGTCCTGTTAGAGCTCCGGGAGATCCTTGGATGTTCGATTACGATGGGATATTCGACTCCTTTAATCTGCCTACCTTTGATGAAGAATCTGCAGCTGTTCAAATGATATTTGATAGTGACAACGCTGCTGGCTCGCCATTGGTAAGACCTGTTATTGTTAGCCCTGAAGGTTCTAATTCAGTTAACAATACAGTTCAAAATGAGGTATTTGAAGATGCTACTGAGTCATCGGAAGATGATGAACATCTAGATGCGACTGAAGGCACTTCTGCCCCGGTTGCTCCTGTTCAAGGTTCTTCTTTAGAAACTCCTCAAGTGCAGAATGATGATACTGCTGAAGGGAATGACTCTACCTCCACGCATATACCCGGTGCGGAGTTGGTTGCTGATCTTAATCTTAACAATTTGGGTATTGATACAAGTGTTCCTGAACATCCTGAATTGAGGATTCACAATACTCATCCGCAGCAGAACATTATAGGAGATGTCCTAAGCGGTGTGCAGACACGTAATCAGCTAAGAAATAACCCAAATGCTGGTCTATATTCAATCATTAGAGAATCTGGTCTTCAAAACGATTGGTCCTTTGCTTGTTACGTTTCACAAGAAGAACCAAAGTCTTGGAAGGATGCTTTAAAAGATAATTCTTGGGTTGAAGCCATGCAGGACGAACTGCAACAATTTCAAAAGCTTGGTGTTTGGAAGCTTGTTGAAAAGCCGGATAATTACAAGAAAATTGGCACACGATGGGTTTACAAATGCAAGAAGGACGACCGTGGGATTGTTATTCGCAACAAGGCGAGACTGGTTGTTCAGGGTTTTCGCCAGATAGAAGGCATTGACTACAATGAAGTTTATGCACCTGTTGCACGTCTGGAAGCTATTCGAATCTTCTTAGCTTATGCTTCTTTCAAAGGATTCAAAGTTTACCAGATGGACGTTAAAAGTGCGTTTCTTCATGGTATTGTTCAAGAAGAAGTGCATGTCGAACAACCTCCAGGTTTTGAAGATCCTATTCACCCCGATCGGGTTTGGTTGCTCAACAAAGCTCTTTATGGTCTACATCAAGCACCTAGGGCTTGGTACGCAACCTTATCAAACTATCTTCTGGAGAATGGATTTCGACGAGGTCTTATTGATTGCACACTCTTTATCAAGGAACAAAATGGAGATCTTCTGCTGGTGCAGGTATATGTTGATGATATAATATTTGGTTCTACTAATGATTCTTTGTGCAGGCAATTCGAACGAGTTATGCAAGAAAAATTCGAAATGAGCGCAATGGGGGAGATGACTTTCTTCTTGGGCCTACAAGTTCAACAAACAGAGTCTGGGATATTCATCCATCAGACTAAATATGTTGGTGACATTTTGAACCGATTCCAAATGTCAGATGCAACGCCCATTGGTACCCCTCTTCCGCAGAATCACGGGATTACTCCGGATTTGAAGGGTGAAAGCATCAACTCCTCATACTATCGTGCCATGATCGGATCTCTCATGTATCTCACCGCTTCAAGACCTGACATAATGTACCCAACATGCCTGCTTGCAAGATATCAAGCAAACCCGAAGGCCTCTCATCAGTCAGCTATCAAAAGGATTTTTCGCTATTTGAAGGGATGCCCGGACCTTGGTCTTTGGTACCCTAGGGATGATAGCTTTGAATTAATTGCATACAGTGATTCTGATTTTGGGATTCTGTATTTCAATTCACTACTGAGCATTCTTTCCTTACCATTCTATGATGTTTCTGCATTGACAAGGCTTAAGCTTATCAATCGTGAAAAATACGATGGCGCTACTTTATTTGAGCGTCTGGTGAAAGTAAACAAGAAGACAGGCTGGAAGGACGACTCCTATAAGCCACAGTTTCCTGTTTATCAACCGATCAAGTTTACTCTTGATCCGGACACCAACACTTGCAGATATAAACTTGTTTATCAGCCACCGAGGGTAGTAGATAAAATCCCATTGATGCCAATGAAGCAGGATTTTCTGGAAGACATGGCATTGTGGTGCTACGACTCGGATACTCATGAAGCTGTTATTGTGTTCAGAGATGGTCGTGCTAACTACAGGATGTTGGATCCGATGTGGATCGTCAACATGTCTGAAGCTGATATTGGAAGATTATATCGTCATGATATTTTCTATGAAGACCAAGATGAACGTCAAGCGTTAAAGTTTCAGCGAGTAGCTTGTTTTTGCTACTACAGGGGTATTCATTCGGGCAGTACGTGGTCCGAACAACACTGATGGAAGACAAGAAGACCAAAGACGAGTAACAGACAAGGGGGAGTTTGTTGATGCATTTTTAGTGTCTGTAACTAGTCTTGTTTAAACGATGTATTCTGAATGGTCTTTTATTAATTATCGAGTCTGTATGTTATGTTGACCAAGTCAGATATCCTCCTATCTACTTGTGTACAACTTATTTGTCTCTTTTGGTATGTAATGTATTATGAACAATGCATGTTGCATTAAAGGGTAGTTTTGTCATTACTATGTTTATGTGTTGCTGATTGTTGCTGTCTGATAACAGGAACAAACACAACAGTTGCAGTCCTCGACGAAACAGACTTCTGTTTCGTCGGAACACTTCATGGCGAATCAGACTTTTGATTCGTTGAAGGTCATGACGAATCAGACCCTGATTCGTCATGTATTGGGCTGTTCCAGGCCCAATGTCTGGCCCATGTTCAGTTTCGTCAAACACCATTGTGTTTCGTCGACATCAGTGGCCAGGGACTATATAAGCAACACTTTGTGTTCATTTGAACTCAGAGATAAGAAACAGACCATAGTAACAAAACTCTGCCAAAATTCCGTCTGAACTGTGTTTGTATCAGTTTGTAATCGGTTCTTATCCCGTTAATCAATCGAGTGTGTATCATTGATTAATCCGTTGTTATTATTGCTTTACGTGTTTGATTTGGCATAGTTACGTGGATTCCGCACGCGTAACCGTGTTTGCTATAAACAAGTGATTTGGTTCGTTATCGATCCTCAGATTACGGGACCTACACTATCTTAGTGGGCAATTAACTTGATTGGTCCATAAATACTGGTGGACGAGGAAATAACAATTGGTAAAATGTTGAAACATGAATTTAGTAGTGTGAATTTGTATGAAGCCTAGACACTTACTTGGTGACTTTATGATAACTGTTACTGTGGGTTGTGTTGCATGATTAATGGTCGCGGTCTGTTTAATGGTATGTGTGTTACTTATACATTAGACTGCATGGTATGTGAATACGGAATACGTGAATTAATTGTACGTGAAATATGTCGTGTATGTACACCTGGAACTGATTGTTACTGGTACCCATGTTAGGGCGTGTTTGATCCACTGTTAAACGAGTAACTAATCTTATCGAGCAAACCAAAGGTGAGTTCATTACTACTTTTGAGCATGCGTCCCGGTGGTTGGGACAGTCAGTGGGTATCCCGGGGAGGGATAAGTCTTTTGGGTAAAAACTGGTATATATTGGATAATATTCTCATCCTATCATTTTTAAGTCCCATCTTTTGTTACCGAGGAGGTAACGGGTATTAGTTGGTAGCGCTACTTAGGTTTGGCACCCTCACGCCGTACCGGGGAGGACGGTTGTGAACTAATGACCCAGTCGGGCCCAGTGCTTTGATAGGAGCACTGGGGAAAGGGCAAAACATACATCAGGAGCCGTCTTGTTCAGTATCGAGATATTATCAACATTACTTTCGGAATTAATTTCAATGGATTAACTAAACACTTGGTAACCAACGTTTTCGTAAAACTATGAACTCACCAGCGTTGTCTGATACACTTGTTGCATGCTCGCAGGGCGTTAGATTATATGGATTGGAACTTGCTGTATGAAGTAGCTGGAGTGGTCATGGGTCGTGCTGATTGGATACGAATGATGGGTTTATTGATTACATACATTTAATTTGAAACAGTTAAACTATGATTTCTTTTATTTGCTTCCGCTGAACATGTTGGTTTTCATTTAAACTTATTGACAGTACTTTTCATTAATAATTGATGATTTTATTTTGAAACTTGTACGCGTTCAATGTAATTAGCGGCTCGTTGTTGGAACGTCACATGCCTAACAGGGACTTTTCCTAGGTGGTATTTTGGGGGTGTCGACTCCTTGTATGACGTTAGGCTCTTATTTATGTGTATTGTAATAGTGGGGATTGTTATTATTTTATAGGGAGTTGACTAGTTCATAGTAACATGTATGTATGGAAGGAAAGTGATCACAGTATGTTCGGTTTGTGTACCTTTGGATTCTATAGATGGGCTAATTTATGTTATTATCATGTATGAATCTGATTAACTGAATTGACTGATGATAAGATGATAACTGCTGAACCATAGACTTAACGAGTTAGTGGCGATTGATTAGGGCTGAATGATATTGATCATGATACTTGATGGGGATTAAATGATGATTATGTGTCGATTGCTACATGATATTGTTGATTCATATATTGTTAGACCGTAGATGGTTGAATTAAGGAAATAAGGATTCGTGCATAGTGGTTGATAAAAACAATAGATAATGTTTGCATATGGTTGTCGACTACTTATTTCTTGTGCATGTGATTGTGAAGTTCAAAGTGTCAGCTCATCATTTATAATTGCAGTCCACTAATTTGATAGTTTGCATGTGATTGAATTTGTCATTTGTTAATTGATTTGGTCTTATCAAATTACATAAGAGAAGCAATAGGATAATATTTTGAATATAGGTAGTCGGCCATGATTAGAAGAATCATCAGGTTTCATTTATTGTCTAAAGATTTGTTCCTTAACATGTCAATTCATGACATCAGGCTCATGTGTGATGATATCTAGAGTGTCGGCCACTATCTTGATTCAATTATTTCATGCTCCGTTTTGGGTATACACATTGGGCTGCACACCTTTGGCCCGTCGCACACACACACTTTAGATTGGGCCGAGGACTATTGGGCCTTGTCATTTAACGAGTCACACATGACTGTTCATTGGGTTCGGGATATTTATTGTTGGGCCTTTGACTGTGGGTCGCGCATTATCTGTTGTACACTCGGGTTGGGTCTCTAACGAAATAGAACACACACTTGAATGAGTAATGTTGAGAATTGTAATCTGATTATAGGACGTGGCCATGTAACCAAACAGTATGGGATTCAAACACCTATTTTATGACACGATGATGTGTGTATGGTTTGCGGAGTTGCATGAATAACTGTTACAACTTGCATGATATTATGTGGTGCTAATTGTGTAATGTGAATGTGGAATACGTAATTCTTGTGTATACGAAACTAATTTGTCATTGGTAACCACATTAGGGTTTGGTTGACCAACTTGGAACGTGTAAAGTAACTTGTTAAATACCGAGTAAATCTAAGGTGAGTTCACACTTTCCACAAGGCATGGGACTCCCAAGGGTTGGGAATGGGTAAAGCATTGAAACCGAAACTGCGTAATCTCCTGGTTTGGAACACGTACACACCCTCTTTATTGAAGGGTGACAACATGTGATAAGAAATTAATCGAAACCTGCGTAATCTCCTGGTTTGGAGATTACGTACACACCCTCTTTATTGAAGGGTGACAACACGGATACTAGACCAAAATCTCTATCATGAAGTCCCTCCTTTTATATCGACTTAATCGATGGGCCAATGGCGAGCGAGTCATTAGTTAGATATCGCTATTTAGGTTTGACAAGCCTCACACCGTGCCGCAGAGGACGTGCGTGAACTAATGGATCTGGGCACGTCAATGATGATAGACATTGACGCTAGGGCACCAACTTACTTCAGTCAGTGGTCGATATGGTAACGGGTCTAGTGGTTCACATGGGGAAGCCCCCGCTGGTTATGGATATGGTTTGGGAAACAAGGAACTGATTAACTACTGGTTTTCGAATAAACTTATGGTTTTGAAACAACATTAAACTAGACAACCAACTATGAACTCGCTCAACTTTGTTGTTGATTCGTTGTTACATGCCTTGCAGGCCTTTAGGTGCATATCAGTGGAACTTGCTGTCTGGGAAGCTGGAGTGGTCATGGGTCGAGCTACATGGAATCACAACACAAGACTAATGGCTTTTACATGTGGTTTACAAACACTTAACGAATAAATTATGCTTCCGCTGTATACTGTGAATTATTTGTAACGTTCTAACATTTAATGTTAATAAATGAAAACTTTATTTAAATATAACTATCAGTTCAATGTGATTGGTGGCTAGATCCTGGTCAGTCACGCCTCCTGCGGTGATACTCCGCTTGTGGATTTTGGGGGTGTGACAAAATATGAATCATGTTCAAGCATGTTTAAGTTGAACATTTCAACCTGATACACATCAACATTAACATCTAAGTATTAGAATCGCTTTGCGTCAAGAACGGGAATAAGAAATGAAACCCTTTAGGTTGTCTAAAGAAAATCAGTGACTACATAGCTAAATTATTTTAAATGCTTAATGGCTGGCACACAGCACAAGCACAAGTCCATTCCCAAAGATGAATGCTTTAATCTACTCCATCAGATGAATGCTTTAATCTACCCCATCAGTGACTACATAGATAAATGCTTAAAATGCTACTGCTCTACCATTCCCAAAGTCCTTTAATCTACTCCGCCACCGTGCTCCGATCACCATCGGTATCCGTTGCGCTTACGTCGCCAATAGACCAAGTCCCTTTAATCTAGCTTTAGCATGTCTACTGATGCTAGGAGTATTCAATCTCTTATTTAATTGTTTACGTATTCATTGAATGAATGAAAGGAGAGAGGTTGTGGTGACAGTGGGTGTGGTGGCAAATGATTTAGGGCTTGAGTTTTTTAATTTGGGGAAGATGAGGAGTGTAGTGGAAAAGACGGATTTACCCTCATATGACATGTACATGATCCTATTTAACATAAAAACTAACGGGGTTTGTGCCAAAGGACATAACCTACAAGATTTGAAAACATAAAGTACAAATACCATCAATTTTAAAGACAAATGACACCACCTGAAATTTGATATAAAGGTAAAGGACAAAACTTTCAATTCATTCATTTAGAAATGAAAGACCTTAGTTGATTTCTTTCCATTTTCAGATTGTCATGGTGGTCGGGAACAAAGAGTTTCTACAAACGGAAAGAAAGCGACATTGCTTCACCAACTATCCAACAATCATTAATATGTAAGCATCCATATTGATAGATGTGTAATGGGTGATTTGAAAAGTCAAAACTTAAAGGTTTAGGTGTGAAAAAGGTGTTGGCAGCTATTTATAGCCGTTGCACAATGTTCAAGAGTTGAAAACAAATAAAAGACAAAATCTGACAGTCCACCATTGACTGTGTCATAGACCGTCAGATTGAGTGTTTGATGTTGTTTTCTTGGTTGTTGAGCTTTGACTATAAACACAAGTCACCCCCAATTTTTTTCACTTACCCGTTTTGCTCTAAACTTTCTATAATAAAAATCTAATATAAATATCTCTAATTCCCTTAAGATTCAAACTTCAAATCCAAGAAAGAGATAGAGAGAGAGACACCAAGAGCAAAAAAAAAAAAGGAGAGTTGTTAAACAACTAAAAAAATATTCATTTTTGTATATTGTGATCATTGTTTTGAAGTAGTTGTGATAAATTTATAAGGGGAATCACTAAGTTTGTTTCGTTATTAAGGATAGTGGTGATCACTATCACTTGAGATTAGTGAGCCATAGAAGGCGATCACTTCCTTTAAAAAGTGAGACATTTGTACAAAGTGATCGCTACCTTTGCTTAGTGAGAGACGACTTTGTAATGGGTATCCAGACTAGAATTATGTGACAACTGTCAAAATTCCAGGTATCCGTACAACTATTAAACAATGATTAGTGCTTAATGATTGTGCTGAATTACAATTAATGACTTGAATTGCTTTCTGATTATTTCCTTATACATACATGTGCATCACATATTGCAAATGACATATCATAATTGCATGCAAACTTTGTTGATTCAAATGATGCACGAAATATAGTTAGCACAGTTATCAGACAAATCAGAAAAATGCTGACGGAGTTCAGTAAATATACAGACATTGTATTGATACACAGAATGAGCCAGAAACCAAGTATTACACTAGTATGGTGTGTAGGAAAGTAAGGATCACAAAACTGTCTTCCTAGTGATAGTTTAAGTGCCGGAAAGTGCCTAAAACATACATAAACTGCAGAATTCAGCAAAAATCAGCAAAATTCAGCATTTAAACACTCTAATATCATGCAGAAATATATTTAAATAGTCCAGAATACTTTCCTAAGTATCGGGAATCAAAACTGTCACAAAAGGTAACATAAAGCACACTAAACTGCATAGTTTAGCACCTTAACGAACTGTTAACCAACCGAACAACCGGACACTACCCGAAATACCAAATTTTCACTAGAAGCATTGTTTTAACATTACCAAGCTAGTTATGATCCCCGAACATCATAACACACTATATAACATCTAGTAACTAAATAACCTAACTAACACTTGATTTCTAACTACATAAACTAACTTATAGTTGAAACCTAAGCCTAGACCCCCCCACCTAGTTCACGGCCCAACAAGGGCCCCACATCAAGATTTTATTTACATATTATAATGGATCATGTTTGTTCTTTACTAAACACTTAGACCATGAGATAAACAAGTGATGGTGGTTATAAGTAGTAACTCCAAGATCATAACCCTCATTCTCTAAACTACACAACACACACCACTCTTCTTCTTCCCTTCTTCTTTGGGTTCGGCCGAGAATAACAACAACCATACCACCATCATCACTTCATCTTCATTCAATTCCAAGTAATCTCAAAGGTGCTAGAAGGTGTATAAGGAAGCTTGGAGCTTGTGGAAGTTGAAGGACCTTTCTCTTGTGCTTTTATCCACTCCATTTCATCTAGTGATCAGCCCTAGCCTTGAGTTAGTAGTAAAAGCACTCTACACTTCATTTTACATCTTATTTTAGTGGTTAAAAGAAGATACAAGTTGTTGATCATGATGAACACTAAGAATCTTGAACTTGAAACTTGAACATAAGCTTAAAATCATAAGAAATCATGATGTTTATGTGTTGTTATGCTTGTTGATTGTTGATTGTCCATGTTATTGATGTAGATCATCATATGATCTTGCTAGATAATGATTAAAAACATAATCTAGCAAGATGAGAGGATGAAAATGTTAAGGATCAATAGATCATCCTCATGTGAATCATGAACTTGAAAGAATAAGTTGTTTTCTTGTTAAGTGATGATCAAAGTGTGTGTAAAGTCTTGTAAATCTATGATTTTAAGAATGGTTTTTCAAGAAATCAAGTTAAAAATACGAAGTTTATTTAATCTTGGTTCTTAAAGAAATTAACCATATTTTTAGTGGTTAATCAAGTGAAGAATCATGTATTTAACAAGAAAAATCCAAGAAGAAACATTTTTAGAAAAATGATTTACAAGTTGTAAAGAACTAATTCTTTCAAAAATGAAGTTTTTAAATAAACAACCACACTTTAAAGGGTAACTAGACTTACTAAACACACTAGTAAGTTACTACACATTTTTATAAATTTTCAAGTTCATGAAGTAGTAGTTTATGCTTGATTTTGGCAAATTGGTAAGTGTAGATTGAATTGTTGTTGCTTGTGTTGATTTACAAAAGAAAATGATATGCCTTGGAGGCATGGAAACCTCCATTTTAGGGGAAACTATGGCAAAAATTTTCTAAAAATTAAACACTTAGAAAAATATTTTTAAACAAATATTTACAAGTATATTTTAACCCATAAATTTTCACATAAAGCTTGCCATAATTTTTGTTACAAAAAATATAAATATTGGAGGTTGGTTTTTGTAAATAAAAGTAACTAAATATATATTTAGAAGTCACCATGTGTGTGATTATTTGTATATTATGTGTATTAGTTATATTATTTTAGGACTTGAAATAATATAACTCAACAAAATACCAAAAATTACAATCCAAAAAATTACCAAAGTTCCAAGAGAATGAATATATAAATTATACCCAAAATATCGGAGAAACCAAACAAAGAATATAACTCACAAAATATTCCGGAAATTTTATTCATAAGTATATTTTGGAAAATGGCATTTTGGACACCAAGAGAACAAAAATATGACTTTTACAATTATTACAAAATTATATCATATTTTTTACCATAAGAAAATATATTATTTTTGGGTGAATAAAATATATATATTTTCTTGAATACACATGGAATACATTATTTTTGGGTGAAAATAAGTTTATATATATTTTCTAAGTTAGACTTGGAAATATACTATTTTTGAGACTTGTATGAGATTTATAAATATTTTGCCAAGGAAAAATTATAAGTAATTTTTCTATGTAATATTTCTTAAAATATATATTTTGAAAATATACATTGATATATTTTATTAGAAATATTATTCCGGAAAAGTTAAGTATAAAATACGTATTGTCGTACGTATAAATACACACCGGAATACGCCACCGATACTTGGCAAAAATATATAAGTATAAGAATACGAATACAAATACACCCATCCTTGGGAAGGACATACATGTATGAATACATAAAAAGCAACAAGTTAAAATATATTATTTTAACTATTATTCCAAAATTTAATAAATATAATTTAAGTTAAAATATTTATTATTTTAACAAATAATTATATAACTTGGAATAATTTTGAAGACACAATGAAGCGTAACTCAAAGACACTAATTAATACTAAGTCAAGGCACGACCGCTCGTCTAATAGACCGTAGTACGTTGTAGGTAGTCGTGTACACCAGAGGAAACTTTGAGTTACAGTCGGATTCGAAGAACGCAAAACTGTGAGTTCATGTCCCCCTTTTCTTTTAACTGTTTTTGTTAATAACTTCGGGGGTGAAGTACATGTTACAAAATGTTTACAAACAATTACAATTGGTATGGTTAGCTAAGGAATGCACTGTAGATCATGTGAATGGGTAGGCGCACTCTTAAGACCATTAATCCTCGTGTTAGGACCGAGGGGCATGAGTGATAGATCTATTTGGGTGTAGCGAGCCCACACCCATGTGGACCGGGGTTTGGCCTATGAGGTGACTATGTCTTACAGCCGGAGGCTCGGTACAAAATCTGCTAGGTTTGAGCCTTCCTACGCCGTTGCACACATGTTAATGGCCTTGCAAACCATTGATTGATTTGTTTCCTTGTTTGCTTTCATACCGGGTTTACAAAACATACATACTTACCATGATTTCAAAGGTTTATTTGTGCATACATACAAAACACATGAACTCGCTCAACTTTTGTTGATGTTTTCAAACTACATGTATTTCAGGGAATTAAATGTGGATCTGGCGGGCGTTTGGATGTTTCAAGTAATGTTGGGAATAAAAGATGTCATCCGGAGTCTAAGGGTTTGGATAGTGTGTCTTATCCTGGATAAGACACATCTTTCAAAGCCTGGTTTTTATTAATGTCTTTTGTCGAGTCCTTGTGGAACTCTAAAACAATTTGCATGGTTTGTATTTGGATTTGAAGTTTGTGTTGGTTTTCAAGACAATGTTGTTTGTGATGTTTTAAACTTAAATTAATGGATGAACATCTTTAGTTTTATCATATAGATGTTTGTTATGGTTGAATGCAATGATATTAAGCAAGTCACACATAATCACGCTTCCACAAAAGTCAGGGTGTGACAAATTAGGGAGCCGACTAGTGGAGAAACTCTCGATCGAAGAATTGGGGAAAAGACGTAGAGGGATTAGTTAACATCTCTCGAATTAACTTCCATAAATCGGTTTTGTCATTCATTCACTTAACTCTTTAAACACTTACCCATATTATTTATCGTTTGGTTTGTTTACAGGTGCATTATTGACTACATACAAGTGTTTAACAAAGATGTTTTAAGAAAACATGTTCCCCACAACAACATATGAATTGAATCCGGCT
Source organism: Helianthus tuberosus (assembly GCA_030545235.1). Lineage (NCBI taxonomy): Eukaryota > Viridiplantae > Streptophyta > Magnoliopsida > Asterales > Asteraceae > Helianthus > Helianthus tuberosus. The sequence goes on from CM060423.1 coordinate 177,761,239, forward strand.
AGTTTAATCAAAAGTTATATCAGTTTTACACTTTTTAATTTTTGAGCATCAAAATCATTCCACATAAAAACGGATGTTTTAAATATAGAAAAATATATAAATTAATAAAACTGTTATAAACCAGACATCTTAGGCCCAACCCATTACTTATGGGCTTTAGGGTTTATAGTTATGTTTATCTATAAATTGTAGTGTTGAATAGAATGAAGATAATAATTCAGTTTATCTCTATTTCTCTTTGGTTTTTATCACGTTATCAGCACAAGACTCTCCGCTGAGATTTACCGGCCATCATATCAAATCGTTGCGGTAACTTGCAACGGGTAGCAGTGCCATAATCCGCAGACCATAACACATCTTGAATAAATCTTCAGTCCCTCATAATCCTGAAATATGCATGTTAGCTCCAGTAGAGCTATTATTGGTGATGAATGTCTGGTAGATAGCGGTAGTACTAACACTATTCTCAAAGATATGAAATTTTTCTCTAAGTTGTCTCCGGCAGAGACACCGGTTAGTACTATATCTGGGGTCAGTAACCTTATCGATGGCTCCGGCAGAGCACACATAACATTATCTTCGGGTACCAAATTAACTATTGATAATGCATTATATTCTAGTAAATCCAGAAGAAATTTACTTAGCTTTAAAGATATTCGAAAAAACGGTTACCACCTAAAAACAATATATGAAAATAATATTGAATATCTTCAAATTACTTCAAACAAAAATGGCAAAGAAACAATTGTTGAACAATTAGAAGCCTTATCATCTGGATTATATTGTACTAATATCAATCCTATCGAATCATACATGGTGAGTAACCAAAAGCTATTAGATAAAGACACATTCAATATATGGCATGATCGTCTAGGTCACCCTGGTAGCATAATGATGAGACGAATAATCAAAAGTGCAACCGGACACCCTCTTAAAAACTTAAAAGTTTTGCTACCACAAGACTTATCATGTGCAGCATGCTTTCTGGGCGAACTTATAACTCGGCCCTCACAAACTAAATTGATACATGAAACCCCGTCATTTTTAGAAAGAATCCAAGGGGATATTTGTGGGCCTATTCTGATGGGATTTTAACATGTTTATCAAAGCAATTTCATCCGTATGAAATAAAAACGCAGTGGAAATATTGTTTAAAACATGTTACTTTTAAAAGATATAAAACCATTTATATACAAAATCCCAAAACCCGGATCCATATATGAAAATGCATACTATCAAACACAACCATAGGGTGTTTAGAATACTACCTTCTTGGAGTAATAGGATGATGAAACGGATGATGTTTCTTGAACGGTTGCCTTCAAGAGTAGAAGGCCTCAAGCTTGTATACCCCAAGCTTCCAACAAACACCTTGAGATTAGCTAGGATTTAACACACTTGAATCAAAACCGAAAACCTTGAGAACACCTTATGATGGCCGATTTTTTGAGAGAATTTCAAGTCTTCCACACTTGAAAATTATGTCTACTACATCTATTTTTGTCATACAAAAATAATATATAAAATGAGACAAGTTGCCACCTCTTTCAATAGCCAATCAAGAGAAGACTAACCATGCAAAATGCATGTTGTTTGATTGGACCAAAAGTCTTGGTTAGACCACCCAATCAAATCTTCTCTAGATTATGACAATTGCATGTCATCCCATTGGACAAAATATTTCTTGGAAAGACACATGGGGGGGGGGGGGGGGCGGCCCACTTGGGGTTTTTATAAAAAAAAATACAAATTTCTTTTTATAAAATTTTATGTCTTGGTTTATATTTGTAAAACCCGTTAGGATCTTTCAATGATATCAACCTTTAACTTGTGAAGGTGCGGAAAACAATCACAAGTCGATTCAAGAACAAACAATAATAATTAACACAAGAATAACTAATGAATCACAAACCGAAATCTTGCATTCAATGATAAAGCAAAGACTGATACAAGACTTCAACTGAACTCGGTTCCTTGTGTCCCTTGTGTCGCAATCAAACAACTGACCAACAACCTCAACCAAGAGGTTGAGGTGTGTTTAAATACAAAACAACTGGGCTACAAACCTAAGCCCATTGCGACACCAAGTAGACTAGCCCAACCCTTACAAAATCGACCCAAAACATGTAAACTAAACAAGTACATAATCAACCCTTAAACTATACTAACCTACATGAATAAACCTTCGGGTTCCAACAATCTCCCCCTAGGTTTATGCATGGAGGTTCTTCTGACTTCAATTGCCTTGATCACCACCACTTGCACTATCCTTATATCCACCAAATCCCTTCTTATGAATATGCAGAACAGACGCTACAGCAGCAGTCCAAGCCTTAGCTATTTCTTCATATTTCTCTGTAGCTCTGATCTGATTACATGCCAAGACTTCCAGATCTTCAGCAGCAAGATTCAGCAAGTCAATCTGTTCGACCAAACAATAACTCGTCTCTCCATCACAAACAATTACCGCCTGCCCAAGACGTTCATCATATGCCCAAAAGTGTAATGTCTTCAGTGCATCTTTTGGGATCTTTCTCACTAAAGGAATCGTCTTTTCTTTATCAGTAGCTGGCCAATGCACAATCTTCATACGTTTGTTTGTGTAAGGATCTCTAATTCCTTTAGCTGGTTTAACAATGGACTCTGCCGTACGCATTGAAGGAAAACCCTTAAGAACCTCCCTCTTCAATCTCTCGAAAAATATATATCCAGCACCTCCAGGCTTATCATCCACATAAGGTGCATTAGACAAATTTGTCAAATCCACCTTAGTGAAAGACTGAAACTGGCCTGGATGCTTGTACCACTCGACATGACCAATTTTTCTCTTTATCCACCATCTCTTACGATCATGATCATATCCCCAGCTAACTACACCAGAACGATTACCAACTTTATCATAGAGAGTTTCACCAACATCCATTAAATGATGAGTTGCATGAGCATCCTCATCATCTGGATTCAAATTCTTGTTCTTCAAAATCACTAACTCTCTTTTCTTTTTAATCCTTTCCACCTTTTCTTTGTCTGCCACTGGATTTGTAACTCTCTTGAAATATTGTTCCATTGCAGCACTTCTTTCAGCATCATCTTTAGCAAAGGCTTTTCTTCTGTTTTCAACATCAGTTGGATCAGAGAATTCTTGTCCAAATTTCTTCTCCAACTTCCCTCGTAAATCATAAACCATATTGAACAACAAACTAACATCTCCTTGAAGTTGCTCAATCTGTTGATCTTTCTTCACAATAGTATCTTCAAGTTGGATAATCTTCACATCTTTATGAATTGAATCTTGCTCAAGCACAACCATTCGTTTCTTCATATCTCTCATGCTGATAAACTCATCTTCATCACGTGAATCATCATCAAACGGCATTCTTAGTGGTTCTTCAGGTCTTTTACCACTAGAACTGCTAGGTTCATCATGAACAATTCCCGAAGGACCAGCATCATTGTGAACTTCAATATCAGAAATACCAATTGGCACAGTATCAACAGTTGTAGCTAGAACTTCAGCAGTAGTAACATCTATATCATCCCTTTGAACTTCAACATTTGCCGTATCCATCTCATCTCTTTGAGTATTAACATCGAACTCAAAGATATTCTCAGCAGTGGTGGTGGTATCACTAACATTTCTTTCAAAATCGAAGTCATATAAACCTTCGTCATCATCAGCAACATTCACGGATTGATCTTTTCCTTGTTCAACAAACATTCCAGGTCTAGGATCCCTCCTTTTCCTTTTTAATGGCAAGGAATCAGAATCCATTGGGCTTTCATCAGGCTCTTCAGTTGATACTGACAGATTGGAAGGAGGATTTCCCATCTTGTCAGTTACTGACTTTAACAGCATCGCCAAACTTTCAGCAGTAATCACTGGTTCAACAGTAGAAACAACGGCATCAACTTCAGGAGGAAGTTCTTTATCATCGTCAGAATCACACATAATCTCGACACCTTCATCGTCAGAGTTAATTGTTATACACTCCGTCTCAGGCTCACCTTCAACTCTCCTTGGAATATCATGTTCTTCAGCAACAATAGCACTTGCAGGCACACTATGCACTGGAATGGGTCGTACTAGTACTGGATTTGCACTAACATCTTCCGTCTCTGCAAACTGACCAAACTTCTCCAATTGAATCAAACCTTCAAACTTCTTTTCAGTACCTTTCTTTGTAGTAAGAGCACCAAAACATGATGGACCCATAGGCTTTAATTCCAACGTATCACCAGATCTCTTCAATTCTGGATAATGATCATTCAGAATCATCTGCAAAAACCTCGGGTACATAAGAAACTTATCCTTTCGAAGTCCGATTGCATTTCTCTTCATCGCTTCCAAGATATATCTTGAATAGTTGAACGGTTCATTGGTAATCACACATATCAAAGCAGCAGACTGAGTGGTATTCAACTGATCAGTTCCCCCTCTATTTTCTGTCATGCACAAAAGGAACATGTGCAGCAATAAACGCCAATACGGATGCACAAACTTCTTTGTCAGGGGTGGAAACTTCCCTTCGTAGCTTAAACGAGGTAGAATTGCTTCCACTGTTCTAGCTGGAAGTTCTATAGGATCTGTTTCCTGATCATTAAATCTTAACGCTTCTCTAATCATCTGCTCAGTAACTATAACTTTCGTCTTTTGAATTTCAGCAACTATAGCTCCCTTTCCTTCAACGACTTCGACTTTAGCACTCTTCCAAAAATCTTGAATAAGCTCTTCATAAACAACTGGATTCTCACCAAGAGCATAAGCAATCCGGCAGTTATTTAGACCTTTCATCAGTGACATGTACAACTGCTTGTATTTCTCTGGTGGAGGTGCCAAATATCCTACTTGATTGTGAGAAGATATAAACTTCAAATCCATTTTCTGCACAAAACACAAGTTAATTAAAATTTCCAATCTTTGTCATAACAGTGTTCAGATAAAACAATTAATAAATAACACTGTTACTGTTGACTCGAGACCATGAGTCGAAACCAAAAGGTCTCGAGTCGAAACCACTTGTCATTGAGTCGCAACCATGAGTCGCAACCAATAGACTCTGAGTCGAAACCATGAGTCGCAATCTTGAGATTGCGACTCGCAACCACTGGTCTCGAGTCCTTGTGTTGTCTGAGTCGCAACCACACAATCATATGATCTTCATCTTAGTGTTCTTGATTGCGAGTCGGAATCTTCAAATCTTCATCGGAGCTTCTTGATTGTGAGCCGGAATCTTCAAATCTTCATCGGAGCTTCTTCAAATATTCATAATTTTCTGCAAAAACTTGAATAATAATATCATAATACCTTAATTATCAACAAGTCGAAACCGCAGATTGCGAGTCGTAACCGGAGACAAGTCGGAATCTTCAAAGATCACCGGAGTTTTTGAGAGAGAATGAGGCTTGGTTTCGAGTGATGAATTAGGTCTCGACTCGCAACTGACCATTTATACCTCCACTTTGATCATGGGCCCTTGACTTTTGGGTCATACATTAACAGATTGGGCTTGAGACTTAAAAATTTGGGCTTAACAGATTTGCCATTTATACCTCAATTCAAAACCTTTAATAAATTTTTAATTTCAGATTTATCTTAAATTCACCGCTAAACCTTCTGAGCAAAATTTGCAAAACAAAAACCTAAAAACAAAAATAAATAATAAATATTATTTACAAAATAAATTAGGAAATTTGCATAGATATTCAGGGATCAAATCACAAGGTTTCGGGCTTGACTTCACTTATCAACACTGATCTACTACCGAAAGATCTAGACGATTGCTAGTATATTTGTCCACCTAAACTCATCTTCCTAGACCTTTTCCATATAACTGCCTGTAACAAAATTTATCATGTTTTGATTTCTTAACAATGAACACCCAAATAAATACTAATCAAATCTCGGAATTACAGACAGCACACCCTATCATGTAAGTAGCTTCCCTACCACATATTTCACAAGTCCAATCCAAATCTCTGAAATCTTAACTGGGAATAGATTGAGAAGAGAACAGAATAGATCTTAAGCAGAGATGGTATAATATACAGATCAAATGAGTTTTCTCAATTTGATATAGGTTTCATGGGTTTCTTTTGGGCACTTGAGGGCCTCTTTCGGGTGTATAATTGATCTACAGATCGACAACGTACAGCTAGGTCAGCATGTATCTGGATGCAGCAAAAGCTGACGTTGCCTAGCACCTCCAGGTCAGCATATATCTGGATGCAGCAGAGGAGATACACGACTTTTTCAGAGAAGATTTCAGAGTCAGACCAAAATTGTGTGTATCAGGACAACATACAGACATTCAAATAGAAATGAGCTAATTCCAAGTGATTTTCTTTTCTGAGGTCATGTACTAATTTAGTTCTTAACAAAACAGTCAATGTTTCTAGTCATAAGAATAGAGCCTACCAGCATATCAGTACTAGAGTCAAACTATTTCGATACTGGTTTTACATGAGTCAGCCCTTAACCATGATGTGAAAATTCATTTCATTTCCCAGTCATGCCACACCTCTTTTTGTATTTTTCTATTTTTTAATGTTTTTGTATTTTTCTATTTTTTTAATGTTTTTGTATTTTTCAAAATTTCTCCCCCTAAATTTGAGCATAAATAAAAACTACCTAAGAATAGAAAACTTTATGAACAAATTTACCTACGAAAAACAAAAACATGCTCAGTCAGTAAAGCGGATCATTTTCAGAAAATCCACAAGCACTTTGAATTTTGAGCTGCTGACAGGTTTGGTGAACAAATCGGCAGCATTTGCATCTGTGTCGATTTGCTCAAGTGTAATAAGACCTCTGTCGAAGCAATCTCGAATAAAATGAACTTTGATGTCTATGTGCTTGGTTTTGGAGTGAAAAACAGGATTTATAACAATTTGTATTGCAGCATCATTATCGCAGTAAATAGTAGTGTTGAGATAAGTCAAACCGTAGTCCTGCAATTGATGTTGCATCCACACCACTTGAGAGCAAGATGCAGAAGCGGCAACATACTCAGCTTCAGCTGTAGAAATCGCCACCGTTTGTTGTTTCTTGCATTGCCAAGAAATGAGCCTATCACCCAGAAACTGACATCCAGCTGATGTAGATTTCATGTCACTATCAGTACCTCCAAAATTGCTATCAGAAAAAGCAAACAAGTCAAAATTGGAATCCCTCGGATACCACAGACCAAACCTAGGTCGGCCTTTAAGGTACCGAAAGATTCGTTTAACAGCAGTAAGATGAGAAGTTTTAGGATTAGCCTGATATCTTGCACAGTTGCAGACAGCAAACATAATATCCGGACGACTAGCTGTCAGATACATCAACGATCCGATCATAGACCTATACTGACGTTGATCCACAGAAGATCCTTCTTCATCTTCAGTCAATAGTGGTCTCTCTGCCATTGGTGTTTCAGCAGGCTTTGCGTCCGAAAACTTAAATTTCGCTAGCACGTCATCCACATACTTCCCTTGATGGATAAGAATCCCTTGAGAATTCTGCTTGACTTGTAAACCCAAAAACAGTGTCATTTCCCCAAGAGCACTCATTTCAAATTTCTTTTTCATAACTCTCTCAAACTCCTTGCAAAGTTCCTCACTTGTAGATCCGAAAATAATATCATCAACATAGATTTGAACTAAGATCTGATCCTTGCCTACCTTCTTGATAAAAAGAGTCTGGTCTATCGTGCCACGTGTATATCCATGAGCTAGAAGATGTTCAGTTAGTGTGGCATACCAAGCACGTGGCGCTTGATGTAATCCATACAATGCCTTATCTAGCTTGTAGGCATATTCTGGATGATCTGGATGCACGAAACCTGGTGGCTGTTCAACAAAAATTTCTTCCTTCACATCCCCATAGAGAAACGTTGTCTTGACGTCCATCTGATACACAGTGAACCCCATATATGACGCGTAAGCTAAGAAAATCCGGATGGCTTCAAGTCGGGCAACCAGAGCATATACTTCATCATAATCCAAGCCTTCTATTTGTCGAAATCCCTGAACCACCAGCCTTGCTTTATTTCGAACAATAACCCCTGCAGAATCTTGCTTGTTTCGAAAAACCCATCTAGTTCCAAGTTTGCGCTTTCCCTGTGGCAACTTGACAAGTTTCCATACTCCAAGTTTCTCAAACTGGTTTAGCTCTTCATGCATAGCATCTACCCAGCCTGGTTCCTGCAAAGCTATATCAACAGTTTTAGGTTCGATTTGAGAAATATAGCAAGAATATAAACAAGTATTGATGGTTCCTGATTGGCTCCTGGTTAAAACTCCTGCATTTACAGGACCAATCACATTCTCTATAGGATGATTCCGTTGAACACTTGTGGGTATTGCCAGGTCAGGTACGGTCTCGTCTTCAGTGGTGGTGTTGCTAGACTCCCCCTCATTAGATGCTGCAGTGTTATGAACGAATGGAGTGGTAATAATGCAATCTTCAGGAATTTGTTCAGGAAATAGAGCAGATCCGGAACCATTAGATGCAGAACCACTATTTGAAGCACCTTCAGGGGATTGATGGGACGTTTGTTGACTTGTAGTATGCTGCGTAAACACCATTCCTGGCGGATCAATGGTATGATGTCCGACGCTTCTTTCTGTCTGTTCTTCATCTTCAGTATCTACAAAAGACAGTGGTTGTTTTGGAATAGACACACCTGCATCTGAAAAATCACTTGACAAAATTTTAAATGACTTAAACAATTCAGCATAATCATATAACCAATCTGGTCCAACTCTAGCGTCTGTAGCATTTTCTTCGAGCCATTCAATGTTGCACGACTCGACGACCTTTTTAGTTACCTTGTTGTACACTCTATAGGCTGATCCTTTAGCATATCCAACAAAGTAACATTCGTCCCCTTTGACCTCAAACTTTCCATTAGAGTCCATAAGTAGTAACACACATGGACAACCAAAGATGCGAAAGTGTGAAACCGAAGGTTTACGTCCTTCCAGAATCTCATAAGGAGTTTTCATATGTCTTTTGTTTACTAAAGCATGATTCTGGACGTAACAAGCCGTGCTAACAGCTTCGGCCCAAAAGAAACTAGGAAGCTTCGAGTCAGCCAGCATAGTTCGTGCAGCCTCGATAAGAGTACGATTTCTTCTTTCAGCTACTCCATTCTGTTGAGGAGTCCGTGGTGCACTATACTGACGATCAATTCCCTTATCAGTGCAGAATGTGTCCAAAGTAACGTTCTTGAATTCTGTCCCATTATCAGATCGAATAACCTTCACCTTAGCACTCGCTTGATTTTCAGCCAGAGTGATAAATTGTTTCACCAAGACTGCAGTTTCATTCTTGTGACTGAGAAAATATACCCAGGTGTAGCGAGAATAATCATCGACAATTACAAGACAATAAGCTTTCTTGCCAATACTCAACACATTCACTGGACCAAAAAGATCCATGTGAAGTAGTTCAAGCACGGCCTTCGTCGAGGGTGCTGGTTTAGTCTTATGAGGTCTTCGATGAGCTTTTCCTTTTGCACAAGCAACACACCTTTCAACCAACATGAAATCTTTTATCGGAAGATCACGTACTAATTGACCTTTTGCCAGTCGATTCAAATTCTTCATATTCACATGCCCAAGGCGACGATGCCACAGTAGACCGTCATGTTCTGAAATCTTCGAAAATAGGCAAGTAATTTCTTCACACGGTTTCTTGTTCATATCAATCACATAAGCGTTTCCTCGTCTCTCTGCTGACATTAAGAACCAGTCTTCTGGAATGACAATTCCAGGTTTAAGAACATGACATCCTTTCTTTGTAAAGTGAACTGAATTCCCTCGATCACAAATCTGAGAAATGCTCAACAGATTGTGTTTCAGTTCTGGAACATAATTAACATTTTCAAAGCTTAAAACGCCGTTTCGTACAGTTCCCTTCAACGTGATTCTGCCTGAATCTCCTCCCGCAAATGAGACATATCCACCATTAAATTCTTTGACATTTTCCAATTGGGATAAGTCTCCTGTCATGTGCCTGGAACAGCCACTATCCATGTACCAGAGGCGCACGGTAGTCCTCCACAGCTGTTCCTGCACGAATAGCGGGATTAGTTAGATTTAGGAACCCAGCCCATAGTGGATCTGGGTTTTCCTTGTGCATCAATATAAGTCACTCTCTGCCACACTAAGTTCTCTTTATTTAAAAACTTTGAAGTATTTTGAAAGACAGAGTTTCGATGACATGTATGAGATGGATTGGATTGCTTAGCCTTAGCTTTAGGTTTCCAATGCTTGTTTGACCAGTTAGAATTGTAGTTACCAAAAGCATTATGTTGAGATCTTCGAAAATCATTTTGTTGTTTTTTTATTTTTGCGTTTGGCAGCATTCCAATCCTGATCAGAAGGTTTAATCTTGCGATAGTTGTTTTTCATTGTCTTAGTCTTTTCAGTCGTCATTGACTCTGAACAACGATATCGGTTAGACATGACCTTCTGATCTTGCACTGACTTTTTCTTGTACGATGCCCTTGGGAGTTGAACACAATTTCTGGCAATGTGACCAGCAATGCCACAATTAAAACATGTTTGACGCTTCAATTTGTGAGTATTTTGAAAATTTTTGCACAACTTGCTTGATTTTGAATGATTTGGCGTTTTGGTTTTCTGAACATGTTGAGCTTGTGGTTGTTCTGAGCGTTTTGGTGATTTTTCTTCTAATGATTCCTCACTTATATCAATTTCCTTTTCTTTGTTACTTAATTTTGGTTCAGTATTTGAACATGGAGAAGTTTCATCAATATGCGTTTTCTCAATGCACTTGTCATGTGAAACTAATTCAGGTTCATTATCTGAACGTGTAGAGGTCTCATCAATATGCATTTCCTCAACGCATTTATCATGTGAAACTGATTCAGGTTCAATTTCTACTACGGTTTCCAATGGGGTCCCACTAGATTCAACATTAGGGACATCCACTGAGACAGGTTCAGAAGAAGAATCAGGATACTCTTGATTTTCTTGAGAAGTCGTTTCAGTGGTTTCACTGAATGCGTCCTGAGGGACCTCACCTGTAACATTTTCATTAACTGAAACGTTAGAAACATTAGGATCACACACATTAGCTGAAAAACAATCATCACCACACTTATTGTTCAAACTATCAACACAAACAGCATCAGTTTTGCCCAAAACAGCAGGCTCACAAGACGAAACACAAGACGAAAGATAAGCAGAAAACGACGCAAATAAAGAACGACTAAAAGCAAGATCAGATTCAGTTGGTTCAGAATAAGGTTCAAAATAAGGTTCAGAAATATTTGTATGAACAACTGGTTCACTCCCATGAACATCTCCACACTTTACTTCAGAAACAACATCTGCACATGAAGATGAAACGTTAGGATCAATTGAGCCTTTGGAAACAAAATTTAATGGAGTAGACTTCTGTTTCTCAACTTGTCTGTCATGAGAAGATGACTTGTTGGTTTTAAAACCATAAGTCATGTTATTCTCATTCATCATCTCCTCCTCAGTCATTGGCAGATAAGAGTAATTATCATTATATGGAGGAGGAGTCTGATTATAACCCAAACCACGCCCTTTCTTTTCTTTGTACGCAAGCTGTTGATCACACAGGTTTTTAACTAGTTTGCTGGAAGAATCAAATTTCTTGATATTAAGTTCATTAATTTGATATCTGTCTCTAATATCTTCCAGTTCCTTAGTTAAAATACACACTTTTTCTTGAGCTTCTAAGAAATGGGCTGTTTTTACACTCACATCATCTTTAAGTTTGATGATGTCTTTTCGCTGAGCCTCAATCTTTTCTTTATAAAGTTTCTCATTTTTCGATAAGGTAAAATTTTTATTTTTTATGTCTTGATAATCTTGAATGAGCTCAGCGTTGTGTATTCTATAAGCTTCAACCCTTTCCCTACACTCAGGAGTACAAAAAACAGAAAGTACCTCTTCTTTGGTGAGACCTTTAACAGGAGCTGAAAGAATTTGAGTCATAAGAGCAAAGTTTTCAGCTGAAGTCTCTTCTTCGGGCTTAGAGTTTTGATCACTTGAGGTCATGAAAGCAATGTTAGATTGATTTTCTGGAGCTGAGATGTTCAGACGCTCAATTTCAGAAGTCCAATCAAAGTTGATGTTTGGCTGAACCACCAGGGCTTGTGCTAATCCCTGCGGTTGAGGGCTTCCAGTAGCAGCAGCATCCGATATACTAGCAGTGGTCACAAGAGCTCTTTCTCGATTAGGTGTCACGGGCTGTGCAGGAGTTTGTTCTCTATTTATCAGTGGTTTTGTGCAATTTCGAGCATAATGTCCTTCCTCATGACAGTTGTAACAGCGCCAGTTAAAAGGCACCTTAGCAGCTCCATTCCAAGCAGTGCCCCACCTGTTTTTACCTGTTTTTTTAATAAACTTTTGTGCCCTGAAAGCAGCCATTGCCATCTGCCAGGTGATGTCCATTTCTTCAACGTCATCAGGATGAATTTGATATAGGTCCTCGCTACACCATTTTGGAGGATCAATTTTTCCTGCAACGAAAGCGTTCAAACAATTGATAACAGAGGCTACGATATCCAAATTTTCCTTTGACTGTTTAGTAAAGAAAGCTATCATCTCATTGTTCGCAATGGAGGCGGAAGCAGCAGCGGAGGCATTCCCAGCGTTTGTAGTGGAAGTGGGAGCAGCTGGAGTAGCAACTTGATTAGAGGATCCTGAGCAATAGACATTTGCTGAAGTGGGAGCAGTCTTAGCAGAAGTAGCATTGCGAAACATTTGAAAACCTCCTTGAGACAACAAAGCTGTGTTGTTGTTATTTGATGAAGTGGGAGCAACAGAAAAACCTGCAGCCAACATGCTGTTTTTGTAATTGGTTTCTCTTTTTTTATCATCTAGTTCACAAGCTTTGATATGAGAGATCATCTCTGACAGGCTGCATCTTGCGAGGTCTTTAGTTTTCTTGATCATAGCGACATAATGATCCCAACTCTTTGGCAATGCATTAAGAAGCTGTCTATTGGTAGATGCATTTGATGTATGAATTTCTTCCATTTGCATTTGAGTTACTAACTTCACAAACCTCTGAATTTGATTGTCTACAGTTTCACCATAAATATGATTGAAGTTGTTGAAATTTTGTCGCAGCAGATTTCTTCGACTCTCCTTCATATCTTCATTTCCTTCATAGACGTCGATCAATGATTCCCATAGTTCTTTGGCAGATTTGCAGGTGCGAAATCCAATAGCAATGTCAGGACCCAAACCCATGGTTAAGTATGAAAGAGCTCGGTCATCTTCTTCAACGATAAGTAAATCATCTTCGGTATATTGATCTCTAGGTTTCTTTACCTTAACACCTGGTTCAGTGGAACTTTCCATCATAATCTCCCTTGGACCCCTTAAGATGCTTCGCCACAGTTTATAATCTTTGACCTTCAAGTGCTGTTCAAAGCGCCACTTCCACTCAGGAAAATCATTTGCATCAGTTAACCTTGGAATGCGTGTTGTGGTTCCAAGCTTTGAATCCAATTCTTGTTGGTGATTAAGGGCAGCCAATTCAGTGTTATTTGTTGACATGTTTAATTAATCAGTTAATTAATTAATTAAATTTTAAGTCCAAATAGTCAACAGGTCAAAAGTCCGTGATCAGTGTCGTTGCGAGTCGAAATCAGAAATCAAACAACTCGAAACCGTAATTGGTTGCGAGTCTAAACTGTGGTTGCGAGTGAAAACTTATTGATGATTGCGAGTCGAAACCAAACAGAATGAGCCGAAACTGATAAAGGTTGCGAGTCGAAACCAAACAGGATGAGCCGAAACTGAGGAAGGTTGCGAGTCGAAACCTGCAAAACAGATAAGAAATAAGATCTGTTGACTCGCAATCCCTATTTTTCAGCACTTTCAAGAATTCAAAGATATCGTAATCTTTGAATCTGTTGAACACCAACTTTCCGAAAATTCAGCAAACACCTTTTCTGAAATCAACAAACCAAAATCAGCAGTTTTTAAAGATTCGATCAAGAACAGATCGAGTATTGTACTAATTTTCACTGCAAAAACAAACAACAAAACTGGATCAGTAGCAAAACAGGTTCTTGAATCTGAATGATATCAAAACCGAGCCTTGAAAGACTTCAATGGCTCTGATACCAATTGTAAAACCCGTTAGGATCTTTCAATGATATCAACCTTTAACTTGTGAAGGTGCGGAAAACAATCACAAGTCGATTCAAGAACAAACAATAATAATTAACACAAGAATAACTAATGAATCACAAACCGAAATCTTGCATTCAATGATAAAGCAAAGACTGATACAAGACTTCAACTGAACTCGGTTCCTTGTGTCCCTTGTGTCGCAATCAAACAACTGACCAACAACCTCAACCAAGAGGTTGAGGTGTGTTTAAATACAAAACAACTGGGCTACAAACCTAAGCCCATTGCGACACCAAGTAGACTAGCCCAACCCTTACAAAATCGACCCAAAACATGTAAACTAAACAAGTACATAATCAACCCTTAAACTATACTAACCAACATGAATAAACCTTCGGGTTCCAACAATATTTATAACATTTATAAATATAACATTACATATTTACAAGACTTTATACAATCTTTTAAAATGTTATTTAACCCATTAAATAACAAAATAAAATATTCTCTCATAATAAATTATCCATATAATTTATTGGTTTATCAAGTGTAATTATTTAGAAAACCAATTTCTAAATATTGTAAGTGTTAATTTTTATTTGTTTGATCATATCACAAATAAATAATATAAGTGTTTGTCTAGCTTATTATTGGGTATGACTCGACTTGGATCATTACGTACTAGCCACGTCAATCTAATATGTGTCTTGGGCATACAGACTCCAACAATCTCCCACTTGCACAAGATACATAGAAGATTGATGCAAGCAATAAATGACGCCAAACTACGGTTCACTACCCCCAATACGTATGACTATATTTGCCATTCAATAACATCATCCCTTTCAAGTCCCTTACTTGAACATGATTTAGGTGAATCTATCATTTATCCTTTCGTCACAGATGTCATGCTAAATCCAGAGACATAGAGTGATCACTCTCTGTTGATTTAACTTTAGCAGGCCTTAGACATCTTACTCTCAACGAATAAGAGGAACAAATCCCTTCTTGACTACATACGTCTCTCACAATCACCCTGTACCACACTTGAGTTTAGCCTTGTGTACTGCCTTATTACAAACAGCTAAGAACTAGGTCAATATGTATCTCAGGTCAGAGGATACTATGATATTCGCCTTTACTCAAATTTACTTATGATCAATCACAAATGATTCCATGCAGTAATATTTGAGAGCGAGTCAGTCCAATATTTGTATCCCACAAATATCTATGAACTTTGGCAGCAACACTTTGCTCTATATTCATTCTAAATGAATATCCACCAATCCAAGTTCATAATAGTCTTACATTCATATTTGTTACCACAATTATGATCGACTACGGACATTTAGAATAATTAACTTATTCACGGATTTAAACATGCTAATATGAAGCGTAACTCAAAATACCATAAAAGAGTTAAATTAACAATTGTTTCAATATCCAAATACAAAATAGATCAAATCCAATCACTAGAATATCGAAGTCCTAAGGCACATGTATGACCCTCATGTTTTGCCCTGCCAAGGAGCTTCGTGAGTGGATCCGCAATGTTTTGATTGGTGTGAACTTGGCGGATACATATCTTTCCTTTTTCAACTTCATCCCTTATGTAGTTGAATCTCCGCTCGATATGTCTAGTCTTTTGGTGCGCACGAGGTTCCTTGATTTGAGCAATCGCACCCTCGTTATCACAAAAGATCTCTAGGGGGTCTTGAATGGTAGGGACCACCCCTAGGTCGGCTATGAATTTCTTCAACCATGCAGCTTCTTGGGCTGCCAATGAAGCGGCGATGTATTCTGATTCTGTAGTGGACAATGCTACCACGTCTTGTTTTGAGCTCTTCCAAGAGACTGCTCCTCCATTTAAAATGAAGACATACCCCGATTGTGATCGAGAATCACTTCGATCGTTTTGGAAATTCGCGTCCGTGTAACCCTTTACAACGAGCTCCTCCTCACCAGATCCATATATTAAGAACATATCCTTAGTCCTCCTAAGATATTTCAATATGCTTTTAACAGCCATCCAATGACTGTTACCTGGATTTTGCTGGTATCTACTCGTCATGCTCAAGGCGCATGAGACATCCGGTCTGGTGCATATCATTGCATACATGATGGATCCTATAGCTGACGCATATGGGATTCTTTTCATTTTCTCTTGCTCATCCTTTGAGCTTGGACATTGAGATGTATTCAATATTGTCCCCTTTTGAATAGGTACAAAGCCTCTCTTAGAGTTCTCCATTTGGAACCTATTCAAGACTTTGTCAATGTATGCACTTTGGTTTAAACCTATCAAGCGCCTTGATCTATCCCTATAGACCTTTATTCCCAGAATGTAGGCTACTTCACTAAGATCCTTAATGGTAAAACAACTTCCAAGCCAAGCTTTTACACCTTCCATGGTTGGAATGTCATTCCCAAATAGTAGATTGTCATCGACATACAGTACTAAGAAAGTGATGATGCTCCCACTAGCTTTCTTATACACATAAGCTTCATCACCGTTCTTGATGAATCCAAAATTCTTAATTTCTTCATCAAAACGGTGATTCCAACTTCTAGATGCTTGTTTCAATCCATAGATTGATTTCTTTAACTTGCATACTTTGTTTGGATGTTTTGGATCGACAAAACCTTCAGGCTGAACCATATAGACATCTTCATCAAGATATCCATTAAGAAAATCCATTTTGACATCCAATTGCCAGATCTCATAGTCATAATATGCAGCTATGGCAAATAATAACCTGATTGACTTTAGCATCGCCACAGGCGAGAAGGTCTCATCATAATCAATCCCTTGAGTTTGAGTGAAACCTTTTGCTACAAGTTACCATGCATATCTGTTTTCATCTTGAAAACCCACTTACTTCCAACTACTTTGGAGTTAAGTGGTGGCACAACCAATTCCCAAACTTTGTTGTCATACATGGATTGCATCTCTATGTTCATGGCTTCAAGCCATTTGTCGCAATCGGATTTTGACATTGCATCAAGGTATGTGGTTGGTTCATCTGAATCTACCACGTAGCATCCATCCATGAAAAAACCATATCTTTCATGTGGATTACTAATTCTACCAGATCTGCGAACATTTTGTGTGTTCTGATCAACCTCTTGATCGTTTTCAACAACCTCTTGTTGAGTGCTAGTATCAAACAAACGTGTATCGTCTTGTGGTTCTTGATCCTCCTCAAGTTCCACTGTTCTATCACTAGTTCCTTCCATAAGGAATTTAGCTTCTAAGAACTTACCCTTTCGAGCAACAAATACCTTTTGCTCGGTTGGGTCGTAGAAATAGTATCCTATATCATGTTTAGGATATCCTACAAAGATACACTTAGTAGATCGGACTTCCAATTTATTTGGAGTGTATTGCTTAACATAAGCTTCACAACCCCAAACCCTTAAGAATGATAATGATGGAGGGTTTCCATGCCATATTTCAAAAGGTGTCTTTTCCACTTTCTTGGTTGGGGCCATATTTAGTATACGGACTGCGGAGAGCAAAGCGTAACCCCAAAACGATAGAGGTAATGTGCTTCTAGCCATCATAGATCGAACCATATCCAATAGAGTTCGATTTCTCCTTTCGGACACACCATTGTGTTGTGGTGTTCCAGGTGGAGTAAGTTGTGAGATAATCCCACAACTCCTAAGATGATCTTGAAAAGCACCACTAAGGTATTCACTTCCTCTATCGGTACGAAGGACTTTGATTGTTTTCTTGAGTTGATTTTCAACTTCACTTTTGAAGTTTTTGAACATTTCAAATGCTTCATCCTTGTGTCTTAGTAAATACACATAACCATAACGACTATAGTCGTCGGTAAAGGTAATGAAGTGTCTTTCACCATTCCTAGTCATCGGCTTAAAAGGACCACATACATCCGAATGTATGATACCTAGTAAGTCTTTTGCCCTTTCAAAAGTTCCACTAAAGGGTGTCTTGGTCATTTAGCCTTGTAAACAAGATTCGCATATATCAAATGAATTGTCTTCATTTGTATTCAAAAGACCATTTTTCTGAAGTGTATGCATGCGATTCTTGCTTATATGTCCAAGGCGACAATGCCAAAGGTAGGAATCACTCAAATCCATTTTGAGTTTCTTGTTGGTTACTTGGTACATTGAGCTATCATATGATGTGTTATCATGATCTAATTCATAAATACCATTTAAAGACATAGCTTTAAAATAAAACACATCATTCATAGAAACATAAATGTCTTGGTTAACAAATTCAAAATTAAAACCACATTGTCTTAAAAGGGAAACTGAAATTATGTTCCTAGTTAAACTAGGAGCATACAAAACATTCTTCAAAATAACTTCCAAACCACTTGGAAGCTCTAAAACGTAGTCTCCTTGAGCTTCGACTTCAACTTTTGCTCTGTTGCCCATGAAGAGACTAGCGTCTCCCTTCTTATAATGTTTATTTCTTTTGAACCCCTGCAACAAATTGCAAATGTGAGTTCCACATCCGGTATCTAGTACCCATGTTTTAGAAGAAATAACATTAAGCTCAACATGTATCATAAAGATAGTACCTGAGGTTTGCCCTGCATCCCTCTTGTTTTTCAACTCTTTGAGATAGGTCAGACAATTTCTCTTCCAATGTCCTATCTCACCACATTCAAAACATGGGTCATTCGTAGCAACCTTTTGCTTCTTCTCTTTTGTTTTGGCGGGTTCTGCTTTAGCTTTTCCTTTTCCCTTTCCCTTGACGTGTCCCTTTCTTTTAGCATAGTTTGCTTTAGAGTCGGGGTAGGGCCTCTTCTTGTTGCCTCCTTCATTGATCGCTAGGACGGGTAAAGCCTTTTTGCCCATACTTGCTACGGCCGTTTTGAGCATTGCGTGAAGTTCACCAATGCTCTTGTCCCATCCATTCATGTTGTAATTCATTACAAAGCTTTCGAATTTCTTCGTTAAAGAGTTGAGGATCAAATCCGTAGCCAACTCTTTAGAGACAGGACAATTTAGCCGTTCGAGGCAATCAATGTGGATTTTCATCTTGAGAACATAAGATGATACCGACTGGGTTTCCTCCATTCGACATGCATGAAGCGCCCGAACAGTTTCGAAGCGTTCTACCCTTGCTTGTTGTAGGAACATTTCCTTTAACTGGGTAATCATGTCGTTTGCCCCGTGGTGTTCAAAATCCTTTTGAATTTCGGGAATCATAGTTCCCAACATGAGGCATGAGGCTTGCATGGAGTCCTCGGTATACTTAACCCAATCGTTGTAGGTTTCCACATCTTCCACGTTAGGTTCATCGGGAATAGGATCGTCCAACACATAGGATATCTTCTCTTTCTTGAGAACGATTCTCAAGTTTCGAAACCAATCCATGAAGTTGTTATGGTTGAGACGATCCTTTTCAAGGATGGTTCTTAGTGATAGGTTTCGGACGATTTGGTTAGTCGGGTTTGCATTGTTAGAGGCCATCTACAAAATTTAACAAGTTCAATTTTAGTATTTTCGATATTATTATATTTTAATCATTAATACCCTTTTGTGTCTTAAAGACAATTAATAATTAAAATCTAGAATCCAACGTTACATTTAAATATTGGTTAGGTGACCTTTATCCCTCTATTTAAATTAACAAGGTAGTCAACGTTTGACAATTGCAACTCTTTGCAATTTCTTGCCATATGCGATCGGTTAAACATCTTTATGTTTAGTTGGCATGTTTAATCCCATCAACACCTTTGTTCCCCATGCTTCGGTGACCCTAAGTTCATGGTTTCCAAATCAAGTCGTCCAACTTACACACACGTGTGAGTTTATTCACATAAGAGGTTAGGTGACCTTTATCCCACAAACATGGTAAACCCACCTCGAACATACAAGTTCCCTCAAATGTGGTTAGGTGACCTTTATCCCACAATAAGAGTTCCCAAGTGTTTCGAGTGTTGTATAAAAGGATGGTGTTTGACTTCAAAATTCTAGTTTAGAAAATATTATGTACCATACATTTGCATGCATTCAAATCAATGGTACTTTAGCGAAAACTAATTTTCAAGGTTCTTTTAATAAAACCCATTTTATTATAAAACCATTAATTTTTAATAAAACCTTTATTAAACATTTTAATGATTTTGTCAAGAACCAATTTTACGCTTGTTGTTGATTATTAGTTTGTTAAGTCATGCATATCTACATATTATCTAAACAACAAAATAAACAACCAAACAAGCACATCATTCATAACAATAGGTGCATAACCATAGCCAACTATTTTTGACAACACTTGTTAGCCGAAACAAGTGTGCCAAAAGGTCCTTCCTAAAGGGTGAAAAATGACACAAGTAATGTGTCGATGAACTCCCACTTGATCCCGCATCCAAATGCTTCAAGTCTCCTTCTTGTGTTGTGATTTCTCCACCTTCTTTGAGCATCCAAAAGTCTTTTATTTTCAGCTCCAAACTCCTTTGGACTTCAAAAATGTGTTTTGGTTATCGGGTTAAAATCCCGTTGAGAACGATGAAATTCTTTGGACCGAATATTATGGTCCAAACCAAGACCGCATTTTTGTGTGCATCTTATTTTACAAAATATATCCTAATACATTTTTTCTAGTAAAACAAAATGCACCTAATCTATTTATTTTACATACCAAATGAAAATAAATAAGTTACATATCTTACAAATAGAAGAACAAAATAATAATTATTACAACCCATTGAATAATTAATAAAATAAATCACAACACCATCATGCAACACAAGGTCATGGCTAGGTTATATGCACCAAAATATATATCCATATATATATATATAAATTTCAAGAAGCATAAAAAAAATGGTACCCTTTTATAACCATTTTCGGCTATGTACTAAAAAACCGAAAAGGTAAGTTTTGTCCAAACAAACAAATCATCCATATGAAATAATTTTTCAAGATTCTCTTATGCATGTAAGAAAATAATCTTGAAAAACAAAGGGATAACCATATTAAAATTTTCGGCCATAGGGTTTTATTCAAACCCGAAACCCGAAATTTTTAATCTATTGAAGCATGCACTCATATAAGCGGCTCTAGATGCCATTGATGGGATTTTAACATGTTTATCAAAGCAATTTCATCCGTATGAAATAAAAACGCAGCGGAAATATTGTTTAAAACATGTTACTTTTAAAAGATATAAAACCATTTATATACAAAATCCCAAAACCCGGATCCATATATGAAAATGCATACTATCAAACACAACCATAGGGTGTTTAGAATACTACCTTCTTGGAGTAATAGGATGATGAAACAGATGATGTTTCTTGAACGGTTGCCTTCAAGAGTAGAAGTCCTCAAGCTTGTATACCCCAAGCTTCCAACAAACACCTTGAGATTAGCTAGGATTTAACACACTTGAATCAAAACCGAAAACCTTGAGAACACCTTATGATGGCCGATTTTTTGAGAGAATTTCAAGTCTTCCACACTAGAAAATTATGTCTACTACATCTATTTTTGTCATACAAAAATAATATATAAAATGAGACAAGTTGCCACCTCTTTCAATAGCCAATCAAGAGAAGACTAACCATGCAAAATGCATGTTGTTTGATTGGACCAAAAGTCTTAGTTAGACCACCCAATCAAATCTTCTCTAGCTTATGACAATTGCATGTCATCCCATTGGATAAAATATTTCTTGGAAAGGCACATGGGGGGGGCGGCCCACTTGGGGTTTTTATAAAAAAAAATACAAATTTCTTTTTATAAAATTTTATGTCTTGATTTATATTTATAACATTTATAAATATAACATTACATATTTACAAGACTTTATACAATCTTTTAAAATGTTATTTAACCAATTAAATAACAAAATAAAATATTCTTTCATAATAAATTATCCATATAATTTATTGGTTTATCAAGTGTAATTATTTAGAAAACTAATTTCTAAATATTGTAAGTGTTAATTTTTATTTGTTTGATCATATCACAAATAAATAATATAAGTGTTTGTCTAGCTTGTTATTGGGTATGACTCGACTTGGATCATTACGTACTAGCCACGTCAATCTAATATGTGTCTTGGGCATACAGACTCCAACATATTCATCCTCCGTGTGGACCATTCCGCTATTTCTTGGTCTTAATAGACGCATCCTCAAGGCGGTCACATGTGAGCCTTTTAGCTACTCGAAATGTGGCATTTGCCCGAATTTTAGCTCAAATCATACAATTGAGAGCCAATTTCCCTGATAATCAAATTAAAAACATCTGGATGGATAATGCGGGAGAGTTCACATCTCAAGCATTTAATGACTATTGTATGTCAATTGGGATCAATGTTGAACATTCAGTACCTCATGTTCACACACAAAATGGTTTAGCTGAATCTCTGATTAAACGATTACAAATAATCGCTAGACCACTCTTAATGAGATGTAAATTACCATCTTCTGCATGGGGTCATGCTATTTTGCATGCCGCTGCACTGATTAGATTGAGACCAACTGCTGATCACAAATACTCCCCATTGCAACTGGTCTACGGACGAGAACCAAGTTTGTCCCACCTTAGAATTTTTGGTTGTGTGATATATGTACCAATACCGCCACCACAACGTACTACAATGGGACCCTAAAGAAGACTGGGTATCTATATTAGTTTTAACTCCCCGTCCATAATTAAATATTTAGAACCAATGACGGGAGACATGTTTACAGCACGGTATGCTGACTGTAATTTTGATGAAACAATGTTCCCAGTCTTAGGGGGAGATAAGGACAAAGAAAGACTGGTAACACAAGAAATAACATGGAATGCATCATCGCTATCAAATCTCGACCCCCGAAGTGGTCAATGTGAATATGAAGTCCAAAAGGTCATACATTTGCAAAGAATAGCGAATGACTTACCAGATGCATTCACAGACACGAATAGAGTGACAAAGTCACATGTACCATCATCAAATGCACCTGCTCGAATTGAAGTAATCCCAGAAGCGATTACTATACAACGAATGCGTGGGAGACCAATTGGTTCCAAAGACAAAAACCCACGGAAAAGAAAAGAGCAAAGTAACGCAGTTGGTGAAAACTCACAAAAGATTATAAGTGAAACCCCAGTAGAGGTAAATGTCCCAGAAGAGACAACTATAAATCCAGAGGAAAATGAAGTTTCAGAAGAAACACTGGTACCGAACGAAAATGAGATCTCTATTAATTATGTACAAGATAGTACAATGTGGAACCAGAATAAAACACGTGTTGACGATATATTCGCATATGCTATAGCAACAGATGTAATCAATGAAAACGATTACGTACCTAAAACTTTAGAAGAGTGCATGCACATAAATGATTGGCCAAGATGGCAAGAAGCCATAAATACCGAATTAAATTCGCTCGAAAAACGACATGTTTTCGGACTTGTAGTTCGAACGCCCATAGGCGTCAAACCAGTAGGTTATAAATGGGTGTTTGCAATAAAGAGAAATGAAAAGAATGAGATTGTATGATATAAGTCTTGACTTGTAGCGCAAGGGTTTTCCCAAATCCCAGGAGTTGATTATGAGAAAACGTATTCCCCTGTAGTGGATGCGATAACCCTTAGGTTTCTAATCGGCCTCACAATCTCTGAAGGACTTCATATGAGACTAATGGATGTCGTCACCGCATACTTATATGGGACACTTGAAAATGACATCTACATGAAAATCCCTAAAGCATTAAAATTGCCTGAAGCATTAAAATCAACACCTCGAGATATGTGTTCTATAAAGCTCTAGAGATCTTTATATGGTCTCAAACAATCTGGTCGTATGTGGTACAATCGACTTAGTGAATATCTCGAAAAAGAAGGATACAAGTCTGATGTAATCAGTCCATGTATCTTTGTAAAAAGATCACTCTCAAATTTCACTATAATAGCAGTCTATGTTGATGATATCAACATCATAGGATCTCTTGAAGAGATAGAGAAAGCTGCTCAGTTGTTAAGGAAGGAATTTGAAATGAAAGATCTTGGTATGACGAAATTATGCATCGGACTACAATTTGAGTATCTGTGCAATGGCACATTTGTCCATCAATCAAACTACATCCAGAAGATGTTAGTACGTTTCAATATGGATAAAGCACATCCGTTTAGCGCACCTATGGTTGTCCGACCGCTAGATCCACACAAGGATCCTTATCGCCCTCAAGAAGAAGGTGAAGAAGTACTTGGTCCAAAAGTACCGTATTTAAGTTCGATCGGTGCCCTTATGTATCTCGCAAATAACACAAGACCTGACATTGCATTTGCAGTTCATGTACTAGCGAGATACGGTTCGAATCCAACACGTAGACACTGGAATGGTGTAAAACATATATTCTGGTATATTTGCGGGACACAAGACTTAGGTCTTTTCTATCAGAAAGATCAAAAGTCCCAACTTGTTGGGTATGCTGATGTCGGATATCTATCAGATCCTCACAAAGAAAAATCTCAGACAGGTTACGTATTCACATACGATTTCACGTCAATTTCTTGAAAGTCAACTAAGCAAACACTTACAGCAACATCATCAAATCATGCCGAATTAATAGCACTATATGATGCTGGTCGAGAATGTGTGTTGTTGAGATCAATGATTAATCACATACAAGAAGCATGCGGATTAGAACAGATCAATAAGGAGCCGACAATTATTTATGAAGACAATGCTGCTTGCATAGCACAGATCAGAGAATGTTACATCAAGGGTGATCGAACAAAGCACATCTCACCAAAGTTCTTCTCAACATATGACTTGCAGAAAGAAGGGGAAATCGATGTTCGTCAGATCAAGTCAAGTGAAAATCTAGCAGACCTGTTCACAAAATCTTTACCTAGAAGCAGTTTCGAGCAATTATCACATAAGATCGGTCTTCGTAGATTGAAAGATGTTTGTTGAATTCAGGGGGAGAATTATACACGATGTACTCTTTTTCCCTTAACTAAGTTTTGTCCCACTGGGTTTTCTTAGTAAGGTTTTTAATGAGGCAGCATAGCTGATCCAGTAGTATCAGTTTATTTATTCAGGTCCTGAAGTACCTATTTAACATCATCCTGAAGTGTGTTGTTAAACTGTGTATAATACTAAATGTCTGAGGGAGAGTGTTATAAACCAGACATCTTAGGCCAAACCCATTACTTATGGGCTTTAGGGTTTATAGTTATGTTTATCTATATATTGTAATGTTGAATAGAATGAAGATAATAATTCAGTTTATCTCTATTTCTCTTTGGTTTTTATCAAAAACTTGCTTTTACAATCATCTAAATATAGGTGTTGCCAGGTATGGGAATGCTTTTGTTTGATTCCAAAATCAAATCAAACACATTTTCACGAGATTGATTGATGTAATAATTGGAAGTTTGTTAAATGATATATATTAAATAATAACTAGGTTAGAACCCCGTGTATTACACGGGTTGAATAAATGTAATTCTATATATTAAATAATAAAAAGTTATATCTTTATGAACCCCGTATATTGTACGGGTTAAACAAATGTAATTTTATATATCAAATAATAAAAAATAGTTATATCTTTAAAAACCGTGTGTATTACACAATTAAATAAATGTAATTTTGTATACTAAATACTAAAAACGTCGTATCTTTAAAAAACCCGTGCATAATCGGGTTGAATAAATCTACCAAACAATAAAAATATTACATCCTTAAAAACCCCGTATGTTACACGGGTTGAATAGATCTAAAATGAGTTATATCTTTAAAAACCATGTGTATTACACATATTAAATAAATGTAATTTTGTATATTAAATACTAAAAACGTCGTATCTTTAAAAAACTCGTGTATAGTCGGGTTGAAAAATCTATCAAATAATAAAAAAAATTGTATCCTTAAAAACCCCGTGTATTACAAGTGTTGAATAAATCTAATTTTACATAGCAAATGATAAAAAGTTAAATCTTTAAAAACTTCGTGTATTACACGTGTTATATAAATGTAACTTTGTATAGTAAATAATAAAAAAAGTTATATTTTTAAGGGGAATTGGCCTGTAATAATCTCACCTAGACCTTATTGGCCATTAATAATCTCACCTCAGAATATTCCCCCCACCAGTCCCACCTTTCACCTATTTTTCCTATAATGGTCCCCCGTTAAAAAAACTTAACGGAGTTAAACTTTTTTCCAAATTACAAACATATTTTTTGGGGTTTTGATTAGAACGACGATTCGAGTCCATTGATGTAAAACTTGCCTCGAAATGGTGCTCCAAACGATGAAAACGACGCTTCAATTCGGGTGTTTAAATTTTCAATTAACCAAAATCAAGTCATTTGGAGCACCATTTCGAAGTAAGTTTTACATCAATGGACTCGTATCATCGTTCTAATCAAAAGCCCTAAAAGATCCGTTTGTAATTTGGAAAAAAAAAACTTAACTCCGTTAAGTTTTTTTAACGGGGGACCATTGTAGGAAAAAATAAGTGAAAGGTGGGACTGGTGGGGGGAATATTCTGAGGTGGGATTATTAATGGCCAATAAGGTCTAGGTGAGATTATTACAGGCTAATTTCCCTATTTTTAAAAACACTGCGTTTTACACGAGTTGAATAAATATAATTTTGTATACCAATTAATAAAAAAAGTTATATTTTTAATAAATTAGGATAACATTTAATATTAATTTATTATTTATATATTTAATATAAGATAAGTAGAAAAGAGAGGTACTTGTTTTAAAAATATATTAAATTAACAATTTAGATTTGAGGATAATATTTTATTAAAGTATGATAAGATTTAATATTTATTTATTATATTTATTTATTTAGTTACTATAAGATAAGTATAGATTTGAGGATATTTTCTATGAATGACACGTGTACAAAACTTGGTTTCTTTTATTATAGTAGATAGATGTATTCAAATATGTAAAAGGAATATATATAGCCAGCGGCTAGCACCAAACTTATACCCACTAAAGCTAATACATATAGCCAAGAAAAAACCAACATAAATCAACAAACAACAAACAACAACACAGTCTAAAACACATCGAAACCGTGCCGTTGTTCCCAGCTTAACTCTGCCGCCTTTGCTCGGTGCTTGACCCAAAGGAAACTTCTCGTCTTGAAATGCACAATGGTTTTCAGCCTTTCTCAAATTAGTTTTAGCTGGTATTTAAAGACGAGTGTTGAGTCGGCATTTTCACCAAAACTGGGGTTTGAGCCGGCGATTTCGACAAAAGGGGGGGTGGGTCTGAATCAGGGTTTTTTTAGCTGTCTCACCCAATAGTAGAAGCTAAATCTTAATTGTATTAGCTGGCAAAGCTAATATGATCGTTTCTACTCAGAGAAAATGAGTTACTAATTTGGTGAATCCTAAACTTACAATAACAACAACCATACCTAGTAAATCCCGCAAATAGCAAAGCTAATGGTAGGGTCTAGGGAGGGTGGGACGTAGGCAAATATTTCCCTTATCGTTGAGGATAGAGAGGCCGCTTCCAAAGAGACCCCCAACTCTGTAACAACAAGCTCTAAAAGAGCTCCAGAAAACTACCGAGACAAAATAAGTTGCGAAAGCAAAAACAGTAAAGTGAAGGTAAATATAACATCATAGAAAAACACACGCATATCCATATACATATCGTAAGACAATCATCCTCCAAGACCACCTAATGTGTAGGTAAATCTATACCCCCTATGACAACATCCAACCACATCTTACCTAACCCTTAAAATTCCTTAACTTTAATCATATGTCTCCACGGACTCCTATCTTGGACCATGTCCTTAGTGAGGTGCATTTCTATTAAATCCTGCCTAATCCCCTCATCCCACGTCAATTTGGGTCTACCTCTACCCCTCCTTCCATCTACTGTGAAGGTTTCCACTACTTTAACTGGCGTCTTCACATGCCTCCTCTTCACATGCCCAAAGGCCAAACCATCTCAATCTTCCCTCCTTAATCTTATCTGATACCCTTCTGATGTATAAGAATTTATACATCTTTTAAAACGTCAAATATGGCCCATTTATGCGTTAACTCTTTGTATTTTCATTGCTTTCGGTACTCGTTTGAGTTGTTTGTGAAAATACAGGTCCGGGCTTCGGCCCGGTGTTGAAACGGAAGCTTTTGGAGCAAAATGGAGCAAAAATGAAGCATTTCAGCAAACTGCCAGATATGGCACTACCGTGCCAACCAGATGCACGACCGTGCCAAGCCATCGAAGATCAGCGACCCGCACGAGAGTGCCAGACACACGCACGACCGTGCCAGGTCAAAAACAACTTCTGATCAGCTCATTTCCGAGATCGCACCAGTCATTATCGAGTATTCATCGACACGCACGACCATGCCATGGCCTGGCACGGTTGTGCCACCTCGGAAACGTTTGAGCGGGATTTCTCCAGAAATGGTAGCAAACAAGATCGACAGAAACCTACTTATTGCGAAGTTATGCCTGTGATGCTTGCTAGCTGATTACAATTTCTTTATGATTTGTATAATTTATTGAATAACACCATATGAGGAGTTATGTATCTTTTAACTTTTAACATGACATACATTTGAAATTGGGTTTACAAAGTTTGACTTTGTGGCCAAGTTTTCTTCAATTTAGAACACTTTATAAGAAAGGGACATCTTTTTTAGTTCATATGGTTAAATATTATTTCTCAATAATGATTAATCTTTATCACCGCCCTGAATTTGGTTCTTATAAAAAGACTTTGGATATTTAAATTTTGCCATGATAAGTATTAATATGTACGAATGGGCCTCTCGTCCCAATACTCACTCTCGTCCGAACTTGTCGGATGCCCTAATTTCACCCTACACTTATAAATAGGTGCACTACTCCACTCTTTTCTTTGCTCATTTCACAAACACTCTTCAGGAATGTGAGTTTTGCTTTGATGTGAACATGTTTGTTTAATAGATTTATGCAGGATTGTAGATCTTTTTATCAAATGTGAATTAGTAACCTATGTTGCATTGTAGATTTATAGTCCAATAGAAATTGTTGAGAAAATTCGCTATGTTTTGTTCGGTTAATAAGATCATAATGATTTGATAATTTACAGCTTTTGAATGCTTAATTGACGTATAAGAATTAACAATGGAGCGGGTTGTCTTTAGTTAGGTGTGCGTCTTAGTTTGTAGGCCCCCGGCCGTATCACGCCAAGAGCTTCCATCTAGTTACATATAAATTAAAATATACAATTATTAATCATACAATGAGTAGCCAGGTTGTCTTTAAGGAAGATAAAATTAAAAATGTAGTAATTTCTAAAATACGATACGACATAATCAAAACTATTTATAACCACTTGCCGTTTTTTACGAGTCTGATTAGCCGTAACATATGAGGTTGTAAATTGTTAACTACGTCGTTATCACACGAGTTCCACTAAAAAAATTACAATATAACAACATATAAGTCAAGCCCTTTTTAACTATGTCCGAAAGTTTGATAATGAATAAAATGTTGTTTGTCGTTAAAGAAACAATAAAGCTAAAATAAGATACAAGTCCACTTAAACTGTTAAAAAAATAATTGTCTAACATAGTAAAAAATATATACTAAAAAAAGAATAAATCCATAAATATCTACAACACAAAACATTTTTTTTGTGAAACCAATGTGCGCCACTCTACGAAACAACACCATCACGAACCAACATACCCCTTTTCAGATCACGCCACGTGTATCCACCTTAACATTTCTTAACCTTAGCCGCCACCATGTCCATTTTCGTAATTTCACTTAAAACTTCCTGGCCGAGATGACTCTTGACTCGCTGACTCAATATCCAACTCAGTAGCTGCTACTGGGTGTACACAACTCGGTCCGACCCCTGACGACGGCGACACCAACGGCGATTTTCTACTCATGTTGATTATCCTCGACAACAACCTACTTCCGGGTGACAAGAACCCTTGACTCGGTGACGTCAGCTGTGACTCAGCCGACAACTCGGTCCGGTTGGGGACATCTATTCTGACGTCATTTACTCGTTTGGTCCTTTCCACTAACGACGTTGTTTGTACGGACTGTGGAACCGAAGTACTTGAACCGGGTTCAAGCACAGTCGAGTTAACTAACGACATGGTTTCCACTGCTTCAACTGGCGAACGACAAAGTGGGCAAGTTGAGTTACTATGAAACCACATGTCAATACACTCGGTGTGGAAACTATGTTTGCATTTGGGTAAAACCCGACCCTTTTCACCCGGTTCAAACTCGGACAAACAGACCGAGCATTCGGGTGTGTTCTCGTCGGTTTCCGACGAGAACACAAAAACCGGAAGTGATTTTATTACGGAAGCGTCAAGCCCGCCAGTGGAAGCTGGCGGGGGATTGTTGTCCACGTAGAATACGATACGGGTGGAGCGGGTACGACGGCTATGTCGGTTACGCCGTTGTTGGATACGAACGAGGTACCTGCAAAATAAATAATAAAAATCTCGTAAGATATTATGTATTATTAATCAACTATAAATAGAAATACAAATACAAATTGAAATCTACTTAAATAAAACATTATTTCTTTTAAATAATGAAAACTTTGTAAGATGTTATGTATTATTAATCAACTATATATACATATAGAAATACAACTTTTTTTTTTGAGTTCAAAATAGTGATATAATTCCACACGAAAAAGGGCAATTACAAAGCAATGGCAGCTAGTCGAGCAACAAGTTGCGCCGCCACCCCCTTTTGAATTTGAATAGAAAAACCAATTCTATTGAATACAAAGTTTGAAACTTTAGCGACGAAGAATTACTATTAACGACTTTTTGAACCCGAAATACAAATACAAAATGAAATCTACTTAAATAATAATATTATTTCTTTTAAAACAACTTTACTCATATTCTACTTTTGTTAACCGTCTATATTTTGTACTTTGCAGGATTTGAACTCTGTCGGCTTAAATAATATATTCTAATTATGGAAATGATAAATTAATAAACCGTAACAATATATTCTCTAAACGTACCAACGGGCGTAGAGGTGGAGGAAGACGAGGAAGATGACGACGACGAAGAGGATGATTATGGAGGAGAGCATGATTCGGCCGGAGAGGGCGTAGGATTTAGAGGAGTCTTGTAGTTCGGCATCGGGCCACTGGTTGACCGTAGAATCTGAAGACATTGAGGATGGAGGGGTGTGTGTGTGTGGGGTTAAGGGTGGTTTAGAAAGAGGGTTAAATGGAGACAATATAAGAAAGAAGAATAGGAAGCTTCGAGGTTGGTTCCTACAAGAATTGCAGAAAGCAGGTTTTCGTTGATTGACATTTGCCTGGAAGACGCCAAGCATTGACGCGGGATTTGTTTAATGACCAAATTGACCTTGGGTCTTTAGTTGCTTTTACACTATAGAGTAGTTGGGAGTTGCTTTTACACTAGAGTGGTTGGGTGGATTTACTACCGTACTCTTACGGTGATAAAGTAGGAAAGAAAGTGCATATAAATTATGGGTGTGTAAAGTCGGTCAAGGGTATGAAATGGATAGTCTCTTTGGAGACCACCCGCTACGTAGGCGTCACGTTATTACGGGAGAACCATCTCCTTGGGGACTACCCAAGGGTGTGAAGACTACCCAACCCCACAATGAAAATCAATATAATATAATATAATATATAATAAAGGGGGAGAGAGAAGTCAGAGGGGACCACCACATTTGGCTCGTCTCCATCGTCGTGGAGGAGCCGGAGGAGACGCGACGGAGCTAAGGGGGCCGGTGTGGGACGACCCACTTGGACGACGTCGAACCGGGGACGAGCCCCATACCCCTCGGTCTCAGTTAATCAAGAATGAAAAGTATTAACCATAATCATAACTGATGGTCGGTTAATCGTTGTTCGGTTAACAATTGGTTATGGATTAGTTTCTGTTAATTTCGGTTAATTATCCAATGTATATAAAACTTGTATAATTTTTTTGGGTTATTTGATTTTAATAATCATAAGTTTCACCAGTTGGCCGATAATAATCCCAACTTTAAAAATTCTCTCCAATAATCCCAACTTGTAAAAGTTTGGCCGCCATTTATCATTTTCAAACATATAAGAATTTGATCTCCTCAATAGATCCAATTACACCTAGAGACTCATTAATTGATTTAAGTGCACCTATGTTAGAAAATGATTAATGGCGGTCAAACTTTTACAAGTTGGGATTAATGGAGGGAATTTTTAAAGTTGGGATTATTATCGGCCAACAGGTGAAACCTAGGATTATTAAAACCCAATATCCCAATTTTTTTTAACGGTCAACAGAATCAATTCCGAACATTCTCGGAGCACCCACTGGACCAAACGGAGTACTCCGAGAGTAACCCGAGTCCACGACTAATTATGGGGAAAACCGAGTAATCCACCCGCCCGTTAGATATGAAAAACCAAATCTGATTATATGTATACCGCGTTTCGGGTAGTGTTCGAAATAGTCACCCTATGATCAACACTAAATATAAAAAGAAACCGATTTTTATCTGATTAAATGGTTGTGTTTGGCATATTATTGTTTTTCTTTGGTATTGGTCGTGTTTCGAGTTTTTGTTCAATGTTCAAGTTAGATGGGTACTAAAGAACCCGAGACACTCATAACTTTAAAATGACGATGATGGGTTCTATTTAAGGTATGTAAGTTCATTTAAAACGATTGTTTACTTCATTTGGTTGATATTCTTGTATAAAAGTTATATTCTTATATTTACGTCCAAAACTAACAAAACACAATTTTTTGGCGAAAAATTTTTCAATTTCAATTTCTCTAAATTGCACAAATCAAACGGGCGTACTTATATCATAGTGGCATTTGGTATACTAAGAATAAATAGATAATAAGAATAAAACTAATACAAGTATACAACGTTGGGAGCTCCTAGTAGAGTGTTTGACACGTATAAAACAAAAATACATTGATAATTGATTTTGATCTTTTGTAAATGTTGGGACCTACGGTAGAGTGTTTGAAATTTTAAAACTCTCACACTATGAAGAAGCACAGGGGTAATAATGGAATTTTAGACTTAGTCAACGATTTTTGGACTTAACGGGTCCAAATTGTTTCACTATCTTGACTTTTCATGTCATATACACGTTGAATGTGGCTTTCCTGCTAAAAGCCTAAAACGAATTTGGTGAATCTTCTTCAACACTTTCTTTTAAAAACTAAAGCGAATTTGGTGAATCTTCTTAAGCACTTTCTTTTAAAAAAAATTAAGTCAATTAAGTAAAAGGGATTAAAGTATAATACTTACACCAGCAATATAACTTTTCTTTTTTGTAATTTAATTTGTAAATCACGCTTATAAAAATATGTATAAGTTTGAGGGGTTTGTATATAAAAACGTTATTTGTAAACTATTTTTTTTAGTAAACTACTAAAATGTTTCCTGAGATTTGATTACTTTTGCCACTTTAATTCAAAACTCAAACCTTTTGAATCTGGGTCCTTGTGGTTTCAATTTTGTTGGCATTTTCATCCAAAAACAAAATTTGGTTAGATTTTTCAGTTAATATCCAGTTTTTTTTTTCCTCCCTTTTAATGAAGGACAAAATGGTCATATTTTTTTTTAATTTGTTATAATAAAATGTTAAAAGACCATTTTGCCCTTCATTAAAAGAGAGGAAAAAAAAAAAAACTGGATGTTAACTGAAAAATCTAAACAGATTTTGATTTTAGATGAAAACGACAACAAAATTAAAACTACAGGGACCCAAATTCAAGGCTTGTAAATGAACCGAACGTTCAGTGAACCGTTCATGAATCATTCGGCAGGAAATTCGTTCATGTTCGTTTATTTAATAAATGAACGAACATGAACAATTTTTTTCTTCATTTAAATAAACGAACAAACATGAACAATGTCCCGTTTGTTCATTTACGTTCATGAACGATGTTCATTCATTTACGTTCATATATGTTTGTTCATTTACGTTCGTTTATGTCCGCTTATTTAAATTCGTTCGTTTGTGTTCGTTTATATCCGTTTGTTTATGTTCATCTTTTAAATTTAGTTATTACTAATTAAATTTAAAAATCTACTTAGTTTTCTTTATCATCCCATAACTAGCTTTGACTTTTCGATTTTAAAACTTTCTTTTATATGATATTAATATATTTGATTTATATTTTCCAATTTAAAAGTAATCTTTTCTATCATGTGAAACGTGAATTAAGGTTTACCTATATTTAGGTTCTTCTTCTCCTCTACTATTGCTATACAAGTCAAAGCCTTGTTCAATTATGTTCGTTATGATTTGTTATGTTCTTTTATGTTCAATTATGTGTGTTTGTGTGCGTTTATGTTTGTGAACCATTCGTTTATACTTTTAGCGAACGAACATAAATGAACATGAACATGTTCATTTTCTTAACGAACGAACACGAACAAGAAAATCCGTTCATTTAAATGTTCGTGTCCGATCGTTTGTTTGGTTAAAGGTAAATGAATGAACATGAACATGCCTCGTTCGTGTTCGTTCAGTTCATTTACAAGCCTACCGTATCATGATCCAGAACCAAATCAAAGAGGCAGAGGTTGGGCTTTTCATTCAAGGCTTGAGGAGGAAGTAAAAAGTAACTTCGCAACCATGAAGACAGCTGAGCCTACAGTCAAAAGGAATCCTGGGGTTTGTGACCCCCATACCAAGCACACTGTCAAGTCTGTCATATGGCCAGCAACCGACAAAGAGAATATTATTCCGATTTCCCACAAGTTTGAGAAGGGAATCCTGAGAAACTTCAGATTCTGGGCTTATGACCCCAAGATGGCCGAAGCTGTGATAGTGACTCAAGAGCAATCAATTCGGATTCCAAATTCCTTTGATTTAATGAGTTTTCATAAGGAAGACATCATGGTTCTATCCAATCATCAAATTTGCACTAATGACAAGTATGAAGAATGTGCGAAGGAGTGGACGAGTGTTGCTGCAAACATATTGAGACATCATCTGTTTGCTGATCCATTATCGGGGCAAGGCGAACCACAAAACTGATGCAGCTACTAATCCAGTAAACCTAGGGGGAGATTGTTAGGCCCTAATTAGGTTTATGGATTAGTGGCTAAGTGGATTAAGGGATATGGAGTGGCCTTTTATGGAAATGGGCTTAGGGTTTAGGGAGCATCCTCCCTAAACACTTTCTGTAAATAGTAAATTGTGATTAGGTCATTAGTGTTTCTGACATCAAGAAAATCTTGTATTTGACAATCATCTTTTGTATGCAAGATCTATAATCATCAATCAAAGAATCTTTCTACTTCATCTCCTTTCTTGTGTTAAATCGTTGCTTGTTTGTGTGATTCCGCCACCAAACAAGCTTGTGTGATATCATTGTGATCTCGTTTCGGGACTTACAAGTTCAGGTCTCCTTAGTACCTTCTGAAGGGGTTGGTCTGTCAGCAGGACAATCTTATAAGCTTGGAAGTATCTTCTGAGCCTTCAGGAGGCAAAGACTAGTGCCAAGGTAAGCTTCTCTAGTAGCATGTAGCGCTCCTCAAGACCCTTGAGAGTCCTGCTAATGAAGTATATGGGGATCTGCTTTTCTTACCTTTCTACTAACATCACAACACTACTTGTAGTCCTTGATGCTGACAGGTATAGGAACAGGTCATCCCTCGGCAGAAGAGTGGCCAAGGTAGGAAGCTTGCATATGTATTCTTTCATTTCTTGGAAGGCCGCCTCGGCCTCTGGAGTCCATCTAACTTGTTTGTCTGAAGACAGTCCTTCAAAACTTTCATGAAGGTAAGGTCTTGTCTGCAACTATCGATAAAAACGACTGAGTGCTATCAGTCTGCCGTTTAGGTGCTGAATGTCCTTCAAGGACCTAGGAGATCGCATCTCAGCCACCACTTATGTTTTTTTGGGATTCGCCTTGATCCCTCCCTTGGTAACCACCACTCCTAGGAATTTTCCTTCTTCAAACCCAAAATAGCACTTCTCGGGGTTTAGCTTCATGTTAACTTCCTGCAACTTTCTTGCTATTTCTTCCACATCCTCCAGCATAGCCATCTCTGTGAGGCTTTTTATGACAATGTCATCTACATACACTTCCAGGTTTCTTCCCCGTTGTTCTCTGAATAAGGTGTTCATGAACCTTTGATACGTAGCTCCAGCGTTCTTCAATCTAAAGGGCATCTTGGTATAGCAGAAGGTGCACTCGTCCGTCACAAATGTAGTCTTTTCCTCATCTCCCAATGACATTTGGATCTGGTGATAGCCCTTGTATGCATCCAAGAAATACTTCAAAGGATACTGGGCTAAGGAATCGACCTGGACATCTATCTCCAGGAGTGGATAACAGTCCTTGGGGCAGGCCTTGTTTAAATCCTTGTAATCCATGCACATTCTCCATCCCCGTCCTTCTTGCTGACCATGGCTGGATTGGCTATCCATGAAGGGTATCTGACTTCCCTGACTATCCCGGCTCTGAGGAGTTTTCTTGTCTCTTCATAAGCAGCCCTCCTCTTGCTTGGTCCTATGCTCCGTTTCTTTTGGTTAACAGGTCTTACCCAGCTGTGGGTATTGAGCCTGTGCTCTGTCAAGCATCGGGGGATCCTGGTCATATCCCCATGCTGGAATGCAAAGACATCTATGTTGAGGAGCAATCATTCTTTGAGTGCACTTTTGCACTTGTCGCTCAGGTGCTTCCCTACCTTTATTGTTTGCTTCGGGAACCTTTCATTGAGATCCCATTCCTCTATTCCTTCTTCCCGCGACTCTCTCCCAACTTCTCCCTTTGAGATCAATGACACAAGTTCGTAGGAGGACTTTACCCATGCTAGCCCCCGAGGAGTCTTGAACACTAAGGCTCTGTGAGGGGTTGAAGCCTGGTCCTGCAAATTGCCAATCCCTGGTCTACCTAAGATTGCATTATACTTGGAAGGGACTCGGACCACCGTGAAGTTCAGCTCTATTGTTAGGACCTGGTCCCATACCCTCACCATGAAAGGGAGCCTGATCTTCCCCAGGGAGTGTGAGATGCTGTTATGGAAACCCACTAGGGGAATGGAATCTTCTTCCAGCCTGTTCTTTACATCTCTATCGAACCTTAGGAAAAAATGTTGATAAATCACTTCTACCCCACTCCCCCCATCCATGTGTATCTGGGCCACCTTATGGTCAGCTATTATAGTAGAAATGTTAAAGGGGAGTCTTTGTACCTCATGTTCTTCCAAGAGGGGCATCAGTATCGAGGCCCTCATGCTGCTTGATGGACCTAGTACCCGAGCCTTGACACTCCTGATCGGGTCATGCTCTTCTCTCCTTCTGATCATGTCTACGTATCCACTCTCTGGCTCTCCCCCTGATATCTCTTCCCTTTCTATCCCCCTTCCTTAATTTCCTTCACTAAATGAGACAGCTTTCCTGTCTTCACTGCCGATTCTATTTCTCTCTTCAAATACATGCAATCATCTATTTTGTGACCGAAGCCCTTACGAAACTCACAATACTCATTCGAGTGAGCCTTCGGCCCTGGCTTGATGAGAGGGGGCTTCGGGAAGAAGTTCTTGATTCTCTCTGTGGCCAATATTTCATTGGGGGTCTTGGTTAGGGGGGTAAAGTTATCACAATAAGGGCTGGCCCCCTGCCTTGGGGTTTATAGGGAGAGTACGTCGGTCTTGATCTGTTATTAGGGATGACAATCGAACCCGAACCCGATGGGTAAACCCGAAACCCGACACATCTGGGATGGGTTTGGGGTCGGTTAATCGGGTTTGGGACGGGTTTGGGACTAGTTTTTATTTTTTCGCGGGTTTGGGATGGGTTCGGGATTTGGTGATATACCCATTTACCCGACCCAATTACCCGATAAAGTAAACCCGTTTACCCGATTGTATACCCGATATAATTTCTTTTATATTTTTAAATATGTAAATATATAATACATCTTTTATTCTATACACATAGGTATTTTATCCCGTATACATTATAGTTATTTGATATATTTCCTTAGTGATAATAGTAAATGTAACTGATTAGTAGTTACCCGGTGGGTTTTGGGTCGGGTATACCCAACGGGTAAACTTTTTAAAATTAATGGGTTACCCGAAGCCCGTGGTTATACCCGATATCCGATGGGTATTTACCCGCTAGAAACCCGACGGGTTTTGAGACGGGTTTGGGACAAGCTTATCTAATCGGGTTTGGGGTTGGGATTACCTAAACCCATCCCAAACCCGACCCATTGCCATCCCTATCTGTTATGATGTAGTTTATCAAAAGTAGGCTTTCAGGGATAGAAGGTACCTTTCTCTTGGGATTTGAGAGCTAGGATGGCTCTTCTGGGAGAAATATCCAGCTTCTTGGCTTTGCTGACTGTGTCCTTTCCCCTGACAAACCTGACCCTGTCCATGAGGCCATCGAAAGTCTCAGAGTACTCTTCCCCTAGTTTTTCATACAGTTGTGTGTGTTTTAGCCCATTTATAAAGCTGCTGATCTTCATCACTTCTGGGACGTCCTTAATGTTCATGCTCTCCCTGATGAACCTTTCCATGTACTGATCCACTCGTTCGTTATCTTTCTTGCGAATGTGCATGATTTCGTTGGGATTTTTGATCACCTTTCTCTACTGACTGAAGTTCCTGAGGAACTTCTCACTTAGCTCTTCGTAGCAGTCTATGCTTCTAACTGGAAGGCTTTCGAACCAAAGCCTAGCTCCTTCGGTTAACGTTTGGACAAACATGTGGCACCACGTGGGCATCAACCACCGTCCCACCTGTCCGGCACCTCTAAAGGCATGCAGATGATCCTCCGAATCCTTAGTCTCATCATACCTGTCCAGGTTTAGTGGGGGTTTAAGTTTGGGAGGCATGGGTGCCTCAGCTATCCTTTTGGTAAGCTTCGAAATTTCGGCTAGGTCCTTAGGCAAGTGGGGCTTGTCCAACACGCCGTCATCCTGACCATCTTTGTCTTTTCCTTTTTTCTCCGTGTGCCCCCTTCCCTTTTATCAATCCTTCCCATTCCTTGGGTGTCATTTTCCTCAGGGCAATCATAAAAACATTCAATGGATCTGAACCATTGTTACCTTCGCGAGAGTCGGTATCGTTCTTGTCAGACATTGTATCGAAGGAAAGTCTGGCCCTTAAGCTTTCCAGTTTCTCACATCTCTCTAAATCTTCGAGCTGCTTTTTGAATTCATCTCTATGCATGGCCACAAAGTCTGGTGTAATAGTGTTCTTCTTTCCTGACAGTCCAGCCCTGTCGTCGATCTCTTCTTCATGGGTTGTGTCTTCGACAGTCACTACTTCGTTGGTGCTCTGAACCGTCTTCACTATCTGGGAGCCTGGAGGTGGAGGTGGTGTAGTCATGTTGTTTCAAAAAGGGAGATGATCCTTTACAACGTCTCAGGTTCTTAATGGGATCACTAGATGGATAGTGTCCCACGGATGGCGCTACCCGCTTCCCGGTAGACGGTCAACGGAGCTCGTCAATGTTGCAAAGGCCTAATGTCGTCTTCCTTCAAAAGAGAACACCGTTAGCCTCGCCACGGTGGACCCCGGAGGGGGAATCCATGACCAAGCTCCGGCGTGAGAATAAGTAACCTTGCAAGAAAACGAGGAACTTATTCCGACGAGATGTGATCGCCGGAATATCCTCTTTGGTGTGAATTCGAGGCAGAGTGCCTTAAATGTGATCTGAAGGAATGTTCGGAGTTAATATGTTGTGGGTATTGAATGAGGAAGAGTATTGAATGCATACCTTAACTTAGTCTTCACCTTCCTTATATAAAGGGGTTTGCTTATCTCCTTGGAGAATATAACTGAGACCATCTAACTGTATCTTAGAAGTTCTGGGGAACACAGACACGTGTCTGAGCCCCAATGGCTGGATCCTCAGCATCATTAATGAAGCCAACTGCCAGAGTACCCTTTCCGGCGACCTTTCTTTCTCTCTCTCTCTCTCTTTCAAGCAATTAATGATATCAAAGATATCACATCTCCTTCCTTTCCTGCCATATCTCATGGTTTCTTTTAAGAGATGAAGTCGAGTTTGGGCCTGCAGGCCAACCCAAATAACAGGGGCCCAAGACAAGTTCACTGGGCAATAAGTGGGCCTCGTCGTCAACTGGCATTGCACATAACTCCTTTGTATTAAGGGACGTTAAAGGGATCATATGTTAATATGTTAACGAGATGTTAAGCGACTTAATTAATTTGTTTTCTATTTTATTCCTGAAGCACTATATAAATAGGGTTAGGTGGA
This sequence comes from Helianthus tuberosus, assembly GCA_030545235.1. Taxonomy (NCBI): domain Eukaryota; kingdom Viridiplantae; phylum Streptophyta; class Magnoliopsida; order Asterales; family Asteraceae; genus Helianthus; species Helianthus tuberosus. Next base: position 177,801,569 of record CM060423.1, read on the forward strand.
GTTAACGAGATTAAACCATTTCCTTGAGGTGACGTGAAGTGAATTAGGGAAGCATGAGTGATGTGGCACCTAGGTGAAGTTAGAGGGGGTTAAGGGGGACGAGGGCACCCTTGCTGGTTGGTCGTTAGGGCTCAAAACCACGCGGTAACACCACCGCCACCCCCATGGGTAGGCCAGGTGGGTTATTCGTCCAGGTATGGTTTACCGCAAAGATAAGGGGTTAATGGTTGGGATGTTGGATAATTTAAGGTTTAGGGTGTGTATAAACAATTCTACAATCCACATACTGAATGTTTCCATCTTTGGGGTATTTTGTCCACCCAAACATGCTTAAAAGTTTGGGGTTTAAAGTTATTTATTACTTGTTTGTAACACCTCGTAAAATCACGTCCAATGATGTGTTGACACGTGTACTAAACTCTAATGAAGTCAAACGTTGACAATTAGGGACTAATTTTGCGAAAAATCAAAAACTTTGAATGTTGAGGGACTAAAAGTGTCAACATGCCAAACCTGTGCCTCTGATTGACCACACACGATGAATATACTCTTAAACGAGTAAATATTCGGACGTAAGAAGACGTTTGTGAAAGTAAATGAAAGTTTACATGACTAAAGGGTTAAACGTGTCAACATGTTAATTCTTACCTCTGAGTGACCTTTTAACGAGCCCGAAGCTTCATAATGTTCTATTATACTCTCAGAAATACCCAATATGGATAATATAGGGCTTTAACGCAATAAAATGAGAATGCGCGCAAGTTGTGCATTAAAGGGGCCAAAAGCGTCAAACTCTAAAACTACTCCTTTGAGCGACCATTTAAGCAAACTGGAGTGTCATAATATCCCATCATACTCTTGGGAATGCCTATTATTGATCTTGAAAGGCTTTTATGCCATTTCGCGTTAAAACGCACAAGTTCGCAAATTAAAGTGTTAAAAGCGTCAACGGGGAGAAACTAGTGTTTTCGGTGATCGCTTAACGAAACCGGACCTAACGGTGTTTAGTTATACTCCATAGATCATCTCCAAACTAACTACAAGGGCTAGAAATGCCTAAAATGAAAATTTCATTACATATAAAGGTGCAGGGACTGAATGTGCCAAGTTTCAAAATGTTTTGGCTGGCCCCTATGGCGTCGCGCTGCGCGACCATAAAACCCCTCTGCCGTCGCGCGACGCGACGACATCATTTTGACAGAATGGTGTGTACAACTGTGGGTTCTTCTTCCTTGTTCATAAATCTTGATTTCCAAAACCATTTACATGAAACTAGGGGTGTGTTAACTGAATTACAAGCCTGGTATACACCTGTAATGATCTCATTGCATTCCAAAAACACTTGGCAAGATCATGGGAGTCCCTGAAAACTATAAATAGGTGAGGATTTCTCACTTTCAAACTCACACGTTCCTTTCAATCTGGCTCTCTCTCAATTCTAAGAGGCACCTGAACATTTTTGGGAACCTCCTTCAGTCCATAGGACCATTTGTAAGTGTCCTTCGTGACTAGTTATTTTGTTTGGCTTTTAGAGCCGAAAAGTCAAGCGTTTTCGATAAACGCTTTGACTTTTAGTAAGACCGTAAACGGTCAAGCCATTGTTCGCAACTAACATGGCTACGTGATCGTAATTAGGTAGGTATTAAACCCTCAAAAGGGCACCTCCTAATTATCACGTTTACTTAGTTAATTGTCAGGTCAAAGTAATTAAAATAAAAGTCAAACGAGTCAGTTTTTAAATAAAATTCATAACTAATGATGTAGAAGCTATAAAATCAGTTTGTCACTTTAATAACTTTGTAAATATTAATTGAACATGTCTAGGCATGTTCAACCCGACAATTCTGAGTTTAGGATCGGTTCGCAACCGAAAGTCGCAAAAGTTGACTTTTGCTTTGACTTTCAGTTCTGACCCGATTTAGCTTAGTTTAGTTATGCCTTAGGGTTCCTTTGTGACCATACTATATGTTAGTATAACCCTCTGTGGTCATACTACATGGTCCCTTAGAAATCATAGTTCATTTGCATGTTTCCGTTAAATGCTTAAAATTGACTATTATGCCCTTATATGTTATAAAAATGAGATTTTTGAAAATGCGAGAGGACAAAAAGTTTTATTACTGATATATAAGCATGTTACAAAAATTTGACATCAATTTCTGGTCTCAAACTAAAGTTATGTAAGATATCGTAAAATGAAACTTTTTGTTAATTAAATTGCATTTTTAGCATAAATCATGTTTAAACCCAAATTTTGGCACCAAACCCATTGCCTACTATTTTAATATAACTTTTAGGGATTTTTGGAAATTTTTGTCAGATTTTATACTGACCAAAACATAGAGTTCTAGCATGAATTCGGTAATTGACGATAATGCCTTTTTCATTAATAAAATGAGATTTACATATCTTTTACATGCCAAACATTTTCCTACTGATGTTATATGATAAATAAAATATTTTAAACAGTTAAGACTGGTCAAAATCTCAGAATTTCATAAACATCTCGAATATCGTCAATTATCGACTTTTTACGCTAATTAGGCGCATAGTATGGTTTAAAACCATATTTAGCACCTAAGACTTGTTACCTACTGATTTTAAAAATGAATTTTAATACTTTAACAGTAAGTATAAGTCTTGAACTCAGACTTCCAAATTTGACCATAAAAACATATGTGAAATGACCAAAATGCCCATACGGTGCATAGTTTGGCCATAAATGATAAACCTCACATATATATGATATCTTACTGATGTAACTTGATAAAATAAAAATTTTTACTGAATGTTTTAGACCAGAACCTCAGTTTGCTATTAAATCTCTTTTATAAACTTTAAAATGACCAAATTACCCTTACGGGACTTAAATTGGTCTTAAATTCATTTGGGGCATAATTGTTGATATCATATCATATTTAAAGAATATTAACTTGTGAAACATGTATGTGATTCATCCGGTTACCCGTTATGCATATACGCCTTCGGTACGGTTTATGTAACTAGTTTGCATGAATTAGCCGAAACGGGTCAAACCTTATCATTTTTATTTCAAAATCCAGAATATATTTAGTTTACCCATTATATACAAGTCTTCATACTTGTTGGGTCTAAATTACATTCCAATCCGGTCATCGCTTAATCTAGCGTTTCGTACCATAAACCTTTCTTTAAACTAACCGGTCTAAGTTTACAACCTAAATAAGACCCGTTAGTAATCAAATAGGCTAATATAACCTTCATTCCAGATTAGGTGCCGCGGTAAAAGATACTTGCACTTGTTTGAGTAGATTATACGGCTGAGTATACAAATCTTGCATTTTAAGCTTAGGTAAATACTTTTAACTTATTTTCCCTTATACGGGCTTGGGATACGGTAAATTATTACCGCTTTGTTTGGTATTGAATATTTAATCGATTAGTGGTTAAATCATTGAGAGAAACCGTTTTAATCTGTCTTGTTTGATACAAAGCATTTGGGGGTTAATGACCGTGTCCTGGATATCCTTGGCATCATTTAAATGCAAATGACCACGACCTAAGCACGGGGTGTAGGCATACACCTGACAGTTGCGATATGGATTCTTTTCCCCAAAAAGGGAATTAAGATATAAGGTATAACCACACGTGAGGATAACTCCTTGTGGGACTATATTAGTGGTGTGTCTATTAATCATGACTCGGCTTCTATCCCGGGCCCTGAACGTACGACAAACATGTAAATCTGTATACGAGATTATTTTATATAATTGTCCCAAGTTATAAAAGGTTTTATGCCTTGTGCATCCAAACCAATTTTATAAACACTTTTCAAACGAGTCGGTTAATTGTATTTACCAGTGTAAACTGACGTATTTTCAAAAGACTAAGTGACTGGTACTATACGTAATTGGTTGGAAGCTCCTTGGTGTCAATGAAGGATCTTGCGAATCCTTAGGATGCCCTAAAGTCTGCTAAACTTCATTTTGTACATTTTAATATGATCCGCCTGTGGATTTAATATTGCAAGCTCTAATGTAATTATCTTTTTAGTATTTCTGAAAATTGAGTTTGTAATAATATTTTATATTCAAGACTTCCGCTGTGTTATTCTGTGTATGTTTGACTATGATGATATCAATCTTACGTCACAATACTCCCCACCGGGCTGAGCTGTAAATATCGGGGTGTGACATTGTTAAATTAAATAAATGTATTGGGCTGGTGGGCCCAATACACTTAATACAAAACAAACTTTAAATAAAAATTACATACAAATTGTAGAAGTGCACAAATAAGTTGTTTCTCTTATCTGCTTCTGAGTATGGAATCGGGTTTAAGTATGATTGGGTATTAAAAAATTGGATAATGGATTAAACCGGGTCAGGTTAAGGTGCGAGCATTGAGAAAAACTCAACCCTATGTACCCAGGTCGGGTTTGGGTCATGTAACACCTCGGAAATTCATGGCGACTTATATGGTAACACGAGAGGGACCAATTATGTACATATGTGGAAGTATGGAAGTTGAGGGGATTAAATATAACAAATTGCCAAACATTTGGCTTCTGAAGGTCCCTTATGGACCGCAAGGAATATGCCTTATGCCTTAGAGTCCGTAAGGCATTCAAAACTATGGGCGCCAGAAGCCCTTATGGACCGCAAGGCCATACCTCTTGCGGCCCGCAAGGACATCGCTGGCAGCTGCTCTCTGCTATTTTTATCGATTCTTGCCACCTTCAAGCCTCCCTAGGACATGTGTCCCGCCACTAATCTTCACCATAACACTCCTGGACACACTTGCCATCATTTGGGAGCTTGAATTCAATTATAAATAGGTGATCAAGTTCACCATTTGAACTTGCACCTTTCATAATTCTTTCTCTCTTACTTTGGAGTTGCTTCTGCTTGAAAGAGGCCTCCTACTTGAAGTTTAATCTTCCCTTGAACACTTATAAGTGTTCTCCTTCAGTCGTTTTTCATTTATAGGCTTGTTAATAGCCGAAATTCAAGCAAATTGACTTTTTCTTTGACTTTCGGTTATGACCACTTCGGTCAAGCCAATGTTCGAATAGAACATGGTTACATGATCATAATAAGGTAGGTATTAATCCCCTATGAAGGCATCTACTGGAGATCATGTTAAGTTGGTCAAATGACGAGTTAAAGCTTTATTAAATAAAAGTAAAAAACGTAGAATTTTGTAATTAACATTAAATGAACTTTTAAGTATCGAAACCTTATTTTTGAAATTATATATGTTATATAACATATTAGCACATGTTAAATCATGTCCAACCCGTCATTTCCTACTTAAAGCTCGATTCGCAACCGAAACTCAAACAATTTGACTTCTGCTTTGACTTTCGATTCTGACTCGTTTAACATAGTTTAGCTACTGATTTGAAGTTGTAATATGATCATGTTATTATATGGAATAACCCCTAAGGGTTAAATCGTCTGATCATATCATTTGTCGGGTTTTATACAAAGTCCTCTTAATATGCCTAAAAATGCCTAAATTGCCCCTTTTCGCATAGAATAATTTTAAAACGTAATAAACATATAATATGAGTTATAATCTGATATGGTAACATAATAAACATGTTTCGGCATATTAGACTTACCATGGACCCATCCGATCACCTGATACCATCTATGCGCGTACGATTGACTTGTATAGCGTAATTTATATAAGTTAACCGAATCGGGTCAAAACCATTCCAAATCAGTTCTAATTATAATGTATAGTTTTCTGACCCATATTATACGAGTCCTCGTACTCGTAAGGGTACCAAACTCATTCTTTTCGGTCTTCGCTTAATCTACCGAACCGTATCTTTTAATTAAGTTAACCAGTCCAAGTCCTATGACTTGAAATAAGACCCGTTAACATTCTAACGGATCATAATTATGTTGATTACAGACTAGGAGCCTCTAGTAAATTATGCCTGTATTATTTGTTTTGATTAACGACTGTGCTTAAAACATCTTTGATTTGTAAAGATAAGCTCGGGTAAATACTTTTAGCCTATTTTCCCTAGACGGGCTTGGGAAAGGCATTAGCCGCTTGGTCAGGTATTAAATCATGGGTGGATGATGCTTAAAATTTAAATAACCCATTTTAATCCGTTTTGCTTGATAACTTAAACATTGGGGGTTAATGCGACCGTGTCCTAGATATCCTCGGCTCACTTAATTGCAAGTGGCCATGACCTAAGCGTGGGGTGTAGGCATGCACCTGACAGACGCTAATGCTATATTATATTTTTATTTGAAAATATGATGTGTCGCTTAATCATGTATCGGAGTTTAGTTCCGAGCCCCATATGTATTGACAAACATGTAAAACTGGTAATAAGAGATATCACTTTGTCCCAAGTTATTTATAAAAATGATATATCAAATGGTTAAAAATGATTTTGAAAAGATATTAAAAATGTGTTGGTTAATTGTATTTACCAATAAAAACTGACGTATTTTCAAAATACTAAGCGCAGGTTTAGAGGCAAATACGGAATAGGCTGGAGCTGCTCGGTTTATGCATATTGGAATATGCGACTCCATGCGAGGCCTAGTAGTCTTAATATTCATTTTGTTATTCTGATCCGCCTGTGGATCTTTTTAGTACTATTAGTCTGTATAATTATTTTAAACTTTCGGACACTTGTACTTTGTAATATGTAATTTATAATCTCAAGACTTCTACAGTGCTATATGTGAATATCTGTTATCAATCATCACGCATAAACCACAAGTACTGGCCCACCAGGAAATCTGGGTGTGACAGGTTGGTATTAGAGCCAACGTTTGAGAGAATTAGACACTATCCTTTTGCGTCTAAGCTCAAACATCACAATAGCATAATCCTTAGACTATTCCGAGTCTAGGCATTAATCTAAGGCCATTGATATCTATTTAGTTATTGATTTTGATATTTAACAGGAAAATTATGCCTCCAAGACAACGAGGAACGGGAAAGCTCCTATGCGGGGAGAACCGTCACGACTACTACCATCACCCTCACATCACTCGGAATCTTACCAACATTCGAGTGAGTAACATTCATCACAACCCGCTAGACACTCAGTGTCACATCATTCATCTCATTCACACCATTCTCATCATTCCCGCTCCCAATAGCATCATGATCCATGTAACCTGACTCTTTATATAAATTCGCCGCACCCTAGCTAAAACCAACTCGATGACAACCCCGACCTAGAAATGCCACCATCTGGGACAAATCTGCATCCTATAGAACTATATAGTGAAACGACATCATATGCAGGTTCACCATACCAAGGACCTGATGAATGGGACCAATACTTCAACCAATTTAATTTTTATCATACCCCCGAACATAAACCTCAAACACCTTCTTATCCACCTCCTCAAACTCCGCCACCTTCACAAGTGGATGAGTGAAGGGGTATGGTCCCAGATCTCACACCAAAGTAGTTACGAGTGACCATCACCCATATCAAATACTCCTACCAACAAGGACTTATATGCGTCCGTGTGGGCACACGCGGACGCGGTTGATGATTCCAATCGGTCAAGTGATGAAAAGACTTACCTCGTGTATTAAAACGGCTGTTTTTGTCATGACAAGGGATACGGTAACAAAAGTAGTTATCGCACATGGCGATGCGGCTTAGCACCGCTTCGCATACATATCTTCGTCAACGCAAAGGACGCGGAAACAACTGCGGTTACCACAGATAGCGATGCGGCCCAACATCGCATCCTTTTAACGACGTAAGTGGGACTGACACTTTGACTTAAGTGGCCAAAACAGCAAGTGGCACTGATAGCAGTCATTTGTCCAGCTCACACGTAAACAACGCTGGCACACAGACTGACAGCCACAGTGGGACGCGGCGTCACCTCCGTGACCTACGCGCCTGACATACCTGCAAAGGGCTATATATACCTATCCCGGACCAGGTTTGAGGTATTGCTTATCTACTCTCTCTCACACTTACTACTATCACACACTTTGCTCTCAAGCAAATACTGATTCTCACGCCGGAGAGTGGTAACAAGGAGCACCCCCACCCCATCCTCTTAGTTACGAGTCACGGTGTGTTTCCTTGTGTAGGAGACAGATCAGCGGACGATCCAGCCACCGATCCTCGGAAAGAAGGGATTAACCCTACTTGACGAGACCAGTGAATTAACCTCCATTGGTTAACCACTGTTTCATCATTGGCGCCCACCGCTACTCTTAGCACCTTTTACCAACTCTTCCTTTCTTGAAGATCATGTCTGATCGTCAACACAATGCTACTGGGGAAAACATTACCCCAACAAATGCGGGACCAACAGGGAATATTCCCCTTGTCCAACCAATAGGCCACATTGGCACGTCCACACAAGGGGGCGCTCCCCCATGTTCATACCGGACTTTTCATAGTACGCTTCAGTACTGCCACAAGGAATGGATATCCACACCTGGTACTTGCAACAACAGGCTGCTCTCGTGGCAGCCTACAACAAAGCTTGCGCAGATACAGAAGCACCCGGAGGGCCCACACCCGCGGCTCATATCTTGCAATACGAGGGCAGGGCACCAATACATCCCGAATCACGGGACAGACGCGGGCCACATGGACCTTCCTACTACACTGTCCATACGCTCAACAAAGACAACTCCACATACGGGTCCTGGGCCAGAGCACCGGTTCATGACCGCCTTGGCCCACACGGAGAATACAGGCGAGAATCAACTACTCGCCGCGGGTCTGGCATACACATCCGTTTGGGACTGTATCCCTACAATGAGGGATACGACCAAACCGACCCAGACAATCACATGAATCGCGGGGATTCCCAATCGGCTTACAGCCAGTCTAGGGATTACAATCACCATATCCCCACACAACCACGCACAACATACGATCGCGCCGCAAAGCGCGATCGGGGTTTAGCCCCAGCCCGAAATCTACCACTGGAAACTCCAAGTTCATAAAGGAGGTTGCCTTAGCCCCTCCCACCAAGAGCAAACTCCCGCTCACCGTGGGCAAATACAATGGTTCGTCAGACTCCGACGACCATATGAATGCTTTTACTAGCGTTGGGGTAATCGGCCGATGGAAAGAACCCGTCTGGTGCCATTTCTTTCCCCGGACCCTCACCAGACTCGCAAGGGCCTGGTTTGATTCTTTGCCAGTGGGATCACTGGCCTTATTTAAAGAATTGCAAGAGAAATTTCTTGCACATTTCAGAAAGCAAAGACGTCATAAACGTGACTCGATAGACATCATGAACATCTGGCGCGGAGAGAACGAAGGTCTGGATGCCTTCATCACCCGCTACAACAAAGAATGCCTCAAAATCGGAGGGGTAACGGACCAACTGGCCCGCAGTCATTTCGTCCGAGCAGTCAAGCACGGCGAAATGATCATGACAATATTGGGCAAGGACGGCTTGCCAGAAAAATGGGACGACGTCATGGCGGCAGTCAAGACGTATGCCTAAACAACACGGTCTCTCAGACCCAGCACTGGTAAAGTTCGTCCCCGGGTGGAAGGACAATCCTCCCGCCCAGATTCCAAGCGCCACAACAATAAGCGCAACTAGAATGCGTGGAACCACGACCACGATTCCAAACCATATGCCACACGCGGGTATCAGTTAGACACGCGGGCGACAATAAATTCCAGAGAGATTAACGGGCATCAAATAAAGAGTCTTGGGAGCGCAATTGGACCGAGCTCACAAAGTCGCCAAGGTACGTTCTTCTTGCGTACGAACAATGCTTGTGACCGGCCCAACCAATGAAGTCTAAAAAAGGGCAGGACACGGCCCTATATTGTGAATATCATAAAGACTCGGGCCACTCCACAAACAATTGCATCAGTTTCCGCTTGGAGATTGAACGAGCCCTAAAGGAGGGAAAGCTGCAACACTTGTTGTAGAATGCGTCAAAACAAACTAAGCGCATCACTCCAAATGACGAGGGCACCTCTAGTGGCATGAAGGCCATGTATGTGGCAACTACCCACTTGATCAGTGGAGACAACAGACAGCCGCGCAAAGCGGCAAGGAGGGGGGACGACGACTGGCGCGATGAACAAGTCGTCTTCCCAAAAGTTCGAGGTGGACCGCGCGATAGGCGCGCCGTCGTAATCACCGGATACCTGGCTCACTATTGCACAGAGCGTCTATCATAAACCCGGGCAGCACCTTCGATATCATATACGAGCAATGCTTTAACCAATTCGACCAGGAAGAAAAAGATCGGTTGCAGCAGGTGGATTACCCGTTGGCTGGGTTTCCAAGGGAAACAGTGTTCCCCCTAGGCCAAATCACATTCCCCATGCGCCTTACTAACGGTGAGCACACGCGGATCGAGGAGGTAAATTTCATGGTTTTACGCCACACCTCCTGATACGATGTGCTTCTCGGCAGAGAATCACAGGGAGATTTCAACATGATAACGTCCGTTCCCCACTCTGCTATCAGTTTTCCAACCCTCGCAGAGAAGTCATGTCAACGGACGAACTGCGTCCAACCAAGACGGCGAGACTGACCCCCAGCACCGAGCAGGAAAAATTGGTATTTTATGCGAAGTACCCCTAACAAACGGTCACATTGGGTCATGCATTGTCCAACACCACAAGGGTGCACCTGAAGCAGCTTCTTTTCAGGAATAAAGACATCTTCGCGTGGACCCCTGCAGACATGACAGGAGTCCCGCGTGAAGTTGCGCAACATTTATTGAATACCCTACCAAGTATCAAGCCTGTGATCTAGGGAAGACGTAACCTGTGATCCGCAAAAAACGACGCAATGAATGAGCAGGTCAAACAACTGATCTCCGTAGGGATCCTGCGGGAAGTTAAATACCATACTTGGTTATCAAACCCGGTTATGGTATAGAAAGCAAGCGGAGGCTGGCGCATGTGTGTTGATTACAAAGACCTCAACAAGGCCTGCCCCAAAGACTGCTACTCACTTCCGGAGATCAACGAAAAGGTAGACAATCTCGTGCCATTCCGAAGGAAATGTTTCCTCGATTGCTACAAAGGGTACCATCAGGTACAGATGGCAATCGAGGATGAAGACAAAACGGTATTCTGCACCCCTACGAGAAATTACTACTATACAAAGATGCCATTTGGGTTGCGCAATGCGGGCGCAACCTACCAAAAACTGAAGAACGACACTTTTTGTGATCAGATCAGCAAGAGTGTCGAGATTTACATAGACGACATAGTCTTCATGAGCATGGAAGAAGACACCATGCTCCGAGATATTGAAAGAACATTCCAAACTCTACGAAGCATCAACATGAAGCTCAATCCAGGGAAATGCTCGTTTGGAATGGAATAAGGAAAATTCCTTGGTTTCATCATCACAAAAGATGGATTCAAGGTTAACCCAGAAAAGGTTAAGGCGATCGAGCGCATGGCATCGCCTTCAACAATAAAGGAAATGCAAAGGTTAGCCGACCGGCTGGCCGCGCTAAATAGGTTCTTGGCCAATCACGCGGCGAAATCATATCCCTTAATCAACACCTTGCGCAACTGCCTAAAGAAAGAACAGTTCCAATTGACTGCGGAGGCAGAACACACCTTTCGGGAAATGAAAGAGTGTTTGATCCAGCTACCCACTCTCACCGCACCGCGCAAGAAGGAACCACTCATCATGTACTTGTCCGCCTCAGACAAAGTAGTGGGCGCGGTACTCATAGTGGATCGAGAGGGGGTCCAAAAACCAATCTATTACGTCAGTAAGATGCTCAACAACCCAGAGACAAGATACTCCATCATGGAGAAATTGGTCCTAGCGTTGGTACATGCTTCTAGGCGGTTGCGTCGATACTTTGCAGATCATGTCATCACCGTCTTAACCAATTACAGGATCGGGCAAATCCTTTCCATGCCTGAAATCTCTAGAAGACTTGCCAAGTGGGCTATTGAACTTGGTGGACACAACCTTGTTTACAGGCCACGCCCGGTAATCAAAGGGCAGGTTTTAGCCGACTTCGCCGCTGAAGTACCGGCGAATCGCATCCAAGAATGCGAGGAAGAACAGAACCCTACACCTCCGCCGTCCCCATCAGACATCTAGGCACTATACAGTGATGGCGCGTCCAATGAGGACAGCGCGGGTGCAGGTTTGCGGCTCATCTGCCCTGACGGTCAAGAACTCACTTACGCCATACGCCTCGACTTCAAAAGTACAAACAACGAGGATGAATACGAGGCATTACTCGCAGGGCTATGGTTGGCAGTCAAACTCGGCGTGCAACGTCTGGAAGCGCACGTCGATTCGTTACTAGTTACGGGGCAAGTAAACGGAGACTACGTCACGAAAGGGGACATCATGATCCTCTATCTCGAACAAGCCAAGCAACTAACATCACAGTTCACCTCCTTCAACATTGTACATATCAACAGAAGTGAAAACAAACCAGCGGATGCACTTTCTAAACTGGCATCAACTAGCTTCCAACACCTGGCAAAGGCTATACGTATTGAAGTCCTCAAAAACCCTTCATTACCCTTGCGCCAGATCCATTCATCCAATACGGCGCAACATCTTGGATGACGCCGATTATAAGATACCTGCAATCAGGCATCGCCCTAGAAAATAAAGCGGAAGCACGCAAACTGCAATACAAAGCGTGCCACTATCAAATGGGGGACGGTATCTTATGCCGCAGGTCATACCTAGGGCCACTCCTGCGTTGCATCGACCCTCAAGACGCCAAATATTTAGTCCGAGAAATACACGAAGGAATATGTGGCATCCACGCAGGACCGCGCATGGTTGTGGCCAAAATCATGAATGCTGGGTATTACTGGCCCGACATGCATCTGGATGCTGTTAAGAACTTGCGCAAGTGCTTCAACTGTCAACGACACGCACCAAAAACATTGCGCCCCAAGAACAACCTGATTCCAGTCACCACTGCCTGGCCTCTCCAGAAATGGGCCAATGACGTAGTGGGACCTTTTCCAGACGCACCAGGTGCGGTTAAATTTATCATAGTGGCAGTCGATTACTTCACCAAATGGGTGGAAGCAAAACCACTAGCCTCCACCATCGCTATGATAACATGAAAGTTTGTCCGGGAACATAGCATCTGCCGTTTCGGGTTTCCAATGTGTATCGTAACAGATAACGACACCAAGTTCGCTGCTGACGATTTCCAAAAACTAAAAGAACTAAACATTGAACACGTCTTCTCTTCCGTGGCGCATCCCCAAGGGAATGGCCAGGTAGAAAGCATCAACAAAAGTTTAGTTGAAGGAATAAAGGCACGGTTGGGAACAGCCAGACGGGGCTGGGTCGATGAACTCCCAAGTATCCTATGGGCACATAGGACTAACCCAAAGACAAGCAATGGCGAGACACCCTTCAGCCTGGTCTACGGCTCTAAAGCAGTGATCCCAGCCGAAATTGGTCTCCCTTCACCAAGAATGCTGGCTGTCAACACAATTGACAACCGCGATGAGCGCAGGCTTGACTTGGACCTCTTGGAGGAAAGGCGCAAAAACGCAGCAATCAACGAGGCTAAGGACAAAACCAAGCTAGAAAAATACTACAACGCGCACGTGCGAATTTGCATGTTCAATCTGGGAGACTATATCCTTCACGATAATGAAGCTTCTAACGTAGAGCGCCTAGGAAAACTTGCCCCTAAATGGGAAGGCCCCTACCTAATCCATGAGGTCTTGGGCAAAGGCGCATACAAACTGCAGACGTTAGAAGGAGACCCTATCGCAAGGACTTGGAACGCACAGCAGCTTAGACACTGCTATATGTAAGCCGTAATTTACATTTTCCATGTACTTAATGGTTCACGCACCATCTGTTAATAAATGAACAAACAGTTGCTCCAACATTGTTTATCTCTTCTTTCTATTACAAATGCGTGTTACACTTTGTGGTATCTACAAAAACAGATTGGCAAAATCTTCATTTGCAATACCTATACAAAGTGGCGGTCACACACAAATATTGTAATAGTTGAGCAAGAGCAAACGTTGTGGTGTATCCGGCAGGATGCATACAACGAATCACTTAAGGTTTCTTCAAACCGGAACGCACTTCCTAGACCCTAACGGGATAACAACGGGAATTGACTACTACTTACACGACAATGGTTATTATTTCACGCGTTGCCTAACGAGTGGAACAGAAATAATGAAAGGTGTCGACTCACTCGCGCTCTAAAGCCAACAAAGTCACACATTAAGATACTTTCATATCATCTAGACATGCGAAAGGCAAATCCTGACTTACTATTATTTATACACGCCTTAAATAATATTAACTCATCCGCACTCACACAAAGTCAAACAGTAAATACCCTTTACTTGCAAACTTTAAGCCAAACAAAAGTTATATATTTAACATACTTATGCACCTAACAGGTACATAAAAGGCAACCTTTACATTGTTTTGAAACATTTACAAGAAAGAAGGCAAAAAGGCACGCAGGCCCAACCTATTCTACATTTGCACCGCTAGTGCCCTCACCCTCTTTCGCCGGTTCAAACAGCATGCGTAAACGGTCCACATACTCGTCTACCTCTAAACATGCTTCAATTCGATCAACGGCAGGAATGGCTAGACTGTTATACGCATCTACCGTGACATCAAAAGTAGCTTCGGTATCCACATCGTGAAACCCGGACCGTTCATCGGTAAATTTTCTCGCATAGAATGGGTTCACATCATTAAGGCACTTATTATAACCAGCTTTGAACCCAGCCTGATGTGCGCGCTCGTTCATATTATAAACCGTAACCGCATTCTCAGGGGCATCAAGGATGGCCTCCATAATCTAATCATATGACAGAAACAAAATTACTAAGGCAAACACAAGGAATAAACAGGCACAAGGTACTTACATGCCAATACCATGTTGCCGCATCTAAGCATGATCACTAGTGACCTGGGCGAGTGAGGTGGCCAGCCCATCTCTATCCTCCTCAGCCTGCCTCGCCCATGCCTTAGCTTCAGTAGCGCGGGAAGTCACTTCCCCAAGGATACTCTCTGGAGTCTTCAATTCCACCTATTTACAAAGAAAATATACAAGTATAAGAAGGCAGTCTCCAACACTTGTCAAAACAAAAAACAACTCAGGCAAAGATGAGTTCATACCTGGAGCTCCTCCACAACCTTGTTCAACTTGGAGTGATCAGCATTCGCATCCGCAAACTCCTTCACCGCAGCCGCAGCACGCGTCTCCGCCTCATTTAGCGCAGCAGCACCGCGTGTTTCCATTTCTTTCACAGTCGCTTCAGCTACGGTCTTCTCCTTGACTAGAGTGGCATTAGCGGCCTTCAAGTTATTCAACTCCTGACGAAGACGGGACAACTTTTCATTCTCTCTAGCACAAGCTTCCTTCCAAAGCTTGCGCTCTTCAGTAAGAAGATTGGCAAGAGAACGAACTTGTTTAAGGCCGGAGGATGCGGCCCACTCTTCAGTCTGTTTAAACTTCTCAAACGCGGTTCTCTCTTTCTCCAATTGCTCCTCAGCCACTTGAGCAGTCTTCATCAAAGCCTCAGCTTTTGCCCTCAGCTGAATAGTCTCTTCTTCCCTGCGAGCTAGGGTGGTATAATCCTCCAAAATCTCATTCGCGACTATGGAACCCCCAACAAGCATGGAGGCAAGCTGATTCTGCAAGCTTTGGCGACCAAAGCCACGAGCATGAGCAATCTCAACAGGGGTCCCCAATCCCCTCAAAGTTTCCCTACAAGCAGAGGGATCATTCATCACCTCATCCCCCTACAAAATACTCCAAGGGGGATGGTGGACATTAAAACTACGCCCTGCTGAGTAAGAGCGGTAGTAATACTCCAACTCAGTCTCATCCGGCTGGATTGGAGGTTGATCTTCACCCCTTACCCGCAGCACCAGAGCCAGAAACATTTGCGCGAACAAGGGACTCTGGCTTTTCGACCCCTTGTCTCCTTCACCACGCGGGTCGATCAAGTTGTTTGATGCGTCCAACGTATCAGCAATCTGATCACCCTCGGTCTTCTTAGACAACCGCTCCGCACGCACAGCAGGAGGGGTACCTTCACTACTCACCACCTCAATGACAGGGTCCCCCGCAACCTTCTTTTGGGCTTCCGCATCCGAAACCTTCGATGGGGAAGACCTGTAGAATGGATGCGGAGATTGGTTCCTTCATGGTTTCTACAAAGCAACGAATATACATCAAGTACAGTGCGACCACAAAACTTGCAAAGTATTGTAGTAACTTACCAGAAGAACGTGTAGGTTTATGCTTCGAAATCACGGTCGCCCTAGTCTTCCGAAGCTTCGGCGCCTTCTCACCACCAGCAGCAGGGGTATCTCTCTTCCTCTTTCTTTCATTAAGAGGCTTAGTACCCGCAGCCGTGCCACCCGCGTGCCCAGAACTACCTGGAATACTCAAGCCCTCAAGAGTGTCAGACACTACCACGTAATCTTCATATTTGCGTAAACGAGGGTGGAAGGTACCTGATGCATCCGGCACCAAGGGAGGAAGGGTAACAGGACTATGCATTTTATTTCTTCGCCTGTGCTTATCAGCTACCATCCTAATAGTTGCGGACGGCACACCCATCGCAGCTGGGTCTCCCAGCGCCCCAAGATTCCCTGCGGTTCATACAATCTGTTATGAACTAACATTACCAAAGGAGGCATAATGCGGGCATATTAAAAACAATGTACCTTTGCCTTACGGTAACAAGGCATTCAGTGCGGCTCCATCAGGGACCCGGAAGTCCCCAACAATGGTCTCATACCATCCTTCCTCGTCCGGACCGCATTTGACGATCTCAATCTTGCCCTCAAAATCACGGCAAAACATTCTCCATAATGGAGCATCTACTGCCAAACCATCTATATCAATCATTAACACAACCAAAGCGGTAAACAAAAGAGCAGAACGCACAGGCACTTACCTTCGTTCTTCTCCCGCAACACAGGCTTCGTCTTCTTCCCCGGTTTTCCCCCAAGCATCATCCGAAGAATCTGTAACTGCCTGTTCTCCAATTTTTGGGAATGGATAACGTGCAAATGCGGAAGCCAGGCTTGTTTCCCTTTTTCAGGGGTACTCAGCTGCTCAGTAGCAATGGTATCCCTCACGTTCCTAAAAGGCAGCCTGGTAGTGACCTTGACCGCCTTCACATAGAAGAACTTGGTCTTCCACTTGGTCAGGCCCTTGGGTGGGCTCATAAGCTTGGGGGCACCATCCCGCATACGGAAGGAAAAGAAGCCAAGCTGCTCCGTCATTTGGTAGAAACGTCGAAAATCTTCTACCAAAGGCACCACATTCTGGGCATGAAACGTGTACTTAAAATTACGAACACGTATCATTCCCAAAGGACTCAGTTGGGAAATGTGGATATTGTAATATTCCAGCAAATCCACCATGAAAATGATTAGTGGAAGCCAGAGATTGCAGATCTCGAACCAGTCAGCAAACATGCTGATGTAACCGGCCGGAGTGTCACCAGTAGTATCGCCCTCTTGGGGATACCTAGCCCCATAGGCAGTCAACATTTGGATACTTGTCATCAAGTTATCAAATGCCGACTCCGACCACTTTAAAACCGGCAAAAACTTGCCAGGAGCTTTAACTTCACCGGATATGGAGATGGTGGTTTAGAGGGACTAGCCATCAAAACTACAGAACAACGAAGAAAAATAACAAACTTCGAAACTCTCACCAGAAAACTCAAGGTTTTTCGTCGGAGAAGATAAAGAAAACTGGATTTTCTCGCCGGAAAATTTTGAAATTTCAAACAAGTGAGGGGAAACCCTAAAAGGAAATTTAGGGTTTCCCCTTTTATACTCATCGCAATTAATGCGATCGTGGTAACCGAACAGACGTGCGGTTTCGGAGCCTATCGCACACTGCCACGTGTCAGAAGACAGTTCTCTGACGGTTACCACGCGCGTGTGGCCGCCCACGCGCCTAACAATACATGACCTTTTGCACTCCTGCTACAGTGCATTTATGGCTTTGGGCAGTGTAAAAGTCCTTTCATTTCAGCACATGCCAGCTAAATCTCACCAACTTCCACCAACCCGCACGTGAAGTCTACAACGTCTACAGTAAGCGACAAAATGAAGATAAAATTCATGTACGCGGCATGCGATTTATCTGGTATCTCATACCACAACCTATGCCGCATGTCGTTTTTTACATACCCCTCAAAAAGAGAAAATATATCTACATACTTAGTAAAGGGGGATAACCAAGCTCTTCATAGCTTTACTTCCACACGTGGAATATGCGAAGAGTAGCACACACGAGCCCGCATAGGTGTGTCAGATACTCAGAACCAGCGATGTTCTTTGGAGTGCGAAAACCTCATCTCAGGAACACGCAAGGCAAGACTCCATAGAGCCTCTTCAAGCTTCAGATCCCTCGTCTCCGGTTCACAACCACACTGGAGACGCAACCAGCTTCCCACTAAGGAGATAACGGTTATGAGGAGCGGCCGCGCCTCAACAACCAAGGGTCCTGAACCTTCAAGAGCCACATCAAGTGCATCGCCCTTTTAAAGCGAGTCTTCTGTTGCAAACCGCAGACACTCATGAGGTCCTGTGGCTGATTCGTGACTATGGGAACGGTGGCTACGGAAGAGCCACGACTAAGTCATCACATAGATGATCAAAGCTACTTCAAGGAAAACAGATTCAACATCATGAACCTAAAGTGGCTACAGAACGAATACCTGAAACGAGTTTCATCCAGATTCCTAATAAATTACGGTGATCTCATTGAGCAACAAGCCAAGCAATGGTGGTAACAAGTCTTCTTATGACTTTGTTTACCTACCAATTGACCGCATAGAATAAACAATGGAGGGCACAAGCATGCTTATGACCATGTTTATTTGCCCATAGTTCACCTCAACTATGCACATACTAGGAAACGAGGTAACCGCAAAGGACATGCGGTTACTTGAGAGATAAACTGGAAGAACACGAATGCCCCACAAGAAAGGGATCATCGTTACATGTCCAGTTGATGAACATAAAGTGCCAGCATGGCACCAAGCATATTGCATCAGTAACCGCAAAGGTTACAGCTAGAGTTGTGGGTAATGGAGAGTTCATAATCATCTTCCGTCACCGTCGCAAAGATTGGTTCGACGCACCAATATGTGGCGATCATGTTTTATGACCCCAGAAAAAGGTAGACCACACTACCAACCCAGAGTTATTAGCTGATGTTTCAGCATCAGCCTGAATATACTTACCGATCCGGAAGAGACGTCACACGACTCTACCCGATCCCCGAATTGATTTACTCGAAGCAGGAGCGACGAGTCGGGCCTAGAATCTTCTCCAAATCGATTTCAAAGGTACCCAATCGACCAAATAATCCAGTATTCCTCCCACCTGCAACTTGCATAAGGAAACAACATAGGACTAGGGGATTTAAAGGGGTATGGTCCTAGATCTCGCACCAAAGCAGTCGCGAGTGACCATCACCCTTATCAAATACTCCCACCAGTAAGGACTTATCTGCATCCGTGCGAGCACGCGCGAATGCGGTTGACGATTCTAATCGGTCAAGTGATGAGAAGACTTACCTCGTGTATGAAAACAACCGCGGTTACCGTACATGGCGATGCGGGTTAGCACCGCATCCCATACATATCTTCGTCAAGGAAAAGGACGCAGAAACAACCGCGGTTACCATAGATAGCGATGCGGCCCAGCACCGCATCCTTTTAACGACGCAAGTAGGACTGACACTTTGACTTAAGTGGCCAAAACAGCAAGTGTCCCTGATAGTCATCTGTCCAGCTCACACGTAAGCAACGCTGGCACATAGACTGACAGCCACAGTGGGATGTGGCATCACCTCCGTGACCTATGCGCCTGACATACCTGCAAAGGGCTGTGCGTTGTCAGTCTAGCCACTCAATTACCCTCCTTCAGTCTTCGGCTATATATACCCATCCCGGACCAGGTTTGAGGTATCGCTTATCTACTCTCTCTCACACTTACTACTATCACACACTTTGCTCTCAAGCAAATACTGATTCTCACGTGGAGAGTGGTAACAAGGAGCACCCCCACCCCTATCCTCCTTGTTACGAGTCAGGAGACAGATCAGCGGACGATCCATCCACCGATCCTCGGAAAGAAGGGATTAACCCTACTTGACGAGACTAGTGAATTAACCTCCTTTGGTTAACCACTGTTTCATCAATGAGCCAATGGAGCAACAACAACCACCACCACCACCACCACCAAGGAAGCCTCGAACCGATGCATGAATGTCAATGCATGCTGGACAATGGTCAGGATTACTTCCACCACTACCCCCAACTCATCTAACCATACCAGAGGACCCCAAATGGGTGGACCCTCAAACCCTACTCCTATTGTTAAATACCTCAACCACCATCTACAGGTTTTGATAACCCCATTCCCACATATCGGGATATGACTGGATATAACACTTCTTATAATGCAACGACCACCGATTATAACACAACCCCAATTTATAGGCGGTCATTCAAAATGCTCTACACCCACCTCCATTTCCTCCCACTTACCATAACTCGGGCTATCCAAACCCCTCATATTCATACCCGGTTGTTCCGCAACCACAACCACTGCAACAATAATTACCTATTGAAGCCACCAATCAAGCGTTGAAACTAGCGGAACAAATCCAATGGCTAGCAGAAAAGAATGAATGAAGGACAAATATTCAAAAAGCTTTCCAAAATAGTTAAAGGAAAAAAGATATGACTAAAGAATTTAATTTTACCTTTCATTGTAATTTATATTTCCACAAGTCCTATATGGAAGTTGCATTATAATCTCCTTCCAAAAGTCCATATATGGACATGTATTGTAATTTATTTTATGAAATTTTGATTATCTTTTGAATTTTCTTCACATTGTTCAAGTACTCACTTCGATATTTTGAATTTGATCTTTAATTGATCCGCCATAAATCGATAAATCTTCTTGATGGTTTGAAGCCAAATTTTATGGCAAGCCTACATTATTGGCAATTAATAATAGCGCTGGTGACAATGTGGTCCACACCGACTGAAAAGGTAGAGGAGATATCTCCAAACCTTATAGCCTTTGTGATCGAACGAGACCACGTCTGATTTTTATAAAACAAATATTAAAGATCAAACCATTAAGATATAAATTCAATATTTATTCTCATTTAACATTGAAATGTTTAAATGATTTGACATGATGAATAAATTTACTGTTGGCCTGCAGTCCGGTCATTAAAATAATGGCAAAACAAAATTCTGGTGGTGCCGATGACGGGCATGACAATGTGGAGCATGATGATCGCGAGGGTGACGGAAATAACCTTCGGTCCCTGATTGCTGCAGAAGTCAGCAAAGCTATGGCTGACTTTATGGCGAATTTTAAAGGACCAGGCTCAACGCGTTCTAAAACCCCGCCTATCCCTCCATATTCCACTCATAAATCATAGAGTTCCCACTATTCCTCGATTGAGAGGAGTGAACCAAAACGTGTTGCCAAGAAGGAACCCCGAAATACTAAGGAGGGGTGTTCCTACAAGTACTTTATCTCTTGCAAGCCTCGTTACTTCACAGGGGAGAAAGGGGCTACAGATGCCATGAAGTGGCTTGATCAGATGGAAACAGTGGCTGACATCAGCGGCTGTGCTGAAAAGGACCTCATTAAATATGTGTCCTAGTCCTTTAAGGATGATGCTTTGACATGTTGGAAAGCCATGGTTCAATCTACGGGGAAGGTCTCCCTGTACGACATGGGCTGGAAAAAGTTCATAGGTTTGATTAAAGAAACTTACTGCCCTCTACAGGAGGTTGAGAAGGTGGAGTCTGACTTCTTGACTCTTACCATAGGAACATGGATTATCGGAAGTATGTCTCCGACTACAACTCTTTGTCCCAATTAGTTCCACACTTGATTTACCTAGAGCCCAAACACATTGTGCGTTTCCTCGGTGGTTTGGCACCTGAAATCAAGGGAATGGTGAAAGCCTCCAAACCGAATAATTTTAGATCCGCTGTGGTTCTATCTTTCTCACTAACCCAAGATGAAGTGAGGTTGAGATCAATTAAGGTTAAGATTGATGGGAAACGGAAGCGTGAGGATAACCGCTTCCAAGGCTCAAAGAAAGGGAAGTTTGGTTCCAATAAGAACCAACAGAGGTCTAATGATGATAGACCAGATTGCAAAACTTCTGGGAGGCCACCTTGTGGGCAGTGTCGAACTGATCAACAACCAAAATAATGTAGCATCTGCAAGAGGACTGGCCACAAGTCTCATGAGTGTAAGGATTTGAAGAATGCAGTTTGCTATGGATGTGGCGAGAAAGGCCACATAAGGACCAGTTGTCCTAAATGTACAACTGAGGGAAATGCTAAACCCTGGGAGTCTAAGAAATAAATGCCTGAGCTTTCCAGTTAATCGCAAAGGAAGCGGTGAAGGACTATTTGATTCTGGAGCTGATAAATGTATACACCATAAGTTTAGTGAACTATTAAATCTGCCCATCAGAAGTTTAGAACATTCGTATGAAGTAGAAATGACAGATGGTACAATATAATTAGCTTCCAAGATTCTTGAAGGATGCACTATATCCATTAAGAATCATTCTATTCCAAAAAACCTTTTATCCATGACTCTTGCGGGATTTGACAAAGTCTTAGGCATGGATTGGTTATCCCATAACCAAGCCTGCATTGCCTGCGATAAAAAGTTAATTGAAATTATCCCCACCTGGTGAAACACTCATCATTAATGGAGATCGGCACTACGGATTGCCCGAGAATGCATCCTTGCTTATAACAATCAAGTTTCTGAAGAGAGGATATGCCATTTACATGGCACAGGTGACGGTAGATACACCAAAACCCAAGATAGAAGATATAGCAGTCATTTCAGAATTCCCTTAAGTATTCCCCGAAGATCTACCTAGATTACCCCAAGAGAAGCAAGTAGAGTTTAGGTTCGACAAATTGCCAGGGTCAACTCCAATAGCTAGAGCCCCATACCTTTTGGCACTGACTGAGGTGAAAGAGTTGAAGGCACAACTTGAAGAACTTCTTGAGAAAGGTTTCATACAACCTAGTTCATCCCCTTGGGGAGCTCCTATTCTATTCATTAAAAAGAAAGACGGTTCAATGAGGATGTGCATTGATTACCGTGAGCTGAAAAAGATATCAATCAAGAATCGTTATCTCTTGCCAAGAATTGATGACTTATTCGACCAATTGCAAGGAGCGAGTTTCTTTTCAAAGATTGATCTTTGATTTGGTTATCATTAACTAAAGGTAAGGAGTGAGGATGTTCCAAAGACTGCCTTCAGAACCAAATACAGACATTATGAGTT
Source organism: Helianthus tuberosus (assembly GCA_030545235.1). Classification (NCBI taxonomy): domain Eukaryota; kingdom Viridiplantae; phylum Streptophyta; class Magnoliopsida; order Asterales; family Asteraceae; genus Helianthus; species Helianthus tuberosus. The sequence continues at coordinate 177,824,891 of CM060423.1, forward strand.
CCTGGTTATACCATTCGGACTCACCAATGCTCCAGCAACAGTTTTGATGGATCTCATGAATAGAGTCTGCAAACCTTATCTGGATAAGTTTGTCATTGTCTTTATAGACGACATACTAATCTATTCCCATAATAAGGATGACCACGAGAAACATCTTAAGTGTATTCTTGATTTGCTAAAGCAAGAAAAGCTTTAAGCAAAATTCTCTAAGTGTGAATTCTAGCTCAGAGAAGTCCAATTCTTAGGACATATGATTAATGAACGAGGAATCCAAGTGGATCGAGCTAAGATAGAAGCAATCATGAATTGGGAAGCACCCAAGACTCCTGAAATCCGCAGCTTTTTGGGATTGCCTGGTTATTATAGAAGATTCATCGAGAACTACTCAAGAATAGCCACTCCCTTAACTGCGTTGATTTGCAAGAATGCTAAATTTGATTGGGGCCAAAACAAAAAGAATCCTTTGGGAGTCTCAAACAGAAATTAAGTAATGCCCAAGTATTATCTTTACCCGAGGGAATCGAAGACTTCGTAGTCTACTCTGATGCTTTGTACATAGGATTAGGATGTGTATTGATGCAAAGGGGCAATGTGATTGCCTACGGATCACGACAACTTAAGGTGCATGCAAAGAAATACACCACCCATGATCTGCAATTGGGTGTCATTGTATTTGCACTGAAGTAATGGATACATTACCTATATCGTACGAAATGTGTGATATACACCGATCATAAAAGCCTCCAACATATATTTAATCAAAAGGATTTAAATATGCGACAACGCCGTTGGATGGAAACACTGAATGATTACGGATGTGAGATTCGTTATCATCCTCGCAAGGCACATGTTTTTGCTAACGCCTTAAGCCGTAAGGATAGGCTTAAACCGATCTAGGTTAATGCTAAAAGGATTGAACTTAGAACCAGTTTGAATGAGAAACTGCTAAAAGTTCAAAAAACTAGCCTTATCAGAAGCGAATGTTTCTAATGAAGGATTAGGTGTAGCTGTTGATCAGTTAACACCTGGAAATGACGGAATCTTGAAAGAAAATTACAGAATCGGGGTTCCTATCTTTGGAGGACTCAGAGATTTGATTCTCCAGGAATCTCTTAATTCCAAATATTCGGTACATCCTAGAGGAGATAAAATGTACCAAGATCTGAAAAAGAATTATTGGTGGATGGGTATGAAGAAATCCATAGCCACGTATGTAGCTAAATGTCTGACGTGTTCACAAGTTAAGGTCAAACACCAGAAACCATCAGGACTACTACAACAACTGAAAATTCCCACTTGGAAATGGGAAATGGTAACTATGGACTCGATTACCAAGTTACCTAAAACAAAACGTGGCAATGACACGATTTGGGTGATAGTCGAAATACTGACTAAGTCAGCCCACTTTTTGCCAATAAAGGAGACTTTTAGTTCCGACAAATTAGCTCAATTATAAGTGGACAATGTTGTGTCCCTTCATGGAGTGACACTATCCATAGTATCCGATAGAGATACTAGGTATACATATCATTTTTGGAAAAGTTTCCAACAATCTTTGGGCACGCAATTGAATTTTAGTACGGCTTACCATCCAGAGACTGATGGTCAGAGTGAGTGTACAATTCAGACATTAGAAAATATGCTGAGAGCATGTGTCATTGATCTAGGTGGTAGTTGGGATGACCAGTTACCCCTAATAGAATTCTTCTTCAACAATAGCTACCATACAAGTATTAAGGCCACTCCATTTGAAGCCTTGTATGGGAGAAAGTGCAGAACACCCGTTTGTTGGGCTGAATTTGGAGAAAGCCACCTGACAGGACCTGAGATAGTCCTTGATACCACGGACAATATTGTACAGATCCGTGATAAGTTTAAAGCTGCCTGTGATAGGCAGAAGAGCTATGCATATAAGAGGCGAAAACCCCTTGAATTTTAAATTGGGGACAAGGTTTTATTGAAAGTGTCACCTTGGAAAGGTGTCATGAGATTTGGAAAGAAGGCCAAATTGAGCCCAAGATATATTGGACCATTCGAGATAACTGAATGTGTCGGTTCCGTAGCATATAGACTTAAGCTACCCGAGGAACTCAGTGGAACCATGATGTGTTCCACATTTCGAATTTAAAGGAATGTCTAGTTGATGCGTCGCTAGCGATGCCGCACCATGATGTGCAGATTGATGAAAACCTGAGGTTCATTGAGAAACCGATTTCGATCGAAGATCGACAGGTTAAAAAGCTCCGAAAGAAAATTGTCCACATCGTGAAAGTCAAATGGGATTCCCGTCGTGGCCTAGAATATACGTGGGAGATTGAAGCAAATATGAGACAAAAGTACCCTTACCTATTTGAATAAATCTCGAGGACGAGATTTCTTTTAAGGGGGTGAGGATGTAACACCTTGGAAATTCATGGCAAATTATACGGTAACATGTGTCCATTTAACTCTCAAATATTCCAGGTAAGTTGGACGAGAGGGACCGATTATGTACATATGTGGAAGCATGGAAGTTGGGGGGGATTAAATATAATAAATTGCCAAACTTTTGCCTTCTGAAGGTCCCTTACGGACCGCAAGGCATATGCCTTACGGTCCGTAAGGCATTTAAAACCATGGGCACCAGAAGCCCTTACGAACCACAAGGCCATACCTTTTGCAGTCCGCAAGGACATCGATGGCAGAAGTTTGCAAGCTGGCAGCTGCTGCAACTGCTCTCTACCATTTTGGTCGATTCTTGCCACTTTCAAGCCTTCCTAGGACATGCGTGCCGCCACTAATCTTCACCATAACTCTCTTGGACACAATTAGCATCATTTGGGAGCTTGAATTCAACTATAAATAGGTGATCAAGTTCACCATTTGAACTTGCACCTTTCATAATTCATTCTATCTTACTTTGGAGTTGTTTCTGCTTAAAAGAGGTCTCTCACTTGAAGTCTAATCTTCCCTTGAACACTTGCAAGTGTTCTCCTTCAGCCTCTTTTCATTTATAGGCTAGTTAATAGCCGAAAGCCAAGCAAATTGACTTTTTCTTTGACTTTCGTTTATGACCACTTCGGTCAAGCCAATGTTCGAATTGAACATGGTTACGTGATCCTAATAAGGTAGGTGTTAATCCTCTATGAGGAAACCTATTGGAGATTATGTTAAGTTGGTCAAATGACGGGTTAAATTTTTATTAAATAAAAGTAAAAAACGCAGATTCTTGTAAATAACATTAAATGAACTTCTAAGTTTCGAAAACTTTATTTTTGACATTATAACCATTTATAAAACATATTAGGACAGGTTAGATCATGTCCAGCCCATCATTTCCAGCTTAGAGCTCGGTTCGCAACCGAAAGTCAAACTATTTGACTTTTGCTTTGACTTTCGATTCTGACCTGTTTAACATAGTTTATCTACTGATTTGAAGTTGTAATATGATAATGTTATTTTAAGGAATAACCCTTAAGGGTTATACCTTCTTATTATATCATTTGTTGGGTTTTATGCAAAGTCCTCTTAATATGCCTAAAAATGCCTAAATTGCCCTTTTTCGCATAGAATGATTTTAAAACCTAATGAACATATAATCTGAGTTATAAATTGATATGGTAACATAATAAACATGTTTTGGCATATTGGACTTACCATGGACCCATCCGATCACCCGATACCGCCTATGCGCGTATGGTTGACTTATATAGCGTTATTTATATAAGTTAACCGAATCGGGTCAAAACCATTCCAAATCATTTCTAATCAGAAAGTATAGTTGTTTGACCCATATTATACGACTCCTCGTACTTTTAAGGGTACAAACCTTATTCTATCCGGCCTTTGCTTAAACTAGCGAACCGTATCTTTTAATTAAGTTAAGCGGTCTAAGTCTTATGACTTGAAATAAGACCCGTAAACATTCTAATGGATCATAATTCCATCCATTCTAAACTAGGAGCATCCAGTAAATTGCGCATGTGTTAGTTGTTTTGATTAACGGTTGTGCTTAAAACATCTTTGATTTGTAAAGATAAGCTCAAGTAAATACTCTTAGCTTATTTTCCCTATACGGGCTTGGGATACGGCATTAGCCGCTTGGTCGTGTATTAAATCATGGGCGAATGATGCTTAAAGTTTAAATAACCCGTTTTAATCCATTTTGCTTGATAACTTAAACATTGGGGATTAATGCGACCATGTCCAGGATATCCTCGGCTCACTTAGTTGCAAGTGGCCACGACCTAAGCGTGGGGTGTAGGCATACACCTGACAGACGCTAATGTTATATTATATTTTTATTTGAAAATGTGACGTGTCGGTTAATCATGTATCGAAGTTTAGTTTCGGGCCCCATATGTATTGACAAGCATGTAAAACTAGTTACAAGAGATATCACTTTGTCCCAAGTTATTTATGAAAACGATATACCAAATGGTATAAAATGATTTTAAAAAGATTTTCAAAATGTGTTGATTAATTGTATTTACCAGTGAAAACTGACGTATTTTCAGAAGACAAAGCGCAAGTTTAATGGAAAATATGGAATAGGCTAGAGCTACTCAATTTATGGATATTGGAAGCGCAAGTTTAATGGAAAATACGGAATAGGCTAGAGCTACTCGGTTTATGCATATTGGAATTTGCAACTCCACGCAAGGCCTAGTAGTCTTAATATTCATTTTGTTATTTCGATATGCCTGTGGATCTTTTTAGTACTATCAATCTGTATAATTATTTTAAACTTTCGGACACTTGTACTTTGTAATATGTAATTTATAATCCCAAGACTTCCGATGTGCTATATGTGAGTATCTGTTATAAATCATCACGCATAAACCCCAAGTCTGGGCCCACCGAGAAATCAGGGCGTGACAGGTCAAGTATGATAATCTATTAATACCCTATATTCAATTTTATTTTTTACTTTACCAAAAGTAAATCCAAACATCAACAATCAATTATATTTACAAAAGAGGGTTAAAATGATAAAAATAAAATAAAAGCGACTAGTTTGGTCATTATAGCCATTAAAACTACTAGAAACTGCTATAAACATTACACGGGTAACCAGGTATTGGGAATAAAAGTTGTAGCCCTACGACCTTCAAACAACATATTTTGAGCCTCCAATGGTAGTTATCATTAATTTAAATAGTTCTAATCAACAAGTGTTTAGAGATTTTTTCTGCAGTGAATTACTTGACGTTTAGTTTACGTAATGGGACTGGTGATTAATTTATGAACGACGATTGTATACGTTACATCGAAAAAGACTTGATTAGGAATGTTTATCTCAATGATGTAATAGAAAGCTTTTAAAAGATATAACGCCCATAAGAACAATTGAAATCATATTGTAATTTTATTATGTATTTTCCAATTATGTACTTTTTGGTATTGTTTAATAGATTTGATAATATTTTTTTATCATATTCGACCCAACTTGACAAAAAAAAAAAAAAATACATACTCGAGTATAAGACATTTAACATCGAATTAGTGTCACCTTTTAAATAAATCATTGAATCAATTACTCAGTCAGATGAAAAGGTGCATATTGATGGATGGGTTTTGGAATTTGATTTATAGGTGTTTAATGTCTAATTTTATGCATATTTGAGTGTTATATGTGTGGAATTGGATAGCTGTGAGAAAATATGTTTTGCAGGTTAAACATGAAGTTTGGATGTGTTTTAGAGAATTCATGTGGAGAGGAAGTGAATATATTAAAGTGTGATATGATAGAGAACTGAATTACGAATATGTAGGCACAAATGGCGAAGAAAAAGAAGTTAATATGAAGAAGTTACGAAGGAAACAACTTTTGAAAGAAGCTGTCACAGTAGGCTATGGTCCCAACCGTAGCCTACGGTTCAGGGATTACGGGATTGAGTATAAAGTTTTGAAAATTAGGTTTTTGAAGGGATCTTCTCCTCCATTCGACCAAGGACGACTCTAGGAGATCATAAGGGCGATTTTCGGGCATTCTTTCACCATTCCACATCTTTAAATCATTTTCTAATCATTAATCGTGAAATTCATAATCAAGATGGAAGATCAAACTAAGAACATGAGCGGCTTGCATTCGTGATCATCTCCGAAGCTAGGGTTTTTGTTAGGAACCAGGTCAACTTGTGTTTACATACTTTTGGATTAGTTATAGCATACACACTTTTTCATCAGTTATTTAGTTTTTTCATCAACAATTGGGATTAGATCTTAAGTTGTCATTGTTCTTTAACATTTAACCATTGAATTAGTTTGTGTTCCTGAAATCTAGGATTGGAAATTAACTAGATTACTATTCAATTGCATCAATCTTTCAGTTTAGACCGTGGATCATTGCAATCATATATATTATCTGTTAATTATTTATCAAACAAGTAAGTTAACAAATCATGTCTATGTGATTTCCAATTGGTAGTAATTAGGTTACCTGATTTTCTACACAACCTGAAAACCGGGAGATTGGTCCTTTTCCCACAATTGTTTACAACCACATTAATCAAATTCATTTTTAAAATGACTCTTTCAATCAGCAAAAAGCAAATATTTTAAAATTAGATATATACAGACAAAGCAATGAACTTTAACACTTTCCACTAGTTCCTCGTGGATTCGACACGTTTTAAATATATATATTTGACCAACCTTATGACATCAATCACATATTTGTGTATACAATTAATCAAATTGCACTTGTCCTTATATAGAATGTTGACAGCGGCTTTAAAACTTAGAAAAGGTAACGTGTAGAGTATACATCTAACTGGAGCCCACACGTAGGGGGTGTTTGTTTTTTTTTTGTGAAAAGATCTTCTTGACCTCTTATGCTTGCCCCAAGTAGACCACGCGCAGACGTTTGAGTCTGCAGTGTGTTTGTTTTCTCGAAGTGATTTTATTAAAAAAATGTTTGCCCGTCCTTTTTTTGGGGCAGATGTGAACTCAAGTCTTCTAACCTCTTTTCCTCATATTCTAAACACAGATCCTCTACACAAACCCTTCCACCTTCTTCTTCTCCAACCCTTCCTCCTCCTAGCCGCCACCTCCGCATCCCCCTCACCTCCACAGTGCGGCCAACAACTCCCCCACCTCCACCTCCACAGCCACTACCGACAACCCCTACCTCCACCGCCGCTGACAACCCCCTACCTCCACCGCTGTTGACACCTCCCCTACCTCCACCGCCGCCGACAACACACTTTTTAAATCAAGCTTCTAGGATGTGAATTGGTGACAGATCATGTATGGTTATGCCTTTGACCATTGCTGCCTGTAGGTACACAATAGAGCTCACATTCCAATGTATGATCTTAATGTAATCCAAGCCAATTTTTCTTGTCTTTTTAGTTAGAACAATATTTGTAAATTAGGGTATGTCCCTAAGTTAATCCTTCATTTACAGTTAAATATTAATCTTACCTTGGGAGTTTACTGGGAAAGTGAATATTTTGATCACATTGTTGCAAGTTAAAGTATTACCCTCTAGAAAGAAATGCTGAAAAAATTAATAAGTATGTTAAAATGGTTAATTAAACTCTTTTAAGTTTAATAAATCAGTTTATTTATATTTGAGTTTATTTTAGCAGCTTGTAGAAGTTAAAAAAACAAACAGTCTTCTTCTTACATACTGCAGAGGTTTAGTCCACCTCTTTTGCTACAGATGTCTGCAGATGTGGTCTGTAGACTGCAGACGTTTATCCTCTGAAAAAACAAACAACACCATAGTGACCCATTAACACCCTAGCCCATCTATGATCAATCTCCCTACATATGGGACACTTCAGTTTCTTTGTGAGGCATCTTATTCTTCCCTAACAAATAACTCTCACATTCTCTCATACTCTTATACTGGTTCAGATACATATCAATTATGATGAATCATATATTAACCTAAGCATTGAAGGGTGGTCACGTGGCTTAGGCCTTGGACACCTTATAGCAAGTCTTTTCACATTGTTTTAGAGCCTTTAATAACAAATGAATAAGATGACATGTGACTAATCCATTCCTTAATCTGTTATGACAATCCAAATAGCCATCTTGGTGGATCCTTGTAGCAACATAATTTGTAACGTAATTCTTTGGTTTATCGTAAGTATTTTTTTTACACTGATGTGTGCAAAATGCAACATATAAATTACATCAATTGTGGCATAAAACTAACCCTTTTTAGTACTAATGTTGGAAAAAGTGTGCTTTTGTCTTCCTTTTGTATTTTCAAGATTAAATGAGCTCAAATTAACAAAAGAAGCAAAAAGACAGCTAAATCTAACATAAATACAAGAAAAGGAACAAACGTGACATGCCCGACCCCACGACAGCATCTTCCCAAGCAAAACAAGAAAACAGAAGGCTGAACATTCCCCGTGCTCAGTGAACACGGGGGCGTGCCCAAGTGCCAGCAGAAAAGACAAAGCTGTAGAAGCTTCTATCGCCCACCATGGGGTCGTGCTCAGCGGACACGGGGCCGTGGTCAACTCTAAGATTCGCAGAATCTGGGAAATCTCGATAGTACAGATTTGCTTCTGCACACGGGGGCGTGCCCAGTGGACACGGGGGCGTGGTCAACTAATGCAGATAAACTGCAATTAATGAAGAAAGAGATGAAGGATGGACACGGAGCCGTGCCCGAGCTTCTGTTCAGCCTATAAATAGGAGTGCTTGGCTCAAGTGCAAACCATCCCTTGGCACACCACCTCTCTCACACTTCACCCACCACCCACCACCACCATAACACCATCATCCACTACCATCATCCACTACCATCATCCATTGTCCATCATAAAGTGTGTGAGTCGTCTCGGGATCCAAGATTGATCGTAAGAGTTCTTGACAATCAAGGCCATGTTTGCCTAAGTCTCTTACATCACTTGGTGAAGACAAAGTGTCTAGTGTAATACTTTTTATTTTTAATCTTTTCGCACTTTTTACTTGGTTATGTATTAATGACTTTAATAACTAGTTTCTTATGTTGAAGGTGATTTTTCCTTATCGTTTGTCTGTGGTGTCTTGGCATTATTTTACTGTCTATATAAAATAAAAGATTTTCACCATTCATATCTCCACGGTCTATATGGAGGTATGTTGGCTACCTGGTCGGGGGTTAAGGGAACGGTTTGGTAAGAGTCTTGCCTTGTTCAGTGTATAGATCCTGCAAGGACCTGGTCAAATTTTGTAGGACCTCCTTCAATACTTAACGGTATTGGATGGCGGGGGTCCAAACTCTTTGACCCCCTCATATGTAAGCTACTATTTATACTTTAACCCGGCTACTTAGGACTGTATCCCTGCTGACTCAGACTACTTAGCCGAGGGTAACGTCACCTTCAAAAGAGGGGCCAACCATAATATGCATTAATAACTTAATTAATTATCTTTCAATAATCCGACCCTTTAGGATTGTATCCTTGCTGACTCAAACTACTGGGTTGAGGGTAACGTCACCTTCAAAAGAGGGGCCTACTACAATAACTAAGATAATCTCTTAAAAAGTGCAAAAGTGCGGAAATAATCAAATGTTACACTATACACGAGTCGGAGCCAAGTGATTCATCTTGTCTATCTGTTTTTATTTTTATTTTATTTTCAGCATTTTAGTTAGTTTTTATTTTTCTAGTTTAAAACCTTTTTTCTAACTTTTTGATTTGATTAGATGTTGAGGATAAACCGGTACTAAAAGCTCTTGTGTCCTTGGACGACCTCGGTATCTTACCAACACTATACTACGCTCACGATGGGTGCACTTGCCCATATGTGTGTTTAGTGTTAGTAAATATCGTGTTTTATAAATTTAAAACTTGGCTAAAAAAAGTGTAAAAGGGCTTAAAATAAACATTAAAACCATAACACACTTCACGCACATCAACACAATCTAGTTTCTAAAAAACTCAAAGTACTGTGTTTCCTAAGGATGTAAAAAAGCCCAGAGGTTTGACAGCTATATGTCACCGGCTCAGTTAAAACCTCAAACGAGCTGAGCCTTAACAAGCCTGAACCCGAGCTCGAGGCCGAAATAAGCTCGTTTAGGCACGTGGGCCTAAATGAGCCAAACAAAATTTTAGTTTATATATAATAATAATAATAATAATAATAATAATAATAATAATAATAATAACAACAACAACAATAATAATCACATAGGCATGCCGAGCTCGAGCCAAGCTTTGGCTTATTTAAGTGATACTGAAGAGAGCATGAGCTGCGCTTTTAGCTCGTTTGAGGTTGTTCTCAAAATAGCTCAAGCTAATTCGAGCTGAGCTCGAGCTTTGGGGTTTTACTCACGAGTTGAGCTTGAGCTCAAATAAGCCGAGCTTGAGCTTCATAAATGTATAAAGAGCCGAGCCCGAGCCTTGTTGGGTTCGGGCTCGACCTGGCTCATTTACACCCCTAGTGTTTCTAAAATTAAAATTCCTAAATTAAAACAAACTACTTATTTCGGCAGCTTCGGTACTCATCACGGATGTCGCCCCTTGTCATCTTGAACAACTCACGATCTTCGCCCGATAGATTATTGATTCTTATTGCCATCAATTTCCTATCGGATGTTCACCAGACTTGCCACTAATTTTTCCACGACTTCCTTGAAAGTAGCCATCGCTTCGCTTGTAAATTATTCCACTTTGTTTTTACCTATGTTGTTTCTCCTGAGCGGCCGTGGTGGCTTTCCTCGTCATTGTCAAATTTATCATCTATATTGTTGTTTAGATCGAAGCTTGTATGGGCATTGGAGCTGCCTTGTGATGGGCTACCATCATTCGAAGAACTTTTTTCGTCTGTTTTGATGATGGACCGACAACCATCATTGGTATCAAGTTCCACTTGGTTGGCTTTCTCAATATCTCCCAAACCTGACGTTAAAAAATGAGACGCTCATCTCTTGATGAAACTCTTACAAGAGTAGTTGTAACCCAAGCATCGTCATGCCCACTCGACTGGTTGCTCCAATTCTTGTTGTAAAGATTTCTGAATAATCCAACCTTATGAGGATTTCAGACCAATGACCCGAAATCATATTGAGGGTGCGAGAATCACTACCCATAGACTCATTGTAAATCTTCCAAATGCGTACCCAAAATTGGATTTCATTTGGTTGTTCGCCACATAAAAAGGATTAGTGTAAACAATAAAAACAAAACGTAAATTTTAGAGTAAACTTCCGTTTTGCTCCCTGTGGTTTGGTCACTTTAACGGTTTTGCCCCAAACCTTTAAAAATAGCCATTTTACTCCCTGATGTTTTAGTTTTGTTGCCAGTTTGCTCCCTGCGGGGAGCAAAATGGAAAAACAAACAATTTGAATGGAGTTAGAGGCGGGGAGAAAACTAGTAAAAAAACCAAAACATCAGGGAGTAAAATGGCTATTTTTAAAGGTTTGGAGCAAAACCGTTAAAGTGACCAAATCACAGGGAGCAAAACGGAAGTTTACTCTAAATTTTATTGCTAACTTGTAAAAACAAAAACAAAATATAAATGTTACCAATCCTTTTATAATCCTATACATCCACCCATGCTCAATCTAAGACGCATTCTTCATCCATTACCCAACGTGTCACTTTACGTAGGGCCGCTACAGATAATAAACCTGGTTGTTTTTTCTTCTGTGATCTTTTTATGTGGCCAGTCATGTTTTGGGTTGAGTTACCTGTTATTCTTAGTTAGGAATTGTGACTCGGGTACCCACTTGTTTTTGGCAACGTCGATTTTGAAGACTAACGCTCACTTTATGGCCCCCTATGACCATGGTTCCCCCATGGGGTTATAGTTGTTAAATAGCGTTAAGATACTTATACACTTGTTGGTCCACTCGGAGGATCAAGATAAACCTACTTCCTTGTTATATAACACACACACGAGTGCGGAATCCAAGTGTGTATGTAAACCAAGCCAAAGAACACACAAACACAAGAAAAGATTCAAAGTTTAAAGCTCAAGTATATATTCCAGTAGAGTTTTGTTACAAGGATAGTACAAGAAAATGCTCTCAAACTTTACTGGTGTGCTCTGTGATGAAACTATGTTCTGCAAGCTGTTTAAATAGGCAAACATGCTGCAACCTCACGAAAGATATACTGGGCTACAAGACACAGACCGCTAATGATGCAAGCCCATGAAAGATGTTGTTATTCGTGGACTAAACTGACGAAGAATCACAATCCACGAAATATGTGGTCTTTCGTGGATCATATCGGCGAAGAACTATTCTCACGAAACACGAAGGTTCTTCGTGGATGGATATGGGACAAATTATGTTCTTCGCCAATGATATTCTTCATTGACTTCCATGATGGCCCATGGTCTTTCATTGAAAGGCTGCACTCATACAAAACTTGCAAAACAAAAATAAACAGAAGCAAACAAAACACTCACAGGAAACAGTCTGCACACGCGTAGCTGATTTACATCAAATACAATCTAAACATCGTACGAAGTCAAGATAGGAGGATATCTTGACTTCGGTCTTCACTTCGTAACCAAGCCAAACCAAAACGAGCCGCATCCACAAATATGCATCAACAAACTCCCCCTTGGATGTTGCTCGTGATGGTTCGATCTTCACACCGTCGGATCTTCAGATGTCTTCACTTGTCACAGTCAAGAGGTGCATCAGCAAACTCCCCCTTGAACGTTGCTCGTGAGATGTTGATCAAATCTTTACATCCTTGTGGAGTTGATGAGTGATCAGCTGCAACTCGATCATCTTGATGCTCTAATGGCATTCATGTCTTGTCGTCACTCCAAAGCTTGTCATCTGACACGTTCTCTTCGCCTTTAGCTGGGTCGGATGCTGCATCTGCACACATAACAGAGCTAAATGCGTAATGAGAAAAACCGCTTGGAATATAGACAATATAAACAAACGACACACATGTGACCAACTCACAATCAACTACCGACCGACAATAGTTTGAAAGTTTAAGAATTTAATCAATTTTAGATTTTTAACTTTCAAAACTTGTTAACTTGGACCGTTTATGAAGATGCAATTGTTTTAAGTTTCGATCAGGTTTTAGGAGGATAAGACTCGAGATACAACATCGGGCAATAAAAAAAAACAGAAATAAAATCTTTTTGGTTTTTATAAGATTTATATTAAAACACACCAAAAATCTTTTTGGTATTTTTGAATATTTCAAATGTAAAGACGGAAAGCAGTAAATAAATATTTACAGACATTCTTTTTGTGAGTTTCGAAGGTAAGAGAATCATATAGTGTACGATCATGCTAAAAAAGCTCTTGTTGTTCAATTAGTTAATATTTAGATGAGCATCCTATGACGATTATCGGTGTTGTCCACTTAAACTCAACAATCAGATGTAAAAACGACCTTGTTGTTCAATTAGTTAATATTTCGTAAGCCCAAGTCCACAAAGAAAAAGAAACAGGCCTACTAAGGAAAGATGGGTATTTTGTGAAAAATAGGCCCACGAAGAACAGACCAGACGAAAAATCAAGTTTTCCTTAACTTTTAACCCATTTTTCTTTCAAAAACCTGAATATCTTGTTTTAAACTCAAGTGTACTTTCAGAAACCTTTAACAAGAAAGAGAGCCAAAGCTCTGATACCACTTCTAGGTCCACTCGGAGGATCAAGAGAAACCTACTTCCTTGTTATATAACACACACACAAGTGCGGAATCCAAGTGTGTATGTAAACCAAGCCAAAGAACACACAAACACAAGAAAAGATTCAAAGTTTAAAGCTCAAGTGTATATTTCAGTAGAGTTTTGTTACAAAGATAGTACAAGAAAATGCTCTCAAACTTTACTGATGTGCTCTGTGATGAAACTATGTTCTGCAAGCTGTTTAAATAGGCAAACATGCTGCAACCTCACGAAAGATATACTGGGCTACAAGACACAGACCGCTAATGATGCAAGCCCATGAAAGATGTTGTTATTCGTGGACTAAACTGACGAAGAATCACAATCCACGAAATATGTGGTCTTTCGTGGATCATATCGGCGATGAACTATTTTCACGAAACACGAAGGTTCTTCGTGGATGGATATGGGACAAATTATGTTCTTCGCCAATGATATTCTTCATTGACTTCCATGATGGCCCATGGTCTTTCATTGAAAGGTTGCACTCATACAAAACTTGCAAAACAAAAATAAACAGAAGCAAACAAAACACTCACAGGAAACAGTCTGCACACGCGTAGCTGATTTACATCAAATACAATCTAAACATCGTACGAAGTCAAGATAGGAGGATATCTTGACTTCGGTCTTCACTTTGTAACCGAGCCGAGCGGAACCGAAACGAGCCGCATCCACAAATATGCATCAACAACACTACGTAGTGAATATTAATGATAAATAATGGGCAGCTATTTTATAAATAGCGATACACTAGAAAAAAATTAAAAAAATTTATATGTATATTATATCAAAATACCTTGGTATATATACTACTTTACATATATATTTAAGAAAAACTCTTTTATACTATATATAACTAGGTTAATGCCCGCGTAATACGCGGGTTTCAACCAAAAACTGATTATTTATATTCAAAATTTAATATTATGTAAAAAAACATACATCGGAAGAAAAAAAAACAAAATTATTGAAATTGTGGAAAAAAGTTCCTTGTAAACAGATTCGTGGAATATACATTTTTGTCTGTACGTTAAAATTGTTGAAATAATCCTTTGAAAGAAATAAACGTTCAAGTAACGAAATCCATCCCTCTACCCGCGGGTACGCAATGTATCAAACGAAGTTACAATACCAACACAGTTAGTTTTTTTACCAACCAATGCTATGCGAGAAAGTTTCATGAGGAACATTGCCTGATGTTAAAGCCTAAAAATGGAAAACAAACAAAATTGTTAGTTTGAAATTTTATTTTATTCTATTCATCACATGAAAAAGATGAAATGTTTGACCTATCATTTAGACTAAAAGCTTTTACTATACAATCGAAACACGACACCTTTATAGCATTAAAAGCATGCAAAACTTCTAGCAAATAATATATGGTGATGATCCACACCCATTTGACCCGTTATATAACTCACTAAATCATTTGCTTTCTGGTGTATTATTTAACTTACCTTGCACACTTCAACTGGTCGTGGTGGCGAGGAGATCCACTAATACATCTAAAGGATCCGACATGTAATGATCGTCTTCTCTTGTCAACAGAATAATAGTTTCTTGATACAAAAACCACAATGTATAACATTTTTCTCAACAACACACCTACATGATTTGCATCAAAGCATTTAGTCATTAACCATCAAGATTGACAATATACCTAAAAAGAAAGGGACATAAAGCGATGGAAACTGAAATGTTTCGTCAATGACCAGAGTAACAAATACTTTATCCTAACCAAGTAAAGTAAAATATCATATCATATAGCAAATTAACATGTCTCTATTTATTCCTAACCATATATAATACAGTTACCATATATCAGTTGGCTATAGGATAATGCTTTTGAACCGATATTGTCACTTGACGATTTTTTACACTTTTTATCTTTTTCATATGTTGTCTTGTAAATACAAACATTTAACCTTTGTATTACCTTATAACTAACATTGTGAGCCATCTCTACATCTTTCAGTAAAACTAATCTCAATATCTAGTAACAAAGTTGTAAGAGATCAAAATTAAACTCTTTCCGTCTTCAAAATGTTTCCTAATTTGCGAACTGGTCATCGTTATAATAGATCTAGCACTGTAGTAACATTGCATCAAGAACCATTTGATTTGCTAAAAATCATTATCATTGCAATACAACTATCAATGCATTCCGGTCAATGGCATGCACAAAACATTGGACACATGTAGTACGCACGATTCTCCATTAATTATCAAATTAGAGGCAGTGAGAGACGAACCTCAGTGTGTACTAACCAGTTGTTGATTCCTGCACCAGATCCCATGTTCCAGTGATATGTAGGTGGCCTCCCATCCAAACAAACTACAAAAAAATCATGTGTGAGATAATAAATACACTAACTTCAACTAATTTTTTTGTGAAGAGAAGAAAGGGATCATTGAGTTTTAGTTACTTTACCAACTCCTATATCCACTTCACTTTCTTGACGCTATATTAACGTAGAAACCATACTGTAGGTCCCGATATCTGAGGATCGATAACGAACCAAATCACTTGTTTATAGCAAACACGGTCACGTGTGCGGAATCCACGTAACTATGCCTAATCAAACATATAAATCAATAACGACACGGTATAATCAATGATACACACTCGATTGATTAAACGGGATGAGAACCGATTACAAACTGATACAAACACAGTTTAACAGAATTTTGACAGAGTTTCTTTACTGTTATGCTCTCATCTGCTTTCAACTGTGAAAGCAGATGTGTTTATATAGTCCCTGGGCCCAACAGTCGACGAAACACAAGGTGTCTCGGCGAAACAGGATATGGGCCATAACATTGGGCTTGAAGCAGCCCATTACACGACGAATCAAGTGTGATTCGTCATGACTGTCGTCGAAACAGACTTAATAGATGTTGGTCTGTCTCGTCATGATGTGTTCGATGAAACAGACCTGTTTCGTCGAGGTCTGCAACTGTTGTGTTGTTTGTTTCAAACAGACAGCAGCAACAGCACATATAAACATTCTAAATATGACCATTATACCCTTGTCATGCAACATGCATTGTTCATTAAACATTACATATCAAAAGGAGACAAACAAGTCATACACAAGCAGATAGGAGGATATCCGACTTGGTAGACATCAAATACATACTCGATAAACGTTAAAGACCGTACAAAATACATCATTAAGTACAAGACTAGTTACAGACACTATAAATGCATCAACAAACTCCCCCTTGTCTGTTACTCGTCTTCGGTCTTCTAATCTTCCATCTCAGTGTTGTTCGGACCATGAACTGCCCGAATGTATTGCCCGGTAGAAACAAAAACACGCTACTCGCTGAAACTTCAAAGCTTGATGTGCGTCCTGATCTTCATAGAAAATATCGTGACGATATAGTCTGTTAATATCAGTCTCGAACATGTTGACGATCCACATCGGATCCAACATCCGGTAATTTGCACGATTATCTCTAAATACAATCACGGCTTCATGCGTGTCCGAGTCGTAGCACCATAATGCCATATCTTCAAGAAAATCCTGCTGCATAGGCATCAATGGGATTTTATCTACGACCCTCGGAGGCTGGTACACAAGCTTGTATCTGCAAGTGTTGGTTTCAGGATCAAGAGTAAACTTGATCGGTTGATAGATGGGGAATTGTGGCTTGTATGATTCATCCTTCCAGCCCGACTTCTTGTTTACTTTAATCAGTCGCTCAAATAAAATAGCGCCGTCGAAGTTTGAACGATTAACAAGCTCAAGCCTCGTCAACGCAGCAACATCATAAAATGGTAAAGAAAGAATGCTCAGCAGTGAGTTGAAATACAGGATTCCGTATTCACGTTTGATGGCAACACAGTGAATATCCTTAACAAACATCCAGCATAGAATTCTTCCACTTGGCTTCCCCCTCTCGAACTGCAAGTAGTCGACTTGAACACTTTCCGGCACAGGCTTCTGAACTTTTGATAGGAACTGTTTTTGCCATTCAGAGAATTCATCTGTGGCTTTTTCAGACGAATCAGACGAATCACGCTTCCTTAAGTGTTCATCTATGTCATTAACATTCTCCTTCATCCAATCTTCATCAAATGGAGCGAATTCAGTACCATCTTCTAGAACATAAGTTGATTTTCTTGCTTCGCCTTCAAATACGATCTCATCAACATCTTCAACATTTTCAGAATCAGGTTCACTGGGCATTCTTTCGATCTCAGCGTCATCAATCTTTCTCATAGCTTGTAGAGCAAGTAATTGCTCTCGAGAAAGATCTTCTATTAGTTCTCCTTCTTCAAGCAATTCTCCTGTGACTGGATGAATAGCCTGTAAAGCAATATCAGCGCTGCTTTGAACAGAAGATGTACCTGTGATCTGTTGAACTTTGCCAGTAGAGGTTCCATGAGAAGATTCGACCAATGGCGGTTGAAATGCAACTATTTCCGAAGATGTAGCGGCTGGCTGCTTCTGTGATGGACCAGAAGTGTCAGGATTCCCTTGGTCTTCCGTATCATCATCCTTTTTCTTCAGTACTTCTTGTTGTTTACAATGATAATTCCACAGAGCAGCAAGTCGTGTTTGAAGTATAGAGTTATTCATCTCTCTCTCTTCATCAGCAGCCTTCAAACGAGCATTCTCGGCTTTAAGCGAATCAATTTCAGCTTGTTGTCGCTCTATTACCGTTTGCTGTTGACCAACGGTGGACTTTAAGTTGTTAATTTCCACCAATTGTTTAAGCTGATCAGTCTTCGTGAGATTAATGAAATGAGATTGCCTTTGAATCCTATCAGCAGCTGCTTCCAGTTGAGTGAATAAGTATCTGTTCTTTTCGTCTTGAGAATATCCGGAAAATACCCTATGACGTTCAGAACTGATCTGCGAAGTGGTTGCTCTGATTGCAGAAGCCATAGTTCTTTCAGGAACTGCCTGAGGGGTAACAGATGGAGTTTCAGCGGCTGATGTAACTACTGGAGTTTCTTGTATAGGCTCCTGAGGTACAGATGAAGTCTCTTGAGGCAACGGTTTCCTAGTATAAGTACTCAAATATTTTCTTGATTTCTTCTTTTGAGTTTCAGCAGCTTTCTCAGCTCTCCTTTTTGTTCTTCTTTCACCTTCAGGATCCTCTGGAACGTATGCTGGATCATCTTCAGTTCTAATCTTTCTATATCTTTTCACTCCACGTAAATCGATATACATTTCGTATCCAGGCTCGACTATATGATCACTAGAGCTAGAATCAGATTCATCATCGCCACTTGCTGAAGAACTACTAGCTGATGTACCACCAGCTGCACCCTTGCTCGATGTACCAGCAACACCAGTATCACCACCATCATCGCCTTCACCACTACTGTCATCACTATCAACACTATCACTCCCGGACTCATCTGAATCAACCGGATCAGGACCAAATTTCTCGATCCTTAGCCTTTCCAACTCAGGCTCTTCGTTGTCAGATTGGCTGTCATCATGACGCCATTTATCATTTGCTGGAGCAACATAATCAGGATTTGCTAGCGCGCCAATCAGCTTCCATGGAGGAACGCTTTCTTTGTATCGTTTGGCAGCAAGATTCTTGATTAACCTTAAGGAGTTGAAATTCATAGCTTCGATCTTCAGAATATCATTGTCAGCCTTCGGAAGGTCCGGATGTTGAACATTCATAATCATCTGAAGAAAACGCGGGTACATCCAAAACTTGTTCCCGGTTGTTCTACTTCCTGTCCTTGTCATATTTTCTCTCATGTTGCTGAAAATATACTTTGAGATGCTAAACGGTTTGTTTAACACCAAAGCAACCATGAAACCAACAAGATCATCTCCAGCCATATCATATCCAGACCGTCTATTGCTGAGACACTGAATAAGAATATGCAATAAAAACTTGTAGCGTAATGGAAGATCACCTTTGTTGATTTGTTTGACGAAAATGTCTTCTTTACACTTCTTGCGTAGTAAACAGCCTCGTGAACACATGATTGGGATTGAATATGGAGCATCCGGTTGATCTTGTAATTGTAAAACTTCATTCAATATGTCCGGAGAAACAACAACATCCAAATTATTCACTCGACCCCTTATAACATCTTTTCCATCCACTTGTACGACGCTTGCAGAATTCCAGAAAGCCTTGATAAGTGATTTGTAAACGGGCGTCGAGAATGTAATAGCATAATTAATACGTGACTCCCTGATCCACTTCGTGATATCTTTAAATTCTGTGAGCTTGTCATCAGGATCCAGATATGCAACTTGATTATGATGCTTCTCTGACATAATCTCCTCTTCAGTTTTGTTTTCCTTCTTTATCGCCTTCTTGCGTTTTCCTTCTTTTGGTGCCTTCGGTGCCATCTGTACATGAAAATGTCCACAATAAGTCATTTTAGATATAACATGTGTATTATACATGTATACATACAGGTTATAGCATCAAATGATCATTAAACAAAAAATTTTAATCATTCTGTGAACAAACAGCAGAAACAGAAAACTGCTAAGGCATGGACGACGAAACAGAAACACTTCGACGAAACAGAAGATGTGTGACGAAACAGATCTGATTCGTCGTTGGTTTGATTCGCCATGTCTGTTTCGCCGTTTTTGATTCGTCGTCTGTTTCGCCATGTTTGATTCGCCGGAATTAGGGTTTATGTGATTCGTCGATTTGAGGGGTTTTTCTGTTTCGCCGTTTTGGGTTTAAACAAGGATCAGTTTTAACAAACAAAACCATTCAATCTTATTTTTATACCCAAACCAACTGATAACACCCATAAATGATTTCCGATCAAAAACCCTTTTGAAAACAACCGAAAACTTCAACAATCAAAAACCCCTGTTTTGTTCTATGAAACCCAAACCTAAAAACAAACATCCATCAATGTAAAATAACCTAAATCTAACAGTTCTTGATACAAATCATAACAAGCACAAGTTCAGATTAATAAAACAGCAAGTAAGATCGGTTTCTGAGGGTTTCGAACAAAAACACTCGGTTCAAAATGTTCGGAATCTGAACATGAACATGTTTGTACCTTTGAGTGTTGAACGATTTTTGATTGAGAACAAGGTTAAATGGTTCGAGAAAGATAAATGGCGACACGGTTGTTTGGAGAAGATGAACAGATGATATTTTGAAAAAGTGAACACAGGGACCCCTTTTATACACCGCCTCATCTCGACGAATCAGATAATTCGACGAAACAGGATTGGGCTCGACGAAACAGAACGAAGATGGGCTTACACTTGGGCCTGAAATTAGCCCATGACGAAACTGATTTGGGCTCATGTGATTCGTCGTAACTTCGACGAAACTGATCTGTTTCGTCGTCACACTTTTGATTCGCCGTACATATTCTGTTTCGTCGACATTAATTTTTCAAAACAACAGAGGCAAGAAAGATTTTTGCAGACTGAACAAATTATGATTTAAAATGAACACTTTTCCATTTTGTTTTAGATTCCAAATGCAAGAACATGTTATGAAGTAGGTTTTAGGCTTCCGGTAGAAAACACCAAGCAACAACTTTGGCTTAATAAAAAAAACGAACTTTACAAGTAACACTAAAAACGAATTTAAAGCGTGGTAAACTAAACGAAAATGCAATAAACTGAGAAAACAGTAAGCAACTATACAAATGCAATCTTTTTGCGAATCTCAAGGATAAGGAATCATACCATCTTACGGTCTTAGTCAACATGATTTTGATTTCTGTTTAAAGCTCTGGATAAGTATACTACCTCGATTATCGGTATTGTGGTCCACATAAGCTCAAACTGATCAGACGTAATCATAATTTAAGAGATACGATTAACGGTAAGGATTATACTTACTTGTTGATATGAATCCACTCACGACACATTCCCGTATCAAGGTATGCACGAGAATTCATCTTACCGGTGAGTATACCGTTTATCATCCGTTTTGACCGTATAAAAATGTGAGAAACTCACTTATTTTGATTGAAAACAAGCCCTATGTGATAGAATCACTTATTGATGAGGAACTTGATTTTCAGATGCATGAGGGCACAGGAGCAAGTCCGTGAACAGGTCAGTACTTTCGTACAGCAGAGAGACGAACTTGACTCCCGCAAAGAATCTGTGATATAAATTATCACTTATTTTGATTGGACATGTGATTGTTGATCACTTATTGAGGTTGAATGCAGTATGTACACGTATGTATAGTATCATGGAAGATCTAGACTTCGTCTCCGTTATTTTTACGGTTTGAGATACAACCATGATACCCAGATGATAAGCAGCATAAAGACCGAATATTTCAGATCTCGGCAATCTCTCAAACGAGATTTCGGTACTAAGACCATATGCCAATGAATGGTTCCCACCTGACTTGAAGTCTGTTAGGTTTGTATCATCCTGCACATTTTAGTCTGATTGTGAGCCTACCGATACATCGTTAGTAAAGATACTTATCATTTTTCTTTTTGCTTTTCATTTTGAGCACATTGACCGACCACACCAGTGAAATTCATCATTTTCCTTTATCCAAGAAACTCATTTTTGGTTTTTCTATTGTTTTTGAATTTTTGAATTTTTCTAAACGTAAAGACAGAAAAATAAAGACATCTTTTTGGATTTTGAAGTTTTGCAATGTTTTTGTATTTTCTTGAAATTACTCCCCCTAAAATGCTAAAAGTTTACAAAAAACGAAAATCTTTTTGAATTTTTAGAGTTTATAAAGAAAATATTTACAAAAACGATCAGCCAAAGAAGTTTACTCGGGTATCACCTTAATGCCATTGACCAAAAGTAGATAATCAAACCGTGATTTATCAAAAGCTTTTGTAAACAGGTCGGCACGTTGGTGATCAGTGGGGACATGAACGACATCGATTAATTTCTTGTCAAAACAATCACGTATGAAGTGATATTTAATGTCGATGTGTTTAGTCTTGGAATGCTGCACAGGATTTCTAGTGATCTGTAAGGCAGCATTATTATCAACAAAAATATGAGTAGATAGGAATTCAAAACCGTAGTCGCGCATTTGTTGTTGTATCCAAAGAACTTGGAAGCAACAACTCGAGGCAGCAATGTATTCTGCTTCACATGTTGATGTAGCAACACACGTTTGCTTCTTACACTGCCACGTGACCAGGCGATTTCCTAAGAACTGACATCCTGCTGTTGTTGATTTGCCATCGATTTTGCAACCACCAAAATCAGAATCACTGTATGCAATTAATTCAAAACTATCATCCCTAGGGTACCACAGACCAAGGTCCGGGCATCCCTTCAAATATCGAAAAATCCTTTTGATAGCTGACAGATGAGAGGCCTTCGGGTTTGCTTGATATCTTGCAAGCAGGCATGTTGGATACATTATGTCAGGCCTCGAAGCGGTGAGATACATGAGATATCCGATCATGGCACGATAGTATGAGGAGTTGATGCTTTCACCCTTCAAATCCGGAGTAATCCCGTGATTCTGCGGAAGAGGGGTACCAATGGGCGTTGCATCTGACATTTGGAATCGGCTCAAAATGTCACCAACATATTTAGTCTGATGGATGAATATCCCAGACTCTGTTTGCTGAACTTGTAGACCCAAGAAGAAAGTCATCTCCCCCATTGCGCTCATTTCGAATTTTTCTTGCATAACACGTTCGAATTGCCTGCACAAAGAATCATTAGTGGAACCAAATATTATATCATCAACATATACCTGCACCAGCAGAAGATCTCCATCTAGTTCCTTGATAAAGAGTGTGCAATCAATAAGACCTCGTCGAAATCCATTCTCCAGAAGATAGTTGGATAAGGTTGCGTACCAAGCCCTAGGTGCTTGATGTAAGCCATAAAGAGCTTTGTTGAGCAACCAAACCCGATCGGGGTGAATAGGATCTTCAAAACCTGGAGGTTGTTCGATGTGCACCTCTTCTTGAACTATACCATGAAGAAAAGCACTTTTGACGTCCATCTGGTAAACTTTGAATCCTTTGAAAGAAGCATAAGCTAAGAAGATCCGTATAGCTTCCAGACGTGCAACAGGTGCATAAACTTCATTGTAGTCAATGCCTTCTATCTGGCGAAAACCCTGAACAACCAGTCTCGCCTTGTTGCGAATAACAATTCCACGGTCGTCCTTCTTGCATTTGTAAACCCATCGTGTGCCAATTTTCTTGTAATTATCCGGCTTTTCAACAAGCTTCCAAACACCAAGCTTTTGAAATTGTTGTAGTTCATCCTGCATGGCTTCAACCTAAGAATTATCTTTTAAAGCTTCCTTCCAAGACTTTGGTTCTTCTTGTGACACGTAGCACGCAAAAGACCAATCGTTTTGAAGACCAGATTCTCTGATGGCTGAATATAAACTAGCACTCCGGTTATTTCTTAGCTGATTACGCGTCTGCACACCGCTGTGGACATCTCCTAAATGTTCTGCTGTGGATGGGTATTGTGAATCCTCAATTCAGGATTTTCAGGAACACTAGTATTAATACCCAAATTGTTAAGATTAAGATCAGCAACCAACTCCGCACCGGGAATATGAGTGGAAGTGGATGCATTTCCTTCAGCAGTATCATCATTCTGCACTTGAGTTGTTTCTAAAGAAGTGCCATGTACAGGAACAACCGGGGCAGAAATGCCTTCAGTCGCATCAAGATGTTCATCATCTTCCGATGATTCACTAGCATCTTCAAATACCTCATTTTGAACAGTATTGTTAACTGAATTAGAACCTTGTGGGTTAACAATAATTGGTCTTACCAAAGACGAGCCAGCAGCGTTGTCACTATCAAATAACATTTGAACAGCTGCAGATTCTTCATCAAAGGTAGGCAGATTAAAGGAGTCGAATATCCCATCGTAATCGAACATCCAAGGATCACCCGGAGATCTAACAGGATTTGTGTACCTTTGAACCCTTACTTCATTCCAAAGCTCAATCTTTTTGGTGGTCAGATTCCATACACGAAAATTTGGAGTTGCATATCCAAGGAAGAAACCTTCGATAGCTTTTGCGCCAAACTTTCCATCTGGGTCAATCATGGTACATGGACCGCCAAAGGGTTCAAGGAAAGAAAGATCCGGTTTCCTTTTCTGTAGAAGTTCGAAACAGGTTTTGCCATGCCTCTTAACTGTAAGAACTCTATTCAATGTGTAGCATGCAGTCGACACAGCTTCTGCCCAGAATTGAACAGGAAGCTCAGACTCTACCAACATAGTTCTTGCAGTTTCAATAATCGTGCGATTCTTCCTCTCAGCGACACCGTTTTGTTGTGGAGTATAGCGAGAACTGTATTCATGAAGAATGCCTTTAGAAGTACAGAACTCATTCATCACACGGTTCTTGAATTCAGTTCCATTGTCGCTTCGGATCCTCTTCACTTTCAAAGTGTATAAATTCTCCAACATTGTGAGAAGATCCTTGAGGATTCCAGGAGTATCACTCTTGTGTGCCATGAAAGCTACCCAAGAAAATCTAGAATAATCATCAGTAACAACCAGACAGTAAGCATCTCCGATTGTTGTCTTGTGCTTCATAGGTCCAAAAAGATCCATATGAAGACGTTCGAGAGGCATGCTAACATAGTTGATTTTCTTCAGAGGGTGAGACTTCTTTGTTTGTTTCCCTTTCTGGCACGAAACACAGATATCTTGTAGATGAAAACTTCTCACAGGCACACCATTCACAAGATTATTTTTCACCAAATGGTTCATTTTCCTCAAGTGAATGTGCCCCATTCTTCTGTGCCAAGAAATAGACTCCTTCTCTGTGGCTTTTGAGACAAAACATTGTACTTGTGCAGATGTCGTAATGGCTTGGCTCATGTCAAGAATATAAAGATCATTAATTCTTGGAGCCGATAAGAGAATCCATTCATCAGGAATCTTGAATCCAGGTTTAAGCACATAACAACCGGCATCATCAAAATGCACGGTGAACTTTGTATCGCAGATTTGCGACACACTGAGAAGATTATGATCAAGTTGACGAACATAATTAATCTTTTCAAAACATACCACACCATTGGAGATCATTCCTTCTCCGGTGATATATCCGCCTTTGTCTCCTGCGAACGCGACATAGCCTCCTCTAATATTTCTCACATCGTACAGAAGCCGTAAGTCGCCCGTCATGTGCCTGGATGCCCCACTATCAACAATCCAATGACTACTGATAGTTCCTCCTGGAACACCCTGCACATATCATCCAATGATTAGTTAAGGATGGGGACCCAAGCCATGGTGGTCTTGGGTCGTCCCTGAGAATCACGAATAGTGATCTCGATCTGGTGATGATTTTCCAACCTAACAGCTCCCCCTGAACTTTCACCTTTCTTAGGTTTCCAAGTTTGTTTTTGTTTACCAGATTCAGTTTTGTAAACAGATTTTGAAACTTCTGGTTTTAAAGATGAACTTGGTTCCCTTGGAATAGATTTGACCTCAGATTTTAAGGCCTTTTCTATTTTCTTCACATTTTGATGTCGTTGTTTCGTTTCCTGTTCTTTAACAGTTCTTTTATCATGTTTTAGCGAAACGGAACGACTTTGAAGGTTAATCTTTTCAGGTGGTGCCTTCTCAACAAATTTCTCTTTTGGAGTGTTTGCACAATCTTTGATGATGTGCCCAAACTCCCCACATTTAAAACACGTTCTCCTCTCAACAAACTTAGGAGAACCAGATCGACGCTCATATGTCAAACCTGTAGAACCTGAGGTACTTGCCTTTTCATCACACCCGTTTGAATGTTGAGTGTAATTATTTTGACTGTTACGCTTTAAAATCTTGACTTTTTGTACAAAATCAGTGTTTGATTTGTTAGCAAAAATCTTAATTTTATCAGTACCCTCAGATGCCACAAATCTGACATCATTATTTTTCTTTTGATTACGAGCTCCATTTGTTTCAAACTTTGATTTAGAAACATTTGGTCTTTGAGCTCGTTGAAATGGTTGTTTACCCTTAGAAGCAAAAGGTTGTTGCTTTGTTGGGAAGTTTTGATTTCCAAATTTCTTTTTGATTTCAGCTTTAGGAATTGGATCACATTGAGTCACAATAACTCCTGGGATTGTCTTTCCCAAAAACTTACTTGTGTTATTTTCAAAAACGTTATCAATCAATGATGGATTGACATTTTTAATTGGAAAATCATTATCTGAGTAGATTTTAGAATCACCAACCAAAGTATACAACATCTTGTTACTCTTAACAGTAGACACAGGTTTTTTGTCATTTATGACAGGATTAATCACATTTTTGGCAACTTGTTGCACAACAGGAATAGGAGGATCACAAAGAATATGATTCTCAATTGGAATTTCTATTCCTTTTTTCTTATCAAGTGATTCATCCTGGTCATTTGCATCTGTTTCATCATCAGATGAATCATAATCCTCAACAATTGGAGGACTTTGACTCACTGATGTTGAAGTTTCTGTTTCAACAGATGAGGTTCCCGAGGAATTGTTCGGTTTGAACCCTAATCCAGTAGTAAATTCCTCATAATTAAGAGGCACACTGGGTTCAAAACGAGGCATATCCTCTTCATCAGGTGGTCCAGCATAGTTGTGTCTCAAAGGGGGCGGACATTTCTTATACCCAACACCACTCTTGTTTTTCTTCAGTTGTTGAACATCAATTATGTGATCGAGCACAAATCGGGAGTTAGAATAACTCTCCAATTTTTGCTTGATCGCATCGTGCTCGCATTTTGCAATGGCTAAATCCTTTTTGGTTTCCTCAACGAGATTTATGTACTTGTTAATACTAACTTGTTTGTGATAAACAACTTTAGTAGTTTCGGAAACACTTTTCTTTAAATTTTCAATTAAAGATTTAAAATCTTTTTCGTTTCTTGTTAAAGCCATATTTGCCTCTTTGCACTTAGCCATTTCAACAACTAAACTTTGATTGTGACCATGAATTTTGTCACTTTCAAGTTTCATTCTTTCACATTCAAGTCTCATATAATCACAGTCTCTACATATGATAAGAGTTTCAGGTGTTACCTGGCTAGAAGAGGCTGAAACATTTGCCATAAAGGCAGTTTGAAAAGAAAAAGATCCGTCTTCAGAGAAGAACTTCTCCATTTCCTTAGATGCTATCCCAGCCTTCTTGATAAGAACAGATTTCTGAGACTTCAATTCCTCTGCTTCATTCAACAAGTCATCAATAGAACTCGCTTCTTCTTTCACATCACCCGAAATAGAACTTTCTTCATCAGAACTCCCGGTATAACCCGAACTGTCGTCACTTTCAGAAAATTCTTCTTTATGAACGTGCTTGATGTGATTGATGATCTTTGCGTAGCACGCGGTTCCTCCTCCTTCATTATCACCTCCCCCTAATTGTAAAGACCAATTACACCCTTCATCTGTTTGAACAGTCAATGCACGAGTGTTGTTAGATGGTCCAGACTGGTCCTGGCTGGTAGTATTATTCACAGCTACTATCCCTTTTCCACGATTTTCTTGAGTGCCTTGATTTGCATTTGAAGTACTTGTCTGATTTCTGAACGGGTTCTGATTGCCTTGCTTGGCTGGTCGGGTGCACTCACGTTTGAAGTGACCCTTTTCGCCACAATTAAAACATGTAACCGCTTCTTTATCAAACCCGTACTTCGTTTCCTTCTTACTTTCCAAAGAACTTCTTCCTGTTCGACTCATGAAATCCCTTGCCCTTCTAACTGCACTTGCAAACGCCCACTTTATATCCATCAACTCCATTTCATCACGGTCGATTTGTTGATAATCTTCGTGGGTCATACTGATGTTCCCAATTTGACCTGCTACCAAACCGCAGTATGCACTGACCATTGTATTAATGAGTTCCGAATGCTCCTTTGCAACTTCAATGCTAACTTTTGAGAGGTTCTAAGTATCAACTTTGATAGTATTCGTGTTTTGAGGTGGAGGATTGTTGGTATAATGTACTTGTTGTGGTGGTTGTGCTTTAGATTTGGACATCGATTGTGAAAGATAAGCACCTAAATCAAACTCTGGTTGAGTAGTAGTTACTTGAGGTTGAGATTTAGATTTGGACATCGATTGTGAAAGGTAAGCACCTAAATCAAACTCTGGTTGAGTTGATGAGTTTGTGTTGGAAACAAACGCCGTTTGAAGCTTAGGTTACTGAACAGAACTAGAACTAGCTGAAGGAGCAAAACCAGGCAAATACATTTCTGTATTTTGAGGAGCTCCAATCCTTTTAGCTTTCCGATTTTCCTCTTCACTCTTGTGCTCCAACTTCTGAACGAATCCATAGATAGTGACATTTTCCCCATCCAGAGCACCCGTATGTTTTAGAAGTTCAATGAATGGACTCCACATAGGAGGTAAAGCATCAGCTAAACGTGCAATCATTTCCACATGAGATGTAGCAACCTTATAAGAACTCATTTCACTGATCAAATGATAGAAACGAGAAGTCATATCATTTAGGGTTTCATTTTCCAAAGATTGAAATGATTCAAATTCTTTCTTCAAAAGATCATGGCGTATTTTTCTAGAAGCTGCATTTCCTTCTCCTCTTGTTTCCAATGCATCCCATAAAGCTTTTGTGCTCTTACTATAAGAAAATTGATGATAGAGGTCTTTATGAAGAGCTTGTGTTAGAAAAGCAAACGCCTTCTTCTCTAATTCATAGGCTTTCTTGTCTTCTTCAAGCATATTAGAAATACCAGCGGCAGTTGATGCTGCTGCTTCTAGTTTCGGGCTACATTCAGTAGTGAAACACGTCCAAAGTTCAACGTTTTGCCCTTGAATGTATGTGTGAAAACGACCCTTCCAAGATGGATAGTCGTTCATATGATTTAGCTTTGGCGGGCGATTGTTGCTTCCCGTCTCACTTTCACTGAGCAATAGATTTTGAATGTTTTGGTTTTGATTAGAAACCATTGCCCATTGATTTGCATTTACTGCTTGTTGTTTTTGAGGCAATTGGTTCATTAAATCGGCAAGCGAAGGCTGATTTTTAGCTGGTTGTGATTCCGAACTCCAATCCCACGGACCTTTGTTACTCATATTTGGTATATGTATGATAGTACCTGCACACACACTTGAAAACACAAAGTTAGAATGGTTTTGCAAAGCCTCTGTGTAAAACAGATCTGTTCTCGACGAAACAGATTTCACGAAATAGGTTTGTTTCGTCTAAATGAATGATGACGAAACAGACTTGTTTCGTTTGAAGATATTTTGACGAAATAGACTTGTTTCGTCGAAGATATTTTTGACGAAACACTTGTGATTCGTCGACTACTTGTTTCGTCGAAACTGAGTGTCAGACAGCTGGTTTAGATATTTAAAATATCTTGCTGACTCAAAGTGACAGTTTTTTCAACTCAAACCACGTTTTAAGTTACCAACTTAGTTAGAGTTCCAAAGCACTTTGTCACCAAAGTCCACTTAATGTATTATATTAGATAAACACTTTGGTTCTTGCAATTTAAAGATCAAAAGCACAACTATGATAAGAACAATATGATGATATGAAGAACACACTCAAGAACAATGAGTTTTCTGGTCACCGATAATATTTGAAACACGAAAATGCACAAGACTTTCACTCAAAACCCGGTTTAAAGCATAAGCAATCAATCTAACAAGGTTTTTGATAAAACTCTTAGCAAATAACAACAAACTAACAGATTTTATGAATATTTTTCCAGAAATATAATTTTTCAAGAACAAATTTTCAGAAAAACACACACAAATACTTGATAAAAACCGAACAATGTTTGATTTTAAACAATGATTAGAGCCAAACGCTCTGATACCAATTGTAGGTCCCGATATCTGAGGATCGATAACGAACCAAATCACTTGTTTATAGCAAACACGGTCACGTGTGCGGAATCCACGTAACTATGCCAAATCAAACATATAAATCAATAACGACACGGTATAATCAATGATACACACTCGATTGATTAAACGGGATGAGAACCGATTACAAACTGATACAAACACAGTTTAACAGAATTTTGACAGAGTTTCTTTACTGTTATGCTCTCATATGCTTTCAACTATGAAAGCAGATGTGTTTATATAGTCCCTGGGCCCAACAGTCGACGAAACACAAGGTGTCTCGGCGAAACAGGATATGGGCCATAACATTGGGCTTGAAGCAGCCCATTACACGACGAATCAAGTGTGATTCGTCATGACTGTCGGCGAAACAGACTTAATAGATGTTGGTCTGTTTCGTCATGATGTGTTCGACGAAACAGACCTGTTTCGTCGAGGTCTGCAACTGTTGTGTTGTTTGTTTCAAACAGACAGCAGCAACAACACATATAAACATTCTAAATATGACCATTATACCCTTGTCATGCAACATGCATTGTTCATTAAACATTACATATCAAAAGGAGACAAACAAGTCATACACAAGCAGATAGGAGGATATCCGACTTGGTAGACATCAAATACATACTCGATAAACGTTAAAGACCGTACAAAATACATCATTAAGTACAAGACTAGTTACAGACACTATAAATGCATCAACACATACGTTCTCATCACGCTTAGTGAGCCTATCAGTATTATACATAGCTATAGACGTGTCTTTTCGATCCTCATCCTGCTAATTAACCAAAAACACAAGAATAAAACACTTTTTTACTATCAAAATCAATACAGTTCAAATAATGACTTACATTCCATCTACTTCGCCTCCCACCATTTGATGTCCTGTTCGAAATGCTATAACATCCAATTAAACAAACAATACATAATCAAAATTAAGCAAATTCAACATAAATTTAAAGGCATTCATTTCAATTAACTTAATAACAAACCTCCCACTCTTGCTTTGAAGCTGATCAGTTACCAACACCAAAGCCAAGATGAAAAATCGCTAAAATTTACCCCCTTAACAATCCGAGATTTCAAATAACTTATATTCCAAAAACAATTACCAGATCCAAAGTATTAACACTACAAAACTAAGTTTTGTCAATCACAGAAAACATAACATCATTTCAAATCCACTTCCAATTGAATAACTCGGGCAGATTTAGATCATGAGACAATCGGAGGTGCGACATCACCTCATTACCTGGTCTTTCGTTGGATAAGCCGCCAGTGGTCCACCGGAAACTCATCGGTCTCCTTCTACCCTGATCTGTCTTCTTTCGAGCCATTTCTCTCTCCACGAAAGTGATTAACCAAAAGGATATAAATATATCAAACCCTTATAACATATCAAAATCAACAATATACCTCGGATATAAGTCAATTCTTTGGAAAAAGCTTCACAACTTCATGAGTAAAAACAACATGCCTACAAATCACAAATCAGAAGTAATTATAATTTTTTTTTCAAAATATTAATAACTAAACAGATGGATTACAGACCCAATGATGTTGTCCTCAGAAAAAGATTGCAGAGGTCCACTAACTTCCACTGCTAGACTTTCATCTGCTCATCCTCGCATCTCATTAACAACGATAAGAATTGAAGACACAAGCCTGTAAGTAGTCCTTCTTTAATCAAATTAAACTAAAAACATGACTAATTGAAGTGAAAAAAACACACACCTATTGAAACAAAGTGAAAAAAACGTGTCCATCTCGCTGTTTGCAGTTTTGTCTGAAAATTCTACTGTTTTGTGCTAACTTTTGGTGTATTCTTTCAGATATCGAGGAAATTCACGAGGTTTAACGCAAATGAGCTCGATGCTAGGGCAAGATATGAAGTACTTCAAACAAGACCGGAAGAATACCCGAGACAAGTATGCATGGATCTGTTAGCCATGGTGAACCAACTTGACCGGTTTAACAACCTTGTTACCGGCCCGCTAAGAGTAGCCTTAACCACTCGACTTCGTTCCGTCCACGAGTGCACTATGGAGTTCTACAGCACCTTCACGTTCAATTCAAGGTGCGACCCTTTCGACAGTGATGGGGTGGTATTCCGATGTGGTGGAACTAGGTACTCGATTTCGATAGCACAATTTGGGTCGATAGTTGGGCTATATTCGGAAGAAGATGCGGGTAACGAGGAGAATACCGGAGGGATGCGAGAGATGGATGAGAACGATCTCCAAGCTGCATAGGCTCAGAATGTTAAAGGGCACTACAATCCGAGCAGCACTAAGAGCACTAAGTTGAGGGACCCGCTCTACCGATACATCCATAGGCTCCTCGGCTACTCTCTTAGCCAAAGGCATGATAGCGGTGGCGTTGTTGGGTTGAGAGATTTGATTGTCCTCCACTGCATCCATAACCGCAGACACCTCGATGTTCCGTTCCTCCTGCTCCAAAACATGCATTTGAACAAGCTTGCTACTCCACCAACCCCTATCTTCTTTGGAGGGTGGGTATACCGTCTCTTCAAGCACTTCACCAACATACCTAGGTCATTCGAAAGGAGCCCATGGTCGGGAAGAGTGGACATACACATTTGCCGCTCCATAAACCTAATTTATGAGGCTGAAGACGGGACGGTTAGCTTCCAGAGGATGCAGGGGCATGCATGGAACCCGCAAGCGGCACTTGTCCTTCACGCTCCACAGTTTCAACACCCTCCTCAGTACCAGTACCAGCCCCACGGTGATCCGGGCCAATCCTCCTCACAAGGAGGTGGTTTTCCTAACTTCCAAAGTTCACATGATTTATTGCAGGAAAACCTCATGTGCACCAGGAACACCTACAACATGGCGAGCAACACGTACGCCCGGGTCGGAGCCATTGAAAGGAACATATCCGACATCCAGGATGACATAGGGAGCATCCGGGAGTACATGGCAGGGCATGGTGGAGGAGATGATGACTATGAGGATGAGGACATGGACTAGGAGGAGTGGAGTAAGGAACATTTGGTTGGAGATCCCACAGGTTAACCCCCCTTTTTATCTTGAACAATTTCCGGCCTGCGTGCCGAGTGTTGAACAATTTACTTTCTTTTAACCCTTTTTATTTTCTGCATTTGTTTTTCTTTTAACTTTGTTGACATGGATGTTGAACTTGGTAAATTATGATGATTGCTATGGTTTGGTGTAGTATTTATTGATAAAGCAGGTACATACGAGGCTTAGAGCACTAAACATTAGTGCTACTAAAGTCGGGACAAGAAAACAGGAGCCAGAAACCTGTTTTTCAACCTTGTAGATTGTCTACACGGGGTCGTGTCCAGCCGACACGCCCCCGTGCCCACTTCCCCAGACCTGCTGTTTGTTTAATTAGGCATGCTTTTGACAGACACGTGGCCGTGTCCAGTCGACACGCCCCTGTGTCCACCTTCTGTAAGTTTTCATTACTGGCACCTGAACACGGGGTCGTGTCCATCAGACACGGGGCCGTGTCCAGGCAACCAGTAAAACATATTTTTTGCTTTTTAACACCTTTTTACACATTCAATCAACCTAAAAACTTATTTTTGGGACACATCGAGGACAATGTGTAATTTAAGTGTGGGGGGGATGCTAAAACCTTGAATCTTGCAAGTTCTAACTACAAGCCTTACACAAAACTCTATTGGAACCGCTAATCACCCCAAATTTTTTCAAAAAAATAATTCATTTTTTTTACTTGTCTAGGTTTAACTTGGGAATTTCAAGTTCTAAAAAGGTTATATTTTTATAAATTTACAACCGATAGCGTCGTGATAAAAAGAACCAACATAAGAAAATTATGAAACGGCATGACAAGCTAAGTTAAAATTTGATTATATATACTTGATCACATAAAAAAACCCATTCCCACAAAAGTGAGTTTTGAGCCTTTATTGAGCATACAAATATATATCTTTAAACTAAATGCTCATTTTTCGTTTCTTGAGTGAATAGCCTCTTGGTTATTACGACTCTAGAACTTGCCACAACGATACATTCCCTGTCCTTACCAACTTAAACCTGAGTAAGTAAATGATTGAGGCATTAGGACTAACCCTTTTTATTTCTACACCATTATTTTTCTTTTTTTTACCACCTACCCAAAATCCCCCTAGTTAGCCCCTTTGAGCCTAAACCTTTTCATTTCATAACCCAAACCAAACACCCTTTCACCCACCAAAACCCTTTTTATCTTCAACCTTTTGTTTTAGTAATAAGCTCGGTTTTTCGTATGACTTTTCAAAAAAAAAAATGTTGATGATGAAGCAAAAGAGAAATAAACAAACAAGTTTATCAAAAATAACTTTGTTTGAATAAAAGCTTCATCAAAATAATAGTTGCAAAAATAGAAAGTCTTACGAAAACCGACGCTTGTTACGCGTTTTGCCCTTTCACTAACCACAAACCCAACCACCTACCTTTAACCCAAGCCTAACCCTTCACCCAAAAGTCCTCTTGATATTTACAAAGGTATATAGTTAAAAAGGAGGAGGATTGATTGCTTGGCAAGCTTATGGTAGGAGTAAGTTCCATGCCGATCTCGAGTGATTCACTAAAATACATTTTCGGCCGAGTGTTGAGTGATCCCCGTGAGGTATGTGAACTTGTATATAAATGGAATTTTAAAAAGGCATGTTATGCCCTAATAAGTAATTTATTTTATGAAAAGTTTTAAATAAATAATGACGAATAGGATTGTAAATAAATAAAAAAATAAAACTTAATAAAGAATCTTGGAAATCCTGACACTCTATGACAAGCCCAAAAACATTCTCTTCTACCCATTCCATTTGGGAGTGTAAAGCCACATTATAAAGAGTTTTGCTTGAGGACAAACAAAGATTCAAGTGTGGGGGTATTTGATGTGTGCAAAATGCAACATATAAATTACATCAATTGTGGCATAAAACTAACCCTTTTTTAGTACTAATGTTGGAAAAAGTGTGCTTTTGTCTTCCTTTTGTATTTTCAGGATTAAATGAGCTCAAATTAACAAAAGAAGCAAAAATACAGCTAAATCTAACATAAATACAAGAAAAGGAACAAACGTGACATGCCCGACCCCACGACAGCATCTTCCCAAGCAAAACAAGAAAACAGAAGGGTGAACACGCCTCGTGCTCAGTGAACTCGGGGGTGTGCCCAAGTGCCAGCAGAAAAGACAAAGCTGTAGAAGCTTCTATCGCCCACCACGGGGTCATGCTTAGCGGACACGGGGCCGTGGTCAACTCTAAGATTCGCAGAATCTGGGAAATCTCGATAGTACAGATTTGCTTCTACACACGGGGGCATGCCCAGTGGACACGTGGGCGTGGTCAACTATTGCAGACAAACTGCAATTAATGAAGAAAGAGATGAAGGATGGACACGTGGCCGTGCCCAATGGACATAGGGCCGTGCCCGAGCTTCTGTTCAGCCTATGAATAGGAGTGCTTGGCTCAAGTGCAAACCATCCCTTGGCACACCACCTCTCTCACACTTCACCCTCCACCCACCACCACCATAACACCATCATCCACCACCATCATCCATTGTCCATCATAAAGTGTGTGAGTCGTCTCGGGATCCAAGATTGATCGTAAGAGTTCTTGACAATCAAGGCCATGTTTTCCTAAGTCTCTTACATCACTTGGTGAAGACAAAGTGTCTAGTGTAATACTTTTTATTTTTAATCTTTTCGCACTTTTTACTTGGTTATGTATTAATGACTTTAATAACTAGTTTCTTATGTTGAAGGTGATTTTTCCTTATCGTTTGTCCGTGGTGTCTTTGCATTATTTTACTGTCTATATAAAATAAAAGATTTTCACCATTCATATCTCCACGGTCTATATGGAGGTATGTTGGGTACCTGGTCGGGGGTTGTAACAAGTCTCATCAAAAGTCATATTTATTATTTTAATTGTCCAATAGGAAACCCTAATTGAGACACCCAAGTGATTCTGCACAAACCCTAAAATTTTCAGAACAATCGGAATCAGAATCAGGGCCCCTAAAACTCGAGGGGGGGGAGGGTAAACCCTAGTTAGTATTATCTCGACAGTTTGTTATCGAAATTGAAATTTCACGTAAAACCAACTCAGCTAGGCTAGTCCAGGACGTGGCTACCCTATAGTGATTTCGTGTCCCTTGCGCACCGTAAGGGATAAGGCTTACGGTGCGCAAGCCTGGTCAAATTTTGTGTATAAATAGCAGGCATTGGCAATCGAATTTTGACACTTGAACGACGTAAAAATACGTTTCTTACACTGAGATATAGCATAAACAGTCCAAAACACACACACGATTCACGAAGTGCTGCCGCAATACAGGGTAATAACTCGATCGCTGATACGATTCAATGTCCGATTGATCAAAATATCCAATGGATGTTTAAGTGCTGCCCACATTAGGGTTATGCTTTGTCATTCGTCGTTAATTCGATAGATGTTTAAGTATCGCACTTTGTCATTCGTTGTGAGGGTTTGATCTCTTGAGTTATCGTAAATGCTGTATTAAGTTACTAACCGAATTGTGTGCCTGTTATTAAATTTAGGTTAAAAGGCTAATCAGTAGGCTAGGCTCTGCTCAATTAAATCTGCAAAGTGAGTCATTCTCTTTTTATCAAAGTGCTTTATAAATTCTTAAATATTTTCAAGGTTATAATTACAGGGATTAAGTTTATGTAATCACCATATTACAGCCGGTATGTGGGGTTTTTTATACATTACTTGATAATCTTCACCATTGGACAACGAGTTAGCCAATGGGTGATATGACCATAGTCACAGAAACGAGTCGAGTGACAAGTACCGAGGGTAGTTGGTTGATATAAAAACATTGTAATCGCTCTTAATACTGTATATTATAACAAATGAATAGTTTTAGCAAAATGAATGATTCACTCAGTATTTCCCGCTGACAAAACCTTTTTCAAACATGTTTCAGGTGATCTGTTGTGATCCAGGAAAAGTGCCGCGAAGCACTACAAGCTTAAGGAAGTGGCTCAGTATAAAATAAAGAAACATGTTTTGTAAAATAAAAGATTTCTTCGTGAAATCTCCAGATTGTAAATTACCGGGCTTTATCCAGAATTGTGAAATAAAATAATCGGGAAATATTTCAGTTTTTAAAAAGATCCTGAAGAAACTTCCGCTGTTAAATAAATACCACGGGATTTCTGTCCCGCGGCTCCTGAAACGGGTCAAACCGGGTCGGGGGCCATAACAGAAAAATGTGGTATTAGAGCCACTGATTTATGCCAATTAAGTATTTAGAAAATACTTAATTTTTATTAATTGCTATTTTGTGATTATGTGTTTTATTATCTGACTAATTGTGTACAGTATGGGCAGATCTTTATATGCTAGTCACTGTAGCAGTAAATACAAATCTTTAAATATTTTGATTCAAGTTTTAGCACCCTTATTAAATATAAGCCAGAAACCTGATTCAGTAAATAAATAAATTTATAAATAAAACCTAGTATGTTTTCATATTCGGTTATTTCATAGTTACCCGATATGAAATAATATTTAAAGGTTTTCTATGAAATTTGCTATAAAATTTTAATCAGTAATGGTGTGTATTGATGCATACTATTAAATATAAAAATGGAAATCGAGAAATCGATAGTTTTAATTATATGTGAAATTATATAATTGTTTTGTGTATAATTATTATTTAATCAATACTAATAAAATATATATATTAATTATCAGATGGAAAACGCTAATAATGAACCAGTTAATGAGGTTAATTAATCTGAGCAACAACCAGGGGATCAATATATGACTAGGCAGGATATAGAAAATATCGTTGCTCAAGGGATAGCCAACGCTATTTCAGCAATAATTGCTCAAGGGATAGCCAACGCTATTCCAGCAATCGTTGTTACTGTTAAAAATCCAATCGAACCGCAACAAATCGTTCCTAGCAAACGTATTTCTGAAGATAACTTCAGTAATAGCGTAAACGGAGGCAATAATCATACTAATCATGAGAATGAACCACGGAAAGCTCCTCCCCCTAAGAAAATGAAAGCTGCAACGCCTGGTTGCACTTACAAAGAATTTCTTGCTTGTAAACCCACTGAGTTTGCAGGCAATGAAGGAGCGACTGCGGCACTGCGTTGGTTAGAGAAAACCGAGGCAGTAATTGCCATAAGTAAATGTGCTCAGGATGATCAGGTCATGTATGCGTCAAACCTTTTCAAAGAAGGGGCGCTAGAATGGTGGAACACGGTGCTACAGGCTAAAGGAAGAAATAGGGCTTATGCCATGAAATGGGAAGAATTTAAGAGTCTTGTAGAAAGAAAATTCTGTCCCGAATATGAAAAAGATCAAATGGCAAATAAGTTTTTAAACCATAGAATGATGGGTGTAGATTGTCGCGGTTATACTTCGACATTCTTTGAATATGCTAGAGTGGTACCAACACTGGCTTCGCCAGAACCGGTACTCATTTCTCGTTATATTTGGGGATTAATTGGTGAAATCCGCAATATCGTTAAAGCTGCGAGACCTCGCACTATTGACGATGCGGTGGAATTAGCTAATACCCTAACCAACGAACTGGTACGCACTCAAGATGAAAACAGGAAGAAGGAAATGGCTCAGAAAATTACCCAAGGATTTCATACGGGTAATAATAACAGCTTCAAAAGAAAAGGAACAGGGCAATCTTCAACTTTGCCATTCTGCAAGAATTGCAAAAGGAAACATTATGGAAGATGTAGTATAACCTGCAATTTTTGTAAAATGGTAGGACATCGTGAAGAAGACTGCAGAAAGAAAACAACGATCTGCTATAACTGTGGAGAAAAGGGACATTTTAAGCCAGAATGTCCTAAATTGGTTAAACCAGCAGACAACAAAGCCAAGACAGCCGACGGAGTTAGTAAGAAGAATGTTCGAGCCTTTCAGTTAACTACTCAAGAAGCAGAACTCATTCCAGATGTGATAGCTGGTACGTTCTTTGTTCACAACATTTACGCCAAAGTATTATTTGACTCTGGTGCAAACCAAAGTTTTATCAATATTTCATTCTACCAAGCTCTTAATTTACCTTTAACTAACCTTAGGCAGATTTTTACAGTCGAAACGGCAGACGGAAATTCGGTTAGCATAGATAAAGTTTTGCAAAAGGAAAATATAGAACTCTCAGGTCATAAATTCTTTGCAAACCTGTTACCTATGAAATTAGCCGAATTCGATGTTGTTTTAGGAATGGATTGGTTAGTAGCCAACCATGCTCGAATTCTCTGTGATAAGAACTCTATAGAAATTCAAGCACCCACCGGAGAAATAATTATGATTACAGGAGATAAACCCCGTAAGCCCATGAAGTTCATATCAGTAATGAAAGTTGCTAGTTATGAACGAAAGCAAGGAATAGTGTATATGATTTCGGTAATCATTAGCACTAAGGGTAAAGATCTTAAGGAAATACCAGTAGTCTCAGAATACCCAGATGTATTTCCAGAAGACTTACCAGGGTTACCACCAGATAGGGAAGTAGAATTTAGAATTCATTTAATTCCAGGGACTACACCGATAGCTAAGGCACCTTATCGGTTAGCACCCACAGAAATGTTAGAACTGAAAAAGCAATTAGATGAATTACTAAGTAAAGGTTTCATACAACCTAGTTCATCCCCGTGGGGAGCGCCAGTGTTGTTTGTTAATAAAAAGGATGGTTCGATGAGAATGTGTATTGATTATAGAGAATTGAATAAGGTTACAATTAAGAATCGATACCCATTACCTAGGATTGATGATCTTTTCGATCAACTTCAAGGAGCTAGATATTTTTCTAAGATCGACTTACGCTCCGGATATCATCAATTGAAGGTACAAGAAGAAGACATACCTAAAACTGCTTTCAGGACTAGGTATGGTCATTACGAGTTTACAGTCATGCCCTTTGGGTTAACGAATGCTCCTGCTGCATTCATGGACATGATGAATAGAATCTGTAAACCGTATTTGGATAAATTTGTAATTGTTTTTATTGACGATATACTTATTTATTCAAAAATTCAGGACGAGCATTGTGAGCACTTGCATGCACTCTTAACTTTGTTAAGAAAAGAAAAGCTTTATGCCAAATTCTCGAAGTGTGAATTTTGGCTACAAGAAGTGCAATTCTTAGGACACATGGTGAATCATGCAGGTATTCATGTAGATCCTGCTAAGATAGAGGCAATTACCACTTGGAAGGTTCCGCAAACCGCAATGGAAATTAGAAGTTTTATAGGTTTAGCTGGATACTATAGACGGTTTATTAAGGATTTTTCCAAAATAGCTGTACCATTAACTAAGCTAACCTGTAAAGCAGTTAAGTTTGAATGGGGTTCTAAACAAGAAGAAGCTTTTAGGATCTTGAAACAGAAATTAACCAATGCTCCAATCCTAGCCCTACCAGAAGGAACTGAAGATTTTGAAGTATATTGTGATGCTTCAAAACTAGGATTTGGATGTGTGCTAATGCAACGCAAGAAGGTAATTGCGTATGCCTCAAGACAGTTGAAAAAGCACGAGGAAAATTATACGACTCATGACTTAGAATTAGGAGCCGTAATTTTTGCCCTTAAGATTTGGAGACATAATCTGTATGGAAGTAAGTTTACTGTCTATACAGATCATAAAAGTCTAAGATATATATTCGGGCAAAAAGAATTTAACATGAGGCAAAGGAGATGGATGGAAATCCTAAGTGACTACGACTGTGATATTCAATATCATGAAGGAAAGGCAAATGTAGTTGCAGATGCCTTAAGTCGTAAGTATCATGAGAAGCAACGACGAGTTCGTGCTCTTAGATTAAATCTACAGATAGATTTAATGGAACAAATAAAGAGTGTTCAGGAAACAGCAATCAAGGATGATGCTGAAGGAATGAAGGGACGAATAAAAGAATTAGAGCAAGGAGCTGATAGAATTTGGAGATTCCACAAAAGCAGAATTTGGGTACCTAAGCAGGGAGAATTAAGAAATAAGATCTTAGAGGAAGCTCATAAATCTAGGTATACCATACACCCTGGAAACAATAAGATGTACCAAGATTTAAGAAATAATTTCTGGTGGATAGGCATGAAAAAGGATATAGCTCGATACGTTTGTAAGTGTCTTACTTGTTCACAAGTTAAGGCAGAACATCAGAAACCTTCAGGTCTACTACAACAATTAGAAATGCCTGTATGGAAATGGGAACTAATAACAATGGATTTTGTTACTAAGTTACCCAAAACCAGAAATGGTAATGATGCAATTTGGGTAATTGTGGATCGATTAACCAAATT
The DNA here is from genome assembly GCA_030545235.1 of Helianthus tuberosus. Lineage (NCBI taxonomy): Eukaryota > Viridiplantae > Streptophyta > Magnoliopsida > Asterales > Asteraceae > Helianthus > Helianthus tuberosus. Next base: position 177,866,562 of record CM060423.1, read on the forward strand.
TGCTCACTTTCTACCAATGAAAGAAACCTTTAGCATGGAAAGACTGGCAAAGTTGTATGTAGATAAAGTCGTATCTCTACATGGAGTTCCACTCTCCATTGTATCAAATAGAGATAGTCGTTTCACTTCTCATTTCTGGAAAAGTTTCCAGGAAGCTATGGGAACTCGACTAAACTTAAGCACTGCATATCATCCACAAACAGACGGGCAAAGTGAAAGGACGATCCAAACTCTAGAAGACATGCTCCGAGCATGTGTAATAGATTTTGGTGGGAATTGGGACGATCACTTATCACTAATTGAATTCTCCTATAATAATAGTTATCATTCAAGTATTGAAACTGCCCCATTCGAAGCACTGTATGGACGTAAGTGCAGAACTCCAGTTTGTTGGGCAGAAATAGGAGAAAGTCAATTGTCAGGTCCCGAGATAGTGCAAGAAACTACTGATAAGATTACACAAATCAAGGAAAGACTGAAGACTGCTCGAGATCGTCAAAAGAGTTATTCTGACAATAGAAGGAAGCCATTGGAGTTCCAAGTTGGAGACAGAGTACTGTTGAAAGTTTCCCCTTGGAAAGGAGTTGTTAGATTCGATAAGAAAGGAAAGCTAAGTCCAAGATACGTAGGACCATTTCCAGTGACTCAACGTATAGGACCAGTTGCTTATTGTTTACAACTACCAGAAGAGTTAGCTGGAGTACATGATGTATTTCATGTATCCAATCTCAAGAAATGTCTATCAGACAAATCTTTGGTAGTACCTATCCAAGATATAGAGGTAAACGAAAAGTTAAAATTTGTTGAGAAACCTCTTCAGATAGAAGACAGAAAAGTGAAGTTTCTCAAGCACAAACGACTAGTGCTAGTTAAAGTCAAGTGGGATTCAAAACGAGGACTCGAATACACTTGGGAACTGGAATCAGAAATGAAGCGAAAGTATCCTCAATTATTCCAGTAAATCTCGAGGACGAGATTTTTATTAAGGTGGGGAGAATGTAACAACTCTCATAAAAAGTCATATTTATTATTTTAATTGTCCAATAGGAAACCCTAATTGAGACACCCAAGTGATTCTGCACAAACCCTAAAATTTTCAGAACAATCGGAATCAGAATCAGGGCCCCTAAAACTCAGGGGGGGTAAACCCTAGTTAGTATTATCTCGACAGTTTGTTGTCGAAATTGAAATTTCACGTAAAACCAACTCAGCTAGGCTAGTCCAGGACGTGGCTACCCTATAGTGATTTCGTGTCCCTTGCGCACCGTAAGGGATAAGGCTTACGGTGCGCAAGCCTGGTCAAATTTTGTGTATAAATAGCAGGCATTGGCAATCGAATTTTGACACTTGAATGACGTAAAAATACGTTTCTTACACTGAGATATAGCATAAACAGTCCAAAACACACACACGATTCACGAAGTGCTGCCGCAATACAGGGTAATAACTCGATCGTTGATACGATTCAATGTCTGATTGATCAAAATATCCAATGGATGTTTAAGTGCTGCCCACATTAGGGTTATGCTTTGTCATTCGTCGTTAATTCGATGGATGTTTAAGTGTCGCACTTTGTCATTCGTTGTGAGGGTTTGATCTCGTGAGTTATCATAAATGCTGTATTAAGTTACTAACTGAATTGTGTGCCTGTTATTAAATTTAGGTTAAAAGGCTAATCAGTAGGCTAGGCTCTGCTCAATTAAATCTGCAAAGTGAGTCATTCTCTTTTAATCAAAGTGCTTTATAAATTCTTAAATATTTTCAAGGTTATAATTACAGGGATTAAGTTTATGTAATCACCATATTACAGCCGGTATGTGGGGTTTTTTATACATTACTTGATAATCTTCACCATTGGACAACGAGTTAGCCAATGGGTGATATGACCATAGTCACAGAAACGAGTCGAGTGACAAGTACCGAGGGTAGTTGGTTGATATAAAAACATTGTAATCGCTCTTAATACTGTATATTATAACAAATGAATAGTTTTAGCAAAATGAATGATTCACTCAGTATTTCCCGCTGACAAAACCTTTTTCAAACATGTTTCAGGTGATCTGTTGTGATCCAGGAAAAGTGTCGCGAAGCACTACAAGCTTAAGGAAGTGGCTCAGTATAAAATAAAGAAACATGTTTTGTAAAATAAAAGATTTCTTCGTGAAATCTCCATATTGTAAATTACCGGGTTTTATCCAGAATTGTGAAATAAAATAATCGGGAAATATTTCAGTTTTTAAAAAGATCCTGAAGAAACTTCCGTTGTTAAATAAATACCACAAGATTTCTGTCCCGCGGCTCCTGAAACGGGTCAAACCGGGTCGGGGGCCGTGACAGGGGTTAAGGGAATGGTTTGGTAAGAGTCTTGCCTTGTTCAGTGTATAGATCCTGCAAGGACCTGGGTCAAATTTAGTTGGACCTCCTTCAATACTTAACGGTATTGGATGGCGGGGGTCCAAACTCTTTGACCCCCTCATATGTAAGCTACTATTAATACTTTAACCCGGCTACTTAGGACTGTATCTCTGCTGACTCGGACTACTTAGCCGAGGGTAACGTCACCTTCAAAAGAGGGGTCTACCATAATATGCATTAATAACTTAATTAATTATCTTTCAATAATCCGACCCTTTAGGATTGTATCCTTGCTGACTCAAACTACTGGGTTGAGGGTAACGTCACCTTCAAAAGAGGGGTCTACTACAATAACTAAGATAATCTCTTAAAAAGTGCAAAAGTGCGGAAATAATCAAAGGTTACACTATACACGAGTCGGAGCCAAGTGATTCATCTTGTCTATCTGTTTTTACTTTTATTTTATTTTCAGCATTTTAGTTAGTTTTTATTTTTCTAGTTTAAAACTTTTTTCTAAATTTTTTATTTGATTAGACGTTGAGGATAAACCGGTACTAAAAGCTCTTGTGTCCTTGGATGACCTCGGTATCTTACCAACACTATACTACGCTCACGATTGGTGCACTTGCCCATATGTGTGTTTAGTGTTAGTAAATATCGTGTTTTATAAATTTAAAACTTGGCTAAAAAAGTGTAAAGGGCTTAAAATAAACATTAAAACCATAACACACTTCACGCACATCAAGTTTTTGGCGCCGCTGCCGGGGACACAAGGATTTTAAGAAAGCTTAAAATCGACGGCCTAATCAGTTTTTTTTAAAAACCTTTTTAAAACGCGCGCACATTTTTCTGCATTTTAGTTTAGTTTTGCATTTACAGTAGGTTGAACACGGGCCGTGCTCACTGAACACGGGGCCGTGCTGCATATTTTTCATAAAATACCCAGATACAGTAGCTTGAACACGGGCCGTGCTCACTGAACACGCCTCGTGCTCAACGAAGTCAGTAACTTTAATTAAAACGCCCAGATACAGATTCTGTACACGGGGGCGTGTCCACTGAACACGGGGCCGTGTCCAGCCTATGTTTCCGTTTTATTTTTGTTTTCTGATCTCGAGACTTGGTTGTGGTCTGCTGAGTGATTCTTATGGATCAATACTCAGGAGGTTAGAACTACACCTATGAGGAGGATGATTGTAGGAATAATTATTGCACTAATTGTGGTGACCCGCACTCGATTCAGTATTGTGACTTATATCAACCATCCACTTCATACACTTACTATGAGGAGCCCAGGTACGAGCCATCAACTTCATACACATCCTATGAAGACCAAAGGTATGAACCTCATCCCTCATACTCATATTTTGATGAACCAAGGTATGAGCCTCCTTACTCATACTTTGAGGAACCAAGATATAAGCCACCACCTTCATATGCTTATTATGAGGAACCATGGCGTGAACAACCCACCTCATATGAGTACTATGAAGAACAAAATTACGACCCTTATCCATCATATGCTTACAATGAAGAACAATGGTGTGAACCATCTACTTCATATGGGTATTATGAGGAACAAAGGAGCAAACAACCGGATTCAAGCTTTGAAAATCCCGATCCTTTTTCTATAACCGAAGTGACCGATAGGATATTAGAACACCTTAGAGTTATCGATCGCTATATAAAAGAATCCCGCGCAAGGGAAGAGGAGTCCCGCGCAAGAGAAGAATTAAATAAAGAAGAGATAACCGAAAGTGTAAAAATGGAAGAACAAATAAGTGAAAAACCGACACATGAGTTAAACAACGAAAAAGGTGAGTCTGACAACATTAAAAATTCAAGAAGGGTCTAATTTTGAAGAAATTAATCTCTTGTCACCTTCTTTTGAAAATCATTGTTTAGTTCCCACTCATGCTAAGTTTTTAAAAGAGTTAAATACTAACACTAAAATTGATGAAACGGTAAGTGTTAAGTTAACTAATGATCAAACCTCGCTAATAAAAGAAGACCCATTTGAAATTAACATTACACCGGTTCCATGTTTCATTCAAAATTCGTTTATTAGTAATGTCACAATTGATAAAGATCTTTGTGTTAACATAATGCCCAACTACATTTTCAAAAAATTAAGTATTAGTGATTTTTCTCCACTTCAAATACCCATTTTTCTATCTAATCGGAAGGTAATAAAATCAATCGGTATAGTTGAGGATATCTTGGTTCAAACAAATCAAATGGTAATCCCAACCGACTTTGTCATCCTCGATGACGCTCCTCTAGTGTTGGGACGACCATTTGTAAAAACACACGAAACTTTGAAAAACCGGAAGTACAACAATCTACCTCTTCAATTAGGGGCATTTAAAAAGAGTGTCGATCTTGAGCGGTCAATGAAATATCCATTCGGCAATAATGACCCCCTAATCGAAGATGAAGATGAACCACCTAATACAAGTGAAAAGATTGACCACTTTGTTGAAGAAGAGGTCGCCATAGAACAAACTTTTAAAGTTCTTGATCAAAATGAGCAACCAAATAAGGAGTCTCCTAAAGACCCACCTCTTGAGCTCAAAGAACTTCCAAAGGTTTAGAATATGCTTTTCTAGACAAAGATGGTAAATTACCTGTAATTATTTCGTCTAAATTAGATAGTTTAGAAAAAGAAAAATTAATTAGTCTTTTGAAAAAAACACAAAAATGCGATCGCTTGGAAGCTTGTAGATATTAAAGGAATAAGTCCTTCCATGTGCACGCACAAAATTTTAATGAATGATGACTACAAATCGGTAATACAACCACAACGTCGAGTAAATCCAAATGTTCAAGAAGTGGTTAAAAACGAAGTCATCAAATTACTTGACGCCGGACTTATCTATCCTATCTCCGATAGTCCTTGGGTAAGTCTCGTCCAAGTAGTTCCAAAGAAAGGAGGAATGATGGTAATAACTAACGAAAAGAATGAATTAATACCAACGAGAGCCGTCACAGGATGGAGAGTATGTATAGATTATAGACGATTAAATGAAGCAGCAAGGAAATATCACTTTCCTTTGCCCTTCATTGATCAAATGTTAGAAAGATTATCCGGTCATAAATTTTACTGTTTCTTGGATGGTTTTTCAGGTTACTTTCAAATCCCGATAGCACCCGAAGACCAAGAAAAGACAACCTTCACATGCCCCTATGTAACTTTTGCTTATCGACGCATGCCGTTTGGTCTATGTAATGCCCCTGCAACATTCCAACGTTGCATGGTAGCCATCTTCCATGACATGATAGAAAAGAAGATGGAAGTCTTCATGGATGACTTTTCTATCTTTGGGGATTCATACGATCAATGCCTTGATAACCTTGAACGAATGCTATCCCGATGTGAGGAAACTAACCTCGCCCTTAACTGGGAAAAATGCCATTTCATGGTAACGGAGGGAATAGTACTCGGTCACAAAATCTAAAGCGAAGGAATGGAGGTGGATCGAGCCAAAATAGACACCATTTCTCGACTACCACCCCCATCCTCCGTTAGAGCTATCAGAAGTTTCCTAGGGCATGCCGGATTTTATAGGCGATTTATCAAAGACTTTTCTAAAATTTCAAGGCCTCTAACAAAATTACTTGAAAAAGATACCCCTTTCATCTTTGACAAGGATTGCAATCAAGCATTTCTAACCCTAAAGGAAATGTTAGTCAATGCACCTATCATGATAGCGCCTGATTGGAAATTTCCTTTCGAAATCATGTGTGATGCAAGTGACTTTGCAGTTGGAGCTGTCTTGGGACAAAGAAAAGAAAAGCATTTCCACCCAATTTATTATGCTAGTAAAACACTTAACGATGCACAAGAAAATTACACAACAACTGAAAAAGAATTGCTAGCTGTGGTATTTGCTTTTGATAAATTTCGTTCTTATCTTGTTCTTTCTAAAACTATAGTCTATACAGATCATGAAGCCATTCGATATCTCTTCAAAAAGCAGGACGCAAAACCACGTTTGATTCGGTGGATTTTACTCCTCCAAGAATTTGATATTGAAATCAAAAGACAAAAGAGGAGCAGAAAATACCGCGGTAGATCATCTTTCGCGCTTAGAAGACCCAGCTTTGGAGGCAACCAGGGACGAGCAAATCAACGAAAAATTCCCAACGGAGTCCCTAGAAATGGTGGAATACAAAGAAGAGCCATGGTACGCCGACTATGCTAACTACCTAGCTAGCGGTATAGTTGCAAAAGGTTGCCTACATCATCAAAGAAAAAAATTCTTTGCTAATGTGAAACATTATTTTTGGGATGATCCATATCTTTTCAAAATGTGTGCCGACCAACTCATCCGACGATGCGTACATGGTAGCGAAGCACGAAGAATTCTCCGCCATTGTCATGAAGGTCCATACGGAGGACATCATGGTGCCGCTAGTACCGCAAGAAAGGTATTTGATTCAGGATTTTATTGGCTGGCCATTTACAAAGACGCCCAAAGTCTTGTCAAGACATGTGATGCTTACCAAAGAACAGGTAATATTTCTTCCAAAAACGAAATGCCACAAAATGACATTCTTGTTTGTGAAATTTTTGATGTGTGGGGACTCGACTTTATGGGGTCTTTCCCACCTTCAAAAGGAAACAAATATATACTTGTGGCAGTAGATTACTTGTCTAAATGGGCCGAGGCCGAGGCACTTCCAACAAATGATGGAAGAGTCGTGGTAAGATTTCTGAAAAAATTATTCTCTCGTTTTGGAACACCTAAAGCATTAATTAGTGATAGAGGTACCCATTTTTGCAACCATCAACTTGAAAAAATCTTAACAAGATATGGGGTCTATCACCGGGTCTCAACAGCATATCACCCTCAAACAAACGGACAAGCCGAAGTGAATAATAGAGGTTTAAAACGAATACTCGAAAAAATCGTAGGGTTAAATAAAAAGGAATGGGCTGATAAATTAGATGATGCTTTATGGGCTTTTCGAACTGCTTATAAAACAACAATAGGTACAACCCCATATAAGCTCGTCTATGGAAAAAGTTGTCACTTGCCAGTAGAAATTACACACAAAGCCTACTCGACAATTAAAAATGTAAACTTAGATTTAGAATTTGCTGGTAAAAATCGATTTTGTCAATTAAATGAATTAGACGAACTTAGGAATTATGCGTACTCAAACTCCGAAATTTACAAGGAAAGAATGAAAAACTTGCACGACAAACATATTAAACCTAATGAATTTCGAGTAGGAGATCAAGTTCTTTTGTTTAATTCACGACTTCGATTGTTTCCTGGTAAATTAAAGTCTAGGTGGTCAGGACCTTTCTCCATCACCCATATTTTCCCACACGGTGCAGTAGAAATTAAATCTCGGAATGGAATTTCATTCAAAGTCAATGGCCAACGGCTAAAACTCTATCAAGAATTCATTGAGGATGAAGAGGAGGAGATCTCGCTTCAAACAGTCGAAGAATAAAAACATCAACATCATACCTGGTAAGTTACGAACCAACAGGGACGACATCTTAATCGGTAAGTCTTCTAACCAAGTTTTGGGAAAACTAGGGCACTCACACGAGCACTTAAAAAAAATTTGCTCGTCACGAGGCCGTGTCAGCTGGACACGGGGCCGTGTCCGCGCAACTGTCGGGATAAATCCCCTTTTTCATAACAGTTACACCATTCCACACGCCCCGTTTCCCCAAAAACGCTCTGGTTCAAGGCGATTTTCCGCAGATTTTCGACGTCTCCTCTACTTCTAACAACACCAAGGTATGATTCTATCACCATTAGTAGTTAGATTAAGCATTTGCATGTAGTTAAAACTTCAAAAATTTGGGGAAAATCTAGGGTTCTTGAACTACATCCGGATCGAACCTCAAATTTTTGCTTAAATCTGTTAGCATTTAGTTAGATAAGTGTTATAGGAAGTAAATCCACTTGTATTGTTCAAAGATTCGTCCGATTTCTCACAAAAACCCCAAACCCTTGTTTTTGAACCGAAAAAGATAAAATTGAATGGGTAAACGGGTTGTTTTGGGAAAAACGGCACTTGGGGTTTCATTTTTAGGGGAAACCGCACCTATTGGACCAAAAATTTCAAAGTTTTCGAAACCGGGTCGAAAAATGATGTTTTTGAGTAACAGACGCCTGGACATGGGGCCGTGTCCGCTGAACACGGGGTCGTGTCCAGCTCGCTGTTTGCAGTTTTGTCCAAAAATTCTACTGTCGAGGAAATTCATGCGGTTTAATGCAAATGAGCTCGATGCTAGGGCAAGATATGAAGTACTTCAAACAAGACCGGAAGAATACTCGAGACAAGTATGCATGGATCTGTTAGCCATGGTGAACCAACTTGGCCGGTTTAACAAACTCGTTACCGGCCCGCTAAGAGTAGCCTTAACCACTCGACTTCGTTCCATCCACGAGTGCACTATGGAGTTCTACAGCACCTTCACGTTCAATTCAAGGTACGACCCTTTCGACAGTGATGGGGTGGTATTCCGATGTGGTGGAACTGGGTACTCGATTTCGATGGCACAATTTGGGTCGATAGTTGGGCTATATTCGGAAGAAGATGCGGGTAACGAGGAGAATACCGGAGGGATGCGAGAGATGGATGAGAACGATCGCCAAGCCGCATGGGCTCAGATTGGTGAAGGGCACTACAATCCGAGCAGCACTAAGAGCACAAAGTTGAGGGACCCGCTCTACCGATACATCCATAGGCTCCTCGGCTACTCTCTTAGCCAAAGGCATGATAGCGGTGGTGTTGTTGGGTTGAGAGATTTGATTGTCCTCCACTGCATCCATAACCGCAGACACCTCGATGTTCCGTTCCTCCTGCTCTGAAACATGCATTTGAACAAGCTTGCTATTCCACCAACCCCTATCTTCTTTGGAGGATGGGTATACCGTCTCTTCAAGCACTTCACCAACATACCTAGGTCATTCGAAAGGAGCCCATGGTCGGGAAGAGTGGACATACACATTTGCCGCTCCATGAACCTAATTTATGAGGCTGAAGACGGGACGGTTAGCTTCCAGAGGATGCAGGGGCATGCATGGAACCCGTAAGCGGCACTTGTCCTTCACGCTCCATAGTTTCAACACCCTCCTCAGTACCTGTACCAGCCCCACGGTGATCCGGGCCAGTCCTCCTAACAAGGAGGTGGTTTTCCTAACTTCCAAAGTTCACATGATTTATTGCAGGAAAACCTCATGTGCACCAGGAACACCTACAACATAGCGAGCAACACGTACGCCCGAGTCGGAGCCATTGAAAGGAACATATCCGACATCCAGGATGACATAGGGAGCATCCGGGAGTACATGGCGGGGCATGGTGGAGGAGATGATGACGATGAGGACGAGGACATGGACTAGGAGGAGTGGAGTAAGGAACATTTGGTTGGAGATCCCACAGGTTAACCCCCCTTTTATCTTGAACAGTTACTGGCCTGCGTGCCGAGTGTTGAACAATTTACTTTCTTTTAACCCTTTTTATTTTCTGCATTTGTTTTTCTTTTAACTTTGTTGACATGGATGTTGAACTTGGTAAATTAGGATGATTGCTATGGTTTGGTGTAGTATTTATTGATAAAGCAGGTACATACGAGGCTTAGAGCACTAAACATTAGTGCTTCTAAAGCCGGGATAAGAAAACCGGAGCCAGAAACCTGTTTTTCAACCTTGCAGATTGTCTACACGGGGTCGTGTCCAGCCGACACGCCCCCATGCCCACTTCCCCAGACCTGCTGTTTGTTTAATTAGGCATGCTCTTTGTCACGGCCCTAGCCCCGGTTTTACCCGGTCAAGAGCCGCGGGACAGGAACCTGTGGTATCTATGATGCGACAGCGGAAGAATTTTAACAGGATCTTTTAAAACTTAAAATGCCCAATTATTTTATTCCATTATTTAGGATAAAACCCCGTAATTTACAATAGAGGAATTTAAATAGGAAATTCCCTGATTTATTAAAACATGTTTATTCATTTTAACTGAGCCACCTCTTCAAGCTTGTTAGTGCCCCGTAGCACGTTTCCTTGATTTACAGCAGGTTGCCTGAAACATGTTTTAAAAATATTTTATCAGCGGGGAAATGCTGCCGAGTCACTCAATTTAATAAAATGACACATAGTTATCAATTACAGCATAAGGGAGATTACAATGGCTTCTATCTTATTTTTATCTGGCGTCGTGTCACATTGCGTGACAATGGTCATACCACTATTGGGTCTTTCCCCAAGTAGTGACGATCACTGTTAGGATATATTAGCCTAACCAGTGAAAATAGTAATGTGCACAATACCCCACTAGCCAGTGATTAAGATAACCACGACTTACTCCCTGTAATTATAACATTTGAAAATGGAGTACTGTAAAATACTTTTGATAAAAAGAGAATGACTCACTTTGCAAGTTTAATTGGACAGAGCTTAGCCTACTGATTAGCCATTTTGACCTAAATTAAATAACATGCACACGAACTGCGTTAGTAACTAATACAGCATTTACGATAACTCACGAGATTAAACCCTCACAACGAATGACAAAGTGCGATACTTAAACATCCATCGAATTCACGACGAATGACAAAGCATAACCCTAATGTGGGCAGCACTTAAACATCCATTGGATAGTTTCAATCGATCGGACATTGAATCATAGTAGCGATCGAGTTATTACCATGTTTTGCGGCAGCGATTCGTGATCGTGTGTGTTTTAGGACTGTTCCTACAATATCTCAGTGTACGCTTTGAGTTTTAATGTCGAACTAATACAAAATATCAAGTCCCAAGCCCCTGTATATATACTTGAAAAACCGCGCCCTCGCGTGGCGCGAGGACATCTCGCGTTGCGCGAGGGACACCCTACTACCATAGGGTAGCCTTGTGTACAGGTAGCTTAGCTGAGTTGGTCTCGCATGCAAATTCGTTATACACGTAAAACTGTTTGGATATTATCAACTAGGGTTTTACCCCCTTGAGTTTTAGGGGCCCTGATCCTGATTCCGATTGTTCTGAAAATTTTAGGGTTTATGCAGGATCACTTGAGGGTCTTAATTAGGGTTTCCTATTGAACCAAATATAATAATAAATAATAGTTTTGGTGAGACTTTTTACCCTTTTGACAGACACGGGGCCGTGTCCAGTCGACACGCCCCCGTGTCCACCTTCTGTAAGTTTTCATTACTGGCACCTGAACACGGGGTCGTGTCCATCAGACACGGGGCCGTGTCCAGGCAACCAGTAAAACATATTTTTTGCTTTTTAACACCTTTTTACACATTCGATCAACCTAAAAACTTATTTTTGGGACACATTGAGGACAATGTGTAATTTAAGTGTGGGGGATGCTAAAACCTTGAATCTTGCAAGTCCTAACTACAAGCCTTACACAAAACTCTATTGGAACCGCTAATTACCCCAAATTTTTTCAAAAAAAAAAAAATTTCATTTTTTTTACTTGTCTAGGTTTAACTTGGGAATTTCAAGTTCTAAAAAGGTTATATTTTTATAAATTTACAACCGATAGCGTCGTGATAAAAAGAACCAACATAAAAAAATTATGAAACGGCATGACAAGCTTAGTTAAAATTTGATTATATATACTTGATCACATAAAAAAACTAATTCCCACAAAAGTGAGTTTTGAGCCTTTATTGAGCATACAAATATATATCTTTAAACTAAATGCTCATTTTTCGTTTCTTGTGTGAATAGCCGCTTACGACTCTAGAACTTGCCACGACGATACATTCCCGGTCCTTACCAACTTAAACCCGAGTACGTAAATGATGGAGGCATTAGGACTAACCCTTTTTATTTCTACACCATTATTTTTCTTTTTTTTTTTACCACCTACCCAAAATCCCCCTAGTTAGCCCCTTTGAGCCTAAACCTTTTCATTTCATAACCCAAACCAAACACCCTTTCACCCACCAAAACCCTTTTTATCTTCAACCTTTTGTTTTAGTAACAAGCTCGGTTTTTCGTATGACTTTTCAAAAAAATTGTTGATGATGAAGCGAAAGAGAAATAAACAAACAAGTTTATCAAAAATAACTTTGTTTGAATAAAAGCTTCATCAAAATAAAAGTTGCAAAAATAAAAAGTCTTACGAAAACCGACGCTTGTTACGCTTTTCGCCCTTTCACTAACCACAAACCCAACCACCTACCTTTAACCCAAGCCTAACCCTTCACCCAAAAGTCCTCTTGATATTTACAAAGGTATATAGTTAAAAAGGAGGAGGATTGACTGCTTGGCAAGCTTATGGTAGGAGTAAGTTCCATTCCGCTATCGAGTGATTCACTAAAATACATTTCCGGCCGAGTGTTGAGTGATCCCCGTGAGGTATGTGAACTTGTATATAAATGGAATTTTAAAAAGGCATGTTATGCCCTAATAAGTAATTTATCTTATGAAAAGTTTTAAATAAATCATGACGAATAGGATTGTAAATAAATTAAAAAATAAAACTTAATAAAGAATTTTGGAAATCCCGACACTCTATGACAAGCCCAAAAACCTTCTCTTCTACCCATTCCATTTGGGAGTGTAAAGCCACATTATAAAGAGTTTTGCTTGAGGACAAGCAAAGATTCAAGTGTGGGGGTATTTGATGTGTGCAAAATGCAACATATAAATTACATCAATTGTGGCATAAAACTAACTCTTTTTTAGTACTAATGTTGGAAAAAGTGTGCTTTTGTCTTCCTTTTGTATTTTCAGGATTAAATGAGCTCAAATTAACAAAAGAAGCAAAAAGACAGCTAAATCTAACATAAATACAAGAAAAGGAACTTGAGTGGTTTACGTCGATGATCGGCATAACTTTTCTGGCGATCTCGAGCCGTCTTTAATCTTTCCTTGATTTGAGTGATCTTGTCAGTAGTTTCTTGCACAATCTCGGGACCTGATAATTGACTTTCTCCTATTTCTGCCCAGCACACTGGAGTTCTGCACTTTCGTCCATACAGTGCTTCGAATGGGGCAGCTTCGATACTTGAATGATAACTATTGTTATAGGAGAATTCAATTAAGGGTAAATGGTTGTCCCAATTTCCACCAAAATCTATCACACATGCTCTAAGCATGTCCTCCAGAGTTTGGATTGTTCTTTCACTTTGTCCATCTGTTTGAGGATGATATGCAGTGCTTAATTTTAGTCGGGTTCCCATTGCTTCCTGGAAACTTTTCCAGAAATGGGAAGTGAAACGACTTTCTCTATCTGATACAATGGAGAGTGGAACTCCATGTAAGGATACTACTTCGTCTACGTACAACTTGGCTAACCTTTCCATGCTAATGGTTTCCTTCATGGGTAGAAAGTGAACTGATTTGGTTAATCGATCCACAATTACCCAAATTGCATCATTACCTTTTCTGGTTTTGGGTAACTTAGTAACAAAATCCATTGTTATGAGTTCCCATTTCCAAACAGGCATTTCTAATTGTTGAAGTAAACCTGATGGTTTCTGGTGTTCTGCCTTAACTTGTGAACAAGTAAGACATTTATAAACATATCTAGCTATGTCCTTTTTCATACCTATCCACCAGAAATTATTTCTTAAATCTTGGTACATTTTGTTGTTACCAGGATGCATGGTATACCTAGATTTATGGGCTTCCTCTAGAATTTTATTTCTTAATTCTCCTTGCTTAGGTACCCAAATCCTTTTCTGATAAAATCTCCAAATTCCATCATTCCCTTGTTCTAATTCCTTTATTCTTCCTTTCATTCCTTCAGCATCATCCTTGATTGCTGTTTCTTGAACATTCTTTAATTGTTCCATTAAATCTAACTGTAGATTTAATCTAAGAGCATGAACCCGTCGTTGTTTCTCATGATACTTACGACTTAGGGCATCTGCAACTACATTTTACTTTCCTTCGTGATATTGAATATCACAGTCGTAGTCACTTAAGATTTCCATCTATCTTCTTTGCCTCATGTTTAATTCTTTTTGCCCAAAGATATATCTTAAACTTTTATGATCTGTATAGATAGTAAACTTACTTCCATACAGATAATGTCTCCAAATTTTAAGGGCAAAAATTATGGCTCCTAACTCTAAGTCATGAGTCGTATAGTTTTCCTCGTGCTTTTTCAATTGCCTTGATGCATACGCAATTACCTTCTTGCGTTGCATTAACACACATCCTAATCCTAGCTTTGAAGCATCACAATATACTTCAAAATCTTCTGTTCCTTCTGGTAAGGCTAGAATTGGAGCATTTGTTAACTTTTGCTTCAAAATCCTAAAGGCTTCTTCTTGTTTAGTTCCCCATTCAAACTTTACTGATTTACAGGTTAGCTTAGTTAATGGTACGGCTATCTTAGAAAAATCCTTAATAAACCGTCTATAATATCCAGCTAAACCTATAAAACTTCTAATTTCCATTGCTGGTTGCGGAACCTTCCATTTGGTGATTGCTTCTATTTTAGCAGGATCTACGTGAATGCCTTCGTGATTTACCATATGTCCTAAAAATTGCACTTCTTGTAGCCAAAATTCGCACTTCGAGAATTTGGCGTACAACTTCTCCTTTCTTAACAAAGTTAAGAGTGCATGCAAGTGCTGACAATGCTCGTCCTGACTTTTGGAATAAATAAGTATATCGTCAATAAAGATATTTACAAATTTATCCAAGTACGGTTTACAGATCCTATTCATCATGTCCATAAATGCTGCAGGTGCATTTGTTAATCCGAAGGGCATGACTGTAAACTAGTAATGACCATACCTAGTTCTGAAAGCAGTTTTAGGTATGTCTTCTTCTTGTACCTTTAATTGATGATATCCGGAGCGTAAATCTATCTTAGAAAAATATCTAGCTCCCTGGAGTTGATAAAAAAGATCATCAATCCTAGGTAATAGGTATCGATTCTTAATTGTAACCTTATTCAATTCTCTATAATCGATACACATTCGCATCGAACCATCCTTTTTCTTTACAAACAACACTGACGCTCCCCAAGGGGAGGAACTAGGTTGTATAAATCTTTTTCTTAGTAATTCATCTAATTGCTTTTTCAATTCTAACATTTCAGTGGGTGCTAACCGATATGGTGCCTTGGCTATCGGTGTAGTTCCCGGAATTAGATGAATTCTAAATTCTACCTCCCTATCAGGTGGTAATCCAGGCAGTTCTTCTGGGAATACTTCCAAGTATTCTGATACTACTGGAATGTCCTTAAGTTCTTTTCCTTTAGTGTTAATGATTACTGAAATCATATACACCATTTCTTGTTTTCTGGAATAACTAGCCACTTTCATTTCTGAAATGAATTTCATTGGCTTTCGTGGCTTATCTCCTGTAATCACTACTAATTCTCCAGTGGGTGTATGAATTTCTATGGAATTCTTATCACAAAGAATTCGAGCATGGTTGGTTACTAACCAATCCATTCCTAACACTACATCGAATCCGGCTAATTTCATAGGTAACAAGTTTGCAGAAAATTTATGACCTGAAAGTTCTATCTTTCCTTCTTGCAAAACCTTATCTATGTTAACAGAATTTCCGTCTACCGTTTCGACTGTAAAAATCTGCCTAAGTTGGATTAAAGGTAAATTAAGTGCTTGGCAGAATGAAGTATTTATAAAACTTTGGTTGGCACCAGAGTCAAATAATACTTTTGCATAAACGTTGTGAACTAGGAACGTACCAGCTATCACATCAGGAATCAATTCGGCTCCCTGAGTCGTCAGTTGAAAGGCTCTTACATTCTTCTTGGTAGTTCCTTCTGCAGGTTTGGCTTTGTTATCAGCTGGTTTAACCAATTTAGGGCAATCTGGCTTAATATGTCCAGCTTCTCCACAGTTGTAGCAAACTGTGAATTTTTTTTTTCTGCAGTCTTCTTCTTGATGCCCTGGAATTTTGCAAAAATTTCAATATCCCTTGCATCTTCCAGAATGCTTCCTTTTGCAAGTATTACAAAATGGACCAGTGGAAGATTGCCCAGTCCCCCTTCTTTTGAAATTGTTACGGTTACCCATATGGAATCCTTGGGTAATCTTTTGGGCTACTTCCTTTTTCCTGGTTTCTTCTCGTGTACGTACCAATCCGTCAGTTAGGGTGTTAGCTAATTCTACAGCATCATCAATAGTGCGTGGTCTCGCAGTGTCACACCCCAATCGATGGCCGAATCATCGGGGCGTGGCACTGAGCGAAACAGATTGTCCAGAAGTTTCCATAACAACTATCATTACCATTCAATTTAAATTAACATGTCCCATACCATGTCTCGAATAGTAAACAAATTATTACAGATAAAATCTAGGCAAGTATTATGTTCCGACAACTCAGATTTAACATAAGTGGTTTATTTAATTGGTTTCTAGGACCTCCGTTCCTAGCTTCGATTTCATCACAGCACAGAGAGCATCCTAGACCCTTCCTAGCCTCAAGTTCACAGCATGCTAAGCATGTAAACTTCCTAAGCACCTGTCACATACGTTAAAATAAAGTCAATACATAAAATGTAAAGGTGAGCATACAAGTTTGATAATAGCATATAGAGCTCGAATTCGTTTACGCATAACCAGCACGTACACATAGTGAAATGAAGCACGTTAGTTATCGACATAGATCTATCGATACCAATGACTGCGGGTTGACTGCCCGAGGAAGTTCGCAATACATGATTACCACCGTAATCCATGCAAGTAAAAGATCCTTAACAACCCCCGTGTGAACGGGTGCTGAGTCCAAACTATAGTACTATCGTTGCTAAGGCAGGTAGACAGCATTCCATGTGTAAACATAACAAACAAGCATTCATAAGCCACGTATAACATGCATTAACGGTTAGCGTTCAAATAGTTTGAGTAGTGTGATAGTTGTAATTTGAATATTCGTAACGTATGTAACACCCAAAAGTGCTTAAAGCAAAAAGGGATCGAGTATACTCACAGCGATTAATGGATTGAAGGGAGCGCTTAACGAGTACGGTTAGCCTGAATAGATTTGGTAACATAACGGTAAGTGAAACGTAAAACGGAAAACAAGTGCTGGAGAGTCGGACAGCTGGTCGATCGGACGGTAGTCCGATCGGACGGCTGACCGTTCGGTTGACAGTCTGCTCGGACGGCTGTCCGGTCGGTTGGTGGGCCGATCGGATGGCTGTTCGAGTGGATTGTTTCTTCCTTTGAGAAGGATGTGTTTGTGTATGATGGCTTGACTTTTGAAGTTTTCGTTGTAGCATTTGAAAACATTGAAGTACCTTTGCCTTTCAGGTCGGTCGATCGGCCGGCTGTTCGATCGGCCGGCTACCCGATCGGTTAGGTATTGTAGTGATTTGCCTTGGTTCGGACAGGCGTTCGATCGGACAGGTCAACAAGTCAAATCTTAATGAGTTGCTGACCGATCGGTTGGCAAGTCAACATTAGTCAAAGACTCTAATGAAGTATGGCGCAGTGGATCGGATAGTTGATCGATCAAATAGCACAATTGTTGTTCGATCGGACAACAGGGTGTCACCTGATCGGACGGCTGTTCGATCGGGTGGCACTTCCAGTGCATTGAACATGTTGAAAATCGATTAAGTATTAAAGCATAGTATCTCATGATCCGAAGAGTAATCCGATCGGACAGTAGTTCGATCGAACAACAGTTCGTTCAATACTAGTCTTCAAATTCATTGGTTGTGTGGGACCATGTGCTTGCCGATTGGCTGGCCAGTCGATCGGCTGACTATCCGATCGGCTGGCTGTCCATTCGGACAGCAGTCCGATCGGTCAGCATCCTGACCTGATCAGCCCTTTCATCTAACACTTGGCTGCTCTGTTTGTTTGTTGTTTTATCGAGGTATTTTGACAGCGAGTAAAACCATTGATGCCTCGTCCTTACTTGGTTCCCGGGGTCGGACAGGAATCACCCAAATCCGGTCGGTGGTCTGTTCGGAACGAAGTTTAACATTTAACCCGAAGTCGGTTAACCTTGTGGATAGAATCCGGATCTTGAGTCGTACAACCACCGAAGTGATTTGTAAACCGACTTAGGTTCCGTCTCTACCGGTTTGAAGTTATAGAGTGAGAAAGAGTTGGGAGAAAGTTGGAAAATCCATCTTCCAATCCCTTTCACCGTGTTTATGTTTAGATCTATTAAAGATCCTTGTTTGTTTATGTGGAAATCGGCTAGATCCAAGTCATTCTTGGCGGATTGAGGCCAAAACATGAAGTTCTTCAAGAACCCATGATGACATCATCCTAGAACACTTGATTCTTGATGATTTCACGGTTAAAAGTTAAGATTTGAAAGATAGAAAGGTGTAGGAGTGTGTATAGATCAAGAAAGTACAAGATTTAGGATGAAAACTTACCGGAATCGAGAGAAATCTGCGAAAAGGTGAGCTGGGGGTGCTGGTCGAACAGGGGTTTCCAAAAGTGGAAAAGGATGACAATGACAGGGGTATTTATAGGATGACAAAAGAGGAAAGTGCTGGCCGATCGGTTGGCAGCTCGATCGGACAGCCTGTCCGATCGGACAGCAGTCCGTTCGGCTGGCTGTTCGATCGGCTGGGAGCCTGATCGATCAGTCGCACCTTTCGAGTGTTTCGCGCGACGATTTTTGATGTTTTGATTCCGTTTGCGAGTGGTTTGATTCGATAGGGTTTCCTAGTCAAATTACTTTCAGTCCCAAACACTCATATCTCGCATAATCTATTTTCCACCAATTATCATAATTCGTTCACGATTCGAGTTCGAGTTCGATTGCATTCGAGTTTCGATTGAGTTCGCTTGATCACACAACACAACATAAATAAACATGCACAGGTAACACGTAAGGCACACACACATGTATAATAACAAGTAAAAATACGTAGCTCGGGTTGCGATTTGATGTCGATTCGATTAGCATAGCTTGACTATTGATTAGTTAACTTTATCGCATTGTTACTTCCTATAGTTCCCAGTCGTAGATCGATCGATTAACGATTAACACGCATCGATTATTGCAATTAACAACACTTACTCCACATAATATAATTAAAAACAAGAAGTTTCTACGAGTCAAGTTGCACGAAATCGGTCGTTGACTTAGACCTTGACTTTGACTTGTGAAAACACGGGGTGTTACAGCCTCCCCTTGTTTAGGAAATTTCGTCCCGAAATTAAGCCAGAGACTGCACAACGCCGTGAATCACGTTAGAGAACTTTCTCTTGCTAGACCTTCTCTTTGAACAACTGCGGGTACTTAGCCTTCATGTCGCTTTCGAGTTCCCAAGTGAACTCTGCGCCTCGTTTGCCTTCCCATCGGACTTTCACAATAGGAATGCGTGAGCGCCTGAGCTGCTTGGTTTGGCGATCCATGATATGACAGGCTTTTCCATGAAGTGTAATTTTTCGGTCACTTGTAGATCATCGAGAGAAACATGTAAGTCATGGTCGGCTATGCACTTTCGGAGGTTTGACACGTGGAAAGTCGGGTGGACGTTACTAAGTTCCTCCGGTAGTTCGAGTCTGTAGGCGACTTTTCCGATCCTTTCCAGAATCTTAAAAGGTCCAACGTATCGAGGCGCGAGTTTCCCTTTCTTGCCAAATCGGACTACACCCTTCCAAGGTGATACCTTTAGGAGTACGTAGTCACCAATGCCAAATTCATGGGGCCTGCGCTTTTTATCGGTGTAACTTTTCTGTCGGTCCCGAGCTTTCACTAGGTTGTCTCGTATTTGGAAAATTTTGTCTGTCGTTTCTTGTAGTAGCTCCGGACCGGTTAGTTGCGAGTGACCGATCTCGTGCCACACAATAGGCGATCGACATCTTCTTCCGTATAATGCCTCGAATGGTGCCATTTGGATGCTAGAATGGTAGCTATTATTATACGAGAATTCGACCAATGGTAGGTATTTATCCCAATTACCACCGAAGTCTAAAACACACGATCGGAGCATATCTTCAAGAGTACGAATCGTTCTTTCAGTCTGACCGTCGTTTTATGGGTGAAAAGCAGTACTTAGATTAAGCGTTGTACCGAGTGCCGTTTGAAACGTTTCCCACAATCGCGAAGTAAACCGAGCGTCACGATCAGAGATGATGTCACGAGGCATCCCATGATTACAAATGATCTCGTCGGTGTAGATTCGGGCTAATCATTCTACCTTGTAGTCTTCTCGTATGGGCAGAAAGTGAGCTGATTTAGTCAAGCGGTCAACAACAACCCATATGCTGTCGTGACCTGATGACGTAGGTGGTAGCTTGGTTACGAAATCCATAGCTATGCTCTCCCACTTCCACATGGGAATTGGTGGTTGTTCGAGTAAGCCAGAGGGTCTTTGATGTTCGGCCTTGATTCTGGCACAAGTTAGGCATTTTCCGACATAGAGAGCGATATCCCTTTTCATACCCGGCCACCAGTACTTATAGCGAAGATCCTGGTACATTTTGTCAGCACCGGGATGAATAGAATACCGGGACTTGTGGGCTTCGTCCATCAGAATCTGTCGTAAATTGGTTCGCTTGGGAATCCAAATTCGGTCTAAAAAGTGAAATATCCCATTTGATTTGCTCACAAGTTGGGCTCCATCGTGGTAGATTCTTTCTTTCTTCAGTGTGCGTTCGTTAAAACATGCATGTTGCGCGACGCGGATGAAGGTTTCGAGATCATGTTGGGCTTGAACATTACGAGTGCTAAGCAGATAGCTCCGTCTGCTAAGTGCGTCGGCAACAACATTTGCCTTGCCTGGGTGATAACGGATCTCACAGTCGTAATCGTTGAGAAGTTCTACCCATCGGCATTGACGCATGTTAAGTTCCTTCTGATTAAAGATGTGTTGTAGGCTCCTATGATCGGTGAAGATCGTACACTTGGTACCATACAGGTAGTGTCACCAAATCTTTAATGCAAAAATAACCACGCCTAGCTCGAGATCATGGGTTGTATAGTTCTTCTCGTGGATTTTGAGCTGACGAGATGCGTAAGCTATGACCTTGTCTCGTTGCATAAGAACACAACCAATACCAAGGTTGGAAGCATCACTGTAGACAATGAAATCATTGTTTCCGTCGGGAAATGTGAGAACAGGAGCATTGCAAAGCATGTGTTTGAGGGTTCGAAAGGCAGACTCTTGTTTGGCTCCCCGGACAAAAGAGTGGTCCTTATGCGTAAGAGAGGTAAGCGGCACAGCGATCTTCGAGAAACCTTCGATGAATCGTAGATAATAACCCGCTAGTCCGAGAAAAGAGCGGACTTCAGACGGGTTCTTAGGCGTAACCCAGCTCTTGACAGCTTCAATTTTCGCAGGATCGACGTGAATGCCTTGACTATTAATGATGTGACCCAGAAATTGAACTTCCCCCAGCCAGAATTCGCACTTGGAGAACTTGGCATAGAGTTGGTTCCCCTGGAGTAGCTCGAGAACCAAACGTAGATGTTGTGCGTGTTCGGCTTTCGATTTGGAATAGATCAAGACATCGTCGATAAATACGATGACGAAACGGTCGAGATATGGTTTACACACGTGATTCATCAGATCCATAAAAACCGCTGGTGCGTTGGTTAAACCAAAAGGCATAACAACGAATTCGTAATGACCGTATCGGGTACGAAATGCGGTTTTGGGTATATCCTCTTCTTGAATACGCAGCTGGTGATATCCCGAACGTAGGTCGATCTTGGAGAAACACGTAGCGCCTTGTAGTTGATCAAACAAATCGTCGATGCGAGGTAGAGGATAGCGGTTCTTGATAGTTAACTTATTCAATTCCCGATAGTCGATGCACATCCTGAACGACCCGTCCTTCTTTTTGACGAAAAGGACTGGCGCGCCCCAGGGAGAGGTGCTCGGGCGAATGAAGCCTTTCTCAAGTAGTTCCTGGAGTTGGGTTGAGAGTTCGCGCATTTCAGACGGCGCGAGTCGATAAGGAGCTTTGGCGATAGGGTTGGATCCAGGAATGAGGTCGACACGAAAGTCGATATCACGACTTGGCGGTAATCCGGGAAGATCCTCTGGAAAAACATTGGGAAATTCTCGAACCACAGGAACGTCTTTCACTTCCTTCTTCTCTTTCTTTTCCTTCTCCGCTACTACAATGTTCGCCAAGAAAGCCCTGTATTCCTTGAGGAGATACTTGCTGGCTTGCACGCATGACATAAGCTTGAGACCCCTTGAAGTAGCATCACCGTATACACACAATAAGTCACCATTCGCGAGCGAGAATCGGATCATCTTGTCGAAGCATACAACTTCAGCATGGTTTTCTCGAAGAAAGTCCATGCCTATTATGACGTCAAAGCTTCCGAGTTGCATGGGAATAAGGTCGATTGGGAAGATGTGATTGTTGAGCTCAAGAGTACAATCACGGATAACAGAATTAACGGCGACGGTTCTTCCGGTAGCGACTTCCACATCGAATGTCGTGGAAAGACGGGAACGTTTACGACTAAGGAGTTTCTCAAATTCGAACGACACAAAGCAATTATCAGCTCCGGTATCAAACAAACATGAAGCATAAATACCATTCACGAGGAACGTACCATTGACCACGTTGTTGTCGGCCTGGGCTTGACGTACGTTGAGGTTGAAAGTTCTGGCGCGTGCGGCCTGTTGTTGTTGCTGTTGTTGTTGTTGCTGCTGTGGCTGCTGTTGCTGAGGCTCTTGTTTCACAGCCCTGTTCGGGCACATGTTGGCGAAATGGTTCGGGTCGCCACATGCGAAGCAGGCTCTGGCTTTGACTGCGGGTGCCGGAGGAGCTTGTTGACCCTATGGGGCAGTGAGTAGAGCTTGATTGACAGGAGCTTGACGAATACAGCAGTTGGCAGTAAAGTGGCCGTATACGTTGCAATGAGCACAAAAACGGCAGGCAATAGCAGTCGGGTGATGGTAGGTGCAAGTAGGGCAGAGCGGGTGTGGTCCAGTGTATGCACGCTTTGCAGGCGGTGCATTGGCCACAGGCGCCGCTACTTGATGCTGTTGGGCTGGTACGGCTTGAATCGGTGCAGCAGTGATCGCACAGTTCTTGTTGGTGGAGCTGTTCTTTCTCTTGTTCTTTCTCTTGTTGTTCGATGAGGTGGGTTCAGCAGTGGGTGCGGTAGCGGTAGCTTGATGCAGATGCTTCGAAATCTTATCCCAGACACCAGCCTTAACCCTTTTGTCGTTGATTTCGGCGGCCAGTAGGTAGGTTTCTTCAATCGTCGTAGTCTTAGCCGTTTGCACGAAATCAGCAACGCAGTCGGGCAAAGCTCGAATGTACTTCTTGATGGTCATGTCGGGAGTCTTGACTTGATCGGGACAGATAATGCTGAGCTGTTTGAATCGAGCAGTGAGACCAGCATTGTCACCATCCTTCTGTTGTATGTGCCAAAATTCATCTTCTAGCTTTTGACGTTCGTGAGGAGGGCAGAATTCCTCTAGCATAACTTCCTTGAGCTCGTCCCACGACAGACCGTAGGCTGCATCGTTCCCTCGCTTCTTCCTCTCGGCCGTCCACCAGTCTAATGCACGGGACTGGAAAACGCCGGTAGCATTCAGAGTTCGAAGGTCATCAGGGCAACCACTTTGTCGCAGAGTAACCTCGATGGAATCAAACCAGTGAAATAGTGCAGTAGGACCTCCCTCGCCAGTGAATTCTTTTGGCCCACACGACTTGAATTGCTTGAAGCTGAAAGGTCTTGCGGTAGCCTTAGGAGCTTCGGTCCTTGATTCCTCGGATGACTTGCTGGCATTTTCGTAAACGCCGCTCACGGCCTTGGCCACACTTTTTGCGATGATGGAAGCAAGGCGTTTGTCCCTCTTTTCTTGACGAGAGAGTACATGACGGTATCCAGACGACATGGTCTGCAACAGACATCGTCACAGGACTCATCACATTGTATTCGAATCTCACCTCACACGTCTACTACTTACTAAAGCTCAGGAACACGTATACTTACGTAAATACTTATCACGAAATCACATAATCACATAAGCACGTAGAACACATAATCATTTAGTACCTAAGCACGTAAGCACAGAAGCAAGGAAACTCATATACCCTCAATTACTAGAGATAGTCAGAAAACAGAATCCTAAGTCTGGAGAAAGAAGCTAGAAAGTGGCAAAAGGTGATCCTTGGAGCGTATACTTGTCGAACTGATCAATAAGAATCACGGTAAATTGTACATCTAGTGTGTTTGGTCACGCACGTTCACGGATTTTCGCACGTCGAACGTGTCGTTAAGCAATCGTTTGGAGTCGAAATAAGCACATTGAACGGGTAGTAACACCTAAAACACATAAAAATCGACAATTCTACTTTGAAATGCAGAGAAATCGAGACGCGGATTGTCTGCGGCTAGTAGACTTCGACTACCCAAAGTGGTTCAACTATTCACAAGGATCCGTTGTGCATATTTAACCTCCAGGACTATGCCTTTGCCTCGATTCTTGGGCGTTTGGCACACATTCCGTTGGTCATATTATGACTTCAGGTCGTTGGAGTCCGTCGAGACTTTGGTGAGAGTTTTGTATAAAAGCGGAACAAGTCGTCAAGGTTAGGGTTCCACCCCTAGCTTAACAACTTCGTCCCTGTCTTTAATAAAATTGAGGAGATTATTCATAAAAATACGGATTTCACTCCTGATTTGGCATAATTCTCCTCGTTTGTAGTTAAAATGCGAGCTGAGTAAGCAACTTTAGTCGAGAGTTTACGGTTTTCACACCTAATCTCGGCTTAATCGCTTATTCATAGCTGAAAATTCGAGTGTAGTGATAGTGCAGCATAAGCGAGAATAGCGAGAAGTAAGCTCGTACAGAGCCCCTACCGGCATGCACAAGTCGGTCGGTTGGTTCTTAACTATAGACTAGGTATCTAAGACATCGACCCGGACTAGGTCGTGTCTTGCCTAATTCCCTATAGTTATGGCTCTGATACCAATCTGTCACACCCCAACCGATGGCGGAATCATTGGGGCGTGGCACTGAGCGAAACAGATTGTCCAGAAGTTTCCATAACAACTATCATTACCATTCAATTTAAATTAACATGTCCCATACCATGTCTCGAATAGTAAACAAATTATTACAGATAAAATCTAGGCAAGTATTCTGTTCCGACAACTCAGATTTAACATAAGTGGTTTATTTAATTGGTTTCTAGGACCTCCGTTCCTAGCTTCGATTTCATCACAGCACAGAGAGCATCCTAGACCCTTCCTAGCCTCAAGTTCACAGCATGCTAAGCATGTAAACTTCCTAAGCACCTGTCACATACGTTAAAATAAAGTCAATACATAAAATGTAAAGGTGAGCATACAAGTTTGATAATAGCATATAGAGTTCGAATTCGTTTACGCATAACCAGCACGTACACATAGTGAAATGAAGCACGTTAGTTATCGACATAGATCCATCGATACCAATGACTGCGGGTTGACTGCCCGAGGAAGTTCGCAATACATGATTACCACCGTAATCCATGCAAGTAAAAGATCCTTAACAACCCCCGTGTGAACGGGTGCTGAGTCCAAACTATAGTACTATCGTTGCTAAGGCAGGTAGACAGCATTCCATGTGTAAACATAACAAACAAGCAGTCATAAGCCACGTATAACATGCATTAACGGTTAGCGTTCAAATAGTTTGAGTAGTGTGATAGTTGTAATTTGAATATTCGTAACGTATGTAACACCCAAAAGTGCTTAAAGCATAAAGGGATCGAGTATACTCACAGCGATTAATGGATTGAAGGGAGCGCTTAACGAGTACGGTTAGCCTGAATAGATTTGGTAACATAACGGTAAGTGAAACGTAAAACGGAAAACAAGTGCTGGAGAGTCGGACAGCTGGTCGATCGGAGGGTAGTCCGATCGGACGGCTGACCGTTCGGTTGACAGTCTGCTCGGACGGCTGTCCGGTCGGTTGGTGGGCCGATCGGATGGCTGTTCGAGTGGATTGTTTCTTCCTTTGAGAAGGATGTGTTTGTGTATGATGGCTTGACTTTTGAAGTTTTCGTTGTAGCATATGAAAACATTGAAGTACCTTTGCCTTTCAGGTCGGTCGATCGGCCGGCTGTTCGATCGGCCGGCTACCCGATCGGTTAGGTATTGTAGTGATTTGCCTTGGTTCGGACAGGCGTTCGATCGGACAGGTCAACAAGTCAAATCTTAATGAGTTGCTGACCGATCGGTTGGCAAGTCAACATTAGTCAAAGACTCTAATGAAGTATGGCGCAGTGGATCGGATAGTTGATCGATCAAATAGCACAATTGCTGTTCGATCGGACAACAGGGTGTCACCTGATCGGACGGCTGTTCGATCGGGTGGCACTTCCAGTGCATTGAACATGTTGAAAATCGATTAAGTATTAAAGCATAGTATCTCATGATCCGAAGAGTAATCCGATCGGACAGTAGTTCGATCGAACAACAGTTCGTTCAATACTAGTCTTCAAATTCATTGGTTGTGTGGGACCATGTGCTTACCGATCGGCTGGCCAGTCGATCGGCTGACTATCCGATCGGCTGGCTGTCCGTTCGGACAGCAGTTCGATCGGTCAGCATCCTGACCTGATCAGCCCTTTCGTCTAACACTTGGCTGCTCTGTTTGTTTGTTGTTTTATCGAGGTATTTTGACAGCGAGTAAAACCATTGATGCCTCGTCCTTACTTGGTTCCCGGGGTCGGACAGGAATCACCCAAATCCGGTCGGTGGTCTGTTCGGAACGAAGTTTAACATTTAACCCGAAGTCGGTTAACCTTGTGGATAGAATCCGGATCTTGAGTCGTACAACCACCGAAGTGATTTGTAAACCGACTCCGGTTCCGTCTCTACCGGTTTGAAGTTATAGAGTGAGAAAGAGTTAGGAGAAAGTTGGAAAATCCATCTTCCAATCCCTTTCACCGTGTTTATGTTTAAATCTATTAAAGATCCTTGTTTGTTTATGTTGGTGCATTCATCTGTCGTCTTCGTCTTATGTCGAGTCTCGGGTTCGGTTCTGATCTAATCAAGCATTACATCACTAGTGACATCATCACATGACATCACTAGTGACATCACATTACATATCCACGTGAAAGGACAAAGTTATGCATGGATTAGATTGTGAATTCAGAAGATTTCGCTTCAAGACAAAGTATCATTGTTACATTTCGCTTGAAAAGAAAGTGAAGGATTTCGCTTGAAGGTCTTCAAGCGAAATCAATCTAGTATATATAGGTTAGTGATGATTTCATTTGTAACAGTTCTGGTATTCTACACCGAGGTGCTGCCGGTGTGAGATTTGATTGTAAACAACGTTATATTAATCAAATCAGTAGTTAAAGTGATACGCAAGCTGTTTCGACGTCCGTTTCTTAGTTTCCGCCTCTGAAACGGACTAAATCTCTTCTGAAAGACTCGTTCGGGTCGCAAACCGATCCTACAATTGGTATCAGAGCTCAGGAGGAAGAGATTTCGCCAAAACAGCTCGTTTTTGTCACTTTTTCTGATTTTCTACACCTTCTTTCAAAATTAATCAACTTTTTACGGATAAAATCGGTTCAAATTCTCACATATTGTGCGAAAACATGTTTTAATCAATCCTTGAAAGTTTCAAGTTAAAATTCAATCTAAAACTTGTAATTTTCTGTGATTTCGCTTCAATTGCTCGAACAATATGATGACATCAGCAACTGTTTAGACTAGATTTCGCTTGAGTATTTTTGTGGATTTCTCTTGAAAACATCATATTTGCACACGATTTCGCTTGAAGAACTAAGGATTTCGCTTGAATAGTTGAAGCGAAATTGATCTGATTGGTTTTCGCTTGAATATCTTGATCATTACAACGTGAACTTTGATTGAAAATACATTAAAATGTGTGATATGTTAATCGAGGTTGTCATCATGTGGTATATGTCGGTTTAGCATGTGTTGTCAGACCACAGAATATATTTGTTGATATCGAAATTGCATGTGAATATATTGAGTCATATAAAAATTGTCAGTAAAAGAATTGATAAGTATTAGGTCACGTTCTGTCGGTTCTTGATTAAATAAAATTGCATGTAATTCATATTCGATATATGTGTAAGTTGTCAGTTTGCATGTGACAGTTCATGAGTAAAATATTATATCGAGAAATGTCAGTTGCACGTGTTTGATTCTCGTAAATAGTCATGCTTGTTGTCAGACATTTTAAAGAATTGCATGTGATAAAAACAACATAAATTTGTCGGCTGATATTCACGTGATCTTGGACATTAAAACTTTGTGCAGATAAGTCATACAATCTGTTAGTTTGCATGTGAATGATTCAGTCATGTTCTAATTGAGAATAGTCAATCCATTCATAGGAATTGGTCCAATTAAAATAGTTTGTGACAATTCATGTTAATCAGTTTGCATTTAAAGAACATTGGAAATTGAAATGTGTTGTAAATTGTCGATTTAGTGGATTGTTCGGCCCAATCTTTATCTTACATGAACTTTTGAAGCCCAATCACAAATTTGTTATGATATATTAGTTTCAGTCGTCTTGTCAGTCAAGTATTAAAGTCATCGACTCACTTGAAAGTTTAGTACGTTTTGGAGTTCAAAGATTTCAAAGAGTCAAGTCACTTGAAGTCGATTCGGATTCTAGAAGTCTGTACTGTTGGTATTTTACAAAGTGAACATTTGACATTGAAACATGGAGTTTGAGGAATTGTTGGCATATGTGCATTATGAATCTCAACAGTATTTTCCGATAAAGAAAGAAGAAGAAACAGTTTCAGCAAAAGAAGTTGTTGAAAAAATTCCGATTTTTGATCATTTGTCTGATGAAGAAAGTGACAATTATGAAGAGGAAATCCGGAAACTTGAAAATTTTAAACAACAACTTCCATCTGATCAACGTAGTGGAAAGTTATTTTATGCCGATAAAATTGAAAAATTGAAAGAAAAACAAATTGCAAAAAGGAAGAATCAAAAGGCAGCAATGGTTAACGAAGAGATCAAATCTGAGAAAGATGTGAAAACAACAACAGCTGAAGAACAAATCAAATCTAGTGTGAAAATGCAGGTTGAACAAATTCCAGCTGTCAAGATTGAGAAAGAAGAATCTGAAAAACCTGTATCTGTGAATCCTGAACCAGAGTTAAAGAAAGAGGTTGCAGAAGACGCATCTATCTCTGATCATTCACCAGAAGAAGAGAGTAAGGATGAAAGTGTTCATGAGGAAAAGAAACAGGTTGAAAATATCTCATCTTTAAAGGTTGAGACAAAAGTTGATGGTAAACATATTCTTGTTTTGCTGAAAAATTGTGAGATGTTGAAATTTGTAAATGACAAACTCTTGAAGGATGTTGAGAGTTTGTCATTAGAAAACAAAAATCTAAAAAAATCAGAAAATGTTTTGAAAAATCAAATTCACAATTTGGAAAAAGAAAAAGAAAAAGATTTTGAAAATGAAAAAGCAAAAATTGAAAAAGATTTTCAAAGTCAAATAAAAATTTTAGAAGATGAGAGAGATTTGTTTGGTAAAGACAATCTTGAAAAACAAATTGCAATTAATTCTCATCTTCAAAAGATTATTCGACTTGGAAAGGAAGCAGAGTGTGCTCAACAGAAAATCAAAGAGTTAGAAGGTAAAATCAGGGAATGGGAAGAAAAGTTGAAGGTTTTTGTGAATACTTCAGCTATTCCCTGCCCAAAACCAGTTAATTCAGTTTCAATAAGTGACAATGTCACAAACTATGACAAAGTCATAGTTGAAGATTGTGATGAAAAATCTGATGATGAAAAAGAAAAAATTGACAAAAAGAATTTATTTTTGAAGTTAAAAGAAAATTTTCAAGAAACTGTTCCACAATCAACCGAAAAGGGAGAATGCTCTAAGCAAAAACCTTTAAAGAAGAAAGTGGAACAAAAACAAAAAATTAAAAATTTGAAAAATGTTCAAAAAGAGAATAACAGTTCATCAGATCGATCATCCAATCACAATCAAAAACCACAAAAAGTAAAAAATGAAAATTCAAAATTTGTTGGTAATGAGTGGTGCAGGTTGAACTACGGTGCTCCAAAGCCAAATCCAGCATACAAGAGGAGAGATGGATATCACCAAGCCAAACAGTGCTATGATTTGAATGTTTGGACTAAGAATGGTGATTGGTACGATAACAGAGTGTGTTACAGATGCGGTTATCAAGGACACATTGCTGTTAACTGCCAGAGTTGGAGGTTTGAATCAAGGAGATGCTTTAATTGCAACATCATTGGCCATATTGCTAGAGATTGCTCAATGAGATCAATGAGAAGATCGAGAGTTGAATCTCAGAAGCAGGTGAAGAAACCAGTCAATGTCAAGCCCAAAGAACAGAAGGATCAAGAACCTAAAGTTCAAGAAAAGAAAGTAAAGCTTTCTCAAGGGCAAAAAGACAGACTGAGGAAAAAGAGGAAGAAGGCCAGAGAGTATCTGGAAAGGATTTTGTCCTCGGATACAACTGGTAAAACAGATAAAAGTTCTGATAAATCGTCTTGCTCGCCAAAGAATGACAAATCAAGCAAAACGCATTCATCAGATACAAATCTGAGGACGAAAGAGGAAAAGAAGAAGAAAGTTGTTGGCAATGAATCTGTTTCTTTGGAAACAAAGGAGCCACATGTCGGCGATGAATCTGGCTCATCAAAGTCAGACAAGCCACATTCAGGCAATGATTCTGGTATGGTAAAACCAGAAGAGCCAGTTGTTGAGGTAAAAATTGAGAATTCAGGTTTAACAATGGATGATGCAAATTTTCCACCATTGTTGAACAAGAATTCAAAAACACCCAAGAACAGTCAGGCTTGGGTGAATCTGTTTAAATGAAAAACCTGACTTGCCGGAGTTCCCAGGTTGGTAACCGTGGAACATGAATCGGCACATTTCTTGAGAAATTCACGAATGTGATATTTCGACTTACAAGTGGTAAATCAGGGACATTAAATTGTACTTGATTTTCTACAAGTGATGATTGTGGATTGATCTTATAAATGTTAATTTTTACAAGTGGTGAAAAGAACAAGGTGATGAAAGATCCCCATGTTTGAGAAATGACTTCCAAAACTTATTTTCCGGAAAAACCATTTTGATTAAAACAAACTTAAGTGTTTTGAAATCACTATGGGAAAATAGTTTGTTGTGAGGGGGAGTTCTGATTGTTCAAGCCAAGTGAATGGAGAATTGAAGTGATTCTCATCATGTTGTCACATTTTTTGTACAGCTTGTTTTCAAATTTTCCCAGAAAATCAAAATTGAGACATATTTTGATTTTAGGGGGAGTAAAAATTTTTAAAAAAAATTAGAAAATTTGAAAAAGCCAAAAACATTGAAATATGCAAAAATGAGTTTTGTTGTAAAAAAGAGGAAATGATAGTAGATCAGTTGGACTGTCACAGCACGCTAAAGAAATGGAAAGTTATAATGTGATAAACGGTCTCACTAAAGATGTGACGGTAGGCTCAGCTAGACTAGTAGATTTGCGATAACGATACAAACTTAAATGAAAAAGCCTAGTTCTAGTGGGAAACATGGTCGAAAGCATAGTACTTAGTTTTGTCCTTCTTGACTGTGTGCCTACTCAGTAATCGCTGATTGTCGTAAGACATAAAACTGGTTAAGTTTGTGAACTTTCACAACTTTGCTGAAAAGTCGCTGTGATTGTGCTTTTTATTTTGCAAAGACTTAAACTTGTTTTATTTCTTTATTTTGTTTAAGCATCGGACATCCTCTGCGTATACGTGAGTATCGACCTGGATGTTGTTGCCTAAACGTTCTGCTTTATTTTCTTTGGTGTTTCGTTTAAGCTTTGGATCACCTCTGCGTATACGGGAGTATCGACCTGGTGGTTAAAGCCTAAACAACTTCAACTTATTTTTATTTTCTTATTTTGTTTAAACATTGGACTTTCTCTGCGTATACGGAAGTATCGACCTGATTGTTAATGTTTAAACATTCTGCTTTATTTTCGCACAAATCACAGTTGATAAAAGTTTAAAGGCATTACTTGAGCTAGTGTATTGCATGATGAGGGGATATGCTAAGATCGTGGGGTCCATAAGAATTTAGTGCTATCTAAATATACCTTAAAGTATCGGTAAGCAGATTGAAAGTTTTTAGATTGAGTTTAAGTGGTCAGCAATATCGTCAATCAATGTGAATCGTTTAGAGCTTAAAATGAAATGAAGCTTAACGGTGTTGGTGATTGGTCTCATAAACTGATATGATCCTCTTGCACGAACTCACAAAAAATATTGTCTGTAAATATTTATTTACTGCATTTCATTCTTTTCAAAAATTCAAAAAGATTTTCAGTGTGTTTTAGCTTAAATTTTGAAAATTCAAAAAGATTTTCGACAACTGATGTTGATAAGCTGATTTTCAAAATTCCAAGTGTTAAACAAGATGAACTGGTTTGGGAGTGTGAGTTTTACAGAAGAAATCTGATTTTGAGAAAAAGAAATTGAGTTTAGTTAATCAGAGTCATTAATTTGAACTTGATGTAACTATTACTAGTAAGTTTTTCTTAGTGATTGAAGTAAAAACTTATGTTTTTGATGAGAAAATGTGTGCAGGAAATGAGCTGATCAGAGATAAAGCCAGGGATTGATCTCAAGGTGATAGCTAAATTCCAGATAGCGATCCCATCATGATGAGAGGGGGAGTCTGACGAGGTTAGAGCCAAAGAGAAGATCCTGGTATATGCGAAGAACGTGAACAGACCGATAAAGACTGAAGATTGAGAATACTCGACATTTAAGACTCGTCAACATCTGAGGGGGAGTCTGTTGGTGCATTCATCTGTCGTCTTCGTCTTATGTCGAGTCTCGGGTTCGGTTCTGATCTAATCAAGCATTACATCACTAGTGACATCATCACATGACATCACTAGTGACATCACATTACATATCCACGTGAAAGGACAAAGTTATGCATGGATTAGATTGTGAATTCAGAAGATTTCGCTTCAAGACAAAGTATCATTGTTACATTTCGCTTGAAAAGAAAGTGAAGGATTTCGCTTGAAGGTCTTCAAGCGAAATCAATCTAGTATATATAGGTTAGTGATGATTTCATTTGTAACAGTTCTGGTATTCTACACCGAGGTGCTGCCGGTGTGAGATTTGATTGTAAACAACGTTATATTAATCAAATCAGTAGTTAAAGTGATACGCAAGCTGTTTCGACGTCCGTTTCTTAGTTTCCGCCTCTGAAACGGACTAAATCTCTTCTGAAAGACTGGTTCGGGTCGCAAACCGATCCTACAGTTTATGTGGAAATCGGCTAGATCCAAGTCATTCTTGGCGGATTGAGGCCAAAACATGAAGTTCTTCAAGAACCCATGATGACATCATCCTAGAACACTTGATTCTTGAAGATTTCACGGTTAAAAGTTAAGATTTGAAAGATAGAAAGGTGTAGGAGTGTGTATAGATCAAGAAAGTACAAGATTTAGGATGAAAACTTACCGGAATCGAGAGAAATCTGCAAAAAGGTGAGTTGGGCGTGCTGGTCGAACAGGGGTTTCCAAAAGTGGAAAAGGATGACAATGACAGGGGTATTTATAGGATGACAAAAGAGGAAAGTGCTGGCCGATCGGTTGGCAGCTCGATCGGATAGCCTGTCCGATCGGACAGCAGTCCGTTCGGCTGGCTGTTCGATCGGCTGGGAGCCTGATCGATCAGTCGCACCTTTCGAGTGTTTCGCGCGACGATTTTTGATGTTTCGATTCCGTTTGCGAGTGGTTCGATTCGATAGGGTTTCCTAGTCAAATTACTTTCAGTCCCAAACAATCATATCTCGCATAATCTATTTTCCACCAATTATCATAATTCGTTCACGATTCGAGTTCGAGTTCGATTGCATTCGAGTTTCGATTGAGTTCGCTTGATCACGCAACACAACATAAATAAACATGCACATGTAACACGTAAGGCACACACACATGTATAATAACAAGTAAAAATATGTAGCTCGAGTTGCGATTTGATGTCGATTCGATTAGCATAGCTTGACTATTGATTAGTTAACTTTATCGCATTGTTACTTCCTATAGTTCCCACTCGTAGATCGATCGATTAACGATTAACACGCATCGATTATTGCAATTAACAACACTTACTCCACATAATATAATTAAAAACAAGAAGTTTCTACGAGTCAAGTTGCGCGAAATCGGTCGTTGACTTAGACCTCGACTTTGACTTGTGAAAACACGGGGTGTTACACGCAGCTTTGACAATGTCACGGATTTCGCCAATTAATCCCCAAATATAACGGGAAATAAGCACCAGCTCTGGCGAAGCCAGGGTAGGTACAACTCTTGCATATTCGAAGAATGTCG
Organism: Helianthus tuberosus; assembly: GCA_030545235.1. NCBI lineage: Eukaryota > Viridiplantae > Streptophyta > Magnoliopsida > Asterales > Asteraceae > Helianthus > Helianthus tuberosus. The sequence continues at coordinate 177,901,174 of CM060423.1, forward strand.
AAGTATACCCTCGACAGTCTACATCCATCATTCGATGGTTTAGGAATTTATTCGCCATTTGCTCTTTCTCATATTCGGGACAGAATTTTCTTTATACAAGACTCTTAAATTCTTCCCAGTTCATGGCATAGGCCACATTTCTTCCTTTGGCTTGTAGTACTACATTCCACCATTCTAGCGCCCCTTCTTTGAAAAGATGTGACGCGTACATGACTTTGTCATCTTCGGCACATTTACTTATTGTAATTACTGCTTCGGTTTTCTCTAACCAACGCAGTGCAGTAGTTTCCCCTTCATTACCTGCAAACTCACCCGGTTTACAGGTAAGAAATTCTTTGTAAGTGCAACCAGGTGTTGCAGCTTTCATTTTCTTAAGGAGCGGAGCTTGTATCCCATCGTTGTTGTTATTAATATGATTGCCGCCTCCATTTACACTATTACTGAAATTATCTTCCTGAGTTCGTTTACTAGGAACAATTTGTTGAGGTTCGATTGGATTTCGAGCAGCAGCAATAATTGCTGGAATAGCATTGGCTATTCCCTGAGCAACGATATTTTCTATATCTTGCTTATTTAGAAATTGATCCTCATTGTTGTGCTCAGATTGATTACCCTCGTTAACTTGTTCATTACCAGCGTTTTCCATCTGGTAATAAATTTTATATAATTAATTAGTATAAATAAGAAACAACCAAATATAATAATTTAATTGCACATAATCACATAAACAAATATACATCCAAAATTGTAAAGTTCTCAACTTCTATGTTTATATTTTATAATATGCTTCCGTACATACTGTTATCTTACAACCGTTTTATTGTTTATTTTACACATACTGGTTTTTATTATTATTATTATTATTATTATACAAACACAGTTTCATAATCCCCTTTTTCCCTTGTCAACTAGCATATTAAAAGCGATGTTCCCTCTCATCGTATTTCCAGGAGATTTGTCCTCCTATCTCCCGGATCCTATTCCCTGCATCCATCAACTCTTCGCCGAAATGGCGGAGTTCAGCTAAGTTCTCGTTACTCATTGGTGGATTTGGTATAGGTTCTGGGTAGAACTGAGGGAAAAAGGTATTGGGGCTGTTGAGGAGGTTTTGAAACTGCACTGCGTTGGGTGTGAATCAGAGGGTGTGAATCAGAGGGTCTGGAATGGCTGGTTCTAAGTTTATTGGGATTTGAGTTTCAGCAGGATAAGGGTAAAGGTTGTTATTAATAGGCCTAATGGTATCACAGCTTGCTAGTATGAAATCTAACTCTTCCTGCAACGTCCTTTCCTTGGTTGGCTTAGAGCTTTCTCCAATTTCTTGTTTAGAACTTTCCCCAATTTCCATCCCTGCTTGCCTTGAATCTTCCTCAATCTCTATCCCTTTTCCTTTATCCATGGGATTCTCTATCTTAGGAATTCTCCTAGTTGCTGGTTTTCTTCTGCGTACACGCCTCCAACCCACAAATCTTCTTCTATTTCTTAGGTTTTGCTTTCTCCAAAGGTGGAGCTTGAAATTCTATAGGTTTTTCCACATCCGCAAAGTAACCAGTAAATTCTTTAGAAACTTCTATGTTCACAGGGTAGAGGTTAAGATTCTCTAGGGCTCCAGATAATTCATTCATGCTATTTAACATATATGTAAAAATATTACGTTTTAAAATTTTATAACAAAATTTCACAGATAACCTTTAAGTATTATTGCATACCATGTAACTAATTTAATACAAAGGACAACTGACAATTAAAACATACTAGGGTTTATTTGTAATTTATTTATTTACTGGGTAAAGTTTCTGGTTTGTAGATGATAAGGGTGTTGGAACTAAGTCATGATATTTTAAAGATTTGTATTTACTGCTACAGTGGCTAGCATATAAAGATCTGCCCATTTTTCATCTAACATGTCTTCCCATGGTGGGTTATTGCCTAGTTTCTGGGTTTCCTGATTAACCCTCACTTCTTTTGGTTGTGACTTCTTTCTTTTCTCCTGACTTTTTCTAATAATCAAATTTCTTTTATTAGGAGAAAGTGGTTCCTCATATTGTGCCTTTCGAACAAATATTCCTTCCTCAGCATCTACTGAGTATCTTGAGGAATTGGATTGGGATGAACTTCCCTTTTCTTTTGGTGAAGTATCTAATTTATGGTAGATATCTGAAAGTCTTTTCTTACCCATACTGTAAACAAATATTCAAATAATAAAACATATAATCACAAAATCACCGATTAGGTAATCAGGAAAATTAAGTATTTTGAAATACTTAATAGGCTTAAATCAGTGGCTCGTTCAGTGGCTTTGATACCACCTTTTTCCTGTCACGGTCCCAGCCCCGGTTTTACCCGGTCAAGAGCCGCGGGACAGGAACCTGTGGTATCTATGATGCGACAGCGGAAGAATTTTAACAGGATCTTTTAAAACTCAAAATGCCCAATTATTTTATTCCATTATTTAGGATAAAACCCCGTAATTTACAATAGAGGAATTTAACTAGGAAATTCTCTGATTTATTAAAACATGTTTATTCATTTTAACTGAGCCACCTCTTCAAGCTTGTTAGTGCCCCGTAGCACGTTTCCTTGATTTATAGCAGGTTGCCTGAAACATGTTTTAAAAATATTTTATCAGCGGGGAAATGCTGGCGAGTCACTCAATTTAATAAAATGACACATAGTTATCAATTACAGCATAAGGGCGATTACAATGGCTTCTATCTTATTTTTATCTGGCGCCGTGTCAGATTGCGTGACGATGGTCATACAACTATTGGGTCTTTCCCCAAGTAGTGACGATCACTGTTAGGATATATTAGCCTAACCAGTGAAAATAGTAATGTGCACAATACCCCACTAGCCAGTGATTAAGATAACCATGACTTACTCCCTGTAATTATAACATTTGAAAATGGAGTATTGTAAAATACTTTCGATAAAAAGAGAATGACTCACTTTGCAAGTTTAATTGGACAGAGCTTAGCCTACTGATTAGCATTTTTGACCTAAATTAAATAACATGCACACGAACTGGGTTAGTAACTAATACAGCATTTACGATAACTCACGAGATTAAACCCTCACAACGAATGACAAAGTGCGATACTTAAACATCCATCGAATTCACGACGAATGACAAAGCATAACCCTAATGTGGGCAGCACTTAAACATCCATTGGATAGTTTCAATCGATCGGACATTGAATCGTAGTAGCGATAGAGTTATTACCCTGTTTTGCGGCAGCGATTCATGATCGTGTGTGTTTTAGGACTGTTCCTACAATATCTCAGTGTACGCTTTGAGTTTTAACGTCGAACTAATGCAAAATATCAAGTCCCAAGCCCCTGTATATATACTTGAAAAACCGCGCCCTCGCGTGGCGCGAGGTACACCCTACTACCATAGGGTCGCCTTGTGTACAGGTAGCTTAGCTGAGTTGGTCTCGCATGCAAATTCGTTATACACGTAAAACTGTTTGGATATTATCAACTAGGGTTTTACCCCCCTTGAGTTTTAGGGGCCCTGATCCTGATTCCGATTGTTCTGAAAATTTTAGGGTTTATGCAGGATCACTTGAGGGTCTTAATTAGGGTTTCCTATTGAACCAAATATAATAATAAATAATAGTTTTGGTGAGAGTTGTTACACTTTTGACAGACACGGGGCCGTGTCCAGTCGACACGCCCCCGTGTCCACCTTCTGTAAGTTTTCATTACTGGCACCTGAACACGGGGTCGTGTCCATCAGACACGGGGCCGTGTCCAGGCAACCAGTAAAACATATTTTTTGCTTTTTAACACATTCAATCAACCTAAAAACTTATTTTTTGGACACATTGAGGACAATGTGTAATTTAAGTGTGGGGGATGCTAAAACCTTGAATCTTGCAAGTCCTAACTACAAGCCTTACACAAAACTCTATTGGAACCGCTAATTACCCCAAATTTTTTCAAAAAAAAAAATTCATTTTTTTTACTTGTCTATGTTTAACTTGGGAATTTCAAGTTCTAAAAAGGTTATATTTTTATAAATTTACAACCGATAGCGTCGTGATAAAAAGAACCAACATAAGAAAATTATGAAACGGCATGACAAGCTTAGTTAAAATTTGATTATATATACTTGATCACATAAAAAAACTCATTCCCACAAAAGTGAGTTTTGAGCCTTTATTGAGCATACAAATATATATCTTTAAACTAAATGCTCATTTTTCGTTTCTTGTGTGAATAGCCGCTTGGTTCTTACGACTCTAGAACTTGCCACGACGATACATTCCCGGTCCTTACCAACTTAAACCCGAGTAAGTAAATGATGGAGGCATTAGGACTAACCATTTTTATTTCTACACCATTATTTTTTTTTACCACCTACCCAAAATCCCTCTAGTTAGCCCCTTTGAGCCTAAACCTTTTCATTTCATAACCCAAACCAAACACCCTTTCACCCACCAAAACCCTTTTTATCTTCAACCTTTTAAAAAAAAATGTTGATGATGAAGCAAAAGAGAAATAAACAAACAAGTTTCTCAAAAATAACTTTGTTTGAATAAAAGCTTCATCAAAATAAAAGTTGCAAAAATAAAAAGTCTTACGAAAACCGACGCTTGTTACGCTTTTCGCCCTTTCACTAACCACAAACCCAACCACCTACCTTTAACCCAAGCCTAACCCTTCACCCAAAAGTCCTCTTGATATTTACAAAGGTATATAGTTAAAAAGGAGGAGGATTGACTGCTTGGCAAGCTTATGGTAGGAGTAAGTTCCATGCCGCTCTCGAGTGATTCACTAAAATACATTTCCGGCCGAGTGTTGAGTGATCTCCGTGAGGTATGTGAACTTGTATATAAATGGAATTTTAAAAAGGCATGTTATGCCCTAATAAGTAATTTATCTTATGAAAAGTTTTAAATAAATCATGACGAATAGGATTGTAAATAAATAAAAAAATAAAACTTAATAAAGAATCTTGGAAATCCCGACACTCTATGACAAGCCCAAAAACCTTCTCTTCTACCCATTCCATTTGGGAGTGTAAAGCCACATTATAAAGAGTTTTGCTTGAGGACAAGCAAAGATTCAATTGTGGGGGTATTTGATGTGTGCAAAATGCAACATATAAATTACATCAATTGTGGCATAAAACTAACCTTTTTTTAGTACTAATGTTGGAAAAAGTGTGCTTTTGTCTTCCTTTTGTATTTTCAGGATTAAATGAGCTCAAATTAACAAAAGAAGCAAAAAGACAGCTAAATCTAACATAAATACAAGAAAAAGAACAAACGTGACATGCCCGACCCCACGACAGCGTCTTCTCAAGCAAAACAAGAAAACAGAAGGCTGAACACGCCCCGTGCTCAATGAACACGGGGGCGTGGTCAACTCTAAGATTCGCAGAATCTGGGAAATCTCGATAGTACAGATTTGCTTCTACACACGGGGGCATGCCCAGTGGACACGGGGGCGTGGTCAACTAATGCAGACAAACTGCAATTAATGAATAAAGAGATGAAGGATGGACACGGGGCCGTGCCCGAGCTTCTGTTCAGCCTATAAATAGGAGTGCTTGGCTCAAGTGCAAACCATCCCTTGGCACACCACCTCTCTCACACTTCACCCACCACCCACCACCACCATAACACGATCATCCATTGTCCATCATAGAGTGTGTGAGTCGTCTCGGGATCCAAGATTGATCGTAAGAGTTCTTGACAATCAAGGCCATGTTTGCCTAAGTCTCTTACATCACTTGGTGAAGACAAAGTGTCTAGTGTAATACTTTTTATTTTTAATATTTTCGCACTTTTTACTTGGTTATGTATTAATGATTATAATAACTAGTTTCTTATGTTGAAGGTGATTTTTCCTTATCGTTTGTCCGTGGTGTCTTGGCATTATTTTACTGTCTATATAAAATAAAAGATTTTCACCATTCATATCTCCACGGTCTATATGGAGGTATGTTGGCTACCTGGTCGGGGGTTAAGGGAACGGTTTGGTAAGAGTCTTGCCTTGTTCAGTGTATAGATCCTGCAAGGACCTGGGTCAAATTTAGTAGGACCTTCTTCAATACTTAACGGTATTGGATGGCGGGGGTCCAAACTCTTTGACCCCCTCATATGTAAGCTACTATTAATACTTTAACCCGGCTACTTAGGACTGTATCCCTGCTGACTCAGACTACTTAGCCGAGGGTAACGTCACCTTCAAAAGAGGGGCCTACCATAATATGCATTAATAACTTAATTAATTATCTTTCAATAATCCGGCCCTTTAGGATTGTATCCTTGCTGACTCAAACTACTGGGTTAAGGGTAACGTCACCTTCAAAAGAGGGCCTACTACAATAACTAAGATAATCTCTTAAAAAGTGCAAAAGTGCGGAAATAATCAAAGGTTACACTATACACGAGTCGGAGCCAAGTGATTCATCTTGTCTATCTGTTTTTACTTTTATTTTATTTTCAGCATTTTAGTTAGTTTTTATTTTTCTAGTTTAAAACCTTTTTTCTAACTTTTTGATTTGATTAGACGTTGAGGATAAACCGGTACTAAAAGCTCTTGTGTCCTTGGACGACCTCGGTATCTTACCAACACTATACTACGCTCACGATGGGTGCACTTGCCCATATGTGTGTTTAGTGTTAGTAAATATCGTGTTTTATAAATTTAAAACTTGGCTAAAAAAGTGTAAAAGGGCTTAAAATAAACATTAAAACCATAACACGCTTCACGCACATCAGCTATTGATCTGTTCTTCAAAACTGTAACACCGCAAACAAAACATCTAATTTCTTTGTAATTTGTTTGAAAAGCACAACTTTTTTAACAGTTAATAAAACTGAAATATGAAGTAATAAGAGAAAAATGGATTATTATTTATACACTTCTTTCACACTTTCTTATGGTTCTCAGACCGATCACACATTTTACACAACTTTTTTGCTTTCAAGTAGTCATATGATCATTAGCACACTTGTAGCACACCGTTAAAGGGTCATAAACTCAACTAACCATTTGACTTAACTTTTTGTAAAAAATAATTACCTTATCAATGAACCTGTACTTGTTCTTAATTTTTGTAGAAAACTTTGCATCTTCTCTTGCTGGTATGATACGATTCAAAACCTACAATCATTTCCAAAATCAAACGAAAACGCCACTGAAATTGAAAATATCCAGATCCAGGTCATACAATTCAAAAAATTGCAATGAACAACTTACCTTCATCATCACTGATTGAACAATCGTTGATATCAACATCGATGTACTCGCTCTAGTCAGTGTGTTTGTTAATAAGAACCCGACCATAAGTCACCTAGCACACAAAAATCATAAGGTCGAAAATATATATTATTAAATCAAGATCCATTCAGCCCTAATCTAAGAACCAAAACCCCGCACAATATAAGTAATCACGACCTTAAATAAGCCCCAATTAGAAAACCGAAAATCTAACAGTTGATTCAAATGAAAGCATAAATTAAAACTAAAAAACCATTTAATCTTACCAATCGAATAAATATAGCCTCTGTTAGTGATTTAGGGTTCAGTGACGTCAACACTCGGCACCACCATCACCAACGTTGATTACGGCGTTCACACATAACAAAGACTTCGTTGCCGTCGTCTGCTTCTAGAATCAGATTCAAGGAAAAGGAAATCAGATTCAATAAAAATGAAATCAGATTCAAAAAATAAAAACATCATATTCAAGAAGAAACAACAGATCGATTAGATGAAAAAGTTTGGGTTTTTTTAAAAAACCCTAATCGATGAACCAATATATGTTAAATCAATGTTAGGGTTTCAAGAATAATCTATTACAGTTCGTATAAAGATTATCGACTGAAAAAATGAATAAAAATTGGAGAATCTAACCTTCTTGCTTGCGAATTGTGATATGAACCATGGTAATGAAACATTTGATTATCAAGACAGATGAATGATCGATGATGGAGAAACCCTAGATCTCTAAAGAACGAAGATTGAGAGAGAGAGTATAAAAGAAACTTCCATTATACGATTCTTTAATACTCGCACCAGACTTTCGCAGAGGGTGTATGACAGATTTTGAGAGAATGAGAGAGAGAGTATAGCGTATTAGAGAAGCTTCTCAATCCTGGCCTTAGAGCAATGCCACATGTCCTCCCATTTGAGATATGCCACATGTATGCTTATGTGGCTGCTTATTTCGCATCAACCATAGGGTGACATGTGTCCCCCAATGGTTTGCTTTATTAGAGATATAGATTACTATTAATATTAAGAAAAACAAAAAAATAAAATAAATTGTCGCAATTATCGCTACAACCCTAGACCCGTCCGTATCAGCGGCGGAACTAGCCCAAAAAATTTAGGGGTATCCCATTTTTTTATTTTTTAGACCAGGGGTATCCTTTGTATAACGGAGATGAAGTTACGGGGTATTTTTACACTTCGGAAACGGAGTTAAGGGGTATTTTTACACTTCGGAGACGGGGTTGAGGGGTAGCATGTGCTAATATTGTAAGTCCGTCACTGACCCATATGCTACGTAGCGCGCTATAATGATCGCTACGCTTGTTATTGGCAACTATGCATGGGGTTGCTCCGCGCCCCCAATGACGCCATAATGGCAGCCCACACCCTCGGCTGGCACCCCATAACACGTACCCGAATAATAAGTGATTTAGTGTGTTTCATATGAAATCAGTATTGACGTATTAATATAATGTTGTCACAATCTTTAACTGCACCTTAACAAAGTATAATATTATACTGTATACTACTAAAATAAGTATAATAAATAGTATTTTAATATTTCATAAATAAAAAAAATTACTTAAAATTTGTAGTGTTACATTGAAATTTTATATGTTGAAGAGGTTATTGAAATAAAGTTTTGAGTCTTGGTGATGATAATTTTAATACATATATTTTCACGCTCTAAAATCTTAAATGAAAATATCAAATACTCATTAGGAAAGCAAGAAATCCATAAAACATGATTTCATGAGGCTATATGTCATAACTCCTATGGTCACCAAGACCCTTCATATCAGCACCATGTCACCAACTTTCAATCCATCATCTAAAATCACTACCCTAAGGGTGTGGTCATGACCTAAACTACTATTCTTTTATTTTAATTTATTTTTGTGAAAAAGGAAAAGGAAATAATGAAAAAGGAAAGGAGGCTCATGGTTGATATGATTTAATCCATGCAAATAGGGCTGCAAACGAACCGAACGAACAAGAACAAGTCCTTATTCGTGTTCGTTTGTTAAGAAATATGTGTTCATGAAATGTTCATGAACGCTTATCAAACGAGATTTTATGTTTGTGTTTGTTTGTTAAGGAAATGAACTTGTTCGTGTCCGTTTGTGTTTGTTTGTTAATTTTAGGCAATGAATGAAAACGAGCTATGATGAACACAAATGAGCACAAACTAATGTTCATGAACACAAATGGTAACAAACTAACACAAACAAACGTTCATGAACAAAATATATATAATACATTGACACTTATTTAATATTTTATTTGTCGAAATTTTGAAGTATTTAAATAAAATATAAAATCTAAAAACACTAATGAACTATTGAACACAAACAAACACGTTACCGAATGTTCACGAACATAAATAAACGAACGCGCCATATGTTCATGTTTGTTCATTTAACTAAACGAATGAAATTTCTTGTTTGTGTTCGTTTGTTTAATAAACGAACGAACTTCCCGCCGAACGGTTCACGAACTGTTCGCTGAACGTTTGGTTCGTTTACAGCCCTACATGCAAACCATGGTGGATGAGACAGTGAGGGAGGGGGGTGTAGCAATCCATTAATGGTCATGCAATACATTAATGACCCAATCCATGCCCCCCCACACCCTTTACCCTGATATAATTAATGAGTAACTATAGAAATTAAACAAATTACAAGATATTTTTTTATAAACTCATCTCCATTGGTCCCATAGGGCGATCTACCCACATCCACGTCGACATGAGCGACCTCTCGCGGACAACCAATATAAGGTATTTTTCTATAAGCTAATCTCCATCACTACATTGTTTAGGACGATCTACCCACATCCACGCCGACATTAGCGGCCTCCAACGGACAACCCTCTCTCACCCTCTCAAAATCCCTACTCCTCTCTACTCGTCACGTTGCACTTGCGCGTCTTCCCTACCCTCATTACTATTCCTTCTAAAATAATTAATTAATTAATAATTAATAATATATTATACAGTTAGATATTGTCTGATAAAAACAAAACATGATACCGCCCATACCAATATACCACCAAGGGTTTCACATGATGGCTTTGAAAATTTAAAAATTTTCTTGAAAACGAGTAAAGATAAAGAAAAAAACAATCTTTTTCAAAATCATCTAAAAAGTCGGAAATTTACAAAATTTAGGTGGACCACTTTAACGCACTATATGCTTTAAATATCTTCAAGTGGGACACATGTGCGATCACATGTGATGACTCATGAGATCCTAAATTTACCTTAAATTCAAACGAAATCACTCGACACCTTCTCAAACATCTTATCTTAGAAACCACAAACCCTAAAAAAAAAAACTTTTCTCTCTTTTATTTTTCAATGGCTGGTGTTGCCTTGATCTGTTCTCAGCTAAACAAATGGTAGAAAACCATGTCCCAGATCCACAGATCCAATCTATGTTTGTTGATGCATGGAAGAAGCAGATAAAACATAGATCTGGTCATGTGTGGCTGCAAGATCTCTGGGATCTTGCAGATCGGCCGGCTGATTCGGAGCGACCGTGGAGTCAAGAATCTTGTGCCGGCCGATCTAGTAAGGGATTGAAGATTATCCCAACGTGTGGTAGTTTTACTTATAATATTATTTTGGGTTTGATTAATGATGTTGAAGTTGTTAGCATCTTGTTCATAGTTAGTATGGGTGGGATAGGGAGAATCAAGAAAGTGAAGAAAGATGGGGTTGAACTCATGGTATGGGTTTGTGTTTATGTTTATGGTGATTTTGATTTGTTTAATGTTAGCAAGGTTTTGTTTTGGGGAAATCAAGATTTTGCTAATGTCAATCTTCTTCAAGTAGCCTTTAAAGAACTTTCTTTAATAAGGTGTTTACTTGTCTTAGATGATGTCTGGAATGAGAGTTTTTCACGCCCTCTTAGGTGTGAGGGCGTTGAAAAGTAACACTCTGTGTAACTCGTAGAGAAAATCTGTCTAACATCCAACACTTAATTGTTTGGGGAAAATATACGAAAGAAATGTGGTGGTTTGCCATTAGCTTTGAAAACACTTAGACGGTCGAAATAGAGGAGCTGTTGAATAGTGAGATATGGAATATACAACATGAAAGTTAGTTTATTCCGGCCCTTAGACTAAGCTATTAGGCTCTCCGTCTATATTTGAAGCAAATGTTTGCATATTGCTCCTTGTTCCCCAAGGACTATGTGTCTGATAATAGTTCACTGGTCTTATTATGGATGGCAGACGGGTTTTTGTACGAGTCAAATGGATGGCTGAAGGGTTTTTGCCCGGGTCAAAATGGATGACTGAAGAGTTTTTGTACAAGCCAAGTAGATGGCAGAAGGGTTTTTACATCAATCTTCGTAGATGGATGATTGAAGGGATGGTCAGTTTTATCAACATAACTTTTGACTATAGACCAGTCTTCGTAGATTTCTCAGTGTTCGCCATCAAAGATAACATAAAATCTTGATTTAAGATTTTTTGGTACTTGAGTGACTTGAGAGTAACTTGGTCTAAGAGACACCTTTTCAGTTTTTGGCAAACTGTCAGCCATCAACGGAAAAAGTGGATGACTGAAGAGTTTTTGTACAAGCCAAGTAGATGATAGAAGGGTTTTTACACCAATCAATTGGTCTTGCTATGGATAACAAATTGGTTTTTCTACAAGTTCAACAAAGGCAATAAGGTTTACAAGTCCAACGAATACAATAGGTTTTGTACGAGTCAAATATTTCTTATGAATGCACAAGAATGTTCTGGAGAGATTAAGGGTATTTTTTTTTTATTTTTTTTTTTTTTATTTAGCTGATGAAGTATGCAAAGTGCTATATATAAGCAAATAGAAGCACCCTTTAAAAGGATATTGATGTGCTAAATATAAGCAAATGAAGTAAGCTTTAAAAAAGTATTGATTATTTGTATATATACGAATTGGGGCTTGAGTGTTTGTTTATTGAAGTGATTGAATATGAATTTCCTGAGTGATGTGCAACAACGTTTTTTTTCTTTTACTTTTTTTCTTTTCTTTTTGGAGTAGTAAATGGAACTTCTTTTTGGTGTAGCACAATTGTAGTTTAAATTTAAATCTAATTATTATTCAACGTATACAAAGTTAACGTGCAGGAATAGTGTTTTTCACCGATTGAGTGAAATAGGAGGTGGTCACCATTTATTGGCTCGCATGGGCGGCAAAGATTATAGTGCCAGGCAGCTGCCCAACAAATTTACGATTTTATCTCGCTTTAAATTTACGTTTTTGCCATGAGTTCAAAATTATGATTTTACCCCCCACTTAAAAATAAATTTACGCTTTTGCTCTCAGCTAAAAATATCAATTTTGCCCGCGGTTCAAATTTACCATTTTGCCCCGTTTAAATTTAAAGTTTTGCCATTAGTTTTTTTCCCTTAAAATTACGATTTTGCCATTAGTTCAAAATTATGTTTTTTACCCCCACATAAAAATAAATTTTACGCTTTTACTCTCAGCTAAAAATTCCAAATTTGCCATCGGTTCAAATTTATAATTTTGTCCCGTTTAAATTTACAGTTTTGTCATTAGGTATTTTTCTCTCAGCCAAGTTACGATTTTGCCCTCAACTTAAATTTACATTTTCTCCATCGTTTTTGTTTGTTTTCCTGGTTAAATTACAATTTTGCCCCCAGTGAAAATTACAGTCATGCCGGCATCTGCCTGCGGCTCCCTCATTGGTCCATTTAATTTACGATTTTATCCCTAAATGAAAAAATATGATTTCGTCATCAGTTCAAAATTACGTTTTTACGATCGTTTTAGTTTTTTTTAGCAAAACTATAAAAGTTTGTTTTAATTGGTTTACTCCGTTTAATTTTTTTCGGTGTCAAGGAGCTGCCTAACACTCGCTTATTAGTCCTGAAAAATCACAGTTTTGCCTTGAGCCGAAAATTACGGTCTTATTATCGTTTTAGTTTTTTTCTTAGCAAAATTATCGTAGTGTTCTTTTAATTGATTGAGAATTATTCGGCCATCACCCCGCAACGCGGGCGGGGCAACTACTAGTTAATAACATTTAAAAACTTCACGATGACATTTTTTTTATTATTGGTATTGGGTATTTTTTTGCAGGTAAACCCTTTATTATTAGTATTAAAAAGTATGATGCACAATGTATAGTTAAGACTAAAAGAGTAAAGTGTGAAAGTAAAAAGTAAACTGTACAACTAAGAACACAGTAGTGTTTAGGTAAATTAGAATAGTGAATATGTTAACACAAGATATTGTCATTGATAATTTAATTGTTTAGAATTAGATGATTAAAAATTTACAAAAAAAAACAAGATCTAATGGGAGATGGGATTCATTTTATTATGCATTATTGTTATGAGTCTAAAAATAGAAATGTTTTTCTATTAAGTTGAATAACATAAGAGCTTTTGAACGAGTCAAATGATATGAAGTAACATAGTGGAATACTACGTTTTTTGAAGTAGGGCTATTGAATGCGTCCTAATGATAAAGATGTTTCAGGCTTAACTCTCAACCAACCACGACGCATTAAAACTTAACAGACAGGGGTCTAAACGAGACGAGCGGCTCGTGAGTTACTCGAGATCTGCTCGAGAAAAAGCTCGAAACAAGCCGAGCCTTATCGAGCCCGAGCCGAGCTTGAGCCTAAAATAAAAACTCGTTTGTTTATCGAGCTCGAGCCTAACATGTGAAACTCGTCAGGCTCGTCGAGCCTTATCGAGCTTTAGTGTAAAAGAGTCGAGCCGAGCCGATCTTATTTAAACTTGTTTACGAGCCGACCACGAACCTAAAAATAAGTTTATTTAGTAAACGAGTTTGAGCCCGATCTTCACTTATCGAGCTCACGAGCCTGAAAAATCTATTATTTATATGTTTTTATTTAATATATTAATTAACTAGGTTATAGTCTCGTGTGTTACACGGGTTGAATAAATGAATTTTATATACTAAATAATAAAATAATATATCTTCAAAAACCTCATTTATTGCATGGGTTAAACAGATGTAATTTTATATATTAAATAATAAAAAGTTATATCTATAAGAACCATATTGTACGGGTTGAATAAATGTAATTTTATACCAAATAATAAAAACAAAGTTATATCTTTAAAACCACGCGTATTACACGGGTGGAATAAATATAATATTGTTTACCAAATAATAAAAAAAGTTATATATTAAAAAACCCTCGTGTATTACACGGCTTGAATAAATATGATTTTATATACCAAATAATAAGAAAATTATATTAAAAAACTAATATATATACTCGGTACACAATAGATATGGTGAAAGTGAATGACTAAATAGTATAAAAAGTTGTTTTCGATGAAAATGACAAATATACCCAAACCTGAGGGACGATTTTGGCAATTTACTCTTTAATTTAATCTCTTCTAATTAATTATAGGTAACTCTCCTACTAAATATTATTTTGCTTAATCTTTTCTACTTAACTATAGATAATTATTATTTAGTTTAAGTTTAATGTATACTTCTCATTCATAATATTAATATTACTTTATATATAAAATTAGATTTATTACGGGTTTTTTAACTATAATTTATATTTTATCACTCAAATGGTTGTTTATTTACTTCTTGAATAACATGTTTGACCACTGTATTTTCTTTTTGCCATTTTCATCCACACATCTAATTTACTTTATTTTTTCTATCAAATATTTGGATGAAAATGGCAAAAAAATCTCAAATATCATGGACGATTTTGGCAAAAAAATCAGACATTTGGTAACGGATAAATGGTAAATAAGAAGATATGAATGGGGTGATGATTCATTGGAAAAGACAAATCTTTTAAAATATATGGGTTTGGAAGGGTAACTTTGGATTCAAGTCTCATAAACGATGAGAAAGACTAAAAGAAATTCGTAGTTCAAAAATAATAAGAAGAAGACAAGATAAATTGATATTACCTTATCGGATGTTAAAATATATTTTAATGGTAAATAAGAAGATAAAGAAGAATTGATATTAAGACTAAAAGAAATTCGTAGTTCAAAAATAATAAGAAGAAGACAAGATAAATTGATATTACCTTATCGGATGTTAAAATATATTTTAATGGTAAATAAGAAGATAAAGAAGAATTGATATTACCATATGGGATGATACAACTTATTTTATGAAAAATAAGAAGGAATTGATAATAACGAATTTGATCAAGTAAAATCGAATTGATAAATCTATTTTGTCACTTTAGATCTACCACTATTGTATTGTTTTTTTTTTTAACTAAACTAGATTTGAACCCCGTGTATTACACGGGCTGCATAAATTTAATTTTATATAATATATAATAAATAATAAAAAAGATATATATTTAAAAATACTCGTGTATTGCACGTGTTGAATAAAATATAATGTCATATGTTAACACATACAGCGGTCAAAATTTATCTTTTAAAAATAAACTTTGATTTACTATTTACTTATTATAACATTTTAGTTCGTTTTTATATTTATTATTAGGTAAAAAAACACATGTATTATATGGGGTTGAATCTCGTTTTTATGATACATTAAAGAGATACAATGATTTTAGGGGTTGTTTGTTTAGCTCTTAAAGAGGTTGTTAATGGTTCAGACCTCTTACTGGTTCAACACTAAATGGTTCAGAGCTTTTGTTTTGCGAGCAGGTGCTTGAATGATTCAGACATTTGCCTCTGAATGCGTAAGCAATATACCAAGTCTGAATGGTTCTTATCCGAATTGGTCAGCCATTTGTCATTGAACGGTTAAACATTATACTGGCTCTTAATGGTTCAAACCTCTTATTTGTTCAGCAACTAATGGTAAAGACCTTTTACTGGTTTAACACTTACTCATTCAGAAGTTGTCAAACAGCCCCTTAGTTAGTTTTATGCACCTTCATGCTTATTTGCTTATTTTAGTCATAAAACACTCATCTCAAATTTGTATTCAAGAGAGTTTACGATACAAAAACGTGAAGATTGATCCCTACGGTTTTATATATTTCATCAACCATAAAAATGAATACCATTATCATATAGAGACATATTATAAGCAATATTTAAATAACATATACATATTCCTATTTCGAATATTTGAGTTTGATGTTTAACCGAATATTTTTTTACTAAGATGCTAATCTATAAATTTTCAATGAATAATTGTATTCGAAACTTTGCTTATACTCACATTGAATAATACATTAAAAAATAATATCCGACATAAATTTAGAAGTTAAAAAGTTAGTTTGTATGTAGCAAAATGAATACTGAAAAATTAAAAAGATATGGAAATAAAAATATTCAATATAAAACAAACATTTATCATTATCTATTTTTTTTTTAAATTATTTATAGAAAAACAGATATTTATTCTTATTTAATTTTTGTTTGAAATTATTATTACTATTATTATTATTATTATTTAATATGATCATTATCTAAATTTTTATTTAACATTAACTATACAAAAACCAATATTTATTCTTATCTCATTTTTGTTTGAAATTATTATTATTATTATTTAATATGATCATTATCTAAATTTTTGTTTAAAATTATTTATAGAAAACAAATATTTATTCTTATCTAATTTTTGTTTGAAATTATTATTATTATTATTATTATTATTATTATTATTATTATTATTAGGTGAGAAAGCACCAGAAAGTGACACGTGTATAAAAAAGATTTTCATTTATTAGTATAGAAATAAAAGATAATTATATAAGAAATCTAGAATCATTAACATTTAAATAAAATATTGTGGGAATGATTTATTATAATTTAGATTAAAAAGATTAAATAAAAATAATAATTAGCCATAAGACATGGCCTAATATGATGACAAGTGTCCCTAAATAGATTTATTTTATCATATAGTATAGATAAATAATAAACGAGCCGAACCCAAGCCGAGCTCGAGCTTGAGAAAATACCAACGAGCCGAGTTCGAGCTTTGAGAACGAATCTCGAATCAAGCCGAGCTCGCGCTCTCATAACTTAATCGAGCTCGAGCCTGGTCGAGCTCGGGCTCGGCTCGTTTACACCTCTATTAAAAGATGATGCGTAGGATATTGATCAAGTTGGATAACAGAAGAGTTATTGAATGCGGCCCACCGATAAAAGATGTTTTGGGCTCTAGTCTCAACTGTCACACATTAAAACTTAAGAGATGATGTGTAGGAGACTAAACCGACGATTAATAAGTTTATGGATTAATAGGAGCATGAAAAAACACAAAGAAAGAAAACATAACTACCCACAAAAAGCTTGGGATGGGCCGGTGAATATGGCCCGAATTGACTTTTTCTAGTTTTTCTAAAATGTAAGGGTTGGTTTATATTTTGTTTTTCCTTGTGCGTTCAAGTTACAATTAGGTCTGTAAACGAACCAAACTTTTATGAACTTATTCGGCGGAAAGTTCGTTTATTTAATAAACGAACGAACATGATATAACAACCCTCCTAAAATTTTCGACACCCTAAAAATAATTAAAATATCCCAATACGTCCTAAAATACACCCCGTATACGAAAACAAGCCCCGAATACCTTTATTTTATTAAATTTAAATAAAAACCCAGATTTTAGGGCTGTCGCGGGCCGCGTAAGACCCCCACTTGATCTACGCGGGGTGCGAGCGCTCATCAACGAGGCAACACCCTGAGCTGCCACGTGTCATCAATCGTGTCGAGGCTAGTTGTCTGATTAAGCGAAGCTAGGCCCTACCACCCTATGTCGCGGGCCGCGTAAGACGACCCTTTGGTCTTCGCGGGGCGCGACGAAGCTCGAATCAGGCCCTATATATAGAGGGCATCGGCCGTTCATTTGAAATCGCACCAAAACTTTCTCTCTCTCGAATTTCTGAACAATTAAAGCTATTCTCGGGTATAATACCCCCCTTAATAATGAAGTTCTGCCCCGTTGTAACTATCATAACCCCGGTTACTTATTAGATACGCTGCCCGATTGATCCAGGGTTCCGTAACGGCTGTCGAGGTTCTGCCCGACGTAGTCGTTGGAATACCGTCTCGGGGAGGGTATTACTAATGTAAATATTGAGTTATTATACTAACGCGTGTGCATTTGTGTAATTTATAGATAATCACCAGGAAATCCTTAAAGAAAACCTAAGATAGCAATGTGAGTAATCTCCTTTTTGTAAACCTTTTTGCAAACTATTTTACAAAACCTTAAATATTTTACAATGTGATTAGCAGTGATTGAGTCTTTGTAATTCTTCAATTACTACCGGTATGTTGGGGCTTTGTATACAAAATATGAGACACGTTACCATTGGACAAAGAGTTAGCCAATGTGTAATATGACCCACCAGTCAGGATTGACAGTACTGAATGAGTAATTGTGTAGATGTAAACATTGTAATCGCTCTCAATACTGTTAAAAGATAAAACTCTTCTTGATTAAACTGGGATTCACTCACCAGTATTTCCCACTGACAAAATGTTTTTAAACGCGTTTCAGGTAACAAAATGTGAATGCCAAATAGAAGCCAGCTGGACAGCACTGAAGGCTTGGAAAAGTGGCTATAAAAGTTACCTAAATAAAGAAGATGTTTTATTTTAATAAAATGGGGTCTATGTCACACCCTGACTTTTGCGGAAGCGTGATTATGGTGTGACTTTCTTGTTATCATTGCATTCAACCATATCAAACAGCTATATGATAAAACCAAAGATTTATCATCCATAAAATGAGTTTAAAACATAACAACATTGTCAAAAACGTAGACTTCAAATTCAAGTTTTACAAACCATATGAATTGTGTAAAAGTTCGCTAAGGACTCGTCAAAAGATATTAGTTGTAATCAAAGTTTGGAAGACGTGTCTCGTCCAGGATTAAGACACACTGACCAAACCCAAAGACCATGGATGACATCTTTATACTTAACATGACTTGAACTCCAATGCCCTCCAGATCCATACTTAATTTCCTGAAATACATGTAGTTTGAAAAAAAATCAACAAAAGTTGAGCGAGTTCATGTGTATGTGTATGAATAAGCCTTTAAAGTATGTCTGTATAAATGTATGTCCCTGGTATGTAGCAATAAGGAAAAACAGATCAATTAATGTGTAGCTAATACATTAATAAGTGACATGGCCTAGGAAGCACTCAAACCTGTATGCGTATTTCGTACCAGCCCCTCCGGCGGAACGACATAGTCACCACATGCAGCCACACGCAGGCCTATGGGTGGGGCTCGCAACACCCAATAGATCTATCACTCATGCCCCTCGGTCCTTATACAAGGATTAATGGTCTTAAGACAATAGCCTACCCATTCACGTGATCTAGCAGTATATTCCTTAGCTAATCATACCATGTATAAAACGTTTGTAATCAGTATGTAACATGTATTTCACCCCCGAAGTTGTAAAACTGAAACAGTTAAAAAAAAGGGGGACATGAACTCACTGTTTTGCGTTCTTCGAATCTGCCTGTAACTCAAAGTGTCCTCTGGTGTACACGACTACCTACAATGTACTATGGTCTTATTAGACGAGCGGGTCGTGCCTTGACTTAGTATTAATTAGTGCCTTTGAGTTACGTTTCCAAGTGTCTTCATCATTATTCCAAGTTATATAATTAGTTGTTAAAATATTAAATATTTTAACTTGAATTTTTGGAATAATTTGTTAAACAATATTCTTGTAGTAATACTTCTCGAGTATTTTTATTCGCATTTCCTTCCCAAGGATGGGAGTATCTCATACTTGTGTATTCGTATTCTTGTGTTCGTATAACTTGCCATGTATTGGCGTCGTATCCCGGTGTAGTATTCCAAATAATAATATGCCAATATATTCTCAATATATTACTTCAAAACAATATATTTTCAAGTCTCACTTGGAAAATATTTATAAACTTATTTTTTCCAAATTAATGCATTTCAAGAAATTACATATTTTTCCCAAAAATATTATATTTCTTAATAAACCCAAGAAAATATATTTTTATCTCCCAAAAATAATATATTCTCTTCTTGTCCAAAAATACTGATATACTTGGTAATAGAAACCATACTTTCACCTCTTTTGTATCCAAAATAACGTTTACCAAAAATATATTGTAATGGTATTTTCCGGAATATCCCATAAGTTATGTTTTTGCGTTCGATTCCACAATATTATGTGCGTAACTTCAATATTTATTCCGTGTGATTCTTGGTATTATTTGGAGTTGTTATTTCCATGGTATTTGTTAGGTTATATTATTTTACCCTAAAATAATATAACTAGTTCACAAAATAAGCAAGAATTCACACAAGGGTTTTAATGTAAAATATTTATCAAATTTTATTTACGAAAATCAACCTCCGATACTTGGTATTTTTGTAATAAAAATTATGGCGAAGTTTATTTTGAAAACAAAATTAAAAATATATTCGTAAACACTTGTTAGAAGAATATTTTCTAAGTGTTGGATTTTTAGAAAAATTTCGCCAGAGTTTCACTTGTAAACGGAGGTGTCCATGCTAAATAGCATATCATTTTCTTTAACATATAACACGTTAGATCGTTCTCAAATAACCAACCCGACATTTAGACATGCAAAATACTACTTATATCATTTCAGTTTTAATATACAAAACTGGGCTGTTTTCGGTCATTTTAATAAAATAGTTATCTTATTCCAAAAATTCCAAAATTTTTACAGAATGTCTTATACGATCCAAATATTATTGTGTAAAAATATCGGGGTCCAGTTCATTACCAATATTTTATAAAAATTTATTTACCGGACTGCAATCAGATTTGTCACTTTCTGACTGCAGTCTACGAAATAATTCATCTAAAATTTATCGTAAGTCCGATTGACGAAATTCTAGTGGGAGAATTACTATGACATCAGTGGTCATCTACAGTACAATTTTCATGAGCTGATTCAACATAGATTTCAAGTTATGACTAAAAACATATCACCCATTTACTGTAGTAAAAACTCAGCTTTAGCTACTGTTACAAAACGGGTCTTTAAAAATAGTAAACGACCTCAAAAAAATATGATTCTAGTTCCATTTGCTTCGTTTTTCGAAAATACATAATTTAGACTTCAGAAAATCAATTTTTCGATTTATAATGGTCCGGTTACAGCCAGTTGAAGTTGGCTGGAAACTTAATCAGCATGCTTTTTATAGTCTAAATGCAACTGAAATGTACACATACGATCACCATTCATTCTAATAACGATTTATATCATAACGTAAGTCATTTACAGCAGATTATCGTTTATATAACTCAGATTTATCATGTATCACCATCCCTCATCTCATGATCTTTATGTAAAGCTTTATGTTCGAGATTTAAGTGTAAGATCTTTTGGTGTTCATATGTTTTCATCATAATATAACTTTTAACCACCATAAACATGAAATAAATAAGGATCAAAGAAGCTTACTACTAGCTTTTAAGCTAGGGAAGATCAATGGAAGAAATAGAGTGGATAAAAGCAAACGGTGAAGGTCCTTCAACTTCCGAAAGCTCCAAGCTTCCTAACTTAGCTCCTTACACCTTAGAACAAGCTTGGAATCCTTGTAGGATGAATGAAAATGGAGGTGCATATGTAAGAGGGTGTGGCCGTGAGTGGGTAAAGGAAAAAGAAAGAATGTGAAAGTGTTGGTGAAGATGATAGATTATGAGGTCTAGTGGTTTATAAACTTGTTCATCCAACAACTAATTAACTAATGTGCAATATGTTCCCAAAAGATTAGACAAGATCCTTTAAAATATTTGAAACAAATCAAGGTGGGGGACCCCCCCTTCATGACCGTAGGTATGGGGGTGCGGGGTCTTGGTTGGCATGTAAGTGGTAGTTAAGGAATTTAGTTGGAATCTAAGTGACTAAGTTAGTGTTCTAGTTGTTATGATGTTATATGGTGCGTTATGTTATTCGGGATCCATAACTAGCTTAGAAATGATGAAACAATGCTTCTAATGAAAATTTTAGTGTTCCGGGTAATGTCCGGTTGTTCGGTTAGATACCGTTCCGTTAAAGTGTCAAGTGATACCGTATAGTGTCCATTTTAGAACCTTTTGTGTCACATTTAATTCCCAACACTTAGGAAAGCATACAGGACCATTTTGCCATGTTTTTGCATGTTACTAGTATAAAAAAATGCTGAATTTTGTTAATAAATGCAGAATTCTGCATTATTAGTGAGTTTTAGGCACTTCCCAACATTTTAACTATCACCTAGTGACGCAGTTTTATGGTCCTTACTTCCCTACACTCCATACTAGTGTAGTACCTTGTCCCTGGCTCATACTGGCCTTAAAACATTGTCTGTCTAGGTGCTGGCATTGTCAACATGTTTATGAGTTATCCGCTCACTGTGCTAACTGTGCTTTGTGCATCAAATTTGTCACTAAAGTTTGTGGGTAATAAATGGTGTGACAGTATGAAGTGTGATGCACATGTATGTATGATGCAAACATCATAAAGCAGTTTATATCAACAGTTGTAATTAAGCACAGGCATTAAGCACAAATTAATAATTAATTAATTGTACGGATGCATGCAAATTTGATAGTTGTCACATTCTCCCCCCGTTAAGGAAATTTCGTCCTCGAAATTTGTACTACCTTAACTCCTTATGGTTACGTCACACGCGTATATGAATAATACCGAGGTAGATAATCACCAAACCGAATCAAACCTTACTCACATCAGGTGAGTCCAAGAATATATAACAACCCGAATCCTATGGTTAAAAGGTGTGTGCTTTTAGCATTTGATGTCAAAGGTGCAAGACGTATTTGACGCATAGTCTAGTGTAATCCAGTTAACATGGGTTCCCCAAAAGAGGAGTTTTGACTAATAAGATCCTTAAACGATCGATCGGAATATGCAACGAGTTTTCACAAACCATAGCATCCGCTATATGAATTCAAAATCAACAACTCAATGTAATAGTAAAATGATATGTCAACTCCCGGGTAAATGAATGGTAAGGTTTAGTGTGTAGACATTCTTAAATTTCGAAAGTACACCGAATGGAATACAAGCGAATCTGGTGTATCATTGTCTTGATTCGTAGTTGCATCAGAAATGTTTAAATGACAAGTCAAACGAAGGTATATGCAGTTCTGTGTGAAACGGTTGACCCTGATTAGCACAAGTTACGAGTTTGTAATGACATAATTCAAGTATAGTGGTGACTGAACAAGTTCACCGCGTTGGAAATTAAATGAACATGTACCGAGACAAGCCTGAAGATTTGATTTACACAATGTCATAGAGTTTTCAGTTGAGTATGGAACATCAAAAAGCCACTGTTTTTTATCGCAGATGAGAAAGCGATAAATACCGCAGGCTATTCAATTTATAATGAAAGAATCGTTCGGAGGTACACCGTGGTATGAAATGAATCTATGTACCGTTGTCTTAACACACAACTGTGTTGAGTCTGCTTTAATCGTGAGTATCAAATAGATTTTTAAATGAATAGACTATTAAATCCGTGTATGAAGTGAGCAACCAAATTAGCGCAAGCTTCAATCTTGTGAAAGTATCCCCACAAGGTGTCGTAACCAACAATCGATTTAGCGAAGTTGTAGACCAAACGAGTCTACTACGACTCGAAACAAAAGAATCTTTGCCAATTATTTGAATATGATGCTCTCAATACATCATATGACGTCTTAAACTGAATATGCGAAATGGGTAAGTTCAAGCAATTGAACTTGGTTCCAGCGTAACCCGGTAATAAATGTATGTATCTACAAAGGAATCTCGGCATGGTCACAAGGGTAAACCATGAATGTTACTTAAAATGAGTGAAGTTTCAAGAAAGTGTGTTGACTTGATAGCAAAAGAGTCAATAGTCACAATAATGTAGGTCCTTCGAATGACAAACCAGTAATTAGATTTAGCGCCATAATATTTGAACTTCAATGAAGCGTTTATTCGAAATGAAGTGGCATGCGTAGCAAATGGTGCATGTGTGACAAATAAGTTTCCAAGAAAAGGAATAATGAGTATCTGCTACAATGAAGAAATGACCAAATATCGAAGCAAATGTGTGTTCGCTCTCAGCGAAGAAAATTGACGTGATGCAACTACCATTAAGGGGAGTAGAGATGCAAACATCTACTCGCTAGAAGTAAAAGAAATTCAAGTACTTTCTGTTTGGTCAACGGAACTGGCATATATGTCAGGTTAATGGTGTCTGCTTGAGTTAACAGATGTGGTTCCTAAGTAACAACCTTTGTGAATTTGGACCTGGGTTCCCGATGGTCCTAAGTACATGTTTCCTAGATTCTCAGAGTTTCGTATTTGGTGTAGAATCGTTCTGTGCATCGTGTAGGAAACACCATTCTTGTGTATGTTAAAACAAGTTATTGTCCCACAATTCTCCCGGTATACTTTCTTCCTGAAGTCACAGCTAATGACACTCGATCATCGATCAGTCGTGAAATAGTAGTTGAATCCTCTCAGTTAGTTAAATACTAATTCGTTAATCCTTTGCAAGAGTTATCAACTCTTGTTGGTTAGGTCGTTCGGCTCCCGGTAGTCTGATGTTCGTACGACAGCTATCGTCCTTCTTCTTGACGAGCAAAACTGGGGTCACCCAAAGTGGGAACTTGGTCTGTTATCTTCCTTCTCTATCAGCTACTAGAGCTACACTGTCAATTCTTGTAATATCGGAGGTGTATATCGTTAAGGTGCATTAATAGTAGGCGCGGCGCCCGGAATCAAATCGATGCAATATTTGACTTGTCGTTAAGGAAATAATTCTGGCAAGTCTTCGGGGAAAACTTCGGGTTATCCCCTCATCATAGAGATATCTTCAAGTTTTGGTTCTTCAGCTCCCTGTCTACGACATGAGCTAAGAAGGCGTTGCATTCTTTTACGCAAAACTTTCGTGTCTTCAATGTCTGATAATCCGTAGGGGCATATCCTGCTCCATGAATTGATTGTTTCTCCGTTCATCATCGGAATGTGGATAACAATCTTCGATTGATTGCTTGACAGCCAGTCCATCCCAAATATCACATCGAAGCTTCCTTTAAGCAAGTTCTACTGAATACTGGGTATCTATCTTGCTTATTATTAAAACAAGTATATTCTGAAGCTAAAATTTGACAACAATATCAAATAGAACAGACGCATAACATTGACTACTATGAGGCGTACCGATAGCCATGTTTGGATCCTGGCGTGCTTCCCTAGCTCCGGTGCTAGACTTTCTCCCCACGATTTTGTTTAATCTCCCTTGGGCAATCTTTCCTAAAGTGTCCCATATCACCGCAGTTATAACATCCCTTACCTTTCTTTCCACGTTTCGTCTCATGCCAACACGTTTCCCTGTTGTGCCCCACTTTGCCACAGTTGTCACACTTCCCATTTTTACATCGCCCGGTATGATGTCGCCGACACTTGTCGCATTGAGGTAGTTTACCCATGTACTATTTTCCCCTTTTGGCCTTGTTGTTGCTATTGGTCTGAGTACCCTGCTTGAAGTTTGCGAACTTTCTCTTGTTGTCTCCAGATGACTCTACATGAGTCTCCTTCTTCTCCTCTGAGGTTGAAAATTTGTTCAACCTGATTGCCTCTTCAGTCAAGGTCACACTTAGATCAATGGCTTCAGCGATTGTTGCAGGCTTTGATGTCATCACCATGCTCATGATTTGGGGTGCCAATCCCCAAATAAAACGCTCAATCTTTTTAAATTCTGGTTCTACCATGTAGGGGATAATACGCGGTAGAACATGGAATTTCTCCACGTATTCGGCTATTTTTGATCCTTCCATCTTCAAGTTCCAGAACTCAGTTTCCATCTTCTGGCTTTCTGCTCTCGAACAGTATTTCTTATGCATTAGTTCTTTCAGTTGATCCCATGTCAAAGCATACGCAGCAGCCTCGCCCATTGTCTGAACCTGGAGTTTCCACCATGACAGAGCCCCATCTTGAAATAGTCCGGAAACGTACGTAACCTGATGCTCTGGGGCGCACTTGCTCACACGTAAAATGGAATCCGTCTTCTCAACCCAGCGTACGAAAGCTACGGCACCCCCAGTGCCGTCGAAAATCAGGGGCTTGCAGCCCAAAAACTGCTTGTAGGTGCAGCCTGCGACATAAGCAACATCATTTGTGTAAGGCGTTAGCAAAGCACTTGTGGAAATGTCCAATCATTTTTTAATGTGTCTTAAGTGACTAATCATTACCGTTGGGCGGGTTATTTCCTGAGGTACCTCCGCTGCGCTCGGAGCGAAGGGCCTCGTACTGTGCGATGACCTGTAAGATGCGTTCTTGAAATTCCGCCTCTGTCGTCAGCAGAGGGTTGTTGGTATCGGTGTTCCCTTGAGTCGACATCTTCTAAGAAGAAGATTGGTTAGGTCAAGTCTTATTTGTTTAGGAAGTGCATTTAGTTGTTTAGTGGTCATATGTACATACACATAATAGGTCATCATACCAACCAATCAAGTAATAGCATAATCATAGCATAACCAAGTAATTTTGGGAATCATGTTTAATGAGAGCATAACAAGCAAGCACGTAGCATTATAATTATAGCACACACAAATAGATCAATAACGTGCTTGACGAGGACATAGCGACTGAACTCTCATTGGTCATTGGTCACAAAGTATTGTTGCATGTTTATTGATGATTGGCTTCCCATTATTCCCTGACCACAACTGTATTGTCTTCCAAAATGTATCATATCAACAGGGACACAGGGTCACCCTACCCTTGTCCATTAAATATATTAGTGTATCAAAATTACGTAGTCAGATGTGGTCTTCAAAAGTCTCCACAATCCCGGTTTATCATTAGTGTCTTTACCCAAATGTAATGCAATCCGCATAATCTAGAAACCAACTACACTGGCGACTGAGGTGGAGGAAGGAAGAAAAGTAACTGCTAGCATGCGTAAACTCCTCCTCGAGCTTGTATATACATCGAAGTAGTTAACTGATCTGCCGCTCGATAGTAAAGGAACGAGCATCAAAAACCTGGGAAAGGTGTTATAGCAGCAGGTGAGAATGCAAAAGAAGTCTTTGATAATTGTGGAGGATCAAAGTATACTGGCAATAAACAGGGTGGAGGTTGTGGTGTCAGCTCAAGCTCCAAAACTTTGCGACTTATATCCTCAAACTGTAGCTGATGTTACAGGAGCACTCATTTCGTGTGTAGCCTCCATAATGTGAGGGATGGAAAGGGTCTAAAATCAGCATAGTGTATTATAGGAACCATCGAAATGGCTCGTCCAGCGTTGTAGAGGTGAATGTAGCAAACGGTGTGACCTGTGAAGTCGGGAAAAATGCTGCTGTAGCAAATGAATCGTTATGCGGGTGCTGACCTGGAGTACCTTCCTGGGGTGCGGGTATGTCCTGAAAGAAAGCGATAGGCATGTCGGTGCAATGGACGTCGGTTTCCATAGGAGCAACATCAGCGAGTGCAGGTGCAGCAGTAAATGTCTCAATGAAAGGAGAATCAAAGGTGCAGGCACTTGGCCTGGTACAAGGAGTGCAATGTACAGTAGTCTAAAAGAAATAAGGTCATGTTTAAGCGGGATCAACAGGTGCAACATCAAGCTGTCTCAATAGGAAAAGGAGCTGGCTCAGGAGCAGACCCTAGATCGTGTAAGGGTATGGGATCTTAACCAGGTGGTAGTGCAACAGTCATAGTGGTGTCGTCGTCTGAGTCAGTAGAAAAAAAAAAGCGGTAACCTGACCGTCTGTAAGGCCGTTAATGACGCAGACTTAAAGGAGTCTGAAATCGGGTGTATACTAGAATCAGAGGGTAGCGTGACAACAGGGGTCTCAAAAGTGAAATTTGTAACGACGTTCTCGTCTAACTTTCCATCATCATGGGCGTTATCGGAAGGACCATCAATATCACGTCAATGTCGTTATCAATTGTTTGTCGAGTAACCAACCATCGGAAGGAATGTCTACAAGAGGAGCATTGTCGAGGATCGGAGCCATGGTGTGCGTACCAACGGGATGACCAGTAATGAAGTGGTCATGGGCCAAAACAAGAATGACAGAAGGATCTTCGTCAAGGAAGCCATCAACAAGGGTAATTCATCGCCAAAGTCTGGCAGCACGGACGGTTGGAAGTCGTCCTTGTCCTTGGTCAGCATGTCAGGGTCACTCTCAGTGTTTGACGTAAACATCTCCGGCGCAGGTACAGTCTCGTCACCTGTGGCGGTGGCCGTAGGGTCGTTATCATCTGACAATTCGTTCCCTGAGGAAGGTGACGTGTGTGCCGGTACATAGTAGTCATAACATGCATATTCACAGTAATCTTTAACACTTTGTGTATTGCAAATAAGGACAATTCATAATGTATCCACATATTCGTCCTAGTCTTCCCAGACTATCCCACCCAGTCTCTCAGACTAAACTCCCTAGTCTCTCAGACTAACTTCCTGGTCTCTAAGACCAACTTTCCCAGCCTCTAAGACTAAATCCCTGGTCTCTAAGACCAACCTCCCAGTCTCTAAGACTAAATCCCGGGTCTCTAAGACCAACTAATTCTCCCCAGTCTCTAAGACTGACCTCCCTCAGTCTCTAAGACTGAACCTCCCTCGGTCTCTAAGACAGAACCTCCCTCAGCCTCTAAGACTGAACCTCCCTCAGTCACTAAGACTGAACCTCCCTCAGTCACTAAGACTGAACCTCCCTCAGCCTCTAAGACTGACCTCCCTCAGTCACTAAGACTGAACCTCCCTCAGTCACTAAGACTGAACCTCCCTCAGCCTCTAAGACTGACCTCCCTCAGTCACTAAGACTGAACCTCCCTCAGTCTCTAAGACTGAATTATAAACATAAATTTTGAAATGTGTATTTGTGCCTTTTTGTTTGTAAAAATGTTTGTTCCCTGGATCTGGACGTTTTGTGTATGCAATGAAAATATATCAAAAAACATTTTCGTGAGAGCCCTAATGATCGTAGTCTAGACTCAAGAAAGAATCCTAGTTCGCTACGATCGAAGTTCTGATACCAAGCTGTCACACCCTGACTTTTGCGGAAGCGTGATTATGGTGTGACTTTCTTGTTATCATTGCATTCAACCATATCAAATAGCTATATGATAAAACCAAAGATTTATCATCCATAAAATGAGTTTAAAACATAACAACATTGTCAAAAACGTAGACTTCAAATTCAAGTTTTACAAACCATATGAATTGTGTAAAAGTTCGCTAAGGACTCGTCAAAAGATATTAGTTGTAATCAAAGTTTGGAAGACGTGTCTCGTCCAGGATTATGACACACTGACCAAACCCAAAGACCATGGATGACATCTTTATACTTAACATGACTTGAACTCCAATGCTCGCCAGATCCATACTTAATTTCCTGAAATACATGTAGTTTGAAAAAAACATCAACAAAAGTTGAGCGAGTTCATGTGTATGTGTATGAATAAGCCTTTAAAGTATGTCTGTATAAATGTATGTCCCTGGTATGTAGCAATAAGGAAAAACAGATCAATTAATGTGTAGCTAATACATGAATAAGTGACATGGCCTA
The DNA here is from genome assembly GCA_030545235.1 of Helianthus tuberosus. Taxonomy (NCBI): domain Eukaryota; kingdom Viridiplantae; phylum Streptophyta; class Magnoliopsida; order Asterales; family Asteraceae; genus Helianthus; species Helianthus tuberosus. The sequence goes on from CM060423.1 coordinate 177,930,913, forward strand.
GCAAGCACTCAAACCTGTATGCGTATTTCGCACCGGCCCCTCCGGCGGAACGACATAGTCACCACATGCAGCCACACGCAGGCCCATGGGTGGGACTCGCAACACCCAATAGATCTATCACTCATGCCCCTCGGTCCTTATACAAGGATTAATGGTCTTAAGACAATAGCCTACCCATTCACGTGATCTAGCAGTATATTCCTTAGCTAATCATACCATGTATAAAACGTTTGTAATCAGTATGTAACATGTATTTCACCCCCGAAGTTGTAAAACTGAAACAGTTAAAAGAAAAGGGGGACATGAACTCACTGTTTTGCGTTCTTCGAATCTGCCTGTAACTCAAAGTGTCCTCTGGTGTACACGACTACCTACAATGTACTATGGTCTTATTAGACGAGCGGGTCGTGCCTTGACTTAGTATTAATTAGTGCCTTTGAGTTACGTTTCCAAGTGTCTTCATCATTATTCCAAGTTATATAATTAGTTGTTAAAATATTAAATATTTTAACTTGAATTTTTGGAATAATTTGTTAAACAATATTCTTGTAGTAATACTTCTCGAGTATTTTTATTCGCATTTCCTTCCCAAGGATGGGAGTATCTCATACTTGTGTATTCGTATTCTTGTGTTCGTATAACTTGCCATGTATTGGCGTCGTATCCCGGTGTAGTATTCCAAATAATAATATGCCAATATATTCTCAATATATTACTTCAAAACAATATATTTTCAAGTCTCACTTGGAAAATATTTATAAACTTATTTTGTCCAAATTAATGCATTTCAAGAAATTACATATTTTTCCCAAAAATATTATATTTCTTAATAAACCCAAGAAAATATATTTTTATCTCCCAAAAATAATATATTCTCTCCTTGTCCAAAAATACTAATATACTTGGTAATAGAAACCATACTTTCACCTCTTTTGTATCCAAAATAACGTTTACCAAAAATATATTGTAATGGTATTTTCCGGAATATCCCATAAGTTACGTTTTTTCGTTCGATTCCACAATATTATGTGCGTAACTTAAATATTTATTCCGTGTGATTCTTGGTATTATTTTGGAGTTGTTATTTCCATGGTATTTGTTAGGTTATATTATTTTACCCTAAAATAATATAACTAGTTCACAAAATAAGCAAGAATTCACACAAGGGTTTTAATGTAAAATTTTATCAAATTTTATTTACGAAAATCAACCTCCGATACTTGGTATTTTTGTAATAAAATTTATGGCGAAGTTTATTTTGAAAACAAAATTAAAAATATATTCGTAAACACTAGTTAGAAGAATATTTTCTAAGTGTTGGATTTTTAGAAAAATTTCGCCAGAGTTTCCCTTGTAAACGGAGGTGTCCATGCTAAATAGCATATCATTTTCTTTAACATATAACACGTTAGATCGTTCTCAAATAACCAACCCGACATTTAGACATGCAAAATACTACTTATATCATTTCAGTTTTAATATACAAAACTGGGCTGTTTTCGGGTATTTTAATAAAATAGTTATCTTATTCCAGAAATTCCCAAATTTTTACAGAATGTCTTATACGATCCAAATATTATTGTGTAAAAATATCGGGGTCCAGTTCATTACCAATATTTTATAAAAATTTATTTACCGGACTGCAATCAGATTTGTCACTTTCTGACTGCAGTCTACGAAATAATTCATCTAAAATTTATCGTAAGTCCGATTGACGAAATTCTAGTGGGAGAATTACTACGACATCAGTGGTCATCTACATTACAATTTTCATTAGCTGATTCAACATAGATTTCAAGTTATGACTAAAAACATATCACCCATTTACTGTAGTAAAAACTCAGCTTTAGCTGCTGTTACAAAACGGGTCTTTAAAAATAATAAACGACCTCAAAAAAATATGATTCCAGTGCCATTTGTTTCGTTTTTCGAAAATACATAATTTAGACTTCAGAAAATCAATTTTTCGATTTATAATGGTCCGGTTACAGCCAGTTGGAGTTGGCTGGAAACTTTACTCAGTATGCTTTTTATAGTCTAAATGCAACTGAAATGTACACATACGATCACCATTCATTCTAATAACGATTTATATGATAACGTAAGTCATTTACAGCAGATTATCGTTTATATAACTCAGATTTATCATGTATCACCATCCCTCGTCTCATGATCTTTTTGTAAAGCTTTATGTTCGAGATTTAAGTGTAAGATCTTTTGGTGTTCATATGTTTTCATCATAATATAACTTTTAACCACCATAAACATGAAATAAATAAGGATCAAAGAAGCTTACTACTAGCTTTTAAGCTAGGGAAGATCAATGGAAGAAATAGAGTGGATAAAAGCAAACGGTGAAGGTCCTTCAACTTTCGAAAGCTCCAAGCTTCCTAACTTAGCTCCTTACACCTTAGAACAAGCTTGGAATCCTTGTAGGATGAATGAAAATGGAGGTGCATATGTAAGAGAGTGTGGCCGTGAGTGGGTAAAGGAAAAAGAAAGAATGTGAAAGTGTTGGTGAAGATGATAGATTATGAGGTCTAGTGGTTTATAAACTTGTTCATCCAACAACTAATTAACTATTGTGCAATATGTTCCCAAAAGATTAGACAAGATCCTTTAAAATATTTGAAACAAATCAAGGTGGGGGACCCCCCTTCATGACCGTAGGTATGGGGGTGGGGGGGTCTTGGTTGGCATGTAAGTGGTAGTTAAGGAATTTAGTTGGAATCTAAGTGACTAAGTTAGTGTTCTAGTTGTTATGATGTTATATGGTGCGTTATGTTATTCGGGATCCATAACTAGCTTAGAAATGATGAAACAATGCTTCTAGTGAAAATTTTAGTGTTCCGGGTAATGTCCGGTTGTTCGGTTAGATACCGTTCCGTTAAAGTGTCAAGTGATACCGTATAGTGTCCTTTTTAGAACCTTTTGTGTCACATTTAATTCCCAACACTTAGGAAAGCATACAGGACCATTTTGCCATGTTTCTGCATGTTACTAGTATAAAAAAAAATGCTGAATTTTGTTAATAAATGCAGAATTCTGCATTATTAGTGAGTTTTAGGCACTTCCCGACATTTTAACTATCACCTAGTGACGCAGTTTTATGGTCCTTACTTCCCTACACTCCATACTAGTGTAGTACCTTGTCCCTGGCTCATACTGGCCTTAAAACATTGTCTGTCTAGGTGCTGGCATTGTCAACATGTTTATGGGTTATCCGCTCACTGTGCTAACTGTGCTTTGTGCATCAAATTTGTCACTAAAGTTTGTGGGTAATAAATGGTGTGACAGTATGAAGTGTGATGCACATGTATGTATGATGCAAACATCATAAAGCAGTTTATATCAACAGTTGTAATTAAGCACATACATTAAGCACAAATTAATAATTAATTAATTGTACGGATGCATGCAAATTTGACAGTTGTCACAGTCTACCCCTATAAATCAGTTTGTAATGAAAACTTGGGTTTTATTCCAACGTACTTATTTATATAAAATGTGGTGTTTTACTCTGATAAAACATTTCCTAACTACGGTCCTGATGAAATTTCCGCTGCCAAATTGATAAACACCGATACCAGCAAAACTGAATCTCACGGCCGCCCGTTCTCGGGACAGATAGGGGGCGGGGGTTGCGACACATAACACTATTTTTTGTTCATATTATTAAACAAATGGACATGAACACATGTTTTGTTCGTTCATTTATGTTCGTTTAAATTTAAATACATAGGTAGTTATATTTATATGAATATTTAACATAAAATGAACTTTCTAACTACATATATAAACATAACTAATTGTTGATTGGCTTTCTAGTAATAAAAACGGATGTTCCAATGGAATTTATCATAATTAATTCCTAATTTATATAAAAAATTAATATATGTTGATTTATGTTTAGTCAATTATGCTCATTTGTGTTCATTTATGTTTGTTTTGTTGTGTTGTTTATAGTTTGTTAAATTATGTTTGTTTAAGTTTGTTTGTTTATGTTCGTTTACGTTCGCGTATTGTTCGTTTAGGTTTTAAACGAACGAACATAAACGAACACGAACATGCCCATTTTCTTAATAAACGAACACAAACAAAAATATATGTTCGATTATATGTTCGTTTTCGGTTATAGTTAAATGAACTAACACGAACATGCATATGTTCGTGTTCGTCAGGTTCATTTACAGGTTTAGTCGCAAAGGTGGCTGTAAAAATTGTATGTATTTACCAACACTTGGCTATGTTAATTGCTTGTTGGAAGAAGGGAGACTTGTTTCACCACAACATCACTTGTAACTTTGAAGTTTTTGAGGTTGCCAAAAACTACAAAAAGGTTTCAAAAGTAGAATGGACTATTTTCGATCATATTGTTTAATGATATATGCTAATTAAATACATAATATTACATTTTGTGCTTGGCTCAAGAGCTTAAATCGAGCTTGATCTTGGCTAGACTTGATGTTGAGCCTTCATAATGAATACTCGTGATTTACTCGAATAGTTAGATATTTGTACGTGTGTGTGATGGATTGACTCATAACTTTAATTATTATGAAAATTTGAAGAACCAATATCAATCTTCAATTAATAATGATCAATTGTTTTAATTGATTGATGCCATTTATTAATTAGTTGGAACAATCTGATTTATTTTAAGGTGGGAATGACCTTAGGCTATAGGGTATGGGGTTCGTCCCCTGCCCCGTCGAGGAACGGCGACGCCGTCCCCGTCCTCTACATCCTGCTCAAGACGTTGCCGACGATCCAAATCTGGTGGGCCCCCATTGATGAACTTCCAAAACACCGCCGGGAACTACAACCACCACCACCACAAATTCTCCCTCACCACTCAATCAATCAACTTCCAAAACACCGTCGCCGTTAAGTACTTCCCCGGCGGAAACACCACGCGTCGATTGCAGACTGGATCGGAACGGTGTCGTAGTGGATTCCATCGCCGGTGGCGCCGAAATCGGTGACGGAGATACGTACAGGTTCAGATCGGGATTGAATTGAAGGAAGACGGATGTATGGTGATGACGTGTGTGGTGACATTTGAGTGTAGAGATGGGGATCTGGAGTTGGTGGTGGTGATGGGTGTTTGAGAGAGAGGAGGGGGATTATGTAGTGTAAATTACATTTTTCATCCGGTAGAAGATTAAATATTTTGGTACTTTATTTGTTAAATGTTAAAATAAAAAACTAGAAGATAAAAAAATAAAAGACATAAAAGTGGTGGGGTAGGATCATCTAGGACCATCCTCCATACCCTCTACTTTTGTGGGATGGACCATCCTTGGGAGAACTATGACATGGCGCCTACGTGGCGGATCATCCTCCCTTGGAGGACCATCACCATACCCTCTAGCCTTATAACCAATTCATAGAACCGTCTTCCCTTGTTTCTAACACTCCAAAAAATTCTTAAACATCTCACCTTCCATAAATTCAAAATAGGTTTATCACCCTAGCCGCGTTGCGGCGAATTTCTTTTGTTATTTAGTCTGTGTTTACATGTGTTTTGAAATCACTACGAGCGCGTTGCACGCGGAACCACTAACATGAATAAAAAGAAAATGTAAAAAACAGTAAAAAATAATCGAAAGAAAATCAACCAAAAAAGTTGTATGTTAATGATGTTGTTCTTATGAAACCCGTGGTCAGAGATGAGCAAATAATACTGGGTACCGGTACCGAATTTCCCAAATTCGGTACCGACTTTTGGCGTTCCTAGTACCGGTTCGCTACCGATTTTTACCTTCATATGCCGGTACCGTAACCGGTATTTTCGGTATCGGTTGCCACCGAGCTCATCCCTACCCCTGAAACTAAAAAAAGAAATCATTAAAAGTTGAAGAAAATCAACAAGAAAAAGTTATACGATACCGTTGTTGTGTGTACGGAACTCGTGATCAGGGATGAGCAAATGGTACCGTGTAGCAGTACCGAATTTCCCGAACTAAAATATTTTCAAACTCAATCGGGTACCGACTTTTGGCGTTTTCTATATATCAGGTTGGTGCCGATTTTTACCTTCATGTACCGATAATATGTCACACCCTGACTTTTGCCGAAGCGTGTGATGTGTGACTGGTTTAATATCCCCAAAACTTGTTTAGTATAATGATAAGTGAAAATAAACAAATAATTTAACATAGTAATGAAATATGACAAAAATGATAAGTTAGTTTATGGGAAAGCCTAAGTTGAACACTCTTTCTAAGTGGGAGGGTCCAATGTGTAAGTAATAAACTAAATGTTTTAATTAATAAACAAAAAATTAAAACCAAACACCCACATTTGGGTTCTGGTCGATCGAGCAAGAGAGCAGGGAAAGGGGAGTGAAACCCTAACTTCAAGAAATCAAGAATTGAAGCCAAATTCATAAGATAATCCAGTGCATGAGCCCTCCTTTCGAAAATCTAACCCTAATTAGTGATGTGGTAAGTTTAATTTTCTGAACTTGATGATTTGTTGAATGACGGGTTTAACCCAATCTCGAATTCGGTGTCTAAAGGTGAGAAATCTGAATTAGGGTTACATTCTAGAACAAGAATCATGTTTGATTCTAGGTTATTTGAAAGATTCTAGTGAAAACCCACTATATGAAATTGCGATGTGAATTAGGATGATTTGTAGTGTCATGCATGTGAATCGTTGATGAAAAATTCTGTTAATGATGCTTAAACATTAGATGAATTGATATGGAATGAGGTTTGCTTGATTATTGTTGAATAATTAAAAGAACTAGACTAAATACATGTTTTAGTTAGTTGTGTAAATGTCCCAAAAATGAGAAACCCGCCAAGTGTTTGATGAAATGCTTGAAAGAATAAAAATGTGAAATTTGGAAAAAAAAATGGAATGAGATTGGTTGTACTAAATGAACGAATGAATGTGTTAATATAGGCGTGAAGGAAGAAGGTTCAAGTATTAGGAAATCGGAAGGCACACAAGATCGAGGTACGTTAGTATACGCCTTATTTCTATTATGTTGACATATGTATAATAGTTTCGATTGTATTATGTTGAAATCGTGAAAATTGAAATCTATGATTGATTGGAAGTAAAGTTAGATCCGTCATAAACGGATGATTAGAATGAATAAGATACGAAAGATAATGCATCATATCCGGTTCTTTCTAGTTGAACCGGGTATGGAAAGCTAAGTATGTAACGAATGAAAGCTTACTCAATCCGTCTAAACGGATTGAGGTGTAAGTATATGTAAAGAATATATTCGTTCATCATGAATGAATCGAATAAAAGTTATAGTAACAATACCGATACCCGTCGTTAGCGGGTAGGTTAAGAAAAGAATGTTAGTCTCTACATTGAGACGAGGATGTAATGAACCGTCTAACGGTGGATAATTTGTTGGAAAGATGTAAGGCCGCGATGGAAATTAATTGGGTTATTATTTATTCGTGTTGGTAATGAAATACTAACTCATTTGTTTATGTCGAATGTAGGTAAATCCCCATCTTAGGCGACTTAGCAATTTGGAGCGAGCATATGCACACAATATGACCATCAAGCGCTTTCGCTATTTTGTATAAATGTTTTGGGTCAAAAAGCTTGTTTGTATAGCCTTGTTAGTCGTTGCACTTTTTAACTATTGATGTTATGTTTTTAGTCATGTCTAGTTGAACGGGTTGTAGACTTACTTGTTTGGTTGATGGTTAAAACAGGGATATGCTCGTCTTATGGACGGGTCATGCCCAAATTTTGTTAAAATCATGCTTTAATGATATTAGTATTTTTATCTTTCATTTGAGAAAAGTTGGACATTTTAAAAGATTATGTTTCTAGCGTCTTTTGTGTAAGGACTCTCAAAATTGTCCTAAAAATACCCGTAAGTGAAAACCCGGACCCCTGAAACCTTACCCGACATCAAAAATCAAGAAAAACAAAATTTATAGGTTTCAGGCGGGCCGCGTAAGAGATAAGCTTATCTTACGCGGGCCGCGTCAACGTTGGGTTTGACCGGATAAGCGTAACCGTGCCACATGTCGACCATCTGGTGCACCTACGTATGACTAGTCAACCCTACTCGTAGACTGGGCGGCCACGTGGGCCGCGTAAGGTTAAGCTGAAGGCTTACGCGGGCCGCGTAAGGTCTCAATTTCACCTATAAATAGCTTGTCACTTGCACAGTCCACTGGTGTCGAAACAAACTTTCAAAAACGAAGTTTTAGTACTCTGAAGTCGAAAATATCAATTATATTAGCGAGGTGCTGCTCCGATACCGGGTATTAACTCGATCGCTGCTACGATTCAATGTCCGATCGATTAAACTATCCAATGGATGTTTAAGTGCTGCCCACATTAGGGTTTATGCTTTGTCATTCGTTGTTAATTCAATGGATGTTTAAGTATCGCACTTTGTCATTCGTTGTGAAGGTTTTAATCTCGTGAGTTATCGTAAATGCTGTATTAGTTACTAACCGAGTTCGTGTGCATGTTATTAAATTTAGGTTAAAAGGCTAATCAGTAGGCTAAGCTCTGCTCATATAAATCTGCAATGTGAGTCATTCTCTTTTTATCAAATTAATTTCAAAATAATGTTTATTTTCAAAGGTTATAATTACAGTGATTAAGTTTATGTAATCACCAAGTTACAACCGGTATGTGGGGTTTTGTATACATTACTTGATAAACTTCACCATTGGACAACGAGTTAGCCAAGGGGTGATATGACCATAGTCACAGACACCATCGGGCTAAGAGGCTACCGATGGATGTTCGAGTGACAAATACTGTGGGTAGTTGGTTGATATCTAGAAACATTGTAATCTCCCTTAATACTGTAAATTATAACAAACAGTTCGTTTTAGTAAAAAGAATGATTCACCAGTATTTCCCGCTGACAAAACATTTTTCAAACATGTTTCAGGTGATCTGTTGTGATCAAGGAAAAGTGCCGTGAAGCACTACAAGCTTAAGGAAGTGGCTCAATATAAAATAAAGAAACATGTTTTTTGTAAAATATGGATCTCTTAGAGAAATCATATGATTGTAAATTACCGGGATTTTATCCCGAGTTATGAAATAAAATAATCGGGAAATTGCAGTTTTAAAGATCCTGAAGAAAACTTCCGTTGTCAACTTAATTAAATAAATACCACGGGAATTTCTGTCCCGCGGCTCCTGAAATGGGTCAAACCGGGTCGGGGACCGTGACAGAAAAAGGTGGTATCAGAGCCACTGATTTAAGCCATTAAGTATTTAGAAAATACTTAATTTTATTGATTACCAATTTGTGATTATGTGTTTTATTATTTGAATATTTGTGTACAGTATGGGTAAGCAAAAGCTTTCAAACACCTATCTTAAATTAGATAGGTCATCAAAGGAGAAAGGAAGTTCATCCCAAACAAAACCCTATGCAAATCCTGAAGAAGGAATATTTGTATGAAAAGCACATTATGAGGAACCACTTTCTCCTAATAAAAGAAGTTTGATTATTAGGAAAAGTCAGGAGAAAATAAAGAAATCTCGAGAAAACAAAGTTAACCAGGAAACCCAGGAATTAACCAGTAAAACACCTTGGGAGGACAAGTTAGATGAAAAATGAGCAGATCTTTATATGCTAGCCACTGTAGCAGTAAATGCAAATCTTTAAATATTTTGACTCAAGTTTTAGCAACCTTATTACCTACAATCCAAAAACCTTATCCAGTAAATAAATAAATTTACAGTAAACCCTAGTGTGTTTTAATTTTCAGTTGTTTTGTAGTCACACGGTATGCAATAATATTTAAAGGTTATTTATGAAATTTTGTTATAAAATTTTTAACTTAGTAATTTTTGTATTTTGCATATGTACGAAAAAGCATGAGTGACTTGTCTGAAGCCCTTCAGAATTTAAATCTCTATCCAGTAAAAATAGAGGTTTCCAGAGATTTCAATAGGTATATACCAGATATAGAAGAACCTATTGAATTCAATGCTCCACCTCCGGAGAAACCCAAGCCCAAGAAAAGGAGGAGATTTGTAGGATGGAGGCATGTAACACCTTGAAAATTTACGTCCAATAATGTAGTGACACGTGTCATGGACTTTGAATGTGTGAAAACATACTTTAGAGGGACTAAAGTTGACATACAATGAAACTATGTGATTGTAAGGGTCCAAAGTGTCAACAATGGATAAATAAGTCCTACAATAACCCTACATGGTGTTTATAATCTCAAGCGGATAAATCATGGATCATACGAAGCGAAATATGAAAGAAAGTGAGGAGTTACAAACTACGGGGGCTAAACGTGTCAACATGTTGAAATTATACCTCTGAGTGATCTTTTGGCAAACCCGAAGCTTTGTAATGATAAAATATACTCACAAGAGCATGTGGTAAAAATTTCATGAAGTTTCGTAAACGTATGAGAAAGTTGTGATCAAAACCGTACAAAAAGGGTTAAATACGTTATCGTAAATTTCGTGACTTTTCGGTTAAGCGCAAGGTTAACCGAGGACATACCCAAGTTTATAAAAGTCCCAAGGTTCATAAAAAACAGATTTCAAGGGTTTAGAACGCAGATAAATAAGAATAAACTCGTATCAAAAGATCAGGGACTGAATTGCAATTGAATAAAACTTGTTTTGCTGGTCGACCAGGGGTACGCGGCCCGCGTACATGGTCCTCGCGGCCCGCCTGCCAGCGCCCAGCGACAAACAAACCTGCAGGTGCCAGTTCTGAGTCTGTTCTCGGTCATTTACAGCTGTTGTCGACTAAGGGAGCTCCCCAATCGAATTACATGCATTCTAGGACACTTGTACTCTTCCTACAACATCAGAAAACACCTGTAACATCCTCAATTCAGATCCAATGTGTGATATAAGGCACTTGTAGTAGTAAACATATGAACACTTGAACTTCAAAAATTCACAAGACCTTTCCTGGAGCTCTCTGGACGCCAAGGCTGCTTCATAGTGATCTCTAAGCTTGTTTAGGACCATTGTAAGTGATCATATCCTTCTCTAATTCGTTCTAGCTTAGTTTTTCATTTAAAAGTCAATATATCGTAAAACTAATTTGACTTTATGATTAAACGAGATATGCTCAGTATTTTCTCAAATTGAAAGTACCCACATGTTGGTATTTATGTGGGTAACAAACCCTCAAAAGGGTATTTTCGGATTCACACTCTAAACATGTCAATTGTCGAGTCAAAGCTTTTCTTAAAAAGTCAACAGGAAGTATTTTTGCAAAAATAAGCATGATTAACAATGTAGGCCACATGCAACCTGTTTGATCATCAAAATAACTTTGTAATTAATGTAAAAATATGTTTCTTCATGATCAACTCGACAATTTTCAGTTGAAAACCCGAATCGGAACCGAAAGTCACATAAATTGACTTTTTAGTTGACCTTCAGTTCTGATCCATACATGCATGTTAAGATCTGCATTAGAGCATATTTTGGACCAACTTTCATATATGTTTAACTCTCTGGAATTTTGCAACTTGGTCCAACACTTATCCGATTCATATGCATGTTATCGAGTTATGCTTAAAATTGACTATTTTGCCCTTTTTGCTATAAAACGTGATTTTTGAAAAAGTGAAAGAGTAGAAACATTTGTTACTGATATATAAACTTGCACCGAAAATTTCATATCAGTTTGAGGTCCAGAATAAGAGTTATGCTCATTATCGTAAATTACAAGCTTTATGTTACTTAAACGGCGTAATTAGCGTAAAGCCTATTCAAACCCACTTTTTAATATAAGAATTTTTACCCACTGATGTTATATAATATTTTGGGGTTTTTAAAGATTTTTATTAAATTTTTGGCTGAGCATAACATAGGTCTTTAAGCTAAATTCGGTAAATACCGATTTTGCCCTTTTAAGCCGTAAAATGAGTTTTACAAATCCTTTTGACCCCAAACCTTTTTCTACTGATTTTATTTGATAAATACAATATTTTTAGCATTCTGGAAATATAAAAATATCAGCTTTCTTGTACAAACCCGGAAATGGCTCCAAATCGCCTTTTTAAGCATTTTATTCGCATAGTATGTACTATAATCATATTAAACCTATAAGGTTGATACCTACTGATGTTTTTAGTATATTTTTATAAAATAACAGTAAGTATAAGTTTATAAACTCAGATTCCCAATTTTGACATTTTAAGCCCTTGTGAAATTACCGAAATACCCCTAAGGTGCATAGTTTGATTTTAAATGATAAGTTTCATATATGGGTCATACCCTACTGTTACAATATGTTAAATTAAGTATATTTACTGTATAAACCAGACCTGTAACTCAGATTTCTAATTTGACTCTTTTATAATCTTTTAAATGACCAAAATGCCCTTATGAGGCATAAATTGTGTTTAAATTCATTTGGGGCATAATAGGAAATAACTTACTGATATTATAACATATTTAGAGCATATTAACTCAGGGAACTTGCATATGACTCTCACGGTTACCCGTAACGCTCTTTTCGCGTTCGGTTCGGTTTATGTAACTAGTTTGCATAAATTGACCGAGACGGGTCAAACATTATCATTTTTGTCTCAAAATCCAGAATGTATTTAGTATACCCATATTATACAAGTATTCCAACTTGTCGGGTCTAAATCACATTCTATCCGGTCTTCGCTTAATCGTGCGTTTAAACCGTTTCGTCCTTTTTAAATAACCGGTCTAAGCTTTAGCTTAATTAAAGGCCGTTAGAAATCTAATAGGTTATTTATAAACCTTCGTTCCAGATTAGGAGCACCGGTAAAAGCTACCTGCCTTTTTGCTTGTTGAGATATATACTTACCAAGGTAAATACTTTTAACTTATTTTCCCTATACGGGCTTGGGGTACGGTATATAAAATACCGCTTGGTCCGGCATTGAATTCTTTAATCGAATAGAGGTTAAATTTATTGAGATGCCTGTTTTGAATGTGTGTTTTATTGCTTAAAGCCTTTGGGGGGTTAATGACCATGTCCCGGATATCCTCGGCATTATCTTACGAGATGGCCACGACCTGAGCACGGGGTGTAGGCGTACACCTGTCAAGTGTATAACTCAATATTGTGGTGTGTCTATTGATCTTTAACCCGGCACGAACCGGGCTACTGAACGCATAAGTAACATGTAAATCCTTTACAAGATTATATTACATAATTATCCCAAGTTATAAAATATTTTGTGCCATGAGCATTCAAATCAATTTTCAATCATTTTAAAAATGAGTCAGTTAAATTGTATTTACCAGTGTAAACTGACGTATTTTTCCCAAAAGATTAAGTGCAGGTACTACACGAAATAGGCTGGCTGTCTTCTAGAGCGTCCACAATAAGTCTCGCAAGCTTGGACGACAATAAACTGTTGAACAATATCTTATTTTGTTTTTGATCCGCCTGTGGATCCGTTTCAACTACTTGTGATATTTATTATTACATTTTATTTAAAGTTGAAATGAATCTATCTTTGCTTCCGCTGTGCATTATTATATTGTGTTGTTTGTCTATGATGATATCAACTACGTCACGATACTCCCCACCGGGCCCACCGGTGACACGTGGAAAATAGGGGTGTGACAGGTTGGTATCAGAGCCAACTCTGAGTGAATTAAACACTAGTCTTTTGTGTTTAATCTCAGTTACACAATTGCACAATCCTCGATTCTCGAGTCTAGACAAAGAACTTAGGAAATTTCCAAATTTTTGTTTAATTTTCTAACCTTGTCTTAATTATATTTTTGTTGTATTACTTGATGTTTTTTTACAGGTTCACGAAAATGCCACCAAGAATGAGAGGTAGAGGTCGAGGAGCATATGTAGCTCCAAATGATCATGAGGCCGGACCATCACACCGGCGGACACCATCGGATCCTCACCGCAATGATGCTCAAGACCTTTGGAGGTCTTTCACCGAACCAGCGAGACGCTCAGTCTCACTAAGCACTTCTCCATCGATTCCGCATTCATTTGGGCCTCATTCGGAGAATGAGCCCCATCACTCACAGCAGTCCTACATTCCTCTAGGACCCTCATCACCTTTTGACAACACGTCACCCGTCTTTCAGGGCCTGTACAACCCTGATGATTACCTTCAAGAACCAGTGGGTTTTAACCCACTTGGACCAGAAGACCATTTTTCGGGTGGCAACCCGATGGACGTTGATGAGGATACGGATCCTGCCATGCCACCCTCTGGAACACCGAACCACCCCATCGAGATTTCTGATGGGTCACCTTTCATGGGATCGCCTTACAATGGTCCCGATAGTTATGAGGAGAGGTTCAAACAGTACGACTGGGTGTTTACCCCCAGTTATCATAACTCTCCTTTGCACCAGTCCCATCACTCTCCTCTTCACCAATCTTACCATAACTCCCCTCTGCACCAGTCATACCACAACTCTCCTTTGCACCTGCCTCACCACTCTCCCCTACACCAGCCACAACAGCAGCCCCAGCAGCAGCAGAATCCTTCCGAGGATTCTCGATTTGTAGCGGTCACTCCGCCAGCAGCAGCACCTCCACTTCAGCCTCCATCGCCTCCGAGGCGAAGGAGAACTACAGTGCGAATGTCCGCACGAGGAGGAGTGCGTATCAGCACCCCTCCACTTTCGAGTGGCAGCCGGTACTCACCGGTTCATGAAGAACCAGAGATGGGTGAATCTTCGAACCCCGTCTCTGAAGTAGCAACTGCGCCAGTCGCGCCACAGCCACCATTGGGTTCTGGAGACCCAATCCCCGCTTACACTGGTGCTGCAGCATTTAACCCCTTCGAGCAGAAGTTTCACACGGGGTATAACTTTACAGAGGATCCATACTGGATAGCAGCAAACTCCAACACCTTCCATCAAGAGGCTCCATTCGGAGGTCCCTGGGCTACGGGACCCTCGACTTATGGGTACCCATCATATGGGTACCAGCAGTCACAACCTCCTCAACCTCCTTATTATCAACCGCCGCCTCCTCAACCCCCATTTTATCAACAACCACCTCAGGCGCCGGTGATGTCACCGCCGCAATTTCAAGAAATTATCCATGAGATACATGAGGTGAGAGACGAGATGCGGCATGGGAGAGAGCATGAACGGAGGCGTAGACATGGGATGTTTAAGAAGTTAACGGATCTGATTAAGGGGAAGAACAAGAAGGATCATTGAATCCTTTGTTTGTTGATTATTTTAGTTTGGAACTCATGTCCCTGCGTGGACATTTATTTATTCTGTACTCTACCCCTGCGTGGGTATTTCTTTCTGTTCTGCCCCTGCGTGGGCATATCTTTTATTTAACCCCTGCGTGGGTTTGTTGTTTTGTTATTTGGCCCCTACGTGGGCATATGGTTTATGTAAAAGACCCGTTTAGGGCGACTTGTACTGATTTAATTCTTATTTGAAATGGTTAAATTAAATTTTCATTTTTAAAATTATGTGCATAAACATAGTGTATGAATAAATGAAAAATAACATTTAATATTTTGATTTACCATTTTAATAATATAATAAGGATCTTAAAAGGTAAAACCTAGCTGTTATGTTATCATAAATCTAGCCAATATGGTGGAACCTGTTTAAAAAGATTCAAATCTCTGTTAACATCTGTAAACATGTTAACATTCTTGGCTAATGTGATCCGTAAAATCACACACGCCACCCTTTTTATAAAATATCCAAGTTTAATATTTCTATATATAATTGGTTGTGACATAATGCCTACGGGATATAAATAATGTCATATAACACAAAAAGGCAGCTGTAGTTTATAAACTCCCTGCCAAGAAAAAGGATTGATTTGTCTTATTTATTCAAGCCTAAATCCTATAAGATCTAGATTTGTAATTTAGAAATTTGTCTACGTGACTAGGCTTATTATGCCAATATTATATTTCGTTCTAAAAAGATTATTAGTAAAAATCCTGAATGAAATTATTAAAATTAACTAATATGGCTTTTGTTTACCATGGTTAATAAATCGTCAAGAACGATAATACTGTTTAGACTTCTAAATAGACCTTGTCCTTATTTTTATGTAGCAATTTAAGACTACATGGCTAAATCCGAAGAACTAAACAGTCGTCCGGCACAAAACCCTGAAAATGCTCAGATGTTAATAACTGGTGCGGAATTGAAAGCACTAGTGAATGATGCCGTGGTCGAAGCACTGAATAGACAATTTAGTGAAGCAAGCGGGACCCGAAGTAGGACCCGAACCGCATCACGTTCCAAGCCAAGAACACATTCAGAGGGTCATAGCAAACCGCCCTCTCAGAAGGAGATACCTAAGAAAGATAAGCCAAAGAAGGATGATGAGGATCATCACTCCTCTAACCAAAACAGTGTCCCGATAAAGAAGATCAAGCAGAAACATGAATCGCACAGTAAGTCCTGTACGTATAAATACTTCGTCTCATGTAAACCCAGAGACTTTACTGGGAAGAAAGGAGCGGTCGACTGCATGATCTGGTTAGACGAAATGGATACAGTTGTAGATATCAGCGGGTGTGCTGATCGGGATGTAGTGAAGTACGTATCCCAATCGTTTAAAGGGGACGCACTAGCATGGTGGAAATCTCTCTTACAAGCTGCCGGAAAGGCCACACTTTACAGTATGTCATGGGATCAGTTCGTAGCCCTTATTAAAGAGAATTTTTGCCCACAACATGAAGTTGAAAGGATAGAGTCAGACTTTGTATCTTTGGTGATGAAGAATCTAGACTGCCAGGCATACCTCACCACTTTTAATACTCTATCTCGGTTGGTTCCATACTTGGTAACCCCAGAGCCGAGAAGGATTGCCCGTTTCATTGGGGGTTTGGCCCCTGAGATTAAAGCGAGTGTTAAGGCATCGAGGCCTACAACTTTCAGATCAGTAGCTGATCTATCTCTTTCTCTCACCCAGGACGTAGTCAGGTTGAGAGCACTTAAGAGCTCAGAAGAGAATAAGAGAAAGTGTGAGGACGATACCTCACGGAGATCGGAGAAGAGACACCGAGGAAATAACGACCACAGGAAAGGGTCGGGATCTAAGAGAGATGGGCAACAGTCGGGGGATAAGCCCAAATGTAAAACCTGCAAGAAGAACCATTTTGGGAAATGTCGTTTTGAGTCAAAATCGCAGTCCCACACGAGACCATGTGGAATCTGCAAATCTACTGATCATACGACTTTGAAGTGTAAGGGTCTGAAGGATGCAACATGTTACGGTTGCAACGAGAAAGGGCACATTAAGTCTAATTGCCCAAAGTACGCTAAGAAAGCCGATGATGGAAAGAAGACCAATGCAAGGGTCTTCAAGATGGACGCTAAGGAAGCAGTTCTAGATGACAACGTTATTACAGGTACTTTTCTTGTAAATGATGTTTTTGCTAGAGTCTTGTTTGATTCTGGAGCGGATAAGTCTTTTGTAGATAATAAGTTTTGTGAGTTGTTAAAATTGCCTATAAAAGACTTAAGTGTGAAGTATGAGGTGGAGTTAGCTGATGGAACCATAGAAACAGCCTCAACTATTTTAGATGGATGTGTTATATCCATTAGGAATCATTCTTTTCCTTTGTCCCTACTCCCCTTTAAGCTCGCCGGTTTTGATGTAGTTATAGGCATGGATTGGTTATCGCATAACCAAGCCCAGATTGTGTGCAACCGAAAGCAAGTGATAGTTAAAACTCCAGCTGGAGAGTCACTTACCATTCAAGGGGATACTCAGCATGGATTGCCAGAGCAAGTGTCCATGCTCAAGGCATCCAGATGTATGCAGAAGGGCTGTGTCATTTATATGGCACAAGTTACGATTGATGAGCCAAAGCCCAAGATTGAAGACATCCCTATCATTTCGGAATATCCTGAAGTTTTTCCCGAAGAACTACCTGGTTTGCCACCAGATAGGCAAGTCGAATTCCGAATTGACATCATCCCTGGTGCTGCACCAGTAGCGAGAGCGCCTTATAGGTTAGCACCAACGGAGATGAAGGAATTAAGGACGCAGTTGGATAACCTGTTAGCTAAAGGTTTTATTAGGCCTAGTTCGTCTCCCTGGGGAGCGCCGATTTTGTTTGTCAAGAAGAAGGATGGATCGATGCGTCTGTGCATCGATTACCGTGAGCTTAACAAAGTCACTATCAAGAATAGGTATCCTTTGCCCAGGATCGACGACCTGTTCGACCAATTGCAAGGGGCAAGCTACTTTTCAAAGATCGACCTGAGGTCAGGCTATCATCAGTTGAAGGTCAAGGATGAAGATGTACACAAGACAGCGTTTAGGACTCGTTATGGACATTACGAGTTCCTATTGATGCCTTTCGGGCTCACTAACGCACCAGCCGCATTCATGGATCTCATGAATCGCGTTTGCAAGCCTTATCTGGATAAATTCGTCATCGTCTTTATTGACGATATCCTTATTTACTCGAAGAACAAAGCTGATCACGAGAAACACCTTCGTTGTATTCTCAAACTTCTACATCAAGAGAAACTTTACGCCAAATTTTCGAAGTGCGAATTTTGGCTTCGAGAAGTCCAATTCCTTGGACATGTAGTAAGTGAGCATGGTATCCAAGTGGATCCCGCTACTGTGGAAGCAGTCATGAATTGGCAAGAGCCAAAGACGCCTACTGAAATTCGCAGTTTCCTGGGTTTAGCAGGATATTATAGGCGATTCATCGAAAACTTTTCAAGGATTGCTGCGCCCCTTACTTCGTTGACACGCAAGAAGGTTAAGTTTGATTGGGGCCCTAAGCAGCAGGAATCCTTCGATATTCTGAAGAAAAAGTTGAGCAATGCGCCAGTGTTAACATTGCCCGATGGTATAGAAGAATTTGTGGTGTATTGTGATGCATCACACACTGGTATGGGCTGTGTACTCATGCAGAAAGGCAAGGTTATTGCCTACGCTTCACGACAGCTAAAAGTGCACGAGAAGAACTACACCACCCACGACTTGGAACTGGGTGTCGTTGTATTTGCATTAAAGCTATGGAGACATTACTTATATGGTACCAAGTGTGTGATTTATTCAGATCACAAGAGCCTTCAACATTTGTTTAATCAGAAGGACTTAAACATGAGGCAAAGACGCTGGATGGAGACTCTAAATGATTATGATTGTGAAATAAAGTACCATCCAGGCAAGGCAAATGTAGTTGCTGATGCCTTGAGTAGGAAGGAAAGAGTTAAACCAATAAGAATCAATGCCAAGCGCATTGAAATCAAGAATGATTTGAACAAAAGGATATTAGCTGCGCAGAAGGAAGCTGTGCTGGAAGCTAATTATCCTGAAGAAAAACTGGGAGTAACTGAGGAGCAGTTATCCCATGACAAGGACGGAATGCTACGATTGAATGGAAGAATATGGGTTCCAATTTTTGGAGGACTTCGAGATGTTATCCTCCAGGAAGCCCACAGTTCCAAATATTCCGTTCACCCTGGAGCTGATAAGATGTACCAGGATCTAAAAGCAAACTACTGGTGGATTGGTTTGAAAAAGTCTGTAGCTGCTTATGTAGCTAAGTGTTTGACTTGTTCGCAAGTCAAAGCTGAGCATCAGAAACCGTCAGGTTTGTTACAACAACCTGAAATTCCCACATGGAAGTGGGAGATGGTAACAATGGATTTCATCACCAAGTTGCCAAAGACGAGAAAGGGAAATGATACTATATGGGTCATAGTAGATAGACTGACAAAGTCAGCACATTTTCTACCCATCAAGGAGACTTATAGCTCCGATATGTTAGCCCGGTTATACGTTGATAAGATTGTAGCTTTGCATGGAATACCTGTGTCTATTATCTCTGATAGAGATACTAGATACACGTCACATTTTTGGAAGAGTTTCCAACAATCTTTGGGCACTCGTTTGAATTTTAGTACGGCTTATCATCCTCAGACTGACGGTCAGAGTGAGCGTACTATTCAAACTTTGGAAGACATGCTACGTGCATGTGCGATCAATTTAGGTGGTAGTTGGGATAAGAACCTACCACTAATTGAATTCTCCTACAACAATAGCTACCACACCAGCATAAAAGCTGCGCCTTTTGAGGCCTTATACGGTAGAAAGTGTAGATCGCCTATTTGTTGGGCAGAAGTTGGAGATGTCCAACTATCAGGACCAGAAATTGTTTCTGAGACGACGGACAAGATTGTCCAGATTCGCGATCGTTTGAAAGCTGCCAGAGAAAGGCAGAAAAGCTATGCGGATCCACAGCGCAAAGATTTTCACTTCGAAGTAGGTGATAAAGTGTTGCTTAAAGTATCACCCTGGAAGGGGGTGATGCGATTTGGTAAGAAAGGCAAGCTAAGCCCGAGATACATAGGACCTTTCGAGATTATCGAACGTGTCGGGTCAGTTGCTTATAAGTTAAACTTGCCTGAAGAACTTAGTGCTATCCATAATGTGTTCCACATCTGTAATTTGAAGAAGTGTTCCGCTGATGAACCACTGGTTATACCATATACGAATGTACATATAGATGAAAGCTTGAAATTTGTGGAAAAGCCGTTGTCGATTGAAGACCGAAAGGTAAAGAAGCTTCGAAGGAAGCACATACCTATTGTTAAGGTCAAATGGGATGCCCGTAGAGGTCCCGAGTACACATGGGAGGTAGAATCCACGATGAAAGAGAAATACCCTCATTTGTTTCAGTAAATCTCGAGGTCGAGATTTCTTTTAAGGGGGTGAGGATGTAACACCTCGAAAATTTACATCCAATAATGTAGTGACACGTGTCATGGACTTTGAATGTGTGAAAACATACTTTAGAGGGACTAAAGTTGACATACAATGAAACTATGTGATTGTAAGGGTCCAAAGTGTCAACAATGGATAAATAAGTCCTACAATAACCCTACATGGTGTTTATAATCTCAAGCGGATAAATCATGGATCATACGAAGCGAAATATGAAAGAAAGTGAGGAGTTACAAACTACAGGGGCTAAACGTGTCAACATGTTGAAATTATACCTCTGAGTGATCTTTTGGCAAACCCGAAGCTTTGTAATGATAAAATATACTCACAAGAGCATGTGGTAAAAATTTCATGAAGTTTCGTAAACGTATGAGAAAGTTGTGATCAAAACCGTACAAAAAGGGTTAAATACGTTATCGTAAATTTCGTGACTTTTCGGTTAAGCGCAAGGTTAACCGAGGACATACCCAAGTTTATAAAAGTCCCAAGGTTCATAAAAAACAGATTTCAAGGGTTTAGAATGCAGATAAATAAGAATAAACTCGTATCAAAAGATCAGGGACTGAATTGCAATTGAATAAAACTTGTTTTGCTGGTCGACCAGGGGTACGCGGCCCGCGTACATGGTCCTCGCGGCCCGCCTGCCAGCGCCCAGCGACAAACAAACCTGCAGGTGCCAGTTCTGAGTCTGTTCTCGGTCATTTACAGCTGTTGTCGACTAAGGGAGCTCCCCAATCGAATTACATGCATTCTAGGACACTTGTACTCTTCCTACAACATCAGAAAACACCTGTAACATCCTCAATTCAGATCCAATGTGTGATATAAGGCACTTGTAGTAGTAAACATATGAACACTTGAACTTCAAAAATTCACAAGACCTTTCCTGGAGCTCTCTGGACGCCAAGGCTGCTTCATAGTGATCTCTAAGCTTGTTTAGGACCATTGTAAGTGATCATATCCTTCTCTAATTCGTTCTAGCTTAGTTTTTCATTTAAAAGTCAATATATCGTAAAACTAATTTGACTTTATGATTAAACGAGATATGCTCAGTATTTTCTCAAATTGAAAGTACCCACATGTTGGTATTTATGTGGGTAACAAACCCTCAAAAGGGTATTTTCGGATTCACACTCTAAACATGTCAATTGTCGAGTCAAAGCTTTTCTTAAAAAGTCAACAGGAAGTATTTTTGCAAAAATAAGCATGATTAACAATGTAGGCCACATGCAACCTGTTTGATCATCAAAATAACTTTGTAATTAATGTAAAAATATGTTTCTTCATGATCAACTCGACAATTTTCAGTTGAAAACCCGAATCGGAACCGAAAGTCACATAAATTGACTTTTTAGTTGACCTTCAGTTCTGATCCGTACATGCATGTTAAGATCTGCATTAGAGCATATTTTGGACCAACTTTCATATATGTTTAACTCTCTGGAATTTTGCAACTTGGTCCAACACTTATCCGATTCATATGCATGTTATCGAGTTATGCTTAAAATTGACTATTTTGCCCTTTTTGCTATAAAACGTGATTTTTGAAAAAGTGAAAGAGTAGAAACATTTGTTACTGATATATAAACTTGCACCGAAAATTTCATATCAGTTTGAGGTCCAGAATAAGAGTTATGCTCATTATCGTAAATTACAAGCTTTATGTTACTTAAACGGCGTAATTAGCGTAAAGCCTATTCAAACCCACTTTTTAATATAAGACTTTTTACCCACTGATGTTATATAATATTTTGGGGTTTTTAAAGATTTTTATTAAATTTTTGGCTGAGCATAACATAGGTCTTTAAGCTAAATTCGGTAAATACCGATTTTGCCCTTTTAAGCCGTAAAATGAGTTTTACAAATCCTTTTGACCCCAAACCTTTTTCTACTGATTTTATTTGATAAATACAATATTTTTAGCATTCTGGAAATATAAAAATATCAGCTTTCTTGTACAAACCCGGAAATGGCTCCAAATCGCCTTTTTAAGCATTTTATTCGCATAGTATGTACTATAATCATATTAAACCTATAAGGTTGATACCTACTGATGTTTTTAGTATATTTTTATAAAATAACAGTAAGTATAAGTTTATAAACTCAGATTCCCAATTTTGACATTTTAAGCCCTTGTGAAATTACCGAAATACCCCTAAGGTGCATAGTTTGATTTTAAATGATAAGTTTCATATATGGGTCATACCCTACTGTTACAATATGTTAAATTAAGTATATTTACTGTATAAACCAGACCTGTAACTCAGATTTCTAATTTGACTCTTTTATAATCTTTTAAATGACCAAAATGCCCTTATGAGGCATAAATTGTGTTTAAATTCATTTGGGGCATAATAGGAAATAACTTACTGATATTATAACATATTTAGAGCATATTAACTCAGGGAACTTGCATATGACTCTCACGGTTACCCGTAACGCTCTTTTCGCGTTCGGTTCGGTTTATGTAACTAGTTTGCATAAATTGACCGAGACGGGTCAAACATTATCATTTTTGTCTCAAAATCCAGAATGTATTTAGTATACCCATATTATACAAGTATTCCAACTTGTCGGGTCTAAATCACATTCTATCCGGTCTTCGCTTAATCGTGCGTTTAAACCGTTTCGTCTTTTTTAAATAACCGGTCTAAGCTTTAGCTTAATTAAAGGCCGTTAGAAATCTAATAGGTTATTTATAAACCTTCGTTCCAGATTAGGAGCACCGGTAAAAGCTACCTGCCTTTTTGCTTGTTGAGATATATACTTACCAAGGTAAATACTTTTAACTTATTTTCCCTATACGGGCTTGGGGTACGGTATATAAAATACCGCTTGGTCCGGCATTGAATTCTTTAATCGAATAGAGGTTAAATTTATTGAGATGCCTGTTTTGAATGTGTGTTTTATTGCTTAAAGCCTTTGGGGGGTTAATGACCATGTCCCGGATATCCTCGGCATTATCTTACGAGATGGCCACGACCTGAGCACGGGGTGTAGGCGTACACCTGTCAAGTGTATAACTCAATATTGTGGTGTGTCTATTGATCTTTAACCCGACACGAACCGGGCTACTGAACGCATAAGTAACATGTAAATCCTTTACAAGATTATATTACATAATTATCCCAAGTTATAAAATATTTTGTGCCATGAGCATTCAAATCAATTTTCAATCATTTTAAAAATGAGTCAGTTAAATTGTATTTACCAGTGTAAACTGACGTATTTTTCCCAAAAGATTAAGTGCAGGTACTACACGAAATAGGCTGGCTGTCTTCTAGAGCGTCCACAATAAGTCTCGCAAGCTTGGACGACAATAAACTGTTGAACAATATCTTATTTTGTTTTTGATCCGCCTGTGGATCCGTTTCAACTACTTGTGATATTTATTATTACATTTTATTTAAAGTTGAAATGAATCTATCTTTGCTTCCGCTGTGCATTATTATATTGTGTTGTTTGTCTATGATGATATCAACTACGTCACGATACTCCCCACCGGGCCCACCGGTGACACGTGGAAAATAGGGGTGTGACAAGGCGTGTGCGCAGGAGGAAACCCGCCACTAGGAAGATTCCAAAAATAGAAAATCCCTTAGACAAAGGGAAAGGAATTGAAGTCAGGGAAGAGTCTAGGCAAATGGGAATACAGTTTGAAGAATATTCTAAGCAAATAGAAATGGAGATTGGAGAAAGCTCTAAGCAAACCCAGGAAATGACATTACAGGAGGAACTAGATTTTATATTGGCAAGCTGTGATACTATTAAGCTTGTCAATGAAAATGTTTTTACTCATCCCACTGAAACTCAACTTCCAATCAATTTGGAACCAGCAATCCCAGAACCTATAATCCACACCCAACCTCTAGGAATGGACGAGTGGTGGACGAATGATTGGCAGTTCCAAAATCTGCTCAACAGTCCTTATTCCTTTCTCCCTCAGTTTGACCCTGAACCCATACCAAACCCACCAATGAGCAATGAGAATTTAGCTGAACTCCGTCACTTTGGTGAGGAGTTGGTGGATGCAGGAAATAGGATCAGGGAAGTAGGAGAACAGATCTCCTGGAAATACGACGAGAGGGAACGTCGTTACTGAAATAACAACTGACGAAGGATAGTATGGTGTAAGAATGTGAACCTGTGGTTGTAAAATAAATAAGTAGAATATAATTTGGGAAATAATCTAAAATAAAACCTTTGTAAGATAAATGGTGTGTATTGACGCATATATATATATATATATATATATAAATGGAATCGAGAAATTGATAAGTTTTGACTATATGTGTGTTGTGAAATTTGTATGATTGTTTTATGTATAATTGTTATTTATTTTTATACTAATAAATTATATATATATATATATATATATATATATCAGATGGAAAACGCTAATAACGAACCAGTTAATGAGGTTAATCAATCTGAGCAACAACCCGAGGATCAATTTCTAAATAGGCAAGATATCGAAAATATCGTTGCTCAGGGAATAGCCAATGCTATTCCAGCAATCGTTGCTGCTGTTAGAAATCCAATCGAACCTCAACAAATCATTCCTAGTAAACGTATTTCTGAAGATAACTTCAGCAATAGCGTAAACGGAGGCGGTAATCATACCAATCATAATAATGAACCACGGCAGGCTCCGCTCCATAAGAAAATGAAAGCTGCAACGCCTGGTTGCACTTACAAAGAATTTCTTGCTTGCAAACCCGCTAAATTTGCAGGCAATGAAGGAGCTACTGCGGCACTGCGTTGGTTAGAGAAAACCGAGGCAGTAATTATAATAACTAAATGTGCCAAGGACAATCAGGTCATGTACGCGTCAAATCTTTTTAAAGAAGGGGCGCTAGAATGGTGGAACACGGTGTTACAAGCAAAAGGAAGGATGATGGCTTATGCTATGAACTGGGAAGAATTTAAGAGTATTGTAGAAAGAAAATTCTGTCCCGAATATGAAAAAGATCAAATGGCGAATAAATTCCTAAATCATCGAATGATGGGTGTAGATTGTCGTGGGTATACTTCGACATTCTTTGAATATGCTAGAGTGGTACCAACACTGGCTTCGCCAGAACCGGTACTCATTTCTCGCTATATTTGGGGATTGATTGGCGAAATCCGCAATATCGTTAAAGCTGCGAGACCTCGTACTATTGATGATGCGGTGGAATTAGCTAATACCCTAACTGATGAACTGGTACGCACAAGAGATGAAAACAGGAAAAAGGATTTGGCTCAGAAAATTACCCAAGGATTTCGTACGGGTAATAACAACAGTTTCAGGAAAAGAGGAACAGGGCAATTTTCAAATCCGCCGTTTTACAGGAATTGCAAAAAGAAACATTATGGAAGATGTAATGTAACCTGTAATTTTTGCAAAATGGTAGGACATCGTGAAGAAGATTGCAGAAAGAAAACAAGAGTCTGCTATAACTGTGGAGAAACAGGACATTTTGAACCAGAATGCCCTAAATTAGTTAAACCAGCAGATAACAAAGCTAAGCCAGCTGACGGAGTTACTAAGAAGAATGTTCGAGCTTTCCAATTGACTACTCAGGAGGCAGAACTCATTCCAGATGTGATAGCTGGTACGTTCTTAGTTCACAATGTTTACGCAAAAGTATTATTTGACTCTGGTGCAAACCAAAGTTTTATAAATACTTCATTCTGCCAAGCTCTTAACTTACCTTTAACCAACCTTAGGCATATTTTTACAGTCGAAACGGCAGACGGAAATTCTGTTAGCATAGATAAAGTTTTGCAAAAGGAAAATATAGAACTCTCAGGGCATAAATTCTTTGCAAACCTGTTACCTATGAAATTAGCCGAATTCGATGTTGTATTAGGAATGGATTGGTTAGTAGCCAACCATGCTCGAATTCTTTGTGATAAGAACTCTATAGAAATTCAGGCACCCACCGGGGAAGTCATTATGATTACAGGAGATAAACCACGTAAGCCCATGAAGTTCATTTCAGTAATGAAAGCTGCTAGTTATGAACGAAAGTAAGGAATAGTGTATATGATTTCGGTAATCATTAGCACTAAGGGTAAAGAACCTAAGGAAATACCAGTAGTCTCAGAATACCCAGATGTATTTCCAGAAGAATTAACAGGATTACCACCAGATAGGGAAGTAGAATTTAGAATTCATCTAATTCCAGGAACTATACCGATAGCCAAGGCACCTTATCGGTTAGCACCCACAGAAATGTTAGAACTGAAAAAGCAATTAGATGAATTACTAAGTAAAGGTTTCATACAACCTAGTTCATCCCCGTGGGGAGCACCAGTGTTGTTTGTAAAGAAAAAGGATGGTTCGATGAGAATGTGTATTGATTATAGAGAATTGAATAAAGTTACAATTAAGAATCGATACCCATTACCTAGGATTGATGATCTATTCGATCAACTTCAAGGAGCTAGATATTTTTCTAAGATTGATTTACGCTCCGGATATCATCAATTGAAGGTACAAGAAGAAGACATACCTAAAACTGCTTTCAGAACTAGGTATGGTCATTACGAGTTTACAGTCATGCCCTTCGGATTAACGAATGCACCTGCAGCATTCATGGACATGATGAATAGGATCTGTAAACCGTATTTGGATAAATTTGTAATTGTTTTCATCGATGATATACTTATTTATTCCAAAAGTCAGGACGAGCATTGTCAGCACTTGCATTCACTCTTAACTTTGTTAAGAAAAGAAAAGCTGTACGCCAAATTCTCGAAGTGTGAATTTTGGTTACAAGAAGTGCAATTCTTAGGTCACATGGTGAATCACGAAGGTATTCATGTAGATCCTGCTAAGATAGAGGCAATTACTAAATGGAAGGTTCCGCAATCTGCAATGGAAATTAGAAGTTTTATAGGATTAGCTGGATATTATAGACGGTTTATTAAGGATTTTTCCAAGATAGCTGTACCATTAACTAAGCTAACCTGTAAAGCAGTTAAGTTTGAATGGGGACCTAAGCAAGAAGAAGCTTTTAGGATCTTGAAACAGAAATTATCAAATGCTCCAATCCTAGCCTTGCCAGAAGGAACAGAAGATTTTGAAGTTTACTGTGACGCTTCAAAACTAGGATTTGGAAGTGTGTTGATGCAACGCAAGAAGGTAATTGCGTATGCTTCAAGACAATTGAAAAAGCACGAGGAAAACTATACAACTCATGATTTAGAATTAGGAGCCGTAATCTTTGCCCTTAAAATTTGGAGACACTATCTGTATGGAAGTAAGTTTACTGTCTATACGGATCACAAAGGTTTAAGGTACATATTTGGGCAAAAAGAGTTAAACATGAGGCAACGGAGATGGATGGAAATCCTAAGTGACTACGACTGTGATATTCAGTATCACGAAGGAAAGGCAAATGTAGTTGCAGATGCCTTAAGTCGTAAATATCATGAAAAGCAGAAAGCGAGTTCGTGCTCTCAGATTAAATCTACAATTAGATTTAATGGAACAATTGAAAAATGTTCAAGCTACAGCAATCAAGGATGATGCTGAAGGAATGAAAGGACGAATAAAAGAATTAGAACAAGGAGCTGATGGAATTTGGAGATTCCACAAAAGAAGAATTTGGGTACCTAAACAAGGAGAATTAAGAAATAAGATTTTAGAAGAAGCTCATAAATCTAGGCATACCATGCACCCTGGAAACAATAAAATGTACCAAGATTTAAGAAATAACTTTTGGTGGATAGGAATGAAAAAGGACATAGCTCGATATGTTTCTAAGTGTCTTACTTGTTCGCAAGTTAAGGCAGAACACCAGAAACCTTTAGGTCTATTACAACAGTTAGAAATGCCTGTATGGAAATGGGAACTCATAACAATGGATTTTGTTACTAAGTTACCCAAAACCAGAAAAGGTAATGATGCGATTTGGGTAATTGTGGATCGATTAACCAAATCCGCTCACTTTCTACCTATGAAAGAAACCTTTAGCATGGAAAGGTTGGCAAAGTTATATGTAGATGAAGTAGTATCCTTACATGGAGTTCCAGTCTCCATTGTTTCGGATAGGGATAGTCGTTTCACTTCCCATTTCTGGAATAGTTTCCAAGAAGCAATGGGAACTCGACTAAACCTAAGCACTGCATATCATCCTCAAACAGACGGGCAAAGTGAAAGGACGATCCAAACTCTAGAAGATATGCTCAGAGCATGTGTGATAGATTTTGGAGGAAATTGGGACGACCATTTACCATTAATTGAATTCTCCTATAACAATAGTTATCATTCAAGTATTGAAACTGCCCCATTCGAGGCACTGTACGGAAGAAAGTGCAGAACTCCAGTTTGTTGGGCAGAAATAGGAGAAAGTTAATTGTCAGGTCCTGAAATAGTGCAAGAAACGACCGACAAAGTTTCTCAGATCAAGGAAAGACTGAAGACAGCTCGAGATCGTCAAAAGAGTTATGCAGATAATAGACGGAAGCCGTTGGAATTCCAAGTGGGAGACAAAGTATTGTTGAAAGTTTCACCTTGGAAAGGAGTAGTCCGATTCAGTAAGAAAGGAAAACTAAGTCCAAGGTATGTAGGACCATTTTCAGTGATCCAACGTATAGGACCAGTTGCTTATCGTTTACAACTACCAGAAGAATTAGCTGGAGTACATGATGTATTTCATGTATCCAATCTCAAGAAATGTCTATCAGACGAATCTTTGGTAGTACCTCTCCAAGATATAGAGGTGAATGAGAAATTGAAATTTGTTGAAAAACCTCTTCAAATCGAGGATCGAACGATTAAGTTTCTCAAGCACAAACGACTAGTACTGGTCAAAGTCAAGTGGGCTTCAAAAAGAGGAGCTGAATACACTTGGGAGCTGGAATCAGAGATGAAGCGAAAATATCCTCACTTATTTCAATGAATCTCGAGGACGAGATTTTAAATAAGGTGGGTAGGATG
Organism: Helianthus tuberosus; assembly: GCA_030545235.1. Taxonomy (NCBI): domain Eukaryota; kingdom Viridiplantae; phylum Streptophyta; class Magnoliopsida; order Asterales; family Asteraceae; genus Helianthus; species Helianthus tuberosus. Next base: position 177,960,504 of record CM060423.1, read on the forward strand.
TAAGGACTCTCAAAATTGTCCTAAAAATACCCGTAAGTGAAAACCCGGACCCCTGAAACCTTACCCGACATCAAAAATCAAGAAAAACAAAATTTATAGGTTTCAGGCGGGCCGCGTAAGAGATAAGCTTATCTTACGCGGGCCGCGTCAACGTTGGGTTTGACCGGATAAGCGTAACCGTGCCACATGTCGACCATCTGGTGCACCTACGTATGACTAGTCAACCCTACTCGTAGACTCGGCGGCCACGCGGGCCGCGTAAGGTTAAGCTGAAGGCTTACGCGGGCCGCGTAAGGTCTCAATTTCACCTATAAATAGCTTGTCACTTGTACAGTCCACTGGTGTCGAAACAAACTTTCAAAAACGAAGTTTTAGTACTCTGAAGTCGAAAATATCAATTATATTAGCGAGGTGCTGCTCCGATACTGGGTATTAACTCGATCGCTACTACAATTCAATGTCTAATCGATTAAACTATCCAATGGATGTTTAAGTGCTGCCCACATTAGGGTTTATGCTTTGTCGTTCGTTGTTAATTCAATGGATGTTTAAGTATCGCACTTTGTCATTCGTTGTGAAGGTTTTAATCTCGTGAGTTATCGTAAATGCTGTATTAGTTACTAACCGAGTTCGTGTGCATGTTATTAAATTTAGGTTAAAAGGCTAATCAGTAGGCTAAGCTCTGCTCATATAAATCTGCAATGTGAGTCATTCTCTTTTTATTAAATTAATTTCAAAATAATGTTTATTTTCAAAGGTTATAATTACAGTGATTAAGTTTATGTAATCACCAAGTTACAGCCGGTATGTGGGGTTTTGTATACATTACTTGATAAACTTCACCATTGGACAACGAGTTAACCAAGGGGTGATATGACCATAGTCACAGACACCATCGGGCTAAGAGGCTACCGATGGATGTTCGAGTGACAAATACTGTGGGTAGTTGGTTGATATCTAGAAACATTGTAATCTCCCTTAATACTGTAAATTATAACAAACAGTTCGTTTTAGTAAAAAGAATGATTCACCAGTATTTCCCGCTGACAAAACCTTTTTCAAACATGTTTCAGGTGATCTGTTGTGATCAAGGAAAAGTGCCGTGAAGCACTACAAGCTTAAGGAAGTGGCTCAATATAAAATAAAAAAACATGTTTTTGTAAAATAAGGATCTCTTAGAGAAATCATATGATTGTAAATTACCGGGATTTTATCCCGAGTTATGAAATAAAATAATCGGGAAATTGCAGTTTTAAAGATCCTGAAGAAAACTTCCGCTGTCAACTTAATTAAATAAATACCACGGGAATTTCTGTCCCGCGGCTCCTGAAACGGGTCAAACCGGGTCGGGGACCGTGACATTTTGGATGTCATTTCTACTAAACGCAAGTGCGGGCCTTACACATTGCATTCAATCGTAATCAACAACTACATGACCAAAACGATGTTCATCCATTCATAAAATTTGAGTATTACAAACACTGGTTATTCAAGTTTTTAAAACACAACCTTCGACTAGGTTACAAACCAACAAAAGTGGATGACATCTAAACTTGAAGTCTACTTCAAGTTACGACACCTGCGCCCAAGATCCATCCTGTCACCTGAAATACATGTAATTTTGGAAAACATCAACAAAAGTTGAGCGAGTTCATGCGTCTTGTTTGTGTACTGTAATTCTTGTAAATCTTTGAGAGACTCCTTTGTAAACAGGTATGAAAAGCGTGTATGAACATGAATGTTTTACAAGGACTTTAAGGCATGTGAGGACATAGGAAGCACTCGTAATGGCTTATACCCTTGTCGATTTTCCTCGACTGTGTCGATTTACCTTGACTGTGTCGATTACCCTCGACTGTGTCGATTACCCTCGACTGTGTCGATTAACCTCGACTGGGACTCCGAAGCACTACTAGGTACTAGTTGTGACCATGAGTGGGGTTCGGCCGTACCCGTTAGATCTAACCCTCGTCCCTAATTAAGTATTAATGAATGTTTTAATGGCATTTCCGTATCTAGTCTATGCTCACATGATCTAGTATTTCATAGGCATTTCATACCGTTCAAGTATTCGTGACATGTATTTCACCCCCGAGAGTTATAAAACCAAAAACAGTTAAAGAAAAGGGGAGCATGAACTCACTGTTTTGCGTCTTCAGTACTCGTAACTCAATTCTCGTCAGCAAACACGACTACCTACAATGTGCTAGGGTCTATTGGACGAGTGGGCCGTGCCTTGCCTTGCCTTAGTATTCATGTTTTGAGTTACGTTTTCTTTATGTCTTTAACATTATCTGAAGTTATAATACTTCTCAAGTATTTATTTTCGTATTTCCTTCCCAAGAATGGGAGTATTTCATACATGTGTATTTGTATTCTCGTATTTGTAGTTCCGAAATAATATATTTTCAAGTTTCACTTAGAAAATATATATATAGACTTGTTTTGTCCAAAAATAATGTATTCCAAGAAAATATATATATTTTTATCTCCCAAAGATAATATATTTTCTTCTTGTTTGAAAATATGACATAACTTGGTAATATGTACAAAATCATATTTTCACTTCTTGTATCCAAAATAATATTTACCAAAAATATATTGTAACGGTATTCTTCGGAATATTTCATAAGTTACGTTTTATCGTTCGGTTTCACAATATTTAAGTGTGTAACTTGTATACTTTATTACTTGTAATTTTTGGTATTATTTTGGATTGTAAGTTCTTGGTATTTTTGTTAAGTCATATTATTTTAAATCCAAAAATAATATAGCTATACACAAGGTATACACATATTCACACAAGTGTCTTTAATGTAAAATATATATTCTAAATATATATTTACCCATTTTATTTACAAAAACCAACCTCCAATACTTTGTATCTTTGTTACAAAAATCTATGTCAAAGTTTATATTTGAAAAACATAGTTCAAAATACACTAGTAAACACTCGTTTAGAAATTATTTTCTAAGTGTTGGAATTTTTAGAAAATTTTGCCATAGTTTCCTTTGTAAATGGAGGTGTCCATGCTATTTAGCATATCATTTTCTTTTCCAAAAAACATTCAAACAATCAACAACAAATCACTAATCATCTTACACTTACCAAGTGTAAAGACTATATATTTTACATAATGACATGAACTTGGTTCTTCACAAAAATGCGTAGTAACTTGGTAAAGTGGTTAGTAGCCTTAGTTACTTCCCAAAATATATTTACTTTTGTTAAAATCTCATTCTCGGGATTTATAGATGTTCACAACTTGTGAATACTTTTTACAAAAATATTTATTTACCACATCTTCTTGTTTTACTAGCATCCATATACTTATTTTATTTCCAAAAATAATGTAAGTGCAAGAAAAGTTATGATCTTTCAAGAACCGTCTCTTGAACTTGGTTTGTTTAGAAAAGTCATTTGTAAATCTCGGATTTACATGATCATCAACCTACTTGTTTACTTATATTTCAAGAAACCATCTTCATTATCAAGTTCATGTCTAAGTATGAAGGTGATCACTTCATGTAAACCCATAATCACCTCCTAACTTGTTAAATCATGTTTTTAATCATAATGTAACAAGTTCCATATGATGATTAACATCACATTACCAAGAAATCAATCATCAATCATCAATATTCAAAACAACCACATTTTAACATTATTTCATCATGTTTCATCTTATTTCATCTCATGATTCAAGATTCATGATCAAGTCTTTTAGTGTTCTAGTGATAATCATTAAACAACATCTTTTAACCACTAAAATATGAAGTAAACAAGAGTTAGCAAGAATCTTACAACTAGCTTAAAGCTAGGGAAGAACAAGATGAAAATGTGGAGGATAATAGCAAACGAGTGAGGTCCTTCAAGTTCCGAGAGCACCGAGATTCGTTAAACACCTTGTAACACCTTGAAGTACACTTGGAATTGTATGAATGAAAACTGAAAATGGTGATGGGTGTGCTTGGGTGTTCGGCCGAAGCTTTGAGTGGGAGAGGGAGAAGAAGTTGGGTGGTGTGGTGATTAAGTGAAGAAGATAAGTGTTTATTTATAATCAAAAGCTTAATAACCAATGGGTATTGTGTCCAAGAAGTACAAGGCATGATCTAAACAAAATCCGAGGAAAGATTATGAAGATATTAAGAGATTGTTGTGATCTTGGTGGGGCCATGCTATAACCGATTACATATATGGGGGGGGGGGGCAAATTGTAAATTGTTTGGTAAGTAGGTGATTAGTGGAGGATGTTAAGTGTAAGGGTCTTGCATTTATGTGTAGCATGTATTATGTAATATGTTAGTGTGCTCGGGAACCAATACTAGCTCAGAAAAAGTGAAACAATGTTTCTAGCAATATTTTAGTGTTCCGGGTATTGTCCGGTTGTTCGGTTAGTTACCGTTCCGTTAAAGTGTCTAGTTATTCCGTATAGTGTCCTTTATGTAACTTTTTGTGACAATTTTAATTCCCGACACTTAGGAAAGCATACATGACCATTTTGCCATATTTTTGCACATTACTAGCATGTTAAAATGCTGAATTTTAATGATTGATGCAGAATTCTGCATTTAGAGTGGGTTTTAGGCACTTTCCGGCACTTTATCTATCACCTAGAAAAGCAGTTTTGTGGTCCTTACTTCCCTACACACTATACTAGTGTAATACGTTGTCTCTGGCTCATTCTGGGCCTCAAAATATTGTCTGTCTATGTACTGAACTTCGTCAGCATTTTTTTGTTTGTCTGGTAATGGTGCCAATTATGTTCTGTGTATCGTTTGAACTATCTCATGTTGCATGTAGCAACGATAAAAGTCTTGCAATATGAAATGCCATTGTATGTATATAACAGTAATCAGAAATTCATTTGTCTTGTAAACTAGATCATGCACAGTTATTAAAGCACAGATTACTGTTCAATTAGTGTACGGAATGTACGAAAAAGTGACGGTTGTCACAGTCTCCCCCCGTTAAAAGAATTTCGTCCCGAAATTCAAGCGATGCCATCGGTCGCAGGGGAGTTGTGAATCAAATATGGTCACTTAGATTCATGATTTGTCTTTATGTTCCCATGTACTCTGGGTCGTGTTATGGATTATGTCGTACTCAAGTAAATCAATTATGTTTTTTCTGTATCTTGTGGACTCTTGGTCCGTAACCTTAACAGGTTTCTATAGTATTGTGGACTCTTGGTCCGAAACCTTAACAGGTTCTATAGTATTTTGTCGTTTGTCGTTGACGTGAATCTTATTTGTGGGAACTACGACTGTTCCTTGAGTCAGACTCCTTCAAAGACTAGACACATAGAATGTGTTGCGATCACTACGGATCTTTTCTGGAAGTTTCATCTTGTGAGCAATGGTTCTGATCCCTACACCGGGGATTCAACCTTTTTGTTTTCCAAATCACACTACGCCTTCTCTAGGCGAGGCTCCCATTAAAGCTATACTTCTTGTTTCAAATTCCTACGATTTCCGCCGCTTATTGGCGCAATCTTTCTGTATTCCGCGGGCTGTCTTGATATGATCACATATCCGAACGATCTTGCCTCTAGTTTTTCCTGAGCCAACTCGGGCCAGTAGATTGTTTATCTCTGGTCTCCGTTCAACACGACGGGGATCGTCTTATTATGTTCCATCTAAAGCTTCACACGAAGCGGTTTGAACGACGGTGTGATAAATACTGTTGTAGAAAGACTCCACTAAGGGCAAGTGAGTGTTCCAACTTTTCATCAAAGTTTATCACACAAATACGTATCATGTCCACACAGTTTGCATCGTTCAGTAGCTTAGTCCATCTACGTTAATATTTAAGTTCTTACGATCAACGGTGTGCTGCAATCTTTGTGATCAGTAAAGATCGTGCAGCGTTTTCTTTCAGGTAATGACGTAAAATTTGCGGTGCACAATTACTGTATCTAGCTCAAGGTTTCTTCTTATGATTCCTTAATCAATGTGCCGCGTATGCAATGTTGTGGTCTCGTTGCATCGACGTACAATCGAGACTTTGTCGAGAGGTGTCACATAATTGCAACTCTAGCTCCTTAGCTCTTGGTTGCAGGGTTGGCATGAATTTCGTTCTTATCCACCATGTATCTTAAAGTTCTCACTTCGCGAATTCGAAATCCGCTTTTCGTCATCATAGCACATAACTGTTCTTTTCTCTAAGAGTTGCAAGGTAAATTGCAGTTGTTGCTTACGACCTTCCTTGGTCGTTGGCCATATAAGAATGTAGTCAATAAGTATAATCATGATTTATCCAGGTATGGCTTACACGTTCGATTAATGAGGTCCATGAATATTGTCGATGTATGTGTTAAGCCAAGTGGTACGACAAGGAACTCGTAATGCTCGAAGCGAGTCCTAAAGGTCGTTTTAGGGATATTTCCTTCTTGTATTCACAGTGGAGGACATCTTGTCCTCATGTTGATCTTTGAGTGGTAACTATAACCTGACGATTTGTCTGTTCATGTTATCAGTCCTTGGCAAAGGATTCTGATTCTCAATTCTCTGGAATTTATGCAAAATGGAACTGTCAACTTTCTCCTCGTGTCCTTACTAAGGGTGTCATGTCCCTAATTTCTTCTGTCTAGCAGCTCTTGCAGTTATATCGGAGGCTCGTACTTCGCGGACGAAGCTAGTCGGTATGGCTTCATTCGGTACTGGTGCCGCTCCTGGCACGAGGTTCCTCTTGTCGCTTGTGGAGGTATTCCTGGCAAGTCTTCAGAAAAGGCTACTGGAACTTCTTCCATAACGGGGATGTTCTCAGGCTCTATACTTGGATATCCAATCCATGCTGAATATCATATTATGACTTCTCAAGTTAATGGTAACAGAAGGTTCCAGCCTTCTGAGTCCCTAAATACAATCCTTAATTGCTTCGTCTGCTTAAACTAGCCTTCTATATGCCCATTTCTAAAGAATACGGGACGTCTATTTTACTTGAAACTTAGGCCAAGCAGTTTCTTAAGTCCTAAGCATGCAAGGTTAAAGTTGATGCCAGTATTAATTAAAAGTAGATGCATAGGGTTGGTTAATAGGGAACGTACCCGTAACTGCATCTGGATCCTGGCGTGTTTCACGAGTTTCGATCGTGAAAACCCTTCCTTGCTTGTTTCTTTCTAGGGCATTCTTTCCTAAAGTTCCCTGCTTCACCACATTTGTAGCAACCTGGTACTCTACCTTTATTTCTTTTGTCTGGATCCTTCGCCCAACTGGCATCCTTGTTGTGTCCTTCATTTCCACACTTTCCCCTCTTAGGCCTCAGACATCAACCTTCATGGTGAAAATTGCATTCCCCGCACCTCAGCTTAGTCCCCGAGTAAATTTTACCACCGGCCTTATTATTGGCTCCATCAGTGTTCCTGCCATGCGGCGGATTCACTTTCTTTCTTTTGTTTGCTTTAGAGCTTCCATAGCTGACTTGGGTGCCCATCTTTAGGTTTAAAGACTTCCTTTTCTTGTTGCCTGATGACTCCAGATGAGTCTCTTTCCTGTTATCCTCAGATTCCGAAAATTTCCCCATGCGTAGAGCTTCTTCAGTAAGGGTGACACTCAAATCGATAGCCTCTGCAATGGTTGAGGGCTTTGAGGTAGTAACCATGCTCCTGATCTGAGGTGCAAGTCCCCAAATGAATCGTTCAACCCTTTTGAATTCCGGTTTGACTAAGTAGGGGACGACCCTAGACAAGTCGTGAAATCGCTGGACATATTCAGGAATCTTCGGTCCGTCCATTTTCAAATTTCAGAACTCCACCTCAAGCTTTTGGATTTCAGCCCTAGAACAGTATTTCTTTTCCATCATTTCCTTGAGCTCGTCCCAGCTCAGTGCATAAGCAGCATCTGCACCAAGGGTCTGAACCTGAAGGTTCCACTAGGAGAGTACGCCATCCAAAAACAACCCTGAGATAAAGGTAACTCTTTGCTGGGGTGAATAGTTACTCATTCTTAGAACAGAGTCAGTCTTTTCTGCCCAACGAACAAATGCAACGGCACCTCTTGTGCCATCAAAACTCAATGGCTTGCAGTCCAGGAATTGTTTATAGGTGCAGCCAGTTGAAGGGTTATTTCCGGAAGTGCCACCGCTGTGTTCGGAGCGGAGGGCTTCATGTCGTGCAATTGCCTGTGAGATGCGTTCTTGCAGCTCGGCTTCTGTCCTTGGTAACGTACTGGTGTTTGTGTCATGTCTGGGTGGCATTCTCTTCTGTCAAAAGCATGGGATGGGTTAGACAACATTCCATAATTGTCTATGAGGTACATAGTACCATAAGTAAACGTGTAATCACCCAATATCACATGCATATATACTCAACAATGTGTGAGCGAGGAAACAATTACTGAGCCTTCACATAGGCTTGCCAACTTGGCTTATTGTTCGTAATAATGTATTCGAGGCTACATCGCCCTGGTCATACAAGTTTCATAAAGTGGTAGAGCATAACGTCACTGAATCTTTCTGAATGTTATTCCTCTTCCCTTGCTTAAATATCGTTTCTCAAACGTCTCGTACACGGGTAGACACGAAGTAGGCAAGACAGGTTTCCTACTTTATATAGTGCTAAAGCACTGATCTAGGTATTGTCCTACCATTTGAAGGTGTGAACACCTAGAGTTTATTTTTGTGTAGTAATCGTTAGCTTGGCCCGCAGAGTCCACCAGGATTTCCATGCACTACAAGTTGTTATTACGTGGGCCCCCGTAATAATAAATTGTCTTGCACAGTTACCCCAATTTTCTCTCATCCAAGCAGATGATCAATCTAGGAGGGGACACTACTGTCCTTATACCTCTGTCATGGAAAAGACCATTGCGGTGGTCCACGCTCTAACACTCGTTATCGTTACGCGCGTATAGGCACGATGATAGGAATAAAGATAATTCCTAGTAGTTGGAGGGGCACCTTTAAGATGGATACTTCATCTTCCTTTTCTGGTCAAGTGTGTCGTCGATCTTGCTTCACATAAGCCGCAGGGATCTTGTCCCGTTGATTAAGAATTCGTTCAAGGTTGCCGCCTCTGCCTCGTCATCATCACCGTAGTCAAGCACCTTCACGATCGAGAGGGAAGAGCAGCCATCTCCTACGGAAGCAAGCTCAGAATCTTGTTTGGTAATCACTCTAGCTATGAGCTTTGAAAGTACGCGAGGTCGGTAGCTTCATCGTGCGAGTTACGTACAGTAATAAGAATCGGAGTCGAAAGTATCTTATTCACGTCAATAATCATTCCGTGCACTTATTTGTATGTATTCACATCAATATTTATTCCGTACACTTATTCGTATGTATGTATCGATAAACAAATATGTTACTTAGCATAAACAGGCATTTCGATGCATCATATTACATATAACTCTCGTTTTTTTTTTGGGGGGGGGGTCATTTTTCTAGTTGTCGATTCACGACTGAGACACAAAACACTACTTGGTACTAGTTATCACCAAGAGCGTATTTTATCTTTGGCAAGTCTAACTCGTGTAGACTTGCCTTGTCTCTTTTTGAAAAGTGTTTGACTCGTGGATCTTGACGCTTACGTGAATGCAATGAAAACCTTTTTGTAAAATGTTTTCGTGAGAGAACTCTAGTGATTGTAGTATAGACTCGAGAAGGAAATCTAGTTCACTACAATCGAAGCTCTGATACCAAACTGTCACACCCTGACTTTTGCGGAAGCGTATAATGTGTGACTGGTTTAATATCATTGCATTCAATCGTAATAAACAACTACATGACCAAAACGATGTTCATCCATTCATAAAATTTGAGTATTACAAACACTGGTTATTCAAGTTTTTAAAACACAACCTTCGACTAGGTTACAAACCAACAAAAGTGGATGACATCTAAACTTGAAGTCTACTTCTAGTTACGACACCTACGCCCAAGATCCATCTTATCACCTGAAATACATGTAATTTTGGAAAACATCTACAAAAGTTGAGCGAGTTCATGCGTCTTGTTTGTGTACTGTAATTCTTGTAAATCTTTGAGAGACCCCTTTGTAAACAGGTATGAAAAGCGTGTATGAACATGAATGTTTTACAAGGACTTTAAGGCATGTGAGGACATAGGAAGCACTCGTAATGGCTTATACCCTTGTCGATTTTCCTCGACTGTGTCGATTAACCTCGACTGTGTCAATTTACCTTGACTGTGTCGATTACCCTCGACTGTGTCGATTACCCTTGACTGTGTCGATTAACCTCGACTGGGACTCCGAAGCACTACTAGGTACTAGTTGTGACCATGAGTGGGGTTCGGCCGTACCCGTTAGATCTAACCCTCGTCCCTAATTAAGTATTAATGAATGTTTTAATGGCATTTCCGTATCTAGTCTATGCTCACATGATCTAGTATTTCATAGGCATTTCATACCGTTCAAGTATTCGTGACATGTATTTCACCCCCGAGAGTTATAAAACCAAAAACAGTTAAAGAAAAGGGGGAGCATGAACTCACTGTTTTGCGTCTTCAGTACTCGTAACTCAATTCTCGTCAGCAAACACGACTACCTACAATGTGCTAGGGTCTATTAGACGAGCGGGCCGTGCCTTGCCTTAGTATTCATGTTTTGAGTTACGTTTCCTTTATGTCTTTAACATTATCCGAAGTTATAATACTTCTCAAGTATTTATTTTCGTATTTCCTTCCCAAGGATGGGAGTATTTCATACATGTGTATTTGTATTCTCGTATTTGTAGTTCCGAAATAATATATTTTCAAGTTTCACTTAGAAAATATATATATAGACTTGTTTTGTCCAAAAATAATGTATTCCAAGAAAATATATATTTTTATCTCCCAAAGATAATATATTTTCTTCTTGTTTGAAAATATGACATAACTTGGTAATATGTACAAAATCATATTTTCACTTCTTGTATCCAAAATAATATTTACCAAAAATATATTGTAACGGTATTCTCCGGAATATTTCATAAGTTACGTTTTATCGTTCGGTTTCACAATATTTAAGTGTGTAACTTGTATACTTTCTTCCTTGTAATTTTTGGTATTATTTTGGATTGTAAGTTCTTGGTATTTTTGTTAAGTCATATTATTTTAAATCCAAAAATAATATAGCTATACACAAGGTATACACATATTCACACAAGTGTCTTTAATGTAAAATATATATTCTAAATATATATTTACCCATTTTATTTACAAAAACCAACCTCCAATACTTTGTATTTTTGTTACAAAAATCTATGGCAAAGTTTATATTTGAAAAACATAGTTCAAAATACACTAGTAAACACTCGTTTAGAAATTATTTTCTAAGTGTTGGAATTTTTAGAAAATTTTGCCATAGTTTCCTTTGTAAATGGAGGTGTCCATGCTATTTCGCATATCATTTTCTTTTCCAAAAATCATTCAAACAATCAACAACAAATCACTAATCATCTTACACTTACCAAGTGTAAAGACTATATATTTTACATAATGACATGAACTTGGTTCTTCACAAAAATGCGTAGTAACTTGGTAAAGTGGTTAGTAGCCTTAGTTACTTCCCAAAATATATTTACTTTTGTTAAAATCTCATTCTCGGGATTTATAGATGTTCACAACTTGTGAATACTTTTTACAAAAATATTTATTTTCCACATCTTCTTGTTTTACTAGCATCAATATACTTATTTTATTTCCAAAAATAATGTAAGTGCAAGAAAAGTTATGATCTTTCAAGAACCGTCTCTTGAACTTGGTTTGTTTAGAAAAGTCATTTGTAAATCTCGGATTTACATGATCATCAACCTACTTGTTTACTTATATTTCAAGAAATCATCTTCATTATCAAGTTCATGTCTAAGTATGAAGGTGATCACTTCATGTAAACCCATAATCACCTCCTAACTTGTTAAATCATGTTTTTAATCATAATGTAACAAGTTCCATATGATGATTAACATCACATTACCAAGAAATCAATCATCAATCATCAATATTCAAAACAACCACATTTTAACATTATTTCATCATGTTTCATCTTATTTCATCTCATGATTCAAGATTCATGATCAAGTCTTTTAGTGTTCTAGTGATAATCATTAAACAACATCTTTTAACCACTAAAATATGAAGTAAACAAGAGTTAGCAAGAATCTTACAACTAGCTTAAAGCTAGGGAAGAACAAGATGAAAATGTGGAGGATAATAGCAAACGAGTGAGGTCCTTCAAGTTCCGAGAGCACCGAGCTTCGTTAAACACCTTGTAACACCTTGAAGTACACTTGGAATTGTATGAATGAAAACCGAAAATGGTGATGGGTGTGCTTGGGTGTTCGGCCGAAGCTTTGAGTGGGAGAGGGAGAATAAGTTGGGTGGTGTGGTGATTAAGTGAAGAAGATAAGTGTTTATTTATAATCAAAAGCTTAATAACCAATGGGTATTGTGTCCAAGAAGTACAAGGCATGATCTAAACAAAATCCAAGGAAAGATTATGAAGATATTAAGAGATTGTTGTGATCTTGGTGGGGCCATGCTATAACCGATTACATATATTGGGGGGGGGGGGCAAATTGTAAATTGTTTGGTAAGTAGGTGATTAGTGGAGGATGTTAAGTGTAAGGGTCTTGCATTTATGTGTAACATGTATTATGTAATATGTTAGTGTGCTCGGGAACCAATACTAGCTCAGAAAAAGTGAAACAATGTTTCTAGCAATATTTTAGTATTCCGGGTAATGTCCAGTTGTTCGGTTAGTTACCGTTCCGTTAAAGTGTCTAGTTATTCCGTATAGTGTCCTTTATGTAACTTTTTGTGACACTTTTAATTCTCGACACTTAGGAAAGCATACATGACCATTTTGCCATATTTTTGCACATTACTAGCATGTTAAAATGCTGAATTTTAATGATTAATGCAGAATTCTGCATTTAAAGTGGGTTTTAGGCACTTTCCGGCACTTTATCTATCACCTATAAAAGCAGTTTTGTGGTCCTTACTTCCCTACACACTATACTAGTGTAATACGTCGTCTCTGGCTCATTCTGGGCCTCAAAATATTGTCTGTCTATGTACTGAACTTCGTCAGCATTTTTTTGTTTGTCTGGTAATGGTGCCAATTCTGTTCTGTGTATCGTTTGAACTATCTCGTGTTGCAAGTAGCAACGATAAAAGTCTTGCAATATGAAATGCCATTGTATGTATATAACAGTAATAAGAAATTCATTTGTCTTGTAAACTAGATCATGCACAGTTATTAAAGCACAGATTACTGTTCAATTAGTGTACGGAATGTACGGAAAAGTGACGGTTGTCACATAATAAACCGGACCGTACCTGTAATTTCGATACCAGTATTGGTTGACACCAAGCTTATTCAACTGGGAAAGTAAAGAAAATAATAATAATTATTATTGTTATATTAATATATTATTATAATATAGTATAATTACTGTTCATTTCATTTCTAATATTAACTAGAAACTAGAAATTGAGACCCGCCGCAATGCGGCGGGGATTCTTTAGTTATAACTAAGTCGACCTAGGACCCGCACGTTATGTTAAATCTGTCAAACGGGAAAAAAATAGACGATGTAAAAATGTTCACCCATACACGCACGTTGCGTCGTGTTAACTCGCAAAATTTAGAACGAAACGTAAAAACGTTAAACCAAAGACGCACGTTGCGATGTGTTAAGTCACAAAATTTAGAACCAAGCATAAAGCGGAAAATTTGCGGAAAATGAAAACTATAAAGGATCAAAGTTGAAAGTAAAAAAAGTTGTGAGAATAGATTGCAAAAGATAAAAAGTTTTGAGTTAAAAGTAAAAAAAAAAAAAAAACAAATAGTTTTGGGTTAAAAGTAATTTATGAAATACTTTTGTGTGAAAAGTAAAAAAAAAATCATTTCTTTTGGAAAATCCCTAAAGCCAAGGTTACGACAACCATATGCATAACCATTTTTTCTTTGGAAAACCCCCAAAGCACACCCCGCGTTGCGCCGGGGCGTAAAACGGTGTCAAATAGTACTAATGTCACACAACCGTGATAGACCACCAACACTGACTCGACCTAGGATCTGCGTGTTGCGACGAACCTGTCAAACATGAAAAAATAGAGGTAAAAACGTTGAACCACACATGCACGTTGCGCCGTGTTAACTTGCGAAATTTGAAACAAAACATAAAAAAGTTGAACCACACTCGTACGTTGCGTCGTATTAACTTGAAAAATTTAGAACTATACGTAACGAAACGTAAAAACGTTAAACCAAAGACGAAAAGTATAATTGACAAAAGTTGTGAAGTTAAGTTGCAAATAATGAAAAGTTTTGAGTTAAAGTTAAAAAAACAAATTTTGTAGGATTAAAATTGCAAAAGGTAAAAACATTTGGGTTAAAACTAAAAAAACAAGTTTTTTTTTTTTGAGAAATCCCCAAAGCACAAGTTACAAGTATTTATGCATGAAAAAGTTACTTATTTATATATGGAATAATAATATATAGTAATATGTATATAATCGTGGACTTGCAATTAAAAATACATGTGTATGCTTATATTGCAAAAAATATTTATTCTCGTGTAATGCAGGTTCCCATAATTACTGAATATTTATTCAGACGTTTAGGTCCGAGAAATTTTTTTTGACATAGAACTGTTAGGTTTGGTTTAACTGATAACTAAAACAAACTGGCATAATAAATTATTACCCATATAATACGGTCCAAAACACATCAAAAGTTTTGGACTTGAGAAACTTTGGCAAACATTATCATGCTTAATCTTTTCCGATAAGATATCCCCAAGGAGATGGCGGTTTAAGAGTGTTCGGTTCCTCGCGTTGCTTTTGGTGGTGAAGCGTATATACCACACCAACCCACGCACCATATTCCAACGCAACCCCTTCCAACACCCTATATATATGGGCAACAACCAAACTATTTTTTTCACCACCTATGGTTCCCCCAGTTCGGCTCGATTTCTCTCCGGAAGCGATGCATAACTTCGATGCGTTTGCAACGTATAGGAACCCATCTCATTTTGAAGAAGAAACGTGAACCACCTCATTTTTGAAAAATAAACGTATAGAAACTTCGTTATGATGTTGATGATGATTAGGAATACGTCCGAGAACACAATTTGAAACTAACTTGAAAGAAATGCAAGTTGTGGGTGACGAGCTTGTAGAGGAGGATGTGGGAAAAGGTAAAGACAAGAAAAAGGAGGAAATTCGCGAATCGGTCCCCGCGGGTCGATTGGACTCCCGAAGAGGAAGAAATATTGGCTCAAGCATACGTCCACGAATGTTAAACCGGAAAAAAGGAAACCGACAAAAAGAAGGTTTGTGGAAAGCCGTTTTTAAACACTTCATTGCGCTAGGGGTAGTAGCGAGCCAACGCACAATCAATTTAACTCGAAATGGACTCCATATTGACTATAATGAATTGGTTCAACGGTCTTATATTCAAGCGGTACATTTTTTATTTTAATTTAATTTATTTTTTAATTACACTTTTAACGTTTTTTTTCTTCTTTTTAGTTACATTCTTGTATTATTTTTACCTTAAACAAATAGGATCGCTTACATAATATTCGGGGCAACGCTTTGCATGTTATGGAAAATGCGCTTCAAGATTATCGAGAAAAATACAAAAAAAGGCTTTAAGCACATTGGGGTGTGGAAAGTTGTTAAAGACGTCACAAATTGAGGTTAAATCACTTTGTTGAATGAAGATTTCGGTGGAAGTTCTAACAAGAGAAAGTCCTCGGATTCGGCTAACTTTGGTGCATCTGATAAGTCGATGCCAGACATGAACGACGAAGTTAGCCCAACACAACCCAAGAGGAGGGCACAAGGCAAGACTTCGTTTTCGTCAAGTCAAACTTGAGTAGTAGGCGAGAAAATAGAAGCTTACGCGTAAAAGAAGGAAGCGAGGATGCAAGCATTGATTGATGCAAGACAACAAAATCTCGTCGCAGCTACAACCTTGATTAACCAACAAGTGAGAGTGTTGCCCAAGCAATGAGTGACAGATTTTCAGACGTATAATATGTCACACGACAATCTCGAACTGAGTGTAACAGGCGGATTAACTGGACGGTTCAACCGATACAACCGTAATACACGTTTTGCACACACCTAAAGAGTAAACGTCAGTCGCACTTAAAACATTACACGTGGACTCCCAACAAGCTAACAAACTAACGTGGCTTCCTCCACGTCACCAAAACCAGATTTCATTTCGATTCTCCATCTTCTAACCAGCTGACCTGTCATTTCCAAATTAAACAAAAAACAAAAAATCAACAAAATTCTTCCATCACCAATTTCCCTCCACACATTCAAACCTCACCTTATCTTCCAATTTGTCCGATTCTTACCAAAATAAATGAATTCAATCACCATTTCTTACACTCAACTGCTCCACCGTCACCGGCGCCGGCGAATATGGCCTCCAAATTAGGGTTTACCATAACTTCTTCTCGGTTCTTCACTGCTCCGATTCGAAGACCGTCTGGTGGTTTATGTTTATCTGGTTATCATCGGTTCTCTGCGTTGAAGATGCAGTCTGTTAAGTTGATCGGAAGAGAGTTTGCGAGTCAACGGAGGTTGATTATGATTAGAGCTACCACTGATCAGCCAGGTTAGGGTTTGGTTTTGATCTTTGATAAGTCGTGTCAGTTCATTAATGAAATGAACATGTTCGTGTTTGTTCGTTAGTTAGTTTTAGGTGACGGACACTAATGAACACAAACGAACACAAAACGAACACAAACAAGCGCTGATGAACATATGCGTGATATACAATACTTAATAAATATTTTATCGGTCGGAATTTTGAAGTAATTAAATAAGATATAAAAATTTAAAACTCTAATGAACGATCAAACACACACGATTGAATGAACATAAACCAATAAACGAACTGTTACATACCAAACGAGAGAACTCAACCCAAAAGACTAGTCTGGTGGGTGAGAGAGCTCATTTGGTATATAAACCCCACAGCAGTTGCCCATACAACCGATGTGGGACAAGTCCCATACCTTGCAATGGTATTAGTCCATAACAATCGACCCTCCTTAAGGGCCAACGTCCTCGTTGGTCACGGCCGGCTCTTTCCAGGCCACCACTCCGTGGGCCACCACTCCGAGTTCTGGCTTTGATACCAATGTTACATACCAAACAGGAGAACACAACCCAAAAGACTAGTCTGGTGGTGGGTGAGAGAGCCCATTTGGTATATAAACCCCACATCAGTTGCCCATACAACCGATGTGGGACAAGTCCCATACCTTGCAATGATATTAGTCCATAACACGAACACATTACCAAACGTTCATGAATGTAAATGAGTGAACACGACCTCTGTTCATGTTCATTCATTTAACGAAACGAACAGAATTTCTTGTTCATGTTCGTTCATTTATACCTTACACTAAATCACTAATATAAAATAAATATTTTATCGGTCAGAATTGTGAAGTAATTAAATAAGATATAAAAATTCAAAACTCTAATGAACGATCAAACACACACGATTGAATGAACATAAACAGTAAACGAAGACGTTACCGAACGTTCACGAATGTAAATGAGTGAACGCGACCCTCCGTTCATGTTCATTCATTTAACGAAACGAACAGCTGTTCATGTTCAATCATTTATTAAACGAACGAACACAACGTCGATTGGTTCATGAAGTGTTCACAAACAGATAATTCTGATTGGTTTATCTGAGAATATAAAGATGGGGAAAAGGAGATAAAGTAAAGATTTAAATAAATTGTTTAGTTTAAATGTTTAGGTTTATCTCTTAGATTTATTTGATTTTTTAAATAGAGTCTAAGCTGGCTAGGAATTAGGATTAGTTTGTGTCTGGTATAAATAGAGGGTTATGTATTCAGTTTTAGCTTTCGAGTTATTGAGATTACAATAATGAAAGGGTTGGAGCGGAGCGGAGCGTTGGCATAAAATAGTTTTTCTTGTGTTTGTGTGTATTAAATTTGATTCTTGGGCCTTATTCCAACAATAACATGTCACTTGAAATTATTTCAACCAATAGATAGTGTCATGCAGGTCCAACTCATTATACCTGCCTCATAAGACTAGTACTTGTAGGTTTTCTAGAACTTTTTGTTCTTGAAGGTAGTTCGTTACCGGTGTAGTTACCGGTGTAAGCTGTTGGGGAAATTCGAAATTGCTTGGATAAATCTGAAGTCGTGTAATCACTTTCAGATCAAACAATTGGAGTGGCTACCAATCTTTGATCGGATAAAATCAGATTGATTCTAGATTTCTGTATGAGAATTTGGTTGAGAGAATTTTTTTTTTTTTGAGGGATTTTGACGAACTGCAAATTCGTCTAGGGTTTGCCAAAACCGTTTGAGAGCGTATTTGCAGTTTCCACAACTGCTTGCAGTTTCCATTTATGAACAAAAACCACCTTTAGTCCCTTATGTTTCAAAAGTGCATATTTAGCCCGAAATTTAATTTCTGATGCATTTTCGATAAAGGACTCTGCCCCTTGGACCCCGCTTCTCTCGGGGGCGCTGCCCCCGAACCCCCGCCAAGGGGGCGCTGCCCCCTTGGATCCCCCGTTAGTCCCGATGACATTCAAATAAGCGTGCACTCTTATTTGTATGTCACACGCAATCTCAAATTACACTAAAATATCCAACATAAGCGAACTCATGACAAGTCTGACAATGTTTTTTAGAGTTTGCTGGTGTGGTAAGTGAACTCCTTGAGTTTTGTTTACCAAACTTAACCAGGCACTTACAATGTTTACCAAAGTTTATGGAGTTCGCTTGCCACTTAAGGGAACTTGATGAGTTCGCTTCTTGGGGTAGTGAACTGCCTAGAAGTACAATAAAAACGCGTGAAGTAATGGCCGTGTTCCTAAACGACTTACTTCCACAAATAATTCGAGACCTGCACTAATGAAATGATTCATAGCGGCTGGTTTGAAATAACTAGAACCTTGTGGGTTTACTTAGGATTCAAGTTTTTACTAGGACAGGTTAGACCCAAACTGTCCAATATATGTGGGTTGTTTATGTTCAAGAGTAAAGTCCAATGAAAGAGAAGCCTACACTTGAATACTTAAGTTGGAAAATGAGGCACATGTTATTATTAATACACTCACTTTCCAATATTGGAGCCTGCTTTTTTATGGCGGCCCAGGAGAAAAAACATGGACACTTAGTTTGTGATGCTTTTCACAAGCATGCAACTTAACATAAATTCATAATCGGAGTGTTGTGTTTCATTCAGGTCAAGTTAAAGAAGATGAAGTTGTTGACAGCAACATAATGCCTTATTGCAGTATCGAACAAAAGAAGAAGACAATCGGAGAAATGGAACAAGAATTTCTTCAAGCATTACAAGTAAAGCCATCCCTTTTTACTTCAACGCACACTTTTACATATTACATATTGTTCATTACTGTTTCTTCCATAGGCATTCTATTATGAAGGAAAAGCGATCATGTCAAATGAGGAGTTTGATAATCTCAAGGAAGAACTAATGTGGGAAGGAAGCAGTGTTGTAATGCTAAGTATGTATATCTTTACTTGTTTTCCACGTCACCTATCAAACATGTAAATATAACGCGATCAAGATGTCAGCCAAATTTCTGTGTATATTCTTACTTTGTGTTATATACGTTGCAGGCTCTGATGAACAGAAGTTTCTAGAAGCTTCAATGGCTTATGTATCCGGTAATCCAATTATGAGTGACAAAGAGTTTGACCAATTAAAGATGCAATTAAAGGTATGCAAATGATGAGTATTATTGTTGACAACAAGTCCTTAGTACTAAAAAATGACATTCGTTTTATTCTTTTTTCGTGTTTGATTTTCTATTGTCACACATACATGATACAACGTCATTTCTTCAATTACTTTCAGAAAGATGGAAGTGACATAGTAGCTGAAGGTCCCAGATGCAGTCTTCGCAGTAGAAAGGTATGTGCCTTTTAAACCCTCGCATAAAAATAAAACAATTTTAAATAAAGTATTCTAATATAATACACTACTGATATACGTATTTGGTTATAGGTTTACAGCGATCTCACTGTTGATTACTTCAAGATGTTCCTCATAAACGTACCAGCTGCTGTTGTCGCATTAGGATTGTAAGTATCACTTTACTTACTATCCTACTTTCATCGTTCAGTTCATAATGATGTCAACTTTCCATTTTAATTTCTCTATATATGTTTGTGTATTGTAGGTTCTTCTTCCTAGATGACATTACTGGGTTTGAAATCACATACCTTTTGGAGGTACATGTTGTTTTATGACCTATTTGTTCTCGCAAATTTAAAACGCAATATCCAGTTTTACGTTATATGTCTTACCATTTCTTTTTTCCATTATTGTAAATATTTTTATCAGCTTCCAGAGCCATTTAGTTTCATCTTCACTTGGTTCGCGGCTATACCATTGATATTGTGGTTATCGTTTACACTAACCAACGTCATTGTGAGGGATTTCTTGATATTGAAGGTAGCATTATACTTAATCAAATTTTGGATCTTACAAATTAACACTAATCTTTTGATTATTTTATATAATAATATCTAAATTTTTATCTCTTCAGGGCGTTTGTCCAAACTGTGGAACAGAGAATACTTCATTCTTTGGAACAATATTGTCAATTTCCAGTGGGGGTACTACTAACAATGTCAAATGTGTAAAGTAAGTTCTGATACTTTTAACAACTCAAAATTGTTTTTTCAAAAAAAAAAAAAGAGTAACGTACACAAATGGTCCCTATGGTTTATCAAAATTCTGGATTTGGTCCCTAGCTTTCCAAAAGTACACGGATGGTCCCTGTGGTTTGCACTTTGTAACGCATTTATTCGCTAGCCAACAAATCTAAAGATGTTTACATGTCCAAGTTAGGGGCTACATGCGTTGCAAAGTGCAAACCAAAGGGACCATCCATGTACGTTTGGAAAAAGTTGGGAACTAAATGCGTTACAAAGTGCAAACCATAGCGACCATCTATGTACTTTTGAAAAGCTAGGGACCAAATCCAAAATTTTGGTAAACCATAGGGACCATCTATGTACTTTTGAAAAGCTAGGGACCAAATCCAAAATTTTGGTATACCACAGGGACCATCCGTGTACTTTACTCTTAAAAAAGTCTGGATTATTATCTGAATATTGTAGTTTGTTTAGTCATGTTACTGCTTAAATTGTTTTTGAAGTGTAAAAAATTTGTGTACACACCCAGTTTGACCCCATTAAAAATGACCCATTTTGACCCGCATTCAAATTGACCCATTTGACACTCTTTAAATGATGACACATTTTGACCTGTTAACCAACCTGCCTCACCCACTTGATGCAATTCACCTTTGCATAAACATTAATGTTACATTTGACCATCAAATGACAGCTGTCAAACGGGATTAGTGTTCGATAAAGATACTCGCTTGATAACATTGCCGGAAGGAAGTAAAGCTTGAGTTGGACGGTATGAATTCTATTTCCGCAACGTTTTATCAACTTAATTTGTAGCTCACCCATATCTTTTAAACTATAGTTTTTATAATTTGTATCAGTTACAATTTACAAACCAAATGAAACAAATGCAGGAGGGATTGATTGTCAGATTATGGATCACAAGTGGAGTTTGTTTGAAGCATGATGCTACTGTAAATGTGCCTAGGGTTTTCAAAAATAGTCATGCGTTTGTTTAGGCAGTATTGCATAAGTGTCCATTCACGTTTCGGTCATAGTCGATGTATGTTCATGTGTATAACATGAGACCATGGATTATGTATGTTCATATGTATACTTTACATTGGGTGCATGCTATGTTCATAAATGGCACTTTTAAGTAATAACATCCTACATTATACATATATACATATGTTTTGACTACAAGAATCATGTTTGTAATAGTGGACCATGGACTATGATGTTCTTACAATCCAAAACTTACACGCATGTTACAGAATTCAGATAATTAAGTTAACTAGAGTTTCAACTATGTAATATCTCGGTATTGTAAAAAAAAATTGAAAAGAGAATTCATGAACTATCATGTCATTATCTCCGCTGTTGTCTCCGGCATCCTGATCAATAGGAATACAAATAGTTGAATGTATGCATGAACATATGAGGATCACCACAAGCCTGATAATATGAAAGGGACCTAACCAACTAAATAACACCAACCAACACAATTGTCACAAGGCAACATAACACATACATGTTACAAAAAGATGCTCCTTGCAAACAAGAAGCCCCCCCCCCCCCCCCCCCCCCCCCCCCCTATGGCTCTCATTTTTTTCCCACAGTGGCGGATCCAGGATTTTTTTCCTGGGGGTGCGGGAATTTTTTAAAGATTTTAGACTCCTAGCTATATAAAAAAATCGGTTCATAACGGATCGGGTCGGGTCATGTAAAACAAGTAAAAACAAACAAACAAAGTTTAATGGCGTGTTGAATCAGATAGGGTCGGGTCCATTTCAATTCTCAAACAATCAAACCCCAGTTCCTAACTTCCTATCACATTAACAAACAAAAAAACATCAAAGTTCAAACCATCCCTACTTTTATTTCTCTTAATCATTCAATAAAAGAATAAAAAAACTTATCTATAACATACCTTGGTCTTTAACTAGAATAATTTCCCTCTTGAGAAATCGCGACATAACTTCCCTACTCATTGTTCATTCCTAATCCTATCACATACAAAATAAACCAAGGATCTTCAAGTGTTCAACCATAGCCCATGTTCCGTAATTTTCAATTTAAAATTTTGAATTTCAAGCCCTAGTAATTATTATTTGCCAACCAATAATTATATAATCGACAAACATGTTTGCCAAGTGAGGCAGAGGGAGGGCGGGAGTCGCTGGCAAGTGGCAGCGATTTGAGTTTTTTTTTAATTACGTGGACTGGTTTGTTTAACAAAACTAGTAGTTGGATTGGGCTTGAATGGGTATTAAGTTATTGGGCTTGATGAATTGAATTTAAGTTTTATTAAAGGGGTTAGTAGGCTAACTTGTTTACATAATTTGACCGGGTTTCAATCCGTGTTCACAATTTTTTTACATAAATTCCTAACATTTTTTCTAAGGGGTGCAGTCGGAATTTTTCTAGGGGTGCGGACGAAAATTTCCAAGGGGTGCGGTCTGGATTTTTCGCGAAAAATACCACTAAATTTTGTTTTTCAAGGGGTGCGGCCGCCCACCCACCCCATAACTTGGGTCCGCCCTGTTTCCCCATACTTTCATAGAAATGGTGTCCTCCCGTCACTTGGCACGAACATTTAACCCTCTCTGCTCGTCACGTCAATGCTTGTCTCTCTTTCCTCCCTCTATCTTCTAGCTAGACACGCGTGAGTTCACAAACTACCAAACGTAATGGCCTTGTGGTTGGCCAAACCACTAGCCACCACGAGGGCTTCACCATCCCCTCCCCTTGTGAAGAGCTAATTTCGGCTCTTGCTTGTGCTTCACACTACGCGGTGATGCGTTTGCTTTTCAAAAAAACTAGCCAACGGCTAGTGATGTTAGACATTTTTTAATTTATTTTTTAATTCCAAACCAAATGGTTTCACATACATCACCTTTTCACCAAATGGTTTGATTAAGATGACGTGGACGCCACGTATCGAAAAAGCCCAAACCACATACCTCATCACTACCCATAGTCTAACAAGTTAAAGTTTCTTTTGAGGTAGTAACATGTATTTTTTTAAATTTTATATATAGGCAATTCTAGATACTCTAAAAGTGTTTGTAGGTGGGTGAATAGATGTTGAGTGAAAGTAGGAAGTCTTTTAATAACATCAAACTAAGAAATAAACATGAAACTAATAATATCGTGCATAAATCATAGTTATCAAAGGCGCTAAATGCACATAAAGCGTATAGGCATCACCTAAGGCCTAGTTGCAAGGCGCAAAAAAAAAGAGGGACCGGGAAAAAAACGCACTTAAATGAAAAAAATATAAATATTATCTTTTGAATTCTAAAATAGTGAAAATTCAAATGTACTTTCAAAAATTAAAAGTTCTAAAGTTCTAAACCAGATTAGAAATCTAGATAGATGAAATTTTCTTCAATCGTTATTGCGGAACCTTATATTGTGGAGAATATCAATAATTTTACATTAAATAAAAATACATAATAAATTGATATTTATTGCGAGCAAGAACCTAGAAACTAGAAGCATAACAAATGGGTCTTGTACCAATTAAGTGGTGGTTTATTGGCAAAATGTAAAACATTTAAATATTTTGGGAGTGAGAGGTCTTGGGTTTAAGTTAAAAGAAATTTGCCTTTCAGAGAAAAAAAAAAAAAAAACCTAATGGGTCTTGTTTACAAAATATATACACCAACACACGCATGAACCAAGAGATTTTAACAACTATGGTATTTCTTTTTGAACGGCTAACAGAGTCAAACCCTATCACTCTCGGAGCACCCACTAGACAAACGAATTACTCCGAGAGTAACCCGAGTCCACCAGTGGCGGACCCAGAAATTATTTGATAGGGGTGCAGATGAGTGGTTCAAGCATATTTTCAGGGGGTGCGGTCAGGTTTTTTTGCATAAAATATACACTAAATTTGTTTTTTAAGGGGTGCGCCCGCCCACCCTAGGCTTCACCTAGGTCCGCCCCTGGAATCCACAACCAATTCTGGGGAAAACCCGGTAACCCACCCGCCCGTAGGCACAACGGTGAAATTACCGGTAAAACCGGTTTGGCTCAAGGATCAAACCAAGGTTTTCTGGGTCTCCTATCATTGTCCACCAAGGCATCATTCTGCACCAAGTGGGAATTGAACATCCATCTCTCAAGAGATATGAAAACTTTCCACCACTTGATCTAAATATAATTTGGAATAACTATGGTATTGATTGTTTTTGAAAAAAAACTCTTATATCTTATTGATGTGTTTTCTCAAGCCAGTGTGAGTAGTGGTGTGGTTTTAAAATTAAGAAATAAATATTAAAGTAATTATAAATTAAGAAATAAGCCTAATTTCCAATTTATTTATTTAAAAATCAAACTCCTTACTTCTTAGGTTTGTATATATCAACTTAGCAATAATATTACAAAATCCGATAGTATGACAAAGTCTAGAGAATAATTAGACGTGCGATATCGTATTGCTTCTGTCATCCGACAAACCCAAATATATAAGGGGAATTTACCAAATTAGCCAAGAATAAACTTTGACCACCAAATTAGCCATTTGATGCCTCCTTGGAGCAGGGCATCACGGATTCAAATGTGCGGGATGCCTCTTTCAAGGCCCCTCATGCCTCTTTAAATATGGAAGTGACACGTGTCTCAATGATTAGGTAGACTCCTCCAATGCCCCTCAGCAGACTCTTCCAATGCCCCTCAGCAGACTCTTCCAATGCCTCAGGTATGAGTTAAAATTTTATGTGGGACCTACCACCCACTTCATCTTCACCACCGCCACCACCGCCACCGCCACCGCCACTTCATCTTCAAGATCCTTCATGAGCTCCAACAGGGAAGATGCCTCTTTCAAAGGAAGACATGATGATCGATCTGTGTTCACCAAGTCAACAGGGGATAGAAAGAAATGAATCTGAAGGAAGGAAGATTAGTAGTATATTTTATGGTGGTGGTGGTGGCGGTGGCGGCGGTGGTGGTGGCGGCGGTGGTGAAGATGAAGTGGGTGGTAGGTCCCACATAAAATTTTAACTCATGCCTGAGGCATTGGAAGAGTCTGTTGAGAGGCATTGGAAGAGTCTGCTGAGGCATTGGATGAGTCTGTTGAGGGGCATTGGAGGAGTCTACCTAATCATTGAGACACGTGTCACTTCCACATTGAAAGAGGCATCCCGTACATTTGAATCTGTGATGCCCTGCTCCAAGGAGGCATCAAATGGCTAATTTGGTGGTCAAAGTTTATTCTTGGCTAATTTGGTAATTTTCCCAATATATAATCACCATTAGTATTTACGTATATATTATTTAATCAGATATATTCTTGGGTCAATGGATAATGTTATTATAACAATAAACGTAGATAATATGTATAAAAATCTTATATAATAAATATTTTACGAACTTATATGGCCTAACGAATTTAGCATAGAACCTGCTCGCACGTTTTGAACTTCATGGGATTTCAATGATCATTATCTAATACTGTTGTACATCCCGTACTTATCTTAGAACTCATATATTTTTAATTTGAACTAATTCTTTATAGCAATGTTGACTTACAAAGTCAACCTTCGTGAGGGTCACAACTCACAAAAGCCACCCACTTCCAAATAAAACATTGGCTAGTTTTTAGTCCTATAAATAGATATATGGCTTCTAATGTTGAAGTCAAAAAGCATTGATCAGTTATAGAACTTTACAACACATTCAAAGATCAAGAAATTAAACAAAATGGCTTCCTTTTATCATTCATGGAGCTTTTGCTTCTTTTCTAGCATTGTCACACTCGTCTTCTCATGGTTCGTAAAGCCTAGTGTAGCTGTCTACCATGGCTACGTTCCGAGCCCATGGACCCTAGCCCACGCCACATTTTATGGCGATGAGTCTGCATCCGCAACCATGGGTATGCAATACATGCATGTTACATGGTCTAACTATCAGTGGCGGAACCAAAACTTCTTTGTCAAGGGGTCATCATAAGACTCTCTTTTCTACCGGCTACAACTAGAGAGTCTAAAACATGTTTTTTCCTAGAAAAATCTCATATTGTACATATAAAAATCTTACAAATTTCTATGTTCGGGGGGTCAACGGACCCTCTTGACCCCCCTCTGGTTCCGCCCCTGCTAACTATCATCTAATAGTTTTAATTTGGTGTGCATTACTAACAATACCTTTTAACTAATGTTTCAGGGGGTGCTTGTGGATATGGAAACTTGATTACTAACGGATATGGAACTGATACGGCTGCATTGAGCTCAACGATCTTTAGCGATGGATACGCATGTGGTCAGTGTTACCAAATAAAGTGTGTCCAATCTCCATGGTGCTATAGTGGTTACACAACCGTAACGGCCACCAACCTCTGCCCACCAAACTGGTCTTAGGATTCAAACAATGGTGGGTGGTGCAACCCTCCCCGAACCCATTTCGACATGGCTAAGCCCTCGTTCATGAAAATTGCTCAATGGAAAGCCGGCATTGTTCCTGTCATGTATCGCAGGTGCGTTTTCTATTTCTTTAGTAGAAAGTAGGGGTTGTTCACACTGCCGAACCCAATAACTTTTTCTAGTGGGTTCCTTTTGGTTAGATTCTCACCAGAGCCGGCCCTGAAGGAGGGCAGGGAGGACAACCGAACAGGGCCCGTGATATCGTAGGGCACGTAATTTTTTAAAAAAATCCGATATTATATATGTAAAAAAAATTTAATAGGGTATAACCAAAAAAATATTAACATAGGTCCAGTTAAAAGAAATCATATTGTTTAGACTATTTAGCCCATTAGGTTAGTAAGCCCAATACCCAAATATTTTCTAAAAACTAATAAAAAAAAAAACAATTCTGGGCGGCAACTCTTTCATCCGGGACTGGGTAATGAAACGTCGCACAGGAACAAGCCTTCGAATCTTCGATCATATTGTTTAAACTATATTTTGTATTTTGTTAATTGCATTGTTTATCGAATGCTATATTTTTGTCAACGGTTCAAAGTTGTATGAAAAACTAGTTAAATTTTTTTATTTAGTTAAGACCTAAGGGCACGTTTTTTCGAGCTCGAACAGGGTACATAAATTCTTAGGGCCGGCCTTGATTCTCACTAATTTTTTTTTTCTAAATCATACAACGTTACGGTTTTACCATAAAAATTCTATTTTCTAATATATATATATATATTTTTTATTTTGAAAAAAATAATAAGGATTGTTTATGAATATAATATAGATACATAACTTTATATTCCTAAAAATAAAAAAAAAAGTAAATAATACATTTTGAGCGTTTAGTTCCAACTTCAAATCGAACAGGAAGTATTTCAAACTAGCCAAACCAACCGACTTTTTTTGGTTTAGACGGTTTGGTCGGTTTCAATGGTTTAGCCAATAGCCACAGATCTTGGCTAACTGCTAACAATTCTAACATTTTTTTTTTGGTATATTAGGGTTCCATGCACTGGCATTAGGAAAGGTGGGATCAGGTTTTCTTTTCAAGGAAATGGGTACTGGTTGTTGGTGTATGTGATGAATGTTGCTGGTGCTGGTGACATCCATAATATGTGGGTCAAAGGGACCAAGACCGGTTGGATCAGCATGAGCCATAACTGGGGTGCTTCTTACCAAGCTTTCGCGACTCTTCAAGGTCAAGCCCTCTCCTTCAGGCTAACGTCATACACCACAAAACAGACCATTACGGCTTACAATGTGGCCCCGGCTAATTGGAACCTAGGGTTGACATACCAAGCCCATGTCAACTTCCATTGATTCACTATGTTGATGACTTTCTTGATCATCACATCTTTACTTAGTTTTCTTTTTCTTTAATTTTGTATCAGTTTAGTGGTTATCATTTTGTATTTTCTCATCCATCCCATTAAAATTAAAATGTTCTAATGGGTTAGTGATGAATTTAGCTTATGATAACAATAAAATAAACAATTGTTTCTTATCACTTTCGTCATCGCCTATAGATGACTCCTATAAGAGCGTCTCCAACGATTGTTGGAGATGCTTGTCCGAAATCCAAACCCCAAACCAAACGTTGGAGGTGATGACTAGGCCCGTCAGGTTTGGCACACCGGATAGGTCCGGTGATGATAACGTGGGCCTCCTAATTTTTTAAACCAATTAAAAATAAAAAAGGCTCATTTAGATTAATTAAAAAAACCTTGAAATTGTTTAAATTAATAATTAATAAAATAAATGTCTAAATACAAAACTAACATAGATTAGAAAAACAAATACATAAAATAAAAATAATACTCCATCCGTCCCATTAAAAGTGTTCTATTTTGAATTTTCAAAGTCTTTATTTATAAACTTTGACTTTAATTATATATTTTTTGTGTTATATAAAACTTGATGAAAATTAACCCGATAAAAACACTTGTAAAACACACTCAAATCATATAACTTTCATCAAGTATTATCTAACACAAACAAAATTATTTAAGTTCAAAGTTTATAAATAAAGACTTCGAAAATTCAAAATATGACACTTTTAATGGGACGGAGGGAGTATAAACTAAAAGTTTTTATTAAAATAAAAAAATATTACATAAAATATATAAATAAAAATAACATAATTTAAAAAAAATATATAAAATAAAAATAATATAAAATAAAAAAATTATTAAAATTAAAAATATTACATAAAATAGATAATTAAACCTAAACAAACTAGATAATTAAACTTAAATAAAGTAGATAATTTAACTTAAACAAACTACATAATTAAACTAATCATCAACCCCACGAATCATCGGAGTTGGCACCCAGATGCACAGCTGGAAGCATACGAGGATGGTTTCTTAGTAATTCTCAAGACCATATGTGAGAATATATTCTATGGTTTTGAAACTGGTAGTCGTGAAGGGCCTCGGAAATTGTTTATGCCTCTGTTCTGCCGTCATCGCGAACCATCACTATGTTGAAGAGTCGATTAAATGTGCAAACCTTCATGAACAGAGTCCTAAACTTTGAAACAACTTGGTTCGAAGAGCGATTGGTTTCACCTTACAAGTTAACAGAATTCTTGACATAAGGTTGTTCTAAATGACACGGTTCGCAGCCTGTTCGTGGACACGTTAATCCAAGAGATGACCAAAGTTGTGTCTTCATTAACAGCCCAGGTTCTTCTTGCCATTTTTTACATGTCTTTATAGTGAATTATGAGTTGAGAAGTGCACATGTGGGTTGAAATACGAATTGAATTTTTAGCTAGCAAAGAAATAGTTGTTGCAAATGTAGCTATTCGAAAAATAGCCGTTACAAAAGTGGCCGTTTGATAAAAATAGTCGTTGGAAAAATTCAATATTAAATAAATATACCAGATAACGAATTAATAAAATAATATAAAATAATTAATAAAAAAATAATTATAGATTAAGTAAGTAAATTATTAATAGGTTAAATAAAATAAAAAGTAGGTTAAGAGATGGAAGGTGTGGGTTTGAAATGGTTTATTATTGGAGGAAAAAATGGGTTTGGAATAGTTGAGTTTTGAAATGACGTGGCATGCTGATGTGACGGATTTGAATTTTATCCCGAGTTTCAAAAAAAAGTATTTGAAGGGATTTTAAAAAAAAGTCGTGTTCCAGAGGTATTTTAAGAAAGGAAATAAAGAGAAATGGAAGGGAAACTTCATTTTAAATTCTTTCAAATTGGAGAGATTTGGAAGTAAATTTTTTTTAACACTTTAGTTTTCTTTTAATTTCTCTCGAACTCGGGAACACAATATTTAATCAAATCTTTTCTTTCCACTTATTTTCTTTTCTCTTATTAATTCATTTTCTCTTCTTTTCTTTTCTTTATTAAACTCGGAAACACAGTGCACAATCCCATATGTAGCAACGGAACAATGAAAACCCGCAAAATTTGCTGTAAATTACATCTTATGAGTAATAATTGTAAAAAAAACATAATTTATTAGTGTTAACTTTTAGTTTTATATATATATATATATATATATATATATATATATATATAGGGTCAGGATTTAGAGAGAACTGTGAAAAGTGTGAGAACGGTGAGAACGATTTTGGTGGTGACATGTGACATTGATGCTAAATTACACTAAGAGGTAATATTGTCAAAAAAACCCACTCACATGAACTGGGTGTTCAAATAAAACGCCATAAAAACTAGGGGTGAGCATAAATAGGTCCGACCCGACTAGAACCGAGAACCGAACCGAAACAGACCCGAAACCGACCCTAATATATTATATAGGGTATTTGTTCGGTTCTTGTAAATGCTGTATGTCGGGTATCGGGTCGGGTCGGGTACGGAATAACAAGGAACCGAAGCCAACATGTTGGAACCGATGCAAAAGTGTGATTCTGTACAAACAACTAATCTGGGCCAAAGCCCATCAGCTTAACTTAACCTAATCGATTTATAACAAACAGTTGCTACCATATATCAGAACTAAATGCAAATCTTCATTAAATCTTCAATAATTTTCATCAATTTTGGAAGTGTTGTTGCTTCACGAGGTTGAGGTAAGTGGTTCCCTGAAACTCTGCATTAATGAATCAGCAATTCAGCATTTAGTTTATAAAACAATATAATGATCGAATATAACAAACAAATAACATGTTGATGTTGTTAATGAATCAGCAATTCAGCATTTAGTTTATAAAACAATATAATGAAAAGTAACAAAAGCAATAATCCAAACCTGCTGCAAACATTGACATGATTTGAATGAAGTAGGGGTGAATCTTACATATGTTCAAGAGGATGATAAAGCAACTGAATTTTGTTCCAAAGTAGGCTCTGATTCTGAAGGTGAATGCTCTGATTCTCTGATAGATATCATCACAAACTAGCTGTTAAAGTGATAAACCAACTGATTCTCATCGGGTCGGTGTTTAACACCTGGACCGACCTACCCGATTGTCCAACTAACCCGGTTATATAGGGTCCTGATTCGGTTTCCATCTTTTAAGGTTTTTCGGTTCTCGGGTCGGGTCGGGTTCTGATAGGGTCGGGTCGGGTATCGTCGTTTGCTCACCCCTAATAAAAACACCCAATTCAGAAAAACGCCATGAAAATACTCAGTTAAAAACGCCATAAAACACCCAGTTCAGAGAAACGCCATGAAAAAACTCAGTTGAAAACGCCATAAAACACTTAGTTCAGAAAAATGCCATGAACATACCTAGTTAAAACGCCATAAAAACACATAGTTCAGAAAAATGCCATGAAAAATACCTAC
This sequence comes from Helianthus tuberosus, assembly GCA_030545235.1. Classification (NCBI taxonomy): domain Eukaryota; kingdom Viridiplantae; phylum Streptophyta; class Magnoliopsida; order Asterales; family Asteraceae; genus Helianthus; species Helianthus tuberosus. Next base: position 177,992,346 of record CM060423.1, read on the forward strand.
TTTAAAACGCCATAAAACACCCAATTCAGAAAAACGGCATAAAACTCAGTTATTTTTTTTTTTTCGAAATGTATATCAATAGTATACTCGTTGGAAAGATAAAAAAACGCTGAGTTTTATGGTGTATTTTTTTTTCAAAAAATAATCGCGTATAAAAAAGTTATTGTCGTTTAAATATGATGGGGGAAAATGACATGTGATTAGCATGTGTGAACCTTTGTTTGGATCTTCCTATATTACCCCTCCTGCTAGTTCCAATGCCCCTATTATTTACAAAAATGTCACCGCACCAATTTCAGCCACAAACCACTAAGATCTTGTGGCTGAGAATCATTCTTACCGTTCTCACACTTTGAGGCGTTCTCTCCTGATCCTGTTCCTATATATATATATATATATATAGGGAGAAGATCATGCGAGAACCACCACTTATTGCGAGAACCGCGAGAACCAATGTGAACACAACAAAAAATGCCTAAAAATAGCTAAAAATCACACAAATTTTTTTTTTGAATTTTTTATAAAAAAATCGCTACATTTCGAAGCCAAAAAAAAAATTTAAAATTTTTTTTTTTTTTTTTTGCTTCGAAAAGTAGCGCTTTTAACATAAAAAATATTAAAACATTCAAAAGTTTTTTTTTTAGATTTTTTTTAGATTTTTTAAGGTTTTTTTGGGGGTTAAGTTTTTAGCATTTTAGCTTGGGGGGTGGGGGGGGGGGGGGTTAGGTTTTTTTTAGGTTTTAGTTTTTAGCAATTTAGCTTAGGGGGGGGGGGGGGGTTAGGTTTTTTTAGCTATTTTAGGTTGTGTTCACATTGGTTCTCGCGGTTCTCACAATAAAGGTGGTTCTCGCATGAGCTCATATATATAGGGAGGAGCTCATGCGAGAACCACCTTTATTGTGAGAACCGCGAGAACCAATGTGAACACAACCTAAAATAGCTAAAAAAACCTAACCCCCCCCCCCAAAAAAAAACCTAACCCCCCCCCCCCAAGCTAAATGCTAAAAACTAAAACCTAAAAAAAAACCTAACCTCCCCCCCCCCCCCAAACCTAAACCCCCCTCCCCCACTCCCACTCCCAAAAACCTAAACCCCCCCCACCCCCCCAAGCTAAAATGCTAAAAACTAAACCCCCAAAAAACCTAAAAAAAATAAAAAAAAATCTAAATTTTTTTTTTGAATTTTTTAATATTTTTTATAAAAAAATCGCTACTTTTCGAAGCCAAATTTTTTTTTTAATTTTTTAATTTTTTAATTTTTTTTTGGCTTCGAAAAGTAGCGATTTTTTTTATAAAAAATATTAAAAAATTCAAAAAAAAATCTTTTGTGTGATTTTTAGCTATTTTTAGGCATTTTTGGTTGTGTTCACATTGGTTCTCGCGGTTCTCGGGAATAAGAGGTGGTTTCTCGCATGATCTTCTCCCTATATATATATATATATATATATATATATAGGGAGAGGATCATGAGAAAACTAGATATAAATGAGAAAACCAAAAAAACTAACCAAAAAAACACTAAAAAGGAGGGGGTAGACTTTTAATGAAGGAGGGGGGGGGGGGGGGGGGGGGGGCTTTTAATGAAGGAGGGGTAAAATTGGAAAAAAAATATATAACTTTTCAAACATTTCCCATTTCTCCATACGTTATCATTTTAAAACAAAAATGGCAACATAAGATCACAAATTTTTGTATCTTTCATTCAAGTATATTCGAGCATATTTTTTATGGCATAAAAAAAGATTTATGGTGTCGTCTTGTTTTCAATACTATTATTATAGCAGTGCACATGTGCAATATAACATGTACTACAATTGCATTACATGCTTAAAATTAGCTTTTTGAGTCTAGTTTAGCTTTTAGGGTTAGTTTTTTGGAGGTTTAGGATTAGGATTAGGTTTTTGGGTGTGGGGGGGAGGGGGGGGTTTTCGGTTTTTGGGGGGTGGGGGGGGGGGGTTTAGGTTTTTTTTATTGCATTACATGCTTAAAATTAGCTTTTTGAGTCTAGTTTAGCTTTTAGGGTTAGTTTTTTTGGAGGTTTAGGATTAGGATTAGGTTTTTGGTGTGGGGGGGAGGGGGGTTTAGGTTTTTGGGGGGTGGGGGTGGGGGGGTTTAGGTTTTTTTTGGGTTTTTATTTAGGGTTTAGTTTTAGGTTTTCGGGAGGGTGGGGGGTGGGGGGGTTTAGGTTTTTGGGGGGTGGGGGGGGGGGGGTTAGGCTTTTGCGTGGGAGGGTGAATTTAGGTTTTTGGGGGGTGGGGGTGGGGGGTTTAGGTTTTTGGGGGGTGTCGGGTGGGGGGTGGGTTAAGTGGTTTAAGCTTTATGTATTAGTGCACATGTGCAGTACAACAAAAATTGTAAAAAAAAAAATAGCGATTTAAAAAAAAAAAAATTGTAAAAAAAAAAAAAAAAATTTGGCATGTTTTTAGTGTTTTTAGGCTTTTTTGGTTAGTTTTTTGGTTTTCTCATTTAAACTAGTTTTTCTCATGATCCATCCCCTATATATATATATATATATATATATATAAATATAGGGGAAGGTTCATTGGGGAACACTAAAAAAATGGGGAACAGCGGGGAACCGACTTAAACGAACTCCGATTGAACTCATTCCAGCGGTGTTGGAACCGGCTCGTCGAACCCTAACCAGGATCTCTTAACCCTAAATCCTAAATCCTAACTCCTAAACTCTAAACCCTAAAGCTAAAAAATAAGGCTAAAACCTAAGCTAAACCCTAAAATCTAAACTATAAACCTAAAAGCTAAACCCTAAAGGCTAAACCCTAAAGGCTAAACCTAAAGCTAAACCCTAAAGCTAGATCCTTAAGCTAAACCCATAAAAGCCAAACCTTAATATATTTTGGGTTTAGGGGTTATGATTTAGGCTTAAGAGATCCTAGTTAGAGTTCGACGAGCCGGTTCCAACGCCACTGGAATGAGTTCAATCGGAGTTCATTTTTTAAGGATGACCGGATCTGAGAGTTTAATTTTTAAGTATTAGAGTGACAGTATCTTGGCGATAAGTTCGACATGAGAGTTTGATAACCGGATATTGAAGATTTTGAAGATGTTGGAGGTTCATAATTTCATTTTTATATTTATCTTAGTGTAACAATATGATATTCAGTTTCATAGTTAATTATTTTTTGATATCTGAATCATCATTCAGATGCTCCAGACCTAAAAAGATAATCCGAATCCAAAAAGATGATCCAGTTCCAAGATGCTACCAGATCCAAAAGATGCTCCAGATCCGGTTGAAGATGTTCGATGTTGAAGACGGTATCTCATATAACGGTTCGATGTTGAAGATGATCCAAAAGATGTTCGATGTTGAACATGATGTTCCAGATCTAAAAGATCATCCAGATCCATAAGTATGTTTGTTTTCAAGGTTTTTTTTTTTCAGATTTGCATTTTTTTGTGTTTTGTAGATCTTCATTTTTTGTGTTTTGTAGATTTGCAACTTTTTTTATTTTTTTGTTCAAGAAGATGAATGTTTTTTAGTTCTTGTTTTTCTGGATATGTTGTTTTTTATTACTGATTTTTTCATTTTTTTGTGTAAAATTTGTTTTTTCTGATCTGAACAAATGGAAACAATTTGATTTAAGTTCTTATGTATTGGATTAAAATCTAAGTTACTTTCTTGTTTATTGTTATGATGATCGAATCTAAAAAATCTGTTGTTGTTGGATTCTTGTTAATGAAGTTATATTTTTTATATACATGTTGTAACATTGCTTGTTACACTACTTATGTTGGATTATTGTTAATGAAGTTTATTTTTGATGTAACAATTCTCATAACAATTCTTTGCGTCTTAGTTACGAAACTCCAAGATCTAGGCATTTTTTATGTAACACTATGTAACTGGGTGTTAGAAATGTAACAATCGAAGAAAAAATGCATGTTACATTTTTTGTGTTACATAAATAATGCCAGTTACATTTTTTGTGTTACATAAATAATGGCCGTTACAGAAAATAAAGTGCATTGTTACACTTTCTTTTAGATTATTGTAAAAATAAAGTGTGTTGTTACATTTTCTCCAGGTTATTGTAAAAATAAAGTGACTGTTACAGAAACTAAGTGTGTTGTTACATTTTTTGTGTTAGAAATGTAATAATCAAAGCAAAAATGTCTGTTACATTTTTTGTGTTACAGAAATAATGCCCATTACAGAAAATAAAGTGCATTGTTACACTTTTTTAAATTACTGTAAAAATAAAGTGTGTTGTTACATTTTTCCAGGTTATTGTAAAAATAAAGTAACTGTTACGGAAACAAAGTATGATGTTACATTTTTTGTGTTACAAAAAAAGTGGTTGTTACATATGTGACGTACAATTGATCATGTAAAAATGATATGTTACGTTTCTATGTAACATTTGATCATAGAAAAATTATATGTTACGTTTCTATGTAACATTTTATGTTATAGAAATAAAGTGCGTTATTACAAATGTGGCATAAATTAATAATTAAAAAATATATGTTACATTTTTAATGTAAGACAAATAAAAATGATATAGGTAACAATTTTTGTGTCAGTTACATCTAAATATAAAAAAGAAACAAAACATCTGATGTATATAAAAAATGAAAAAAGGAGAATTAGATCAAAAGTAAAAGTATGAAAGAGAGTATAAAAGACATTAGTTTTGATGTAAGATAATTTTTTGAAGTAACTTATTTTTTAGTACCCCTCTCAACACCCACATCCATTACCCATGATAGCAAATTTTTTTTTTTGTGTTGATACAAAGTGTTTTTTTAATATCCTAGATCCATTTATTTTTACGTGGGTACTTTTATATAGAAAAAATGTTAACAAAAACATTTTAGTTTTTTAATATCATGTTACATTTATAATGCACATAGTTTATGTAACATATTTTCACAAAAGGCTTTTCAACAAATTATATAGTATATGTATTTTTTTTGACGGTTTGTACACTGGAAATGCCAAAAAGTAGTAGTCATTATGTTTAATGTAGGGCTTGGTTTTTTTTTTTTTTTTTTTTTTACAAAAATTACTTTTTAATGTGACAATCTAATCTAGTGATAGTTGTGTACTGGGGGACATATGTTTGTACTTTACTTTATACACACCTATTTTATTAATCCGATGTTACTAGTCATCATGTTTGATGGGTTTTTTACTCTAGACCATTGACTTTCAAATTTAAATCAATTGTTGGATTTGGTTATTTATTTTTATACTATTTTTTGTTAAACATTTACTTTAATCTAACAGAGACAATGTCACACGATCAAAATACAAGAACACCATCTAACATATTATAGACTATTTTGATTATGGTACATAAATTTTAGAACTTTTTTATGTTAGATACATATTACTAATTATTGACTTACTTTTTTTATGTTTGTAACAATGTTCATCTTTTTTGTTAAAAATATTGTATATCAAAATAATATACCTTCTGTCTTAACGCGTGTCACGCTTTTTATCTTCTTTTTGTAACATATTACACACCCATACTTATTTTTAATATTTTTTTTGTAGAGAATGCAGAGGGCGTTGCATTTTATGTTTATCACACCCCCGGTGAGACGAAATTTTGGTGCCCATAAGATCCCCTTGGTTTAAAACATGTTTTTCTCAGTAATAGGATTTATCAGATTCACTTACTGCCATCAGTACCCGTTACAAAAATAGATTGTCATATACACATGTAACAAAACCAAAAAAAAAATATATAAAGGTTACATACGTAATAATTTAATCAAATTTGTATCCATCTTTTTTTAAGGAGTTCCTCTTTTTTACATGCTTATGCATTAAATGCATTACTATACTTTTTACATAGAATATTGAAAAGTTGTTGGTATATCATATGTGGAGCAAAAAAGAAGTGTAATGATGAATATTGAAAAGTAGAAATCTGACTATTTTGTACTCACTTTCCCAAACTACCCTTGTAGTAACTTTATTCAGATTTAAAGTACAACTAACCAATTTATCATTGTTCTAATGCTCATAGCCATCGATCAAACACAATCAAGGGTTATGATGCAGTTTTCAAGGTTTTCTCAACTCAAGTGAGTTTTTATTTTATCCTTGCCCTATATATATATATATAGAGAGAGAGAGAGAGAGAGAGAAAGTATAATGTACTTCACGGCTTAACGTACGTTAACGTACGCGACCAAAACACAACATGCGTGATTAATATAGATAACATGCGTGATTACATTCTGATCAACTTAACGTGCGTGATTATTGCTCCCATGCGTGATTATCACAAAACAAACTGATCCATGCGTTATTAACTGTTCCATGCGTGATTATAGCCCTGATCTGATGGTTACGATTGCCGCGTACGTGAAGTATGATAAGGGCTTTTGTATGTTAACCGCTCTCTCTCTCTCTCTCTCAATATATATATATATATATAGGACGAGGATCCGTTAGGAACCACCCTTTATTGCGAGAACCACGAGAACCAATGTGAACACAACCAAAAATACCTATAAATAGCATTTAGCTTGGGGGGGGGGGGGGGAGGGGTTTAGGTTTTTGGGGGTAGGGGGTGGGGGTTAGTTTTTTTAGGTATTTTTGGTTGTGTTCACATTGGTTCTCGCGGTTCTCGCAATAAAGGTGGATCTCGCATGAACCTTACCATATATATATATATATATATATATATATAGGGAGCCGCTAAAATGAAAACCATCCCTAGTTGCGAGAACACATCTCCATCAATCAGACTACGACACCTATACACTATTATTTTAAAACGTAAAGGTTATTTTAGTAATTTACACCAAATGTCAAATCCTCTGTCTTTATAGTCCTTTTCACACAGAGATTTTCAAACCCCTAAAATTGAATCCATTCTCTCTCTCATATCAAAACATCTCCCTTCTTTCATATCCAAATCAAGAACAAGCAAATTTACTAAACTACCCTTTTGACATTAAAATATTAAAAACATAATAAGACAAAAATAATTTAATATTGTTTTTATAACTTTTAATCTCATCCATCCATCTCCCAAGATCAATGGTTGGAAAGTGGTTCTCACGGTTTTCGCAACTAGAGGTGGTTTTCATTTTAGCGGTCCCCTATATATATATAGGGCAAGGTTATTATAAAAAAAGGTGTTTTGTGTGAGAAAGGTAAGAAAAAATCTAAACCATTAGATCATTGATCTAATGGTTAGTATTAAAATGGCAATATTGTAATTAAAATAGTGTTTTTTTAATACTGATTTGATTTCATAGGGGTAAAATAGGCCTTTCACACATATTCAAATAAATAACCGTATCTAATTGCTCCTGATTTCTCTCTCATTGCGATAATTCCACTCGAAAAAACAGGGTGTTCTTCCCACCAAAGATTTTAATCTACATTAGATGACAATGAGCCCTAAAATTGAACTCGTATACAAGCGGAAAAGGCACAGTTCGTCATCTGAGACTTTCGAAAGAAGGACGAAGAAGAAGATGGTTGATTCAACTCGAAAAGACACTACAAGCCGACGGTTTAAACTTCCAAAAATCAAGAAAACAACATCTGAGTTTAGAAAAGGTTCGTCATTCTTCTTTGATTTTTTTGAAGTGTAATGTTTTTTTTATATTCTAAGATAGTTAATGTTAACAAAGAACAAAAGGAACTGATCGATTGTTCAATGGTGTTAAATCTAGGGTTTGGTAGAATAGGAGTGTTATAATGGTGTTTTATGTATGTTTATCAGTTAACTGTGCTATGAAGATTGTGTTTGTTGTTGGACATGGTGTTTTTATTAAACAAGGTGTTATATGGTTCATGTTTAATTGGATATGGTGTTATATGGTGTTTTTTAAACATAATGAGTTAAGCGTATGTATGGTGATATGTATATTGGTCTCCCCAGTTATGGTGTTATATGGTGTTTTTAAGCATATTGAGTTAAGCATTTGCATGGTGTTATGTATATTGGTCTTTCCAACTATGGTGTTATGTGGTGTTATTAAATAGGTTGAGTTAAAGATATGATTTTTTTTGTAAGTATGGTGTTATGTATACTGTTACATGGTGTTTTTAACAGATTGATTTAAACATATGAATTTTTTTTGTATGAATTGTGTTATATATGTTGTTGTTGGTAGATATGGTGTTATCTTATGGTAAACAGTTCTATGATATTGTTAACTATATTTTGTTTGTGTTGTTAACTTGTGATATTGTTAACAGTTCTATGATATTGTTATATATCCGTGTAGGGTCCTAAACATCATGTGCCATGGTTTTGTTAAATTTGTTTGAAACCAGATTTAGGATAAGTTGTTTAGATGTAGTCTTTTAAATATAGTGTTTAAATGTCTTCTATAGTCAGGTCAAGCCATCGGCTTAGAGGGAAAATGTACAAATCACGTTTCAAAAACACATTTGAAAGACCGTTGGTATGTAGTGACTCAGAAACATCAAATAACGAGGACAACGGTATTCCCAATGTAGTTTAAAGTATAAACAAACAAAAAACACTACATTATGCTAAGTAGCCCATATGTGAGTATGTATGTTTGATGACGAGTTGACAAAAATTGCTTTGTATTAAACAGATGGTGATACTGGAAGGAATGATGCTGGTAATGCGGAAACAACAGAAGATGTTCTGCAATCGATAAAAAACACACAAGGTAAAGAAGGAAAAAAGGCTCTTGTGATTATAATTTGTTAGCATATAAGACATGATAACATTTGATTTGAACTACAACAGAGATGCGTGAAGTAGAGGATCAAGTTGGGAATGATAGTCAACTGGTCGTACACCCGTCCGTCCATATAACATCCAACACAGGTATTATATTGAAGTGTTTATCTTGTGGTGTACTTGTTTACTAAAACAAATATTAAAAATTGTTGTAGATCAGCTGCGAGACCAGGATAACGATTTTGTCGACACCTCACCGGGAAAGCGACGGAAATCCGCTACAAAAAGACCACCGACTCGTGGTATGCATCAAACAGTGATGCAGCCATATCAGCCATTCACAGGGTGCACGGATTAAGCCAAAGGTAGGGATCGATAATCTGATAACACTAGCAGTCGACCTCAATGAGGAACAACATCAGACGGTAAAGGAAATTGGGTTTGGGTCGATATTTGGTTATAAGGTGACGTGTGTGCCTACTGCATTGGCAAACTGATTGGTTTCAAATTACGACCCAGACGCATGTGTTTTGAATGTGGGAGGCAGGCGCATTGTAGAAATAACATCGGAGCTGGTGAAGCGTGTTTTCGGGCTACCTATGGGACCAACAAATCTTGTTGAGAAGAAGAAAGCGAACAAAAAGAAGGATGTTGTTGTCCAAGAGTTCAGAAATCAGTTTTCGCATATGGATACCAAGCGATTGTCGCCGTTGTAGCTGATGAAATACATATTAGATTGGCAGGCTAATCACGACAGGCTGTTTGTCGTGAACTTCTTGATTCTCTACTTCTCACTCCTAGGTGAAAGCACGACGAACAATACAGTGAACGTGCGATACATTTCATGTATACAGCTGCACGTGGATATCAAAAGCTTCAACTGGCGTTCGTACATGGTCTCGTGTCTCAACAGAACGAAAACTGCCTGGCATGGTGGTGAGGATGCTTTCCGAGGGCCAATGTTGTTACTGGCGGTAAGTTGGTCGTATTTAACATCTAGTATTACAAAATTATTGAGTAACATCTTTAGTTAAATAACTGATAAGCTACCATAGATTACTGAATAAGACCATGGATAACTTAAATAACACCATAGCTTATTGAATAACACCATAGGTAACTGAATAACACCATATATAACTGAATAACACCATAGATAATTAAATAATACTATAGTTAACTAAATAACAACACAGATAATTGAATAACACCATATTCAACTAAATAACAATATATATATATCTGAATAACACCCTAGTTAACTAAATAACAACATATATAACTGAATAACACCCTAGATAACTGAATAACACCATTCATGTTAAGCTGTTTACAAATATTTTGAAACTTATTGTAAAATATTGTCGCAGATTGCATACGGAATTGCGATAAAGAAGATACCTTCATCACACAGTTCAAATATTGTTGAACTTATCGATGATGATCATTTGAACAATCTTGAATGGGATATGGAGACGATGCACGCAAAACAACATGAGAAGAAGAAGACGAGGGAAGAGAAAAAAACCAAATGAGGCGACGACGTTGAATGTGGTGAAAACCCAATCAAAAAGCAAAAAACCACACGGAAAAAGTAAATGGAAACGACGAAACTGATTGATAAAGGTACTGAAGATATCGAAGATGATGATGCACACTTGGGTATATACAGACACTGTGCAGATTACTTACTATCACAAACTGACACCCAAACATGTGCATTATTTGTAGGTGCGGATGGCGAATGCCGCATTCCGATGGTCTCACAGTACGTGAACACTCCATCACCATTAGGAACATCTGACGGCGATTTTGAGCTGGTAAACATATTATGATTCGTACTAGATTTGACACTATATGTTATTTCTGTTGATATGTTATTAAACCAGGGTTTCGTACAGGTTCGATCAAATTTGTTGGATAACCTGTTTATAGAATTTGAGATATGCGTGAACAAAATCAATAACACTTTAACAGAATCATGTGAGATGTTCCCCGAGAGTGATCTGTTGAAACGGAAAGCAATGGAGTGGAAGGAGATAATCAAAAAACACCTTATAGTTGAAGATGAGAAAGAAAAGGAGGGTGATGATGTGGAAAAGGGAAATAAAAACGTTGAAGCTGAAGAAGATGATGTGGCTGAAGCAGCTGAACCCATTGATCTGCAAAAAGGTAGTGTATCGTTAGGCGGAGATAATACTCCAGCGAACGTGCAAAATAAAGATGGTATAACACAGTACACTTCTCCCTTTTCACCAATGACGTCGTCGTTTGTCGCAGAGGTGGATAGAGTTGTTGAAGAGGTACGAAGTGAAAAGACACCAGAGACAAGATTAAACGTTTCGGGAATTGAAGCGGTGAACTTGTCAACAAGGCTGGCCGACGTAGTAACGGATGAAGAACGTAACGACGTAACGCAACCTGATCAGCGAGGTGGATCACCAAGGCCGAAACGAACAGTCATTCTTCCGAATGCACTGCGGTCACCGTACGTCGAGCGCGCTGTCTCGTTGAGAAACAAATGTGATAAGTCTGAAGACACACTGGCTCGATGTATATTTTGTGTCGTAGGAAACATATGGTATGAATCTGAACTGGACCTTTATATTGTGTTTATGTAGTGTATTATACTTACAATTATTTTGAATCTATATTGAAATATACATTCGTGTCGATGGTGTTTCGGTTTGTAGGGATATTTTGTTCAGCAATAGCGGTAACGTGTCGGTGATGAGAGGGCCTTTTGAATCCATGATGCCTGGTGTAACTGTACATGTGAATGTCATCAGTGCCTGGGCCGTAGTCTTGAACTCTGAAGAAAAAAATAGGAGGATGGGGACAGCCCCAAAATTATTCTGCAACGCAGGAATGTTGGCAAGTTATTCCTTTACTTAATATAACACCACCCAATATTATATATGTCACAACCCCCGACCCCTTGCCCCGAGGGGCGGGCAGCTGCGAGATGAACAGAGGCGGTGGTATCGGTGTTTATTAATTTGGCAGCGAAAATTAAACATCAGGACCGTAGTTAGGAAATAGTTTATCAGAGTTAAAACACCACACTTTTATAAATAATAAATACATGGGAAAAACCCAAGTTTCCATTATAATATGTTTATAGGGATAAACCCTAATTTACTGAAATAAAACTTCTTTCTTATTTAGGTAACTTTTATAGCCACTTTTCCAAGCCTTCAGTGCTCTCCAGCTGGCTTCTATTGGCTTCACATTAAGTTACCTGAAACGCGTTTTAAAAAGTTTTTTCCGTAAGAAATATTGGCGAGTGCATCCCAGTTTAATCAAAACAAGCTTTTATACTTTTACAGTATTGAGAGCGATTACAATGTTTATATCTACCCAATTACCACCCACGGTACTGTCAATCCTGAATTGTGGTCATGCTACTATTCACAATATAGTAACAAGTAATGTATACAAAACCCCAACCTACCGACAGTAATTGTAGAATACATAGACTCAATCACTGTTATCATAATTTAAAACAATTGAGGTTTTGGTAAACAATTTGGTAGAAAAAGAGAATGACTCACAAAAAGAGTTTATAAAAAGAGAATGTACTCACTTTGCTGTTTTAGATAATATTACTGCTTTCTGGTGACTTCCTGGTTATAATCTATTAAAATTAAATAATGCACATGTGTTAGTAAGATAACCCAATTTACATTAGCCATACCCCCAAGATAGAACTCCAACGACTGAGTTAGGCAGAGCCTTGACATGCGTTACAGAGCCCTAGATCAATCGGGTAGAGTAACTAATATGTAACCAGGGGTTATAATACTTACAACGAGGCAGAGCTTCGCTTTTTAGGGGTATTATACTGAGCAACACTATTGCTATTATAGGGATAGAGGAAAGAAAAGAATTGAACGATCGAAAATGAGGCCAGAGGCCTCCTTATATAGTCTGATCGATGGTCGGCTCACGCCACACGACTCCCTGTGGTTAGCCTTTCGCGGCCCGCGAGGCCACTAGGGTAGGCCCTAGCTTGGATGAATCAACGGTCTAGCTTCACCACGCATAGGGACACGTGGCATCATGAGGGTTCGCCTGGTGTAAACGGGTCGCGGCCCGCGAGAGTCTTGGCTTGACTGGGTCGCGTCCCGCTAGGACCATATATTTTTGTTTTTATTTGATTTTTATTAATATAAGGTATTTTATGCTGGTTTTTCGTATACGGGTATCTTTTAAGACGTGCAAGGCATGTTAAAGGTTTTAGGAGGGCTGTTATATCCTCCCCACCTTGTTTTAGATCTCGTCCTCGAGGTCTACTCGAACATGTGTGGATATTTCCTTTGCATCTCTGATTCGAGCTCCCAAGTGTACTCTGGTCCTCTTTTAGAATCCCATTTCACTTTGACTAGAACTAATCTCTTGTGTTTGAGATTCTTGATCTTCCTATCTTCTATCTGCAGTGGTTTCTCCACAAACTTAAGTTTCTCATTTACCTCTATGTCCTTAAGAGGTACCATTAATGATTCATCTGCTAAACATTTCTTGAGATTACATACATAAAATACATCATGTATTCCTGCCATTTCCTCTAGCAGTTGTAGCTGGTAAGCTACTGGTCCTATTCTTATAATAATCTCAAGAGGTCCAACATACCTGGGGCTTAGCTTTCCCCTTTTTACGAATCTGACTCCTCCTTTCCATGGAGAAAATTTTAATAATACCTTATCCCCTACTTGAAATTCCAACGGTTTTCGTCTGTTATCAGCATAACTCTTTTGACGATCTCGTGCTGCTTTTAGTCTTTCCTTGACTTGAATAATCTTGTCCGTTGTTTCTTGTACTATTTCTGGTCCAGACAGTTACTTTTCTCCAATTTCTGCCCAACAGGGAGTTTGGCACTTTCGTCCATAAAGTGCTTCAAATGGTGCAGCATTGACACTTGTATGATAGCTGTTATTGTAGGAAAATTCTATTAATGGTAAATGATCGTCCCAATTTTCTCCGAACTCAATTACACAAGCTCTAAGCATGTCCTCCATTGTTTGAATTGTCCTTTCGCTTTGTCCGTCCGTTTGATGATGATAAGCTGTGCTTAGTTTTAACTTAGTTCCCATTGCTTTCTAGAAACTAGTCCAAACAATGAGAAGTAAAACGACTATTTCTATCAGAAACAATTGAAACAATTACCCTTTGCTTTCCGAAATGTCCCGGGTAATTGGGTTTGACCGGAAATTGGGACGATCATTTACCAATTACCCGATATTCCTCCCCGGAACGTTTACAAGATGTCCCTCCCCGGGACACATGCTTGGAAAAAGAGCAGTGAACTCACCTTGGTTTGCTCGGTATTTATAAATTACCCATTACAGTTAATCAACCAACCCTACCGTGGTTAACAATATTACCAGTTTCACAATAAAACAAGTCATTACTTTCACACAGTTTATATCTCTCACAAGATCACAGTATCAGGTAGCAAATACACCTTTCTAACGCAAGTTCACATCTCATTTGAAGTTCACAAAGTAACACATAACATAACACGTGAGTTTGTTATACCAACTAATCGAACCAAGTTTCTTACTCTCATTGACATGCAACAAGGATCGTATACACACACAAGTATCCATCATCATCAACATCATAGGCACCTACTGTTCAACTCATTTACTTACATGACGAAATATCCCTTGTGACGAAGGATCATCCTTCGTTGGGGCGAGGTACGACAAAAAACCCCATGTTTCATCGAGATGAGGTGTGACGAACAACCCCATGTTTCGTCGAGATGCTTGTCGACGAAGAATCATCCTTCGTCGACCTATGGTTCGTCGACTACCCTTGACAGTTTTGAGGTTTCCACAATTCCAGTAAACAAATTCAATAATCCAACCAAACATATCAACCATATACTTCAGTTAGTTTTCATTCTTGATTACACAGTTTCATATCAGCAGTTAACAAGTAATTGGCATGTTTCACAGATCAATCACATCTCCTAATAACATTGAACAACAGTTCCGATCTCAAAATCAGTTTCATATAATAAACCTGACTAATCATCATCCACTCAAACATTAATCAAACTGATAAACTAACAGTTTCTAATGCTAGCGTGCAAGTCCCTGGCCCTAATTAATTCATCACACCATACATTACAACCCATTCATGATCACAGTTTTTATTATCACTAACTTAATAGTATGGAACCCTAGTCAAACATCTAACAAATAACATCATAAGTACAATACACTACCAACAAAAGAACGCTAACCGTGATATCAAGTGGGCCGATTTGATCAAGACTCGAGACTTCGAACGATTAAAGAGAACTGCCGTCGGGTGAGGGAGAGGGAGAGATAATGTAGGGTTTCTGATTATGCTCACCGGTTACGTAGGTTTTAAACAAACACACAAGAAGTTGGGCCATGAACTGTTCTGGGCCAAAGCCCTTGCTTGACGAAGAACCATCCTCGATGAAGATCCATTCTTCATCGAGGTTATATGTGGCGAAAGATCCTATTTTTCGTCGGGAAGTGTTTTTTCATAATAGGTTTTTATTAATCCTTAAATCACCAAATAAATAACTTATACTAAAATCATTTTAAAATAATATACGTGATACAACGTACAACGAAATATAAAACAGGATTGTAAAACAGGTGACACGTAAAAGGAAAAGTCTTGGAATCTCGGGTTGTCACATCATCCCTAACTTGAAAGAAATTTCGTCCCGAAATTTGATAAGCAATCCCGAAACAGCAAGGTGTTAGATCAGGATGACTGTGAATTTTTCCCAGGTGTCACATCATCCCTAACTTGAATGGGAATTTCGTCCCGAAATTCACTGGTTGCATCAGATTTGGATTTGTCAGCTGGGAATAAGTAAGGGTACTTGAGCTTCATCTGATCCTCGCGCTCCCATGTGTACTCCGGTCCACGTCTTGAGTTCCAACGGACTCTCACGATTGGAATTCGACTATGCTTACGAACCTTAACTTCCCGGTCCATGATTTCGATGGGCTCTTCGACAAACTGCAATTTGTCGTCGATCGTTAGTTCTTGGAGTGGTACCACAAGTGTTTCATCGGACAGACACTTCTTTAATTGCGAAACATGGAAAACATCATGAACGTTACCTAACTCATCAGGTAACTCGAGCTTGTATGCCACCTTACCGATCCGTTCCAGAATTTTGAACGGCCCTACATAACGCGGATTAAGCTTGCCGCGTTTCCCAAACCGTACCACACCCTTCCAGGGTGAGACTTTAAACATTACATGATCGCCTACCGCGAACTCCAAGGGTTTCCTACGCTTGTCAGCGTAGCTTTTCTGACGGTCGCACGCTGCCTCCATACGGTTCCTGATCTAAACAATCTTTTCCGAAGTTTCAAGCACAAGTTCCGGACCGGTGTTTTGGCTGTCCCCCCACCTCAGCCCAACAGAGAGGTGAACGACATTTCCGTCCGTACAATGCTTCGAACGGAGCGGCCTGGATGCTGGAATGGTAACTGTTGCTGTAAGAAAACTCTATCAAAGGCAAGTGTTTCTCCCAACCCTTGCCAAAATCAATCACGCACGCTCGCAGCATGTCTTCAAGCGTCTGGATGGTTCGTTCACTCTGACCATCTGTCTGTGGGTGATAAGCAGTGCTCATGTCGAGACATGAGCCAAACGATTTGTGCATCGACTGCCACAAATTTGAAATGAAACGCGGGTTACGATCAGAGATAATAGAGGTCGGCACCCCGTGCCTAGAAACCACTTCCTTTAGGTAAACTTCAGCAAGTTGAGAGAACTTATCAGTTCCCTTGATCGCGAGGAAGTGTGCTGACTTTGTGAGACGGTCAACGATTACCCAAATGGTATCGTTTCCGCTTTGAGTTCTCGGTAGCCCAGTGACAAAATCCATGGAAATCTGCTCTCATTTCCACATGGGTATTTCTGGTTGTTGCAGCAATCCAGACGGTTTCTGATATTCCACCTTGACCTTTGAGCACGTCAAGCATTTACTCACATACGTCGCGATGTGAGCTTTCATCTTCGGCCACCAATACATGACTTTAAGGTCCTGATACATCTTATCCGAACCCGGGTGAACAGAGTATCGAGACTTGTGTACTTCGTCCATCACAAGCTCTCTAAGGTTACCAAACAAGGGAATCCATATCCGTTCCATGAAGTAGAGAATACCATCAGATCTCTCTACAAGTCGTTTCTCCATGCCTTGCAGGTACTCCGCTTTTATGTTTTCTTCCTTCAACGCTTCAATCTGAGCCGAACGGATCTGATCGGGAAATTAGAGTGGATAGTGAGCTGTAAAGCGCGGACACGTTTGGGTTTCGTTTCCTTTCGACTGAGGGCATTAGCTACAATGTTAGCCTTACCCGGATGATACTTGATTGCACAGTCGTAGTCGTTTAACAGTTCTACCCAGTGACGCTGTCGCATATTCAATTCCTTCTGGTCAAAAATATGCTGAAGGCTCATGTGATCGGTGTAGATGGTGCATTTGGTACCGTACAGATAATGCCTCCAGATTTTCAACGCGAAAACCACGGCTCCCAACTCTAAGTCGTGAGTCGTGTAATTCTTCTCATGAACCTTGAACTGTCGAGAAGCGTAAGCTATCACCTTCTCGCGTTGCATCAACACGCAACCGAGACCTTGAATAGAAGCATCGCAGTATACCACAAAATCTTCAGTACCTTCAGGTAGAGACAAAATTGGTGCACTGCAGAGTTTTTGTTTTAGCGACTGAAAAGCATCTTCTTGTTTCGTTCCCCACAAGTATGCAACGCCTTTCTATGTTAGTGTGGTGAGAGGTTGGGCGATCTTCGAGAAGTCTTTAGTAAATCTGCTATAGTACCCAGTGAGACCAAGAAATTGTCGCACCTCTGAAGGAGTCTTCGGTACCGCCCAATCTCTGATAGCATCAATCTTTGCAGGATCCACGTGTATCCCTAATTCATTCACAATGTGGCCAAGGAAGTGTACCTCTCGAATCCAGAAGTCACACTTAGAGAATTTCGCGTAAAGCTGCTCCTTCCTCAGAAGCTCCAAGATAAGACGCAGGTGGTGCTCGTGATCCTCCTTCCACTTAGAGTAGATCAAAATGTCGTCGATGAACACTATAACGAAATCGTCAAGATACGGCTTGCACACACGGTTCATGAGGATCATGAAGACCGCTGGGGCGTTCGTCAACCCAAACGGCATAACCAGAAACTCATAATGGTGATACCGCGTTTGAAAAGCTGTTTTAGGAACATCCTCCTCTCGGACCCTCATCTGATGATAGCCCGATCTTAAGTCAATTTTTGAGTAAAAACTTGACCCTTGCAACTGGTTAAACAGATCATCGATGCGTGGCAGAGGATAACGGTTCTTGACAGTCACCTTGTTGAGTTCCCGATAATCAATACACATACGAAAGGACCCGTCTTTCTTCTTTACAAACAGAACTGGGGCTCCCCAAGGCGATGAACTGGGTCGGATAAAACCTCTATCCAACAGTTCTTGAAGTTGATTAGATAGCTCTTGTAACTCCCCAGGTGCAAGACGATAAGGAGCACGAGCAATCGGAGCTGCTCCTGGTGCAAGATCAATCTGAAATTCCACTTGACGGTAAGGAGGTAAACCAGGTAGTTCCTCAGGAAATACATCAGGAAATTCGCGAACAACTGGCAGGTCTTCGATCTTTCTTTCTTCAGACGGAGTATCAGTAACAATTGCTAGAATAGCAGGATACCCCTTTCGTAGACACTTCTGCACTTGCATAGCTGAGATGATACCAACCATTGCTCCACTACGATACCCTTGAACCGATAAAGATTCTCCACTAGGGAGAGGAATACGTACGATCTTCTCTTGACAGAGAATTTCGGCTTGATGCTTAGACAACCAATCCATAACAACCACTACATCAAAACTACCGAGGGTAACAGGAAGGAGGTCAATATCAAACACTTGACCCACAAGATCTCATTACACCCAAAAAGGACATGCGAAGCTTCAATCATTTTGCATCAGCTAATTCTACTACATGCTTAGCTTCTAAAGGTGTTGAAGTTAACCCTAATCGTTGACTGAACTCTAGAGACACATAACTCCAATCGGCACCGGAATCAAATAATACAGAAGCAAAGAGGTTGTTCACAGAAAACGTACCAGTCACGACATTGCCGTCATTCCTAGCATCACCAGCACCAATCGTAAACACCCTTCCACGAGCTCCATTGCCCCCATTGTTGTCGTTATTGTTGTTCCCAGCATTGTTATTGTTATTCTGACGGTTGTTGCTATCATTGGCATTCTGATTCAGCTAAGGGCAATCCCGTTTAATGTGACCCTCATCCCCACACTGAAAATACCCCATCCTAAAGCCTTGATTCTGATGGGGCTGCTGCCTTTGCTGTTGCTGATGCTGCTGATTTTGCTGCTGCTGCTTTGGGTACGGAGCTCTACAGTCTTTTGCCATATGATCTACCTTATCACACCTATGGCTAGCCCGGACACACGGTCCGTGATGATGATACCCACACTTGTTGCACTTAGGCTTCCTACCAACGTAGGAGCCTTGGCTCTAAGTGCTGCCGGCCTTGGTTAACTGAGGATGACTGACTGAAAATACGGTTATTGCTGTTGTCAGGCCTTTTCTGCGATTGACTTGCACTGGTTGCTTTGTCAGCATCATTCCATTTACGCTTGTTATCACTAGCAGGTGTGGTAGCTGTAGCAGCAGGGGTAGTAGCAGAAACACGGGGCGGTAGCGAACCGCGCTCGACCTCTTGGTCAGTAATCTTATGCGCTAAACGGATGATCTGAGGCAAGTTGTTAAGGTTTGCAGCAGTGACCAAACTCTTTACTGGTGGCACTAAGCCCTTGATGTACAATTCGATTCTTCAAGGTGGGGCTCGAGATAAGTTAGGGCACATGTTTGCTAGCTCATGAGATCGTTTCGTGTAAGCCTCGATCTCGGACCCCTCCATCTTCAGATTGTAGTACTCGTTCTCGAGCTTCTGAATCTTGTCACAAGGACAGTACTCCTCCCGCATCAACTCCTTGAAATCATCCCAAGTCGTTGCATTAGCCATTTCAATGCCCAGCATTTGCACCTGGGCATTCCACCAAGTTAAGGCACCGTCCTCCAAAGTGCCTGTAGCATACTTCACTCGGTCCCCCACGGGACAGTTACACATAGAGAACACTGACTCAGCTTTTTCAAACTCAGCCTGAGTCATCGCGATGTGACCACGTCCATGGCCTCGTCCGCTCATGATTCTATATAAGAGAAGGAAAAGGTTAAGAGTCGAGATAAGGTAGGAGTCAAGACTCACGATGATATTTTTACAGACTACTAAGTTCACATTCGTCAACAGAGCGGAACCCCTTTCATACTCGTTAAGCCTTACTGGGACTCACATGCACCCCACATTATTATTATGTGTGCACCCATAATAGCAAAGTGATTTGCATGTTTATCCCAGCTCCTCCCAACTCATGCTAAAAGGTTCTCAAATTCAAGGTGTAAAGCAGAAGACACTCCAGAACGTAAACCACGAAAGTCTAACGGGATATCACACTGTGACCTAGGAAAATACACATGAATTCAGTCTGTAGTGCTAAGCGTGCCATCACATGCAACATCATACATGAATGTGTATTAGATATACTATGCAATAAGTAAACGAGATACGAACCTTGCGATCTGGAGCTGAGTGTCATGGTCGATTTCGTAGTTGCTCGGTTATAGTCTGTTTTTATAAAAGCGTTTTAAAACCTAGTTCACTATAACCAGTGTCTCTGATACCAAACTGTCACACCTCCAAAATACCACATGCGGAAACACCGCAGGACGTGTGACATACCAGGATCCAGCCACCAATCACATTGAACCATAACATAGTATTAAATAAAAGTTTCCATTTATTTCATAAAGTAAATCCCAAAACACAACTTAAACCAAATTTGTTCAGCGGAAGCATAATGTAAATAGTTATTCAAGTATTCAAAACAAGTGTGCAATAATCATTAAACTTGTTTCCAAGAGCTACGACCCATGACCACTCCAGCACTCCCAGATAGAAAGTTCCAATCCATGAACCTAACGTCATGCAAGCATGCAGACAAGTGTATCAGACAACGCTTGTGAGTTCAAAGTTTGTTAACACGTTTTAGTTACCAGATATAAGTATAAAACATTTCAATGATTTGATATTGTTAATAACTCGATTACCGCCGATGGCTCCAGATTATTTGCCCTATTCCCCAATGCCTCTATCAAAGAAATGGTCAAGACTGGGGTTATTAGTTCACGCCCGTTCTCCCTGGTACGGTGTGAGGGTGCCAAACCTAAATAGCGCTATTGACTTATACCCCGTTGCCACCCTGGCAACAACTTGGTAGAAGGGACCTAAATGATAGATATGAGTGTATTAACCAACATCCCAGGTTTAACATTCCAGTCAAACCCAATTACCCGACATTCCTCCCCGGAACGTTTACAAGATGTCCCTCCCCGGGACGCATGCTTGGAAAAAGAGCAGTGAACTCACCTTGGTTTGCTCGGTATTTATCAAATTACCCGTTCTAATTAATCAACCAACCCTACCGTGGTTAACAATATTATCAGTTTCACAATAAAACAAGTCATTACTTTCACACAGTTTATATCTCTCACAAGATCACAGTATATCAGGTAGCAAATACACCTTTCTAACGCAAGTTCACATCTCACTTGAATGTCACAAAGCAACAGATAACATAACATGTGAGTTTGTTATACCAACTAATCGAACCAAGTTTCTTACTCTCATTGACATGCAACAAGGATCGTATACACACACAAGTATCCATCATCATCAACATCATAGGCACCTACTGTTCAACTCATTTACTTACACGACGAAATATCCCTTGTGACGAAGGATCATCCTTCGTCGGGGCGAGGTACGATAAAGAACCCCATGTTTCATCGAGATGAGGTGGGACGAACAACCCCATGTTTCGTTGAGATGCTTTTCGACGAAGAATCATCCTTCGTCAACCTATGGTTCGTCGACTACCCTTGACAGTTTTGAGGTTTCCACAATTCCAGTAAACGAAGAATCATCCTTCGAACGATTAAAGGGAACTGCCGTTGGGTGAGGGAGAGGGAGAGATAATGTAGGGTTTCTATAACACCTCGTAATTTCATGTCCAATATGATATCGACACGTGTCAGGAACTTTAAACGTGTAAAGGATTACATCAGAAGGACTAAAGTTGACAAACAAAGAAAGTATGTAAATATAAGGGTTCAAAGTGTCAACAATAGATAAATATATCTTTCAATAACCCTACATGATGTTTATACCCTTAAACGAATAAATCATGGATCATACGAAGCTAATTGTGAAAGAAAGTGAGAGATTACAAACTACAGGGGTTAAATGTGTCAACATGTTCAAAGTATACCTCTTAGTGACCTTTTAGCAAACCAGAAGATTTTTAACGATTAATTATGCTCACTAGAATGTATGATAAAAATTTCACCAAGTTTCGTTATAGTATGAGGAAGTTATGATAAAATTCGTATACGAGGGGTTAAAAGCGTCAATGTTGAAATTTTAAGACTTTTCGGTGATCGTATGAATAACCGGGGACTTAACAAAGTTGGTTTATGAATTGGGGTCCTTAAAAGTCAAGTTTGGGGGTTACAAGTGCAAGAAACCATGTTAAAAATCAAGTTTGGAAGTTCAGGGGCCAAACTGTCAACTTTTGAAAGTTCTGTCATGCTGGCCTGGTCCTTACGGACCGTATGCTAGGACCCTTACGGTCCGTAAGCGACTCCCAGATGCAGAAACTTGACAGGTGCCTGTCCAGCCCGCTCAACCGACTTAAATAACTAGATTTCAATACCATGTGCTGCTCTAGCTTGTTTTTAGGCTCTAGGAACACTTGTAATCAATCAGGGATCCCCTCTTAGGCTTGTTTGTCATGATCACAAGCAATCAAACCCACTATATAAAGCATCATTGTTTGCAACTTTTGATCATTCATTCCATACTCAACTTCTGATCATTTCTGGAGCTCAAGGCCACTCCCTAAGCATCACTAGTCGTGCATTGGACCTTGGTAAGCTTCCTTAACCTTCCCTAATAGTGTTTTACTTAGTTTATAGCTTAAAAGTCAAACTGTCGTAATTAAGGTTTGAATTAACGATTAATCGCTAATGGCCCAGCGATTAGTCGAAGTAAAGGTAGTTATAAGTTAGTAATTATGTGGGCATTACACCCTTAAAAGGGCACCCTCTGGTTCCCGCTCTAACTAGATCATTTGTCGGGTCAAAGTATGTTATAAAATGTCAACAGAAACTTAATTTTCGATTTAGCACATAATTAACAATGTAGAAGACGTGTAACCTATTTTATCACTCATATAACTTGGTAATTAGTATAAGAACTGGTCTAAGCTTGTTTGATCCGACAATTTTCTGTTTAGGCTCGGTTCGGAACCGAAAGTCGCAAAACTTTGACTTTTGCTTTGACTTCAGTTCTAACCCGATTTAGATGGATTTAGAAATGCCTTAAAGCTTCATTAGGACCAGGTTACATGATAGTATAACCCTCTGTGATTGGTTCGTTGTTTGTCAGATTCGTTTACACGTTTCCGTTAATTGCTTAATGTTGACCATAATGCCCATTTGACCTTAAAACGAGAATTTTGGAAATGTGAGAGGACAATAATATTTGTTACTGATTTATAAACATGTCCCTAAATTTTCACATCAGTTTGAGGTCTAGATTAGGAGTTATGCTCAATGGCGTAATTAGAACGTTTTAATTAATTAAACGACGTAATTAGCATAAAGCCTATCTAAACCCAATTTTTGACACCAAACCTTTTAGCCACTGATGTAATATAATATTTTGAGATTTTTGAAGATTTTTAATTATTTTTAAACTGATCATAACCTAAGGTTATTGCCTTGATTCGATAAATACCGATTATACCCTTTTCGTTTATAAAATGAGTTTTACACGACAATTTGATACCAAACCTTTGGCCACTGATTTTATATGATAAATGAAGTATTTTGAACTTTATAACCTGATCAGAAAACTCAGATTTCCTGTTAAACCCGGAAATTGCTTAAAACGGCTTTTTACGCGTATTAAAACACATAGTATAGGTTGAAAACCATTTTGTCATCTAAGACTTATCACCAACTGATATAACCTATTAAGTTAAGTTTTTTTACTGATTAATTAAGACCTGAACATCAGAATTATAATTAATCTCTTTTATAATCTTTTAAATGACCAAAATACCCCTACGGGGCTTAAATTGAGATTAAACTCATTTTGGGCATAATGGAAGGTATCCTACTGATATCACAACATATTTAAAGAATATTAACTTAGGAAACCTGTTCGTGACTCTTTCGGTTACCCGTTATGCGTTATTCGCGTTCGGTTCGGTTTATGTAACTAGTTTGCATAAATTAGCCGAAACGGGTCGAACCTTATCATTTTTATCTCAAAATCCAGAATGTGTTTAGTTTACCCATATTATACAAGTCTTCAAACTTGTCGAGTCTAAATCACATTCTATTCCGGTCTTCGCTTAATCATGTGTTCGAACCGTATATTTCTTTAAAACTAACCGGTCTAAGTTTAGGCTTAATTAAAGACCCGTTAGGATTCTAATAGGTTATTATAAACCTTCGTTTTACGAAATGGCCACGACCTAAGCACGGGGTGTAGGCGTACACCCGTCAGTGCCTAAATAAATAATGTGGTGTGTCTATTGATCTTTAACCCGGCACGAACCGGGCTACTGAACGCATAAGAAACGTGTAATTCGTTTACAAGTATTATATTCAAATAATTATCCCAAGTTATAAAAAGTTTGTGCCACGTGCATTCAAATCAATTTTATTAAACCTTTTTTTTAATGAGTCAGTTATTTGTATTTACCAGTGTAAACTGACGTATTTTCTCAAAAAGGTTAAGTGCAGGTACTACTCATAATAGGTTGGCTTTCTCCTAGCATCCACAATAAGTCTCGCAAGCTTGGATGACATAAAACTGTTGAACAATGTTTCCTCTTTATTTTTGATCCACCCATGGATTATTTTCAACTATTTGTGATACTTGATATTACAATTTTATTTGGTTGAAATGAATCTATCTTTTGCTTCCGCTGTGCATTTATATATTGTGTTGTTTGACTATAACGATATCAACTACGTCACGATACTCCCCCACCGGGCCCACCGGTAATACGTGGAAATATCGGGGTGTGACAGGTTGGTATCATAGCCAACACTGAGTGAATTAAACACTAGCCTTTTGTGTTTAATCTCAGTTACACAATTGCACATTATTAAATTTTCGAGTCTAGACAAGAACTTAGGAATAATCCAAATTGTTTTAAGATTAACTTTGTCCTTTATATTTCTTTGTTGTATCTGTTAATTGTTTGACAGGAAACATGCCACCGAGATTCCGGAGAGGAGGAAGCGGCAAGGGGCCAATCCACGCCCCCAATGATCATGAGGCCGGGCCTTCACATCGGCGAACTCCTTCTGCAACTATGAGTGCCAGTCCTCAAGGAGACTGGAGGAACCATTCAGAGCCCGCTAGGCGATCTACTTCGTATAGCTCAACGCCTCCTTACCGCCATTCCTTTGGGCCGTAATCAGAAAACGAGCCTGAAGACTCCCGCCACTCCTACTTGCCTTTGCAGCGATCCATGTTGCACCATTCCTTTGGCGACCCCACTCCTGTCTTTCAGGGCCGATTTAACCCGACAAACTTTATTCAAGAACCAGTGGGTTTTAACCCATTGGGACCAGAGGATCATTTTTCCGGTGATCACGCCATGGATATGGATGAGGACACCCTGTTGAACCACCGAATGGAACCCCCACACACGCTATTGAAGTCTCAGATGGATCATCTTTCCATGGATCACCTTACCGTGGTCCAGACAGTTACCAAGCAAGGTTTAACCAGTATGAGTGGTATTTTACACCCTCTCACCATTCATCGCCTCATGAGCAACAGCAGGATCCCTCCGAGGATTCGCGTTTCGTGGCAGTCACGCCACCGCCACCACCACCGCCAGTTCATCAAGCACCTCCAGAACCACCAAGGCGTAGAAGAACAGGCGCACAAATATCCACGCGAGAAGGGGGTTTTCACTTTAGCACCCCCCATCACTTAAGTGGCAGTCACTATCCGCCACTGCATGAAGACCCACAAATGGGTGGGCCTTCAAACCCAGTTTCAGAGGTGAACTCTGCACCAGTTGCACCACCGCCGCCACCAATGGGTTTTGGTAACCCGATTCCTACACACGCCGGTTCAACGGCGTATAATCCGTTTGAGCAGCCGGCTCACACTCACTATAACGATGCTGAAGCCGATCCGTATCTTATAGCATCAAACTACAATGCCCTTCATCCTGAAGGACCATATGGAGCTCCCTGGGGAGTGGGATATCCAACTCAGGGGTATCAAATACCTGCTCGACCTCCGATCTAGCCACAGCCACCACGGTTTTCCCCACCGGAACAGGAGGAAATCCTCCACAGGCTAAACAGGGCGGAGCGAGAATTTCAAGAGGAGCGTGGGAACAATCGGGGATTCCTCAAGGGCCTAGCAAGCTTGTTAAAAGGAAAGAAGAAGAGGGATCATTGAATCCCTATATCTATTATTGTATTTACTTATGTTAATCAAGTCCCTGCGTGGACATTTATCTATGTGTACTTAGTCCCTGCGTGGACTTGTCTCTCTTTAGTCCCTGCGTGGACTTGTCTTTCCTTAGTCCCTGCAAGGACTTGTCTTTTTAGTCCCTGCGTAGACATCTATCTTAGTAATCAGTCCCTGCGAGGACTTGTATGTACAGTTTAGCCCCTGCGTGGGCAAGTTATTTATGTTAAAAGTCCCGTTTAGGGCAATATGTACTTTTTAATGTTAATGGAATGTTAAGTTTTAAAAATTTCATTTTTATCATTATATGCATAATATATTATACATGAAATGAAAAAAAAATCATTCCTTTTAAAAATAATCTGCCTATTAAATATTGAATGAGAATCTTAAAGGTGTAACCTAGCCTACATATCATTAAAAGAATTGGCCAAAATGGTAAGACCTGTTTAAAAAGATTCAAATCCCTGTTAACATCTGAAAACATGTTAACGCTCCTGGCAGACGTGATTCGTTAAAATCACACACATCATTCTTATAATAGGATTCTTCAAAAGATTCCTATCCTAACCTGATGATCTATAAATCATGGGTTTAAATCATCAATTAAGATGATCCTATATTGAGCATCCATTAGTGATGTAGTGCCTACGGGCCATACCCATTGTCATATAAGACAAAAGATAGTAGTATCCTACGACTCCCTATCAGAAAAAGGTAAAGAACTATGTTCAAACCTTAATGCCTTGATTCTCTGAAATCATGGCTTATGATTTAAAAGTTCCCTGTGACTAGGTCTTTTGTGCCACTAATAATACTGTTATTGTTTTATAATTAGGATACATTATAATAAAAATCCTAAATAAACATGATTGACAAATTAACCAAATATGGTCTATGTTTCCCATGGTTAATGAATTGCCGTAAAAGACAATTCCATAATAAACTCCCAAATAAATTATTGTCAATATCTTATGTAACAGTTCAAACTACATGGCTGACTCGGATGAGATCAACAGTCACCCAAGGGAGAATCATGATAATACCCGGATTAACGTAGCGGGTGCAGAACTGCAGGCAATGATAGACAATGCCATTACACGAGCTTTGAATAGACAGTTACATGAATCCAGTGGCACCCATGAAAGGACCCAATCTGTACCACACTCTAAACCACCCTCTAAAACTCACACTGCTCACAACAGTAATTCCCATCACTCATCAAACCAAAGGAGTGTTCCATCTCAAAGGATCGTACCGAATCAGGAACCCCGTGATAAGGGTTGCTCCTATAAGTATTTTGTTTCATGCAAAACCAGGGATTTCACTGGGGAAAAAGGAGCTATAGACTGCATGACATGGTTGGATGAAATGGACATTGTGGTGGATATCAGTGGTTGCGCTAATAAGGATGTCGTAAAATTCGTGTCTCAGTCATTCAAGGGTGAGGCATTAGCTTGGTGGAGGTCTTTGATCCAAGCTACAGGGAAAATCCCATTGTACAATATGACTTGGGAACAATTTGTGCCATTGATCAGGGAGAACTACTGCCCTCAGCATGAGGTTGAGAAGATTGAAGCTGATTTCTTTTCTCTGGTTATGAAAAACATGGATTGTCAAGCCTACCTTACAAGCTTCAACACCATGTCAAGGTTGGTTCCTTATCTTGTGACACCGGAACCCAAGAGGATAGCTCGATTCATCAGGGGTTTAGCCCCAGAAGTTAAGGCCAGTGTGAAAGCCTCTAGACCAGCTACCTTTCGGTCTGCAGCTGATATAGCATTGTCTCTTACTCTGGACGCGGTCAGGCAGAGATCGCTGAGAAACACTGATGCTGAGAAAAGGAAGCGCGAGGATGATAGCTCACGACGATCGGATAAGAGACATAAGGGAAACAATGACCACAAGAAGGGTTCTGGATCTAAGAGAGATGGTCGTCAATCGGGTGATAAACCCAATTGTAAGATCTGTAAGAAACAGCACTTTGGGAAGTGCAGATATGAGTCGAAATCCCAATCACAGCCAAGGGCATGTGGAATCTGCAAGTCTTCTGAACACAAGACCTTAGACTGTAAGACAATCAAGGACGCTACATGCTATAGCTGCAATGAGAAAGGGCACATCAACTCGAACTGCCCAAAGTATGCCAAGAAACCAGAAGATGGTAAAAAGACCAATGCGAGGGTCTTCAGAATGGATGCTAAAGAGGCAGTGCAGGATGATAACGTGATAACAGGTACCTTTCTCATAAATGATGTTTATGCAAGAGTGCTATCCTATTCAGGAGCTGATAAGTCATTCGTAGATAATAAGTTTTGTAAGTTGCTGAATTTACCTGTTAAAACCTTAAGTGTGAAATATGAGGTTGAATTAGCCGATGGAACCATAGAAACCGCATCAACCGTGTTAGATGGATGTGTTATATCCATTAGGAACCACTCTTTTCCATTGTCTTTACTTCCTTTGAAATTAGCCAGTTTTGATATAGTAATAGGCATGGATTGGTTGTCTCGCAACCAAGCCCAGATCGTTTGTGCTAAGAAGCAAGTAGTTGTCAGAGCTCCTCATGGCGAGCCTTTGACAATCCAAGGAGATACTAAGTACGGAATGCCTGAGCAAGTGTCCATGCTCAAGGCATCAAGGTGTTCGACGAAGGGTTGTGTTATCTACATGGCACAAGTAACCCTTGATGAACCCAAGCCTAAGATCGAAGACATACCTATTATCTCTGAATATCCAGAACTATTCCCTGAAGAACTACCTGGTTTACCCCCAGATAGGCAAGTAGAGTTCAGGATTGACATTATTCCTGGAGCAGAACCCGTAGCAAGAGCACCTTACAGATTGGCTCCAACGGAGATGAAAAAGTTGAGAACACAACTGGATGATTTGTTAAGCAAAGGATTTATTAGACCTAGCTCATCTCCTTGGGGAGCACCAATCCTGTTTGTGAAGAAAAAAGATGGGTCGATGCATCTGTGCATCAATTATCGAGAACTTAACAAAGTTACTATTAAGAATCGATATCCATTACCCAGGATCGACGACTTGTTCGATCAGCTTCAAGGAGCGAGTTACTTTTCCAAGATCGACTTAAGGTCAGGATATCATCAACTGAAACTCAAGGATGAAGATGTACATAAGACTGCATTTAGGACTCGTTATGGTCACTACGAATTCTTAGTGATGCCTTTTGGACTCACTAATGCACCAGCCACGTTCATGGATCTCATGAACCGCGTCTGCAAGCCCTACATGGATAAATTTGTCATCGTCTTGATCGATGATATTCTTATTTACTCGAAGAGTAAAGCAGACCATGAGAAGCACCTCCATTGCATTATGAAACTGCTTCATCAAGAAAAGCTCTACGCCAAATTCTCTAAGTGTGAATTTTGGCTTCGAGAAGTCCAATTTCTTGGACACGTTGTTAGTGAGCGTGGTATCCAAGTAGATCCCACTAAAGTTGAAGCTGTCATGAATTGGCAAGAGCCAAAGACGCCTACAGAGATTCGTAGCTTTCTAGGTTTGGCAGGATATTACAGGCGTTTTATTGAAAAATTTTCAAGGACTGCTGCACCCCTAACTTCTTTGACTAGGAAGAATATTAAATTCAACTAGGGACCGAAGCAACAAGAATCCTTTGATATCCTTAAGCAGAAGCTAAGCAATGCACCTGTATTGACATTACCTGATGGAATAGAAGAGTTTGTGGTATATTGTGATGCATCACACACCGGGATGGGATGTGTGCTTATGCAGAAAGGCAAAGTTATTGCCTATGCTTCACGTCAATTAAAGGTGCATGGAAAGAATTACACCACCCATGACTTGGAGTTGGGTGCCGCTGTATTTGCACTGAAGCTATGGAGGCACTATTTATATGGTATCAAGTGTGTGATCTATTCTGATCACAGAGCCTCCAGCACCTGTTTAACCAAAAGGACTTGAACATGAGGCAACGACGTTGGATGGAAACTTTGAATGATTATGACTGTGAGATAAGATACCATCCTGGCAAGGCGAATGTAGTCGCCGATGCCTTGAGTAGATAGGAAAGAGTGAAGCCTATAAGAATCAATGCCAAGAGCATTGAGATAAAGAATAGTTTGAATGAAAGGTTGTTAGCTGCGCAGAAGGAGGCTGTATTGGAAGCTAACTATCCTGATGAAAAGCTAGGAGTAACTGAAGAACAGTTATCCTATGGCAAGGACGGAATCCTGAGATTAAATGGACGAATATGGGTTCCTATTTATGGAGGACTTCGGGATGTTATCCTCCAGGAAGCCCACAGTTCTAAATACTCCGTTCATCCTGGAGCTGACAAGATGTACCAGGATCTGAAAGCAAATTTTTGGTGGATAGGCTTGAAGAAGTCTATAGCTGCCTATGTAGATAAATGTTTGATGTGTGCGCAAGTCAAAGATGAACATCAGAAACCGTCAGGTTTGCTACAACAGCCTGAACTTCCCACTGAACTTCCCACGTGGAAGTGGGAAATGGTGACAATGGACTTCATCACCAAGTTGCCAAAGACAAAGAAAGGAAATGATACTATATGGGTGATAGTGGATAGACTGACTAAGTCAGCACATTTCCTATCCATTAAGGAGACCTATAGCTCTGACATGATAGCCCAATTGTACGTAGATAAGATTGTATCTCTGCATGGCGTACCAGTGTCTATTATCTCTGACAGAGATACTAGATACACATCACATTTTTTGAAAAGTTTCCAACAATCTTTGGGCACGCGCTTAAATTTTAGTACGGCTTACCATCCTCAGACGGACGGGCAGAGTGAGCGTACAATCCAAACCTTGGAAGACATGCTTCGTGCATGTGTGATTGACTTAGGTGGTAATTGGGATAACCACCTACCATTAATCGAGTTCTCCTATAACAATAGCTACCATACAAGCATTAAGGCTGCGCCTTTCGAGGCCTTGTACGGTAGAAAGTGCAGAACGCCCGTTTGTAGGGCGGAAGTTGGAGATGTCCAACTGACAGGACCTGAAATAGTCCTGGAGACGACAGATAAGATTGTGCATATACACGATCGTCTCAAAGCTGCCAGGGATAGGCAGAAAAGCTACGATGACTTAAGGCATAAACCTCTAAATTTGAGGTTGGTGATAAAGTTCTACTTAAAGTATCACCCTGGAAAGGGGTAATGCGATTTGGTAAGAAAGGCAAGTTAAGCCCGAGGTACATAGGACCATTCGAGATCATCGAATGTATCGGATTTGTTGCTTATAAGTTAAACTTACCTGAAAAGCTCAGTGGTATTCACAATGTATTCCACATCTGCAATCTGAAGAAGTGTCTAGCTGATGAATCACTAGTCATACCACATACAGATGTGCACATAGTAGAGAGCTTGAAGTTTATTGAAAAACCTGTGTCGATCGAGGATCGACAGGTTAAGAAGCTTCGAAGGAAGCATGTACCGATCATAAAAGTAAAATGGGATGCCCGTAGAGGTCCCGAGTACACGTGGGAGGTAGAGTCCACAATGAAAGAAAAGTACCCTTATTTATTTAAGTAAATCTCGAGGTCGAGATTTCTTTTAAGAGGGTGAGGATGTAACACCTCGTAATTTCATGTCCAATATGATATAGACACGTGTCAGGAACTTTAAACGTGTAAAGGATTACATTAGAAGGACTAAAGTTGACAAACAAAGAAAGTACGTAAATATAAGGGTTCAAAGTGTCAACAATGGATAAATATATCTTTCAATAACCCTACATGATGTTTATACCCTTAAACGAATAAATCATGGATCATACGAAGCTAATTGTGAAAGAAAATGAGAGATTACAAACTACAGGGGTTAAATGTGTCAACATGTTCAAAGTATACCTCTGAGTGACCTTTTAGCAAACCCGAAGCTTTGTAACGATTAATTATGCTCACTAGAATGCATGATAAAAATTTCACCAAGTTTCGTTATAGTATGAGGAAGTTATGATAAAATTCGTATACGAGGGGTTAAAAACGTCAACGTTGAAATTTTAAGACTTTTCGGTGATCATATGAATAACCGGGGACTTAACAAAGTTGGTTTATGAATTGGGGTCCTTAAAAGTCAAGTTTGGGGGTTACAAGTGCAAGAAACCATGTTAAAAATCAAGTTTGGAAGTTCAGGGGCCAAACTGTCAACTTTTGAAAGTTCTGTCATGCTGGCCTGGTCCTTACGGACCGTATGCTAGGACCCTTACGGTCCGTAAGCGACTCCCAGATGTAGAAACTTGACAGGTGCCTGTCCAGCCCGCTCAACCGACTTAAATCACTAGATTTCAATACCATGTGCTGCTCTAGCTTGTTTTTAGGCTCTAGGAACACTTGTAATCAATCAGGGATCCCCTCTTAGGCTTGTTTGTCATGATCACAAGCAATCAAACCCACTATATAAAGCACCATTGCTTGCAACTTTTGATCATTCATTCCATACTCAACTTCTGATCATTTCTGTAGCTCAAGGCCACTCCCTAAGCATCACTAATCGTGCATTGGACCTTGGTAAGCTTCCTTAACCTTCCCTAATCGTGTTTTACTTAGTTTATAGCTTAAAAGTCAAACCATCGTAATTGTGGTTTGAATTAACGATTAATCGCTAATGGTCCAGCAATTAGTCGAAGTAAAGGTAGTTATAAGTTAGTAATTATGTGGGCATTACACCCTTAAAAGGGCACCCTCTGGTTCCCGCTCTAACTAGATCATTTGTCGGGTCAAAGTATGTTATAAAAAGTCAACAGAAACTTAATTTTCGATTTAGCGCATAATTAACAATGTAGAAGACGTGTAACCTATTTTATCACTCATATAACTTGGTAATTAGTATAAGAACTGGTCTAAGCTTGTTTGATCCGACAATTTTCTGTTTAGGCTCGGTTCGGAACCGAAAGTCGCAAAACTTTGACTTTTGCTTTGACTTCAGTTCTGACCCGATTTAGATGGATTTAGAAATGCCTTAAAGCTTCATTAGGACCAGGTTACATGATAGTATAACCCTCTGTGATTGGTTCGTTGTTTGTCCGATTCGTTTACACGTTTCCGTTAATTGCTTAATGTTGACCATAATGCCCATTTGACCTTAAAACGAGAATTTTGGAAATGTGAGAGGACAATAATCTTTGTTACTGATTTATAAACATGTCCCTAAATTTTCACATCAGTTTGAGGTCTAGATTAGGAGTTATGCTCAATGGCGTAATTAAAACGTTTTTATTAATTAAACGGCGTAATTAGCATAAAGCCTATCTAAACCCAATTTTTGACACCAAACCTTTTAGCCACTGATGTAATATAATATTTTGGGATTTTTGAAGATTTTTAATTATTTTTAAACTGATCATAACCTAAGGTTATTGCCTTGATTCGATAAATACCGATTATACCATTTTCGTTTATAAAATGAGTTTTACACGACAATTTGATACCAAACCTTTGGCCACTGATTTTATATGATAAATGAAGTATTTTGAACTTTATAACCTGATCAGAAAACTCAGATTTCCTATTAAACCCGGAAATCGCTTAAAACGGCTTTTACGCGTATTAAAACACATAGTATAGGTTGAAAACCATTTTGTCATATAAGACTTATCACCAACTGATATAACCTATTAAGTTAAGTTTTTTTACTGATTAATTCAGACCCGAACATCAGAATTATAAATAATCTCTTTTATAATCTTTTAAATGACCAAAATACCCCTACGGGGCTTAAATTGAGATTAAACTCGTTTTGGGCATAATGGAAGGTATCCTACTGATATCACAATATATTTAAAGCATATTAACTTAGGAAACCTGTTCGTGACTCTTTCGGTTACCCGTTATGCGTTATTCGCGTTCGGTTCGGTTTATGTAACTAGTTTGCATAAATTAGCCGAAACGGGTCGAACCTTATCATTTTTATCTCAAAATCCAGAATGTGTTTAGTTTACCCATATTATACAAGTCTTCAAACTTGTCGAGTCTAAATCACATTCTATTCCGGTCTTCGCTTAATCATGCGTTCGAACCGTATCTTTCTTTAAAACTAACCGGTCTAAGTTTACGCTTAATTAAAGACCCGTTAGGATTCTAATAGGTTATTATAAACCTTCGTTCCAGAATAGGAGACCCGGTAAAAGCTATTTTCACTTGCTGTTGTGACTATACTTTGCTCAGGTAAATACTTTTAACTTATTTTCCCTATACGGGCTTGGGGTACGGTATATAAAATACCGCTTGGTCGGGCATTGAATTTTTAATTATATGAAGAATAATTTGTTGAAATGTCCCATTTAAATTGTTTTGTTTGCTTAAAGCCTTTGGGGGGTTAATGACCATGTCCCGGATATCCTTGGCATCATTTTACGAAATGGCCACGACCTAAGCACGGGGTGTAGGCGTACACCCGTCAGTGCCTAAATAAATAATGTGGTGTGTCTATTGATCTTTAACCCGGCACGAACCGGGCTACTGAACGCATAAGAAACATGTAATTCGTTTACAAGTATTACATTCAAATAATTATCCCAAGTTATAAAAAGTTTGTGCCACGTGCATTCAAATCAATTTTATTAAACCTTTTTTTTAATGAGTCAGTTATTTGTATTTACCAGTGTAAACTAACGTATTTTCCCAAAAAGGTTAAGTGCAGGTACTACTCGTAATAGGCTGGCTTTCTCCTAGCATCCACAATAAGTCTCGCAAGCTTGGATGACATAAAACTGTTGAACAATGTTTCCTCTTTATTTTTGATCCACCTGTGGATTATTTTCAACTATTTGTGATACTTGATATTACAATTTTATTTGGTTGAAATGAATCTATCTTTTGCTTCTGCTGTGCATTTATATATTGTGTTGTTTGACTATAACGATATCAACTACGTCACGATACTCCCCCACCGGGCCCACCGGTAATACGTGGAAATATCGGGGTGTGACAGTTTCTGATTATGCTCACCGGTTACGTAGGTTTTAAACAAACACACAAGAAGTTGGGCCGTGAACTGTTCTGGGCCAAAGCCCATGCTTGTCGAAGAACCATCCTCGACGAAGATCCATTCTTCGTCGAGGTTATATGTGGCGAAAGATCCTATTTTTCGTCGGGCAGTATTTTGTCATAATAGGTTTTTATTAATCCTTAAATCACCAAATAAATAACTTATACTAAAATCATTTTAAAATAATATACATGATACAACGTGCAACGAAATATAAAACAGGATTGTAAAACAGGTGACGCGTAAAAGGAAAAGTCTTGGAATCTCGGGTTGTCACATACAGATTCTTTTCTTATGGAATCTCCAAATTCCATCTGTCCCTTGTTCTAATTCCTTAATCATTCTTTTTAATTTTTCAGTATCGTCCTTGATTACTGTTTCCTGCATTTCTCTAATTTGCTCATTTAAATCTATCTGCAGATTTAATTTGAGAGAACATACTTGTGTTGGCTTTTCATGATACTTTCGACTTAAAGCATCAGCTACTACATTAGCCTTTCCTGCATGATACTGGATATCACAATCAGAATCACTCAGAATCTCCATCCAGCATCTCTGTCTCATATTTAACTCTTTTTGCCATATTTAACTCTTTTTGCCAAAAAAATATATCTTAGACTCTTATGATCGGTGAAAATAGTAAACTTGCTACCATAAAGATAGTGTCTCCAAATTTTAAGGCCAAAAATTATGGCTCCTAACTCTAGATTATGGGTTGTATAATTCTCTTCATGATTCTTAAGTTGTCTAGAGGCATAGGCTATAACCTTTTGACGTTGCATCAACACACATCCATAACCTAACTTAGAAGCGTCACAATAGACTATCAAGTCTTTAGTTCCTTCCGGTAACGTGAGTATAGGTGCATTGGTTAACTTTTGCTTTAGAATCCTAAAAGCTTCTTCCTGTTTTGGTACCCATTCAACCTTAACTGATTTGCAAGTTAGTTTCGTTAAGGGAATGGCTATTCTAGAAAAATCTTGAACAAAATGTCTATAATAACCTACTAGTCCAAGAAAACTTCTCACCTCCGTCGGTGATTCAGAGACTTTCCACTTAGTAATCGCCTCGATTTTTGTTGGATCTACATGAATTCCTTCATGATTAACCAGGTGTCCTAGGAATTGCACTTCGTTTAACCAAAATTCACATTTTGAAAATTTAGCATAAAGCTTTTCTTTTCTCAGCAAATTCAGAAGTATAAACAAATGCTCTGCATGATCTTCTTTACTCTTAGAGTAAATAAGAATATCATCTATAAAGACAATTATGAATTTATCCAGATACGGTTTACATATTCTGTGCATCATGTCCATAAATGCGGCTGGGGCATTAGTTAAACCAAATGGCATGACTGTAAATTCATAATGACCGTACCTTGTTCTGAAAGCAGTTTTAGGAATGTCCTCTTTCTGTACTTTCAATTGATGATATCCTGAGCGTAAATCGATCTTAGAAAAAAATCGAGCTCCCTGAAGTTGATCGAACAGATCATCGATTCTCGGTAGTGGGTACCAATTTTTAATCATAACCTTGTTCAACTCTCGGTAATCAATACACATACGCATTGATCCATCCTTCTTCTTGACAAACAAGATTGGTGCTCCCCATGGTGATGAACTAGGCTGTATGAAACCTTTCTCCAGAAGTTCGTCCAACTATTTCTTCAGTTCCTGCATTTCCGCTGGTGCAAAACGGTAAGGTGCCTTGGCAATCGGTGCTGTCCTTGGTATTAGGTGAATTCTGAATTCAACCTCTCTATCTGGCGGTAATCCAGGTCACTCTTCTGGAGAAACATTTGAAAATTTAGATACTACGGGAATATCTTTGAATTCTTTTCCTTTAGTGTTAATAATTATGGAAATCATATACACTAGTGATCCTTTCCTTGCATAGCTTGTTGTTTTCATCACAGAGATGAATAACACGATAGCTTATTTGGGTTTGCCTGAATAACACCATAGCATATTGTATGTTCACACATGTTGTGCTTACCATGTAACGCCCCAAAAATCGGAATGTTAAATATTTGTCGTATGTTCTGATGTGACACGTCATGAAATAAATAACTAGGCTATTTAACCTAGTTAAAGGTATGGTCAAAAGTATTAAATGATGAGGGTAGTGTCAGTTATGTTTTAAAGGTAAACCCGAGGGGCTAAAGGGGAACAAATGAAAGTTAAGTTATTAAATAACTTAACACACACACACACACACACACATGCGTGTGTTCGAGAAGGAGCAGGAGGCTCCCATGGAGCCTCAAACCCTAAATCCATCTTTATGCTCAAATCGGAAGGCAAAATGAAGCTTAAATCCATAACCGAGCATGGATTAATGATCACCAACACGAGGGGATCATAAGGTATGTCTTAAATCTAAGATTGGTGATCATGGGTGAAGTGGGTTATGTTCTAATCCGTGAGTTAATATGAAATTGATCATGTACAAGGGTTAGAATCCTCGTATAGAACATGAGTTAAGTATGGTTTTCGTTAATTTGATGATTAGAGGTGAAACCCGTTAATTAGGGTGAAGATGATGACTAGAATCACCTCCTATGTTCGAGTCTTGTTGAAAGATTGATGTATTATGTGGGTATGATGAATTATTGTTAGAAGAATTAGGAGAAATGTGATGATGATATGTTTGATGTTTATTTGGTTAGTCGTAGACCAATTAATGCACGAATACCCTTAACGGGTCAAAAATAAGCAATTAAACGATAAGGTGTTAAGAGGATGCAAGACATCCAAGAATTTGGTAATTTATGATAGACGTCACTGATATTATTATGTTTATAATAGGTTTTGGTAAAACGAACAAGTTATGTTGACGTATGCATGAATGGGTCGAAAAGTGGTAAAAGGGTAATAAGCCGAAGAGTTAAAAGTCGGAAATTATATTAAGTCGGATGTTGGATTTTAGTTCCATTAGATGGAGAATTAAATTACGGACGCGTAGGAAAAAGAATCGGGTAAAACGGACCTATAACGAAGAAGTTATGACAGTTTCCGTGAAATTCGGTTGCGCTGGAAATCTGCAGCACAGCAGCAACAACCTTCTGTCTTTTTGGGGGCGTCGCGTAGTGCGACGGCCCGTCACGTCGCGCGACGGGTCAAGTTTTTCCGAAAATCGTTTTCGTGCCTCGTTTTGCCTTGGGAACTCGCTTAAACGCGTTTTAAGTTGCGTATGATTAGTTCAACTCATGTTTTGTGACCAATAGGGTAAACGCACGTGTGGATAGGTATGTATGGATGTTGTATATCTCTATACACGTATGTAGAAGTGTATGCGCGAATGTATGTAAGATTATAGTGTGTAAGTAAGTACATAAGGATATATGAAGACGTATATGAATTGGTAAGTATGAGTTGAGTATGTTGAACAGGTGATTATAAATATATATGTAAGTGAGTATGTAGGCATGTATGTATGTATGTTTTATAAACCTAAGTGTATGAATGTAGGGGTGTATGTAGGTAGTATGTATCTGTACGCAAGTGAGTATGTACGAATGTATGCACGTATGTAGGTTTGTGTGAAGGCATGTAATAAGGTGTATGTATGTACGTATGTATGTATGTGTGAATGTATATATGGGGGATGACATGATCGTACGTGACGATGTAGGTATGTATATATGTAGATACATATAGAATGATTGATATGTATTTATATGAAAGTTTGTATGTAGGTTGACATTTATGTGTGTACGGAGATAGTGCGTATGAAGTTTGGGTATGTATGTAAGTCTTTTGGTATGATCAAGTGCTTACGTTGTTTATTCGTGTACCCGGAGTTATAAGTGAAATGCAGGAACAGCAAAGAAGTCTCACCACGGATGGTATGACAGGATGGGAAAGCTGGAATGTAAAGAGTCAATGAAACGAGAAGTAAACGTGAACAAACCTTGTATGTTTATAATGCGTACTAATGTGTGAATTTTATGTGGTGAGCGCAGGTGGTACCAGTCATGAGGATATCCAAGGATTGGAGATCGAGGATCGAGTCGCCAGATAGATTGTACGGAAGTGTTGAGTATGTATTAGAGTGAAGCTAGTTTATGGTTTCTTAATGAAAATAAGTATAATAAATGTATTTTTGGGAAAGAATTTATCTTAAAAATGAATTTAAGTGCATCAAGGTGTTTGTAACGAAAGAAATTTTCATGGTACGATTTTCCGCTGCGACTTTTGTCATGTACGAATTAGGGTCTTACAAGTTGGTATCAGAGCCCTGGTTTGAGGGAATCAAGTACGAGAAGGTAAGTACTTGAACTCAAACTTGTGTGCTCTTGAGATAAGAAGTCCGTACAATCTAAGACTCGATCAAGATCCAAAGGTAAAGGCTAATGAAAGTATGTACTTATGTATACGTATAAAGAAACTGACGGTTCGTATGTGCAAGGTAAGCATAAGTGTTGGAAGAGGATGATCCGTGAATGCAGTCTAGGATGAAAACTAAGGCAGGCAAAGGGGTAATAAGATAAATAGGCAAATGAGCCCAGGTACGTAAATGTAATATGTGTGTGTAAGTGATGGTAAAAATTAATTAAGGGAATGAAACATTTTAAAATGAAAGACAATGATTGTATAGTAATGAAGTACTGGAAGTAATACACGCGCCGAAACCTAAGTCTACGGACATAAGGTGACAATTACATGAAGGCACGAAACTACTATGTGGATTGTGTACCTGGCCAGTACACGAAAAACGTAGGACGTTCGTGAGAACATGATAATGGTTACAGGTATGTCTGGTAGAGTTAGGTAGCAGGCGGGCGTGTGGGGGAAATGGGAAGTAAGACTCTCGGGAAATTGAGAGTACTATGAAAGTATGAAAAACATGCCTGATAAGAATGAAGAATGTGGAATCCGTAATTAAGTACGGATCAACAAGATATGAATGCAATGTTTGAATCCGTGAGACGGATTCAAGGATGAAAGGTATGAATGCAATGTTTGAATCCGTGAGACGGATTCAAGGATGAAAGGTATGAATGCAATGTTTGAATCCGCGAGACGGATTCAAGGATGAAAGGCATGGATGATATGTTTGAATCTGCGAGACGGATTCAAGGACGAAAGGCATGGATGTTATGTTTGAATCCGCGAGACGGATTCAAGGATGAAAGGCGTGGATGTTATGTTTGAATCCGCGAGACGGATTCAAGGATGAAAGGCGTGAATGTAATGTTTGAATCCGTAAGGCGGATTTAATGAATGAAAAAGCATGAATGATGCGTCTGAATCCGTGAGACGGATCCAAATATATAAAAAGATGAAATTAATCTGCCTAAGAAGATGTCGACAGTTTGACCATGATTGAGTCGAACGGGTCATAGA
The DNA here is from genome assembly GCA_030545235.1 of Helianthus tuberosus. NCBI lineage: Eukaryota > Viridiplantae > Streptophyta > Magnoliopsida > Asterales > Asteraceae > Helianthus > Helianthus tuberosus. The sequence continues at coordinate 178,033,041 of CM060423.1, forward strand.
AGTAAGTATAAAGTAAAAAGCGATAGTATAATGGACGAAGTTTTGTATAAGTTACTTGTAAGATATGTGAGTAATTGACTCTTAGAAGTCGGAATGATGACGGGCTGTGACCCGAACAATAATTTGAGTAGGGGCGGAAATGGTAAGTTTGGTAAGAAATATTGAGACGATGTAATAAGGTTTTCGCAAGTAAGTATGAATGGAAGGAAGTACGAGCGTGTACTTCAGTTGGCGAAATGATTAATTGAATGAAAGGATTGTATGTAAGAAATAGAATGTGTGGCACGTTATAGCAGGCACGTAGGAAATTGTTAAAGAGTTATAGGTGGGTAATCACCTAGTGTAATGAATGTTTGAATGACATATGTTAACCGCCGATGTTGTTGATGATAATGTTAGAACTATTGATGTGATGAACCCAATCGTATTGGTGAAAGGACGTGCACGAGCGAAAGCTCATTACACGAAGGAATGAAACCTGGCCTGTACGGCTAGTACTCGAGGAGGAGATGATCGATCTGGGTTGCGGATCGTGGTTTGGGAAATGAAAAAGAGGTTAGTAAAATGTTTAACTCATGATTAGAGAGATATGAACTATTTATATACGTGAATTAAGTAATGCATGAAGTGAAAGCAATAGTAATGTGAAATGAACGAAATGATTTAAGGATAATATACAGGTATGCAAGGTATATGTATAGAATGAGGTTAACGTTAAAGTTAAGCATATATGAGTAAGTATAGATTTCAATTTCAAAGTAAGGTCGTTTAGTCGACGAAAACGATGTGAATGTGCAAATAAACAGAAAGAATGTTAATAATGAAATGTTGGAATTATTTAAGTAAATAAAAGGATATATTGCACATGATGAGGGAATATTTGAACGAGGAATAAACCACTAGCTATGAAGGTTGTTAGAAATTAGCGCTACTAGTAAAACCGATACTAATAAGAACTCCGGAACGGGTTCTTGGAGCTAGAAGATTCTCATTAGGATGGGTAAGTAGTCGTATGGATAGATTGGGAGAAAAGATAATGTGTGTTTGATGAAAGTGAGAAAGGTTTCGGGGACGAAACCTTGTTTAAGGGTGGTAGGCTTGTAACGCCCCAAAAATCGGAATGTTAAATATTTGTCGTATGTTCTGATGTGACATGTCATGAAATAAATAACTAGGCTATTTAACCTAGTTAAAGGTATGGTCAAAAGTATTAAATGATGAGGGTAGTGTCAGTTATGTTTTAAAGGTAAACCCGAGGGGCTAAAGTGGAACAAATGAAAGCTAAGTTATTAAATAACTTAACACACACACACACACATGCGTGTGTTCGAGAAGGAGCAGGAGGCTCCCATGGAGCCTCAAACCCTAAATCCATCTTTATGCTCAAATCGGAAGGCAAAATGAAGCTTAAATCCATAACCGAGCATGGATTAATGATCACCAACACGAGGGGATCATAAGGTATGTCTTAAATCTAAGATTGGTGATCATGGGTGAAGTGGGTTATGTTCTAATCCGTGAGTTAATATGAAATTGATCATGTACAAGGGTTAGAATCCTCGTATAGAACATGAGTTAAGTATGGTTTTCGTTAATTTGATGATTAGAGGTGAAACCCGTTAATTAGGGTGAAGATGATGACTAGAATCACCTCCTATGTTCGAGTCTTGTTGAAAGATTGATGTATTATGTGGGTATGATGAATTATTGTTAGAAGAATTAGGAGAAATGTGATGATGATATGTTTGATGTTTATTTGGGAATGATACATGATGATTAGTAGTTGGTTTTTATGGGTTATGTATGAGTTTAGAAGAATTGTGCATGAAATAGTTGTACGTTATGCTTAAAAGGTAATACTCACATCAAGTGTATGGTGAAATATATATAGTGTCGTCCGTATAGTCGATTATGATGTTACGGGTATATGATGATAAGTCGATAGTTAAGTATGGTTAATAGTTGACTTTTGAAAGTCAACTAAGTATAAGAAACATGATTTGACTCGTTGTCGTAAATGTAGGTTGATGGGAGGTCGTATGGTACATGTTATAGCAATCCGTGTTAAATGCAATGACATGATGAGTTACATGAGTTTAAACGTATACGGATATGATTATATGAGTTATGTTTGTTAGAAATGATTAATGAAAGTTAAGTGTGAAATATGTGATTGAGATGATTGTTATCATGTACGAATGCATATGCTAATAAGAGCGTGATCTTGATGAAAAGAGAGTATAGGAATCATGTCAAGACGGACTCAAGTATGAAAGGCTAACGGGTCAAGAAAAGGCGAGGAATCGGATACGAGCACGGACGCATAAGGTAAGTGATTTCCGTAATCACTTCTTAGTACGATTAAGTAATAAGGTGTTTTAATTAAACATACATGATGTTTGAGGTCAAAAATGTGTTAAAGTCCTTCGTCGAAATTGATGGGATTAAAGTTGACCAAAATGCCCTTGATGGGTATTTTGGGGCAAACGATCTTAAATATAGCTTAGAAACAAGTTATTCGATTAGTGTAATGTTTTGGACAAGTATGAAAGTGGGCATACGGTTTGGTTAGTCGTAGACCAATTAATGCACGAATACCCTTAACGGGTCAAAAATAAGCAATTAAACGATAAGGTGTTAAGAGGATGCAAGACATCCAAGAATTTGGTAATTTATGATAGACGTCACTGATATTATTATGTTTATAAGAGGTTTTGGTAAAACGAACAAGTTATGTTGACGTATGCATGAAAGGGTCGAAAAGTGGTAAAAGGGTAATAAGCCGAAGAGTTAAAAGTCGGAAATTATATTAAGTCGGATGTTGGATTTTAGTTCCATTAGATGGAGAATTAAATTACGGACGCGTAGGAAAAAGAATCGGGTAAAACGGACCTATAACGAAGAAGTTATGACAGTTTCCGTGAAATTCGGTTGCGCTGGAAATCTGCAGCACAGCAGCAACAACCTTCTGTCTTTTTGGGGGCGTCGCGTAGCGCGACGGCCCGTCGCGTCGCGCGACGGGTCAAGTTTCTCCGAAAATCGTTTTCGTGCCTCGTTTTGCCTTTGGAACTCGCTTAAACGCGTTTTAAGTTGCGTATGATTAGTTCAACTCATGTTTTGTGACCAATAGGGTAAACGCACGTGTGGATAGGTATGTATGGATGTTGTATATCTCTATACACGTATGTAGAAGTGTATGTAAGCGTGTATGCGCGAATGTATGTAAGATTATAGTGTGTAAGCAAGTACATAAGGATATATGAAGACGTATATGAATTGGTAAGTATGAGTTGAGTATGTTGAACAGGTGATTATAAATATATATGTAAGTGAGTATGTAGGCATGTATGTATGTATGTTTTATAAACCTAAGTGTATGAATGTAGGGGTGTATGTAGGTAGTATGTATCTGTACGCAAGTGAGTATGTACGAATGTATGCACGTATGTAGGTTTGTGTGAAGGCATGTAATAAGGTGTATGTATGTATGTACGTATGTATGTACGTATGTATGTATGTGTGAATGTATATATGGGGGATGACATGATCGTACGTGACGATGTAGGTATGTATATATGTAGATACATATAGAATGATTGATATGTATTTATATGAAAGTTTGTATGTAGGTTGACATTTATGTGTGTACGTATGTATGTATGGAGATAGTGCGTATGAAGTTTGGGTATGTATGTAAGTCTTTTGGTATGATCAAGTGCTTACGTTGTTTATTCGTGTACCCGGAGTTATAAGTGAAATGCAGGAATGGCAAAGAAGTCTCACCACGGATGGTATGACAGGATAGGAAAGCTGGAATGTAAAGAGTCAATGAAACGAGAAGTAAACGTGAACAAACCTTGTATGTTTATAATGCGTACTAATGTGTGAATTTTATGTGGTGAGCGCAGGTGGTACCAGTCATGAGGATATCCAAGGATTGGAGATCGAGGATCGAGTCGCAAGATAGATTGTACGGAAGTGTTGAGTATGTATTAGAGTGAAGCTAGTTTATGGTTTCTTAATGAAAATAAGTATAATAAATGTATTTTTGGTGAAAGAATTTATCTTAAAAATGAATTTAAGTGCATCAAGGTGTTTGTAACGAAAGAAATTTTCATGGTACGATTTTCCGCTGCGACTTTTGTCATGTACGAATTTGGGTCTTACATACCAAAATTTGGAGATAAGTAACTGAATAACACCATAGCTTATTTTTTTTATTTACTTGAATAACACCACCCAATATTATGTTAAGTCACTAGATAACACCATGGTTTATTCTAATTAACCAAATTCTGAAATTAAGTAACTGTAAAACACCATAATATGTAAACATAGTGAATAATACCATAGCTTATTTGGGTTTAGTTGTATGACATCATATCTTATTGTATTTTTACACATGTTTGTGTTTACTAAATAACACCATAGCTTGTTTGTGTTTTCTTAAATAACACCATAGCTTATTGTATGTTTACAATTTTTTGGGTTGTTTAACATGTAGACTGTTTGATTGCTGAATAACACCATACCTTATTTTTGTTTACTTGAATAACACCACAGCTCGAAAAAGATTTTGCGATGTCTGATGATGACCGCATAGCAGAGTTTACAACAAACATGAACGTTGTCCTGGCTGGGACAGAAGAAAAAAGGTTTAAAGGTTTCCAGATGGTGTTTATACCTATCTTGACTGGGGAACACTACTATCTCCTGTTTTTCAACTTGAAAACAAAAGAGATCTTTATTATTGACAACATAGAAGGTGATGCGGGCTTAGAAAGATACTACGGAAATGTGGAGAAGATGGTAAGTTTGGTGTAGATTTATATATATGTGACTGCCGTAACCATATGGTGTAAAAAAATATAATTCTTAACATTAAAAATGTGTAATTGCAGATAAGTACATTTTGTCGGTATCTAAGTTAAATACATCCAAAAATCGCTTCAAGGCTGAGGAATACAGAACCAGTTTGACTGGTGTTCCCATGGCAAGCACGTTACAATGGCATCGACTGTGGTATTTTACTGATGCGACATATGGAAACTTACAATGGTAAGCTCGTGTCATTTTTGTTTCTTAATAAAATAACTAAAATACATGTACTTAAACTATACATGAAATATGAGCAATGCTAATGATTTGATATTGAATAGGAACAAACGTGGGACATTGGATGTGTGGTTTCTTGCATGAGAGAGACATCAAAGGAGAAATCTTGCCTGATCAAGCGAAAGAAATCGAGGATCTGCGTAAGAAGTACCTCTCTAAAATGCTTCTAAGCGACGTGAACACGGTACGGGGCGATGTAGAGCGAGAAGTACAAGAATACACACATAGACGAGGATAAAAGGGTGAGAATGGAAGAGAATGCAATCGGTCGGATTGGTGAAAGGTTGGGCAGTGTCGTGTAGGTGGACGGCAAAACAACATCAACTTTACGTTAGAAAACAAAACAATTTTGGCAATTTTAGATTATATGATGTGTTAGCATGTTAGCACTCTTGTTATGGGCTTTAAACAATGGTAACAACATTTGGTCGCTCGTTGTGATCGTGGTATAATTTGTCTATGTAAAGCTTGATTTCATTTGGTAAACTGTTTCTCTTTTATATGTTTTATTTTGGTGTTTTCATTTAGTTAGACATTGTTTTCGTCTCAAAGAATATGTAATGACCTTTGTGATTCATCCGCGACCAGAGGGATTGTACGAAGTAAGTGTTAACATGTTACTGATGTAATGAAATAACATACCAACTGATATGCACAATAAAACACTATGAGCAAAGAATTAACACCATTAAGCTTCAACGTACAAAATAAAACACCATGAATAGATCCAACACATATAAATAAAAACAGTACAACTAATTTGCACATTAAAACACTGTGTGCAAATAAATAACACCATTAAACTTCCAGCATACATAATAAAACACCATGAATAAAATATAACACCATTTATTAACAAAAAAAAAAAAAAAAAAAACAGATTTAAGTGAAACAAAAACACAAAATCTAAAACGTTGTCACCGGTAATATAAAATTCGACCAGAACCAAACAAAATAAAACCATGAGTTTCTACGAATCCGAAAAACCATTGAAAACCTTACAATGTACGAAACAAAAAGAAAATACGTTAAAAATAACCAAATGTTTAGACGTCTCTAAATAACTTCCTAGTCCTCTTCTCCATCCTCCTCGTCTGATTCGTTCTCATCTTGTTTATCCAGAGCTTCTTCAACTTCTTCCTCCTAGTCACCTTCCTCCTCGTCACCTTCATCAGCTTCTTCACCGTCCTCCTCGGTACTAGCTTGTTCTTTAGTCCGGGTAGGGTTTTTGCAAGTACGTCTGTTATGCCCGTATCTAAAACAGTTTTGACACTTACGGCTCTTTTTGCCCAACTGACTTATAGCAATTTCACGTTTGGACTTCATACGTTTAGGCTTACCCATACCTTTGTATCTAGTTCCAACGGGAATACGAATGGTTACATCTGATGGTTGAGTGTTACCGGTAATTTCAGCAAACCTTTCGCGACGGCTCTTACGTGGGGCATTGACCACAGCCTCATCAGCTGTTTTGAAATAGTTAACAACATGATCCCTGAATGAGCACGGCTCATCAAAGTTGGCGACAAGCTTGTTAATAACTGACTCCGTAGAATATGTGATCTCACGTACAACGCGGTTAACTTTAGTATAACGATCCTCACTCTCGTTGATACCTAGAATATCACCAGGGGCACTATTGGGAACAGCCTCCCGAGTCCAACGTCATAAGATATAGCGTTTTGGAAACTCCCTAATATCAAGCATCCTAAGCACACAAAAGATGTGTAAGCACAACAACCCAAACTGTTCGAATCTTTTGTATGTACAGTACACAGTCATGTCGTCCTCCCACATCATAACCTATAAAACACCATTAAAAAATTAGAATTTTGTTACATACATTACAACATAAACACAACAAACACCACAACATCATATGTACAACATAACACCACAAGCAACTAATCAACTATATCAAATAAACAACTGTTATAAAAAAAACCCCTCCAACTTCAATAGTATACATCAAAAACACTATTTACATATAAAACACCCTCAAAGGATTACTCGTGGTGTCATTAAATAAACTGGTATACTAAATGAACATCACCCATGCAAAAAAACACCATACAGAATTATGAACTGGTGTTCTTGAAAATTGACATAACAGATGATTGAAAATTGAAGCTTTGCTTTGACGAATATTAATTACCATTACAAAATAAACAAAAAAACAACATAATGATATTACCTGGATCATCGTTCACCATGCAGAATTACGAACTGGTAATCACAGATGTTTGGATGAAAGGTGAATTGGGTGAAAGATGAATTGTATACGTATACTGATAAAAGATGAATTGGATGAAAGATGAATTGTAATATTTATGTATATTGATAAAATGTTCAAAATTCGAATTCCCTAAAATAACTCAGAAAAATCGGTTACATATATTTAATCCTTAATTAGAATTATTGGTAGAATTACAATTATAACCTTGATCTAATGAAATTGATATAGAATGATCTAATGGCTGATATTCTTTGTTACCTTTCTCACACTTTATGTCTTTTTTTACAGGAACCTATATATATATATATATATATATATATATATATTAGAATCCAATTAGTAATAATGTGATTCATGTTTAATAATATAGGAATCATTGTAATAAACTATATACTAATATTTCTATAAGTGTAAATCAGGTACATATAGAAAATTCAGTTTATTACTATAAAATGTTTAAAGATCGATAATCATGTATATTAGTTCAAATCTAGCAGTTTGATTCAATTGAATCATGACCTAGTGTGTTCTATTAAAAAAATGATTTGTTATGTATTTTTACCTAGTTTGCTCTATTAAAAAATTGATTTGTTACGTATTTTTTCATTTATTACAGAACTTATAATTCAAAAATTGTATATAAGAAAGAAAAAAAATACATTTTGGAATTTCCCAAAATTGTTTACCTTTCAGGTTATAAAATAAAATTTTTAAACAAAAATATATATATATACCATAAATACGTTCCATTAAATAAATAATTAATAACACCTATAACGATTTTCATTTTTATTAAACAATTTAAAACGTTTTTACTTAAAACTCTAGTATTCCCAAATTAGTCGTAGAAGTCCCTAATCCCTATAATAGACAACAATCTAGGTTCGTTAATCAATAAAATCCCATTATTTTAACATGATAGGGTAGCAATTTGGGATTCTCTCAGCGCCTACATTCTTGCAGTTTGTGTGATTTGCTTCCACCCTAATGTGAGACTTAGAAGGGTTACTAGGGTGATTTGCTTCCACCAATTTAATAATATCCGTGCAAAGTCGGCAGTCAATCTTGACCCTTTGGTCAGCGTACCACCAACAGAGTTGAGAACCAGCACACCAATTTGAAGAGATACATCCGAGATAAGAGCTCGCTTGACCGAATAGTTAGATGTGTCTAAGATATAGTTGAAACACAATTAGGTGAAATAAGGAAGAGTTTTTGAGAAAGGATAAAAACGATGAACAACCACAGAATACCGTTGTTTAACCACCTTCATGGAAAAGTTTCCCATACACCACTTGTCTTGTTGAGTGGAGAGCTACTTAGGAACTAGACGTGTTGCAGCTCTTTCATTCATCATTTGGTTACCAGATGTGGTACAGTTGTGGGTTGTCGTGTGCTTGTCGGCTGGAAAAGTACGTACGTGCAGGTAATAATTGTTAAACATAAAACCCTTGTTTGATATATTTCCGTTATTCATGTGGATTAAACAGTGTATTGTTTTAACCATGCAGAGCGTCCGATTCAACTCGAAGACGTAAAGGTCTTCTGGCGGAAGCTTAACTTTCTACTGTGTAAATTGATAGATGATGATGTTGATGTGGTAGAAGAGCTCAATATTGTTAGACAACAATTAGAGTCGCACCCCCTGCTCAGAAAAAAAGACTGTTGTCAAAGATTAAAGCGGTTTTCACTCCAACCAAATCTACTAAGAAACCACTAATTGTCCAACAAGATACTCATGGATGGCCAACAACAAAGAAAGTACAACAAAGGTTAGACGAAGACGCCGTAGAGATGAATCTTTGAGGAGAAGCTCCTTCGGTGATGCAAACAGCTCCCTTGCAGGTTCCCAACAAAGTAAATATGATGCCCTCTACCACAGCTCATACGTTCTGTCACAGGCCTCTCAATATTCGGTCATAAAGTCTCAAAAACCCAAACTGGGCCAAAGTCGTTCAACGACTTCTATAAAGAAGGAGATATGAGATGATAACGGGTTTCCGTTAATAGTGGGGGATGAGAACGTGTTAATTATCAAACAGTTTAAGTCACAACTTCCAACAGTGTTTCACCGATACATCTTGTGTATACAAGATGTGAAGCCAGACGGACATTGTGGGTTTCGGTCTGTAGCTGTGAGCTTAGGTATGGGAGAAGGTTTATGGGGGCACATTCGGTAAGATCTTGTACAAGAGATGGATCAAAACTAATCGACAAGGTGGTCAATATTTGAAGCATGGGGCAAAGGCTTTTTTAAAAGGCTACCTACGAGCCTAATTTAAGATTCAGTGGAACGTTGTCCCCCGAGTCACTAGGTGGAAATGCCCCACGCAGGGCTTCTTATTGCACAAAGGTACAGTATAGTCGTGCACCTGTTAAACATCGCTGGGAGTTCTACTTTCTTTCCGATATTGAGACCTCCTACTGATCGACAACCTCGATTGATAACGCTCGCACATGTTAATGATAACCACTTCATACATGTCAAGCTGGAAGGGGATTAACCAATGCCGGCAACAAACAATCTATGGTTGGAACACCGAAGAGGCACTGCGGAAGAAAGGGAAGATATGTATATGCCCCATGTAGAATGGTATGCATCGATAGTGAATCCGAAACTAAACCCAAACCCGATTATTAGTTTCATCGACAATGAATCGGAAGAATGATTTTGGTATAATTAATATTAGTGTTATTATAATTAATATGATTTTTGTATAATTAAAATTAGTGTTATTATAAATAATATGATTTTGTATAATTAATATTTGTGTTATTATAATTAATATGAGTTTTTTATAATTAATATTAGTGTTATTGATATAAATATGAGTTTTTTTATAATTAATATCAGTGTTATTTATTGATATTAAAAAGAGAAAACAAAGAAAAACTAAAAATATAGGTCGTGTACAGGGTAAGACTGGGCGTCCAGTGTGGTCCAAAAGACCATTATAGCCATGAGTTGCCCCCAGTCTAGCCTTTACTCAGGGGGTATAATAGTCTTTTAGACAACATTAGACGCCCAGTCTTACCCTTTACGTGGCGTATACTTTGAGCGGCAACCCCCCTTCCCCCGGAGTTTAAAAATTTCAAAAAAGAAAATGGTAAATTACCATTTTAGCCCTGAGACACCCCCAGTCTACGCCTAACTCAGGGTTAAAATGGTAATTAACCATTTGAGAAGAATATTTTTCAAGATGACCCTGCACAACACCCTAAAACACCCACTCATATACACACACATACATACGTTGGATTGTACATTTAGAGCATATAGAGACCGTATTTGGAGTCATGAGGAGTGACAAGTATGTATTTTAACCCCCATTTTTGTATCTTTCAATTTCTTTTACACTTGAACCATAAATTAGGTTGAAGTTGGGGATGAACAGGACGCCCCGTCTTCCCCTACACGCGCTTATAGACAACCCAAGCTATTTTTTTATTTCTTTTGTTATGATTAATAATATTATTATTTTTAATAATATTATTATTGTTAATATTGTGATTATTCTAATTATTTTTTTTATTATACGTATACCGTATTTTTCAGGTTGATTATGGACGAGATAGAGGACCAAATCCACCTTTCGCATCCACAGGGTCCGCATCAGGCTTCGCCACCACCACCGGATCCACTAGACACTCACCCGTACTTGGAGTTTCCTCCCGGCACCAATGTTGCCCGTCATTGCACAAAACTTAAGAGGATGCACGTCAGAGAGCATGTCACGGTCGACTAGATGCACTGGATGCTATTGGTGAGACGGCTAGAGCCCGTTACTTCATTCCGGTGGATTCTCTGTGGGACCGTCTATTTGAGTTATCACACACGCCGTCCTACAGAGAGTTGCTGGTCGAGTTCTTATCGTCGTGTGTGGCGTGCACAACCACAGGGTCCTCCCCCTCCGCTCGAGGTTTTTTTCCGGCTTGCTGGTGTGCGATGACAGTAGAAGAGTTTTCGGTTCATTACGGTATATACTTGCAGGCCGAGATCGCTACAGATGTTTATACACAGAGGCTAGGAGTGGTTGATAAACCCACCCTTCTAGGAATGTGGAAGGTGATAGGTGGGGGGCAGATACTTGGGAAAATGATAAGGCCAAGGCGAAGATTTCACATGTTCCTGACCTATTATACAGGTACGTGCGTTTATTATAGTAATTATTGTGGTTCTTATTACTATTTATTAATTTCCGTTTTTTGCTAACACTATCTGAAGGTATCTACATAGGTTGATCTCTACTTCCATCACGGCTCGCGGCCATAGCCGTGAGTGGTGTACGAGCACGGACGTCGTTTTCTTTTATTGTTTGCTGTACAGGAGGTCGTGCGCACTTGCACACGGTTTGGCCCAGTACTTCGCCTCCGCCTATCACCGGAAGGAGCGCAGACTTTAGTATGGCAGCGCATACGTGACCGTTATTACCCATTCATTGGGACATTTATCGGAGACGGACCCACACTTACTGTTGGCCATACAGTCGACGAGGCTGGGTTTTCAGACAATGTGGGAGATGAACTTATTAAGAGGTTCGACTTACTCGGCGAGCGGTATAAACCCGCGCATGTCATCTATTCCATCCAGATCCGCTGCCCGAGTACTTCGATCCAGTCTATCCTCCGCCCAAGCATGCAGTGGGCGTGCAAGAGCCTCAAGTGGATATTGACGGTACAGCGATGCCACAACCACCACCACCCCCCGGGGTGCTCAAGTGTCCACAAAACTTTATTTCAGGTCATGCCCCAGGAGCTGTAGTAGATCTGCGTTTACGAGCCGATTTTGACAGGGTTATGGATTTGGTGGGTTGGTTGGTTCGGGAGGCGCATGATAGACGAGAGAGATAAGGGTTACATGTCATACCCACAGGGTTATGGATGTACAAACTTATCTTATATATGTCATATTAAGTTTGTTTTCAATTGTTCCGTTACATAATGATTGTTTGTAATATTTAGTAAAAACCTTGATATTGAAAGTATAATACGGAAACAATATAATGTTCAAACGGTAATTAATATTTAGACGATATAATATTTGAAATGGTAAAATGTTCAAAACGGTGTAATGTTTAGGCGATATATTATTTTAATGGAAGAGTAATATTTGAAAAAGTAAAATATTAAAAACGATATAATATTTAAACGAGCTAATATTTAAACGAGCTAATATCTTTGAAGGGTATAATGTTGAGAACGGTAAAATATTTGAACGATATACTTAAACGAGCTAATAGTTTTAAAGTAAAAGATAAAATATTTGTATAATTTTTATACAAAAAAAAAAAATACTACTTTTTATCAAAAACACATCAAATTACCCCACCAAAACACCCAATTCTTCACTCAAAAAAAACATCACCCTCCAAGACGCTCCATCTAGGCCTGTATTAGGCGTCTACATCCCTTAAATGCAGTGCATGACACCCAGTTTAGAACCCCTTAAATTCAGTGCCACGAGTCGTCTAGGGCACAAAAGTGTGAAAATAGACTCGCCGGATGTGTAGATAGATTGGCATTAACTAAACCTAAAAATTGCATATTTACCCATATCTTTACTAAAAATCCGATAGTACCGTAAAGTCGGTGAATAGTGATTAGACGTGCGGTATAAATGTTGCTTTTGTCATCCGACAAATCCAAAAGATATAATCACTATTAGCGATTACGTAGGTATTATTAAAAGGAGATATACTCTTCGGTCAATGGATAATGTTATTATGGCGATAAACTTATATATAATAACCAAATATGGCCAAACAAATTAACATAGAACCTGCTAGCACGTTTTGAAGTTCATGGGATTTCATTCATGAACATTAGGATATGGTCTTACATCAGTACTTTTAATCTAGAAACTCATTTTTTTATTTAAACTGTTCCTATACTTCTTGCAATACATCATACAGAATTGTTAACAATGTTAACATACAAATGTCAACCTTCGTGCGGGTCACAAAAGCCACCCACTTCCACAAAAATTTGACTAGTTTTTAGTCCTATAAATTGATGGCTCTTAATGTGGAAGAAGCATCATTCAGTCATAAAAATTTCACAACACATTTAAAGATCAAGAAATCAAACAAAATGGCTTCCTTTTATGATTCATGGAGCTTTTTCTGCTTCTTTAGCATTGTCACACTCATCTTCTCAAGGTTCATAAACCCTACTGCAGCTGTCTATCATGGCTATGCCCCGAGCCCATGGACCCTAGCCCACGCCACATTTTATGGCGATGAGTCTGCGTCTGCAACCATGGGTATATACAACACATATAACATAGTCTATTTATCATCTAATAGTATTTGATATGGTGTGTAAATAACAATATTCTTTAATCATTGTTTCAGGGGGTGCTTGTGGATATGGAAACTTGATTACTAATGGATATGGAACCGACACAGCTGCGCTGAGCTCAACACTTTTTAGCGACGGATATGCATGTGGTCAGTGTTACCAAATAAAGTGTGTCCAATCTCCATGGTGCTTTAGTGGTTACACAACCGTTACGGCCACCAACCTCTGCCCACCCAACTGGTCACAGGATTCTAACAATGGTGGGTGGTGCAACCCTCCCCGAACCCATTTCGACATGGCTAAGCCCGCGTTCATGAAAATTGCCCAATGGAAAGCTGGCATCGTCCCAGTCATGTACCGCAGGTGCATTTCTGTTTCTTTAGTACAAGGGAAAATCACCAAAATGGTCATTTGACCGATGAGTTTGACAAAATAACATTAAGTTTTTTATATTGTAAAAAAATGATTTGAATTTTCTTGTTTTTAATTAGTCAAGAAATTGTTTTAGCCAAACAAAAGATTCCCCATATGTTTCTATCTGGTGCAATAGATTTCCATCTGACACATGATAATGGATGTATTGCGCACACATTGAAATTTGTGGCGCCACGGGACATTTTGATGATTTTCCCTTAGTAAAAAGCTTAAGTTTTACAACAAGTAGTAACCTTTGATCAATATGTATACTTAATTTGATTTTGGCTAACTACAAGCATTCTAATAAAATTTGGGTATTCTAGAGTTCCATGCAATGGCATTAGGAAAGGTGGGTTGATCTTGGCTAACTACTAATATTCTAACTAATTTTTGGTATATTAGGGTTCCATGCAATGCTATCAGGAAAGGTGGAATCAGATTTTCTTTTCAGGGAAATGGGTACTGGTTATTGGTGTATGTGATGAATGTTGCTGGTGCTGGTGACATCCATCAGATGTGGGTCAAAGGAACCAAGACCGGTTGGATCAGCATGAGCCATAACTGGGGCGCGTCTTACCAAGCTTTCGCAACTCTTCAGGGTCAAGCCCTCTCCTTCAGGCTAACTTCACACACCACAAAACAGACCATTACGGCTTACAATGTGGCCCCGGCTAACTGGAACCTGGGGTTGACGTATCAAGCCCATGTCAATTTCCATTGATCCATCAAATCTAAAGATTTTCGATTCGTATAGCTGATGATATATCTATCGTCACTTCAGTTTATGCCCGATATTTGAGAAGGGTTTAAGTCATTTTGTTACGATATTCGTGTGGTCTTGCTACATAGATATCATGTTCATTTTCCTTGTAATTCTACCTCCATTGGAGTAGTTGTCATGTTGTACTCGCCATCCGTCCCATTAGAATTTAAAATTTTAATGGGCAAGTGATGAATAATAGTCGATTTACATCTGATTATATAATCTTATACCATCCGGTGAGCATCACATGTGTATTTAATTTTCTTCACTTAAGGTTTTCGGGTAAAAGTTTACTTAAGAAACCACCTTCAACTTATTACTGTATCCACCTCCTATAAGAGCTTACAAGTCTTTAGGATGAGCCTTATCAAAACAGTTAAAATGGTTTAACAGCTTTATTAAAATGCAGTAAGCTAATAAGTTATCCAATAAGCTAATGAGTTACTCGACTAAAGGTAGTCCAAACAACGTTTAAATTATGAAAGACTATTTTAGAGTTTTATATGCATGCCAACATCGTTGGACTGCCATCACAATATGTTAAAAATGTAGTTAATTTATATAAAAAGACACTCTAGATGTTGATACTATAAGCGCTATGAATGATGAAACATTGAAATGGAAGTGCTTCGTATCATACTTGCATTTCAACCGAAAGGGATGAAAGCCAATATATTGTAAAATAAATAAATAACTCAGTGAATTGCAAGAATTGCCTTTTATCTTTATACCTGATTTCAAATGGTGTCCTTGCTTTACCTTGAAGATGAGTTTTGTACTTTATGTTTCCAAATGCTACACGTTTTGTCATTTTGCCCTAACTTAGTTAGTTTTTTTCATTAAATCAGATCACACAAGGGTAATTTAGTCTTTTTACCTATTTATTTAAAAATATTTTAACAATTAAAACAAAATAAATTTTAAAAAAGAAATAATATATTATTATAATATAATCAAGAGTCTGTACCCCCTCAACTCTACTTCTCTCCACTGCCACACCACCCTCCACTACTCTCACACCTCCACTACCACCACCACCCTCTATTATTCTCAGCTTCCATCTGTGGGCATAAAGCCCTAATTTCCGTCAATCCCACAAACACAAGTTCACAAATTCAATCAAACCACAAATAACTCAGATTGAAGGACAACAAATCATCGACGATGGGGGGTCTGGATCTATTCAATCAAACCACAAATAACTCAGACTAGAGGACAACAAATCATCGACGATGGGGGGGGGGTTCCGATCTTTCAATTAAACCACAACTAACCCTAATTTCATCAATGTAGTGGTGGTGCAACGTGGCCCAGATCCGTTCGATCTCCACAAATCGTCGACGATGTAGTGGTGGGGGGTTCTGATCTGTTCAATCATGGTAGTGGTGGTGGTGTTATTAGGTTTAGCTGTGGTGGTGTTATTAGGTTTTAGAAGCGATTAGCAGGTCGTAGTGGCAGGTTTCAAGTAACGGTGGTTATTGTAACAACCCGACTTCCGGAGTCAAAGTCAAAGTACAAGTCAAAGTCAAAGTCAAGTCAAATGAAGAAAAGATTGCTAATTGGATCTATTATTCATTGCTTAATTATTGCTTGTACTCTCGAACCTAGTTAATCGATACCTTAATTTACACTTGTTAGTTGTATTATGTGGAAGTAACAATGCGATAAAGATAACTAACGCCCTCTACTTAAACGCTAACACATCGCTATCGCATTGCAACTCGAATTCCAGGTTTTTGATATTGTGTTACGTGTGTGTGTTATTATGTGTTACTTGTGCATGTTTATATTTTGTTTGAGGTGGTTAATCGAAAACGCAATCGCAACTCTATCGCAACGCAATCTCATCGCGGACTCGAAATCTAAGGTTTACTTTTGTGGTTAACAGTAATTATATTATTTGTGTAACTAATAATACTATCGCATCGCTTACTCGCAACGCTCAACGCACTAAACAAAAATTCAGAAACCAACTGGCAAAAGCCATCCGATCGAAGGACCATTCGATCGAATGGTCATCCGTCCGGATGACCATCTGATCGGATGGCCATCCGATCGGAAGGCCCTCTGATCTGTTTCAGTTGCACCGCCTTTTTCCCTCACCACCTATAAATATCACCTGTCACATCACTGTTCATGTGATGTGACAGCTCTCGTTCGACCAACACACTCTTGGCCCATTTTCTCTCCATTCCTCCCGATTCTTGTAAGTTTCTACCCCAAACCTTATACTTCTATCATCCACGCACACTTCTTCATCATTTTCACCATCAAATCTCCACTTTTCACTATGAAATCGGTGGATTTGGGCTGTTTTAGGATGATGTCATCATGGGTTCTCAAGAACACCAAAGTGTGACCACATTCCACCAAGAACAACTCCGATCCAAAGGATTTCTACAATGTTTAAACACTGATTTCACCTAAATCTAAACCTTTTCCAACTGATTTCCACTTTTCCTCAAACATTCTCAACTTTTCATATAAAACTGATAGGATCCGAGCTCGTTCGGGCCTTCTACTCATTCCCTAGTGAAGTGCCGGTTTGAGAACTGAATCCTATCGACGAGATGACCGTCTTAACGGGTTGAATATGAAGTTCCGTCAAGAACAATTAGCTGATCAGACGGGGTGATTCCTATCCGATCGGACGACTGGGACTTGGTGGAGTTTCCGTTGTCTAACACGTTGTCATACCGTCTCGGTTCAATCGCAAGACTTTACATCTTAACAAATTTTACAAGTATGCAAACGAACAGGTTGCCGAGCGGATCGCCGTCCGATCGGACCGCCATCCGATCGCACGACAATCCGGATGGATGACTTGTGGTTTTCTTTCAACACTTAACAATTTTCACAACACTTCAAGGAATATTAGTTTCAAGCGAATCGCCATCCGACCGAACGGCCATCCGTCCGGATGACCTGAATTGTAGAAACACTTCTCGTTTTATAAAATGCTACAAAGAAAACTTCAAAGTTACATCATACACAAACACATCCATCCCAAACGGACAACCCTCCGACCGAATGGCCATCCGTCCGGGAGGTCATCCGATCGGATCACCCTTCATCCCTCAGTTCACTTACCTCGTTTTACGCACCGTTCAACGCTTATACTGTCGTACTGTGTTCAGGCTAATCTCTCAAGCGCTCCCTTCAATCCAAGAAAGTGTTTATTTATTTAAACACGATCTGTGAGTATACTCGATCCCTTTTTGCTTTAAGCACTTTTGGATGTTACATACATTATCTATATTAAATTCACAATCGACACACAATGCAAACACTTTTATACGCTAACCGCTCTGCATGTTATACGTGTTATTCGATGAATGCTAGTATGTTATGTTTACACAGTGATTGTTGCCTGACACCTTAGCAACGATAGTACTATAGTTTGCACTCAGCACCTGTCGTGGACAGGGGTTGTTAAGGGTTTTTCTTCACGTGTCACAGTGGTGATATGTGTTGCGCATTCTACAACTCGTAGTCACGTCTGTGCATATTTCATTGTCGATAACTTACCTGCTTCACATTATACATGTTACATGCTGGTTATGCGTACATCGCTTTCGCTACTATTATACTATTAAACTTGTATGCTCACCTTTACACTTTGTGTATTGACTTTATTTTAACGTATGTGACAGGTGTTTAGGATGCTTGCTCTATTTGCTGGAATCGAGCTAGGGGAGTCTAGAAACGAACTAAATAATTTATGAGTTGTTGGAACAGTTTTATTAGTCTTTGAGAACAGTTTGTCTGTAATAACTGTGTTACTTTATATGTTACGTTATGGGACGTAAGGATTAAATATTTGGTAATTATAGTTGTTATGGAATCTCTTGGACAATCTGTTTCGCTCAGTGCCGCGCCCCGATGTTTCTGCCATCGGTTGGGGTGTGACAGTTATGGAGGGGGCAGGTGTAGGTGCTGTTGTTATGGAGGTGACAGGTGCAACTGGTGGTGGTTTTGGGGCGGCAAGTGCAGCTAGCGGTGATTATATGGGTCGCAGGTGCTAGTGGCGGTTGTGATGAGGGGTGGCAGAAAGTGGTTGGAGTATAGCAGGAACGAGAGAGAAAGGTAGAGATGTTGTGGATTAGTAGTTACCCGCTTGAATGATGTAGAGAGATGGGGGCGGTGGTGGCTGGTGTTTGCTGCTGGTGGTGTAGAGAGATGGGGGCGGTGGTGGCTGGTGTTTGCTGCTGGTGGTGGTGTATAGCAGGAACGAGAGAGAAAGGTAGAGAGGGGTGTATATTTGGGGTTTTTTAATAAAGGAATTGATTTAATGAAAATTAAATAGACCAAACTACCCCTGCAGATAAAGACAAAAAAGGTACCTTAAAACAGTTAAAAATGAGAGATTTTGATTTTTGGACTAAAATGGCAACAAAATGAAAACCACAATGAAAACCACAGGGACCCAGATTTAAAAAGTTTGAGATTTGGACTAAAATGACAAATCCGCCCAAACCACAGGGACCAAAATGGCAGTTTACTCTTATTTATTTTTCTAAACCTTTTTTTAGTTATTTACACAATTAGTCCTTGGAAAGGTAAAATGAAAAAGTTGCCCTCGTGTGCTAGGCACATGACTAGATTTAACGAAAAAAAACTTATTGAGTTAGGCCAAAAGGACAAACCGTGTAGCATTTGGAAACATAAAGTACAGAACTCATCAATTTTAAAGGCAAAGGACACCGCCTAAAATTAGGTATAAAGATAAAGAACAATTCTTGCAATTCACTCTAAATAATTTAAAATACATGGTGTGAGACACATTGAAAGATGTAATGTTAGCAAGCCTATCACCAAAAAGAAGAGAATGTGTAGACTTGGGTAATCGAAGTTCATTTGTCCAAAAAATGAATTTGTTGGTCTCAAATAAAATATTGTTTTAAGCTCTTTTCTAACATTTTTTTTTCTGTAATCCAGTAGAAATCCCTATTGTACCTAACTTAGTTGTTCCTAATAATAATTATACCCTATACAATTTCAATAATAACCAAGCATCGTATGCAAGTCTTACCTTTTTCATAGAGGATAGAGAGATTGCTACCAAGAAGACTCTCAACTACTGGTAGGGTAAGAAAAAGTTGATGATTTACAGGGCTACACGTAGGATATGAATAGTGACCTCATGGCAAGCATTATTATCTTAAGGGACTTAGTTACGGATGGTTAGAGAGAGCTACGGGTCGGGACCACATACAAAGAATTGAAGCAAGGGGAGCATCATCGTCTACTGGATGCGGCGATTCACCAAAACCAACATCAACTCGTTTTGAACGTGTTCCCTTACCAAATTAGAAGTTTCTAGTTTGTCCTCTAAATGATCCTAATGTTATGCTGCCTCATGTTTTCTAAGCTAAGGATAACTTTCACCACTTGGCTGGCATTATTTCCAACTTAAAAAATTCCCAACAAGAGTAGCAACTTGCAAACTATTTTCCTTCACCGATCGTATACTAATTGGGGTCTAACCCAGTTATTTTTTTTTGCTGACATGACGGCTTATGTGGCACAAAACCTTGTTCTTTGC
Source organism: Helianthus tuberosus (assembly GCA_030545235.1). NCBI lineage: Eukaryota > Viridiplantae > Streptophyta > Magnoliopsida > Asterales > Asteraceae > Helianthus > Helianthus tuberosus. Next base: position 178,053,417 of record CM060423.1, read on the forward strand.
TAATATGGCTACTTATGTGGCATCATCACCACCTCCACCTCCACCACCACCACTACCACCACCACTACAACTACCACTACCACCACCACCTACCCACACCAAAATTGATCGGATAGAACCCTTGTAGCAGAAATTTGAAACCAAATACACAATCACAACAGAAATTTAAGGAGAGTTGAGAAATCTTGAAAGATTAGGAAGGCTAGCCACCATTTCAACAAGTCAACGGCTGTCAACTGCGTCTCCGATGGCACGGACAACTACTGTAGTGGTGATTATTTGCTGAAACAGCTGTGAATAAAAGCAGCTATGGTTTTTGTGCTAGCAATGTTGGATTCCAACCATCTAAGCCAACTACGACGGCTAGAGGTTGAGCCACCACATCCGGCGGTTAGGGTTTTGAGCAAAGGGGTGTTTCCGGGGAAGAACCAGGGATGATGACTTAGGGGTTTTAGATCATGAGATCTCGGCTCCAAAGGGTTCTATCCGACCGATTTTGGTGTGGGTAGGTGGTGGTGGTCGTGCTGGTGTTGGTGTGGGTGCTAGTGGGTGGTGTTAGTGCTGGTGGTGGATGACAGTGGTGGTGGTTGATAACAATGGTGGTGATGGTGGCGGTTGCTGATGGTAGTGGTGGTGGTGGTGGAGGTGGTGGTGATTGTGCGACATAAGCAACCACATTAGTAAATAACAAGGTTTTGTGTCATATAATACATCACGTCAGCAAAAAATCAACTAAGACCAGTTAGAAAAGGAAAGGATCGATGATGAAAAATAGTTTGCAAGTTGGTTTCTAGGGATGCGTTTTTTGTCCCAAATACTCGTACCTGTAATGTACCCGTACTGATTTTAGGTATTCGGTACATGTACCGGTACTCAGTTTTATTGATTTTGGTATTCAGGACTTTCGGTATTCGTACGGGTACGGGGAAAACAAAACTGATACCGAATTTTATATAGACCTTTAAAAGTTTTTTTTTATATTATGTTTTATTTTGTATTATGGTATTTAAAGTACTCGTATTGATTTTACCTATATGGTGCCTGAATCATATTGGTACTCGTACCAAGTTTATCTATTTATTACTCGTACTATATTGGTACTCATGTTAATTTTAACTACTTAGTATCCATAAGAGTGCTCAAAAACTAAATAAAAACAAAATGGTACCAAAGTTGGTACTGTACCGAAATACCCGTACCGTACCAATATATTTGGTATGGTATTTAATACCCAGTTTTGTTTAAATTCGATACTGGTACGTACTGTATAGGTACAGTAGCAATGGTTTCAGTCCAAACTTTCTGGCATGCGTATTTGAACTTTAATACTCTTGTTATCTCTATTATATTTAGGTGGTGTTTGTTTTTTGGAAGAAGAGCTTCCTGGCCTCTTCTGTCTGCACCGTGCAGACGCGGGAAGAGGTTTAGGTGCTGTAGAGTGTTTGTTTTTTTTTTTTTTTCGAGAAGTGCTTTTTACCTCTCCCCAACCTCTTCTTGGGGAAGAGATGAGACCTTAGCTTCTCCAAGCAGAGGTTTACCTCTTCTTGGCACCACCTCCACCTCCACCCCTGCTCCGCCACCACCACCTCCACCTCTGCTCCGCCACCACCACCTCCACCTCTGCTCCGCCACCACCACCTCCACCTCTGCAAACCCTAATCGACTACCCCTCCACCTCTGCAAACCCTAATCGACCTCTGCAAACCCTAATCGACCACCACCTCCACCTCTGCAAACCCTAATCGACCTCTGCAAACCCTAATCGACCGCCACCATGAAGCTTGAAGTGACCCGAAACAGAACCCGGCTCCCGAACTGAAACACATCATCGTCTCCGTCGGCCACCTCCATTGTCACTGCTGTCATCAATCATCATCATCACGTCAAAGTATTGTATAACATCATCATCATCGTCGGAAAAGAAACGGCCGGAGCCGATCTGACCAGAACATCGAGAGAGAAAGGGAAGAGCGAGAGTGGGAGGAGGAGGGTGAGGTGTATTTGTGGTTGGCCGGTTAACCGGCGCCAGCAGCCGCCGGTTATGATTGAAGAAAGGATCGAGAGGGAGAGAGTGGTGAAAGGGTTAGGTTTGTTTGGGGTGTGTGACGTCGGAGAAGGAGAGGCACCGGCCGGAATCCGATCTCCGGTCGCCGGTGGTGAAGTGGTGGCGGTGATGATGATGGCGGTGGTGAAGTTTGTAGAGAGAGAGTAGAGAGATCAGGTGCTGTGTGTGTTTTAAAAGGGTGAAGAGGTTTTATATAAAAAAAAAACAAACACTCTTCTCCTTGCAGACTGCAGACATTTGATCCACCTCTTCTCCTGCAGATGTCTGCAGATATGGCCTGCAGCAGAAGAGGTTTTCGTGCAGAAAAAACAAACACCACCTTAGTATGCTTGTGAGAAAACAAATGACGATCTTTCATTTTGTTTTTTGTACTTTAAGTGTTTAATTTGAAATTCCACCAACAAAACAAAATTAATAAATACGTTTTTACTTCAGGGATCCTCTTTTTTTTTTTTGCAAACGCAAGCTTGCAATTGCAAAATAAATAAAGAAAACTGAAGTGTTGAAGCAATGCTCATGGATAAAATTCATCATTAACTACCAACATGCTCAAACAAACCTCAGCTATAAATGTCGTTTCATAAAACCTTTTTAACCATTGGGTCTTTAATTCCCACATTGAAGTGTGTTGAAACACCATCAAATTAGGGTGCCGGATAGGGAAAAGCAAGTTCTATAACACGTTAGAGGTTCAAAGAATGTACTTTGGAGACCACCAACGTGCTTTATATTTGTGATATCATATTCCAACTTTGTAGTTTAAAAGACTTTAGTGTGTGAATGGAAGGAGACGGCCTCTTTTCACTAGCTTTTTGTATTTAGAAGTGACAAAATTATCGACGGTTGCTGGTATTTTACCAAGGTCGTCTCTATTTTAATGGTGGTACTCGTATTTTACCGGGGATCGTCTCTATTTTATTGGTGGTACTCGTATTTTACCGGCGACGCAACATGTAGATTGTTGTTGGTCGCCACGTTAACAACGACTAGTTAAGTGCTAATTTTTTTAACCAAACTACCCTCGGCCGATCATAATTCACCGGCGGGCCAACCTTATCTAAGCTATAGGCAGTTCGAATGTATTTTGTATTTAACAAAAAATAATTAAGCATTGTGTTGACCTGTGACATGTGGTAAGAGTGCCGCCACCAAATCACCTGTGACAAACACAGTTGGAACATCATCCAAGGCGTTGGATGTTTACAACTACAGACGGTTAAGGACCCGTACGCATTCGGTTTAATCAAGGCGGTCGACTTTATTACACTACACAGGTCTGGCCTGACCGGCCGTGTTGGAGGGGGCACATTGTGGCAAGGAAAAGTTAAAGGGGACAAAACGAGGGAAACAAAAAAGAACATTTTTCAAGTTTCTTGTATTCTAGTGGTGTGTTTTCTCAAATTACAGGAGTTGTGTGGTTCTGAAACTAAAAAAATACATATGAAGTGATAAATTATGTTTGTTTAGGCCCGGTGTGTTTTCTCGCATGTCATTTTCTTTCAACAAACGTACCAACTTTTAAATCTATTTATAAGTGATCATCATATATAAATCACTATAATACGATAAATTCCGATGGTACAACAAAGTCGGCGGAGACTAATATCAATATTGTTTTTAACATCCGACAACCCCCAAAAAATTAATCACTATTAGCAATTACATATTATTTAGATGAGACATAATCTATAGTCAATGGATAATGTTATTATAACGATTAACTTATATAATACTAGGTTAGAACCCCGTGTAATACACGGGTTAAATAAATTTAATTTTATATACCAAATAATAATAAAAAAATATCGTTAAAAACCTCGTTCATTACACGGGTTGAATTAATGTAATTTTTTATAACAAATAACAAAACAATATATCTTTAAAAATCTCGTTTATTAGATGTGTTCAATAAATGTAATTTTATATGTTAAATAATAAAAATAATATATCTTTAAGAACTCCGTGTATTCTACGGGTTGAGTAAATTTAATTTTATATATTAAATAATGAAAAAAGTTACATTTTTAAGAATCTCATGTATTGTATGGGTTGAGCACTCGATATATGATGGATGGGGTGATTGCGGTGATGGTTCTTATAAATGTCACGTAACAAAGTGAATACCGTATTTGAGTTAAGAGTTGAACACGAAAATAAAAGTAGAGAACCAATAAACATTGATTAATGTTTTTGTTTACCCCTTATAAACATTTTTTAAATAGGTTCTACCCTTAACTACTTTAGTTTAATAAAATAAATAAATCCTTTACATTATATTAATTTATATTAAATTTTGAAATCTCATAAATATCTCAATATATTATATTATCTCCTATACGAATTGTTTAAATTTATATTAAATTTAATTTTATAATTATCTTTTAATTAATATTATATTTTTATAATTAAGTAAGAGATAAAGGAAAAAACTAAAAAATAGATGGCTCTAATGAATGACATGTGTCCCTTATTGGTTTCTTTTATTATATAGTACTAGCGGTAAGACTCGTGTGCAAACACGGGTCGTTTCTTAGAAAACCATGCATAACACAAATAAATGATGAATATGGTTATATTTATAGACTTATAAATAGATAAGTCAGTCGGTAAATACTTAAAGTTTAGAGTATGAAAAATACAAAAATATACAACTTATAATTCATTCTATAAACAAAATAACATTTGCATTCAAGCATGTTCCTTTCTCCAAAAAACAATAATTTAAATCAACAATCGTTTCAATCCACTTCAACCTCCACAAAACACTATTTTAACCCAACAGTGGTTTTAAACCACCGTTTTAACCCAACAGCAGTTTCAACAATAGTTTTCTCCACAACACTCTGTTTAACCCAACAGTGGTTTCAAACATATGTTTCCATCTGTTAACTGGTCAACAGATGTATCAACCACTGTTTTATTTTCAAACATCTGTCCACAACAAAAACACTACTTTAACCCAACAGTGGTTTTAAACTACCATTTTAACCCAACATCGGTTTCAACAACGGTTTTCTCCAGAACACTCTGCTTTAACCCAACAGTGATTTCAAACATTTGTTTTCATCCATCTGTTGACTAAAGTCAACAGATGTATCAACCATTGTTTTATTTTCAAACATCTGTCCACAACAACAGAACTTTCATCATTTAAACAGACCTTTGCAAATATTACAAGCTTTTAAACTCTCAAACCTGGATATTCAATTAATTAATTTAAATAACAAACATGCTTAATAATTTTAACACAACTAATTATTATATAAAATATGAAAGTGTCAAACAGAGGTAACTATATCATAAACAAAGTTCAAAACAGCAAACACCATTCACTAAAATACATCATAATAATTTCTAATCAATGGGCGAAACAGTAGTCTCGATATATAAAGCTCCTTTCGGACCATTGTAGTTGTCAACATGTTGGAGATATTTCAAAACTTGATTGCTCAGATCAACTTTAACCATATCCCCCCAACTTCAACTTCAACCTTAAATACTTAAAGTTTAGAGTATGAAAAATACAAAAATATACAACTTATAATTCATTATGTAAACAAAATAACATTTGCATTCAAGCATGTTCATTCTCCAAAAGACAATATTTTAACTCAACAGTCGTTTCAATCCCCTTCAACCTCCACAAAACACTATTTAACACAACAGTGGTTTTAAACCACCATTTTAACCCAACAGCAGTTTCAACCACAGTTTTCACCACAACACTCTGCTTTAACCCAACAGTGGTTTCAAATATTTGTTTTCATCCATCTGTTGATCAAAGTCAACAGATGTATCAACCACTGTTTTATTTTCAAACATGTGTTCACAACAACAGACCTTTCATCATTTAAACAGACATTTGAAAATATTACAAGCTTTTAAACTCTCAAACCTAAATATTCATTTAATTAATTTAAATAACAAACATAATTAATAATTTTAACACAACTAATTATATAAAAACTACAAGTATCAAACAGACGTTACTATATAATAAACAAAGTTCAAAACAGCAAACAACATTCAGTAAAATACAGCATAATAATTTCTAATCTATAGGCGAAACAGTAGTCTCGATAAATAAAGCTCCTTTCGGACCATTGTAGTTGTCAACATGTTGGAGGTATTTCAAAACTTCGTTGTTCGGATCAACTTCAACCATATCCCCCCAAATGCTTGTTATCAGCCACTTGTTGTTTTCAATTATATTAGTCCTTCAACGCCTATCTGCATAATCAACTACACGAGGATTATTGAAAGAAAACACCTTGATCCAGCCTTCTTCTTCATATCTGAGCAAATCAGCAGTCAGCTCAGCGGACTTTACAATAACAATCAAATGCAGCCTCTTTGCGAAGGTCAAAAAAATCCTTGGGCAAGGATTGACTATGATACTCTCTGGAAAACGAAGCATTCTGAAGTCTCAGAAAGAACATCGAAAGCAATGATGTTCCTCTCACATAGTGGATACCAATAATTTGAAACCATGAAATATATGGTTTTATCAGCATAAATTCATGGACACCATGAATAACCTCTTGAACCATAATTATTTACGCTACCGAAATTTATTGTTCTCCATGACTCACGACGTCGAGCGTAAACACGAGCAGTAGCCACATTACGGTAACATCTGATGTTCAGCACTTTCAGATCATTGAATTGATCAAAATAAATTCCACCAGTATCAGAATTTCGATCATGAATATAATTTAAGTAGTCGTTAGACAAAACCTTATGGCGCCTGGTAGTTGGATTCCAAAGGATCAGGTCACAGCAAATCCCTTCATCACAAACTAACAACAATCCACTAAATGATGATAGAATACGTAGAAATATGGTTTGAAAATACAAAAGCAGAGAACACGAAAGTGTAAAATTGAAGAGTGAAATGAGAATATAAATCACTTTATATAAGAAGATGATTGACAGAAGTGTGAGTGACATGCATTAATTGCAAATTACATATCCCCATGGATTTTGAATTTGAAATTACCGGCATTTCAAAACATCTGCTGTTTGAAAAAGAAACCATCTGCTAAGTTATGCTTTTCTTGTAGATGGGCAGTGGTTTGCCCTTTTGAATGTGGGCCAGACCTTTAACATTTGAATACAGGGCAGTGGTTTGAAATTAAATGTATTTTAAAGTGATTTATATATTCCGGTTTATGATGCAGTAATGACATAAGAAAAGTCTTGTTGGACAGCCTCTCTAGTAATGACACATCACCTTTTTTTATGTTATTGGGATTTCTCTTTTTATAGAAAGTATAGATAGATGTATCAACACTTTACACTTTATATAATACTATATATAACCAAGTTTTGGCGATGTTAGGACACGTGTATAGCCTAATAAGTTAACAAAGAACCTGCTCGCACGTTTAAAGGATTTCATTGAACATCCAAATCACTTTTCTTATTTGAACTGTTCTTGTACTTCCAATACATATTAAAGAATTGTATCCAAGGTTGACTTACAAAATGTCAACCTTTGTAAGGGTCACTAAAGCCACCCACTTCCTCAAAATATTGGCAAGTTTTGTACTATAAATAGATGTCACTTAATGTTGAAGTCAATACACACCAGTTAGACACATTTCACAACATATTCAACGATCAAGAAATCAAACAAAATGGCTTCTTTTTACTATCCATGGAGCTTTTGCTGCTTCTTTAGCATTGTCACACTCATTTTCTCCGGGTTCGTAAAGCCTAGTGTAGCTGTCTATCATGGCTACGTTCCGAGCCCATGGACCCTAGCCCACGCCACATTTTATGGCGATGAGTCTGCATCTGCAACTATGGGTGTGTAATACATGCATGTAACATAGTCGAATTATCATCTAATGGTTTATAATATGGTGTGTAAATAACAATATTTTTTAATCAATGTTTTAGGGGGTGCTTGTGGATATGGGAACTTGATTACTAATGGATACGGAACCAATACAGTTGCATTGAGCTCAACGCTCTTTAGCGATGGATACGCATGTGGTCAGTGTTACCAAATACGGTGTGTCCAGTCCAAATGGTGCTACAAAGGTTATACAACCGTTACTGCTACCAACCTCTGCCCACCTAACTGGTCTAAGGATTCAAACAACGGAGGATGGTGCAACCCTCCCCGAACCCATTTCGACATGGCTAAGCCCGCGTTCATGAAAATTGCTCAATGGAAAGCCGGCATTGTCCCAGTTATGTACCGCAGGTTCATTTCTATTACTTTAGTAAAATGGAAAATCACTAGCTTGATCATTTTGACCGATGAGTTTGACAAAATAGCTTTAATTTTTTTTTTCTTTTACATAAAATCATTTGACTTTTCTTGTTTTTAGTTAAGAAATTGCTTTAGCCAACTAGAAGCTTCTACATGGCACACCCTGTTGTGTTGATGTAGCAGGTTTCTATCTAGCGCAACAGAAATCCATCTAACGCATGATAATGGATTTATTGAGCCAACATTGAAATTTGTTGCGCAAAGATTGAAATCTGCTACGTCAAGGGACAATTATTGGTTGATTGGAGATTTTTAAAAGTCAACGACATTTTATCAAACTCATTTTTCAACAAGTTGGAACCTTTTCTTCAACATGTTAACTTAATACGAATTTCAATTTGGCTAACCGCTAGCTTTCTAACCAAATTATGGGTATTTTAGGGTTCCATGCACTGGCATTAGGAAAGGTGGGATCAGGTTTTCTTTTCAAGGAAATGGGTATTGGTTGTTGGTGTATGTGATGAATGTTGGTGGTGCTGGTGACATCCAGAAGATGTGGGTCAAAGGGACCAAGACTGGTTGGATGAGCATGAGCCATAACTGGGGTGCTTCTTACCAAGCTTTCTCGACTCTTAAGGGTCAAGCCCTATCCTTCAGGCTCACTTCATACACCACAAAACAGACCATTACGGCTTACAATGTCTCCCCGGCTAACTGGAACCTAGGGTTGACCTACCAAGCCAAAGTCAACTTCCATTGATTCAACTATTCAAGTCTAGAAGTTTTCTATGTATAGCTGATGATTTTATCTGTCAACACCTAAATTTATACCCTATATTTTAAAAGGGTTTCAGTCATTGTTATATGATATATCGGTTTCCATTGTAATTCTACCTCCTATGGAGTAGTTGTCATGTTGTGTAACTCGCCATCCGTCCCATTAGAATTGAATAATTTTAATGGGTAATTAAGCGATGAATACTTAAATTTTAGTTTGAAATTATATATATCGAACTTTGAAGTTCATGCCATATATAGATTTATATTTTGATTGTATAATCTTATAGCATCCAGTGAACATCACATGCGTATTTAACTAGAAGTTATACCCGTGTTACACGGCGGGATAACGCTTTTTTTAGTTGTGTGTTATGGTTGGTTGTTTATAAAATTTAAATGTACAAAAAACACACTTAACAAGTGTATATTTGAAAAGCACGAAAATGTATGTCGTAAATGTATACGCACAGAATACCCAAAAATAAATTCAAAGGAAGTCGGTCTATCTTTTATTTAATTAAAAATGTGATGATATATAACTTGTTTCAAGAAGTAATCTATACAAAATAAGATAAAGATTATAAAACAAATTGTAAACAAAGTATATAAAAGGTGCCTCAAGAAATAAATGCAATTGTTTTAAATAACAATAGGTTGTTGTGGCGTTGAAACGTAGAGTACCTCAAATTTATCTCGTCTAATGAAAACGTATAATATTTGACCCAACTGGTTTCCGAAAAAAATTATGTCAAAACGTGGAACAACTGAAAACGTACATAAAAATAAGCACGAAAATGTACTATATTTAACCCAACTTTAATTTATACTGACACGTGCATAAAAATAAGCACGTAAGAAAATAGTGTTTTTTTAAGTTAAAGAATGGTACGGCGCGTTACAACGGTGTGGAAATGTAAATTGGCTTGAATTTATATCGTCAAAGAAAACTTATTACATTTGACCCGACTAGTTTCCAAACAAATTTACGTCAAAACGTAGAACAACTAAAAACGCACATAAAAATAAGCACAAAAACGTATGGTAATTGACCTGACTCATCTCCGGATAAAATTTACATCAAAAACGTAAATCAATTTAAATTTATACAGAGTCTTTAGATGTAACACTTCGCATTTTGTACTTTTCTTATTTAGAAAGTGTAATATCGTATTTCTACTCATGGAAACTTGTATTCGTATTATGTTCATATTTCATTTCCAACTTTGTAACCCGAGATCTCGATCATAATAAAATTCTTATTTTATACATACATGTCATACTTACAGTCAACCATTTAAATACATGTTTACTTGCAAACAAACAGTTGTTATACGAGCTAATACTTACACGTACATTCACGACACTGAAATTATACTTGCATACACTCATACTATACTTTACTACACTTTGAATACCTAAAAACGGGTTAAAATGCAAGTTTACGGCATAAAATAACCTAATTACAAAGTTCAGGGGCCAAAAATGGAAATTTGCTGACAGGACTCCCAGGCGACACGCGAGAGGATCCTGGTCTTCTTCCACGTGTCTCCTGAGGTATCGATCCGCAGCCAATCCCTTAAGCAAATATCCTCACCGGTTCAGTTCTGTCAAGGTACTTCTTTACTTTCCAAAATTATCTTCTATTCTTTATTACGCACAAACCTTACTTTGTCGGCCCATTACCACCAAAACCTTTTGAAATCATACATCTTACCATCGAGTTTTCCACCGATAAACAATTTTCTACAAACATGTGATTTTACTAATACGCCATAGAACCGATAAAATTTTCTTACAACCTACGGTGCGGGCTGCACTTTTCATCATAATACCTTCTATTTTATACAAAGAACTTTTCTTCATAAGTAGCATCCTTTTTAAATACGTCTTCCATTGATTTATTCGAACTTGGTCAAACATACTTTGCCTATACACACGCATGCTCGTTTTACTAATACCTATGATTAATGCCTCAAATCACCTTAGTCAAACGAACTACATTTACAAACGTACACTTTTTGTTCCTCAAAATTTCCATGCATTTTCAACGCGCTTCAAACTTCAAAATTTCGATTTTGGCCAAAATGCATTTTTCCAAAGTATTCCTCTTAAATAAATTTCGAGACGAAATTTCCTATAGGAGGAGAGACTGTAACGCTTCGCATTTTGTACGTTCCTTATTTAAAAAGTGTAATCGTATTTCTTTTCATGGAAACTTGTATTCATATCATGTTCATATTTCATTTCCAACTTTGTAATCCGAGATTTCGATCATAATGAAATTCTTATTTTATACATACATGTCATACTTATAGTCAACCATTTAAATTCATGTTTACTTGCAAATCTACACTTGTTATACGAGCTAATACTTATACGTACATTCACGACACTCAAATTATACTAGCGTACACTCATACTACACTTTACTACACTTTGTGTAACACCACGTGTTTCGAAAGTCAAAGTCAAGGTCAAGATTGAAGTCAAAGGAAGAAAATATTGCTAGTTGCGATCTGTCACTCCTTGGTCAACTCCTGTTTTGACTTCTTTGACTTGTAGATAATCTATTTATGTTATCGCTTTAGTTATATTATGTGGAGTATCTATTAATAATCGAGGTTTAATCGCATATTAATCGCGTGTTTAATTGATTTATCGATTATCGCTAACGCACCCGTAACTTGAATTATGTGTTCTGGATATTGTTTTACGTGTGTGTGCTATTTATGTGTTACTTGTGCATGTTATGTTTATGTTGAGGTGTAATCGCAATCGCAATCTATCGCATCGCAATCGAATCGAGAACGCTAAAAGCAAAGTTGATTATAGTGATTGAATGTTAGATATAGTAGTTGGGATTAAAAGTAATTTAATGAGTAATTCTATCGCTAGCTCGAATCACATCGCAACGCTCAACACTCGAATCAAAACGACAAAACTCATCGCGCCGGACAAGTGGATCGAGTGGCCAACCGACCGAGTGGCCATCCGATCGAGTTTTCACCCGATCGAGTTGCCACCCGATCGGACTGCCACCTGATCGACCAGCCTTTTCCTCACTTTCCTTTTTAGGAAACCCTATAAATACCCTACATATGTCACATCACTTGATGTGACAGCTCTCACTCGTCTCAGCTCGCTCCAGCCACTCTTTCTCTCGATTCTTGTAAGTTTTCAACCTAAATTTTGTACTTTCTTGATCTACACGCACTCCCACACCTTTCTATCTTTTGAATCTTAACTTTTAACCGTGAAATCACCGGATTTGAGGTATTCTAGGGTGATGTCATCATGGAGTTCTTGTGAACTTCAATGTTTGGCCTCATTCCACCAAGCACAACTTAGATCTGAAGGATTTCCACAACATTTATCAACGTTTTCACTTAGATCTACACGAATTCATGGATAAAAGGATTGAGAGAAGGTTTTCCAACTTTCTTTCAACTCTTTTACAATCAATGCACTCAAACCCGATGGAATCGGAGCTTGTTCTGATCGTCTACTCATTCTTAGTGTTGCATTAGTTCCAGATCTGAATTCTATCCGGGAGAGATATTGATTTCGGGTTTGAACATCATCTACCGACTCGAACCGTGAACCGGTAAAACTAGGGTGATTCATGTTCGGTCGGGTCACTTGGGCCGAGGTAAGGGTTCTGTTGTTCAAGCAAGATATCAAAGCGTCTCGTTCAAAGCTACAAAACTTCAAAAGAAATCAAGTGTTAAAGACGATCTGACCGTCGGGACGGATTGCTGTCCGATCGGATTGCCACTCGATCGGATTGCCATCCGATCGACCGGCCGTCCGATCGTGTTACACTTGGTTCCATACTTAAACTACTTTTCAAACTATTCAAGGAACTGAACGTTGAAACGGATTACCACCCGATCGGATTGCCATCCGATCGAGTGACCGTCCGATCGTGTGACGTTTAGGACCTTGGTACTTAAACAATTTTCAACATGTTCAGTACGTACGGATTGCCACCCGATCGGATAGCCATCCGATCGAGTGACCGTCCTGCTGTGAACTTGTTCTCAAACTGAGAAGTCTCGCCAATCGGATTGCTGTCCGATCTACCGACCGTTCGATCTACCGACCTGAAAGGTATAGATACTTCCCTATTTTTGAAATGCTACAACGAAAACTTCAAAGTACAAACCATCTTACACAAACACATCCTCACCAAACGAGGTGACAATCCAATCGAATGGCCATCCGATCGGATGACCATTTGAACGGATTGCCACCCGATCGACTGGCCATCTGATCGGATTGCCATCTGATCGGATTGCCATCCGATCGGATTACCATCTGATCCTTGGTACTCATGCACCGTTTTACGCGCCGACTTTCGCTTATGCTATCATTAACTATTCAGGCTAATTCCGCTCTAGCGCTCCCTTCAATCCATTAACTCTACCGCTGTGAGTATACTCGATCCCTTTTTGCTTTATGCACTTTTGGGTGTTACATATGTTACTTATTCTAAATCACATCGAATACACAACGTAAACACTATTTATATGCTGACCTCTAATGCATGTTATACGTGACTCGATGAATGCCTGTTTGTTATGTTAACACATTGATTGTTGTCTACCTGCCTTAGCAACGATAGTACTATAGTTTGGACTCAGCACCTGTTCACTCAGGGGTTGTTAAGGACAATTACTTCACGTGTTCAAAGTGGTGAATATGTGTTGCGCACTCGCTACTCGTAGTCAACTCGCAGTCATTGGTATTGATAGGATCTTTGTCGATAACTTACATGCTTCACATTACACGTTATACATGCTGGTGATGCGTAAAAGATTTTGAACTGTATTATGCTATTATCAAACTTGTATGCTTACCTTTACACTATGTGTATTGACTTTTACTTTAACGTATGTGGCAGGTGCTTAAGATGCTAGGATTCCTTGTTTGCTGTGTGATGAAATCGAGGCTAGGAAAGAGTCTAGAAAGAAACAAACTATCTTACTTAAAATCTGAGTTGTCGGATCAGAATTTGTTTATGAGACAATTATTTGTAATAACTGTTTTATTTAGATATGTTATGGTATGGGACATGACGTTTTAAATACCTGGTAATTAATAGTTGTTATGGATACTCATGGAGAATCTGTTTCGCTCAGTGACGCGCCCCGATGTTTCCGCCATCGGTTGGGGTGTGACAGATTGGTATCAGAGCCATAACTATAGGGAATTAGGCGAGACTCGACCTAGTCCGGGTCGATGTCTTAGAAACGACCTAGTCTATAGTCTAAGTACCAACATACCGACTTGTGCATGCCCAGTAGGGGTTTTGTACGAGCTTACTTGCTATTCTCGCTATTTCTCGCTCGAACTCGTTGTACACTACACACTTGCACGAACATCGCATACTACCGTTCTGCGCAAGATCAGCCTTTCTTAAGGCTGATTACACACACAAACGAATGATCTGGTTAAGATTAGGTGTGAAAACTCTTGACCAGATTACTCGTTCAAACTACTATTTTTACTATAAAACAAGAGAAGTTGCGTTGAATTAGGAGTGAAATCCGTACTTCGACGCAAATCCTCTTATCTATCTCGTGGTTATACCACACAAACAGGAACGTAGTCGCTAAGTCAAGGGTGAAACCCGAACCTTGACGACTCGTTCTACTCTCTAATGTGGATTTACAAAACTCTCACCAAAGTCTCGACGGACTCCAACGACTTGAAGTCACACCATAGCTAGCAGGATGCATGCCGATCGCTCGAATCGAAGCGAGAGCACAGGCCAAAAGGCCAAAGTGTGCACTTAAAGTCCTTGTGAATAGTTGAATCACTTTGGGTAGTCGAAGTCTATCTTGCCGAAGACAATCTATTCTCAATTTCTATATGTTTCGATGCTGAGCCCGCAACTGCTGACTCTGATATTTATCGATTTTATGTAATTAATGTGGTTTTGTTTATTTGCGTGTTTGATTTAACGCATTTTGCTCTGCTTATCACACAACGCACTACACAATCGTCGACAAATCGCAGGTCATTATTCGCCATCATTGCTCGATACTCGCAATCGCTATAATTAATCGCTGTACGCGCTGTGAAGGATAGGGAATACGTGCAACATATAGCTAGGTTTCTGTATTCTAACTGCCTCACGTGCTTCTGTGCCTTACGTGCTTATGTGTTCCGTGCTCTACGTGATTATGTGCTTATGTATTTATGTGCCTATGTGATTATGTGTGTACGTGGGTACGTGTTCCTGAGCTTTATGGTAATCGCTAGACTATACTAGGAATAATCGAAATTTGTGTTGAGTCCTGGGGCAATGTCTGTTGCAGACAATGTCGTCATCTGGATCTCACACTACTCAAGCTGCTCACCGAAAGCAAGCAGATAAATGCCTCGCCGCAATGGTTGCTAAACAAATGGTGAAGGTTGTCCCTCAAATCGTTAGTGAACTGTACGAAAATGTGAGCAAATCTTCTGAAGAATCAAGGACCGATACCCCCAAAGCTGCTTTTAGCTTCAAACAGTTCAAAGCTTGCGGACCAAAAGAATTTACTGGCGAAGATGGTCCTACGGCCTTATTCCAATGGTTTGATTCGATCGAGGTCACCTTGCGCCAGAGTGGCTGTCCTAACAATCTCTGCACTCTGAATGCTACCGGCGTCTTCCAATCCCGAGCGCTAGATTGGTGGACGGCCGAGAGAAACAAACACGGAAACGATGCAGCTTATGGTTTGACATGGGATGAGTTGAAGGACATCATGTTGGAAGAGTTCTGCCCTCCCCACGAGCGCCAAAAGTCGGAGGACGAATTCTGGCATATCAAGCAGAAGGATGGTGACAATGCTACTTTAACTGCTCGCTTTAAGCAGCTTAGCATAATCTGTCCTGATCAAGTCAAGACTCCTGATATAGCGATCAAGAAGTATATTCGAGCTCTGCCAGATTGCGTCGCAGATTTTGTGCAAGCTTTAAAACCAGCAATAATCGAGGAAACTTACCTGCTTGCCGCTGAAATAAACGACAAGCAAGTGAAGTCTGGCTTCTGGGATAAAGCCGCCAAGAATCTACATCAAGCCACCACCGCACCAACTGCTGAAACCGCCACCGCTCCTCAGTCTTCAAAAGCCTCTCGTCGCAAGAGGAAGAACAACAGCAACTCCAGCAACAAGAACTGTGCTGTAACCACTGCTGCCCCACTCCAAGCTGTACCAGCGCAGCAGCAAACTCAACACCGCCAGGTCGCGGCGCCGATAACCGAAGCACCACCGGCAAAGCGTGCTTGTACTGGTCCTCACCCTGCCTGCCTGACTTGCACCTATCACCACCCAGTGGGAATCGCCTGCTGAAGGGGTAAGGTCCAAAAAACCTTGTATTAAGTACTTAGGACCATACCATAACCTTATCTTTTAACCCTCTTTAGACCTTGCGCGGCCGCGCACTGGTCCTACAAAGAGAGCTTAGAAGAAAGACAGCAGATAACACATGCGTGCCAAAAGGAAACTAATGAATCCTTGCGCATTACAGAAGGATAAAATCCTGTTATGCACTTCCGCTCAAATAATACCCAGACTCGGATATTATTCAATTGATACCACATGATAAAGAGTCACACTGGATTATGGCAATGATCTTCTAGAAGACTCAATCATGCATCACCAGATGGTTATAACCGTCTGGGCCACGTGTCATCATCCCAGGCTCCCTTGAAGTCACGATGATGGCATGGAATTGGAGAGAAACCTCCACTTGCCCACTTTCCACGTGGCAAAACCCCAGCCATTGATCTAAATAGTGATCCGTGTGCTCTCACGTCAGATGAAGAAGATTAACGGAGGAGGAAAATAAATGCTTACGGAGTTAGCATCTTCCGTCAACATTTCAATAACAGGTTTTCACGCCCAAACTCCCGACTATAAATAGAAGAGTAATTCAGGTATAAACTTCAAGTTACATTCACTTCACTTATACTTCTTCTCATTCAAATACCGATACTTATTCTCACGCCGGAGGGTGGTCACGGAGAGAACCCCCATTCTCCCCGTGACGAGGCTGACGATGTTTTGTTTTGCAGATATCGAGAAGAAGAAGAGATTCATCCCTTTGAACCGAACGAGAGAGAACCAACCCTTTTTATGCAGAACCTGACCCTCTGGATAATTTGATTCTGGTCATTTACCCAGTGTTTCTTCATTGGCGCCCACCGATTTCTCTGTTTCATCTGTTTTTTCTCGTTCGATTCAAATTTTCTTCATTCTCTGTTTCATATGGCAGAGAATTCATCATTTCACCCATCAAGTCCTCGATCTGAATTCGAGGGTTTTGCAGCCCGAGAAAACCAGGTCGACGGAATCATGGGAAGTAAAGGAAGCAATAGCAGTCATTTGGAAGAAAATGACCCCATGATACAAACAGGAGTTCATAACCGTTCAGATCCACTCCTAGAAAGAACTCCAGAATACTGGTTCAACAGATTCCAGATCGCTATGAACCAAATTTTCACACAAAACATCAGATCTGAGTTGTCAAATGTCAGATCTGATACTCCGGAAGAAAGCGAAAGTAAAATTGACACTGCAGTATTAGACCCACAGATACCTGGTCAGTGGGACATCCAATCTAGCAGTCATGCTGGGATGACTCAAAAATCAGAAGATACCAACTGTCAGGAAGGCGAACCAAAGCAGATAAACATGGTGCAAGGAGGCCCTTTACGAAGGCCGAACAAACGAAGCCATAATCAGCATTGGAGGGAGCAGCAAGTTATATTTCCTGTCGTCCCCGGAGGCCCTCAGGAAGAATGTCCAGTAATTATCACCGGTATCTTCGGTCACTACAGAACCGATTACATGTTCATAGATCCAGGAAGCTCAATGGATATAATCTATGAACAATGTTTCAAACAACTCGATCCAGAAGATAAGGCACGTTTAGAGCCAGTTGATTTCCCTCTCACCGGTTTCTGCAACGAAGCTATGTTCCAATTGGGACAAATTGCATTTCCTGTGACTATCAGATGGCGAGCATTCGCGCACAGTCACAGTAAATTTCATGGTCATGCCAACAACAGCGCGCCACGATGTATTGCTAAGAAGAAGATCACAACGGGAATTCAGCATGATTACTTCCATTCCACATGCTGCTTGCGGGTTTCCAACGGAAACTGGAGTAGCAATCATGTATTCCAGCAAGGAAGTCATGTACGTAGATGATGAACCACCAGCAAAGGTTGCTAAACCTTCAGCGTCGAATGAACCAGAAAAGTGGGTTCTTAACAAAGAATATCCAGAGCAAACAATCTTACTAAGGCACGCTGTCTCACCAGCAGTACGGATACAATTGAAAGAATTACTTTCAAACAATAAAGACATATTCTCCTGGTGCCCAGCATACATGACTAGAGTCCCACGGGATATAGCACAACATTGCTTGAACATCCGACCCTCAGCAGAACCTGTCGCGCAAGGAAGACGCAGTCTCAGCGCAGAAAAGGCGGAAGCAATGAACGAGCAAGTAACAGAGTTACTCAACGCCGGGATCCTACGCGAAGTACAGTACCATACATGGGTCGCTAACCCAGTAATGGTTCAAAAACACAATGGCGGGTGGCGAATGTGCGTCGACTTCAAGGACCTAAACAAAGCTTGTCCGAAAGATTGTTATGCATTTCCTGAAATAGATAAAAAAGTTGACTCTTTAGTGTCTTTCCGATGGAAGTGCTTCCTCGACTGTTATAAAGGCTACCATTAGGTGCAGATGAAAAAAGAGGACGAAGACAAAACGGCTTTTCGCACAGACAAGGGCATCTTCTGCTATACAAAAATGCCCTTCGGCCTGCGCAATGCCGGAGCCACTTACCAGCGATTGATGGATACAGTTTTCGGGGAAGACATTGGAAAAAAAGTAGAGGTATACATGGATGACCTCGTCATCATGAGCCACGAAGAGGAAACCATGCTCGCAAATATTCAGCGTACGTTCGATTCATTGCGCAGCGTTAATTTAAAACTTAACCCAACAAAGTGCTCCTTTGGAATGGAAGAAGGAAAATTTTTGGGTTTCATAGTAACAAGGGACAGTTTTAAAGTCAACCCGGAGAAAGTACATGCCATCCAACTGATTCCGTCACCTGCAACAGTAAAAGAAATGCAAAGGCTCGCAGGAAGATTAGCAGCTTTGAACAGATTCTTGGCAAATCACGTGGCAAAGTCTTATCCGTTCATAAGTACACTGTGCAACTGCGCTAAGAAAACACATTTTCAGTGGACGCCAGAAGCGGAGAAAGCCTTCAAGAAAATGAAGGAATGTCTAATTTAGTTGTCAACACTAACAGCACCGCGAGAAAAAGAACCACTGATCTTGTATTTATCCGCTGCAGAGGTAGCGGTTGGCGCAGTGTTAATGGTGGAACGGGAGAACATTCAGACCCCAATATATTATATCAGCAAGATGCTAACTGGCCCAGAGACACGCTACTCGATGATAGAGAAACTGGTCCTCGCGCTAGTACATGCATCACGACGCCTACGCCGGTATTTCTCTGGTCATGTTATTACAGTTCTCACTAATTATAACTTAGGCCAGATTCTATCCAAACCCGATGTCACGGGGAGATTGGCTAAGTGGGCCATCGAGCTGGGAGGATACAATATCCTATACAGACCACGGCCAGCAATCAAAGGACAGTTTTAGCAGACTTCGCCACAGAAGTTCCCATAGACAAAGTGCAGGAATGCGAAGCAATCCAAAACCCTGTTCCCGTTTTCGATGATAGGGTCTGGACACTACACACAGACGGGGATTCTAACGATGATGGAGCAGGCGTGGGTCTAAGATTGGTTAGCCTAGACGATCACGAGCTTACGTAAACAATACGCTTAGACTTCAAAAGCATAAACAACGAGGCAGAATATGAAGCGTTTCTAGCAGGCCTCCGTTTGGCGCTTAAAATGGGTGCAAAAAATCTTGAAGCTCACGTCGATTCAAAGTTAATGGCTGAGCAAGTTAATGGGCACTATGATGCAAAGGGCGAAGCGATGGCGTTATACCTAGAACAAGCGCGAATGCTCATCAGCCAATTCCAAACGTTCAAGATAAGTCACATAAACAGAAGTGAAAATAAGCATGCGGATGCACTGAGCAAATTGGCTGCCACCAGTTTCAGACACCTAGCAAAAGAGGTGCGCATCGAGGTATTATCCAATCCTTCTGTCCCTCTTAAGCAAGTAAACATCGTTGAGATCGGCAGCCCATCCTGGATGCCCCCGATCATCATGTACCTGCAGCATGGAAAACTTCGAGAGGGAAAAGCGGAAGCTAGGAAAATCCAGAACAAAGCAATAAATTACGAAATGGCAGATGGAATGCTGTACCGAAAGTCATTTATGGGACCACTCCTACGCTGTGTTGACAAAACAGATGCGCAGTACTTAGTCAGGGAAATCCATGAAGGTTTATGTGGGATACACGCCGGACGGCGCATGGTAGTAGCAAAGATAATGAGCGTAGGATACTATTGGTTGGGGATGCATGTGGACGCGGTTGAATTATTACGAAAATGCGCAGCTTGTCAGCGTCATGCACCAAAAACCCTTCGTCCGAAAAATCCGCTCATACCGGTCACATCCGCCTGGCCTTTCCAGCAATGGGGCATCGATCTTGTTAGTCCTTTCCCTGACGCACCTGGCGCGGTGAAGTTCATTATCGTAGCAGTAGACTATTTCACAAAGTGGGTTGAGGCCAAGGCGTTAGCTTCAACCACAGCAATGGTGATCCGCAAATTTATATGGGAACATATCATTTGAAGATTCGGATTACCATTGCGCATCATTTCCGACAACGGCACCAACTTTGCCTCAGAAGATCTTCAGAAGTGGTTCAAAGAAATGAAGATCGAACACAACTTTGCCTCTGTGGCGCACCCACAGGCAAATGGGCAAGTCGAAAGCGTCAACAAACAAATAGTTGACGGCATAAAGGTAAGACTGGGAACAGCGCGCAGAGGATGGTTCGATGAGCTTCCTAGCATCTTATGGGCTCATCGTACCATGCCAAAAACCATCACGGGAGAGACCCCATTCAGCCTAGTGTATGGGTCAGAAGCGGTAATCCCAGCCGAAATTGGCCATCCATCGCCGCGCATGCTTGCCATAGAGAAGCAAAACAATGAAAAAGAACGAAGAATGGATTTAGATCTTCTCGAAGAAAGGCGCGAGAATGCCGCCATCACAGAAGCAAGGTATAAATCCAAACTCGAAACGTACAACAACGCACGCGTACGTGTGTGTACTTTCGTCCCAGGAGACTTTGTCCTATGCGACAACGAAGCTTCCAATGCGGAAAAGCCAGGAAAGCTGGCACCAAAATGGGAAGGGCCATACATTATCAATGAGGTCCTAGGAAAAGGGCGTATACCCTCAAAAGAGTAGATGGAACAACTGTTCCTTGCACCTGGAACACGCAGCAGCTGCGCAGGTGTTACATATAGCCAGGCTATTCAACAAGTCAGATTTTTACAGGCAATGTATTTTTCTATTTCACTTTGTATTATTGGCTCTGCGCCCTATAAATGCAACCCTTACCCTTACACATTGTTTGTTACAAATTGCATATAATTACTTTGGTACGCGCGAAAACAATATGATGAATATTGTACACCTCATGAACGGTCTAAGCAAAGCCCAAACCCGCGCGCATTCTAGACCTACATTCACACATGAGCACAATACCATTCTCATTCGCTCTACCTAAAACAAAGTAATTAAGCATATGCAACATATTGTAATTCAAACACAACTTGTAAACTATCAAGACATATATGCACGACAGTGCATCAAAAATATTATTAGTGCAACAAAGGTACTTTAAACAAACCATTTACAAGAACACAACAGTGTTTCTTCAAAAAATATCAGTCACAACAGAAAAAGCAAACTAAGAAAGCATATCTAACACCCCATACGGAGTATGAAGAACTTCACCATACTCAGATAAAGGGTGAGGATCAACAACCCAGGGGTTAGCATCCCCCCTGTCAACTCCGGCAGCAATGGCCACATTTTCACCAGTCGGAACTTCAGCCGGAAAGACAACATGGCAACGACGCTGGTAGACGATTGAAGAACTTCCCCTCTGATCAGCCGGGAAAGAACGAGTTACAAGGTGTGCTGACAACCTAGTAACTCCCCCATTATTATCATCTTAAAGATCAGAGACGAGTCGGTCTCTCGAAATATCAGGAAGAATAACACGATGGGAACCCCCACCACTAGTGGAAGGATAAACCGTTAAACCAGAAAGAAAAAGCAAAGCGTCAGCAGCTTCGAGAGTCTTCAAGACTTCAGAAATTCTTCTCCACCGAATCTGTCACTTCTCCTTCATTTTTTCCAAATTGGGAAAAGAATTTCACACCCAACATAAATATATAGACCAGAGAAAGTTAGTGTCAGTATTGGAAAGAGAATTGTGATGATTAAGCATCAAATCAACTGACTTCACAATGGCACTGCCACTACAAACGTCACATCCCATTTAAAACTCTCTGACAGAGTCCACATGCATTCCCAGAGCTACAGTTAAATTAGGAGACGAAGAGCCAGCATAAGCTATAGAGATGACGTAAGCAATCGTCAGCCCATAATTATACAAACTCTTCGCCCAAGATAACAGCAGTTCAGAATAAAGGAAGGTATAAAATATCTTCTCTCATAAGATTTCCATCTATCAGAGTCATATTTCTCAAAAATCATAACAAGCAAAAGTGTATCTTTTCATAAAAGATTCTCCACTTTCGCACCAAAAAACTCTACAGCAAAAAGCAACCCTCTCTCATAGTCCAGTGCTCCACTTATTTGCATAAGAGCAACACTAGACTGGGGGGACTTGAAGGGGTAAGGTCCCAAAAACCTCGTATTAAGTTCTTGGGACCATACCATAACCTCATCTTTTAACCCTCTTTAGACCTTGCGTGGCCGCACACTGGTCCTACAAAGAGAGCTTACAAGAAAGACAGCAGATAACACCTGCGCGCCAAAAGGAAACTAATGAATCCTTGCGCATTACAGAAGGATAAAATCCTGTTATGCACTTCCGCTCAACTAATACCCAGACTCGGATATTATTCAATTGATACCACATGATAAGGAGTCACACTGGATTATGGCAATGATCTTCTAGAAGACTCAATCGTGCATCACCAGACGGTTATAACTGTCTGGGCCACGTGTCATCATCCCATGCTCCCTTGAAGTCACGATGATGGCATGGAATTGGAGAGAAACCTCCACTTGCCCACTTTCCACGTGGCAAAACCCCAGCCGTTGATCTAAATAGCGATCCGTGTGCTCTCACGTCAGATGAAGAAGATTAACGGAGGAGGAAAATAACCGCTTACGGAGTTAGCATCTTCCGTCAACATTTCAATAACAGGTTTCCCGCCCAAACTCCCGGCTATAAATAGAAGAATAATTTAGGTATAAACTTCAAGTTACATTCACTTCACTTATACTTCTTCTCCTTCAAATACCGATACTTATTCTCACGCCAGAGGGTGGTCACGGAGAGAACCCCCATTCTCCCCGTGACGAGGCTGACGATGTTTTGTTTTGCAGATATCGAGAAGAAGAAGAGATTCATCCCTTTGAACCGAACGAGAGAGAACCAACCCTTTTTATGCAGAACCTAACCCCTTGGATAATTTGATTCCAGTCATTTACCCAGTGTTTCTTCACCTGCAGATTTTGTGTACACTGCATTATGTACGGCCACTTCACCGCCAACTGCCGTACAGGTCCTCGACAAGCATCAACTCCAGCCACTGCCCATCAAACTCTGCTCCCTGCCCCTCAAGGTCAACAAGCAGCTCCGGCACCTGCAGTCAATGCTAGAGTCTGCTTTGCGTGTGGTGATCCCAGCCACTTCGCAAACATGTGCCCCAATCGGGTTTTGAAACAAGAGCCTCAACAGCAGCAGCCCCAGCAGCAGCAGTAGCAACCTCAGCAACAACAGCAACAAGCCGCTCGTGCTCGAACATTCAACATTAATGTGCGCCAGGCTCAGGATGATAACAACGTGGTCAATGGTACGTTCCTTGTGAATGGTATTTATGCTTCGTGTTTGTTTGATACTGGAGCCGATAACTGTTTTGTATCATTTGAGTTCGAAAAGCTTCTTAATCGTAAGCGCGCCCATCTCCCCTCGACGTTCGATGTTGAAGTTGCCACCGGAAGAACCGTCGTCGTCATCTGTTCTTCGTGATTGTACACTCGAACTCAACAATCACATCTTTCCTATCGACCTTATTCCGATGCAGCTCGGTAGTTTTGATGTCATAATAGGCATGGACTTTCTTCGCGAAAACCATGCCGAAGTTGTTTTCTTCGATAAGATCATTCGATTCTCGCTCGCCAATGGTGATCAATTATGTGTGTATGGTGAAACTCTCTCGAAAGACCTCAAGCTCATGTCATGTATCCAAGCTAGCAAGTATCTCCGCAAGGAATACAAAGCTTTCTTGGCTAACATCGTAGTAGCGGAGAAGGAAAAGAAAAGAAAGACTGAAGTGAAAGACATTCCTGTTGTTTGTTAATTCCCTAACGTTTTTCCTGAAGATCTTCCAGGACTACCTCCAAGTCGTGATATCGACTTTCGCATCGACCTCATTCCTAGAGCAAACCCTGTCGCCAGAGCTCCTTATCGACTCGCTCCGTCCGAAATGCGCGAACTCTCGAGTCAGCTCCAGGAATTGCTTGACAAAGGCTTCATTCGCCCTAACACCTCTCCTTGGGGCGCACCAGTCCTTTTTGTCAAAAAGAAGGATGGGTCGTTTCGGATGTGCATCGATTATCAGGAGCTGAATAAGCTGACGATCAAGAATCGTTACCCTCTGCCTCGCATTGATGATTTGTTCGACCAGTTACAAGGTGCTACGTGTTTCTCCAAGATCGATCTACGTTCAGGCTACCATCAGTTACGCATATAAGAGGAGGATATTCCCAAGACCGCTTTTCGCACTCGATACGGCCACTACGAGTTCGTTGTTATGCCTTTTGGTTTAACCAACACACCCGTGGTTTTTATGGATCTGATGAATCGCGTGTGTAAACCTTTTCTCGACTTCTTCGTCATCGTGTTCATCGATGATATCCTGGTCTATCCCAAGTCGAAAACCGAACACGCGCAACATCTACGTTTAGTTCTCGAGCTACTCCCGGGGAATCGACTCTATGCCAAGTTCTCCAAGTGTGAATTCTGGCTGGAGGAGGTTCAATTCCTCGGTCACATTCTCAATGGTCAAGGTATTCACATCGACCCCGCGAAGATCGAAGCTGTCAAGAGTTGGGTCACACCTAAGAACCCGTCTGAAGTCCGTTCTTTTCTTGGACTAGCGGGCTATTATCGCCGATTTATCGAAGGATTCTCTAAAATCGTTGTGCCGCTCACCTCCCTCACGCAAAAAGACAAGCCTTTTGTTTGGGGAAACGGACAAGAGACTGCCTTTCAATCCCTCAAGTACATGCTTTGCAATGCTCCTGTTCTCACTCTACCCGACGGAAACGATGACTTTATAGTCTATTGTGATGCCTCGAACCTTGGCCGTGGCTGTGTTCTCATGCAACGAGACAAGGTTATCGCTTAAGCATCTCGTCAGCTCAAGATCCACGACAAGAACTATACAACCCACGACCTCGAGCTAGGCGCAGTTGTTTTTGCGTTAAAGATCTGGCGACACTACCTTTTTGGTACCAAGTGTATGATCTTCACCAATCATAGGAGCCTACAACACATCTTTGACCAGAAAGAACTAAATATGCGTCAACGCCGGTGGGTAGAACTTCTCAACAATTATGACTGTGAGATTCGTTATCATCCTGGCAAAGCAAATGTCGTTGCTGACGCTCTCAGCAGACAGAGTTATTTGCTCAGCGCCCGTAGTATTCAAGCCCAATATGACCTTGAAACCCTCATCCGCGAAGCCCAGCATGCCTGCTTTAATGAGCGCACTTTGAAGAAGGAAAGGATTCTCAACGATGGAGCCCAGCTAGAGAATAAGTCGAATGGGATATTCCATTATCTGGACCGACTTTGGATCCCTAAACGGACCAATTTACGACAGATTTTGATGGACGAAGCCCACAAATCCCGATATTCTATTCATCCCGGTGCCGACAAGAAGTACCAGGACCTGCGCTACAAGTACTGGTGGCCGGGCATAAAGAGGGATATTGCCCTCTATGTTTTGAAATGCCTGACTTGCTCGAAGGTCAAGGCTGAGCACCAAAGACCCTCTGGCTTACTCGTTCAACCCGAGATCCCTGAGTGGAAGTGGGAGAGTATAGCTATGGACTTCATAACGAAACTTCTGCGCACGCCCACAGGTAACGACAGCATCTGGGTTGTCGTTGACCGGTTGACTAAATCTGCTCACTTTCTGCCAATACGGGAAGACTACAAGGTAGAAAAATTAGCCCGAATCTACACCAAAGAGATTATTTGTCGACATGGGATGCCTCACGACATCATTTCTGACCACGATGCTCGGTTTACCTCGCATATTTGGGTGATATTTCAATATGCTCTCGGTACTGTACTTAATCTAAGTACCGCTTTCCATCCCCAAACCGACGGTCAGACTGAAAGAACGATTCGTACCCACTACAAAAAAATTGAGTATTAGGGACTAACTAAGCAGTCTCATATACATTCAAATCAGTCCCCGATGGATACCGGGGACTGATTTACTAGTCCCCAGCCAGTCCCAGATACCTAGTACTAGATGGTGGTTTTAGTAACTAAAAATCAGTCCCCGTTGTTTGACACAAACAAGTACTAATTGTCCGTCTTTGATACATGAAAATGTAGTCCTCCATTTGTCCACGGTACCATAGCATTTCAGTCTCCGATACATTTCTTCAGTGACTGAAAATCAGTCTCGGATAATATGATATTTCAATCCCTAATACACAACTTCAAGGACTGAAAGTTAATCTTCTAAACCTATGAATATTGTCCCTGATACGTTTTGCTTTGTTCGTGATTCATATTAAATTAGTCTCTAATAAGATGTTTTAAAGACTAAAAACTAGTCCCAGGCAACACACAATTTCAGTACTTAATAAGCTTATTTTAGGTACTAAATATTAATCTCACATAGCATGTCATTCAGTACCAAATATTTAGTTTCGGGAACTGATAATCAGTTTAAGATAACATTTGTTTTCAATCGCAAAGATGTTTATATGGAGTCCAAAAGTCAACGATTGAAAATCAACCCATTATATGTTCCTTCAATGTTGATAAATGATCTCTAACAGTATGTCACAAAGTAAATGTAGGGAAATCATACAAAAAGTTTTTACAAATGTCTACACGAAATACACTTAGAGTAATACATGTGAACGAATAAACAAATATAAAGATATACAACTTGTGGGTTCAATAAGGCAAATAAATAAACATTACTTATATGAAGAAAAGGAAGACGGGCTTGTTGACGTCCGTTAATGCTCCAAGGTTCTTGATTATCCGCCGCTATGTTGTAAATGGTTAAAGTTGCCTGTCACAATTTACAAACTCATAGTCAATGATTAAAACCCTGGATGGCATACTACAAATTACAAGAACATATAATATGATCCATTTAATATAACAAAGAAGATACGTATACAAATTTCTCATCGAACGGCTTACGAACGATACGCTAAATGAACCATTAACTAAATGTTTGATCTCTTTACAAGCCTATCAAGAATACAATTGAAAACATAACATGTTTATCGTTTGTCAATAACTAAAAGTAAAAAAAGAAATATACAGTTTACTTGCTTCACATTTGAGTATTCACCTGTAATTGTATCTCGTGTATATCACAGCAAATGAACTTCTTCCTTGTTTGAGAAACACAAAAACACTAAGCGAAGACTAATTGTTTTATCTGCAAACAAAGCACAAACATTCTCCTTGATCGTGAAATGGAAAAAAGATGTACCAAAAAGTGGAATATTTCAGAAGAGTGCTTGGAATGATTAACTGATTGGCCACTTTCCAACGTTTGATTTGCAACAAAGCCCTTTTCTTATTCCATCGTTCCAAAAATCTTCAATCAAAACAAAATCAAACTCATACTCAGACTTTGAATTAGAGATGAGTTTGTTACCGAAAATTCCAAAAAATGGGTACCGGTCGGTACGGTATGTTCGATACTGGTTCGGTACCGAACTTTTTTAAAAGTAAAATCCGGTAAATACTGGTACCGAAAATCGAGTTGGTTCAGGAAATTCAATACTGGTACCGGTTCCAAACTGATATCCGGTACCATTTTCTCATCCCTCATTTGAATCAGAAGTTAATATACTTTTTGGATTTTTAAGCCATTAGCATAAATATATATTCTTATAAATAAGAGTATTCACCCTTAAATAACATCAACTTGTAATATTTTTCTATACAGTCATTTATGTCATCGTCGAATAGCAATACTGATAAACAAGGACACATCAAATCAATTCTAGCTATACTTAATTTACCCAAAATTGATTATTGATATCATATAAGTTGAGCACTCAAAAAACAACACCAAAAAAGTTTATTTTTGTAGATCAACTAAAGCACACATGACATGTGATTTATATTCAGTAGCGACATAATAATGGCATAAACTTCAACTCAATCTCAACATCAAAAAGAACGGGAATAACATTTTATCATAGATATTGAGTACTGGTTCTCTTAAATCACAAGTTCGTATTGAAATAATCAAGCAATTCTCATTTAGGCATATCATCGACTAACTTGTATGCATACTAACAATACGAAAGAACGAATTTTGTTTAGTTTAACCCAAATCACAAGTTCAAACAGAAATGTTCATGAATTTAATCATTCATTATAAAATAAAAACCATGCAAAGGAAAAATGATAAGAAATTACTTCGAAAATCCAAAGAACCTAGGTACAAAAATGATGAAGAAGACACAAAAGGCATGAGGAAGACACCTGATTGTTGCGACATTTGCGAATCGAAATCCGTTGGATTTGGAGGCGTGAACTATACAGAAATGAGCAGACTATGGTTGAGGGAGGGGAGTTAATATGGGTTATGGAGGGAAATCAAAATTTTAACGAAATCTAAATTTTTCAGAGTGAGCGGGAGTTAAATTCTAAAGGATGGAAAAATATAAAACTTCCGTATACTTTTCTTTAATTCATTTGCATATATTTTGATTTATTGATTAAATTATAATAAAATATTGACAACATTTTGTAAAGAGTAAACTGCAATTTTACCCCCTGGGGTTAGGGGTCATTGGCATGTCTACCCCCCCCCCTAAGGAAATAATTACAATTTTACCCCCCACTGTTTGGGGTTATGTCGCAACCTTACCCCCTGCCGTCAGTCAACAGTTATTTGACTGTTATAGGCAGGGGTATTTTGGTAATCTTACCCTATATTTATTATTATTATTTATAAAATCAAATTATCATCATCTTCTTCAAATAACGCCCTGCCGCCGCTCCTCCACCACTAGCTGTCGCTCCTCCCCCGCCGCAACCACCCACCCCCTTCTTCAAATATCATCATCATCTTCAAACACCTGTTGTTGTTGTTGATGAAATCTCAAATCCTGTTCATATAATCGATGAAATCATGGTTTATTAACAAAATCTCAAATCCTGTTGGAAAATAAGGTTACTTACTTTGAATCTTCAAACATCAATCCACAGGACTGAGGTTGAATCAATCGACAGAATCGATGGTCACGATTGAAGGACAGAATCGGTGGTTTAATGAATAGGGTTTTCTTTGGATTTGCCATTTCTTCATCGGTTATTGTAACCCTGGATCAGATTTCAAGATTGTTTTGTCTGTCTCTCGTTTTTCTTGATCTGAGATAGATACAAGTCTTGTATCTATTTGTGTGTATGAAATTGGGCAATTGTGAGTTAGATGGCTCAATTGTCTGAACCTCAAGGCTCTTCTAAAGCTTTTCAACAAAGGGGTTTTCGTCTTCAAGCTCCACTGGTGAGTTTACATATAGTTTTTGTGTTTAGATGAAACCCAGATGAAATTGTTGTGACATGAGTGATTTTTCTTGAATTTTTGTCAATTGGGTGTGATATAGGTTGTGGGTTTTGTTTCTTTACGGAATCTGTTGGTTTATGAGTGGTAATTAGAGATGTGTTTAGATGAAACTGATTAAATATTTGAAGAAATGTTTGCATTACTTTTAAGTTATGATGTGGGTTTTTGCTAATTTTAACTTAATTTTGTGGGCTTTTGTTTTCACTTGAATTTTGGGGATAAATGTATATTTGGATTTGTTGAATGTTGAGCATGCTTATTTGAGTACTACCTTAGTATGTGTACTTGATTGTGTTCTCTGTGAATATATTCCATCAGCATTTTGTTTGATGAGAATTTAACTTCTTATGAATCTAGTTCATCAAATCTGTAAGTCAACACTGCAAACAGTGGGTCAGATTTGGGGTACTTATGATAAATTTTACTGATTTTTGTCTCTTAGATGGTGATTATGAAGTTTATTTCTGAATGTTTGCAGCAGGGTAATGTGTTTTATTGAAGTTATTTATCAAATTTGAGAAAGTAAAATGATGGTGGGTGGTCGAGGCTGATGGTGGTGGAGGTGGGTGGTGGCGGCTGGTGGTGGTGGGGGGTGGGTGGTGGCGGCTGATGGTGGGGGGTAATTGTGCGACATAACAAGAACGTTGGGGGGTAATATTAAAGGGCAATATAGTCATTTCACATTTAAGTTAACATATCTGTTAACAAATTTGAGGCGGGGGGGGGGGGGTAAGGTTGCGACATAAGAGCAAACAGTGGGGGGTAAAATTGCAATTATTTCCTTAGGGGGGTAGACATGCCAATGACCCCTAACCTCAGGGGGTAAAATTGCAGTTTACTCTTTTGTAAAATTTCAAAATACTTTTAAGAATTTAGAACATCTAACTTTATATTAAAAAACAACTTAATAGAAAGAAAAGGAAAAAAGAAATATTTGTCTTTTCTTAATTCAAGAAACATGAAAGGTGTTGGAGACTAAATCAAGGCCGGCTACATGGAGTGCAGGGTGGGCCTGCGATCAGGGTCCAAATTAATATAGGGTTTGGAAAATTTTTAAAATTTATATATATATATATATATATAATTTGGATGTTTTTATAAATAAGTGCCTTTGTATAACAAGTTTAAAACCCAATTAAAAGTTTTATCAAATAGGGTCCACTTAATGACCAATCTTAAAAATTCTGAATGTTTTTATAAATAAGGGTCTTCTTAAAAGACCTAAAGTCTTATAAACCCAATTAACAAGCCCAACCACAAGACCCAAGTGACTAATAAACAAAAGTATTTCAAAATTTTAACCCAATTGTGGGAAAACAGAACGTCCGACTATCGACATTCACGTTCAGTCGTTCATCATCATTAGACATCAGACGACGGCCCTGGCGCGGGGGATTCATCATCATCGCAGCAAAGGAGGGATTTATAGGTCAAAATCGAGTGAGAAATCAAGGATATCATCATCATCATCATCGACGCAGGAGGTGTTTGAAAGGGCGAATCTAGGGTTTTGTGCGGTGGATAATATTGAGATTGAGGTATAAAATTCTTATAATTCTTTTTTTTTTTAATTTTAGAACCTTTAATCTTATTGTATGATTCTGATTTCATATGTTTAGGGCCCTAAATGCTAATGTTTAGTAACTTTGTTTGAAGTTTAATAATTTAAATGTATTATGTATGTTTAGACTTTGTGTGATTGAATGAATGTTTTTGTTTAATATTTAGAAATCATGCCTCTCGTTCCTAAATAGAAACACCTATCTGGCCATATCTATTCAAAGTGAAATATTAGATACTATGGATTACAAGGAGACTGAAGATTACTCCCCAACACATTTGTGTCATTAAGGACTGATATTTAGTCACCAATGCATTCCTCGATAATAACTAGAGACACACAATTAGTCCTTGATAATTTCTTTTACAAAACTCCCTCAAGACTGAGATCCATATTGAAAATATTAAGGACTGATATTTAGTCGCCAATACATTCCGTCTAAATTAGAGACTGAAGATTAGTCCCCAACACATTTGCGTCATTTTTCATTATAGAAGGAACATATTTGAGACTGAAATTTAGTAGTTATTAAGTTTCCCTCGAAAAAGATAAATGGCGCAAACATATCTACGACTAAAATTTAGTCTCAAATAAGGTATTAAGATATAAGCGACCGATTATCAGTCACAAAAATATATCGCGTAAAAAGCAGTCCCGAATATTTTTAGTGACTGATAAATCAGTCTTAAATATGTAATATTTAAGACTGATATATCAGTCCCTGAAAATTTAGTCTCGAATGGCCACTTTTCTTGTAGTGACCCTTGAAGACATGCTCCGTTCGTGTGTCATAGATTTCGGTGGTAATTGGGACGCATACTTACCTTTAGTCGAATTCTTGTATAATAAGAGTTATCATTCCAGCATTCAAATGGCACCATTTGAGGCATTGTATGAAAAAATATGTCGATCGCCTATTGTATGGCACGAGATCGGGCACTCGCAACTAACCGGTCCTGAGCTATTGCAAGAAACGACTGAAAAAATCCTCCAAATTCGAGACAATCTACTGAAAGCTCGGAGTCGTCAGAATAGTTACCCCGATAGACGATGCAAGCCCCTCGAATTTGACGTTGGCGACCATGTACTCCTAAAGGTATCACCTTGGAAGGGTGTGGTCAAATTCGGCAAGAGAGGAAAGCTCGCGCCTCGATATGTTGGACCCTTTAAGATTCTGGAAAGGATCGGAAAAGTGGCTTACAGACTCAAACTACCGGAGGAACTTAGCAATGTTCACCCGACTTTTCACATTTCGAACCTCAGGAAGTGCCTGGCTGAGCATGAATTACATGTACCACTCGAGGATCTCCAAGTAAACGAAACGCTACACTTCGTGGAGAAGCCTGTCGAAATCATGGACCACCAAACCAAGCAGCTGCGACGCTCACGCATTCCCATTGTGAAAGTTCGCTGGGAAGGCAAACGAGGCGCAGAGTTCACTTGGGAACTCGAAAGCGACATGAAGGCGAAGTACCCGTAGTTATTTGTTACGGTTTCGGCCTAATTTCGGGACGAAATTCCCTTAAGAAGGGGAGGCTGTAACACCCCGTGTTTCGAAAGTCAAAGTCAAGGTCAAGATTGAAGTCAAAGGATGAAAAGATTGCCAGTTGCGATCTGTCACTCCTTGGTCAACTCCTGTTTTGACTTCTTTGACTTGTAGATAATCTATTTATGTTATCGCTTTAGTTGTATTATGTGGAGTATCTATTAATAATCGAGTTTAATCGCATATTAATCGCGTGTTTAATCGATTTATCGCTTATCGCTAACGCACCCGCAACTCGAATTATGTGTTCTGGATATTATTTTACATGTGTGTGCTATTTATGTGTTACTTGTGCATGTTATGTTTATGTTGAGGTGTAATCGCAATCGCAATCTATCACATCGCAATCGAATCGAGACCGCTAAACGCAAAGTTGATTATAGTGATTGTATGTTAGATATAGTAGTTGGGATTAAAAGTAATTTAATGAGTAATTCTATCGCTCGCTCGAATCGCATCGCAACGCTCAACACTCGAATCAAAACGACAAAACTCATCGCGCCGGACAAGTGGATCGAGTGGCCAACCGACCGAGTGGCCATCCGATCCGATCGGGTTGTCACCCGATCGAGTTGCCACCCGATCGGACTGCCACCCGATCGACCAGCCTTTTCCTCACTTTCCCTTTTAGGAAACCCTATAAATACCCTTCATATGTCATATCACTTGATTTGAAAGCTCTCACTCGACTCAACTCGCTCCAGCCACTCTTTCTCTCGATTTCTCGCGATTCTTGTAAGTTTTCAACCTAAATTTTGTACTTTCTTGATCTACACGCACTCCTACACCTTTCTATCTTTTGAACCTTCACTTTTAACCATGAAATCACCGGATTTGAGGTGTTCTAGGGTGATGCCATCATGGAGTTCTTGTGAACTTCAATGTTTGGCCTCATTCCACCAAGCACAACTTAGATCTGAAGGATTTCCACAACATTTATCAATGTTTTCACTTAGATCTACTCGAATTCAAGGATAAAAGGATTGAGAGAAGGTTTTCCAACTTTCTTTCAACTCTTTTACACTCAATGCACTCAAACCCGATGGAATCGGAGCTTGTTCTGATCGTCTACTCATTCTTAGTGATGCATTAGTTCCAGATCTGAATTCTATCTGGGAGAGATATTGATTTCGGGTTTGAACATGAACTACCGACTCGAACCGTGAACCGGCCGGACTAGGGTGATTCCTGTTCGGTCGGGTCACTTGGGCCGAGGTAAGGGTTCTGTTGTTCAAGCAAGACATCAAAGCGTCTCGTTCAAAGCTACAAAACTTCAAAATAAATCAAGTGTTAAAGACGATCTGACCGTCGGGACGGATTGCCGTCCAATCGGATTGCCACCCGATCGGATTGCCATCCTGTAGGATCGTTGTTAGACCCGACTGAGTCGTTCAGAAGAGTTTTATATCCGGTTCAAAGGCGGAATCAGTGAACTGGACTTGAAATCAGCATGATACTCTTAAATCTGTTACTTATATTGATTTTAACTTCAATTACAACCTGAACAGATTTTGGCAGCACTTCGTTACAGATCTGGAAGTCGTGTGCCAAATGAAACAACAAGTGTACTATATATAGGAGTGTTGAATCCGCTCCAAATGACAAGGATATCTTTCGGGCGGAATCAGATGTTTCTGATTTCGCTAGAAATGACCCTTTTACTCTTTCGAGCGGAATCAGCATCTTAAACGCTAAACTTTGATTCTCGAATCTCGTGCACTGGAAATCCTATCCTATCCTATCCTATCCTATTACATGATACAAGACGAAGTCAATAGACGTGATGCACTAACAGACTCCCCCTCGGATATTGACGAAGTCTTCAGTGTCTAGTCTTCAGTATGACACATCTTCAGTCTTGATCATTCTGACTTCTCATCCAAATTGTAACATTATAAGCATCTATCAATCCTTTTCTTTTTCCATTAGCTTCAGGCTCCCCCTTTCGTCAAGCTTTCGTGCTTTGGGATCGACACCTAGCTTTCCATCTTCAAGCTCCTCTTGCTTCAAGCTTGTCTTCAGACTCCCCCTTAGACTCTGCTCTCGGGATCATAATCTGGACTATCTTCAATCACTCAAACATCTATAAATACAATGCTTTCAAATTCTCAATCAAATTCTCTAATACACTCCCCCTATCAACAAACTAAATGATATAGCAGCATTAAAGAATCCAACTCCCTCACAGTTAATCTTCCAAGTCCAAATTAATGACCTTGGAGATATCACAAACTGTTTTTTATTTTTATTTTTAATTCAAGTTTCAAATTAATGAACTTGTTTTATTTTCAGAAACACAATCAACATACTTAGATTTTGAAACTCAGCATTTCAGACATCGGTTGTCGAAAATAAAGCAGAATCAAAAATCTTTTTGTATTTTTCTGAAAATATAAAGCAGTAAAGAAATATGTACAAACATATTTACAGACAATATTTTTGTTTGAGTTTGCATCAGAGGATCATATCAGTTTCTGACAAGTCACAAGTACCGTTGAGCTTAGTTACACATTAAGAATTAAACAATTCACTTAGATTGTCGATATACTGATCCACTTAAATTTTCACACAAAGTTCAACTGATTCAGGATACGAATTAAGTGTTTTAAGAACTTAAACTCATTCATGTGTCCCACCTCTTGAATATACTCCCGTATCCAGATCCCAATATTCAGTCTTACAGGTGAGTATACCTAGATGATATCTGTAAGGGGAATAAATTATAGTACGAAACCGTGAGAGCTCAGGTCAGAACTTCCGTTCAGCAGAGAGATGACGGCTCGACTTTTGGTGTGTCCCCTTTAGAGGATCTTTTGTATTACAACAGCAATGACTATCAATTTTATTGTTTCATCAATTTGCTGAGGGTGAAGCTATATTTCAAGCAATGCAGAAAGTATTCTCCGGGGACTAGGCCATTGCTTCCGCAAAATTAGAAGTCCCGGGATAATACCCCAGATATCACTGAGTATAAAGACCTAGTATCTCAGAAAGAGTGACCTTTCAAACAAGATTTCAGGGGTTACCTATATATCCAAGTAGTGTTCCCCACGAAATAAGCAAGTTTGAATTTAGGTTTATATCCTGAAAAAGTTTACTAAATGTATAAAAATCTACCGACACATCCACGATGAGATCGTTTAACACATTTTAACTTTCCAATTCTTTAGCGTACTGTAACTGTCTACTGATGTACTATCATTTCCTCTTTTTATGCAAAAACTCAATTTTTGAATTTTATCATGTTTTTGACTTTTTCAAAATTTTCAAACGTTTTTGTATTTTCTGACAATTTTTCTCCCCCTAAAATGCAAAACCATTTAATGAAAATTTGACAACCAACACTAATAGCTTTGTCTCGCCATCCATTTTCTGCTAACTATGCTCTGTTTTGCAGAAAAACTAATATAAAGTACCCCCATGATTTACAACCCATTGATTTTCGACAGTTTGAAAACCGTTTTTCAATCTTGTGAAAGTAATCATGTTTGTTCAGCCGTGAGGGTTTCAGCATATTCAATCAACACATATTTTTGTAATTTTCTATTTTTGACAAAAATTAAAAACAAACATATTTTTGGTTTTTAATAATTTTCAATTTTTAGGGTTTTTGAAAATATTGTTTATTTATGTACAGAATGAAAATACACTTCCTGTTTCAACCAACACAGGATCCAGCAACCTCCTCCTCTTGTTGTGTCAGGCTGCTCCAACTTCCATTCTCACAATCTTTGAATTCCATGAGCACCTGCACAAACAAACTACTCAATTACTTGAACAATTTAGCCCAAGTCTGTTTGACCTTAGGCATTTCAACACAATAATTTTCATTCAATTTCGGAAAATCTTTGTCATCTTTCACAAAAACCTTCTCAACTTTTACATCAACTTTTTCATCCTTTTCAATAATCACTTGTTTCTTTTCACTCCATTTTTGACCTTTAGGAGTACCACGTTTGTAAAAATGTGACTCTTTTTGAACACTTTGTTTTTGAACAGCAATTTTTGGTTTGTAAAACTCTTGTGGTTTTGTCATATCAACAGTTGTTTTCCAACTTTGAGCTGTTCTGACTCTGGGTGTATGAGAATTCCAGGTCTGTCTCGAATCGAACCTGTTCGGGTTTGATTTCCAGTTTTGAGTTGAAGCAAACTTGTTTGTGTTGTACCTCCAAGTTTGTTTTGAGTCAAATCTGGTTGACCTTTGTCTCACATTCTCAGATTTTTGTTTCTCAGCATCAATCTTCTTTTTGTCAGCATCCACAGGTTTTAGATTAGGACACTTGCTTGCAAGATGTCCTTTATGATCACATTTGAAACATGTTCTCATGGACACATCTTTGACCTGTGGTTGTTGCTTTTTCTTTTGAGCTAAGAACTCTTCAATAGACTGTTGTCCAATTTTAAGTTCTTTTTCTTCAGCTAAACTCTTTCCTTGAACAAAACTCATTTTTGTCTGAAAATTCGGAGTTTCATTTCTTTTCCAACTTTGTTTCTTCTTATAACCCAACCCAGCCTTCATGTTTTTCTTCTTGAAACTAGGTTTGTTATACGAACCTCTATGACTCTTACCAGCAAACTTTGAAATCTCAGACTTTTCAATCTCAACCATTTTGAAAACTTTATCAACCTTTTCTGAAATCACATTCTGAATCGGGAATACAACATCTAAGAACAATTTGTCCGATCCAATCATGGTATAAACCAATCCTTTTGAATAACCATTCAAACTTTTCTCGGATTTTGTGTTTTTCAGATAACTATCATGAAAATTTCCTTCATCTTCATCCTGTGATTCAAATTTACCTGTATCAACCAACTCTTCTTTCAACACACTTTCAACAACTTTACCTACCACCTCTGAATCATGAGAATCATCAGATTTGGAATAGGTTATGTCAATGTTGTCTGGCAATTGGTCTACCATGTTGAAAGCTTTTTCGACATTTTCCTCATCATAAAATGCAAATTTTCCTGGTGGTGGAACTTGATGAAACTCTGAGCCAATGCCTTTCTTGTTTTGCTCAGACTCACCATCTCCCGGTTTTATATTGAAAATACGTTCAAGCACATATGACGACACGTGATAACTTTTCAACTTGTTGTTATCCTGTTCTAAATCAGCAATCTGTCGCTTTAGCTTAGCAACATCCTCAATATAAGAATTAACAACATCTTGTTTTATAGAATACATTCGTTTAAGCTCTTTAGTTGTTTCAGAAAGATAATTCATTCTTGATTGAGCACATTTCATTTCATCTTTCACTTTTTCGTATGACTCTTTCGTAATATGATATGCTAATTTCATTGAGTCATATTCTTTCTTCATTTCTTGACAAGCAATTTCTTTTTGTGAACACTCTTCTGTCATTTTAGAAACATTTTCTTTCAAAACTTCATTTTCTGTTTCTAACTTTTTACATTTTTCTGAAAATTTTTCATCATTTTCTTTCAAGACTTTTTCTTTTTCTAGCATTTCTTTGCATTTTTCTTTAAAAATATTTTCAATTTTAATGAATTCAAGATCTCTTGTTCTGAATTGCTCATCTTTTTCAGTACAAGCTCTGCACGGTTCCATGCATTTCTTGCACTGATCAATCGTTTTTAAGATTTCAGAATCATAATGTACCTCAGTGATTGACACTTCGGTGTTTGATGCAGTTGCCTCAGTTTGCTTTTGATCAGCATCATCTTGCTTTTCTTCAATACCGACTTCATCATCAACATTACCAACTTTCAAAATCTCATTCTTTACTTCTTCTTCTTCTTTCCTCACCTCTTCTCCAATCTGTTGTTCTTCAATAACAGCTTTCTTAACCTCTTCATTCACCTCAACTTCAACAGCTTCTGCTTTAACCTCTTCAGCAACTTTCTTCAAATTGTTCACCATCTCTTCAACACTCTTCTTCATTCTCTCTTCATCCCTTTTTCTCAGACAAGATGTCATAGCATATCTGATCTCCTTTTCATGTCTTTTAGCATATATATCATCTTTCAATACATTTCTATAGTATTCAGCTCTCAAAGGAATTATGAGAAGAACATCATCAAAGATTATATCTTTCTTTGAAACAACTGGTTCTCCTTCTCTGTTGAAGTAACACTCTCTCTTTTTATCCCATCTTCTGTTGCTCACTGCACTCTCATACTCTTCTTGCATTTCATCCATTCTGTTCAACACAATGTTTCTTTCTCTGTAGGTCTTTTCTTCCAGAATCTCTTCTCTGGTTTTCTCCTTCATTTTAGCTTTATCTTTATCTTCATTGTTCTCTTCACGAATTTCAGCAACAAAAACAAACTTTCTTTCCTCTGTTATAGTTTTCCCATGAGCTGTTTTTCGAACATTCTCCAAACGATCTTCTTCTGGACATACCTCTGACCAATCAAAACCTTCATCATCTTGAATTACAAAACAAGCTCTCGATTTAGGTTTATCTTCAATCATCTTAGGCTCTTCTCTGCTTCGATGGTAGATTGCCTTTCGATAGTAATCATCATTGAACGGATGTTCATTTCCACCAACTGCAGAATTAGTGCATTCTCTCTTGAAATAACCTTTCTGCTTACATTTGAAGCAGGTCACTTTGGATTTGTCGAATCCAAGCTTTGTTGATGCACCTCCAAGAGATTGTTTCCCAGTAATCTCCATATACCTCTGCGCTCTGCGAATGCAGCTTGCCAAACACCAACGGATGTCAATGAGTTCCATCTCTTCCGGATCAATCTGGTCGTAATCTTCTTTGGTTAACTCTGAGTTTCCAATTTTACCAGCTACAAGACCTTCATACGATTCCAGAACAGATGCAAGGAAACTCATTTGCTGCTTAGCTGCATTGATGCTCATCGACGGAGAATTCTTCAACTTAAGAGCAATGTTGGATAGAATCTCCTCAGCTTCATCAAGATTTGATTTCGAAGATGAATGATATCCAGAATGATGACTTGTTGAAGTTGTTTGAGGTTCTTTCATCTTCTCACCACTGAATGTTGTCTTTGGTGAACCAACACCTTTCTCCGAAGGTACACTACCTTTGTAATACAATCCAACATTCTGTTGATGTGAAGAACCAGTCATCTTGCTTTGATTTTGTAGCTCCAGATCATGACTCTCTATCTTTTCAAACAATGCATCAAGAGAAATTGTATCATATAAAGCATCATTTTTCAAAATAAACACAAACGTTTGCCACTGATCAGCTCGTGGTAACGCTTCAATCACTTTATCTATAAGTTCCTCTCTTGTTTTCACTATCTCAAATCTCTCAAGTTCAATTTTAAGATGACAAAATCTCTCAATCATTTATCTCACTGTCTCTCCTTTTAGACTATCAAACAGATCAAATTCTTTTTTAAGTAAAGCAATTTTGTTCTTTTTTATCTGTTTACCCTCCTCAGCTTTAACACGTAAAGCTTCCCAAACTGATTTAGATGACCCATCATGAGTCAGCAACGCAAAAATATCATTTCTGATTGCAGATTGGATCAAAGCAATCATTTGTTGTTCAGCAGCAAACTCAGATTTATCTTCTCTTGATAACTTCTTGAATGAAAGTTCTTCGCCTTTATCATCTTTTGACCTTTCGTATCCAAACTCTAAGCAAAACCAGCTTTCGTGAGCATACGCTTTCGCCCAATTGAGAAAACGTTCTTTCCACCATGTATAATCTTCAATGCTCTCCAGAGTTGGTGGCTTTGAGTGTGTTCCATAGAAATTATCATGCTTGATGTTCTCATTGATAACTTTTGTGATGGTTTTTGGTGTAACATTTGCAATCTCGGACGATTCGGATGTGAATGCATTGAAAAATGTGTTGTAGAATTCTTCAGCCATGATGTAAACCTGGATAGACAATCAAACAAACACTATCAGTACAAACAATATCAAATATTTTGAAAACAGACTGACACTCGATTGTCGTGAAATAATCTTGACACGAAATTTCACTTTTCAAGCGAAATAAGTATTTTATCTTTGGAGCGGAAACAGGAAACTTTTCAGGCGGAATCACTTGAATAATATTTTGAGCGGAAACACCAATATGTGGTTTTGGAGCGAAATCAATAATTTGGTAAACTGTAGCGGAATCAGACTTCTATTTGGAGCGAAATCAGCAAGTCTTTGGAGCGAAATCAGAAAAATGGTCTCCTGGAGCGGAATCAACCACTTATCATGAGCGAAATCAGAAATATGTTGAAGCTGAGACACTTTTTGGAGCGGAATCAGGAACTAACATTTCGAGCGGAATCAGTTCGGAGGTCCATTTTGTCCATTTTTAGTCCGTATTTTAACATGAAACTTTCAAGGGTTTGTCTATGTCCAATATTAAACAGTCTGTGAAAATTTGAAAGAGTTTTGACTGGTAAATCTCGTTCTGATGAAGAAAGAAAGTGTAGAAGTAAGAAGATGCAACCAAAATCAGCTGTATTCTGCAAAACTCCTCCAACTAGCTCTGATACCACTTGTAGGATTGTTGTAAGACCCGACTGAGTCGTTCAGAAGAGTTTTATATCCGGTTCAAAGGCGGAATCAGTGAACTAGACTTGAAATCAGCATGATACTCTTAAATCTGTTACTTATATTGATTTTAACATCAATTACAACCTGAACAGATTTTGGCAGCACTTCGTTACAGATCTGGAAGTCGTGTGCCAAATGAAACAACAAGTGCACTATATATAGGAGTGTTGATTCCGCTCCAAATGACAAGGATCACTTTCGGGCGGAATCAGATGTTTCTGATTTCGCTCGAAATGACCCTTTTACTCTTTCGAGCGGAATCAGCATCTTAAACGCTAAACTTTGATTCTCGAATCTCGTGCACTGGAAATCCTATCCTATCCTATTACATGATACAAGACGAAGTCAATAGACGTGATGCACTAACACATCCGATCGACCGGCCGTCCGATCGGGTTGCACTTGGTTCCATACTTAAACTATTTTTCAAACTATTCAAGGATCTGAACGTTGAAACGGATTACCACCCGATCGGATTGCCATCCGAGCGAGTGACCGTCCGATCGTGTGACGTTTAGGACCTTGGTACTTAAACAATTTTCAACATGTTCAGTACGTACTGATTGCCACCCAATCGGATAGCCATCCGATCGGGTGACCGTCCTGCGATGAACTTGTTCTCAAACTGAGAAGTCTCGCCAATCGGATTGCTGTCCGATCGAACGACCGTTCGATCGACCGACCTGAAAGGTAGAGATACTTTCCTATTTTTGAAATGCTACAACGAAAACTTCAAAGTGCAAACCATCTTACACAAACACATCCTCACCAAACGAGGTGACAATCCAATCGAATGGCCATCCAATCGGATGACCATCCGAACGGATTGCCACCCGATCGACTGGCCATCCAATCGGATTGCCATCCGATCCTTGGTACTCAATCACCATTTTACACGCCGACTTTCGCTAATGCTGTCATTACCTGTTCAGGCTAATTCCGCTCTAGCGCTCCCTTCAATCCATTAACTCTATCGCTGTGAGTATTTTCGATCCCTTTTTGCTTTATGCACTTTTGGGTGTTACATACGTTACTTATTCTAAATCACATCGAACACACAACGCAAACACTATTTATACGCTGACCTCTAATGCATGTTATACGTGACTCGATGAATGCGTGTTTGTTATGTTAACACATTGATTGTTGTCTACCTGCCTTAGCAACGATAGTACTATAGTTTGGACTCAGCACCTGTTCACTCAGGGGTTGTTAAGGACAATTACTTCACGTGTTCACAGTGGTGAATATGTGTTGCGCACTCGCTACTCGCAGTCAACTCGCAGTCATTGGTATTGATAGGATCTATGTCAATAACTTACATGCTTCACATTACACGTTATACATGCTGGTGATGCGTAAACGATTTTGAACTCTATTATGCTATTATCAAACTTGTATGCTCACATTTACACTATGTGTATTGACTTTTACTTTAACGTATGTGGCAGGTGCTTAAGATGCTAGGATGCCTTGTTTACTGTGTGATGAAATCGAGGCTAGGAAATAGTCTAGAAACAAACAAACTATCTTACTTAAAATCTGAGTTGTCGGCTCAGAATTTGTTTATGAGACAATTATTTGTAATAACTATTTTATTTAGATATGTTATGGTATGGGACATGACGTTTTAAATATCTGGTAATTAACAGTTGTTATGGATACTCATGGACAATCTGTTTCGCTCAATGCCGCGCCCCGATGTTTCCGCCATCGATTGGGGTGTGACACTTTGAATATCTAAAAACAGGTTAAAATGCAAGTTTACGGCATAAAATAACCTAATTACAAAGTTCAGGGGCCAAAAATGAAAATTTGCTGACAGGACTCCCAGGCGACACGCGAGAGGATCCTGGTCTTTTTCCGCGTGTCTCCTGAGGTACCGATCCGCAGCCAGCCTCTTCCAGCTCCCGGGTTGGCTAGTTTTTCACCTACTTTTCTCACCCAATTGTCTTTAAACCT
The DNA here is from genome assembly GCA_030545235.1 of Helianthus tuberosus. Classification (NCBI taxonomy): domain Eukaryota; kingdom Viridiplantae; phylum Streptophyta; class Magnoliopsida; order Asterales; family Asteraceae; genus Helianthus; species Helianthus tuberosus. Next base: position 178,097,139 of record CM060423.1, read on the forward strand.
CATTTAACACCTACACCTAATCACCCACTATATAAGCAATCATTCTAACCCTCATTTTCACTTTCCAAACACTTCTAAATCATCAAAACACTCTCAAACTTGCTGGGATTTCAAGAACAAGGCAGAAACTTTCAAGTGCAAAAGTGAGTTCAAACTCACTTTTCTTCAACTTTTCTTCACCATTTCTTCATCTACAAAGCTTGGAACACCTCTAGGAATGTTTCCACATGTTTACCATGGTAAACCAAGGTGGAACAACACCATTTTGAGGTCCAAACTTTCTGTTTTGGATGAATCTATGGTTAACCTTTCATGAACTCAACTTTTCTTCAAGAATCTTATGCCTAACATCTTCCTAAACTCATCTATGGTTATGGGACTTGTTAGAGCTTGATTCCTACAAGTTTAGAGGTGTAAACACCCTCTAAACTTTCTGTTTTATTAGGGTTTAAGACAACCCACAAGTGATAGAAACCATCCAAGTCTACCATAGTTCATATGGCAAGACTTGTGCTTTGGTGAAAGTGTGAACCTTGGAAGTTTTGGCTATCCTAACTTGTTCCACACCTCACTTGATGTTTTAATATTGTTATTCCAAGTAGTTTGCTAGTCTTAAAGTAACATAACCCTGTCTAGCCTCCAACACTTAGTTAACTATTTCCATGTTGAGACGGCTCACCCGGGTTAGATTTTACTTGGCTACTTGAAGACATATTAGTTACTTGTATATTTTCTTCTCATTCATGACCATCCGAATCATCTTTGTGGTGATTTGTGCATTGGTGAATCATACAATGAGGATAATCATCCATACTTGACTTACATGACATTCTATGATACTCTTGATGGACTTAGCTTAGGATTACTATATAACTATATATATATATATATATATACACACACATACATAGCCGAATTCATGATGATGATCGGGTTATGATTATGTGTCCTGAACTAGGGCTACTTTATCTAATGTTCTAAGTCTCTCGTTCTTGATTCTAATGGGCAAACTATGACCCATGAATCACATACAACTTCTGTCACACCCCAACCGTTGGCGGAAACATCGGGGAGCGGCACTGAGCGAAACAGATTATCTAGGAGAATCCATAACAACTAAAATTACCAGATAATTAACGCTATGTCCCATACCATAACATATCAAATAAAAGTAGTTATTACAGACATATTGTTTCTCAAAAGACAATCAAATGTTCCGACAACTCATAAATTATTTAGCTTTGTTTCTAGACTCCCTAGCTCGATTTCCACAAGGCAAGCATAGCAAGCATCCTAAACACCTGTCACATACGTTAAAATAATAGTCAATACACATAGTGTAAAGGTGAGCATACAAGTTTGATAGTATAATAGTAGCGAATGCGATTTACGCATAACCAACATAGAACACAAACCCGCAAATAAATATACAAAACCCGCTCATTTTCTTATATTTATTTAAAGTCCAAAATTAGGAAAAATCATTTTCCTATATTTGTGAAAAGTGTTATTTTCACAAATTTCCAACAACTATCTATTCAATTCTATTTGAATTTAAGAAATAAGTATATAACAGAAATACATTATGTATTTAGAGAGTAGGTATATGTGTTTGACAAAACCTTATTTCTCAAACCATACGAGAGTGGTGTTGTTTTGATGTTAAAAAATAAATATGAAGTAATAAATTATGTTTGTTAGATCGGGTGTGGCTTTTCGCATGCCGTTTTCTTTGAAGCTATAAGGTACCTACTTATAAATTTATATATAATTAAACTAGTAGGATATCGTGTTTTATAAATTTAAAACTTGACTAATGTGTAAAATAGGCTTAAAATATCAATAAAAACATATCACACCTTACACACACCAACGGTATGATATATTTTTCTTTGTCATACTTATTATAATCCATTTTAATTATTTTTAAACAGCTTGAAAATGATATTATGTCATCTTCCGAAGTAAAAAACCATGTTGGATAAGATAAGTGGGAGGCTATGACGAAGAAACTAGATAACAAAGAACAAGAGTTACATAATTCAACATTATATATAGAAAAACTTAGAAGCGTCGATTTCAGATATCGCGCTAGATTTTCAATGTGATACAGAAAGCATGCAACTGGATTTAATGGCCATGGATAATAGTTTTCTTGAAGCTAAAAAACTCACGGAGAAGCTGCTCAAGAACATTGTAGGATGCAGGAACTTGCTAAGAACTACAAGATTTAAAAACAAAATGCTCAAAATGTTACGCTATTAGTTGAAGAGTATAAAGAATTGAGGGAGAAGCTTAATGCATTTGAAAGCAATGAAGTTTTAGAAATCAAGATGAGAAAATCAAACGGATATGAAGCTCAACTACATACATGAATATGAACTTCTTGTGAACCAACTGAAGGTATGTTAACATTTAAGTGATATGATATAACAGACGGGTCAAAATTGTTGGTTAATTTTACTATTGGCAGGAACAACTAAAGGACGAAAAAATTTAAGAAACTGAAGAGTTAGCTCAGGGAATGGCTAAGTTGAGATATCAGTTAACTAACTGGATTTCTTGAAGAAGAATACAAAAAACGTGTGTGTATAGAAGAAAGATCTTTACAACGAATAACCGACTTGAAGGCTCAGGTATCAATATAATTAGTTTAAATTCCCATCTCCATAAGTCAGTTATTTAATTAGCATGTGAGGTATAAAGTTTATAATATTTCATCTTTTCATTATCATCAAGATTAAAAAAGAAAGAAGAAAAACTCTTGCTGATGTTCAAGATCTTTCATATTCTTAGGAGATTCTTCCAGGATCACAAGTTGTGGCTTCACAGGTGTCCATTTCTCATTTTTGGAACCAACCCAAGTGTTTAGAATGCTCAAGCAAACTTTGCCATTATGATGAAGATTCGGATTAATTCTTAGGCCACCAAAATGATAGTGCACTTGCTGAAAAGAATTGTATAATATATCATATTAAAAACACTTTTATATAGTTGATAGTGTAAATAAATTGCTGCATAAAGTTATCATACTGTCCCAATCCAAAGAAGAGCTACACTAAAAACTTTCAAAACAAGCCTTAGGATTATGGCCATCTAAATGAGGAACTAGAAGAATCCTTCGAGGACAACAAACACTTTGAGAAAATTAAGGAATTGTTGAGTTATCAATCGGGCTTGAACGCATTATTAAAATGTAAGTAGTATGCTAAGATGGTTTAAAGTAAACAAGTTATCTATGACGGTGTTCATTTTTTTTGGTTTTTAAAGAGAGGGCCGTACCGGCCAATCAAAGCGAGAAATAAGACCATTTCAACACTAACCGGATTACAAGGGGTTCTCCACCGCAACGCGCGGGTGGGTAACCCCTAGTTAATTTAAGTTTTCTCACTTTCTTTAAAAGCTTAAAAACTCACTTATATAAACACTCAACTTTCGAAATATTTATAAACACTTCAAATGCAGTTAATTTGGGAGTGGTAGAGAAAAATAAGTTAAAACTTGAGAGTATTGATAAACATTCCGGTAGTTGGGAGTGTTGGTGGCCAACAACTGAAAGTTGTGGTTATTTATATCCAATAACCCTAAATTTTATTGAAAATGGAGTTGTGTTCAACATAAATTATCTTTTGTATCGCATCGATACCGAAAGTTGTATTCGCACCGTACTAAACTGAACTGGACTGACTGAACATCATTACCAGTATTTATTTTTATATTTTTTAGTTTGGATACACGTAGGTTTATGTATTTTCCGGTACTTTTGAACTACCGTTACTAGATCAATTTGTGGGTATACTGAATTATCGCCGCCCCGTGAATGGAATTCCATTGGTTAATTACTAAATTGAGATATAATCTTTAGTCATTGGATAACGTTATTAGGAATAATAGATTTTAATAATCCTAACTATTAGTAGTTGGCCGACAACGGTTCTTACTTCAAAAATAACCAATGGTGGTCCCGCCTTTTCATATATTGTAAACCAATGGATTTTTACTAAACCGAAAAAGGTAAGGGGACAAAAAGAAATTAAGGTTGTATTAGTAAAGGTCCATTAGTTTACAATATGTGAAAAACTGAGACCACCACTCGTTATTTTTTAAGTTGAGACCATTATCGGCCAACAGCTAATAGCTTGGATTATTAAAATACATTATTCCTTCTTATTATAACGATTAACTTATATAATATGGGTATCAAAAGTAAGAATTTAGCATAGAACCTGCTCGCACGTTTCGCAGGATTTCATTTATGAACATCCAAAAGTTATCTTAAAAAATTGGAAGCAAGGTTGACTTAAAAATTTTATCTTAAAAATTTTAAGCAAGTTGACTTCCAAATGTCAACCTTGTACGGTCACAAAAGCCACCCATTTCCACAAAATATTGGCTAGCTTTTTTGCCCTATAAATAGATGGATCTTTTGATGTTGAAGTCAGTAAGCATCGATCACACATACAAAGATCAATTAAGAACTCAATCAAAATGGCTTCCTTTTATCATTCATGGAGCTTCTTTAGCATTGTCACAATGAGCATCTTAACCTGGTTCATGAACCCTACTGGAGCACTCTACCATGGCTACGTTCCAAGCCCATGGACCCTAGCCCACGCCACATTTTATGGTGATGAGTCTGCATCATCAACCATGGGTATGCAACACATGCATGTTACATATACAATCGTTTTTAACTTGGTGTGTAAGTAACAATAATATTCTTTAATCAATGTTTCAGGGGGAGCTTGTGGATATGGAAACTTGATTACTAACGGATATGGAACTAATACAGCTGCATTGAGCTCAAAAATATTTAGTGATGGATACGCATGTGGTCAGTGTTACCAAATACGGTGTGTCCAGTCTAAATGGTGCTACAAAGGTTACACGACTGTTACTGCCACCAACCTTTGCCCACCCAACTGGGCTAAGGATTCGAACAATGGAGGATGGTGCAACCCTCCCCGAACCCATTTCGACATGTCTAAGCCCGCGTTCATGAAAATTGCTCAATGGAAAGCCGGCATCGTCCCAGTCATGTACCGCAGGTGCATTTCTGTTTCTTTAATTAGTAGATAGTTGGGGTGTTCACGTTCTGGTTGGACCGAATCGGCAGGTTAATTTTCACGGTTTGACGATTTTAGATAAAAATAAATACTTTTTAAATATAATTTTGTATTAAGTTTCAAAAAATGATAAAGACTGATCATGAATATAATATATTGAGATAATTTTATATTCATATGAAAAAAAAATATAATTAATAAATGTTAAAGAGTCGGTTTCAAGTTACAAACTGTAAACCATAAAGCCGTTAAAATCAAACTATGCACCAGACTGTAAATATTTATAGCGGGCCAAATCGGCCCACTTTCTTTGATTTAGGAGGTTTGGTCGGTTTATGAACACTCCTAGTAGAAAATATCCGTTTTTTTCCACAAATTAAAGTAAACTTTTTAATCAAATTTCGGGTATTTTTAGGGTTCCATGCAATGGCATCAGGAAAGGTGGGATCAGATTTTCTTTTCAAGGAAACGGGTACTGGTTGTTGGTGTATGTGATGAATGTTGGTGGTGCGGGTGACATCCAGAAGATGTGGGTCAAAGGGACCAAGACCGGTTGGATCAGCATGAGCCATAACTGGGGTGCTTCTTACCAAGCTTTCGCAACTCTTAAGGGTCAAGCCCTATCCTTCAGACTAACTTCATACACCACAAAACAGACCATTACGGCTTACAATGTCGCACCGGCTAACTGGAACCTAGGGTTGACCTACCAAGCCAAAGTCAACTTCCATTAATTTCTCCATGTTTGCAAATTTGTTTTTCGTATATAGTTGATGATTTATTTATCATCACTTCAGTTTATACCCTATATTTTAAAAGGGTTTTGAGTCATTTTTCTTAAGATGTAACAATTCTACTTCCAGTACTGGAAAAGTCATTTTGTTGTACTTACATCCATCCCATTAGGATTATAAATTTTTATGGGTAAGCGATGAATAATAAAACTTTGCTTTAAAATAATATAGAGTAAACTGCCATTTTGGTCCCTGTGGTTTGGCCAGTTTTGCCACTTTAGTGCAAATCTCAAACTTATTACATCCAGGGCCCTGTGGTTTGCATTTTGTTGCCATTTTAGTTCAAAATCCAAAAAACCCCCTTTTTGACTGTTGAGAGCTGCCTATTTTGTCCTTTAGTGCAGGGGTATTTTGGTCATTTATGTTTTATTATAAACTGATCATCATCATCCCCAAAAATAATCAGCTCTCTCTCTCTCTATATAGCACCACCACCGCCACCTCCTCCCTCTCTCTCTTCTCTCTCTCTAGCACCACCACCACCGCCATAACCTCCTTCCACAACCACCTGTTTCCACCATCACCACCCATTCAACAAGCACTCCAGTCCGGCGGCACAACCAAACCCCCTATTTTCAATTAACGAATCCGTGACAACCACTTTCACAAACACGAAACCTTCGTGTTTGTGTAACCCTCGTTCTCCAAATTCACCCCCAAAAACCACAGTTTTTTCAATTCTTCAATTCCAAACCCTAAATTCTCACCAGATTCTGAATATTCCAGTTTAAGATCAATCATACAACCACAATTGTTTCTCTCTCTCACTAACTAATAATCACAAAAATGATTACATGTACATCAAAACCAGCGTTTAGATTCAAATAATTCAATCTAAACAGATCCAAAATGCAACGAAATCAAGAAATCCAAAAATGATTACCTACCTGAACTTCACACCGATCCTCACCTATGAACAACCAACCTGCAATCACAATACTCCGACAACCACCTACGACCACCGTAAAACCTCAATCATCTCCGACCACCTTCATCGTCCACCTGCAAGTTTTCACTCTGTCACCACCATAAACACCACCGTTCAGATCTGAAACATAAATCGTATGTGCTCAGAGTGTGTGTTCAACAAGTCAATCGTTATTTACAGACCTGATACAACAAATCATATGATTTGTTTTCAGATCTGCGATGTGCTCATCAACATCTGCATATCAAGATATGTTATTTTCATCTTTTTTTGCTAGAGAGATAGAGAAGAGAGAGAGCTGATGTGACCAAATAAACGGAGAAAGAGAGGAGAGAGACGGGGTGAGAGGAGAGAGACGGGGTCAGCGACGGCGATGACGGTGGTGTTCTGACAGTGGTGGTGGTGTTGGACGACGGCAGTGGCGGTGATGGTGGTGCTTGGAGAGAGAAAGAAAGAGAGAGTGATGGTGGTGTTGTCGATGATGATGATGATGATGATGAACATCTGCATATCAAGATGAGATGCAGATTTTTTAATGTGTTGAATAATCTGGACTAATGTATTAAATGAAAAGATAAATGACCAAAATACCCCTGCACTAAAGGACAAAATAGGCAGCTCTCAACAGTCAAAAAGGGGGTTTTTTGGATTTTGGACTAAAATGGCAACAAAATGCAAACCACAGGGCCCTGGATGTAATAAGTTTGAGATTTAGACTAAAGTGGCAAAACTGGCCAAACCACAGGGACCAAAATGGCAGTTTACTCTAATATATATATATTGAACTTTGAAGTCCACTCTATATAATATCGACTAATATAATGTTATAGCCTCCACTGAGCATCACATACTTATTTAATATCTGTTACATTTTCGTTAACATTTAAAAAAGAGCCTTGAAAGACTAGATTCTGTCTACAATATAAGCTCATAAGTATTTAGGAATTAGGATGAGCCTTATGATCAGAACATATAAGTATTTAGTAATTGATCAAATAATTAAGCTAACCCAATAATGTCCAGCGACAGTTAGGTGCTGTTTGTTTTTTCAGAAGTAAAACGTCTGCAGTCTGCCGACCACATCTGCAGACATCTACAGCCGAAGAGGTGGACCAAACATCTGCAGTCTGCAAGAAGAAGACTGTTTATTTTTTAACTTCTACAAACTTTAATCATACTACATACACCAAACTTTAATCAAACAATATCTAGTTGAACATCTATTTTCCATAAAAATTATAAACTAACACTTAACAAAAGAATTTTGGGTTATTGGATTTTATCACCCGCAACTATTGGCCTTTGGCCGATGACACCCGCAACTAACACTTTGACACCCGGCACCCCCAACTTGTCTTTTTGTTTGCACTGGCACCACTCAGTTATTTGTCCGACGTGGCACCATTATGCTGATTGTACATGCTGATGTGGATGATGAGGTGTAATGTCTCATTTATATACCCTACCTTACATCATAATCTCAGTCATCACCTTCACTCATCATCGCTATCATCACATGAAGCCAATGGAGCCCTAATCTGCCGATTGTAAGGTAACAGTTCTTGAAATTACTCATTTATTTGAGATGTCTTCAACCATAGATGTTATGCTATGGATTGGCGGTCACATTGAGGTAGGATTTGGTCAAGCAAAGTATGTAGGAGGTGATTCAAAGCTTGTTAAAGTAGATGTAGACCACATTTCTTACTGTGAACTTGTAGATTATGCCATGGAAACCGGTTTTTACAGTTCTAGAAAATTTCATATGTATGGGTTGGATGCTGATGATGGGGGACTTAATCACTTTGAGAGTGATAAAGATGTGTTGCACTTGGCCGGTAAGGTTATAACATGGAAGGAACCATTTATGGAAGTCCTGATCCAACCAGGTCCTATATTGGCAGATGAAGCCCACTCCTGTTCCAGGCCCACTAAACCATCTCCCCGGCCCAATGAGCAAAAAGCCCAATCCACAAAGCCTCCTAGGTCAACTGATAGGGTTTCAGTGGATATAGACAATGAATATGGAAGTGATAGTGATGACAGTGAGTATAAACAATCAGCTGGATCAGGAGAGTCGGATGATTATACTGATATTGATGACCTAGTTCCAAGCAGTGATCATGATGAGGAGGAGGTTGTAGAAGAGGTAAATGGTTCTGAGTCTGATAGAGAGGACTTGGAATGGAGACAGTCACAAGATGCAGTTAGAAAGGCTACTCATGTTGATTGTCAAGCCAAAAAAAAGTTGTTTGACGAATGCTTAAAGGAGAAAGAAACAGAGGGAGAGTTGCATGAAACTAATGATGCAGTGGGTGCACATATAGAGGGGTACAGTAGCTACGAGGAATCAGATGGTGACATTCTTACACCCGGTGAAAGTGAGGACGATGATATCAGGGGTAAGAAGTATAAGGAAGCTGCTCCATCTGTAACTGAAGAAACTAACTGGAAGAAATTCATTTGGAAGGTAGGAACAAGGTTTGCATCAAGGGATGCCTTCAAAGAGGCAGTGAGAAGGTATTCAGTGACTAATGGTAGGAATTTGATCCTTGCTAAGAGTGAGAAGGGCAACTGTGGTCGTATAGTTGTCAAGTGTATAGAAGGGTGTCCATTTTTCTTATTGTGCTCACTGCATAAGGGTAAGGAGTCTTATATGGTTAAAAGAGTGAAGAATAAACATTCTTGCCAAAGGAACATGATAAAGAACAGACAATTAACAGCAGGGTTTATAGCTAATGAGTTCCTACCATTGTTTAGATCCAAGCCCAATTGGTCAGCTAAGGAGATTGTATTGGCTGTAAAACAGAAGTATAAGGTCATAATTACTAAGTGGTTAGCTTACAAGGCTAAATCTTGTGCTCATAAGAAGTTGCATGGATCAATGAGGGATCATTATAGTAAAATTGGTGCATACATGGATATTTTGAAGAAAACAAATCCAACATCAACGTTTGTTCTTGTAACTGCACCACCAGGTTTTATCAATCTAGATCCAACAGCCACATGTGAAACATTCTTTAGGTTATTTGTATGTTTTGATGGTGTCAAAAAAGGATTTTTAGCCGGATGCAGGAAGGTGTTATGTTTAGATGGTTGTTTTCTGAAGATATTCTTGGGGGGAATGTTATTAATTGCTGTTGGTAGGGATGCTAACGATCAGATGTATCCTTTGGCATAGGCAGTGGTTGAAGGGGAGACCAATGATAGTTGGGAATGGTTCATGGAAGAGCTCAGGAAGTGTTTGGGAATAAATGATGGTGGGGAAGCATGGACATTCATATCAGATCAGCAGAAGGTACCACTTTTCTATGATGATCACTAGAAATACCTTTGTTATATTCTGCAGAGTATTAACACTTATGATATTCATATGCAGGGTCTATTGAATGCTGTTGCACTAATATGGCCAAGGGCAGAGCATAGAAACTGTGCATGGCACATCTATGCTAACTGGCACAAGACATTCAAGGATGAGGAGTTGAAGGAACTGTATTGGAAAGCTACAAGGGCTTATTGTGAACCTGAGTACATTCAAGCACTTGATGAGATGAGATCAATCAACCCTGATGCAGTAGAAGCATTATTGAAACAGGATACAACTTGTTTCAACAGGTGCTACTTGAAAACTCACACTAAATGTGATGTAATAGTGAACAACATGGCAGAAACATTCAATGGTTACATCATCAATGCAAGGTCAAAGCATATTATTCACATGTTAGAGGATATCAGAATTCAGATCATGAGTAGGTTAGTGACAAAAAAACAGAAATGGCTGCCAAAGATGTTGTCATCTGCCCTAACATACAGGAAAAACTTGAGTTTTCCAAGAGTAAAGCTTTTAGGTGTGAAGTGTACCCCTCATCTCATCAAGTTTTCCAAGTAAGAGACTTTGATGATGTATCTGTTGACTTGGATAAGAGAACCTGCACATGTAGAAAGTGGGAACTTAGGGGATATCCATGTAAGCATGTGTGTGCTGTGGCTGGGTTTTTACATAAGAATGCAGAAGATTATGTGGACCAGTGTTACCACAAAGATACATACATGAAGATCTATGACTTCACAATCCCTCCATTGCCAAGTGAAAAATATTGGCTAAAGGTTGATTATCCACTAGATCCACCTCCAATAAAAGTTGCTCCTGGTAGGCCTAAGAAGAACAGAAAGAGAGACCCTCATGAGGACCCTAAAAAGCCAGGAAAACTAACTAAGCATGGGGTTATAATGACATGTGGTATTTGTGGAGCAAGAGTTCATAACAAGAGAAGATGTGCTGAAAAAGGGAACATCAATACAGGTGGTATTTAGTGTAGATCTCTAATTATGCTAACTAATGTTGTAGATCTCTAATTATGCTAACTAATGTCATTTTATTGCTCATAGCTGAACCTGGATCAAAGAGAAAGAAGGGGAACATAAGGAAGAGAAAGTCAACACAGCAGTCAACACAACAGTCAACTCAACAGCAGTCAACTCAGCAGACAAGTCAACTCAACAGCCAACCCACCAGTCAAAGAGGGGGCAAACTGTCAGCTAAAAGAGGAAGACCTAGAGGGAAGGGCAACAGAGAAGGATATGCTTAGTTGATGAATGTTTAACTTATGTTTGGACAATTTAGTGTTTTGTAATGCCTCTTTTGGACAAGAATCATGTAGGCTTAATGTTAAGTAATGAAACTATGTAATGTAATGACTTAATGTGATATGTAATGTTTTGGTTAGTTAATATTAATGATGCAGGGGTAATTTGGTCATTTTACAGGTGTGGTATATATATGCAGTGGGTTATATGAGCTTTAAAGCATGCAGGGGTAATTTGGTCATTTTACAGGTGTGGTATATATATGCAGTGGGTTATATGAGCTTTAAAGCATGCAGGGGTAATTTGGTCATCTTACAGGTGTGGTATATATATGCAGTGGGTTATATGAGCTTTAAAGCTTGCAGGGGTAATTTGGTCATTTGACAGTTGTGGTATATATATGTCAGGTCTGTGTATATGACAGGTGTTTAAGAAATGGGTCAAAACAATTGTGGTCATTTGATCAGTTTGGAGCTGTGGCATTTGATCAGTTTGGAGCTGTTTGTTCATTACCATATCACAAATATGGGTCAAAACAGATATTGGTCACTTATGTTTGGCTGCACTTTTGTTTGGTTATCACAAAAACATGACAAAAGGGTCAAAAGTGACAACTGTTTGCTGCACTTATGTTTGGTCATTACCTAATCACTAATATGGGTCAAAACAGATGTTTGGTCACTTATGTTTGGCTGCACATTGGGTCAAAACAGACAGCTGTTTGCTGCACTTATGTTTGGTGATTACCAAATCACTAACATGGGTCAAAACAAACCACTGTTATGACAAATGTTTGGCTGCACTTTGGTTTTGTAATTACCAAATCATGACAAATGGGTCAAAACAGACTAAACAACTGTCATGACAAATGGGTCAAAACAGACTAAACAACTGTCATTAATAACTTCAATATTGTACAACCTAATTAAATCAGTTGTTCAAAATGTACATCCATAATGCAATGACAAAACACATAGTAAACAGAAATGGTTGCTTCCACATGGACTTTTTGCCAAGAATTTGTCTTTTCAGCATCGTGTTCTCTTCGAGTAGCAATTTGTTCTGCAATTCCAAGTTCTCCTTTTTCAGTTCTTGATAACTGACTGGACTTGAACTACAATTTGAATGTGCTTCGAAAAATTTGTCGAAATCTTGTTTCCACATAAAGAACTTGCAATCGGATAACTACAAAACAATATACCAACCTCAGTTTCAACAAGAATTTAAGTTCAATCCATAAGTAAACAACTTACAGGCCATTGAGGGCAACCATAAAATTGATCACCATGTCGAACACTTTTAGGACCAGCGATGCGAAGAACAGCAACAACTTCATGATGACAATACAAGTTTCCATCCAAATCAACCTTGAACAATTTAGGGGTTCGGTTCACACTCCATGATGAATTGGAAGATGAACTCATCTCGATTAGGGTTTCTGTGGGATGAATCGATGAATTGTGGGGGAATCGGAGCTTTTGCAGTGATTATGTGGGATGAATGGAGAATTAGGGTTCATTTGGGATGTCTGTGTTATAAAGGAGAAGGAGACATTACACCTCATCATCCACATCAGCATGTACAATCAGCAAAATGGTGCCACGTCGGACAAATAACTAACCAAGTTAGAGAATATTTAACTGAGTGGTGCCAGTGCAAACAAAAAGACAAGTTGGGGGTGCCGGGTGTCAAAGTGTTAGTTGCGGGTGTCATCGGCCAAAGGCCGATAGTTGCGGGTGATAAAATCCAATAACCCAAGAATTTTTGACAAACAATTACATGAAAATTATAAAAGAACAAACAATTAAACTAAAAACAAACAATTGTTCATCATTGGAGCACATCACATGTATCTAGAGTGTGTTTGATATAATTGTTCATTGAATTTAGAATGTTTGATATGAACCCTTATTGACCAAAAGATACAAGGGATTTCCAACCTTTATTTTTTTTAATTTGAACGATTTATTAAGCAAAATATTTGTTTTGTGTCCAGTGTGTTTGACAAAATCATAAAATTTGAGAAAAAACCGGCAAGATGAAAATCGGTGTTCTAAATAAGAAATTTGGGTATGGCCCCATTACCCCGTTTCCGCCCATATTTTACGGCCTGCTAACTTCAGACGGAGAAAAGGTTATGCGCGTTTAAGTTGGACTTTTTTCTAGCTCCACTTGCTTTCGGTTGCTGCCAGTAGTCCGATAATTCTTGGATGAGCTTCGTGTTAAGGTTAGCGTACTGTCGAATGTAAGATGTATATGTTTGATTCATGTCCATGTGTGTGATGGATTTGGAGTTTATGCTCATCTGGATGAGCTTCTTGTAGATAGTTTTAGGTGGTATTTAAACTTTTTGCTATTGTCAAAAATATTAGGGGAAAATACAAGACATTTTACAATCAAACGTAGTACAAAGAATTTTTGGATACAATGTAGTACAAACAAACACCTAAACTCACCGAGGTTGATGATGATTATGAACACTATGAGCTCGAATCACATGTCCAGCCATCGAAACTTGAAGTGCTTCCTCTTCATAAGCCCTTCTTTCCAACTCATCCATCCTTGCTTTCTTCTTCCCATTCACAAACATGGCAACTAGAAGCAACCCCAAAAGAAAAGCCCCAATAGCCGCCCCAGCCGAGCTTCCAAACACCACCTTCCACCGCTTTATCTTCTTCCTCTCTGGCAACATTGGTGACTGTACCACCAACCCGAAATGGCCGTGGCTTGAGGTGGCACAAATGTTGGGTGCAACCTCTTTTTGGAGTGTCACCTTACCATCATCACCAAATGTTGCACACATTTGCATCTTACCATGCAAAGTGTCATTCTTTTGAATGGTGTAGTTGCTAAAATCTATCTTTATTCCATTGACTTTTGGGGACTGAATTTTAACCTCTAATTCCTTAGCATCTGAGTCAGCATTATAAGCTAGTAATCCTAACACAGGAGACACAAGTTGATAATCTACTAATTGGTTGTAGATGTAAGTGTCATAGTAAATATTAGACCAATTGTTTCCAAGATTTTGTGTTACTAAAAGGACTCTCCCTACATATGGATGAACATCCACACCAACACCCAAGTGAAATTCTTGAATACTGGCACCATACCTTTTGAGGCTTCCGCTACGATACTTAACCGTGCTAACGTTGATCCCCGTAAAATTTGATGGCAAATGGATGTTATATGATGTGCCGGTTTTGAAGTTCTTGAAGGACTTGAAGGTGTAGTTTTGAATCGCGAGGTCAAGGAGTCGTGTGGGCTTGATGGCTTGAGCTTGGATGAGAAACTTTGTGGGCATTGACAAGAAAACAAGAAGAACCCAAGTGAGAAAAAGATGGTTAGAGTCCATTAGTTTGAGGACTTGAATGTGTTTGATTGCAGTTGTGCATATCTTGATTCCCTTTAAGTTGAAACTAAAAGGCAAGGTTCTTTTATAGAGGTTTAATAGTGACAAAAAGAGTGGCTCCACTTTACAGAAATAAACCCAAACTTGGGGCCTCTAATATTTTTTGTGTTTCACTATGTTGGATTCACATTCGATTCTTACTCTTCGATCAATTACCATTAACTGCTGACAACTCGGTTTTTTATCTCTCGAATTTATGTTGGTATTGTGTGATTTTATGTTTTTTAGAAGTCGCATACAAAATAATATGGCATTATATTTCCACGTGTTAGGCTCTTAAGCAAAAAAATAAGAATTTCTTTTCTTTTCTTTTCTTTTCTTTTCTTTTCTTTTTACGAAAACAGTCCCGGTTTTAATATCTACTTTAGGCCTCAAACAGATTGATTAGTCCTTGGTGACAAAAGATATAAAGAGAGTTTGAGGATGATGATAAGAGTGTAGTGAGATAGGGGTGTGTTGTGGGGTTCTAAGTATTGTTTGTCAAAAAGTTGGTTGCTTTTGCGGTGGAGTGACTAATGATTATAACTTTGTTTGTCAAAAAAAGGGGTGGCTTGGCGTGCTAATTTAAATACGCCTCCCATATGCAATCATACATATTATGTTATATTATATGTTAATTTCAAATCGGTTGAATTTGAAAACTATAATGATTAATATTATAAAGGTTTATCAATAGTGTATTTAAATGCTTATAATCTTATGAACCCTTGTATTTAAATGCTTATAATCTTATGCCGATTTTGTATGAGTGACGACTCAATATGGATTCAAGTGATGGTCATTTCAAACAAACGAATATCACAAACCACTTCCATGCTCAGATCTACTTCAAAAACTAAAAATGAACCAGTATTAAGATTACTTTTCCAACTTTAAGTTTACAGATTTATGAAGTTTTTCGTTAAATTACCAAGAACACACTTTTTGCATACTAATTATTTATACTTGGCATAAATAACCCCTCAGCACATAATTCCACATATTCCAAGTCTTCGGAGCATTCACTTCCTGTCCATCAAATTTTGTGAGAGACTTCTCCATATTCTAGACAATGGTTATAAAGAGTTATAAGTGGAGGAGAAAGAAAATGTTACTATCTGTAAATATGAAAAAACATTGTTAACCCTTGTATTTTTTTTTAATATTTTTAGAAAATAGTTGTGAGTAGAAGAGAGAGAAAAAGTAATTATAAAGGTATAAAAAATATTATTTAATTAAAAATTAGAGAAAAAAGATAGTGGATGTAATTATAGAGATAAAAATGATAGATGTGAACGCTCTCATTTAACATCAAGTTTTAAATTCAAAATTTTACAATTCACTACTATAATTTAACAATATAAAATGAAAAATTTGAATGTCCCTAAGGGGCACCCGCCAACTAAGCGGTTAACTCCATCATTATAAGGTTGAGAGTTAAAATGTTACATGACATGATACATGTTGTTGTGTATTTATTCTAGAAAAATTCGAGAATTGTTGTTTAAAACAAATTAAAAATCAAATTCACCAATTATTAAATCTCCTCCCCCAAAATATTTCTTCCCTTATTATATCAAACTAGTAATAAGATCCACGCGTGTTGCGGCACGGGCACTTCGCAAATATCGAACGAATTAGTCCAAACATTATGTGATGTATTAAACATATGAAAACGCACGTTTTGGCGTATCCAATTGAACTCAGTGTATCATATAGTTGAATTGTGATTTGATCAAAATGTAACGTAAATCGAATTTTTATCGTACAATCATAACGTATTATACACGACCTGACTAACTCGAATTTATATTGTCAAGACAAAAGCTCTCGAGGGGGTCAAAATGGCATTTACAAAGTTCATAAAAAGTTAAGTGGTTAAAAATTGCATTTCCTAAACTTAAGGGCTAAGAAAGGGTAAAGATAAAATTTGATAAAGTTTTGGGGTAAGAGGTAAACTACAAAAAAGTTGGGGCTGAAAATGAAACTATCACAAAGTTGGGCCGTCAAAAGCAAACTATTTGTAAAATGGAGTAGTAGTTTAGGGACTAAATTTACCATTTTATGAAATTTTGAAGGTACCAAAGTCAAGGGGCTAAAATTGTAAAATCATGAAAGTATGGGGGGAGGGGGAGGCAAAGCCGGTGGGGGTTTCCACCGACTTTGGGGCTGTTTGTTTACCTCTTAATGAGGCTCTTAATGGTTCATACCTCCTGCTGGTTCAGCACTTAATGGTTCAGACTGTTTGTTTCACGAGCATATGTCTAAATGGTTCAGACATTTACCTCTGAGTGGTTAAGCATTTACAGAGTCTGAATGGTTAAGACCTCTAATCTTAATTGCTCAGACATTTGCCTCTGAACTGTTAAGCATTATACAGGCTCTTAATGGTTTAGACATCTTACTGGTTCAGCACTTAGGGCATGTTTGGCTAAGCTTTTTGAAACAACTTATTGACTTATTGGCTTTTTGAAAAGTCATATTCTCTTGAAGGGGTATGGTCCCAAAAATGCCGCGCAGACCACTCAGGTCGCTCGTTGGACCATACTCCTTAATCAGTTTGCTAATCAATCTTAGACCCGCGTGGGATGCTCAAGCAGAGTCTGACCTCGCGTGAGGTCCAAAAGAGAGATAACATCAACTTCTATACTTAACGTTCTGAATAAGAGCCTTCACCTACTGCAATCCTGCGCGGGCTACTGACGTGCTCAGCAAAGGTCGTGCGGGAGCCAAAGCTCAAGGCCACTTCAGAAAGTACCAAAGGTACAAGTGGCAGAAGAACAAGCCAATCAGCGTCCTCCAGGCTGTGCTTAATCGTGCTCCACGATCGTCTGACGTGCAGGAGACAGAAAGTACACAAGGATGCCTATGTGGCACCAATCAGGGGGCGGCGACATCTGCCCCATGATCTCCACTTACCTGTTGATGGTAGAGGGACAACGAGGCCGACAACTGAGACACGTGGCTCCAATCACGATGCGCCAGCACCGGAGATCTTCTAGAAGACACTAACGGTCGATACCAGAGAGACAAAGAGCATATTCTCTGGTTGTCGCCTTCCGACCCAAGGCCCATCAGCCCAACTCCTCTTACACCTCTCCGGCTATAAATAGAGACCTCCATGCACAGGTTAAACACTCCATTCCCTCTACTATTGTTAGTGCACTATGTCTATTGACTTCGTCTTGTATCATGTAATAGGATAGGATAGGATAACCAGTGCTCAAGGTTCGAGAAACAGATTTTTAGGTTTAAGGAGGTGAGTTCGCTTGAAATGATCAAGAACCATTTCAAGCGAAACCTGAACATTGTGAGTTCGCTTGAAAGGAACTTAACCATTTCAAGCGAAACCCTCTCACCTATATATAGGGCACTTGTTTGTTTCATTTGGTGAGCTTCTGGATTTGTAACGAAGTGCTGCCAAAATCTGTTCAGGTTGTAATTGATGTTATAATCAATATAAGTGACAGATTTAATAGTATCAAGCTGTTTCCATGTCCGTTTCACTGATTCCGCCTTTGATTCGGATATAAAGCTCTTCTGAACGACTCAGTTGGGTCAAACAACGATCCTACAAGTGGTATCAGAGCTCAGGAAGAAGAGTTTAGCTTGATATCATCTATTTTCTGATTCCTACATCTTCTTATTCAATCTGAACAAGTTTCTACGGTCAAAGCCTTGAAAGTTTGAGATCAAAATTCAGCTTAAAAGTGACTAAATTGGACCAAAAATGAGATTTCGCTTGAACGGACACATTGGTTTCGCTTGAAATTAGACCTGATCTCGCTTGAATTCAGTGTTTCGCTTGAAAAACCTTGCTGATTTCGCTTCAAATCGATGTTCGCTTGAAATTAGACCTGTCTCGCTTGAATCAGTCTTTTCGCTTGAAAGTTCATCAGAGTTCGCTTGAAGTGCTATCCCGCTTGAAGTGTCAGTTTTGCTATTTCGCTTGAAAGCTGATATTCAGTTTCAACTTGGGATTTCGCTTCAACTTGTTGTTTCGCTTGAAGTCTGATTTCGCTTGAAAGTGGAAATTCTGAGTCAAGATCATTTCACACCAACCGAGTGTCAGTTTGTTTCAAGATATTTGATATTGTGTGTACTGATTGTGTTTGTTTGATTATCTGTTCAGGATTACATCATGGCTGAAGAATTCTACAATACGTTTTTCAATGCGCTCACATCTGAATCTTCTGAGATTACAAATGTTACACCAAAAACCATCACGAAAGCAATCAATGAGAACATCAAGCATGATAATTTCTACGGAACACACTCAAAGCCACCAACTCTGGAAAGCATTGAGGATTATACATGGTGGAAAGAACGTTTTCTTAAATGGGCGAAAGCGTATGCGCATGAAAGCTGGTTTTGTTTAGAGTTTGGATATGAAAGACCGAAGGATGATAAAGGTGAAGAGATTCCATTCAAGAAATTACCTAAAGACGACAAAGCAGAATATGCAGCCGAACAGAGGATGATTGCTTTGATTCAGACGGCAATTAGAAATGATATTTTTGCATTGCTAAATCATGACGGGTCGTCAAAATCTGTTTGGAAAGCTTTACAAACTAAAGCTGAGGGGGGTAAACAGATTAAAAAGAACAAAATTGCGTTGCTTAAAAAAGAATTCGATCTATTTGATAACATTAAAGGAGAGTCGGTGAGGCAAATGATAGAGAGATTTTGTCATTTAAAAATTGAACTTGAACGATTCAAAATTGAGAAAACAAGAGAGGAAATTATCGATAAAGTCATTGAAGCGTTACCACGAGCTGATCAGTGGCAGACGATTGTTTTTATTTTAAAAAATGATGCTTTATATGATGAAATTACTCTTGATGTATTGTTTGAAAAGATTGAAAGTCATGATCTGGAGCTACAGAAGCAAAGTAAGATTACTGGTTTTTCACATCAACAGAATGTTGGCTTGTACTACAAAGGCAGTGTACCTTCAGAGAAAGGTGTTAGTTCACCAAAGACAGCATTCAGTGGTGAGAAGATGAAAGAACCACAAACAACTTCATCAAGTTACCATTCTGGATATCATTCATCTTCAAAATCAAGTTCTGATGAAGCTGAGGAGATTCTGTGCAACATCGCTCTGAAACTGAAGAATTCTCCGTCGATGAGTATCAATGCAGCTAAGCAGCAAATGAGTTTCCTTGCATCTGTTCTGGAGTCATATAAAGGTCTTGTAGCTGGCAAAATTGGAAACTCGGAGTTGACTAAAGAAGACTACGACCAGATTGATCCGGAAGAAATGGAGCTCATAGATATTCGTTGGTGTTTAGCAAGCTGCATCCGAAGAGCTCAGAGATACATGGAGATTACCGGGAAGCAATCTTTGGGTGGTCCGTCAACGAAGCTTGGATTTGACAAATCCAAAGTGACCTGCTTCAGATGCAAGCAAAAGGGTCATTTCAAAAGAGAATGCAGAAATTCTGAAGTTGCTGAAGGAAATGAACGTCCTTTCAACGATGATTATTATCGAAAAGCGATCTACCACCGAAGCAAAGAAGAGCCGAAATTGATTGAAGATAAAACCAAATCAAGAGCTTGTTTTGTAATTCAAGATGATGAAGGTTTTGATTGGAGCGAGATTTGTCCAGAAGAAGATCGTTTGGAGAATGTTCGAAAAACAGCTCATGGGAGAGCGATGACAGAGGAAAGAAAGTTTGTTTTTGTTGCTAAGATTCAAGATGAAAACAAAGACAAAGACACTGCTGTAATTTGTGAAGAGAACAATGAAGAAAAAGATAAAGTTGAAATAAAGAAGAAAACTCGGGAAGAGATTTTGAGTGAGAAAACTTATCGAGAAAGAAATGTTGTTTTCAACAGAATGGATGACATGCAGGAAGAGTATGAGAATGCTGTCAGCAACAGAAGATGGGATAAAAAGAGAGAATGCTACGTCAACAGAGAAGGAGAACCAGTTGTTCCAAAGAAAGACATAATTTTTGACGATGTTCTTCTCATAATTTCTTTGAGAGCCGAATATTATAGAAATGTGATGAAAGATGACACATATGCTAAAAGGCATGAAAAGGAGATCAGATATGCCATAACATCGTGTCTGAGAAAAAAGGGATGAAGAGAGAATGAAAAAGAGTGTTGAAGAAATGGTGAAAAATCTGAAGAAAACTGCTGAAGAGGTTAAAGCTGAAGTGGTTGAAGTTGAAGTTGTGAAAGAGGAAGTTTTGAAAGTTGGTGAGACAGAAAAGATTGAAGAAAAAGTTGTTGTGAATGAAGAGGTTGAGAAAGCTGTTACTGAAGAACAGCAAATTGGAGAAGAAGTGAAGAAAGCAGAAGAAGAAGTATAGAATGAGAATTTGGAAGTTGGTAATGCTGGTGATGAAGTCGATGTTGAAGAAAATCAGAATGTTGCTGAGTTGAAGCAGACAGAGGCAGCTAAAAACACCGAGGTGCCAATCACTGAGGTAAATTCTAATTCTAACATCTTGAATGAAACTGTTGAACAGTGCAAGAAATGCATGGAACCGTGCAGAGCTTGTACTGAAAAAGATGAGCAATTCAGAACAAGAAATCTTGAATTCACAAAAATAGAAAACATTTTCAAAGAAAAATGTAAAGAAATGTTAGAAAAAGAAAAAGTTTTAAAAGAAAATGATGAAAAACTTTCAGAAAAATGTAAAAAGATAGAAAAAGAAAATGAAGTTTTGAAAGAAAATGTTTCTAAAATGACAGAAGAATGTTCACAAAAAGAAATTGCTTGTCAAGAAATGAAGAAAGAATATGACTCAATGAAATTAGCATATCATATTACAAAAGAGTCATATGAAAAAGTGAAAGATGAAATGAAATTTGCTCAATCAAGAATGAATTATCTTTCTGAAACAACTAAAGAACTTAAACGAATGTATTCCATAAAACAAGATGTTGTTAATTCCTATATTGAGGATGTTGCTAAGCTAAAGCGACAGATTGCTGATCTAGAACAGGATAACAACAAGTTAAAAAGTTATCACGTATCATCATATGTGCTTGAACGAATTTTCAATATAAAACCGGGAGATGGTGAGTCTGAGCAAAACAAGAAAGGCATTGGCTCAGAGTTTCATCAAGTTCCACCACCGGAAAAGTTTGCATTTTATGATGAGGAAAAGGTCGAAAAAGCTTTCAACATGGTAGATCAATTGCCAGACAACATTAACATAACCTATTCTAAATCTGATGATTCTCATGATTCAGAGGTGGTAGGTAAAAAGTCGTTGAAAGTGTGTTGAAAGAAGAGTCGGTTGATACAGGTAAATCTGAATCACAGGATGAAGATGAAGGAAATCTTCATGATAGTTATCTGAAAAACACAAAATCCTAGAAAAGTTTGAATGATGATTCAAAAGGATTGGTTTATACCATGATTGGATCGGACAAATTGTTCTTAGATGTTGTATTCCCGATTCAGAATGTGATTTCAGAAAAGGTTGATAAAGTTTTCAAAATGGTTGAGATTGAGAAGTCTGAAATTTCAAAGTTTGCTGGAAAAGGTCATAAAACTTTTTATAACAAACCTGGTTACAAAAAGAAGAACATGAAGGCTGGGCTGGGTTATAAGAAGAAACAAGGTTGGAAAAGAAATGAAACTCAAAATTTTCAGGCAAAAATGAATTTTGTTCAAGGAAATAGTTTAGCAGAAGAAAAAGAACTCAAATTGAGACAGTCTAATGATGAGTTCTTTGCTAAAAAGAAAAAGCAACAACCACAGGTCAAAGATGTGTCCATGAGAACATGTTTCAAATGTGATCAAAAAGGACATCTTGCACGCAAGTGTCCAAACCTAAAATATGTGGATGTTGACATAAAGAAGATTGATGCTGAGAAACAAAAATCTGAGAATGTGAGACAAACGTCAACCAGATTTGACTCAAAACAAACTTGGAGGTACAACACAAACAAGTTTGTTTCGACTCAAAATTGGAAGTCAAACCTGTATAGGTTCGATTCTAGACAGACCTGGAATTCTCATACACCCAGATTTAGAACAACACAAAGCTGGAAAACGTCTGTTGATATGACAAAACCACAACAATTCTGGAAACCGAATGTTGTTCAAAAACAAAGTGTTCAAAAATATTCACATTTTTACAAACGTGGTACTCCTAAAGGTCAAACATGGAGTGCAAAGAAACATGTGATTCTTGAAAAAATTGAAAAAGTTGAAGTAAAAGTTGAAAAGATTTTTGTGAAAGATGACAAACAGTTTCCAGCATTGAATGAAAATTATTGTGTTGAAATGCCTAAGGTTCAACAGACCTGGGCTAAATTGTTCAAGTAATTGAGTTTATTACATGTGCAGGTGCTCAACAAAATTAAAGATTGTGAGATTGGAAAATGGAGCAGCCTGGCACAACAAGAGGAAGAGGCTGCTGCTAGACCCTGGTTTGGTTGAACAGGGAGTTTATTTGTTTTTCTGTTCATAAATAAACAATATTTTTAAAAACCCTAAAAAATTGAAAAAAAAATTAAAAACCAAAAATATGTTTTAGTTTGTTAAAAACTTGAAAAACCAAAAATATATGTTGATTTTTTGGTGAAACCAAAAATAGAAAATTGCAAAAATATATGTTGATTGAATATGCAGAAACCCTCACGGCGGAACAAACATGATTACTTTCACAAGATTGAAAAACGGTTTTCAAACTGTCGAAAATCAATGGGTTGTAAATCATGGGGGTAATTGTTGGTATTGTATATTAGATTTTCTGCAAATCAGAGCACTTTTAGCAGAAAATGGATGGCGAGACAAAGATATCGGTGTTGGTTGTCAAATTTTCTTTAAATGATTTTGCATTTTAGGGGGAGTAATATTGTTAGAAAATACAAAAACATTTGAAAATTTGAAAATGACAAAAACATGATAAAAACCATGAAAATTGAGTTTTTGCGTAAAAAGAGGAAATGATAGTACATCAGTAGACAGTTACAGTACGCTAAAGAAATGGAAAGTTTAAATGTGTTAAACGATCTCACCGTGGATGTGTCGGTAGATTTTTATACATTTAGTAAATTTTTTCGGGATATAAACCTAAATTCAAACTTGCTTATTTCGTGGGGAACACTACTTGGATATATAGGTAACCCCTGAAATCTCGTTTGAAGGACCCCTCTTTCTGAGATACTAGGTCTTTATGCTTAGTGATATCTGGGGTATTATCCCGGGACTTCTGATTTTGCGGAAGCAATGGCCTAGTCCTTGGAGAATACTTTACGCTTGCTTGAAATATAGCGCTGCCCTCAGCAAAAATGATGAAACAATAAAATTGATAATCATTGCTATTGAAGAAAAGATCCTCTAAAGGGGACACACCTAAAGTCGAACTGTCATCTCTCTGCTGAACGGAAGTTCTGACCTGAGCTCTCACGGTTTCGCATCTAACCCCATACAGATATCATCTAGGTATATTCACTTGTAAGACTGAATATTGGGATCTGGATACGGGAGTATATTCAAGAGGTGGGACACACGAATAAGTTTAAGTCTTTAAAACACCTAATTCGTATCCTGAATCAGTTGAAATTTGTGTGAAAATTTAACTGGATCAGTATATCGACAATCTAAGTGAATTGTTTAATTCTTAATGTGTAACTAAGCTCAACGGTACTTGTGACTTGTCAAAAAATGATATGATCCTTTGACGCATACTCAAACAAAAATATTGTCTGTAAATATGTTTGTACATATTTCTTTACTGCTTTATATTTTCAGAAAAATACAAAAAGATTTTTGATTCTGCTTTATTTTCGACAACTGATATCTGAAATGCTGGGTTTCAAAATCTAAGTAAGTTGATTGTGTTTCTGAAAATAAAACAAGTTCATTAATTTGGAACTTGAATTAAAATCAAAATTTTCAAAAACAGTTTGTGATATCTCCAAGGTCATTAGTTTGGACTTGGATGATTAACTATGGGGGATTTGTTTGCTTATATTGTTATAGAGTTAGTTTCCGATTTGATTCGTTGAAACTGCCAAATCAATGAAGTTTGTTGATAGGGGGAGTGGATTAGAGAATTTGATTGATAATATGAAAACATTGTATTTATAGATGTTTGAGTGGTTGCAGATAGTCCAGATACAAGCTTGAAGCAAGAGGAAGCTTGTAGATGGATAGCTAGGTGTCGATCCCAAAGCACGAAAGCTTGACGAAAGGGGGAGCCTGAAGCTGATGGAAGAAGAGAAGGATTGATGGATGCTTATAATGTTACAATTTGGACGAGAAGGCAGAAGGATCAAGACCGAAGATGTGTCATGCTGAAGACTAGACACTGAAGACTTCGTCAATAACCAAGGGGGAGTCTGTTAGTGCGCTATGTCTATTGACTTCGTCTTGTATCATGTAATAGGATAGGATAGGATAACCAGTGCTCAAGGTTCGAGAAACAGATTTTTAGGTTTAAGGTGGTGAGTTCGCTTGAAATGATCAAGAACCATTTCAAGCGAAACCTGAACATTGTGAGTTCGCTTGAAAGGAACTTAACCATTTCAAGCGAAACCCTCTCACCTATATATAGGGCACTTGTTTGTTTCATTTGGTGAGCTTCTGGATTTGTAACGAAGTGCTGCCAAAATCTGTTCAGGTTGTAATTGATGTTATAATCAATATAAGTGACAGATTTAATAGTATCAAGCTGTTTCCACGTCCGTTTCACTGATTCCGCCTTTGATTCGGATATAAAGCTCTTCTGAACGACTCAGTTGGGTCAAACAACGATCCTACAACTATCACTCTTAACACTCAATTATTTCCTCAAAGCAGATACTTATTCTCACGCCGGAGTCTGGTTAAGAGGGAAACCCCCATATTCCCCTTTTAACGAGCTAACGGTGTTCTGTTTTGCAGGAAGATCGGATCAAGTCGGAGCTCAGAAAGTTAAAAGAAGATTAATCATTATGAAAGGAACATAAACCAAACTAATTAACTCTAAAATTAGTTCCGTGTTTCTTCATTGGCGCCCACCGATTTTTGCAATCACTTCCCATCTTCTTTTTCTGAGTTTTTTCTAAGTTTTTGTTCCTTCGATCATGGTTGGTCAAGGAATTATTCCTGATTTCGGTTTTTGCACGAACTCTAACGCAGGATTGGGGGAGGACAATCCGAATGTCCAAGTCCAACCTGCCGAAGAGATAGGTGAAATTGAAGTAACGAACACTGGGGGACCCCGCGCGAGCTTCACTCGCATCACCCAAACGGGAACCCCAGCAAGTCATGTCGTTGGTCCTTCAAACCCAGCTCCAAATCTGAACATTTCGGCGCTACTAGGGCTCCCAGAAGGCGAAACTTTAGCTTCCTGGTACGCCAAGAAAATTGCTACCACCAATACTGCGTATCAGTCATTGAGCGCACAGCAGGCGATTTTACAAGCAGAGCCATCCTTGGTTACTCCTCCGGGTCCAACTCAGGGGGCGCACCGGACGCCCCCACAGCAGAACTTTCAAGGAAGAATCAACAGACCTCCCCCTCTGAGAAGGCCAAGCGTGCACGACACACGCGACACATATGTAGAAATAGACACGTACGATGATCACCCATCCTATATGCAACACAAACGTCCAGTTCATAGCCGGCTACGGCCACGCAACATGAACAACGAATGGGATGACACATATCTGAATGATCCCACTTGGCAAGATGACGAGGGTTCGTCAGTCTTCAACCGTCTGCAGAAAAATCACGAGTCTTACAAGCCAAGGCAGCTCATCGCATACAGCGAAGAGGCAGAACGAGATTTCAGCCTCGCCTATAGGCCAGCTGAAGCTGCTGAACACTCGAAGTTTATTCCAAATATTGCTCTAGCCCCGCTCTCAAGAGAAAAATTACCCTCAACAGTGGGAAAGTTCAATGGTCTCACAGACCCTAACGATCATGTTCGAGTATTAATAAGCGTTGGTGTTATGGGAGGATGGAACATGCCAATGTGGTGCCATCTGTTTATCCAGACGTTCACAGGGGCTGCTCGCGCCTGGTTCGACAGCCTTCCGCCTGGAAAAATCACGTCATGGGTCGATTTCAGAACACAGTTTGTAAACCATTTCAGCCAGCAAAGACGTTATCAGCGCGATACGTCTGAAGTAACAGATATCTGGCGCAGAGAAAATGAAGCTTTAGAAGACTTCATCACTCGCTTCAATAAGGAGTGTTTGGAAATCGGTGGTGTAAGCGAACAGCTCATGCGCGCTCACTTCAAGAAAGCTATTCGATGTGATAGTCTCATCAGAACTATCACTGGAAAAGACGGTATGCCCAAGGAATGGGACAAGCTCATGGAAGCCGCCAAGATAGTAGCGCAAACTAAAGAATCGCTAGCTGGAGCCAAAAACTCCTACACCGAAGACCGCTTTTCCAAGAGAAGCTCGCGCGACTATGGCAAGCGCAACAAGAACATAAATCAAGAATGGAAGACTGGACAATCCAGCGGTTATGAGGAAAGATCACGCTACAAAGAAGACGCGCGAGATACGATTGATAGAATCGGATATCGGAAGGCAGTCCGGAACGAGAATCGAGAAAAGCACTGGACTCCGCTCATTAAGACACCAAAAGAGGTGCTCATGATGGAGAATCATGATTTCAAGGCTCCAAAGCCTATGACAAACAAGAAGGGACAAGACCCGAACCTGAACTGCGATTTTCACAAAGATACATGTCATCTGACGGATGACTGTATCAGTTTAAGGTAAGAAATCGAGAAAGCGTTGAAAGCGGAAAGTTAAGCCATCTGGTCAAGAATGTGTGCAAGAAGATGCGCTAGATTCAGCGCAACGATGAGGGAAACCAGGTCATCTTTCCGGTAGTACGCGGGAGACCACGCGCCACGCGCCCCGTCGTCATTACCGATATTATCGGTCATTACGAAACAGAATACATATTCATTGATCTGGGAAGTACAGCTGATATCATCTACGAGCAATGCTTCAATCAGTTTGATGATGAAGATAAAGCGAGACTCGAGCCGGTTGATTATCCTCTATCGGGATTCTGCAATGAGATGGTCTTCCCACTAGGCCAAATCAGCTTCCCCGTCACAGTATCTGACGGGAAGCATTCAAGAACTATAAATGTCAATTTCATGGTGATGCCAGTCAAATCAAGGCACGATGTTTTAATTGGGAGAGAAATCCAAGGAGAACTAAACATGGTAACCTCCATACCCCACTCAGCCATCGGGTTCCCAACCAAGATGGGGGTGGCGATTATCTATGCAAAGAAAGAAGTAATGTCAGCAGAGGATGCACGCCCATCAAAGGCAACAAAAATTTCAACGACCGAACCAGAAAAATGGGTTTTGAACCGCAAATACCCAGAATAGACGGTGACGATAGGCCACGCAATCTCACCAAACATCAGAACGCACCTCAAACAACTTTTGTTCAGAAACGTGGACATTTTCGCCTGGACTCCGGCCGACATGACCGGTGTCCCGCGCGACGTCACTGAACGTTGTTTGAACACTTATCCATCCGTCGAGCCGAAAGTGCAAAGAAGGCGCAGCCTAGGAGCAGATAAGACTAAAGCCATGAATGAGCAAGTTTGTGAACTACTAAAGGCAGGTATACTGAGAGAGGTACGCTATCAAAGTTGGGTTGCAAACCCTGTTATGGTTGAGAAGTCTAATGGAGGATGGCGAATGTGTGTCGATTACACGAATCTCAACAAGGCGTGCCCCAAAGATTGTTATTCATTGCCTGAGGTCGACAAGAAAATAGACTCTCTCGCACCATACAGGTGGAAATGTTTTTTGGACTTATACAAGGGGTATCATCAAGTCCAAATGGCACTAGAAGATGAAGACAAGACAACTTTTCGTACCGACATCGGAATCCTCTGTTACACAAAGATGCCATTCGGCCTTAAAAACGCTGGCGCAACCTACCAGCGTCTGATGGATACGATATTTGTTGATGACATCGGAAAGCATATCGAGGTTTACATTGACGATCTTGTGATTAAAAGTCCCGAGGAGAACCAGATGTTAAAGGACATAGAGAATACGTTTAACTCTTTGAGAAGCGTGAACATGAAGCTGAATCCAGCGAAGTGTTCTTTTGGTATGGAAGAAGGCAAGTTTTTAGGCTTCATGGTTACAAACGGCGGTTTCAAGGTTAACCCCGAAAAAGTTCAAGCCATAGAGCGGATGCCGTCACCGCGCACAATCAAAGAAATGCAGAGATTAGCCGGCCGCCTAGCCGCGCTTAACCGATTTCTATCAAACCACGCTGCAAAATCGTACCCTTTTATCAGTACTTTGCGCAACTGCGTGAACAAACAAGAGTTCAAATGGACGCCAGAAGCAGAAGCTGCCTTCCAGCAAATGAAAGAGTGTTTGATCAAGCTCCCTACACTAACCGTGCCATTCGAGAAGGAACCACTCATTCTGTACTTGTCTTCTTCGGACAAGGCAGTTGGGTCAGTATTGTTGGTAGAAAGAGATGGAGTTCAGACTCCAATTTACTATGTTAGTAGGGTGCTCACGGATCCAGAAACACGATATTCAACAATGGAAAAGTTAGTGCTCGCGCTGCTACACGCCTCCCGGAGGCTGCGCAAGTATTTTACTGGGCATGTAATCACTGTACTCACTAACTTCCATATTGGCACAATCCTGCAAAAACCAGAGACTTCAGGACGCTTAGCAAATTGGGCAATCGAGCTGGGGGCCACAACATTCTGTACAGGCCGCGCCCAGCCATTAAAGGCCAATTGTTAGCGGACTTCATCACCGAAGTTCCAGAAGATAAGATCAAAGATTGTGAAGTTGTTGATACTCCCATTAAAGACACATCAGATGGGTTATGGTTGTTATACACTGACGGGGCCTCGAATGAAGATGGCGCAGGAGCTGGATTGCGCCTTTTTAGCCCAGAGAAGCATGAGTTCACCTATGCCTTCAAGTTGGATTTCAAAAATACCAACAATGAGGCAGAATATGAAGTGTTCTTGGCAGGCCTGCGCCTAGCCATCAAGATGGGAGCTCAAAACTTACAAGCGCATGTCGACTCCCTCCTGATCACGAGTCAAATTAATGGATTGTATGATGCGAAGGGCGAAGTTATGGCTTTGTACTTAGAGGAGGAGAAGGAGTTGCTTCAGCAGTTCAAATCATACGTGGTTGTTCATATCAATTGGTCAGAGAACAAACCAGCAGACACTTTAAGCAAGCTCGCTTCAACAGCTTTTCAACATCTCGCCAAAGATGTAAGAATCGAAGTGTTAAAAAACCCGTCGGTTTTGTTGCACCAAGTGAATGTGATTGAGATAGGGCAACCATCTTGGATGACCCCGATCATCCAGTATTTGCAAGAAGGAACCCTCCCTGAAAACAAAGCAGAGGCAAGGAAGATACAGAACAAAGCATTGTTCTATGAGATGAATGGTGGAATCTTGTATCGAAGATCCTTCTTGGGGCCACTTCTGCGCTGTGTGGACCCCCAAGATGCAAGTTACCTGATCAGGG
Organism: Helianthus tuberosus; assembly: GCA_030545235.1. NCBI lineage: Eukaryota > Viridiplantae > Streptophyta > Magnoliopsida > Asterales > Asteraceae > Helianthus > Helianthus tuberosus. The sequence continues at coordinate 178,127,378 of CM060423.1, forward strand.
AGATTCATGAAGGCATCTGCGGCATTCATGCGTGCCCGCGCATGGTTGTCGCGAAGATAATGAACGCTGGTTACTATTGGCCAGGGATGCACGTTGGCGCTCTAAAGGAATTGCGCAAATGCGACTCCTGTCAAAGGCACGCCCCAAAAACCTTGCGCCCAAAAAATGATCTCATCCCTGTGTCCACTGCCTGGCCCTTCCAGCAGTGGGGGATTGATATGGTGGGACTTTTCCCTAAAGCTCCTGGTGCTGTGAAGTTTATAGTCGTTGCCGTTGATTATTTCACCAAGTGGGTGGAGGCCAAAGCTCTCGCCTCAACTACTGCAATGATGGTGCGCAAGTTCATATGGGAACACATCATTTGCAGGTTTGGCCTCCCACTCAAGATTGTAACCGATAATGGCACCAATTTTGATTCTGAAGACCTTCAAGAATGGATGAAAGAGATGAATATCGAACACACTTTCTCTTCCGTTGCGCACCCTCAGGGCAACGGCCAAGTAGAAAGTGTTAACAAAAGTATCGTTGAAGGGATAAAAGCCCGTCTGGGCACTAAGAGAGGAGGCTGGGTAGATGAGCTCCTGAGCATCCTGTGGGCTCATCGAACCATGCCGAAAACGAGCACTGGGGAAACCCCCTTTAGCCTGGTCTACGGCTCAGAGGCGGTTATCCCAGCTGAAATTGGCCTCCCCTCGCTGCGCTTGACAGCGGTCAACAAAATCGATAACGAGGCGGAGCGTCGTCTAGACTTGGACCTACTCGAAAGGAGACGTGAAATAGCGCAAATCAAAGAGGCCAAGTACAAGACACAGTTGGAAAGGTACTACAATGCAAGAGTGCACATTTGTACCTTCACTCCAGGAGAGTACGTCTTCAGAGACAATGAAGCCTCCAATGCTGAACGCCCCGGAAAGCTAGCACCAAAGTGGGAAGGCCCATACTTAATACATGAGGTGCTAGAAAAAGGGGCATACAAGTTGCGCACACTGGATGGATACATCATCCCGCGCACGTGAAACGCGCAACAATTGCGCAAGTGTTACATGTGACTACCCTCAGCCATGCGCCTTTATCCGCTTATGTTGGCTACGCGCCCTTTTTATTACCTATGTTGGCTATACGCCCTTTTTATTTCAACGATGTATGATTGGCCTAACGCCTGTTTCAAAGCTACTTAATGAAAGCATTGACTATGCCTTTTGTTTTTAGCATCATGACTTCTACGTTACAAATGCATGTTAAACTTTTGATTAGCACGAAAACACTCCAGTAAATTAGGAGCTCTCGAGTTATGCCTCCAAGGTCCTCCGCGGGCATAGCACGAGACCGGGCAGTTATACTCACATACGAGCCACACTTACATTTATTCACGCTAACTTAACCAAAATTTCTAACAACAATGCAATAATTGTAACTTGACATAAAAAACAAGCGTCAATGTCACATTCCAAAAAGCGCGCCCACGCAATGATCACATACAAAGTAGCTAAACATCAACGAATTTCCATTCAAAAAGCTCAAGTGCACGATAAGTTACATTTTTAACATCTTAAAAGAAAAGTACAAGGCACAAAGCCTATCACCACTATTTTCTACTCATAACCATCACCATCATCGCCGTCATCATCGCCATCGTCGTCACCACCAGCTGTTTCTTCCTCATCAGATAACTCCACAATCTGTGGAGGGTCTAGGATAGTCTTTAGCCGCGAACACCAGTCGTCATGCTTCAGCGCTTCTGTGACCAAATCCATCACAGGTAATGATAAATGGTCATAAACCCCTTTAGCGCGGGCTAATGCAGCATCAACCTGATTGGTCACTGAGCAATGACAGACATCAAACTCCTGCCCTAATGCCTCTTCAACATGTTGTGCACACTCTAGATAACCTCCACGATGACCAACCGCGCGTGAGGCATCTATGAGAGCGGCAACAGCCACATCCAGTTCAGAGGCATTCAGAATGGAGTTAGCCATCTACAAGAAAGGCAATGGATAAGAACCAAGGCAACAAGAAATAAAGCCTAAATTAAAGAAAAGAGGGACCTTACCAGAACTACCCCTCTACCACGCAACCATTCAGAGTCGGAGACTAGAGTGTCCACGATTGCTTGAGCTTCGGCATAATTTTTTTGGGCTATGTTAAGAGCAGAGGTGCTAATATCTCACGCCTCGTCGGCCTTCTGTTTGGCCTCCTCGGCGGTAGCAGCCTTAACTCTTTCAGCCTCAAGATCAATCTCCAAGGATTCGCTTTTGTCAGTCGGCTCACGCAATCTACGCTTTAACTCCACAATCTCGACATCCTTGGCATGCAAGTCTTTGTCCATGGTGGACACATGCGCCTTCAACTTAACCTGCGAGGGGTGAAATAACGACTTAGTAATATTTCGACAAGTAAAAAACAATATAAAGAAGATTAGGCTAAGGCTTAAAGTTGAACCTCAACGCGCTCTTTGTCTGCTTCAACATCCTCAACCTTCTTTGTTAATGTGGCAATTTGAGCCTCAAGGTCGGCAATCTTGGTGCGAGCAGCAAACATGCGCTGATTATCTTTTTTGCATATTTCTTTCCAGTCAGCGTGTTCTTTTTACAAGAGCTCTTCAGCAGCACGTAGCTTGCTCTTTAGGCCATCGCGCCCCCACTCTTCAGATTTTTTCTCCGCATCGAAGGCGGCCATCTCTTCAGCAAATGCAGCCTTCATCTTCTCAAAGTCCTTGACCTGTCTTAACACACGCTCACGGAACTTGGTGTGGAGCGTCACCGCGAGCCTCCTCGGTGTAGGTTTTGTAATAAATATCGCCTAAGGTATCCTTAGGACCGATAGGAGTTTGTGGCATCGCCCCTCCAACACCTCCAGCCGCGCTTGCTCGAACATTACCACCAGCACTCGCACCACCTTCAGTAGTGGTAGTCTCTTTATGCGCAGCACCAGCTGACCCCCCCAGCAGCATAAGTCACTTGAATAGTTTGGGTGGGGGCATCAACCTGCGCAGGCTCGATTGGTTTAACAACCTCGGGTCCTTTGCCCCGAGTAGCTCTTTGCTCTTTTTCATGAAGGGGCTGGTCAAGCCCCGTGATACGAGTAACCTCTGGACCCTGCGTCTTATCCTGCACGGTAGTAGCAGCGGTCTCGGTCTCCTTAGATTTATCATCGACAGGCTTCTCACCCGCTTTCTTCTTCTTCGCCTCTATTTCCTTCTCTTTTTGTTTCTCCTTTTCTTTCTCCCTCTCTTTCTTAGCCTCCAACCCAGCAGACTTAAGAGGCTTGATCACAACCCTGGTTCTCTTCTGCGTCGGTTCTTGGGGTCTTTAAACTCAACACCCTTCTTTTCAGGGGTCTTCTTCTTGGCCTCTGCAGAAACCAAGTGTTAAAAAGAAATTTCATTAAAGAAAGCATGAAGGAAGTCGTAAAACTAACCCGGAGAGAATTTGTAGAGAGAGCGCAGACTGCTCTGTTTGCCTATTACTGGGGCTCCCCCAGTCTTCTGCGCCACCTGCATACCCGCAGCAGTCTCCTCTCTTCTTCTCTTCCGGCTTATCAACTTAACAGCAGGTTCTCCTTCTTCTTTTTCCTCTTCTTCCTCATCCAGCGCGATGGACGAAGGAGTAGCGCCACCATCTGGGTTCCTTGAACCCGCGCTTACCGAACTCTTTGAACCAGCGGCGCCAGTCTTCTTCTCACCTATACGGGACAAGCCCTCAAGTGAGTCACTTGCAACAACGTAATCATCTAGGTTACTCTGCCGGAATCGGTGAGTACCTTTATTAGAAACACCAGCAGTTGCGAGGCTACTCCCGCCTTTCTTACTGGATGGTTCAGCATCGATGGTAATCACTTTCTTCTTCTTGTTTGGCTTTTTCTTCTTCTCCTCTTGATCAATCCCAAGTTCGCGCAACACACCTGCAAAGATGTTAGACCAGAAACTTAGCTCCCCATTTGAAGACCCTACAGACTCCTCGCTGGAAAGATAAAGAATCTCTTTCCCAGCAGAAGTCACAGCTCGCAAGGGCCTGGGGTTAGGTATATGCGCACCTTCGGTTGTAGTGGGAGGATTGGCAAAAGCTCCAGCAAGAGGATACAGAAAATGACCTTTGATCCGCTCATACCAATATTGCTCCCCTGATTCCAGCGGGCGCACGCCCATGGATCCACCAAAGGTGGGGAAAGCAGCCTGATAAAGGTGCGCCTCTGCATTCAAAATCAATGATTAGGTGCAACTGAATTATAAAAAGTGGAAATAATCAAAGAAGTAACTAACCTCTATCTTGAAACATCAACACGGGCACCTCATTGCTATCCTCAGGCCATTGGTCACTCATCTGCTCCGCAACCAGGACGTTCTCACCGAAAACTCGATTAAGTGTGGCAGTGAGTTTCACGTACCAGTCTTCTTTCTTTGGAATCGGCAGTTCCTCCTTCTCGATCACATCCGGCGCATGGAAGATCATCTCAATCGGAATAACTTCCTCTCGGATGAAGAAGAACTTCTGTTTCCAGTCATGGAAACTCTTCGGAGGATTCAGAAGGATCTTCTTGGCAGACCCCTGGTTGCTAAAAGATTAGAATCCCATGTTCCTAATCAACTGATAAAATACCTTAAATTTCTCCACTGTGAGCTCTATATCATGGGATCGGCATAGAAATTCAAAGTGTCTCACCCTCACCATGCCGGGTGGAATCATTTGTGAGATATGAAACACATAATAATGAAGAATATGGGCCATGAACTTCGTCGCCAGAAACCGGAAGTTGCCTTGTAAAAAGAAATCTTCAAAGAGGGTAATATACCCCGGCGGCGCGTCGGCGGCTGTCTGGTTTTGACCGGGATATCGTGCATCCCACTTCGGTGGAAACCGGAATCCTCTAGTAATCTGCTCAAACAATCCCTGGTCCCATTTGAGGACACGGAGGGGACCTTCGTCACCTGGGTTCTCTTCTTCAGCCATAGATATTCAGTTAGAAGATTTGAATATTTTCTGTGTCACACCCCGATATTTCCACATTTTTGCCGGTGGGCCCGGTAGGGAGTATCGCGACGTAGTTGATATCATCATAGTCAAACAACACAATATTTAAATGCACAGGGGAAGCAAAAGATAAATATATTACAAACCGATATAGAGTAATATCAAGTATTACAAACGGAATGTAAAGGATCCACAGGCGGATCTAAAATAGAAAGATAACTCTGTTCAACAGACTTTAACATCTAAAGCTTGCGAGACTTGATTATTGATGCCTGGAGTAGCCAGCCTATTACGTATAGTACCTGCATTTAGCCTTTTTGGAAAATACGTCAGTTTACACTGGTAAATACTATCAACTGACTCATTTTGAAAAGTTTAAAACAATTGATTTGAATGCACGTGGCACAAACTCTTTATAACTTGGGATAATTATTTAAATACATAATCTCGTAAAAGAATTACATGTTCCTTATACGTTCAGTAGCCCGGATCGTGCCGGGTTAAAGATCAATAGACACACCACATTATTTATTCTGGCGCTGACAGGTGTACGCCTACACCCCGCGCATAGGTCGTGGCCATTTCGTAAAATGATGCCAAGGATATCCGGGATATGGTCATTAACCTCCCAAAGGCTTTAAGCAAACAAAAAAATTTAAACGGGCCGATCAATATCAATTAACCACCATACGATGGAAGATTTAATGCCCGACCAAGCGGTATTTTATATACCGTACCCCAAGCCCGTATAGGGAAAATAAGTTAAAAGTATTTACCTGAACTAAATATAAATTCAATCCCAGCCGTATATCAATTCAGCAAGTACAGATAGCTTTTACTGGGCTCCTAATCTGGAACGAAGGTTTTTAATAACCTATTAGAATCCTAACGGGTCTTTAATTAAGTCTTGACTTAGACCGGTTAGTTTTCCAAAGGAAGATACGGTTCAAACGCACGATTAAGAGAAGACCGAAATAGAATGTGATTTAGACCTGACAAGTTTGAAGACTTGTCTTATATGGGTAATCTAAACACATTCTGGATTTTGGGATAAAACCGATAAGGTTTGACCCGTTTCGGCTAATTTATGCAAACTAGTTACATAAGCCGAACCGAACGCGCAAGAGGCGTAACGGGTATCCATAAGAGTCATATACAGGTCTCCTAAGTTAATAAGCCTTAAATATGTTATGACATCAATAAGATATCTTTTATTATGCCCGTAACGAATTTAAACTCAAACTATGCCCCGTATGGGTATTTTGGTCACTTACAAGGTTATAAAAGAGTTCAAGTATTAACCTGAGTTACAGGTCTGATATAATCAGCAAAAATACTTAATTTACTAAGGTATATCAGTAGGGTATTGCATATATGTGAAATTTATCAATTATAACCAATTTGTGCACCGTAGGGGCATTTTGGTAATTTCACATAAGTCGAAAAGCTCAAAACTGAAGTCTGAGTTAAACAACTTTTGCTTACTATTAAAATATTATAATTTACCTAAAATATCAGTAGGTATCAACCCTTGTATGTTTAAAATAGTTTTAGTACATACTATGCGTTAAAAACGCTTAAAAAGGCGATTAGAAGCCATTTCCGGGTTCTATATAGAAAGCTGATATTTTTATTATTCCAGAAGGTTTAAAATAATGCATTTATCATATAAAATCAGTAGCAAAAGGTTTGGGGTCAAAAAGATATGTAAAACTCATTTTATATTCCGAAAGGGCAAAACCAACTATTACCGAATCATGCTTACGACTCTAAGTTATGCTCAACCTAAAATTAATTAAAAATCTTCAAAAATCCCAAAATAATATATTACATCAGTGGGTAAAAATTTGGATATCAAAAAGTAGGTTTAAATAGGCTATATGTTAATTATGCCGTTAAATCGCTAAAAAGCTTTCTAATTACGCTAATGAGCATAACTCTCAATCTACACCTCAAACTGATGTCAAACTTTGGGTACAAGTTTATATATCAGTAACTAAGGTTTCTACTCTTTTACATTTTTAAAAATCACGTTTTATGGTGAAAAGGGCATAATGGTCAACATATGGGAATTAACGGAATCATGCATATTAATTGGTTAACTAATGAACCAAGGTGTACAATCACAGAGGGTTATACTAGCATGTAACCTGGTCCTAAGGAAGCTCTAATGCATTTCCAAATCATACTAAAACGCGTCAGAACTGAAGTCAAAGCAAAAGTCAAAGTTTTGCGACTTTCGGTTCCGAACCGGGTCTAAACAGAAAATTGTCGGATCAAACAAGCTTAGACCAGTTATAATACTTATTACCAAGTTATATGAGTGATAAAATAGTTTACATGCCTTCTACATTGCTAATTACATGTTAATTTTAAAGTTAGCATTCTGTTGACTTTTTCGAATCAACTTTGACCCGACAAATGGTCTAGTTAGAGTGGGAATCAGAGGGTGCCCTTTTAAGGGTTTAATGCCCACATAATTACCAACTTATAACTACCCTCAATTCGACTAATCACTGGACCATTAATGATTAATCACTAAGTCAACCGTTAATTACGACGGTTTGACTTTTAAGCTAAAACTAAGTAAAAACTCAACTAAGAAAGGTTAAGCATACTTACTGAAGTCCTATGCACGATTAGGAAAGTCTTGTGTCTGCTCTTAAGCTCCAGGAAGCTCCAGAATTTCAGAAGAAGGGTGTGATCATAAGGTTTCAACATGAGGCCTTTATATAGTGTTAAAAATTCCATAGATTGTTGACACACAAGCCTAACAATGGCCATGGATCGTCCACAGATGTCCCTAAGGGCCTATGAGTCAGTTAGGGGTCGCCCATGAAGTGAAAAAATCGTTTTAAGTCGGTTACAAAGCATAACAGGCTGCTGCCAGTCGTTTTCTGCATCTGGGCAAGTCAGGCGGCCCGCGTAAGCTCTTGGCATGGCTTACGCGGCCCGTATGGGCCTTCTGCTCAGATTTTAAACTTTTTAGTTATTGCATGTTGGCTCTTGGCTCTTCGAAAGGTTAACCAAACTTATATTTTGCACTTTGAGCCCCTCAACTTTGACTTATAAGGGTTTCAAGACTTATACCCACTTTGTTAAGTTCTTGGTCACTTCATGTTACCCGAAAAGTCACAATTTTCAACGTTGACGCTTTAACCCCCTCGTATACGAATTTGATCATAACTTTCTCATACGATAACGAAACTTTATGAGATTTTTATCGTGCATTCTAGTGAGCATAATTAATCGTTACAAAGCTTCGTGTTTGCTAAAAGGTCATTCAGAGGTATACTTTAAACATGTTGACACATTTAACCCCTGCAGTTTGTAATCTCTCACTTTCTTTCATATTTAGCTTCGTATGATCCATGATTTATTCGTTTGAAGGTATGAGCATCATGTAGGGTTACTGTAAAGTATATTTATCCCTTGTTGACATTTTGAACCCTTATATTCCCATGCTTTCCATGTTTGTCAACTTTAGTCCCTCTAGAGTATACTTTCACACGTTCAAACTTATGACACGTGTCAATACATTATAGGACGTGAATTTTCGAGGTGTTACATCCTCACCCCCTTAAAAGAAATCTCGACCTCGAGATTTGCTAAAATGCTTGAAGTACTTTTTGTCGCATAATGGACTTAACTTCTATAACATATCTGGAGTCTTCCCAAACTCCCAAGGTGACCCCCATATTAGGTACATGTATCCTTTTGGGGCTTCTTAACCTGTCGATTCTTAATCGATACAGGATGCTTATCACATCATAAATCTGCATATCATTATGTGATAGTGCTTCTTGACTTATTGGCGAAACACATCCTTCAGTCACTAGTGTGCAATGTATTGCGAGCTCCGCTAAGCTCCTTAAATAGGTTTTAGCTTATGAGCTACTTGATCTTGATACATTCGATTTCCTTTGAATGGTTCTATATATTCAGAGCTTAACTAGCCTGATAATTTAACAAATTTGGCACACCCTTCTTGGGTGATAACTTTTGCTGAACCTTATTTCTTAACAAGAACTTAGGAGGGTTGCTACTTTCATAAATTCTTGATTTTCTGCCGAATACTTGGCAACTTACAGATGATTAGGGATTCGTATGATCTTATTCGTTGTCTCCAATGCAACTTTCAGATCCTGATAAGTGGACTTCCCAAAGTCTCGTCCATCCAACGGATGTTTTGATATTTCATCTATACAAGGTCTCCAAAAGAGCCACCTTGATACTTATATAACAACTATTATAGAAAAGCTTATCTTAAAGTAAGATGGTTATTCCAACCATTGTTCAAAACTAATCTTAAGGAGTAGTTAATCCTTACAGTTAGTCAAACAAATCGACAATCCTGGGCAGCTGATGGCGATTCTTAATCGTTGCCTAATTAGGGTTGCGGTAAACAATGCATAAGCAAAATGAACCGTCTTTCATAATTAACTATACCGAATTCTCAGGATATTGAGTTTGGCTATATGAATTCTTAATTTTAAACACTTACTTAATTAGGGTTTCGATTCTTCCAATAATGGCACTAGCCGTCTTGGAGATTTCATAATGATACAGCCCTAAATGGGATATAAATCTTAATCCTACCTGCCTTTCAGGGGTAAACAGGGTAATCTTAGGTGAAGATAATCAAGATACAAGGAGGTTACAGAGATTTTTACAAATCTCAGGCTCCAATTCATCCATCATTGCTTGTGTCAAATAAGTGACCCATTTATGTTACAAGTCCACGAATTCCTTAATCGGGAACATTTACTTGACAATTCCATTCTGGATATCTCCTTTGAATACCATTAGTTGACTTGAGCACCATATGACCTATCGGAGTATCTTTGTGGTCCCATTCATTAAACCTCCATACTGATCAGGCATGGAAGCAATCATTGGAACTTATTAAGATACACCAATCCTCATATGACGCTATTATCACACCATCGGGTATTCGGGATCGATAGAGATTAAAGAGATATCAGCTACGTATGCTGACGCACTTCTTTTTGGTGAGAGGATACTTCTAAAATTCTATGACTGAAGGTTTCTGATAGGAACAGAAGAAATGGTTCTTATGATTCGTCTGTGAGTCTTACCTTGTACTTAATATCTGGGGTTCTTATGGGAAAATTTCTAAAAGTTTGCTAAGCTTATGGTCTTATGAGAGACTTAGCAGCACCTGAACCCAAACGTAACTCTTAGCAAACAAATCACAATGAGGGATTTATCTAGTGTCATTATTAATGTGAGATGCCTCTTAATCATTCATTAGGAGGGTTAAGCGCCTCCATTCTTAATCCTTTTAAACTTAGCTGCAAAATCTATGACAAATTCAGGGCAGTCTCAGCTTTGACTGGTCATTTCTTAATCTATTTAACGTGAGTAGCTGAAGTAGATCCATAATGGATTTATAACGAGCAGGCTTTGAAACCTTAATGTGCCTTCTTATTGCTGATGCTAACCACCAATAATTATTTGCATAATGGGTAGACTGATTGGGCACTATTTCAGCCAATGCATTAAAATTTGTAACATATTGTAACAGCCTAAAACCTTTTATGGCGAGAGTCAGAAAATTCTTATCTCATCTTCCTCCATTTCGTGAAACGGATATTATGTTTTTCTACTAAGGTCCTTAAAACTTGGACCATCCCATAATGTATATAAGAGGATCTTTCTTGTGGACTTCATTAATGTCCTCACTAATCAAGGGTATTACCATTGAATGACTGTGATGTATACCTTACCATGTCCTTTCCAGCATAACCGTTGATATACCTAATGGTTTCTACTTCATCCAACAATTTCCTGTAATCGATGGCCCCTTTTTACTATTGAAGTCTCTTGACTTCCAGGAGACGGAGTACTTTTAAGTACATCCAAAAAGGAATGGGTTTCTTGCCACATATGATTTTGTTTGGGTTAACCTTCGTATTTGAAGCAGGAATAAAGCTCTTTCTCATGAGCAGCGACATGTGTTTTAAAGCGAACATCATTCGGCTTCTTAAACCTTTTCATGACTTTTCTCATAGCCTTTCTAATAGCTGTGTTAATTACAGTTTTGGAGATTAACTCCATTAACATTTAGGTTCACATTGGATGCACCATTATCACTTGTCGCATCTCCAGCATCGCGTCTGTTGTTTGTATTTTCTGAGTTTTCCATATTCGAATCTTTGGTATTAAACACCAAATTTAACAAGTGCTTGGGTAATCCATACCCAGTATCTCTTTGAATGGTCAAAGGCTCACCATAAGGAGTCTTGATAACTACTTGCTTCTCATTACCCACAGTATGGGCTTGGTTACAGGATGACCAACCCATCTTCTATTATTACATCGAGTCCCTCCATTTTAATGGAACAAGGACACTGGAAAAGAATGATTCCTAATGGATATAAAACATCCAGCTAAAATTGCTGAAGTAGTCTCTGAGGTACTATCGGTCAATTTTACTTTATACTTAACGCTTTGAGTTTTAACAGGCAGATTTAATGATTTACAAAATCTATTGTCTACGAGAGACTTATCTGAACCTGAATCAAATAATACTCTAGCATGAGCGTTATTGATAGAGAAAGTACCTGTTGTGACATTGTTATCCTGAACAGTCTCTTGAGTATCCATTTGAGAACTTCCAGCTTTGATATTCTTAACCTCCTCAAGCTTTTTAGCATATTTAGGGCAGTTGGTCTTTATGTGCCCTGTTTCATTGCAACCATAGCAGGTTGCGTCTCCCAATCTCTTGCAATCCAAGGTCTTATGCTCCTTGGACTTGCAGATTCCACAGGGTAGAGGCTGAGATTCAAATCTGCATTTCCCGAGGTGGTATTTCCTACAGGTTTTGCATCTGATCTTTTCACCGGTCTGCTGTTTGTCCTTCAAATCCTTCCCAGACTTAGTAGCTCCTTCCTTGGCAGCCTTAGGGCAATTAGTACTGATGTGCCCTATTTCATTGCAACCATAGCAGGTTGCGTCCTTTATGCCTTGGCACTCCAAAGTCTTGTGCCCTTCCTTATTACAAATTCCACAAGGCTTAGCTTGTGCTTTTAAAGTGCCTTTTCCTTTAGTCGCCTTCTTTGCGCAACTGGTCTTTATGTGCCCTTTTTCGCCACAACCATGACAGGTCGCATCTTCCAATTTCTTGCAATCCAAGGTCTTGTGATCCTTGGTTTTGCAAATTCCACATAATTTAGCACGTAGGTCGATTGTGCATTTTCCAGAATGTTGCTTCCTGCAGTTATTGCATTTGGGTTTTGCCTCCTTTGGCTTGGACGGGTTATGGTTTGAACCGGTCTTACCCTTTTTACGACCTTTATTTGGGGTATTATCGCACTTTCGCTTATGATCCTTCAACACACGGTCCACAGCGTTGTTTACGGCTGTATTTATCATGGCCTGTAACTCGGTGCTTGTTAGGTTCAGCCTTGCATCATTATTTTGATTAACTGGATGATTGTGAGCTTCAGAGGAGTAAGCCATGGTGAAGCTTTGAAGACTACAAACCAAGTAGTAATAATTTTGTTTAATCATATAGAGAATTGTCGAATTTGATGAATAAATAGCCATGGTGCAATTAAACCATATAGGCCCATAGATAGTATTTAATTTATTTGATTATGTTTTGCCTAAGTTTTTAAATAAACCATCTCTGGCGTTTAAACGGGATATAATCCTTCATATTTATTAGACAGGGGACATAAGTCACGACTGCCAATGTCATACTGACATCTATTATATATAGCACAAGGGCTTGTTCCAAAGGACTTTTGATGGCTCAGAGGCCTTGTCACTAGGGAAATTTTAAAACATAATCAATGATTCCTTTGGATTGGAAAATTTCATAGTTCATTGTCTTGACAAGAAGTTATGAAATAAAACTATCTTTTTCATGCATTCATCTTTGCCCGTAGGTATACATCTCGAATGGATGTGTTGATGCACTCATCATGTTCGACGTTTATTAGTCATGATTCCTATTGATCATTTATGCTACTAAGGGGTTTAGAAAAATTTCCTAGTATAAAGATGACAAGTGTGATTTATCGCATCACTGTTGCCGGGAGTGTTAACATGTTTGCAGATGTTAACAAGGATCTGAATCTCTTTTTAAACAGGTTTTACCATCTTAGCTAGGTCTTTAAAGACATTCAAGCTAGGTTATACCTTTTAAGATTCTCCTTTAATATTTGTACTGGCAGGAAAGGAATGATATTTATTTTATTCAGGATTCTCACTATTAATCCCAAATTATAAGTTAGTAATAGCACAAAAGGCTTAGTCTCGTGGACAAGTTTAATTTATAAGTCATGATTCTCGTAGAATCAAGGTATTTAGGCTCGAACGTTGTTCACTGCCTTTTCTTGACAGGGAGTTGCGGGCTACCACTGTCTTTAGTCTCAGAGGACGTTAATTATAGCCCGTGGGCACTTCACCCTTAAGGGATGATTATTTTAATAAGGAAAAGTGGAGTAATCCAATTTAAGGATGACTCATGCGGTCTTATCGAACCACGTCTGCCAGGAGTGTTAACGTGTTACAGGTGTTAACAAGGATTTGAATCTCTTGAATAGGTTCTACCATTTTGGCCTTGTAATAGAGGCTAGGTTTACCTTTAAGATTCTTTTTAATAATTAACGCAGAACAAATTCTGAATCAAGATGTTAATAAGGATCCTAATCTAATTGAGGAACTACCGTCTTGGCCCTGTCTTAAAATGACACGTGGCTAGGTCTTGTCCTTTTTAGATTTTGCCATTTTATTATAATGGTAGATCTTGTAAAAGTAATGTTATTTTTCATTTATTTCATATTTCATGTTTAGAATGAAAATTTAAATTTAATCATTCCACTATAAAATTTAAAAAGTTCAGGTTTGCCCTAAATGGGACTTGAAAGGAATAATGTTGTCCTTGAAGGGACTGAAAGATAAATATGTCCTTATAAGGTCTATTAAAGAAATGATCTTTAGCAGAAGGAGTTTTCTTCTTTATTTTATTTCTGAATGTTTTCTTCCTGGATGCACGTTTCATCCCAGTCGCAGCACAAAGCTCGGCCTTCCCTAGGCTCCAATTGGGGAGAAATTCCACTACAGCTTCTTTGCTTAGCGACGTATTAGAATATAGAATTTAAAGTAAAAATTCTCCAAATAGAGATAAGGGTATTCCTATGTTAAGTCTAGACTCAGAAAGTCAAGGAATGTGCTACTGTGTCATTGAGATTTAACACAAAATGCTAGTGTTTAATTCACTCAATGTTGGCTCCGATACCAACCTGTCACACCCCGATATTTCCACATTTTTGCCGGTGGGCCCGGTAGCGAGACTTGATTATTGATGCCTGGAGTAGCCAACCTATTACGTATAGTACCTGCATTTAGCCTTTTTGGAAAATACGTCAGTTTACACTGGTAAATACTATCAACTGACTCATTTTGAAAAGTTTAAAAACAATTGATTTGAATGCACGTGGCACAAACTCTTTATAACTTGGGATAATTATTTAAAAATATAATCTCGTAAAAGAATTACATGTTCCTTATGCTTTCAGTAGCCCGGATCATGCCGGGTTAAAGATCAATAGACACACCACATTATTTATTCTGGCGCTGACAGGTGTACGCCTACACCCCGCGCATAGGTCGTGGCCATTTCGTAAAATGATGCCAAGGATATCCGGGACATGGTCATTAACCTCCCAAAGGCTTTAAGTAAACAAAACAATTTAAACGGGCCGATCAATATCAATTAACCACCATACGATGGAAGATTTAATGCCCGACCAAGCGGTATTTTATATACCGTACCCCAAGCCCGTATAGGGAAAATAAGTTAAAAGTATTTACCTGAGCTAAATATAAATTCAATCCCAGCCGTATATCAATTCAGCAAGTACAGATAGCTTTTACTGGGCTCCTAATCTGGAACGAAGGTTTTTAATAACCTATTAGAATCCTAATGGGTCTTTAATTAAGTCTTGACTTAGACCGGTTAGTTTTCAAAAGGAAGATACGGTTCAAACGCACGATTAAGCGAAGACCGGAATAGAATGTGATTTAGACCTGAAAAGTTTGAATACTTGTCTTATATGGGTAATCTAAACACATTCTGGATTTTGGGATAAAACCGATAAGGTTTGACCCGTTTCGGCTAATTTATGCAAACTAGTTACATATGCCGAACCGAACACGCAAGAGGCGTAACGGGTATCCATAAGAGTCATATACAGGTTTCCTAAGTTAATATGCCTTAAAGATGTTATGACATCAGTAAGATATCTTTTATTATGCCCGTAACGAATTTAAACTCAAACTATGCCCCGTAGGGGTATTTTGGTCACTTACAAGGTTATAAAAGAGTTCAAGTATTAACCTGAGTTACAGGTCTGATATAATCAGCAAAAATACTTAATTTACTAAGTTATATCAGTAGGGTATTGCATATATGTGAAATTTATCAATTATAACCAATTTGTGCACCGTAGGGGCATTTTGGTAATTTCACATAAGTCGAAAAGCTCAAAACTGAAGTCTGAGTTAAACAACTTTTGCTTACTGTTAAAATATTATAATTTACCTAAAATATCAGTAGGTATCAACCCTTGTATGTTTAAAATAGTTTTAGTACATACTATGCGTTAAAAACGCTTAAAAAGGCGATTAGAAGCCATTTCCGGGTTCTATATAGAAAGCTGTTATTTTTATTATTCCAGAAGGTTTAAAATAATGCATTTATCATATAAAATCAGTAGCAAAAGGTTTGGGGTCAAAAAGATATGTAAAACTCATTTTATAGTCCGAAAGGGCAAAACCGACTATTACCGAATCATGCTTACGACTCTAAGTTATGCTCAACCTAAAATTAATTAAAAATCTTCAAAAATCCCAAAATAATATATTACATCAGTGGGTAAAATGTTTGATATCAAAAAGTAGGTTTAAATAGGCTATATGTTAATTATGCCGTTAAATCGCTAAAAAGCTTTCTAATTACGCTAATGAGCATAACTCTCAATCTACACCTCAAACTGATGTCAAACTTTGGGTACAAGTTTATATATCAGTAACTAAGGTTTTGTAGGATCGTATTCGGCCCTGTTTGATTCGATCAGAAGAATTCCTATCCAAAATAAGAGGCGGAAACTAATGCTTTGGTGCGATTTCAGCAAAATTCACTTTAAACTGTTGTTGTATTGATCTTGATAACGTTTACAAGCTCTGACAACACTTTGGCAGCACTTCGTGGCTTACCGGAAGAGAACACCTACAACTATGTGTATGATTTCGCTCATACAACCTATTTATAGGTGAGCAGGTTTCGCTTATACGAACATGACATAAGAGCGAAACCTCACTTGACACATAAGCGAAACTACATGACTGACACATGAGCGAAACCATCATGATGACACATGAGCGAAATCATCTCTATGACATGTTTCTTGGATTTCGTGCCATGTTCTAACCTATTCACTACAAGACTCGATACAAGACGTAGTCGACAGACGTAGTGCACCAACAAACTCCCCCTCAGATGTTGACGGAGTCTTCACTGTCGAGTCTTCGATTGTCAACCTACAATCTTTATCAGTTTTCGATCTTCCTCTGAAGTATTTGTCATTGCAAGAATCCTCATTCTCTATCTTTATCTTCAACAAACTCCTCTCTCTCAAATGTTGAATATCATGGTGTCTTCAGACTCCCCCTCTCAATCTGCTGGGATCGTAGTCTGGAATTCACAGCTTCAAAATTCATTCCAAGATCTTTACCTGGCTCTCTTACAGCTCAGTATCGTCACCTGGCACGAATTTACCTGAAAAATCTCTACCCAACACATAAGTTTCTTTTTAAAGATTAAATCTTTTAACAATTTAGAAACTATGACAGACATTCTATAAAAAAATGTTCTTTGAAAACCACTTGTAGATACAAAACATTTTCACACTCTCTCCCAAACCTGTTCTTCATGTTTAGCACTTGGAATTTCAAAAATCAGCTTCTCAACATCAGTCGTCGAAAATCTTTTTGAATTTTCAAAAATTTATGCTAAAACACACTAAAATCTTTTTAGATTTTCAGAAAGAAAGTAAATGCAGAAATGAAATATTTACAGACAATATTTTTGTGAGTTTGTGCAAGAGGATCATATCAGTTTCTAAGACATATCACCAACACCGTTAAGCTTGATTACATTTTAAGTTCTAAACAATTCACCTAGATTGTCAGTATGTTTGTCCACTTAAATTTTCACACAAAGTTCAACTGTTTCGAGATATGAGATTAATGTCTTAAGTACTTAAACTTAATCGCGTGTCCCACCTCAGAATATACTCCCGTATCCAGATCCCAATATTCAGTCTTACAGGTGAGTATACCACAGATGATATCTGTAAGGGGTTATAAATTATGTAGAATCATGAGAGCTCAGGTCAGAACTACCGTTCAGCAGAGAGATCATGACTCAACTTTTGGGTGTGTCCCCTTTAGAGGATCTTTTGTTACAACAGCAATGACTATCAATTTTATTGTTTCATCAATTTGCTGAGGGCAACGCTATATTTCAAGCAAGCAGAAAGTATTCTCCGGGGACTAGGCCATTGCTTCCGCAAAATCAGAAGTCCCGGGATAATACCCCAGATATCACTGAGCATAAAGACCTAGTATCTCAGAAAGAAGGACCTTTCAAACAAGATTTCGGGGGTTACCCATATATCCGAGAGATGTTTCCCCACGATATAAGCAAGTTTGAAATTTAGGTTTATATCTCGTCACAGTTTACTAAATGTGCAAAAACCTACTCACACGTCCACAGTGAGATCGTTTATCACTTTTGATTTTCCAATTCTTTAGCATGTTTTGATAGTCCACTGATGTACTATCATTTCCTCTTTTATACAACAAAACTCATTTTCATTTTATTATGTTTTTTACTTTTTCAAATTTTCTAATGTTTTTGGAATTTCTGAAAATTTCTTACTCCCCCTAAAATACAAATACATCTAAAGGAAATTGAAAACAAACTGTACAGAAATGTGACAACTCAATTGAATTGCCTCAAATCTCCATCCGCTTGGCATAAACAATCAGAACTCCCCCTCTCAACAAACTATTTTCCCATAATGATTTCAAAACACTCAAGTTTGTTTTAATCAGAATGGTTTTTCCGGAAAATAAGCTTTGTTGTTTTTACCACTTGTAAAATTGGGGATCAAATCATCACCTTGTTTGCCAATTTTATGAATGATAGTTAATTCAAGTTCAATTTAATGACCTTGATTAACCACTTGTAGGATCAACCTGAACCACTTGTAAAAACAACAATCATACATATCACTTGTAGGATTAACAATTAAGCATTTCAAACCTGTTTTTCAACCAATTACCATCTGTTGGTTGAATTCTCAAGGTGCCGATTCCTACTCCTCGCTTACAAACCTGGGAGTTCCGGCATGTCTTGCATTTCAAAAACACATTATACAAACATGATAAGGAATGATGCCGTTTCATGATCCACGATTACTAACTTGGGATCTACGGCAAGTCAGATTTTTACTCTTTGAAAAATATATCCACCCAAGCCTGACCTTCCTTGGGTGTAACAACATCTTCTTCTCCATCTTTTCTTTCAACAGACTTGTGAACACGTCTTTTAGAAGCATAAAATTCTTTGACACTTTTGGCCTTACCATTGACCATTTGGCCAAAGATACGTTTCACATTTCCATTGAAAGTCTTTTCAACATCAAATTTCTTCTTGTCAGAATAAAATTGATTTGAAATTTCTACTTTTCCAACTTTCTTCATAAAATTTTCAGCACGCAAAGGTGGAAAATTTTCATCATTCATAGTTGGAACTGTTCTTTCAACTTTTTTCTCAATACGTGGCTCCTCTGATTTTGTGGAATCAGATTCATCACCAGAATTATTACCTGAACCTTTCATAACCCATTTTTGATTTTTTACATTTTCTTTTCCTTTCAAAACAATCTTTGAACATTCTCCCTTCTCAAAGGTTGAATTTTCAAAGCCTGTAAACTTTCGGATTTTTAGTTCAGTGTTATCCACAACTTTCTCTTTCAATTTACCAGATACTTCCTGTTTTGGTTTGAATGTTTTCGGACAATTCCTAGCAACATGACCAGCAATCTTGCACTGAAAACAGGTTCTGGTTTCTATCTTCTTTGGAACAGCATTTTTCTTCAACTCTTCTTGCTTCTTGGCAAGGAATTCCTGATTCGTCTGTTTTCTGAATGCTTGTTCTTTCTCAGCCTCTGTCATTTTCCCTGAAACAAACACAGTTTTTGGTTTATAAACTTTTTCATTTTTATAATTTTTCGGTTGAATAAAACCTAATCCTTTCTTTTTAAAATTACGATTATGGTTTGGTTTCTTTTGGAAACTATAACCACAATTGTAACCCATTTTCTTGTTAATTCTTTGTTGGTCTCTTGAAGTGTATTGTTTAGGTTTTCCGATAAGATTTAAATCTTTTATTTCAGAAATATTAATTTCTGTAATTTTGAAAACCTTTTGAATCATTTCAAATCTTACACTTCTTATTGGAAAAGCTTCATCAGAATATAATTTGTCAGAATCTTTCAAAGTATATGCTAATTTGAATGATTCATCATTCAAATTAGATTTTGATAGCAAAAACTCTTTATCATAAACCCGTATGTCCTTTATGACTGTTAACTTTGATGTATCAGACTCAGACTTTGACTTGGATTTGGACTCCGGTTTTGACTCCTCTATGTCATCTTTATCTAACACCTGATCGACCACACTTTTTATCAACTTTGACTCATGATCAGTGTCGGATGACGTATACGTGACATCAATATTTTCTGGCAAGTTATCCGACGGCCCAGACTCCCATTGTAAGTTTATTGCCTTTTCGACTCTTTCGGAATTTGGATTTCGAGATGAATACCCATTTTCGACCGGGGGCGGACATCTATTGTAGACCACACTTGGTTTCTTACCAGAAATCTTCACTTTATCTTCGTCTTCTATCACAGATTTCTCTTCTTCTGAAGTCTTTACTTCTTCAAAAGTCTTCAAATTCTCCACAACCGGATAAATCCTGTCAACAACAAAAGTAGAACATGAGTAACTTTCTAATAACTTGTTGACTCTTTCAGTTTTGATTCTTTGTGTTTCCAGCTTTAATTCCAGCTCAGCACACTTCTTTATGTGAAAATTGACATTATCAAGCTGTCCTATGTAAGATCTCTTCAGTGTATTCATTGCCAGCTTGTTCACCGTTTGAATCAGTATACTTGTTGATTTCTCTGTTCATTGTATCATAGGATTCTTTTAATCTATTTATATTATGCAACAACTCATTATTCTGCTTGATTAAAGAATCACAATTCATGCACTTTTCAGAAACTTTGACAGGTTCTGCATCAACTTTGACTTCAAATTCAGGAACGTCCTTGACTGTTCTGTTTGATCGTAAAAATTCAGCTCTTATCTTTTTCTCAGCTTCTGCCTCAGCTTTTAATCTCTCTTCCTCTTCTTCCTCTTCTTCAAGCTTTCTCCGTCTTACTTCAGCATCTTCCATTACTTTTCTGCACTTTTCGGCACATTTCAAATCGTAGGCATTTGCAATGAAAGCTTTAGCATATGAAGTGTCTTTGGTCATCTCTTTGGCCATAAGTTCTTGATCTGGGCAAAAATTGTCCCAACAGAAACCTTCAGCCAGTTTTTCATCATCTTGTTCTGCCAAACACACTTTGCTGTTTGTTGGAAGATATTTATCCCAGCTAAAATTATCATATTTGCCCTGATTAACTAGACACGCTCTTTTTGAACCTTCAATCACATCTCTCCTATGTGCAGTTTGTGCCTGATGCGGTGCTGGTGGTGTGACTTGATGATAAATCGCCTTTTTGTGATAATCGTTATTTCCAAAAGGATTCTGGGCTCCACTAGCTTCACGATTTTTGCACTCCCTCTTGAAATGCCCCTTTTCCCTGCAACGAAAACAAGTAACTTTAGATTTATCAAAGCCTAAAGTTGAAACATTTGCATCACGAAAATCATCTATTCCCGTAATTTGCTTAAACTTCTCAGCTCGTCTCAACACACTAGCCATGCACCATTTAATGTCCATCAATTCCATTTCCTCAGCATCTATTTGATCGTAATCATCTTTCGTGAGCATTGGATTACCGATCTTTCCGGCCACAAAACTACTATATGATTCTAAAATCATTCCCAACAAAGACATTTGATTTTTAGCAACCTCTTCAGTATAATCTTGATCATTTTCAAGACTTAGAACAATATTGCACTTAAGTTTTCTTCCGTTCTTTGTTGCAGAAATGTTTGGATCGAATGATGAAAATCTTGTGCTGCTTGATCCCTGGGATGATTTATTTTCAGAAGAATCTTTTGCACTGTAAGCAGTTTCGACTTTTGGAGAAAAATTTGACTTTTCGTTGACACCACCTTTGTAATACAAGCTGATATCTTGTTCTTCATCCTGGCAATCTTTCTCTGCTCCATCTCTTGAGCTTCCAGGTGTTTGATGAAGTCTCCCAGTGTCAAATTTTTATAATCCTTTCTGTTGGATCTTATCATCATCAGAAACGTTCCCTAAGTTTCATGGGATAATGCATCTGCAAGTTTTTCAATCAATTCATCAGTATCCTTTTTAATACCAAGTTTCGACATATTTCTCACCAAGTTACAATATCTTTCTATAATTTGTTTGGTGTTTTCAGATTTTAATCCTCGAAACAGATCAAACTCTTTCTTCATGAGAGACATTTTGTTTTTGAGCATATCATCACTTCCAACAAATTTTGCTTCCAATTCTGTCCAAATTGAATAAGCAGTTCCATCATGTTGAAGCAGTATTAAGATATCTTCTTTTATCGCTTGCTGAAGCAGACTCACCATCAATTTCTCATCTCTATATTTCTTTTTATCTCAGTACTCATTTCCCTAATTGTTAACTGAGCATTATTCCTTGTGGGCCTAACATATGGTTCTTCAGTGTGTTCCCAAGCATCCAAATGATACGCTTCGACCCAGTTTCCAAACCGTTCAGACCATGCATTGTAATCATCAATATCCATGAGTTTAGGCGGTTTCTGAGACGTCCCGGTTTCGCTTTCAAGCAAAGCATTCTGAGTGATTGTGATCGGACTAGCAAAGGCGTTATAGAATTCGTTGTCCATTGTTCAAAGTTCACAAGTTCACAAATTTCCAAGCTTAGACAAACTTGACCTTGGAGCGAAATCCCAAATGTCACAATAAGAGAAATCCTAAGTGTCACAAAAGCGAAACCACACTGTGTCTTATGAGCGAAATCACTCTTGAATTGTTCACAAAAGAGAAATCAGATTAACTGGTTCACAAGAGCGAAATCAACACTTGGTCTTATAAGCGAAATCACCTAGTTCCTTTTGAGCGAAATCAAACCTTGAACCCTTGGAGCGAAATCAGACGAAAGATGACTGTATGAACGAAATCAAGTGTGAACTATGAGCGAAATCAGTTGATGACATCATCATTTTCACGAGTCACTAAAAGCAAAACCTCAAAAATACTAAGTTTTAGGTCGATTTTAGCTTTGAAACTTTCAAGGGTTTATTAATGCATGATTACGAGTGCTGTGTGTGAAATTGAGCTGGTTTTACTGTGAAAAATTTTCAAAAAATGACAAAGAAGGTGTAGAAAATCAGAATATGCAGCTGAAATGGCAAGAACTCTTCCTCCTGAGCTCTGATACCACTTGTAGGATCGTATTCGGCCCTGTTTGATTCGATCAGAAGAATTCCTATCCAAAACAAGAGGCGGAAACTAATGCTTTGGTGCGATTTCAGCAAAATTCACTTTAAACTGTTGTTGTATTGATCTTGATAACGTTTACAAGCTCTGACAACACTTCGGCAGCACTTCGTGGCTTACCGGAATAGAACACCTACAACTATGTGTATGATTTCGCTCATACAACCTATTTATAGGTGAGCAGGTTTCGCTTATACGAACATGACATAAGAGCGAAACCTCACTTGACACATAAGCGAAACTACATGACTGACACATGAGCGAAACCATCATGATGACACATGAGCGAAATCATCTCTATCACATGTTTCTTGGATTTCGTGCCATGTTCTAACCTATTCACTACAAGACTCGATACAAGACGTAGTCGACAGACGTAGTGCACCAACAGGTTTCTACTCTTTTACATTTTTGAAAATCACGTTTTATGGTGAAAAGGGCATAATGGTCAACATATGGGCAATTAACGGAATCATGCATATTAATTGGTTAACTAATGAACCAAGGTGTATAATCACAGAGGGTTATACTAGCATGTAACCTGGTCCTAAGGAAGCTCTAAGGCATTTCCAAATCATACTAAAACGCGTCAGAACTGAAGTCAAAGCAAAAGTCAAAGTTTTGCGACTTTCGGTTCCGAACCGGGTCTAAACAGAAAATTGTCGGATCAAACAAGCTTAGACCAGTTATAATACTTATTACCAAGTTATATGAGTGATAAAATAGTTTACATGCCTTCTACATTGCTAATTACATGTTAATTTTAAAGTTAGCATTCTGTTGACTTTTTCTAATCAACTTTGACCCGTCAAATGGTCTAGTTAGAGTGGGAATCAGAGGGTGCCCTTTTAAGGGTTTAATGCCCACATAATTACCAACTTATAACTACCCTCAATTCGACTAATCACTGGACCATTAATGATTAATCACTAAGTCAACCGTTAATTACGACGGTTTGACTTTTAAGCTAAAACTAAGTAAAAACTCAACTAAGAAAGGTTAAGCATACTTACTGAAGTCCTATGCACGATTAGGAAAGTCTTGTGTCTGCTTTTAAGCTCCAGGAAGCTCCAGAATTGCAGAAGAAGGGTGTGATCATAAGGTTTCAACATGAGGCTTTTATATAGTGTTCAAAATTCCATAGATTGTTGACACACAAGCCTAAAAATGGCCATGGATCATCCACAGATGTCCCTAAGGGCCTATGGGTCAGTTAGGGGTCGCCCATGAAGTGAAAAAATCGTTTTAAGTCGGTTACAAAGCATAACAGGCTGCTGCCAGTCGTTTTCTGCATCTGGGCAAGTCAGGCGGCCCGCGTAAGCTCTTGGCATGGCTTACGCGGCCCGTATGGGCCTTCTGCTCAGATTTTAAACTTTTTAGTTATTGCATGTTGGCTCTTGGCTCTTCGAAAGGTCAACCAAACTTATATTTTGCACTTTGAGCCCCTCAACTTTGACTTATAAGGGGTTCAAGACTTATACCCACTTTGTTAAGTTCTTGGTCATTTCATGTTACCCGAAAAGTCACAATTTTCAACGTTGACGCTTTAACACCCTCGTATACGATTTTGATCATAACTTTCTCATACGATAACGAAACTTTATGAGATTTTTATCGTGCATTCTAGTGAGCATAATTAATCATTACAAAGCTTCGTGTTTGCTAAAAGGTCATTCAGAGGTATACTTTAAACATGTTGACACATTTAACCCCTGCAGTTTGTAATCTCTTACTTTCTTTCATATTTAGCTTCGTATGATCCATGATTTATTCGTTTGAAGGTATGAGCATCATGTAGGGTTACTGTAAAGTATATTTATCCCTTGTTGACATTTTGAACCCTTATATTCCCATGCTTTCCATGTTTGTCAACTTTAGTCCCTCTAGAGTATACTTTCACACGTTCAAACTTATGACACGTGTCAATACATTATAGGACGTGAATTTTCGAGGTGTTACATTCTGGAAAACTTGAATATTCAAGGAAAAACTTGAAGATCTGCTAGTGTTTCTTTGAAGGTTTAAAGATTCAAAGAAGAAATAGAGAGAAAAGATAAACAGAAAGGATTATGATCTTTGTCTATCCTCTCATCGACTATATATACTCATCGCATTTAATGCGATGAGTAGACGTGTCGGATTCACCGCGAGCGTATCCAATCAGCAGTTGCCACCTACGTCGTAATTCCCGGTGTGACGGTTACCACGTGCGCGTGGGCCTCACTCGACTGACGGAAGACCGAACCGTCAGTGACAACTTGATGATGGCCGTGTCAGCAGTCAACTCAAACGTCGCCATCAACGACATTTCCCACCAACCTGTCAAAATTCAAAATTCGAGGTTTTTCCCGCTCAAATTTACTACAAACTTCATGCAGAAGTTACCCAGGCCGCGCAGTATTCACAATTCTCCAATGAACCTGTGCGCTGAAACTCAAAAGCAGAGGATCTTCAACTGACAAATCTGGTAGTCGCGCCGTAGTAACTGACAGACAGTTACACGCGCGCGACTCACCAAGATCTAACAGGCATTTTTCTAACACGGCACTTCCCTTTTTTCTAAGTCCAGAGCTCCAACCACTCACTTCGCGCGTGATGCAGCACTTGACTGGGGGGACTAGAAGGGGTATGGTCCCAAAAATGCTGCGCAGACCACTCAGGTCGCGCGTTGGACCATACTCCTTAATCAGTTTGGTAATCAACCTTAGACCCGCGCGGGATGCTCAAGCAGAGTCTAACCTCGCACGAGGTCCAAAAGAGACATAACATCAACTTTTATACTTAACATTCTGAATAAGAGCCTTCACCTACTGCAATCCTACGCGGGCTACTGACGTGCTCAGCAAAGGTCGCGCGGGAGCCAAAGCGCAAGGCCACTTCAGAAAGTATCAAAGGTACAAGTGGCAGAAGAACAAGCCAATCAGCGTCCTCCAGGCTGTGCTCAATCGTGCTCCACGATCGTCAGACGTGCAGGAGACAGAAAGTACACAAAGACGCCTACATGACACCAATCAGGGGGCGGCGACATCTGTCCCGTGATCTCCACTTACCTACTGATGGTAGAGGGACAACGAGGCCGACAATTGAGACACGTGGCTCCAATCACGGTGCGCCAGCACCGGAGATCTTCTAGAAGACACTAACGGTCGATACCAGAGAGACAAAGAGCATATTCTCTGGTTGTCGCCTTCCGGCCCAAGGCCCATCAGCCCAACTCCTTTTACACCTCTCCGGCTATAAATAGAGACCTCAATGCACAGGTTAAACACTCCATTCCCTCTACTCTCACTCTTAACACTCAATTATTTTCTCAAAGCAGATACTTATTCTCACGCCGGAGTCTGGTTAAGAGGGAAACCCCCATATTCCCCTCTTAACGAGCTAACGGTGTTCTGTTTTGCAGGAAGATCGGATCAAGTCGGAGCTCAGAAAGTTAAAAGAAGATTAATCATTATGAAAGAAACATAAATCAAACTAATTAACTCTAAAATTAGTTCCGTGTTTCTTCATCTCTAAAATGATGTTTGGCAATGAGGGTGTATGTGAGGGGAAAAGGTCAATAAGTCAATAAGACACTCCATACTGACTTTTTCGAAAAGCTAATAAGTCAATAAGTTGTTTCCAAAAGCTTAGCCAAACATGCCCTTAATGGTTCAGAGCTCTAATTGGTTTAGCACTTAACCATCCAGATGTTACCAAACAACCCCTTTTTCTTTTTAAGACTATTAGTAATTCGGGGTGTTAAATCGTTGTTCGTGGGTATTGCGTATGAGCCCATCAACTTCATTAGGTTTGTCATTTACTTATTAACTTTTTTAACATGGTGTTATTATTTGGTCCTTTTGCTTGATTATGGTAAGAGACAACAGACACGGTTTTAGCAAGAAAAATCCTAAACAAAAGTAAACACACTTTAATTATTTCAGAATTGATTTTAGATAATTTTTTAATTTTTATTGTGGCCGAGTTAGTTTTGATGAAGACGGAAAATATACTATGGATGATATACGAGAACCGAAAAGATTGAGACAGAGAAGATGAAATCAATGATGGATTTAATAGTGCCAGCGGTGATAATGAATTCAACATTGATGATACCCTTCGTTTAAAAATAAGTCAAATTCAAATAATAATAATAATAATAATAATAATAATAATAATTACCTTGATTTAAAAATTTAATAAATATCTAAGATAATGGTACTTTATTTATTTTACATGAGGCGTGGGTTTCGTTGATCAAATTGATGTAGTTTTAGAGGACTGTTTTCGTAATAAGTAAAGTATGTGAACCATTTCAAGTTTTAGCGTGGGTTTTTTGTGTAATTAACTTTTTTTAAGGTTAACTTCATTAAACAAACATCAACGGACTATCTCCAAGACAGAGATAGCCGCAGATAAACACAATTACATCGGCTCAAGGATAAAAGAATTTTGTTGCATTTGATATATGCTGAATTTAAGTCATCCTTAATTAGCATAAAGCATAAATTTCTTTTCTGAATAGTTTATAACTATAGTTTTCTTAAGTTATTATATATGTATGACTGATTTAGTATACTATAACTTCAGTTCTTTTTAAGTTATTAGGCCGGAGGGTGTGGGGGCGCCATCCCTGCTAACTCAGCTGCTATGGCGCCACCCCCCCCCCCCCTCACACACACACCGAGCGGATTACGACGGGGCGCTATAGGCCCGGCTTCACCATGGTAACGAGCTCCATTGGCATGATCGAGTGGGGCCCACCTGATTTCATCCAATCAATTCTTTTTTTTTTAATTTTGTTTAATATGGGGCTTTATCCCACACCCTGCAAGTTAAAGGAGTGCGTTATAAAGCCCTCTGACTGACGTAGATCCTAGGTGACGCTGACGTGTCCTGATAAAGCCCATATAGACTCCATCCCACACCCTCGAGCCTTATATAAAACGAAAGTTCTTACAGGAAAGTGGAACAAAACATTTTCGTATTTTTCATATGCTTAATAAGAAAATGTTTAGGTGGTTCATTTATTCAACGATAAATTACTTTTTGAGTCCCTGTGTTTTATGGGTTTTAACCACTTTAGTCTAAAAGCAAAAAGTTTAACGACATGTGTCCCTATAGCCACTTTTCTTAACCATTTGAGTCCAAGTTTTTAACATTGTTAGAATTATTCTGTTAACTTTTGTTAAATGATCAAATTACCCTTATACTTAAAAAACCATTTTATTATTATTAAAACTATTATTAAATATATAAACAAATTCCTTCCATTCACATGCCTCTCTATCTCCAGATTCACATCTCTCTCTCTCTCTCTCTCTATACCAGTCTACCTAATCACTTTCTCTCTCTTATCTTCTCTCTCAACAAAACAACCACCACCATCACCACTCCACCACAACCGTCATCGTCGCACCAACACCGCAACACCACCACCTCCACCAACATCGCATCACCACCACCATTGTAGCCCCTCCACCACCGCTGTACCACATCGGAAAATGCTAACGAAGAATGAAAGCCAAATCGGAGACGATTAAAGCTCACCTGTGACTACTACCTTACACCGTTGTTGTCAGCCACCATTTACCTGCACTATTTTCTGGTCATCGGTCTTTATTTCTCCGTCTTTGTTGGACACTAGAGACCATTTTATGGTAAGCTCTACTTCAAGATCTCATTTTCTCCAACTCAGATTTTAAAGCCTAGAATATTGTTTGTCGTCTACCATCGGAAGCTATCAAAAACCCCAGACCCTTCGATCTCACCTTCAATAATGATGATGAAGGAAAGAAAGAATTAAGCTCGTTGTTCATTTTCTTTTTTTCTTTAGTTTTTTGGTGGTAAATCGTATTTTCGGTTCAACCATAAGAGCAGTTCAAGCAATACCCAACCCTAGCTTCACCTTCTTCAACAACAAGTTTCACCCCTCTTTATTTCATTCTCCTTTGACTTCTTCAGGTTTCATCATCATTCCTTATCAAATTACAGTGATTACAGTCATGATTTGAAGAAATTTATAACCTTATTTGTTTATTTTACATTGATTAATCTTGGGTATATCTGAATTTCAGCTATTTTGCACTGAAAGTTATTATCTGATTACCCTTTGACTTTGGAAGTCAAACATTTCACCACTAAACTTCAAAACTATATGGGAATTTTCATAGTTTCCTGAAAACAGTTCCAGATACTAGAAGAGTGTATATAAGGAATTTAATATGTGAACATAATTGTTTGGGAGGTAGCGGTAGTGGGATGGTGGTGGCAGTGGGGCGGCACTGGTGGTGGGGTGAGACGGTGGTGGTGGGTGTTTGGAGGTGGCGGTAGTGCGATGGTGGGGTAGTGGTGGGATGGTGGCTATGCGGTGGTGTTTAGAGATAGAGATAAGAGACTTGTATATAAGACTTGTATTTTGTGTGTAAATAACCAAATTACTCTCATAGTTAACAGAATTGGTGGATGGAGTTAGAAATTTAGACTCAAATGGTTAAAGAAAATGCTTATAGGGACTCAGGTCGTTAAACTTTTTGCTTTTGGACTCAAGTTGTAAAAACTAATAAAAACAGGGACTCAAAAAGTAATTTGCCCTTTATTCAATAACAACTAAACCTAGTAATGGGCCTAACGCCTAAGTTAGAACTTGGGTCAAGTTCATTTATACAACAAGAACAACCTCTTCATCAACAAATTATCTACAGGCTATTTAGATGGGCTTAATCTTAAATGGCTAGGGATGAAAAACTAAGGGTTGTTTGTTTCAGCTCTTAATGGACTTATAATGGTTCAGATTTTTTTACTAGTTCAGCACTTAATGGTTCAGACTGTTTGTTTTCGAGAGCAGATGTCTGAATGGTTCAGACATTTGCCTCTGAAAGGTTAAGCATTATACTGAGTCTGAATTGTTAAGCATTATACTGAGTCTGAATGGTTAAGTCATCTTATCAGAATTAGTCAAACATTTGCTTCTGAATGGATAAGCATTATACCGGCTCTTAATGGTTCAGACATCTTACTGGTTCAGCACTTAAGGATACTGACATCTTACTTGTTCAGCACTTACTCATTCAGAAGTTGTCAAACAGCACCTAAAATCATTATCTGAAGTTCTAAACGACGATATCGAACATATTAGCATATTATATATTCATAAAAATATAATATATAATATGCTAAAACTGTTAGAAACTTACAATTATTAAAATGACAAACTATTAAAAGTGTAGTTGAATATTTTATATTTCAAGTCACTTTTTATATCATGAATTTAGGATATGGGCATTCTGACCACTCAAACAAGCGTGTACTCCCGCACCTCCTAACTTGCTTGATGTGTATCACAATTTACTTTGGTCACTAAGTCAATCCCGATTACACTAAAATTAGCTATAATCTAGAATGCTAGTTAACCATGAATTTTTTTTAAATACTTTTTCAAATTGAAATACGGAAAATCGAAGAACTATATTGTTTCAACTATGCCATTCCAGCTGTCGCTGGGTGGTAGAGACTCTTATCTCTTTGGGAGAAAAATAAAGGTTCAAATTTTAACATAGGGTAAATTATAATTAATTTGAGGTAATTTAGGAGCAGAGTCATTATATACCCTTTACCGTTCGAAAAAAAAAACTAGGGTACATCAGTAGTTACGTAACCACATAACCACTTATAGGGTCAAGTTATTCTACAAAGGCTTCTAATTGTAAGAAGTGTAAGAAGGATTTATAGAGTGACAAGTGTTCAATAACCTAAAACTAAACCCACTACATCACCACCAAAAACCTAAACACCCACCCCCACCCCACCCCACCACCACCCAAAAACCTAAACCCCCACCCCACCCCACCACCACCCAAAAACCTAAACCCCCACCCCCCACCCTCTCGGCAAAAAAAAAAAAAAAAAAATTGGGTGGGTGATGTGGGGGGGGTTAGGTTTTTGGTGGTGGTGGATGTTTAAGTTTTTTTTTTTTTTTCTAGTGGGGTTTTTTGTGTAGTGGGTTTTTTTAGGCTATTGGACACTTGTCACTCTATAAATCCTTCTTAAAATTCTTACAATTAGGATCCTTTGTATTTGATCATAATCCACCACTTATGTGTCATCGTATCCTGATAGCGTCACAAATTTGTGCTTATACGGCATTTAAAATTCAGTGTTGCTGTGTAATAAATGGTGCGTGAATTTAAATGGTTTACTTGTCATAGATTTAAGTTTGTTGTTGTTATTATAGTTAACAAGGATAGTAGTCAGTCGCGCGTTCCGCAGAGACACGGTTGAAATTCAGAACATATCGCACACCATAACAACTACTGATGAATAAATTCATAAAAATAAACAAAATAATATCTAAATGTGTTATACAATTTTGTCGTAACTCGGTTTTAAAGATAAAAAATAAGAAAAAATCAAACAATACAATAAATAACAAAGGTAAATAAGTGTAAACGAAAAAGAAAACCATAGGAATTCAACCGGTTTAGGAGCTTTATGACAACTTTATTAATGTTTAGGGGTATAAAAGTAATTTAGTCAAAGTAAAAGAAAAATAACACAATAATCAAATTAAATAGGGTGCAAATGTAAGTTTACACTAAATGACATAATAGATTAAAGGACGATATATATATATATATATAGAAACGGGATCCGGAGAAAACGGTAGAAAGTGTGAGAATGGTGAGAACGCATCCTGGCCCAACACGTGTCATGCGACATAGAGAGGGCAGAGGGACTTTTTTGTCCTTTCATATTTCTTTTTTTAAACGCGTGTCACATCAACTTTCCATTTTTTGGCGTTTAATAAATACTCGGCGTTTTTATTGTTTTTATATCAGGATCATAGTAAACATTTTGGCATTTTAAGTAAATTTAGCGTTTTTATTGTTTTTAGATCAGGATGCAGGCCTATAATGTAAAAAACATCAGTTATTTTCTTGATGTTTATTTTTTTTTCTATCAAGTGTTGTGTCATGTAGGATACAGGCCTATAATGTGACAAGCAATTATGTCGTTTTGAAAAGATAAATAAATTCAATTTTCTATGTAGTGGCTTTTAATATAATAAATGTTTGGCAATAATGTTAGCGTGTCTTCATTTTACTGTTAAGCAATTACTGTTTCGTTCAATTTCATCTGTCAATTAGTGCTGATTTTTCCAGTAATACTTTATTTGGTATTGTTGGCGTTTTATATAGCAACATCGTGCTTTGCTAGCATCCGTTCTCACAGTTTTCACACTATCAGGCGTTTTGGTGTTTGTAGTTTTTGGCGTTTTATACTCAATTTTTTTATTAGTAGAGAATTAGATAATAAACAACAGAGAATTAGATAAGAAACAATAGAAAATGAAAAAAAATTTAAAAATTATAATCTAATTTCTCATCCAAATCTTCATTGTCATCAGCCTCTTCTACTTTAACATTTTTGGCGTTTTGAACCTGTTTTTTAATACCATATGTAGATCCATATTTTCCTAGATAACGCCCGTCTTTTGAAGATGCTTATTTTTTGTGGCATCCTTTATTGTGGTTTGATATATACTTGTTTGGTGACATGTTGAAGACCAACGCCTGCTCGAATGTATTGATCCCTTCATGCCATCAATATATCCATCAAGAACAAAGTGACATGGTGACATATCAGTGTCATCGGTCTCTTTTTCATGAATATTTGTCCATCTCATTCAGCAAAAGCTTATAGAGATACCCACCTCAGATAAGAATCCATTCAGTGAAACTTCATTCAGAACCATACTCAATATAGAAGAAACGAGGTTCCGCATCTGTGGTTTTTTTAACTATTTTTTTGGCGTTTTAAAGTGAATGGTCTCTAGGAAACATGGCGTTGTTTTTGGTTTTTGGTTTTTGATCAGTTGATTGTGCAGAGACGTCTCTCTTATAGGATGTTTTTGGCGCGTAGTTTAGGCGGGATTTTATTTATAATAAATGATATTAATAAAGTAGTCGTCTTTTCAGTTACTGTGTGCATTTTTACAGTTTTGTTCAGCTTTTTATGAGTTTTTAGGGTCATAGACGTTTCATCTTCCAAGGTTGGCGTTTTTAATGGCTTTAAGTAGTTTTTGGCATTTTTTCCATTTTTAGCTTTTTATAATACTTCTCCAAATTACTTTTATTCTAGTTGGGAGTTTTTTGGCGTTTTACTGCATTATGGCGTTTCACAATCATTATGACTTTTTAGCGTTTTATTAATATAATGTATTTTTTTATTCTAAGTTGAAAGATACATAACAAACAACAAAAAAAGAAAATAAAAAAAATAAAAATAGAAACAATTCATCTTCCAAATCTTCATTGTCATCAGTCATTTTCTTCTTTGAAACATGTTCACTGGCGGTTTGGCTTTGTCATGCTTGTGTTTTTGTGGCCGTTTGGAAAGACAAAATGACATGAGTTTTTTGTTTGAATGTGTATCTTCAAACCACTCAGCAGTGTCATTCGTCTCTGATATACAGAGGCTAAAAATTCGAATTTGAACTCCAACGGTAATCAACGATCGAAACGAGATACAGATAATTCACCACTCGTTCTCTCGTCGGGCACTTCTAAACAGGATATAGGATACAGATCTCACCACCTACAACCTATTCAGACTCCAAAGCAATGGAAATTTTAGAGTTTTCTCCAAGAGAAATTTTGTAATTGATAACTGAACTCCAACTTTCATCCGTCTTGCAATACAAAAGGAAAAAACAAATAACTGACTAGCCACTACCTCTGAAATTAAGGAAACATTACTGAATTAAATAAAAGAAAATAAATCAGAAAATAAAATTGCAATAATGGGAAACGTGGCAGTGGCTGAAATTGCTGCATGGTAGTTAGGTGTTGACTTGGACCAATGTAACCCATGAAACTTGGGTCGAACTCTCCCCTGGATCGGATCCTTGCAACTGGGTTTTCACATCAATGACTACTTTATTTAAATTTGGGGTTGTGGGCCTATCATCCTCGCCATCGTGAAAAGAGTTTGTCCTCAAACTTGGAAGAGGATCAGCTGGATCATAATATGGTTGCAGGTCAGCGATGTTGAAGGTAGCTGAAACTGCAGAATCGCCCGGTAGTTCAACTTTGTAGGCGTTGTCATTAACTTTGGAGAGGATCTTGAATGGACCGTCTGATCGTGCATTAAGCTTCGAGCGTCTTTTGGAAGGAAACCGTTCTTTGCGAAAGTGAATCCACACGAGATCCCCGGGGTGAAAGACAAGGTTGCGACGTCCTTTATCCACCCGCCGCTTGACCCGTTCGTTCATCTGATTGATTCGCTGCCTAACCTTATCATGTAGTGCTTGAATATCAGTGGCCATTTGGTTCGCTTCAAAACTAAAGTGGTGAGCGAAATCGACCACAGCTAAATCAATAGGAGCACAAAGGTTACAACCATACACAATTGTGAAAGGACTATAACCTGTTGTCTTGTGTGGAGCTCGATTGTATGCAAATTCAGCATGTGCCAAGAAATCGTTCCACTGTTTGATACTCGTTTTGATTAATGATCGCAGGAGAGTTCCCAAAGTCCGATTTGTGACTTCGGTTTGGCCGTCGGTTTGCGGATGGCTGGAAGTACTATATTTAAGCTTTGTACCCAACTTCTTCCACAATGTTACCTAGAAATGACTTAAAAACTTCACATCATGATCGCTGACAATTGATTTTGGTAACCCGTGTAGACAAACTATTTCCTGAAAATATAGGTTAGCAACTTGAACGGCATCATATGTAGTATGACACGCAAGAAAGTGTGCCATTTTAGAGAATCGATCAACGACGACGAGAATTGAATCTTTGTTGCTTCGGGTACGAGGCAACCCGGTTATAAAATCCAAACTTACATCTTCCCAAGGTGCATTCGGGACAGGAAGAGGCATGTATAACCCATGGGGTGCGGAACGACTTTTAGCTCGGTGGCAAGTGGCACATCGCCGAATCAGATGATCAACATCACGAGCTAATTTTGACCAGAAAAAATGTTGTTTGAGCATCAGTGTTGTTTTGTCAGCCCCAAAATGCCCCGCCAACCCACCTTCATGTACTTCTTTGATCAACGATTCTCGAAGACTAACCTTGGGTATACAAAGCCTGGTACCCTTGAAAAGAAAACCATCCACCAACTGGAAGTCTCCGACCGCTCGAGTCTGACAACGTACGAACAAATCTCCAAACTCTGAGTCAGTAGAATAACCATCTTTAATAGCATCAAGACCAATAACCCTAGCGCATAAAGTCTGTAATAATAAAAATTTACGAGAGAGAGCATCTGCACCTTTATTCAACTTCCCAGACTTGTGCTTAATGGTGAAAGTGAAAATTTGCAAAAACTCAACCCACTTAGCATGTCGTGATTGTAATTTATGTTGTAAATCAATTTTATGGGCTAACATGGATAACTCTTCCAACATGGCATATGGATAAAGCTCAACCACATTAGAAATATGAGTGTCTAGTCCTCCCAAATATCGAACTAAGGTTTGGAGTTCGTCTTCGTCTTCGGGTAAGTCACACTTCATAATGAGATACTCAAATTCTCGGGTGTATTCTTCAGCGGTTCGACCTGATTATTTCAGATTGTGGAGTTGTGAAAAACTGGATTGGATATGGTACGAAGGTAAGAATTTTTCTTTCATCAACCGCTTCATCTTAGCCCAATCTTTCACCTTCCCTTTGCCTAAGCGTTCCCGTTTAGTACAAACATTCGCCCACCACGTAGACGCATACTTTCGCAACTTCAACGCTACCACCTTCACTTTGTTCGCCTCAGTGGTCTGACGGTAATCAAAAACTCGCTCAACAGTTTTAATCCATTCTACAAACTCATCGGGATCGAGTCTGCCATCGTACTCGGGAATATCAATCTTAATGTCATTAGAATAAAAAGAACCAGAACCTGTTTTTCCGCCGCTTCCCGATCCTCGAATCGAATGCACTTCGTGTTCACTTTCACTTTCATCCCTATCTGATAAATTCTTGCGATTCACAGAAAGCTCTTTGATTTGTTCTTGCATGACTTTCATTTGCTGGGCCGTCTCCACCTTTTCGGCTTCAAGGTTTTCGATTACTTTCTTCAATTCAGCAGTACTGCGGGTATCCATAATGGTCAATTGAACCTTAAGCTCTGATACCAAGATGATATACAGAGGCTAAAAATTCGAATTTGAACTCTAACGGTAATCAACGATCGAAACGAGACACAGATAATTCACCACTCGTTCTCTCGTCGGGCACTTCTAAACAAGATATAGGATACAGATCTCACCACCTACAACCTATTCAGACTCCAAAGAACACCTCCCTATTAGCCAAATAGGAATAGCAATGGAAATTTTAGAGTTTTCTCCAAGAGAAATTTTGTGATTGATAACTGAACTCCAACTTTCATCTGTCTTGCAATACAAAAGGAAAAAACAAATAACTGACTAGCCACTACCTCTGAAATTAAGGAAACATTACTGAATTAAATAAAAGAAAATAAATCAGAAAATAAAATTGCAATAATGGGAAATGTGGCAGTGGCTGAAATTGCTGCATGGTAGTTAGGTGTTGACTTGGACCAATGTAACCCATGAAACTTGGGTCGAACTCTCCCCTGGATCGGATCCTTGCAACTGGGTTTTCACATCAACGACTACTTTATTTAAATTTGGGGACGTGGGCCTATCAGTCTCTTCATGCCATTATAATATTCATTAATAACAAAACACAACAAATGACATAAGTCTGAAACCAGCATCTTTTTGTTTATGATTTGTCCATGTCATGCAGCAAAATGTTATTTGAGTCACAGCACCTCAGGGAAGAATGCATTCTCCGAAACTTTGGCGTAGAACAATATTGAATATACAAGAAACGATGTTTGTCATTGTTGGCGTTTTACTGAGAAATAGTGTATCTGAAAGAAACGTTGATTTTTTGGAATTTTTGATGTTTGAGTGTTTTGGCGTTTTGAGTAGGTGTGTTTGATGTTTTGGGGATTTTTGGCGTTTGTAATATGAATGGTATATCGTAGAAATATGGCGTTTCAGGTTCTGGGGTGTGTTTTTATGTCTGAGATGTTTTGTTTATATAGGGATGTGTTTTGGCCCGTAATGGTATTTTATTCATTAGTTTGGCGTTTTTGGTATATAAGTGTAAAGACCATTTTACCCTTAATGAAGCACGTCTACTTAATAGAATTCGTGTTATTTACGAAAACGCCACCCCGCCAATCTAGTCCATAGATTGTTTTGATCGGACGATCCATAAGCGTTCTCACCGTTCTCACACTTTCCACCGTTTTCTCTAAATCCTGACCCTATATATATAGGGTCAGGATTTAGAGAGAACAGTGAAAAGTGTGAGAACGGTGAGAACGATTTTGGAGTTGCATCTGCCATTAATGCTAAATTACACTAAGGGGTAATATTGTCAAAAAAACTCACACACATGAACTGGGTGTTCAAATAAAACGCCATAAAAACACCAAATTCAGAAAAACGCCATGAAAAATACCCAGTTAAAACGCCATAAAACACTCAGTTCAGAAAAACACCATGAAAAACTCAGTTTAAAACGCCATAAAATACTCAGTTCAGAAAAATGCCATGAAAATACCTAGTTAAAACGCCATAAAAACATATAGTTCAGAAAAACGCCATAAAATAACTAGTCTAAAACGCCATAAAACACCCAGTTCAGAAAAACGCCATAAAACCCATTTCATTTTTTTTTCGAAAAGTATATCAATAGTATACTCGTTGGAAAGATAAAAAACGCTGAGTTTTATGGTGTAATTTTTTTAGAAAAATAATCACGTATAAAAAAGTTATTGGCGTTTAAATATGATGGGGAAAATGGCATCTGATTAGCATGTGCACCCTTGTTTGGATCTTTCAATTTTACCTCTTCTGGTAGTTATAAGGTTCCCATTATTTACAAAAATGTCACCGCATCATCTTAGCCACAAATCACAAAGATCCTATGGCTGAAAATCGTTCTCACTGTTCTCACACTTCGAATCGTTCTCTCCTGATCCCGTTCCTATATATATATATATAGAGGAGCGCTAAAATGAAAACCACCCTCAGTTGTAAGAACCAAGAGAACCACTTATCAACCATTAGATCTTCAAGATCAATAGATGAGATTAAAAGTAATTAAAAAGTATTATTAAATATTTTTTGTCTTATTATATCTTCAATATTTTAATTCAAAAGGTTAATTTAGTAAATTTACTCAATTTTGTCTTTTTGTCTTTATTGTTTTTTATTACTATTTTTGTATTATTATATTAATTGTTATTTTTTAACAATTCAGATTTTAAATTCAGATTTTTTAACAAAACAAATTTATTTTGTGCGCCGTTTTTTACACGCCGTTTTTACGTCCGACTTTTTCACGCGTCGTTTTTTAATGCGCCGTTTTTACGCCTGTCTCTTTCACGCGTCGTTTTTTTAACGCGCCGTTTTTTACGTTTTACAATTTACATAAAAAAAGTTTTACGTTTTACGTTAAAAAGTTTATGTTTTACGTTATTACGTTTTACGTTAAAAAATTACGTTTTACGTTAAAAGATTTACGTTTTTACATTAAAAAGTTTACGTTTTACGTTAAAAAGTTTACGTTCTACGTTAAAAAATTTACGTTTTACGTTAAAAAGTTTACGTTTTACGTTAAAGTTTACGTTTTACGTTTTATGTTTTACGTTTTTACGTTAAACTTTTTACGTTTTTCGTTAAAAACTTTACGTTTTTACATTAAAAAGTTTACGTTTTACGTTAAAAAATTTACGTTTTACCTTAAAAAGTTTACGTTCTACGTTAAAAAAATTACTTTTTACGTTAAAAAGTTTACGTTAAACTTTTTACGTTTCCTCTGTTTTTTGGACGATCCCGACAACTAAGTGTCGATATATTTTCAAAAAATTCAATCAATTTTCAACAATATAACCACTATATATAAAATTTCTCGTTAAATATATCTAAAATAAGCTAGTATCTAGTCGAATCGAGTCGAGCTCGGTCGCGTAACTAACTAAAATCTAAAACTATATAACTAGAAATTTTCGCGCCATTAAATGTTACCGGGTCTTTTAGTCGACTGTTTTGGCTGCCATTGCCCGAGTTTGACTCGGGTCATTACCGAGTTGACCGAACCCATTTTGTGGTGAGTTGCCCCGAACCGAAACTTGAACCGCGTGAGTTAAACCCGAACCAAATCTGAACTCGAGCAAAACCCGGTGTCGAACAAACCTAATCTGAGTTGTATAACACCGCCACCACTGTTGTTAACCCAACCCGAACCACGTCGGACCTGAGACTGAATCGAGACCCACTGAATCGAACCATATCTGTGTCGCACACGAACTAGTCTGATGTGAACCCGTAATCCGATCTTCTATTGACCGAACCGACCCGGACAAAACTGAACCAAGTCCACCACCACGTCCGTAGCCATGGCTCTAGCGGCAGTGCCGCTGTGGGACCACCACCACGTCTTCATAGACGTCGGACCACCACCCAACCACCTGAAACGAAAGATACTAACCGGAGAAAAACGAAATCTGAGAAGGTTTAAAGAAATGCGGAGTTAGGGGGTTTATCATAACGTTTCATCGGAAAGTGAAGCACCACCGCCGCTGCTGATGTTTCTGTCGTCGTCGGCTCCTCCCATGGCGGTGTCGCCGTAACAAATCTGAAGCTAGGGTTTCATTGGACCAAAATTCTCACAAATTCTCTGCAAAATCAACCAAACTCATTGAACAATTCTCTGCAAAATGAGGACTAATTGTTTTCATACATTCATTGCATTCATCATCAAATTCCTAATTTTCTCGCAAACATCCATCGGTATTTCAGTCACCGTTTACTCTGCGTATATGTTGAATCAGTGAGAAAAAAACTTGTTAATTCCTCCATCGCCACCATCGCTGTAACACCTCGGAAAATCACGACCAATATAATAAAGACACGTGTCATGAGCTCTAAACGTGTAATGAATTGAATATGAGGGACTAAAGTTGACAAACAAAGAATGTATGTGCATAAAAGGATTCAAGGTATCAACAATTGGATAATTATACCTTTCAACAACCCTACACGATGTTTATACCCTTAAACGAATGAATTATGAATCGTATGATGCCGTTTGTGGAAGAAAGTGAAAGTTTACAAACCGCAAGGGTTAAAAGTGTCAACATGTTTAATTTATACCTCTGAGTGACCTTTTAGCGAACCCGAAGCTTTGTAAAGATTAATTATGTTCACTAGAATAAGTGATAAAAATTTCACAAGGTTTCGATATCGTATGAGAAAGATACGCTAACATTCGTAAGTGAGGGGTTAAAAGCGTCAACGTTGCAATTTAAGACTTTCGGGTGATCGTAAAACTAACCGGGGACTTAACAAAGTTTGTTTATGACTTGGAGTCCTTAAAAGTCAAATTGGAGGGTTAAAAGTGCAATAAAATAAGTTAAAACAACTATTAGAAGGACCAGGGACCTAAATTGCAAATCTGTCAAACTTGGTGACCGGATTTGGGAGCCATACCGGCCACGTAGACCTTGTGTAGGTCTTACGCGGGCCGCCTGAAACTGCCAGCGACAGAAAATGCATGGCAGGTGCCTGTTCAGCCTGTTTAACCAACTTATATGCATGGAAACTGATACCAGGGGCTATGCAAATGGGATTTCATGCAATAGGGGCAGCTGTG
Organism: Helianthus tuberosus; assembly: GCA_030545235.1. NCBI lineage: Eukaryota > Viridiplantae > Streptophyta > Magnoliopsida > Asterales > Asteraceae > Helianthus > Helianthus tuberosus. The sequence goes on from CM060423.1 coordinate 178,167,837, forward strand.
ATCGTCTGGTAGCAACAATAGGGACATTTGGGATGATCTTGTTGCATCAAAGTCACTATATAAGAAGTTCTTGTTCTCAAGTTCAAATGCTCACTTTCAAAAACCATTCTAACTTAACTTCTGGAGTCTCCTAGAGCTCAAGATCATTCCCTAAGGATCATTAGTCGTGCTAAGTACTTTAGTAAGCTTCCTTAACCTCTTTTAATCGTGTTTTATTAGTTTAATGGCCTAAGGTCAAAACCGTCGTAATTAAGGGTTGACTTAGTGATTAATCACTAAGGTCCAGTCAATTCTCGAATTGAAAGTAGCTTTGAATTGGTAATTATGTGGGTAATAAACCCTTAAAAGGGCACCCTCTGATTCCCACTCTAACTAGGTCAATTGTCGGGTCAAACTTAATTGTAAAAAAGTCAACAGAAAGCTAATTTTCAAATAAACACATAATTAACAAGGTAGAAGCCATGAAACATGTTTTATCACTTGTATAACTCGGTAATTAATGTAAGAACATGTCTAAGCATGTTCAATCCGACAATTTTCAGTTTAGGCTCGGTTCAGAACCGAAAGTCGCAAAAGTAGACTTTTAATTTGACTTTCAGTTCTGACCCAATTTAGCATATTTTAGAAATTCCTTAGAGCTCTATTAGGACCAGGTTATAGGTTAGTGTAACCCTCTGAGGTTATACAACTTGGTTCTTTAGTTATCCGATTCATTTGCATGTTTCCGTTATATGCCAAAATGTTGACCATTATGCCCTTTTGACTTTAAAACGAGATTTTTGAAAATGTGAGAGGACAAAAACCTTTATTACTGATTTATAAACTTATCCTAAAAATTTGACATCAGTTTGAGGTCTAGATTAGGAGTTATGCTCAATATCGAAATTAAGAAGCTTTTTATTAATTAAACGACGTAATTAGCATAAAGCCTATCTAAACCCAAATTTTGTCACCAAACTTTTTATCCACTGATGTAATATAATATTTTGGGATTTTTGAAGATTTTTATTTATTTTTAAGCTGAGCATAACATAGGGTTCTTGCTATAATTCGGTAATTGTCGGTTATACCCTTTTCTTGAATAAAAAGAGTTTTACATAATATTTTGACACCAAACTTTTTGCTACTGATTTTATATAATAAATAAAACATTTTGAACTTTATAAACTGATCAAAAACTCATATTTCCTATTTAAACTCGAAAATCGCTTAAAACCGACTTTTACGCGTTTTATGCGCATAGTATGGGTTCAAACTAATTTCGGCATATAAAACTTAATACCTACTGATGTTTTAAGTAAATTTTTATAATTAAACAGTAAGCAAAAGTTTTGAACTCAGAATTCTAATTTTGACCTTTAAAGCTTATGTGAAAATACCAAAATGCCCCTACGGTGCATAGTTTGGTTATAAAAGATAAATTTCACATATATGCAATACCCTACTGTTATGACTTATAAAAATAAATATTTTTACTGATTATATCAGACCTGAAACTCAGATTAATATTTAAACTCTTTTATAAGCTTTAAAATGACCAAAATACCCCTACATGGCATAATTTGAGTTTAAATCCATTTTGGGCATAATGGAAGGAATCCTACTGATATCACAACATATTTAGGGCATATTAACTTAGGAAACCTGTTCATGACTCATTTGGTTACCCGTTATGCATTTATTGCGTTCGGTACGGTTTATGTAACTAGTTTGCATAAATTAGCCTAAACGGGTCAAACCTTATCATTTTTATCTCAAAATCCAGAATGTGTTTAGTTTACCCATATTATACAAGTATACAAACTTGTCAGGTCTAAACCACATTCTAACCCGGTCTTCGCTTAATCGTGCGTTTTGAACCGTATATCTTCTTTTAAAACTAACCGGTCTAAGTTTAAGCTTAATTAAGACCCGTTAGGAATGTAATAGGTTATTAAAACCTTTGTTCCAGATTAGGAGACCAGTAAAAGATACTTGCACTCGCTGATTGAGATTTATACTTGCTCAGGTAAATACTTTTAACTTATTTTCCGTTATACGGGCTTGGGATACGGTATTATAATAATACCGCTTGGTCGGGTATGTAATTGTTTTAAATCGGATTGTGATTAATATATATTGCATAACCCATTTTAATATGTTTTGTTTGGTATATGGCTTTGGGGGGGGGGGGTTAATGACCATGTCCTGGATATCCTCGGCTCATTCATTGAAATGGCCACGACTTAAGCACGGGGTGTAGGCATACACCTGACAGTTGCGTATGTATAAAAGGTACCCCACAATAAGGAAAATTCCTTGTGGGTATTATACCTGTGGTGTGTCAGTTAATCTCGTCCGGCTCTTCTAACCGGCAAACATTTAAATCTGTATACAAGATTATTTTTAAATAATTGTCCCAAGTTATAAAAGATATTTTGTGCCTTGTGCATTCAAATAAATTTTCTTAAACATTTCCAAAATGAGTCGGTTAATTGTATTTACCAGTGTAAACTGACGTATTTTCCAAAAAGGTTAAGTGCAGGTACTAAACGGAATAGGCTGGCTACTCCTAGCATCAATAAAGAGTCTTGCAAGCTTAGATGTTGTAAATCTGTTGAACAATGTTCCTTTTAACTTGATCCGCCTGTGGATCTTTTACATTCCATTGTAATACTTTGATATTACTTTTATTCGGGTTGTAATATTTTTATCTTTCGACTTCCGCTGTGTATTAAACTGTGGCAAATTTTCTATGATGATATCAATTTCGTCACAATACTCCCCAGCTGGCCCACCGGTAATACGTGTAAATATCGGGGTGTGACATGTTGGTATCAGAGCCAACATTGAGTGAATTAAACACTAGCCTTTTGTGTTTAATCTCAATGACACAGTATGCACATTCCTCGACTTTCGAGTCTAGACAAGGAACTTAGGACTAATTCTGACTTTTTTTGCTTTGTCCTTTATTGTTTTCTTTTGTTGTTTCTTTTGTTTGACAGGACCAACAAAAGTGCCGCCAATATTCCAAGGAAGAGGAAGAGGCAAGGGGCCATTCATCGCCCCCAACGATCACGAGGCCGGACCTTCCCACCGGCGAACCCCATCTGCTACCATGAGTACCAGTCCTCAAGAAGACTGGAGGACCTCTTTTGAACCCGCGAGGCGTTCATTCTCGCTGAGCTCCTTACCTTCCTACCTCAACTCTTTCGGGCCTCAATCGGAGAACGAGCCCCACAACTCACATCACTCTTTCATACCCCTTCAACGCCCCAACTCACACCATTCCTTCAACGACCCAACACCCTACTTTCAAAGCCGGTTCAACCCGGCAAACCAAATTGAAGAGCCAATGGGTTATAACCCGTTGGGACGGGAGGACCACTTCTCCATGGACATGGAAGAGGATCCGGAACCTGCCCAACCGCCAACCGGAACACCTACTCACCCCATCGAGATTTCGGATGGGTCGTCATATCATGGATCACCTTATCGTGGTCCAGACAGTTATGAGGCAAGGTTTGCCCAATACGACTGGGTGTTTACTCCCAGTTACCACTCACAGCAGCAACAACAGCAGGATCCCTTGGAGGATTCGCGTTTTGTAGCGGTTACTCCACCGCCACCACCGCCAGTACAGCAGCCGCTTCCGGAACCACCGAGGCGGAGAAGAACAACCGCACGGATGTCCGTGCGAGGGGGAGTCCGTATCAGCACCCCTCAGCATTCAAGTGGCAGTCATTACCCGCCACTATATGAAGACCCACAGATGGGTGGGCCTTCAAACCCTGTTTCTGAAGTGGAGTCTGCGCCAGTCGCACCACCACCAATGGGTTATGATAACCTGATTCCTGCATATGCCGGTTCAGCGGCGTACAACCCATTTGAGCAGCCAGCCCATACCAACTACAACTACGCTGAAGTTGACCCATACCTTGTGGCGGCAAACTACAATGCTTTTCATCCCGAGGGGCCCTATGGAGTCCCATATCAGACTGGGTACCCACCCTATGGGTACCAATACCCGCCACCTCCTCAACCTCTGCAGCATCAGCAGCTGCCGCAGCCACCACTGATACCGCCCCATCAGCAACAGGAGATTCTACAGAGGTTGAGCCAGGTGGAACGGGAGGTTCAAGAGGAACGTAGAAGCCACCAGGGATTTCTTAAAGGTCTGGCGAGCTTAATCAAGGGAAAGAGCAAAAGGGATCATTAAATTCCTTATATGTTTATTTTGTATTTCTTTAATTTTCAATCAAGTCCCAACGTGGACATCTATTTATGTATTCAGTCCCTGCGAGGACTTGTATTTCAGTTTAGCCCCTGCGTGGGCATGTCTTTTCTGTTAAAGTCCCGTTTAGGGCATTCATGTACTCTTTTAAATTTTAGTGGCATGTTATAATTTAAATTTCATTTTTGTCATTATATGCATAAATATAATATATATGAAATAAATAAATCAAAAAAAATATCCTTCCTTTTAAAATAATCTGCATATTAAATAAGAATCTTAAAAGGTATAACCTAGCCTGCATGTCATTATAAACCTGGCCATAATGGTAAAACCTGTTTAAAAGGATTCAAACCCTTGTTAACATCTGAAAACATGTTAACACTCCTAGCAGATGTGATTCGTTAAAATCACACAAGTCATTCTTATATTGGATTCTTCCAATTCCATCTTTATTATTTAAACATCCATTTGTGATGTAGGGCCTACGAGCCACAATCATTGTCATATAAGACAAAAGACAGATTGTAGTCTACGACTCCCTGTCAATAAAAGGTAATGAACAACGTTCAAACCTTAATACCTCGATTCTCTGAAATCATGGTTTATAATTTAAATTGTCCTTGTGACTAGGCCTTATGTGCCATTAATAATACCCTTAATACTTTATAATTAGGATAAATTATGATAAAAATCCTAAATGAATATGTTTAATAAATTAACCAAGTATGGTTTATAATTACCATGGTTAATGAATTGCCATAAAAGACAATTCCATAATGGACTTTTGAATAAATCTTGTCAATATTTTATGTAGCAAACAAGCTACATGGCTGGGTCGGACGAAGTCAACAGTCACCCGAGGGAGAATCATGACACTTCCATAGTTAATGTAGCAGGCGCAGAATTACAGGCATTAATAGATAATGCCGTTACCCGAGCTCTTAACAGACAATTTAAAGAATCAAGTGAAACTCACGTTAGAACTCAGTCAGTACTTCATTCAAAACCACCCTCCAAGATTCATATAGCTCGCAAGAGTGATTCTCATCACTCATCAAACTAGAGGAGTGTTCCATCTAGGAAAGTTGTGCTCAATCGAGAGCCGCGTGTTAAGGGTTGTTCTTATAAGTATTTCGTCTCCTGCAAGCCTAGAGACTTTACAGGGGAGAAGGGAGCCGTTGACTGTATGACCTGGCTCGATGAGATGGATACAGTGGTTGACATTAGTGGTTGTGCAGAGCAGGACGTTGTGAAGTTTGTATCACAATCATTTAAGGGGGAAGCTCTAGCTTGGTGGAGGTCACTGATTCAAGCTACAGGAAAGGTCCACTTGTATAGCATGTCTTGGGAGCAGTTCATTGCTCTAATCAAAGAAAATTACTGTCCTCAACACGAAGTTGAGAAGATCGAGACTGACTTCTTGACCTTAGTCATGAAGAACTTAGACTGCCAGACTTACCTCACCAGCTTCAATACCATGTCTCGATTGGTTCCATACTTGGTTACACTAGAACCAAAACGTATCGCTCGTTTTATTGGGGGTTTAGCCCCGGAGATCAAAGCTAGTGTGAAGGCGTCTCGACCTACTACTTTGTCACACCCCCAAATTACCACATGCGGAATCACCGTGGGGCGTGTGACGTACCAGGATCCAAGCCACCAATCATATTGAACTCATAAATATAATTAAATAAAACTTTCATTTATTGACATTAAGTGTTACAACGTTACAAGCAATTCACATTATACAGCGGAAGCATAATTCATTCGTTAAGTGTTTATAAACCATTAGTGTTGTGTTGCGATTCCATGTATCTCGACCCATGACCACTCCAGCCTCCCAGACAGCAAGTTCCAACAATATGCACCTAAAGGCCTGCAAGGCATGTAACAACGAATCAACAACAAAGTTGAGCGAGTTCACAGTTGGTTGTCCATTTTAAAGTTGTTCCAAAAACCATAAGTTCGTTCGAAAACCAGTAGTTAATCAGTTCCTTGTTTCCCAAACCATAACCATAACCAGTGGGGGCTTCCCCATGTGAACCACTAGACCCGTTACCATATCGACCACTAACTGAAGTAAGTTGGTGCCCTAATGTCAATGTCTATCATCATTGACGTGCCCAGATCCATTAGTTCACGCCCGTCCTCTGCGGCACGGTGTGAGGCCTGTCAAACCTAAATAGCGCTATCTAACTAATGACCCGCTCGCCATTGGCCCGGCGATTAAGTCGATATAAAAGTGAGGGACTTCATGATAGAGTTTTTGGTCTAGTATCCGTGCTGTCACCCTTCAATAAAGAGGGTGTGTACGTAACTCCCAAACCCGGAGATTACGCAGTTTCCAATTATACCATTATCACGTGTTGTCACCCTTCAATGAAGAGGGTGTGTACGTGTTCCAAACCAGGAGATCACGCAGTTTCAGTTCAAATCCTTTACCCATTCCCAACCCCTGGGAATCCCATGACTTGTAGAAAGTGTGAACTCACCTTTTGTTTGTTCGGTAGAATTAGTTTACTTGTCTAACAGTTGATCAAACACGCCCTAAAAGGGTTACCGATAACAGTCAGTTTCTTACACACATAGATCACATATCTTTATTATGCAATTATGAACAAGCTTGGCACATATTATCACACAAGTTATAGCGAGTATTCAAGTTATATATGTAATTTCACAATACAAATTCATAAATCATACTAACTCACATGAACAGTTCACATCTCATTCCCACAAATATGCATATAGCAATAATATTTCCATAACACTTAATACTCACACCAAGCCCAACAGTCGACAGTCCATAGGTTCCCCCGGCCCACTCATTTGTGTAATTTATAACCCAACGAAATCAAAACTAATTTTCAATCACCACTTATAAATTTAACAATCTATTTTCTGTTTAGATTGGCCCAGTCTTTTTACACAAACACGCCTAACTACTTAAAAAACCCAAACCCCCTTGGCTCCCTACTTGTTTGCTAAATAATCAAGTCCATCATATATGCAAGTGTTTTACGGTTCCACTATTTATTCAATCCAGGCCAATTCACAACAATTAGTTAGGTTTGATATTGAAATAACAATCATACACATCCTCCATTAATTCAAGTCAGAAACATATCAAATGATCCAGATTATAATAACTTCTATATCATATATAAGTAATTCAAACATGTATGAAACATACAAACACAACTATAGTCTGACATCACTACCCATATTTAATATCCATAGTCTAATTATAGACTGACAATACTATAATTAATATCCTCAACAATACACATGGCCGCCACTATCAAATTCAAACTTATCCACCTTTATCAAGCCATAACTCTACAAAACTATTGGACCGATAGGCAACATGTGCAATCATATATACAATATTGATTTACCCATATTCACATACTCACATGCAAGCAACATATTCAACAAGAATAATATTAACACTAACCGAGATCTTGATTAACAGGATGCTATTACACGAGGGGGGGGGGTCTGCCGCACGTACGTATGGGATAGTAGGATTTTGTGAGTTGGTTAGTTTGGGATTTAGAGATCATAAGGGTTACATATAATACGTGCATAAGGGGTCGGTTGTTAAACTAGTGGGCCGATCCCCTCAAAGCTCTTGCTTCCTACTTGGGCCGAGTTGCCTCAATCTCCCATGAGGGTCTGTTGGGCTCAAGTGGTCACCTTGGGCCGACCTAGTGCAATGTTTACAAATGGGAGTATATGGCCCAATATGTGTGTGGCCTAAACTAAACATGAAAAGTTACTGTGTAACGAGTGCAAAATTACTAAGCATATAAAACACGCATCTAGAATTTCAAGTGAAACAAATAACGTACAACATATAAAACTACCGTGTAACTCAAGCGTAACAGGAAATGATTCGGGAATGAATACACACCTTAAGACCACGGGGAATTATGGGTCGTCACATACTTTTAGGTCAGCACCTGATTTGTCATTATCCCTTACTCTAGATGCGATCAGGCTGAGATCGCTTAAGATTTCTGAAGAAGGAAAAAGGAAACGTGAGGATGATAACTCACTTCGTTCTGACAAGAAACATAGGGGGAACTTAGACCACAAGAAGAATTCTAGGTCTAACAGGGGTAACCAGCAAGTGGATGAGAAGCCTAAATGCAAAACCTACCAGAAACGTCATTTCGGGAAATGCAGGTTTGAATCAAAGTCGCAGTCAAAGCCGATTGGTTGTGGGATCTGCAAGTCCAAAGAACACAAGACTTTGGATTGCAAGAAGTTGAAGGATGCGACCTGTTATGGTTGCAATGAGAAAGGGCGCATCAAGACCAACTGCCCAAAGTATGCGAAGAAGCCTGAAAAAGGCAAGAAGACCAATGCCAGGGTCTTTCAGATGAATGCACGGGAAGCAGTGCAGGATGATAACGTGATAACAGGTACCTTCCTTATTAATGATGTTTATGCAAGGGTATTATTTGATTCGGGTGCGGATAAGTCATTTGTCGATGATAAGTTCTGTAAATTGCTAAATCTGCCTGTTAAAACCCTAAGCATGAAATATGAAGTAGAGTTGGCCGATGGTACCATAGAAACTGCCTCAACTGTGTTAGATGGATGCTTTATATCCATTAGGAACCACTCCTTTCCGTTATTCTTGCTTCCTTTAAAATTAGCTGGTTTCAACATAGTGATAGGCATGGATTGGTTATCTCATAACCAAGCCCAGATTGTTTGTGACAAGAAACAAGTGGTGATCAAGACTCCGTATGGTGAGCCACTTACCATACAAGGAGATACTCAGTATGGGTTGCCTAAGCAAGTGTCTGTGCTTAAGGCGTCAAGGTGTATGAAGAAGGGTTGTGTCATTTATATGGCACAGGTGACTATTGATGAACCAAAGCCCAAAATCGAAGACATCCCTGTCATTTCTGAATATTCAGAAGTATTCCCCAAAGAACTGCCTGGTTTACCCCCAGATAGGCAAGTGGAGTTCAGAATCGACATAATACATGGAGCAGCACCTGTTGCAAGAGCACCTTACCGGTTGGCTCCAACTGAGATGAAAGAGTTGAGAACTCAGTTGGATGATTTGTTGGCAATAGGATTTATCAGGCCTAGCTCATCTCCATGGGGGGCACTGATTCTGTTTGTGAAAAGAAGGATGGATCGATGCGTCTATGCATCGATTATCACGAGCTTAACAAGGTCACTATCAATAACAGATATCCATTGCCCAGGATCGACGATCTGTTTGATCAATTGCAAGGGGCAAGCTACTTCTCCAAGATTGATTTAAGGTCAGGTTACCATCAACTGAAAGTTAGAGATGAAGATGTGCACAAGACTGCATTTAGAACTCGCTATGGTCACTACGAGTTCTTGGTGATGCCTTTTGGGCTCACTTATGCACCAACAGCGTTCATGGACCTCATGAATCGCGTTTGCAAACCCTACTTGGACAAGTTTGTCATCGTCTTCATTGATGACATCCTCATTTATTCAAACAATCAAGATGACCATGAAAAGCACCTTCGTTGTATTCTTAAACTTCTTCAGCATGAAAAGCTCTACGCCAAGTTTTCAAAGTGTGAATTTTGGATTCGTGAAGTCCAATTCCTTGGACATGTGGTTAGTGAGCGTGGTATCCAGGTGGATCCCGCTAAGATTGAAGCTATCATGAATTGGCAAGAGCCGAAGACGCCCACAGAGATTCGCAGCTTCTTAGGTCTGGCAGGATATTACAGGCGTTTTATTCAAAATTTCGCAAGGATTTCTGCACCCCTAACTTCGTTGACTAGGAAGAATATAAAATTTGAATGGGGTCCTAAGCAACAAGGATCATTTGATATACTTAAGCAGAAACTGAGCAATGCTCCTGTGTTGACATTGCCTGAAGGGATTGAAGAATTTGTGGTTTACTACGACGCATCACACACTGGTATGGGGTGTGTGCTCATGCAGAAAGGCAAGGTCATTGCCTATGCTTCCCGACAACTAAAAGTGCACGAGAAGAATTACACCACCCACGATTTGGAGTTGGGTGCCGTTGTGTTTGCACTCAAACTTTGGAGGCATTATTTATATGGTACCAAGTGTGTGATCTATTCTGATCATAAGAGCCTTCAGCATCTGTTCAATCAGAAGGATCTGAACATGAGGCAGCATCGATGGATGGAGACTTTAAATGATTATAATTGTGAAATCCGATACCATCCAGGTAAGGTGAATGTGGTCGCCGATGCCTTAAGTAGGAAGGAAAGGGTGAAGCCCATAAGAATCAATGCCAAGAGCATTGAATTAAAGAACAGTTTAAATGAAAGATTGTTAGCCACTCAGAAGGAAGCCGTATTAGAAGCTAACTATCCAAATGAAAAGCTGGGAGTCACTGCAAAACAGTTATCATATGGTAAGGATGGAATTCTAAGATTGAATGGACGGATATGGGTTCCAATCTATGGAGGACTTAGGGAAGTGATCCTTCAGGAAGCCCATAGTTCCAAGTATTCTGTTCATCCTGGCTGTGACAAAATGTACCAGGATTTGAAGGCGAATTATTGGTGGATAGGCTTGAAGAAGCCTATAGCCACTTATGTGGCCAAATGTCTGACATGTGCTCAAGTTAAAGCAGAACACCAGAAGCCGTCAGGTTTGCTACAACAGCCTGAACTTCCCACCTGGAAGTTAAAGCAGAACACCAAGTTACCGAAGACAAAGCGAGGAAATGATACTATTTGGGTGATAGTGGATAGACTGACTAAGTCAGCCCACTTCCTACCTATTAAGGAAACACACAACTTAGGTAAGTTAGCTCAGCTGTACGTGGATGAGATTGTATTTCTCCACGGAGTGCCAGTGTCTATCATCTCTGATAGGGATACGAGGTATACATCACATTTCTGAAAAAGTTTTCAACAATCCCTAGGCACTCGATTGAACTTCAGTACGGCATACCATCCTCAGACTGATGGTCAAAGTGAGCGTACTATTCAAACACTGGAAGATATGTTAAGGGATTGTGTCATTGATCTAGGTGGAAGTTGGGATGATCATCTTCCATTAATCGAATTTTCATACAATAAAGTTATCATTCCAGTATACAAACTGCACCTTTTGAAGCTTTGTATGGAAGAAAGTGCAGAACGCCCGTTTGTTGGGCAGAAGTTGGAGATGTCCAACTAACAGTACCTGATATAGTCCTAGAGACGACAAATAAGATTGTACAGATACGAGATCGTCTCAAAGCTGCCAGGGATAGGCAGAAAAGCTACGCAGATAAAAGGCGTAAACCTCTAAAGTTTGAGGTTGGTGACAAAGTGTTACTGAAAGGATCACCCTGGAAAGGGGTAATGCGATTTGGTAAGAAAGGCAAGTTAAGCCCAAGATACATAGGACCATTCGAGATCATCGCATGTGTCGGAACAGTGGCTTATAAGTTAAACCTGCCTGAAGAGCTCAGTGGTATTCATAATGTATTCCACATCTACAATCTGAAGAAATGTCTAGCTAATGAATCACTAGTCATGTCACATAAAGATGTGCATATTGATGAGAGCTTAAAGTTTCTTGAGAAACCTTTGTCGATCGAGGATCGACAGGTTAAGAAGCTTCGAAGGAAGCAGGTACCGATTGTAAAGGTTAAATGGGATGCCCGTAGAGGTCTATAGTATACGTGGGAGGTAGAGTCCACAATGAAAGAGAAGTACCCTCATTTATTTCAGTAAATCTCAAGGTCGATATTTATTTTAAGGGGGTGAGGATGTAACACCTCGGAAAATCACGACCAATATAATAAAGACACGTGTCATGAGCTCTAAACGTGTAATGAATTGAATATGAGGGACTAAAGTTGACAAACAAAGAATGTATGTGCATAAAAGGATTCAAGGTGTCAACAATTGGATAATTATACCTTTCAACAACCCTACACGATGTTTATACCCTTAAACGAATGAATTATGAATCGTATGAATCCGTTTGTGGAAGAAAGTGAAAGTTTACAAACCGCAATGGTTAAAAGTTTCAACATGTTTAATTTATACCTCTGAGTGACCTTTTAGCGAACCCGAAGCTTTGTAACGATTAATTATGTTCACTAGAATAAGTGATAAAAATTTCACAAGGTTTCGATATCGTATGAGAAAGATACGCTAACATTCGTAAGTGAGGGGTTAAAAGCGTCAACGATGCAATTTAAGACTTTCGGGTGAACGTAAAACTAACCGGGGACTTAACAAAGTTGGTTTATGACTTGGAGTCCATAAAAGTCAAATTGGAGGGTTAAAAGTGCAATAAAATAAGTTAAAACAACTATTAGAAGGACCAGGGACCTAAATTGCAAATCTGTCAAACTTGGTGACCGGATTTGGGAGCCATACCGGCCGCGTAGACCTTGTGTAGGTCTTACGCGGGCCGCCTGAAACTGCCAGCGACAGAAAATGCATGGCAGGTGCCTGTTCAGCCTGTTTAACCGACTTATATGCATGGAAACTGATACCAGGGGCTGTGCAAATGGGATTTCATGCAATAGGGGCAGCTGTGATCATCTGGTAGCAACAATAGGGACATTTGGGATGATCTTGTTACATCAAAGTCACTATATAAGAAGTTCTTGTTCTCAAGTTCAAATGCTCACTTTCAAAAACCATTCTAACTTAACTTCTGGAGTCTCCTGGAGCTCAAGATCATTCCCTAAGGATCATTAGTCGTGCTAAGTACTTTAGTAAGCTTCCTTAACCTCTTTTAATCGTGTTTTATTAGTTTAATGGCCTAAGGTCAAAACCGTCGTAATTAAGGGTTGACTTAGTGATTAATCACTAAGGTCCAGTCAATTCTCGAATTGAAAGTAGCTTTGAATTGGTAATTATGTGGGTAATAAACCCTTAAAAGGGCACCCTCTGATTCCCACTCTAACTAGGTCAATTGTCGGGTCAAACTTAATTGTAAAAAAGTCAACAGAAAGCTAATTTTCAAATAAACACATAATTAACAATGTAGAAGCCATGAAACCTGTTTTATCACTTGTATAACTCGGTAATTAATTTAAGAACATGTCTAAGCATGTTCAACCCGACAATTTTCAGTTTAGGCTCTGTTCAGGACCGAAAGTCGCAAAAGTAGACTTTTGCTTTGACTTTCAGTTCTGACCCAATGTAGCATATTTTAGAAATGCCTTAGAGCTCTATTAGGACCAGGTTATAGGTTAGTGTAACCCTCTGAGGCTATACAACTTGGTTCCTTAGTTATCCGATTCATTTGCATGTTTCTGTTATATGCCTAAATGTTGACCATTATGCCCTTTTGACTTTAAAACGAGATTTTTGAAAATGTGAGAGAACAAAAACCTTTATTACTGATTTATAAACTTGCCGTATAAATTTGACATCAGTTTGAGGTCTAGATTAGGTGTTATGCTCAATATCGTAATTAAGAAGCTTTTTTATTAATTAAACGGCGTAATTAGCATAAAGCCTATCTAAACCCAAATTTTGACAGCAAACTTTTTACCCACTGATGTAATATAATATTTTGGGATTTTTGAAGATTTTTATTTATTTTTAAGCTGAGCATAACATAGGGTTCTTGCTATAATTCGGTAATTGTCGGTTATACCTTTTTCTTGAATAAAAAGAGTTTTACATAATATTTTGACACCAAACTTTTTGCTACTGATTTTATATAATAAATAAAAAATTTTGAACTTTATAAACTGATCAAAAACTCAGATTTCCTATTTAAACCCGAAAATCGCTTAAAACCGATTTTTACCCGTTTTAAGCGCATAGTATGGGTTAAAACTAATTTCGGTATATAAAATTTAATACCTACTGATGTTTTAAGTAAATTTTTATAATTAAATAGTAAGCAAAAGTTTTGAACTCAGAATTCTAATTTTGACCTTTAAAGCTTATGTGAATTTACCAAAATGCCCCTACGGTGCATAGTTTGGTTATAAAAGATAAATTTCACATATATGCAATACCCTACTATTATGACTTATAAAAATAAATATTTTTACTGATTATATATGTGACAACTGTGAAATCTCAGTATACCCTAATTGTTGTTAGTCCTTGATGACAGAACACGATGTGCATACAATTAGATTATTGAGGAATTGAATCTGGAAATGTGTTAATATATGCTTGATAGAATATACAATGCAAAACAGTAATTATGTTATGTACAAAAGTTCACTGAAAACCCTAAATTGATGTAGTACGTTACAGACTTAATAGTACGCAATTGTGTGTGGTTGGATGACTTTGGGAATACGAATGGCCTAATACATGGATTATAGAGTATGACATAAGTACGTTAGTGGATAGATTGGAATTATAATGCTTGTAGTGATGCCTGAGTAATTACGATGAATTAAATCCCAAAACCCTAATTCCGCTTGAACCCTAATTATACATACTACTTACACGACTCACGGAACGATACAAATTACGGTTATGATAAATCCGAGAACACGTTAGGAATGACATAACACTAATAAGGACCCATGATGTGAAATTGGTATCCTTAGACTTTAACCACGTGTTAAACCGGAGCTTTCCGTTTAACAGCGCACTAAACCTTTGACGTTGATTATTAGGTTATCCGTAGCATTATTTAAGATTCGAGTTCCAGGAACATCTTAATTGTGTGCCATAGACTGTGATATAAGATTTGAGGCCAGTCAGAGTTCGGGCACGCAAATCGAAGCAGTTGCCCGGTTAGGGAAACGCCTTCGTTTTAGGCATAACATAAGGCAATCAAAAGTGCAAGGAACGAACGATCAAGCTTAAAAACACTTAAACCACTCTAATACGAGTCTTTTATGATTAAAACGTAACTGGGTTCGGATTTCAAGACGGTTATACATAATTTTTAAAACTGAGTCTTTTGACACTAATTACGCGCGAAACGGAGTCCGTTACGCAAATCGAGAACGTGCGCGGGACCCGTAAACAAACCTATCCACTCAAATGAAGATAAACATCATCTTTTAACGCGTTTTACGGAGCACGAGGTGTCCCTTGTGGGACCCACCCCAAACCGCCACCCCCTTATTTTAATAAAAAAATTCATTTTTTTCTTTTATTAATTCATTTTAACACAAAATACTCTCAAATTTCTGGATTCTCTCGATAACACTCAGCTGATTTCACCTTATACTTCCACAAATTCAAGGTATTAACTCAAATCTTTAAGTGTTTAGGCTTGGTTTTTTTATTTAAACATGGTTTAGGCCATGAAAACCCTTTTTAATCCTTGAATTTTGAAGTTTTAAACATATTTTGGGGCTGAATAAGAACACCATGGGAGTTCCCTGGTGTTATATGGCAGCCGTGGTTACAAATCTTTGGGTTTTGATACACTAATCAACACTTATTCGACAAAAATCGCATAACTATTCGATTAACCGAAAAACAATGAATCAAAGCTTGATTGATCTAAGTTCTAGCATATTTGGATTGTACTTGATGTATAGGTACTGAATGTAGTCCATACATACTTCTGGACTCAAGAAAAACACTCGGACTCGAAGAAATCGCTAGGTATATCACCCGAAACTCGAAACTAGCATAGGCAGAATATTGTTTAGACCATAACTTGGTCCGTGAGTATTGGATTGAGCTGAAAATTGGTGTGGCGATGTAAGATATTTACAGGAAGGTCCACGTAAAATTTTAGAATTGTTGGAATTTTCTACAATTTTTGATGAATTTTTTACTTTTTTATCAAAACAAATCCAGAAAAAATACCAAACGAAGTCAATAAATCACCAAAATTTACATAAACACTAAGGGAAATATGGGAAAGTTTCTGGGAAGTTTCGGAGAGTATTGGATGGGTTTTGATTCGAATTAAAAATCCGCGCTTTTACGAGTTTTCGGTAGCCGGAAACGCACTGAAACGAAATCAGGAAAATTCCAAATTTTTACAGGGAGTTTCTGCACATTTAAGGGAGTTCTTGGAATATTTTGGGAATTTTTGGACATCGGATGATAAGCAAAGGGAATTATTTGTTTAAATATTGTTTTACAAATGATTTATTTAAGAAGTTAAATTGGCGAAATAAATTCCCAAATTATTTTTTTCATAATCTATATATTTTTACTGATCTCTACAAAAATTCTCAGAATTTTATGAAACATGTAGATTAAATGGGATTTTTCAGCTTTTAAAACGCTTCTTTTAATTAAATTCGGCAGTTTACAGGACAACGAACCTGCCGAAACTGGGAACGGGCCAAAACCTATCTTGACTATAATTGGGACACCGGGAGTATGTTGGGAGGTTCCAGGGTAAGCGGGACACTCTGGGTGTGTTCCACCATCATTCGGGGGGGAAACTTCCCAAACACCCAAACTCCCTTAATGAAAAGTTAATCATTCTTAAATAACAACGTGTTGGCATTATTGGTATTCCCGTACCATTATCCAAACATGTTAAACTACTGACATTGCCTGGCACGCGAACCGGTGCCCGAAAGCCAAACTAAAAACTAATACTACCCTGACCTCCATCACCATACCAGTATTGTATAGGCTCAATCTGGAGTGAAAACTCCTGACAGAATCCAAGTTATACGTGTTACCGACTTAGATACTGACGTAAGTCCATATTTGCATATATGCTTCTAGAAGTTGACCCAGTTGCTTGTTTACATCCTGGGTGAAACTACTGCATACACTGTGAGTTTTACTTCCCCATTTTCAAACTGTTTTCCTGTTTTACATGGGGTGAAATGCATGTTACATACGTTTATACGTGCACATATATACATGATATAAAGTGAATTATCTGAGTAAACACTAGTACATGAAAAGTCCCCACAGACCCAAGTGATTAACCGTAGGCATGTGAATGTGTAAATAGTACTATTGGTCCGACAAACCCAATTGCGATGGCCAGGAACGCCATGTGATGCATACGCAATTGTACATGTTTGAGCATAGGATATGGGGTACTAGTCATAGCTACATTGGGGCAGTGCCGTGGTGGTAGACCACGGGGTTGAGGTGACAGTCAAGGCTTCACTTGTGGAATCAGAGTATATATACATATATTCAATTAAATGTGCCAAATTTGAACTATAATTACACTTATGTAATACAAACTAAAACAGTGAAACTCACCAGCAGTGTTTAGCTGACCCCTTTTAAAACTAACATGCATTTCAGGTAACTTGAGACTGATGTGATCCGTGTATGTGGTTCAAGACGTGTTTATTGGAAAATATTGAGATAGACGCATGCGACTTAGAAGACTTATGTGGTTCATGGGAACACGCAGTTGTAACATACATGTAGTATGTAATCAACATTTTGTAATAAATAAAATGTAGTATCTTTATAAACAATGTGCTTATACCAGAGGTGTCTGTTTCATCCCACGTTTTTCCTTCCGCTGCAAATCGGGGTGTGACAATATCAGACCTGAAACTCAGATTAATATTTAAACTCTTTTATAAGCTTTAAAATGACCAAAATACCCCTACGGGGCATAATTTGAGTTTAAATCCATTTTGGGCATAATGGAAGGTATCCTACTGATATCACAACATATTTAGGGCATATTAACTTAGGAAACCTGTTCATGACTCATTTGGTTACCCGTTATGCATTTATCGCGTTCGGTACGGTTTATGTAACTAGTTTGCATAAATTAGCCGAAACGGGTCAAACCTTATCATTTTTATCTCAAAATCCAGAATGTGTTTAGTTTACCCATATTATACAAGTATACAAACTTGTCGGGTCTAAACCACATTCTAACCCGGTTTTCGCTTAATCGTGCGTTTTGAACCGTATATCTTCTTTTAAAACTAACTGGTCTAAGTTTAGGCTTAATTAAGACCCGTTAGGAATCTAATAGGTTATTAAAACCTTCGTTCCAGATTAGGAGACCAGTAAAAGATACTTGCACTCGCTGATTGAGATTTATACTTGCTCAGGTAAATACTTTTAACTTATTTTCCGTTATACGGGCTTGGGATACGGTATTATAATAATACCGCTTGGTCGGATATGTAATTGTTTTAAATCGGATTGTGATTAATATATATTGCATAACCCGTTTTAATCTGTTTTGTTTGGTATATGGCTTTTGGGGGGGGGTTAATGACCATGTCCTGGATATCCTCGGCTTATTCATTGAAATGGCCACGACTTAAGCACGGGGTGTAGGCATACACCTGACAGTTGCGTATGTATAAAAGGTACCCCACAATAAGGAAAATTCCTTGTGGGTATTATACCTGTGGTGTGTCAGTTAATCTCGTCCGGCTCTTCTAACCGGCCCTGACAGACGGCAAACATTTAAATCTGTATACAAGATTATTTTTAAATAATTTTCCCAAGTTATAAAAGATATTTTGTGCCTTGTGCATTCAAATAAATTTTCTTAAACATTTCCAAAATGAGTCGGTTAATTGTATTTACCAGTGTAAACTGACGTATTTTCCAAAAAGGCTAAGTGAAGGTACTAAACGGAATAGGCTGGCTACTCCTAGCATCAATAAAGAGTCTTGCAAGCTTAGATGTTGTAAATCTGTTGAACAATGTTCCTTTTAACTTGATCCGCCTGTGGATCTTTTACATTCCGTTGTAATACTTTGATATTACTTTTATTCGGGTTGTAATGTTTTTATCTTTCGACTTACGCTGTGTATTAAACTGTGGTAAATTGTCTATGATGATATCAACTACGTCACAATACTCCCCACCGGGCCCACCGGTAATACGTGTAAATATCGGGGTGTGACAATCGCCGTCTCCGCCACCGTCAGATTTGGCTCAGGGTCCGTCACCGAATTCGTATAATTCGGTTTTCTCCATTTTGGACGTCATTAGGGTTTCAGATGAAGTAACTCGGTTGAATTTTCACCACCGTCGCCGACCAACTCCCACCAACCACCTCCCTACCACCGTCTTCCGACCAACCACATCCCACAACCGTCTTCCGTCGCCGACCAACTACCTCCCACCACCGTCCTCCGCCACCGACCAAGCACCTCCCACCACCGTCTGGTTATTTTTTTTTTGAAGATGTGAGTTTGAGATCTGGTTATTTTTTTTTTTTTTGAAGATGTGAGTTTGAGAGAGAGAGAGAGGGGGGAGATAAGATTTCAAAATTGTGATGTGATAAAAAAAAGTCTGTAGACTTTAATGAGGCAGACAGAGAGACAGAGGTGATATTTCGAGTAAATGAAGAAAATACCCTTAAATGTATAAAATAATAGTGCACAAGTGGCAAAATCTGATTGGTGGAAAGTGGTTCTCGCGGTTCTTACAACTGAGAGTGGTTTTCATTTTAGCGGCTCCATATATATATATATATATATATATGGTCGGGATTTAGAGAAAACGGTAGAAAGTGTGAGAACGGTGAGAAAGCTTATCGATCGTCCGATCAAAACAATCTATGGGCTAGATTGGCGCGGTAGCATTTTCGTAAATAACATCAATTTTATTACGTGGGCACGCTTCAGTAAGGGTAAAAGCGTCTTTTGACTACTCCAAACAAAACACCATCTCATGAAAATAAAACGCGAAAACAAAAATCACACAGCATTCTGCTAAAACGCTATTAGATATAAAACGCCAAACTTAATTATAGTAAAATCCCGCCTAAAAAAACCGCCAAAAAATCCTATATATACAACAACTCAGACCTTCAATTAAAAAACACAAACAAAAAACCCCAAACGCCATATTTAATATATACCATTCGACTGATAAACGCCAGAAAACCCAAACATCAAATATATTGCTGTCAATAAAGTGTAGCTGTATGGTGTGGACAACATTGTCAGTTATCTTTCTTAACTGAGGATTAACAATGTTATCCAACACCATACAGCAACACTTTATTGATTTTAGCATGATCAAATTTACAGTTTTAAGATGGTTTATTTTGTGGCGTTCTTTTTCTCGGTAAAACGCCAAAAAAGATAACATTTTGGCTGAAGGGTGTAAACTCAATAACATTTTGCTGCATGAGATGGACAAAAATTATAGAAAAAGAGGTTGATTTCATACGAAAGTCGAAACAGCCAGTGAATATGCTTCAAAAAGAAGAAAGAGACTGGTAACAGTGAAGATTTGAAGATCAATATTTATTTTGTTTAATTTTCTTTTTCAGTTGATTGTTATTTAATAAACAACGTCATATCTAATAAAAACGCCAAAAAGGCAAATGTCTTACACCTTTGGCGTTTATCAAACCATCATAAAATTACTTTGGACAAGTATTATAAAAATACTTTTTTATGTATTCTTTTTTTATTTTCCTTTTCAGTTGATTGTTGTATTATAAAAACGCCATATATAATAAAAACATCAAAATAACCAAAATGCTTGTTTAAACGATATCATCCTGTTAAACGCCCCCAAAAACTTCCAAACTATAATAAAATTAGTTTGAACAAGTATTAAAAAAACCCAAATAAAAAAAATAAAAAATAAAAAAACAAACTTGAAAATGTAACTAGAAACAGTAACTTCAAATCAGAAAAACTGAAGATATTGTATTAGAATCTAAAACGCCAAACTTGAAAGACGGGACGTGTTACAGACTTCAGAGATAAAGCTTGTCAAAAACAATAATTACAAACAGTAACTAAAAAGACGAATACTTTATTATAATAATGCACCGCCTAACTTAGGCGCCAAAAAGTGATCCTATAAAATGATACATCTTAGCAACTTCCATTTGATCAAACAAAAAAAAAACGCCAATACTACTAAATACCACTCACTGTAAAACGTCAAAAAAAAAATCAAAGATGGCTAATATGCTTTCTTGGATGTTCAGTATTGTTATTCGTCAAGTTTCACTGAATGAATTGTTAGTGGAGGCGAGTAACTCAGTAAGATTTTGCTGCATGAGATGGACAAAAATTCAAGAAAAAGATACTAATGCCAGTCATATGGCATTTTGTATTTTTTGTTCTTGAAGAAGGCTTGGATGAGGAGAAGAGATCAATGACACTGAAGAGTGGGATGATTATAAAGATGAAGATCAACATGAAGAAAAAGAGAAAAACCCACCCACACGTCATAGATCTATGTCCCCAAACATCCACAAAAAAAACCACTTCAACAGACAAGCAGGCAAAATAATCAAACCAATGGGTTTGTTAAGTTTTACATAAAAAGCCGTATTTTGGTGTCAGTTCTTGTACTATTAAAGAACAAAGAGACTTATGACAGTGAATATTGTGAAGAGAGATCCGATTAGGATTTTTAATTTATTTTCTTCGCTTGTATTTTTTTATTGTGGCTGAAATATAATCCAACAATTGAAAAACGCCAAGATAACCTAAACGCCAAAATGTTTATAAAAAATAATAGAACAATGGGCCAACTTGTTTAAAACGCCTTGAAAAACGCCATTCAAATAGATTTCCTGACCCCTGGGTTACAATGGTGTCACACCCCAGATTTCCACGTATTACCGGTGGGCCCGGTAGGGGAGTATCGTGACGTGGTTGGTAACATAATAGTCAAACAACACAATATTTAAATGCACAGCGGAAGCAAAGTATAGATTCATTTCAACCAGACAATATTGTAATATTAAGTATCACAAGTAGTCGAATATAAATCCACAGGTAGATCAAAATAAAAGGAAACAATGTTCAACAGTCTATGACATCCAAGCTTGCGAGACTTATTGTGGATGCTAGGAGAAAAGCCAGCCTATTACGCGTAGTACCTGCACTTAACCTTTTTGAGAAAATACGTCAGTTTACACTGGTAAATACAATCAACCGACTCATTTTGAAAAGAGTTTAAGAAAATGAATTTAAGGCACAAGGCACAAATAATATTTTATAACTTGGGATAATTATTTAAATATAATGCTTGTAAAGGATTTACATGTTTCTTATGCGTTCAGTAGCCCGGATCGAGCCGGGTTAAAGATCAACAGACACACCACATTATGTATATGAGACACCGACGGGCGTACGCCTACGCCCCGTGCTTAGGTCGTGGCCATTTCGTAAAATGATGCCAGGGATATCCGGGACATGGTCATTAACCCCCCAAAGGCTTTAAGCAAACAAAACAATTAAAACGAGACATATCAATACTTTAACCATCATACAATTAAAGATTCAATGCCCGACCAAGCGGTATTTTATATACCGTACCCCAAGCCCGTATAGGGAAAATAAGTTAAAAGTATTTACCTGAGCAAGTATAAATCAAAATCAGCGAGTGCAAGTATCTTTTACCGGGTCTCCTATTCTGGAACAAAGGTTTATAATAACCTATTAGAATCCTAACGGGTCTTTAGTTAAGCTTAAGCTTAGACCGGTTAGTTTTAAAGATACGGTTCGTATTCTGGAACGGATAACCATAAGAGTCCTAAACAGGTTTCCTAAGTTAACATGCCTTAAATATGTTGTGATATCAGTATGATACCTTCCATTATGCCCAAAACGAGTTTAATCCCATATTAAGCCCCTTAGGGGTATTTTGGTCATTTTAAAGATTATAAAAGGGATTAATTTATCTTCTGTGATCCGGGTCTGAATAAATCAGTAAAATAGCTTATTTTAACAGGTTATAACATTTGGTTATAAGTCTTATATGCCAAAATAGTTTTAAACCCAAACTATGCGTTTAATACGCGTATAAAGCCGTTTTAAGCGACGTACGGGTTAAAATAGGATTTTGAGTTTTCTGATCAATTAAACAGGTTCAAAACACTTCATTTATTATTTAAAATCAGTAGCAATTGGATTGGTGTCAAAAGGATTTGTAAAACTCATTTTATGGCCGAAAAGGGTATATTCGGTATTTACCGAATCAAGGCACTAATCCTAGCTTATGATCAGTTTAAAAATAATTAAAAATCTTCAAAAATCCCAAAATATTATATTACATCAGTGGGTAAAAAGTTTGGTGTCAAAAATTGGGTTTAGATAGGCTTTACGCTAATGACGCCGTTTAATTACTAAGAAGCGTTCTAATTACGTCATTAAGCATAACTCCTAATCTATACCTCCAACTGATGTGAAAATTTAGGGACATTTTTATAATCAGTAACAAAGATTATTGTACTTTCACATTTCCAAAATTCTCGTTTTATGATCATAAGGGCATTATGGTCCATATTTAAGCACTTAATGGAAACGTCGGACAATTAAGGATTCAAGTGGTATAAACGCAGAGGGTTATACCAACATGTAACTAGGTCCTAATGGAACTTTAAGGCATGTCTAAACCTACCTAAATCGGGTCAGAACTGAAGTCAAAGCAAAAGTCAAACTTTTGCGTCTTTCGGTTCCGAATCGGTTCAAAACAGAAAGTTGTCGAATCAAACAAGCTTAGACAAGTTCTTATACTTATTATCAGGTTATATGAATGATAACATAGGTTACATGCCTTTTACATCGCTAATTATGCGTTAATTCAAAGTTTACATTTCTGTTGACTTTTTCTAATCATCTTTGACTCGACAAACGACCTAGTTAGGATGGGAATCAGTGGGTGCCCTTTTAAGGGTTTAAAGCCCACATAATTACCAACTTATAACTACCTTAAGTTTGTCTAATCGCTGGACCGTTAGCGATTAATCGTTAAGTCAAACCGTAATTACGACGGTTTGACTTTTAAGCTATAAACTATTCAAAACTTAATTAAGAAGGGTCAAGGGTACTTACACAAGTCCTATGAACGATTTGGAAAGCTTGATGATGATCCTTATGCTCCAGAAATTCTCAGATGATGATGTTGTGCTTGAATGATCAAACTTGCAACAATGAACTTCTTTATATTATATTCTTGATCACACAAGATGGTGCCAAACAACCCTATCACTGATGTTAGATCATTCCCAAGTGTCCCTAGGGGCTAGAAACCAGATTAGGGAGCACATGGTATTGCATACTAGTGATTTGAGTCGGTTACAAGGCTGAAACAGGCACCTGTCATGTTTCTGTCGCTGGTACCTGTCACGCGGCCCGCGTAAAGGTCTTCATGATCTTACGCGGTCCGCCTTAGACCTGGGTTCAGGTTTTGAAGTTTTTGTTTGTTGCACTTTCAGTCCCCGGTCCTTCTAAACGTCGCTTTCACTTCCATTCTTGCATTTTAAACCTTTAAAATTGACATTTAGGGGCTTTAAGACTTATACCCACTTTTTGAAGTCCTTGGCCACTTTGTGTTTACCCGAAAAATCCTAAATTTCCATGTTGACGTTTGTAACCCCTCGTACACGAATTTTGTCATAACTTTCTCATACGATAAGGGAACTTGGTGAAATTTTTATGGTGCATTCTAGTGAGCATAATTAATCGTTACAAGGCTTCGGGTTTTCTAAAAGGTCACTCAGAGGTATATCTTAACATGTTGACACATTTAACCCCTGTAGTTTGTAATCTCTCACTTTCTTTCACAATTCGCTTCGTATGATCCATGATCCATTCGTTTAAGGTTATAAACATCACGTAGGGTTATTGTAAAGTATATTTATTCATTGTTGACACTTTGAACCCTTATATTTACATAGTTTCATTATTTGTCAACTTTAGCCCCTCGAAAGTATTCTTTCACACGTTCAACTTATGACACGTGTCAACACATTATAGGACGTGAATTTTCTAGGTGTTACAAATGGCATACGATTTGAATAAATGGCCATAAACACCAAAATGTTAATAAGATGAAACCATTAAACGCCATTAATTATTGAATTTGTTTAACGCCAAAAATATTAAACCCCAAAAATTCAAACAATATTCGGAAAAGCGGAACTGGAAAAGCAGAAGATGAAAGGACAAAAAAGCCCCTCCGCCCTTTTCTAAGCGGCGTGACACGTGTTGGGCCAGGAAGCGTTCTCACACTTTTGAGCGTTTTCTCCCGAACCCGTTTCTATGTGTGTATATATATATATATATATATATATATAAGAGTAAATTACAAAAATCATCCTTTATATATGCTACTTATTGCAAATTGTGTTATTTATCTTTAATAAGTACAAAAACCGTACTAGATGTTCGTAAACCCTTGCACATTATGTTCTTTAGTCCTAACTCAGTTAATTTTTATGGTTAAATATGACCAAATGGACCCCATATAGGGGTACTTTAGTCATTTTACCTTAAATATTAAAATAAATAATCATCTCCTGCAACCCCAACGCAAACAAATCCTTCAACCTCTACGCATCTCCCTCCAACCCATCTTTCTTAAACCATTCCATCGCGCGAACTGACGCACCTTTCTTCACTCCATACCCTTTCTTCTTCATAACCTCAACCAAATCCCAAAACTCCTTAACCAACCCATTTGCCCCCAGTATTCCCAACATCTGGTTACATTAGTTTAACCTCAAATCAGTGAAATCACCACTTTCTTTACCCATAACCCACTCGTAAAACACCCTACCAGCTTCAGGATCATCCTCTATTTTTAAACAACTCAATAATATTATTATCATTAGTTTTGGACTCTAATTCAAGCATAACATCTGCATTGCTTTTATATGGATCTGAATACAGTTCAATCAATGTTGGTGTGATATTCGATTGAACAGATGATGATGATGATGATGATGAAAAGAATCGAGTGAAATTGGGGTTTGGAAATGGGTAGTGGGTGTGCGAGAGTGAGGGGTAATTTGGGAAATGATGGGGTGATTACGAGAAAGAGGAAGAAGGGGTGATGAGTGTACCTTGTATTGGATATCAGAAACTGGTTTGCATCATTGAAGAAGAAGACGCCATTGATTTCTCATGGTTTTGGTTTAGAGTGTGAGAGAGATTTCGGCTTCTGGTATGTTTTTAATGAGGTGGCAAGGGGGTGGGTGGCAGTGAGGTGGTGGGTGGTGGTGTTTGGTGATGAAGAAGGCAGAGAGCATGTGTGTAGAGAGAGAGGGGGGAGAGGGAGAGAGTGTGTGTGTTTGTATGTGTAAACTTTTATTTTTCTGATATTATAATAAATAGTTTAATGGTTATCTTAAATATAAATTACCAAAGTAACCTTATTTTATACTTGAAATTACCAAAACACCCTTTCAGTTAGCATACAATACGGATGGAGTTAAGGCCGTGGAGCAAATTGGCAACAAAACCAAAAGATCAGGGAGTAAAATGACTATTTTTGAAGGATTGGGGCAAAACCTTTAAAACGACCAAACCACAGGGAGCAAAACGAAAGTTAACTCTAATTTTTAACAAAATATAGAGTAAACTTCCGTTTTGCTCCATGTGGTTTGGTCATTTTAATGGTCTTGCCCCAATCCTTTAAAAATAGTCATTTTACTCCCTGATGTTTTTATTTTATTTTCAGTTTGCTCCATGACTCTAACTCCATTCAAAATGTTTGTTATTTAGAAGGGTGTTTTAGTAAATTTACAAATAAAAGTGAGGGCATTTTGATAATTTTACAACTAAAATGTTATATGAAGATATAATATATAAATACATACACACCCTCTTCCTTCTATCTCTCTATCTCTTCTCCATCACCAACCAGCACCACCCATCACACCAACCATCAGAGCTTCCAATGGACTCCACCATCACCACTCACCATCATCATACTAGTCTAACAAGTCGTCGAAGATGGAGTCCTTGGCTCGAAACCCTAGGCGGCCGTCAATGTCGAAACCCTAGGCGGCCGACACCGTCGAAACAATGATGGTTGTCGTCACCGTAGAAACAGAGATGGTTGTCGTCACCTATGATCGGATCGAAACCTAGAGATGGATTCGTTGACTCCAAACAGGGATGGTTGCCATCACCAGTGGCCTGCTTTCATCACTCCTATCTCCGGTCACCTCTCTCTCTCTCTAGACTTCCTCTCTCATCTACTTTGTTCTCTCTTCGCGTTCCCCCTCTCTTTCTCCTATTACACGTAGATGTATCATATGTATAGTTTCCTTCTTATATGTATATATGAGTTTTTGATTTTTTTTGAAATTTTGAGATTTTGATGATACAAGTTGGGGTTTAATTCTTAGGGTTTTGTTTTGATAGATGAAAGTCTTAGAGAGAGAGAGAGAGCAGATGGACTAGGTGGGGGTGGTGATAACGGTGGAGATAATGGGTGG
Source organism: Helianthus tuberosus (assembly GCA_030545235.1). NCBI lineage: Eukaryota > Viridiplantae > Streptophyta > Magnoliopsida > Asterales > Asteraceae > Helianthus > Helianthus tuberosus. Next base: position 178,195,105 of record CM060423.1, read on the forward strand.
GGGTGGTGATGGTGGTGGAGGTAGTGGGTGGTGGTGGAGGAGGAGAATGAGGAAAGAGAGGGTTGGGGGAAGTGATGATGGTTTAATAAAAACTTTAGTTGTGGAGGATGGTGCTGATGGCGAGATGGTGGTGATGGCAAGTGGTGGACTAGTGACGGCTGATGGTGATGGTGGTATGTTTGTATATATTAATATATAATTAAATGTTTTATATATTTATACTCTTTTTAATATCAAAAGTAAACTGCCATTTTGGTCCCTGTGGTTTGGCCAGTTTTGCCACTTTAGTCCAAATCTCAAACTTATTACATCTGGGTCCCTGTGGTTTGCATTTTGTTGCCATTTTAGTCCAAAATCCAGAAACCCTCTATTTTGAGAGTTGAAAACTGATTATTTTGTCCTTTAGTGCAGGGACATTTTGGTCCATGTCAATTTATTATAACATTTCAATAATTAATAACATAATCTTCAAGAACATCATCTTTTATCATCATCAAAACCCAGAAAATCCAGAAAATCAAGAAGATCATCTTCAAGAAAATCAGGAACCCAGAAAATCAAGAACATCATCTTCAAGAAGATCATCAAAACCCAGACCTCGTCCATCTTACTTCAGCACCAAATTAACCACAACCAGATCACAATCAGAAACAACTTAACAGATCCAAATCAACATCTCTCACGGATCCAAATCAACAACCACTACCAGATCACAATCAGCACCAAATTAACCACAACCAGATCACAATCAGAAACAAACAGATCCAAATCAACAACCACTAACCTTTAAAATACGAATCCAGATCCAGATCCTCGTGATTTTTGGAATTAGGGCTTCTTGTAAAATGGGAAATTCGAGAAAAGCGGTGGAAGCATCAGCAGATCTGAACCGTTAAGTATCCCCCAACAGCTGTGCCCTGTCGCCACATAACATCCCTTCATGCCCGGAATCTCACCGATCACAGGAATATTGACGTCGGTGCAAGGCAGGAAACATGCCTGCTCGGCTTTCACCCGACTTTCTTCCCCTAAATGGCTGGAGACCGGCCCAGCTACCCGTTTTAATACCCTGATGGAATCTGGGTTCGGTTCGATCTGCTCTGGGTCGTCCGGAACCTCTTCTTGGGAAGACTTTCCACATATATACACCTCCCCTGTAACATAACTATGAGAACCAACTCACACAACTAAATTAGGGCTGGTAGTGTTTGTCGATTGGTGAGTTAAAGCCGACACAGATTTATGTTGAGAGAGAGAGAGATGTCTGTTTGAGAGATGAGGTTGAAGATGATGATGATAAGGGGTTTTATTATAATTGAGTTATAATAAAGAGATAATAAATTTAAAATGACTAAAATGCCCCTGAGGGTAAAGACAAAATAGCAGGTGATTAATGGGAAATCTGGTCAAATTTGAAATTTGGACTAAAATGGCAACAAAATGCAAACCACAGGGACCCAGATGTAATAAGTTTGAGATTTGGACTAAAGTGGCAAAACTGGCCAAACCACAGGGACCAAAATGGCAGTTTACTCTAATATCAATAAAAATAAAAAATAGATTTAAGAAATTAATAAAATTGAAAAATATAAAATTACCGAAATGCCCTTATTTTAACTGAAATGTTTAACTGGGTTAGAGTTAGTGAGTAAACTAGAAATAAAATGAAAATATCAGGGAGTAAAATGGCTATTTTTAAAGGATTGAGGCAAAACGGTTAAAACGACCAAATCATAAGGAGTAAAACAAAAGTTTATTTATCAAATATAAAGTGTCAGTTATTAAGTAGACATTTATAAGAAATCGTATTTATAAAAAAGGTTTACGTTAGTTCTCAACTAGGTTAGAACCCCGTGTATTACACGAGTTGAATAAATGTAATTTTATATATTAAATAATAAAAAGTTATATCTTTATGAAACTCGCATATTGTACGAGTTAAATAAATGTAATTTTATATATCAAATAATAAAAAAAGTTATATCTTTAAAAACAATGTGCGAAATACTAAAAACGCCGTATCTTTAAAAAACCCGTGTATAATCGGGTTGAATAAATCTACAAAATGATAAAAAAAAAATTACATTCTTAAAACCCCGTATATTACACGTGTTGAATAGATCTAAAAAAGAGTTATATCTTTAAAAACCATGTTTATCACACAGATTAAATAAACGTAATTTTGTATATTAAATACTAAAAACGTCGTATCTTTAAAAAACCCTGTATAGTCGGGTTGAAAAATCTACCAAATAATAATAAAAATTATATATCCTTAAAACCCCGTGTATTACACGTGTTGAATAAATCTAATTTTACTTAGCAAATGAGAAAAAAGTTATATCTTTAAAAATTTCGTGTACTACACGGGTTATATAAATGTAACTTTGTATAGTAAATAATAAAAGTTAAATTTTTAAAACCCCATGTTTTACACGAGTTAAATAAATATAATTGTGTATACCAAATAATAAAAAAGTTATATTTTTAATAAATTAGGATAACATTTAATATTAATTTATTATTTATATATTTAATATAAGATAAGTAGGAAAAAGATATGTTTGTTTTAAAAATATATTAAATTAACAATTTAGATTTGAGAATAATATTTTATTAAAGTATGATAAGATTTAATATTAATTTATTATTTATTTAGTTTAGTTAATATAAGATAAGTATATATTTGAGGATGCCTTCAATGAATGACACGTATCCAAAAGTAGGTTTCTTTTATTATACTAGTTTAGAAGTTAGATAATTCAAATTCAACAATCACCATGGTTCTCGGAAATCTATTAACCGCCGTCAATCAAGATTTAACAACCACCTTAAGTTAGTTACATTAAAATTAAGAAGATTAACAAACAAAATTAATTTTCGAAATGTCATATACCTACCAGGAAGATTTGGTATTTTAATCGTAGCTCTTTGAATATTTTCAATTAAAAAACTTCTAAGAAATATGAAAGATTTTAGACTATGGGCTATGGGGCTGGGTTGGGGCGTGGGTTGGCTGAAAACGTCTAAGCCACCACCCCGGGTGGGATTGGGTTTGGGCGTGGCCCAAGGGGCGGGAGTTTAAGGCCGGGTGTGGGGTGGGTCTATCAATATGACATGACGGGCTCTCAATGACCAAACCAAACTAGACGTTGGCCAACGGCTATATGTAAAAAAAAAAAAAAAATTCCACTATAAAACTCACACTTCTATTCTTTTTTCACCACATCCAACCACAATACACTCCACCTCTTCTATAATCATCTATATTCTCATTCTACAATACGAAAAATGAATTATCATAATCATGGTTTTGACCCGAACAACCCGTGGGCATTCCAAGAAAATCCTAGCTCACCACCCAATCGTCCAATGCCTCCTCCATTTTTAATACACTCCACTATGCCCGATGTGGCATGTTACGCATCGTATCTCTCGAATCGTTTGTATACTAACTTCCCTCACACCAACGATTCTATACCTAGCCCGTTTTCACAAACGCCCATCAACCTTTCACCAACCTCCTTCAACCTTTCCCAAACCAAAACCGTCCCCGAAACTCAACCCCCCATCGATGGTCCTTCCACATCCAAACTCATCAAAAAGAGAAGTCACAAGAAAAAAACCGAGGCCGAGAATGCACTTGAAAGCGCCAAACGAAAACAACAAAGATGGGTCGTTAATGAAGAACTTGCATTGGCGAGGGCTTGGCTTCAACAATCTCAACATCCAACTTTAGGTATTTTTAAATATTTTGTAGCCCTTATTTTAATATTTATGTTTTTTTTTATATAACTTTGTAATATATTAAATTTTGTTTTGATTAAAATAGAAAATTCTCAACATAGAAACCATTTGTGAGAAGCGATTAATAAAGCATTCCATGAAGAAAATGGAAAGGGAGGTTTATCGTGAAAACGATAGCTTATCCTCGAAGTGGACCGAGATAAGCGGACAACTCACCAAATTTAATGGTTTTTTAAATAAAGCAAAACAAAACCCAAAAAGTGGTGAAACCGAAGCCGACTTTGTGACAAATGTATTGGTTACATACAAAACGAATGTGGGGAGCGACTTCCGTTTCATGCATTGTTGGGAGATTTGTAAGTTCCATCCCAAGTGAGCGAATATCCCAGTGGTAGCAAAACTAACACATCTTCCAAAAGGCAAGGACACCCTCGTCCCAAGCCCAATCGAATGCACGAGATCAAGAGTTGGAGGACTTTCTGGATGATTCGCCAAACCGGCCTGAATACGGAAGAGATGTCGCAAAAAGGCGCGCTCTAAAATCAAGATCGGGTACGGCATCACCTTCAGTTGGGAGTTCGGGCTCGCATAGGAGAGTATACAGCGATCAGTTGGATGACATTGCAAGCAAGTTAGATACATTCAACGTATTCCAACAACAAAGGGCCGAAATTCGGAAGAACAAAGAAGCTCGGGATGCCCTGAAACAAAGACGAGATGATATGAAATTTCTTGCCCAGCCCATCGATCACCTATCAGGTGAAGAGTTGGAACTAATGTTGGAGACGAGAGAAGAAATAAAGAAAAAATATTACAAGCACTAGGAATTTTTTTATGTATTTTTCTTTATTTAAAAAACATTATTAAAAAATTTAAATTTTTTGTTTTAAAAATAAATAGCAGTTTAGGCTGGCCACGCCCCAAACCTCCGCCCACCATACCGTCTTCAATGTGGGTTAGCCCAGCGAAACCCACCCAAGTCACGTGTCGGGCCACGCCCCAAACCCCGCCACTGTACCCCACGTTCTTAGAACCGTTAACTAAACAAAATTTGAGTTGAGCTAGTTTTGAACTCTATTATTAAAGTTCGAGCTTGACTGATCATCAATAATTATCAACTTCAAGTTTGGTGCAGATTTAATTTATTCTTTGTTTATCAACTACTATATTTATATACGTATGTAACTATAATTTTTTAGTGTTGGGAAATATAAATAAGTTTTATGGTGCACGCATACAAAACAAGGAGAAAAAAGACGCGATGACATTTTCATAAATAGTAAAATCACGTTAGAATATGATAAATAAGGGTAATTATAATTACTTTGCGATTTAAAAAAAGAAATACTCTAATTTAACTTTTAGCAGTATAACTACTCTAGTTCCTTGCACACTAAAGTCTTTTTTTACCAGATCCCACCCATGTTTTTTTAAAAACGTATATTCAGAGTGAACTGCCATTTTGGTCTCTGAGTTTTGATCATTTTTGCTACTTTAGTTTAAAGGGCAATTGGATTTTAACACCTCAAACTTTGAAGAATTGGCCGATAACACCCGCAACTAACACTTTGATCTGTGGCACCCCAAACTTTTAGTTTTGTTTGTCATTTCACCACTCAGTTAAAAAATGAGTAACTGAGTTAGTCTTCCATCCTAGCTGGCATCATTAATCCTACATGGCACCCATGACGTGGCTAACACATGTTATAAGAAGCAAAATCCTTCAGGGTAGCTGGCATTGCTGTTCTGTTCGTTTTGGAGGGAGCCGATCAAGGGTTACGTGACTTAGCTTCTCAAAATCAACAATCCATCAAGTTTAAACTCCGTTCAAGGTACGATTTCACATGAACTAGTAGATTATGCAATGGGGGAATCGATTGATGTTATGCTTTGGTATGGTGGTTACATTGAGTTAGGTTTTGGTGTACCACAGTATGTTGGGGGTGCATCTAGGTTAATTAAAGTTGATGTAGACCACATTTCATACTTTGAGCTAGCATATTATGCATTGGAAACGAAATGCTATAAATCAAGGAAACTTTCATATGTATGGGTTGGATGCGGATGATGGTGAAATTAGGCATTTTCGTGATGATAGAGATGTGTTGGAGTTGGTTAAGAAGGTTTTTAATTGGAGTGAAACATTTATGGAAGTATTTGTTCAAGAACGTCAATTGAGTGCACCTGAAGCCCACTCCAGTTTTAGGCCCAGTAAACCTGAAGCCCAATCCAGTAAACTAAAAGCCCAATCTTCTAGGGTTTCCCCTGGATGCAGCTCTAACTCAATAGGTAAGCAAGCAGACGAGGACAGTGAAGATAGTGACTTCAGTGTGGAAGATGAAGAGTCAAATTTTGATGATGAAGATTATGATGAACTAGTTGAAGAGGAAGCTACGGATGATGTAGTTGGATTAGAGCCAGACAGAGAGGATGTTGAGTGGAGACAGTCACAACATGCAGTTAGAGAGGCAACCAAGATAGATTTGGAAGCAAAAAAAAAAGTGCTTGATGAGGTAGTACATGAAAGACAAACAGAGGGTAATTTGCATGAAACTGAAGATTCAAGGGTAGATGAAAACAGTAGTTACGAGGAATCTGACGAGGACATTTTAACACCTGGTGATAGTGAGGATGATGATATCAGGGGCAAGAAGTACAAGGAAGCAGCCCCATCTGTAGGTGAACATACGAATTGGAAGAAATTTATTTGGAAGGTGGGAATAAGGTTTGCATCAAGGGAGGCCTTTAAAGAGGCTGTGAGGCAGTACTCAGTAGCTAATGGTAGGAACTTGTACCTTGCAAAGAGCGAAAAGACTGCATGTAAATGTATTGTTGTCAATTGTGTTAAAGGGTGTTCATTCTTTATACTTTGTTCACTTCATAAAGGGAAAGAGTGTTACTTGGTAAAGAGAGTGAAGCATACACATACCTGCCAAAGAAACATGGTAAAGAATAGACAGCTAACTGCAATGTTCATAGCTAATGAGTTCCTGCAAGTGTTTAAATCCAAGCCCAACTGGTCGGCTAATGAAATCATATTGGCTGTAAAACATAAGTATAAAGTCATAATCACCAAGTGGCTGGCCTACAAGGCTAAAGCATGTGCCCATAAGAAACTTCATGGATCAATGAGGGATCATTATAGCAAAATTGGTGCATACATGGAGATTTTGGAAAAAGTAAACCCAACATCAACATTTCTGCTTGTTACTGCACCACCAGGTTTCATCAACTTAGATCCCACAGCCACATGTGAAACATTTTTCAGACTCTTTGTGTGTTTTGATGGTGTGAAAAGAGGATTTCTAGCTGGATGTAGGAAGGTCTTGTGTCTAGATGGTTGTTTTCTAAAGAACTTCCTAGGAGGGATGTTGTTAACTGCAGTTGGCAGAGATGCTAATGATTAGATATATCCATTGGCATGGGCAGTTATAGATGGTGAAAATAACGATAGCTGGGAATGGTTCATGGAAGAGCTCAGGAAGTGTTTGGGTGTAAGTGATGGTGGTGAGGCATGGACATTCATCTCAGATCAACAAAAGGTAGTAGCCATTGTCAATTTTTACAATGAATAATTATCTTCTGCCCTACTGTCTAAGGTTTATAATCATTTATCTGCAGGGTCTGTTAAATGCTGTGGCACTTATTTGGCCAAGAGCAGAGCATAGAAACTGTGCAAGGCACATCTATGCGAATTGGCACAAGAATTTTAAGGATGAGGAGCTCAAGGAGTTGTATTGGAAAGCTGCAAGAGCATAATGTGAACCTGATTACCTCCAAGCCATTGATGAGATGAGGGCCATAAACCCTGATGCAGTAGAGGCAATCTTAAAGCAGGATCCCAAAAGTTTTAACAGGTGCTACTTGAAAACTCACACTAAATGTGATGTCATAGTAAACAACATGGCAGAAACATTTAATGGTTATATCATAAATGCAAGGTCAAAGCATATTATAAACATGCTAGCGGACATTAGGGTTCAAATCATGAGTAGGTTAATCATCAAAAGAACTGAAATGGAAGCCAAAGATGTGCTCATTTGCCCCAATATCCAAGAGAAACTTGATTTCTCAAAAGATGCAGCATTTAGGTGTGAGGTATACCCCTCATCATATCAGGTTTTTCAAGTTAGAGATGTTGATGATGTTACAGTTGACTTGGAAAATAAGACCTGCACATGTAGAAAGTGGCAATTAAGGGGGTATCCTTGTAAGCATGTGTGTGCTGTGGCTGGATTTTTGCATAAGAATGCTGAGGATTACGTTGACCCATGTTACCACAAAGAGACATACATGAGAACTTATGACTTCTCAATCCCACCATTGCCTAGTGAAAAGTTTTGGCCCAAGGTTGATTATCCATTGGATCCACCTCCAATCAAAAAGGCACCTGGTAGGCCTAAGAAAAACAGAAAGAGGAACCCTCATGAGGATCCCAAGAAACCAGGCAAACTGACTAAGCATGGGGTCGTAATGACATGTGGGATTTGTGGAGAAAGAGGTCACAACAAGAGAAAATGCACAGTTAAAGGTAAACTTAATAGATTCAGTTGGTTTATTGTTTATATTAATGTTTTTCCTAAATTTGTTTACTGTTAACAGATTCTGAAAATGTGGCAGAAATCAGAAGGAAAAAGCAAGTAAAAGGGGAAGGCCAACTAAAAGAGGGAGGCCAACCGGGAAAGGGAACGGAGAAGGCTGCAGTTAGTTAATCTGTTATGAATGGTTAATCTTTTGTTGGTTGTGTAATGACTATGTAAACTTATGACTTAGAAACAAACTTATGACTATGTAAACTTATGACTACTGTGCTGAATCTTTTGAATGGTTAAAATTTCATAGCAGGGGTAGAATGGTCATTCTGCAGTTAATATTTCATAGCAGGGGTAGAATAGTCATTCTGCAGTTAATATGATAGCAGGGGTAGAATGGTCATTCTGCACAATGTCACAGGGGTAGAATGGTCATTCTGCACAAGGTCACAGGGGTAGAATGGTCATTCTGCACAAGGTGTTTTGGTCTGCACATATGGTTGTTTTGGTCTGCACATATGGTTGTTTTGGTCTGCACATTTGGTTGTTTTGGTCTACACATATAGTTGTTTTGGTCTGCACAAATGGTAGTTGTTTTGGTCTGCATATATGTTAGTTGTTTTGGTCTGCACCTGTTTAGTTGTTTTGGTATGCACATATGGTAATTGTTTACTTGTTTTGGTCTGCACATATAGTTTCAAATCGTCTGCATATATGGTAGTTGTCTTACTTGTTTTGGTCTGCACATATAGTTTCAAATGGTCTGCACATATGTGTTCAAATAAAGACATCCAAGCCCAACTGCACATATAGTTTCAAATAAAGACTACATTCATTCATGTGTTCAAAGAACGTACAATCAAAAACAAGTTAAATTCGATACACTACGTAAAACAACATGCCAATGATAACAAACAAACTAAAGACAAACTGCTGCTTCAACATGGATTCTTTCGCACAAATTTGTCGTTTCAACATATTGTTCTCTTGAGATAGCAAGTTGTTCCGCAATTGCAAATTCTCATTCTTATATTCATTGTCGTTCATAGCATCACTTCTTGTAACTTCGAATAATTTGTCGAAATCTTTTTTCCACATAAAGAACTTGCAGTCGTCTCGCTACAAACTAACATCATGTCGTCAGTTTAAAAACAAGTTAAATTCGATACACATTGATACACAGGACTTACCGGCCATTGTGAGCAACCGTAAAATTCAGCACCACATCGAACACTTCTCCTCCCCGCTACGCGAAGAACAGCTCTGATCTCGTGATGACAATACAACTTCCCATCCACGTCCACCATGAATATTTTAGGGATTCGGTTCGTATTACATGAAGAGTTGGAAGACGTAGACATGTCGATCAGCCAATAAGTTGAAGAACAGCTCTGATCTCATGATGACAATATCAGTTTGAAGAATTAGGGTTTCGATTTGGTCGATTCATGCACCGTATGAGCAAATTAGGGTTTCCATTGAAACCCAATTGTTTGTGCAGGGTTAATCGAAGGTGAACATGGGTTTTATACCCATGAATGTGCCACATCGTCAAAAATAGTCCACGTAGGATGCCAGCTAGGATGGAAGACTAACTCAGTTACTCATTTTTTAACTGAGTGGTGAAATGACAAACAAACCTAAAAGTTTGGGGTGTCACATATCAAAGTGTTAGTTGCGGGTGTTATCGGCCAATTCTTCAAAGTTTGAGGTGTTAAAATCCAATTGCCCTAGTTTAAAACTCAAATCTTATTGTCATTTTGGTTCAAAGTGAAATCATGTCATATTTGTCTTGTAAAATTTTGTTATTTTGTCCTTTTCCTTAGGGGGAAAATGGCCATTTCTTTTTTATTTTATTTAACGTTTCAATCTGGTTTGTCGTTTTATTCAGAGTCCTTTTAATAAAAACTTTAAATAAAATAAAAAATGACCATTTTGCCCCTAAGAAAAAAGACAAAATAACAAGATTTTATAAGACAAATATGATCTAATTTCACTTTGGGACCAAAATGACAATAAAACTGAAAGCACAGGGACCTAGATGCAACAAGTTTGAGTTTTGTTCTAAAGTGGTAAAAGTGACTAAACCTCAGGGATCAAAATAGCAATTTACTCCATATATTTATAACTATATTTGTGCGTCCGTGTGTATATAATTTGTTATAACGGGGAAGGATCCACTAAAAAGTGGATTTTGCCTAAGTAGCTTAAAAAGGATTGTGATGATGACATGTGTCACTCTTAATAAATAGGAATGAAGGGCATTTTGTTCATTATAAATAGGAGTGAAAATTACATGTGGCACCCCTTTTCTTTTTTAAAAATACTATAAAAAAATCTAACACAAAAAATCTAGTACAAAAAAATCTAGCACAAAAAATCTAGTAAAAAAATATAGTATAAAAAATGTAGCACAAAAAATATAGCACAAAAAAATCTAGTACAAAAAAAAATATATCACGAAAAAATTCAGCAAAAAAATGTAGTACAAAAAAATTCCAGCACAAAAAATGAGAAAAAAATTAAGACAAAAAAAATTTAGCACAAAAATATACTACAAAAATCCAGCACAAAAAAATGATATACAACATAAAAATACAACACATTTTAATGGGTTTTTTTATTCTTCATATTTTATATAGCAATATGGTACTCAAATTAAAGATAAAAAGACGCTCGATTTTACGGTGAAATTTTTATGAAAAAATAATGTCGTATAAAAAAGTTATGAACATTTAAAAAATGGGGTGGAATATGCATGTGCCTTGCATGTGGAGAGAGAAAGTCCATAAATATGATTTTCCCAAGATACCCTTCCACTCCTCCTTTCTCCTACACTTGCATCTTAACCATTGATTTAAAAAATGGATGGTTAAGAATTCTTCTCATCCTACTTCAGGAAAATAAACTTTTTATTTGTTCTTACCCTGTTATAACAATATATTTTTAAATTGAGTTAAATGCCATTTTAGTCCCTGTGGTTTGGGCCATTTTGCCAGTTTAGTCCAAAGGTTTCATTTTTAACCCGTGGGTCCAAAAAGGTTTCACAGTTGCCATTTTAGTCCACTCGGTTAACTTCATCCATTTTTTCTGTTAACCAGAAGGCCAATTCGGTCATTTTATATGGCTGAATTGTCATTTTAGTTAACAGAATTACTTACAAAATGATCAAATTGGCCTTCTGGTTAACAGAAAAAATGGATGAAGTTAACCAAGTGGACTAAAATGGCAACTGTGAAACCTTTTTGGACCCATAGGTTAAAAATGAAACCTTTGGACTAAACTGGCAAAATGGCCCAAACCACAGGGACTAAAATGGCATTTAACTCTTTTAAATTAGATGAAAATTTTTATATTATTATTATTTTATTATTATAATATAAAAAAGATAACTTTTTTGCTATAGTAACGATAGAGCCCTTGTAACTCATATTATTTACAGGAATGCCATCATATGCATTGTATTGGGAATTTGTGTGGAATGTTTATGGATAGGAGCAAAAGTGTCATGAAGGTAAGTGATAAAGTCAAAAGAAATTTTCAATTTAATTTTGTGTCGCAGTTTGAAAGGAGACGTGGCTTCTAAAAGTAGTATATGTTCTTTTTGTGTTTTTTCCCCTTTTAACCTTAAAAAAATATGCTATTATTATAATCTAACTGTTACATTTTCAGAGTGGAGATACAATAGGAAGTTAATTTGGCTAGAAAGGCTAGGAAGTGATCTTGACCATCTATTTAGTTAATCAAGGGCTAAGATTAAATCAGGGAAATTGAATGGAAGAAAAAGAGTCGCGTGAGTTTGTTTAGGGGCATTCTAGTCAATCCAAGTCAATAGTTTCTCTCTACTCCAATTCTCCCCCATTTTTTAAACGTTAATAACTCTTTCATACGACATTATTTTTTTATAAAAATTGCACAAAAAAACGAGCGTTTTTTTTATCTTTAAAACGAGTATACTATTGCTATACTTTAAAAAAAAATTTAAAACCCAGTTGCGTAAAACGCAATAGAAAAACCCCCAGTATCGTAAAACGCAATGAAAAAAAACCTAAAAAATGACATTTTTCTAAAACGCAATGCACAAAAAACACAAAGAAATGACTTATTTGTAAAATGCAATGGCCAGAAAACACAAAGAAATGTCTTATTTCTAAAACGCAATAGCCTAAAAACTCAAAAGAAAATGTACTTTCTAAAACGCAATGGACTAAAAACACATAAAAGTGTGTTTTACCTAAAACGCAATTCACAAAAAACACAAACAAATGTCTTATTTGTAAAACGCAATGGTCATAAAACACTTAAAATGTCTGTTTTCTAAAACGCAATGGATTGAAAACACATAAAAAAGTGTTTTACCTAAAACGCAATGCACCAAAAACACAAACAAATGTCTTATTTGTAAAACGCAATGGCCATAAAACACTTAAAATGTCTGTTTTCTAAAACGCAATGGACTGAAAACACATTAAAAGTGTTTTACCTGCACCAAAAACACTTCAAGAATGTGTTTTTCTAAAACGCAATAGCCTAAAAACACCAAAGAAAGTGTTCTCTCTAAAACGCATTGAACCATGACAATAGTTTTGTCTGTGTTGTGAATTGTCTGTGCTGTGAACTGTCTGAACCAATGCAGTTTCCAGAGGCAATTTACAGAAAAATAATTTTTCTGATGCATTTTTATTACAGCAGTTTAATCGAAAAAAAAATTTCCGAGCTGACATGGCAGCTCAACCCCAGCCAGGGGCTCTGCCCCTTGGACCCCGCCAGGGGCTGCCGCCCCTGGGACCCCGCTACCAGGGGCGCTGCCCCCGGACCCCCGCCAAGATCGTAAAACGCAATGACTAAATCAAAAACCCAGATCGTAAAAATGAAATTAAAGAATTTCTTACATGGATCGAAGTGATTTCTTCAACAATTGACGAATTTTGAATGATTGAAACACTTATCATCGCTCGAATCGAACGGATCGAGTGATTATCTTCAAAATCACCGGAAAAAACGAGATTTTGTATGAAATTAAACTGGGTTTTCTTCAAAAAAAAAAGCTGAAGAACACGTTGATTGGGTGTTTGAATCATTGATTGGTGATGAAAATCACACTTTAAAGTAGTGATTATTGAGATAGAAAGTGAAGAAATGGTTGAAGATGGTGGGTTTTGAAAATGGTGGGTTTTGAAGTTACTGGGTTTTGAAAAGGAAGAAGAAAGGGTTGGATTGACTAAAATACCCTTTTTTCTTTATTTTAAATGTTGCCACATGTCCTAATCATATTGCTTCCTACACTTCCTAGCCAAAATAAACTTCCTATTTGATCTTTTCCCTACATTTTCAAGTATCTTTTTTACCAAGATTTAGTTATATGGGACATATAAAATTAAAAAGAACAACGTAAAAAATGATTTTTTGATATATAAAATCATAATTATTTTACTGTTTTTGGTAATTATTAGTTTATCAAGATTTCTCTGGTTTTCTCTTTCGATTATAATACCGTCCCAAATCAAACTGCTAGCGACCAAATACTCGTCACGAAACACGGGGCATCACACTAGTTTATATAAATAACAGGCTCGCAAGCCTAGTCAAGTTCAATGCATAAAACTTGAACTCGGGTTTGTTTATTAAGTGATTTTCAATTTATGCTCAAACTCAACACCAAAGCATGAGGAGCACTCAAATGACCTAGCTCGTTTGATTTCCTACCAAATCCTGACGCCAATTACAAATCAAATGAACTCTTTAGATGCCTATCTTTAATATATTTTACTATTAACTCTTTAACTACCACTAACCAACAAAAATATCAAATAAAAAAAAATAAGAGTTAAATGCAATTTTAGTCCCTTTGATTTAGGTCATTTTGCCAGTTGAGTCCAAAGGTTTCATTTTTCGCATGTGGGTCCAAAAAGGTTTCATTCTTGCCATTTTAGTCCACTGCGTTAACTTCATCCATTTTTTTCTGTTAATGAGAAGGGCAATTCGGCCATTTTATATGTAGTTCTGTGAACTAGAAGGGCAATTAGGCTATATAAAATGACAAAATTGTCTTTCTCGTTAACAGAAATAATGGATGAAGTTAACCCAGTGGACTAAAATGGCAACGGTGAAACCTTTTGGACCGAGGGGCAAAAAGTGTAACATTTGGACTAAACTGCCAAAATGACCCAAACCACAGGGACTAAAATGGCATTTAACTCAAAAAATAAAGAAAGAAAACCAACCATGCAATTAACCAAACTAAGAAGCCAAAAGTGTTAACTTTACAAATTAGAGGGGCTATATCTGCCCTCAAATATAAATTGAGATAACAGATTTCCCTCCATTCTGTTCGTTATAAAACAAACTCAAAGTCCGTTCACCGGATTCTCACTCCGGCATCTTCATCTTCCAAAATACACGCACATACATTCTGTTCGTTATAGAATTCTGTTTGCACTTGTTAGAAAAACCTACTGAAAGTCATCGATCATCCGGAATGGCTGCGACGTCAGGAATGCTGTTGGAATGGGAACAGGAACAGGCGGTTCAAGAAACGATTTACCGAACGAAAACAATTGAGTTCTTCGGAAGACGTACTCCGATCATAATTCAGAGCAGAAACGGACCGTGTCCTCTTCTAGCTGTTTGTAATGTTCTAACACTCAGTTTACTGTTTTTTCTATTCTAGGGTTAGTTATAATTAGTTCTTGATATCAGTTGATAATTCGGAAGTGATCGGTTGATTTCGTTTGCTAATTGTTACTGAGTTGCTATTAAATCGCGGTTAATTCGGTTTTGGAGGGAGTTTTAACAGTGTTGTGTAGTGGTTAGGTTGAATTTTAACATATTTTTTTTAAATAATTGGGGGAATCTGATTATTGATTTCTATGTAATCTGAATTTCAAGTTGCTAATTATTACTTAATTGCCATTTAATCGCGGTTAATTCGGTTTTAGGCGAAGATGATTACTGATTTAACTGTAATATGAATTTTAAGTTTCTTGAGACTGATTGTGAAATATTATATTTATGCAGTATTTTAGTTGCAGTCTGATAATGAAGTTAGATGTATTCTGTTACTGATCAATCAGTTTTATGAATATAGATATAAAAGCTTCATGTTATTGGTTGAATTTGGTTGTTTCTAGAACTATTTAACTGTTTTCTAGGGTTTGATCACTGATTACTTAATCGCCAGATACTCGATTTTGGAGGGCATTTCAACAGTGTTCTGTAGAAGTTAGGTTAAATTTTAACATTTGTTAAAGAATTGGGGAAAGATGATTATTGATTCAACTGTAATATGGACTTAAAGTTTTATCATGCAAAATTAAGTTGCAGTCTGGTAATGAAGTTGATTGAATTCTGTTAATGATCGATCACATGAGTGTATATTATTACAGTTTGTAACTGTGATCAATCCGCTTTATGAACATAGCGATAAAAGCTTCATGTTATTAATTGTATTTCGCAATCTATGTTAGGCAACATCCTGTCGCTGAGAAATGAATTGGGTCTGAGCACAGACGTAACTCTTATATCAGAGGCGCAATTGCTAACTCTTGTGGCCGATAGTGTAATCGCTTCACTCAATCACCATGAGGTAATCGCACATGTGTTTTTATTACAAGTTTCTAAACCAGATAAAGAAAACTAATAACTGAAGAAACCACAATATTTCTCTTCATTTTTATTTTTATCGGTTTTGGTCCTTTTTGCAGAATGTAAAGGCTATACCTGCTACAATAGATGTACTGCCACTTCTTACAAAAGGCTTAAATGTGAACGTTAAATTCAAGAAGTACGTTTATTTTATTTATCTTTTTGTTTCATGTTACATCTGTTTCTAGTTGAAAACATGAAAATACATGATCCGTTGCAGGATTGATGATATCGAGTTCAAAAGGGAGTGTCCGGTATTTGGTATATTAGACATTCCGGTATATCACGGTTGGATTATAGATCCACAGGTATATCCGTTTAAGCATGTAAATCTGTATATGCAATAAGAATATGTTAAATAATCAACATGAATATAAATATAAATAAATTTGTCTTTACATTGGTGTCAGGATATCGAAACTTCAAAAGCCATTGGCTCAAAGTCGTATGATACGCTGATGGAGGATCTTACGGATCTACAAATTCGAAATATGAGAACTCTTTCTATGAATACTAGAGATCCTGAGAATCATGAAAGTGACGAAGTAGTGAAAGAAACAGATACGTCGGGTGGTGAGTATAGCGGATCAAGGATCAGGCGCGATGGTGATTGGGTAACTTTCGGTGAAACAACGTCAAATGAAGCAAGCTCATCTGCAGTTAATATCGTTCGTGGATCAGCGATAGAGATGACGGAAATTATATCCGGTTCTTCAACTTCAACATCTAACGAGAATGAAGATGAGGTTGGAATTACTGCAAGACAAGGGGAACTGATAAAAAACTTTCTCGACAACAATGCGAGTCAGTTAACTGTGCATGGGTATGTAACTATGTATTGCTCATTCAGCGCGTTATATATTTCTGTTAAAACAAGGTTCTGATATCTTCGATTATTGCATTGTTTGCAGCTTATATTGCTTGATAGATGGTATAAAAGATCGCGAACTTTGTGTGTTATTTCGCAATGATCACTTCAGTACGATGTTCAAGGTTGGTTCTTTCAATAAACTCTGTATGTCATTTCAAAGTCTAACTCTTTTGTATGTTGTCTAATTTTAAACTCGAATTATACGCAGTTTGAAGGTGCACTGTACACTTTAGTTACAGATCTTGGTTACATATATGAAAATGGTGTGATATGGGAAAAGCTAAGTGAGGTATTAACTATTAAGTCTCCGTATTCTTCGGTGATGAATACAAGTTAACAAAATACAATTACTGAGTTTTAATGAGGTAAGCTATGGTGTGATTTCAGGTGAATGGTAATACAGTGTTTGTGGACAAGAACTTTAGGGTTTATGAGCTGGAGATAGAGGAGTGCACATGGGATGATGAGATTTTGAAGAGAAAGAATGAGGTATGTTGCTATTTTCTTTTAACTAAATGGAGTTAAATAACAGTTAAAATCCCTTTAGAAGGTTTCATGCTTGATACATGTGGCTTTAATATGTAACATGTTTGGATTTTATCGCTTATCTCCATTAAAATAACTGCTAAGTTTACGTAAAATGACTAAAATACTCTTTTGGCAAACTACGAGAACAATTTATGTAAGTTTGCGTCAAATGACTAAAATACCCTTTTGACTTGAGTTTTTGTATTCAGGCTTATCTTGACAGAATTGAGTATACAGAACGACGAGGGAGCTCAGGCACGAATTTAGAGTAATTATCTACCTTTCTTCTGTCACATAAATGAACAGAAATAAGTTTGTTGTACTAAAACATTTAAGTTGTGTGACAGTGACAGTTATGATCCGCTACTTGCTAAACGCTTTCAACAACTAGTTCTACAGGGAAAACATTTACGGGAAAAACAGTTGCTAGATGATTCGACTGAACATTTCCCTAGGGGGTTTATTGTGGGTCCTGAGGTAGGCTATCAATTTTCCGACATTATCATTTCACGATATATTTAAAAACATTTGTTGTGATAAAATATGTTGTTCATTGATGCCATTTAGTTTTGATCTTTTTAATGATTTGACAGCCTGCAGAATATTCGGCATGGCCAAGGAAACAGCCGAAGAAATCATCGAAGAAGCAAGTAAAAAAATGGTTGAAGGAGAAGTGCAAGTTGATGTGAATCTAGAGGTTTGGACTGTATATGTTTGCACTATATTTTGAATGATTTTAGATTCAAATTCATTTTACTGTAAGTAATATAGAGTGACATGATGACTGTGTGGCATATTATATCATATGCATAGAATGTTGTAAAGATGTATACAGTTTGAGGAATCTCTTGTGCATAAGTTTCTAACCATTTTTTTCAGTAATTCATAATCTTTGCCAGAAGGTAACAACATTTTAAATATATATATATGGAAGAGAAACAACATACCTTAGCTTTCGGTTCTGCAGATATCCCTAATGCTTCAGGCTGTTTAAGTTGTCCAGATTTTATACAAACAACACTACTAGTACAACAACCTTAATATGCAAAAGCACCCAAAACAGTCTAAATGTTGATAATAAAATAACATTACAAAAAATGCTAGATATCGTATGATGTCATGGGCTCAAAACACAATGCACTATGCTACAGATATCGAATGATTTCACCAATGCTCTCAAGTTGCATTGATGCTCCTTACTATGGATGTCCGTAAGTAAAACTTTATAGTTAAGTAGGCGTATAACGACTAATATGCCCTTGACATTAAATAAATAGAAACAAGAAATGTATAATAATACAAATAGACATCCGCCCACTCGTCTTCTCCATTTTCCGACAAGGAGATCGACAGTGGGTCTTCTCGGATTTTAAGGTATCGAAGAATGAAGACAGCGACGGTGATAAAGTGGAAGGGAGATGAGTATACTTTCAGCAACCGTGAGCGGCTTGGGATCGTCGTCTTTGGTTTCTAGTACAGGCAGAGGATCCACAAGCATCTCAACCTTCTCCAGCACCGGTGTTCTTATTAACTGAAACCATCGCAAATAATGAGACTTGTCACACATTGGTTTTATGGATGGGCAACAGATATAAGGTTTATATACCAAAATACTAAATGGGCTTTCTCACCCATTAAACTAGTCTTTTGGTTGAGTTCTCTTGTTTGGTATGGAACAGATGCTTGGGTGGGTTGTAGTATTTTCGTTTTGGAATCCGATCAACAACATTTGTTCCGAACAACAAGGGTTCTCGGGCCGCCACCCAAGAAAAAAGAGTTCACCAACCTTTTTCTTCGAGCCATGCCTTCACTTGTTGAAACTAACTATCAACGACTGAAAGAAATCGTAGACCAATTAAAGGATGTGGAAAGTCCTGTCCCTTAGGCCATAGGGTGTGGTTGGAGCCCCATGGGGTTTTATCAAGTCCACGTAGATCTACGTCAGCCTTGGAGCCTCCCTTTAATTTGTAGGGTGTGGATGGAGCCCCCTATTAAACAAAATTAAAAAAAAATTGATTGGTTTACAAGTTGTGGGCCCCACCTGAACACTTTAACCTTCTCGTTACCATGCTAGCGCCCCACCTATGGCGCCCACCTCTTAAAATGGAGGGTGTGGTGATGGAGCATTGGAGCCCTTAGGGGCGCTATAGTGGCTGAGTTGGCGGGGGTGGCGCCCCCACACCCTCCAGCCTTAGAACCGGCTTGTTCTCCAACTCGTTCATGGCCTACCGTCACATTATGACATCACAACTGCCTTCATTAACCAAAGTCTCCCGCCCATGGTTTTATAGCTAGTGAAATCTTGGGGTGAGATAAGGTTTTGGGACCAATAAGAGTCCTGGGTTCCATTCCCACAATGGGGTTTTTCTCATATTTATCGGGTTTTCTCCTGAATTGGTGTATAGTCATTATGTCTAGTGGAGATGGATATGATCGGGTGGTTATATTGGTGACACGATGATATTCCAGTGGTCCGTTAGTGATCCAAATTTACCGTTAAAAGAAAACCAAAGTGTCCCATCATGGGATGGCCTGCAATAAATAGTTTACTTGTTATAGATCTATGGGTGGAATGAGCGTAATCGGGGAAGGTTGTGGGGTGTTGGGTTGCCGCACGGGCAAGGGGCTGCCAACCTCTATTCGGTGAGCGAGGAGTGGTTCTTAAAGTGACTACTCACCGATGCGGGAAGAGAAGAGAGAGAGAGGATGTTAATGGTGGGTCCTAACTTCTCTCAACCAATCACACATTTTTTTATTTTTTTTAAATTGTTTACCACTCTCCATGTGTTAGAGCACCCCTAGTGATTGAGTGTAAAATTGGGAGTGGAGTGTGGAGTTGATATGACATGACATTATTGGCTATAGAAAAAGTTTGCCACTCCGCATTTTGGGAGCACTCCTTTCACCCTAAGTTTTATTGTTATTATTAGATAGTCTTATGGATCTAAGTTTTAGGGGGTGTTTGGGAGTGCTTATTTTAGTGACTTATTAGCTTATTGACTTTTTGAAAAGTTAAAAAGTGTTTGGATGAAACTATTCTGTGAGGGGAAAAGTCAATAAGTCGCTCCATTGTGACTTGTTAAGTTTTCCAAAAAGTTATAAGTTGTTTTGAAAAGCCAAGCCAAACATGGCCTTATTGTTGTTATTATTTCCAAGTTTTATTGTTATTATTAGATAGTCTTATAGATCTAAGTTTATTGTTATTATTTAAGGTGAAAAGGCAATTGAACCAGTAAAAGGTCTGAACCATTACTAGTTTATTAAGAGCTGAAACAAACACTCCCTTATGTCACGGTGTTAGTTTTCGACACCCGTGTGGTGTCCCCAAGTCCCCGGGGACAAGCCAATCCATCCCGCTTCTTTGTGTGGGTCACTGGTTTCGTCCTGCCTTGGACTCATCAGGAGAGCGGCGCCAGCTCTCGACCAGTGGTGCGTTCGTCGTTTGCACGACTAGGCACGTACACCTCTTCATTGACACTGACTCCGTCCCCTGATAAAATCCAGGACTAGCCAGTAACCCAAGCGTTCAAGCACGGCCCATAGCATTGCGATCTTCAAACATTTGGCCCGTGACACTTAGCTTATTTAACTTAACAAAGGTCAAGTTCAGCTAATTTTAAACTCTATGTTCAATGTTCCACCTTTACTCGTCAGTGTTTTATTATCAACTACTCTGTTTATGTACACATAACTATATTAATCCAAATATATAATTTAATATATTATTTATCTATATTAATTCATAACATGTTGATTCATAACACGTGAATGAATAGTGACTTTGTTTTTTTTAGTTTTAGATTTACCCAAGACACTCAAAATAATATATGTCTTCAACCGGATAGTTTTATTTTCGTGCATAACTTTCGTTCCTTAGTTTTTTTCTCACAAAAAACTAAATATGCGATATAATTTTTTAAAGGGATTGAGCCGATACCCACCGAAAAACATCGGTATCGTATTGATACTATTAGAACCGTTAATGGTATCCGTTTATTATGGTTTTCAATCGATGTAAACCATGTATTGACATCCTTATGGACTTAACACGACTTTATTTTTTAAGTTTTCTCTTTCTGTTGCTATATCGAGTGTTGGTTCTATATCGATATCGACAATGTAATGAACCGGATCAATATCGACCAGATTCCAGCGATTCACGTTATTTTTTCCACTGCGTCTACGATCCATGTAAAATTTATTAAAAATCGAGTCGCCCTCGCCGCGAAGCGCGGATGTAACCTGCTAGTTATAATTTATTACGTATTTATATATTTTTATTTGGGGAACCACCGATGATACATAATTTCTTCGGAACTTTTTCATAAAAACACATGTAGAAGTCGTTCAAAGCACACAGTATATAAAACTTATTACATATATATAAATAATAGGAACGCGAACCTAATCCAGTTCGATATATAAAATGTTGACTCAAACCCGTTTATTAAATGAGGTTCAAAGTTACGCTTGAGCTCCGATTACCTCATTTAAGCTTGCTCTATTTACTATTTAGGTTTTTTCACGAGTTGATTTTATGTAGCTCTCATGAATTGATTTTGTGTAGCTCTCAAATGACCCAGCTCGTTTACAATTCCAATTCACTCTTAAGATGCTTATCTTAAATTTAATTATCACTTAATTCCTTAACAACCACTAATATCAACACAAATATATAAAAAAATACTAAAGTTGCAATTAACTAAACTAAGAAGCCAAAAGTGTCAACTTTACAAATTAAAGGGGCTATATCTGCCTCAAATAAAAAATCAAATAACAGAATTTCCCTCCTTCACTCAGCTCGTTGTATAAAATCTCACCGTCCGATCACCGGATTCTCATTCCGGCATCTTCATCTTCCATAATACACGCATAAACACACACTAAAACACGCACATATACGTACGTATAGAATTCTTCTGTTTTTAGACTTGTAAAAGCTGCTGAAAGAGTGAAAGTGATCATCTGAAATGGCTCGGGTATCAAAAGAGCTGTTGGAATGGGGAAAGAAGCAGAAGAATAAAGAAACGATGTATTACACAAAACCGATCCGCTTCTTTGGAAACATTACTCCGATCGTACTCCAGAACGAAAACGGACCCTGTCCTCTTCTCGCTATTTGTAATGTTCTAAAACTCGTTTACTCTTTATTCTAGGGTTTGATTACATTGTTTCTGTAAAGAAAACTGTTTATATGTCTTCATTTGGAAGTTATTTTTGCCTATCCGACACTTTTGACAGTTGATTTCGTTAATAATCAGTTATTGTTTGGGGGAAGATGATTATTGATTTAACGGTAAGCTGACTTTCAAGTTTCTTGGGACTGATTGTGAAATATTATGCAGATAGAGAAAAAACCTTCATGTTTTTGGTTGAATTTGATTGTTTCTAATACTGTTTGTTAGGGTTTGATGAAATCGGTTCTGTAGAAAACTGTTTATATTGATTAACTTGAACGGTTGATTGATTTCGTTGCTAATTACTTGATCATCATCGGTAACTAAGTTTCGGACAGAATGTCTGTAGTAGTAGTTAGGTTGAATTCTAACAGTTTTTTTTTTAATGTAATTACTGCTTCAACTGATTGTGAAATGTTATGCAATATTAAGTTGCAGTCTGGTAATGAACTTGATTGTATTCTGTTAAAGATCGGTTAGTGATTGTATTTTGTAATCTATGTTAGGCAACATCTTGTCGCTGAGAAACGAATTGGGTCTGAGCCCCTATGAAACTTCCGTATCAGAGAGGATACTGTTAACACTGGTGGCTGAGAATTTACTCATTTCAAATAGCAAAGATGAGGTTTTGTAATATGTTTCTAAACTAGAAACGAAACCTAATAACTGAAGAAACCGCAGTATTTCTCCTCGTTCTTGTCTTCATTGGTTTTGGTCCTTTTTGCAGGAAACACAAAAGACTATATCTGATACGATCGATATACTGCCACTTGTTGCAAAGGGCTTGGATGTGAACGTTAGATTCACGAGGTATTTACTACCTTTTTTTATTTTTTATTTTTTGTTTCGGGTTACCTTTGTTTCAAGTTGAAAACATAAATATGTATGAGCTGTTGCAGAATTAAGGATATTGAGTTCACAAGCAAGTGTGCGGTATTTCGTTTATTGGGCATTCCAGTATATCACGGTTGGATTATCGATCCACAGGTATATTCATTTACGCATGTAAATCTATATACGCAATAAGAATCTGTTCAACATGAACTACTATTAATATCGGTCCATTGATGTCAGGATGTTGAAACTTCAAATGCCATCGGCTTAAAGTCGTATGATACCTTGATGGCCGATCTTACGGAACTAGAAACTCAAAACACAGAAGCTGTTACTACGAAGAGTTCGGAAGAAGATTTAAGTTCTGAAAATATCAAAGTTGAACATGTAGAAAAAGAATACATCGGAGAGTTACATGAACCGTTGATGGGCTTGGAACTAACAAAAACCGTTTATCCAAGTTCGGAAAAAGTTGGTGATTGCGTAACGTTTAAAACCGATCCTGACAAGGCGAGCCATGTTGGAAAAACGAGTACTAGTGAACCGGAGAGGCATGAAAGTAAAGATGAAACTGTTGAAACCGATCCTGACAAGGCGAGCCGGGATGGAAAAACGAATACTAGTGAACCGGAGAAGCGTGAAAGTAAAGATAGAATTGAGGAAGCTAGCCTTGAAGAGGTGAAAATAACAGAAAAGTCGGTAACTTTTGGAGAAACGACATCAAATGAAGCAAGCTCATCTACACTTAACCTCGTTACTGTTAGATCGCCGCAGATAACAGAAATGATATCCCGTCCTTTAACTGCAAGACAAGGTATGAGTATATGACTCGTGAAATTCGTAAAACTAAAATGTTTCTCTTTGACGACTTTTGTTTAAGCAATGCTTAAAGTGACTGATATTTTCGTTTAAGGGGAACTGGTACGAGACTTTTTCGAAAACAATGTGAGTCAGTTGACAGTGTACGGGTATGTAACTATGTATCGCTCATTCAACATGTTATTTTTGTCTATTAAAACAAGATTATGATATCTTATATTGCTGCATTGGTTGCAGCTTATTTTGCTTGCACGAAGGTCTAGAAGAACGCGAACTTTGTGTGTTTTTTCGCAATAATCACTTCAATACGATGATCAAGTATGGAGGGGCACTGTACCTTTTAGTTACAGATCTCGGTTACAAAGATGAACCCGGTGTGATATGGGAAAAGCTAAGTGAGGTATTAACTATTAACTATTAAGTCTCCATATTCTTCGGTGATGAATACACGTTAACAAAATACCATTATCGAGATTTAACATGGTAATAATATATGGTGCGGCCTCAGGTGAATGGTGATACGGTGTTTGTGAACCAGAACTTCAAGATATATAAGCCGGAGATAGACAGATACACACGGGATAAAAAGAGTGTTAAGCACGTCTGGTCTCGGGCTTATCCAGAGACAGACTATACAGCAGAGGCGAGCACAAGCAGAAACACAGATAAAAGGTAATTATTAAGTTATAGCCACATAAATGAAGAGAAAGAAGTTTGTTTTATTAAAATGTTTATGTTATGTGACAGTTCGGATCCACCACTTGTTAGAGACTCTGAGCAAGTAGTTCCAGAGGCAAAACAGCGGCAAGAAGGCTTAGAGGAAGAAGATGTTGAAAAAGCGCTTCGGGAACTAACTGAAAGGGCAAAACAGCGGGAAAAAGAAAGAGAGGAAGAACAACGGGCACCACCACTCGCTGGAGTGTGGCAGGAACTAGTTTCAGAGGCAAAACAGTATCAACAAAGCTTAGCGGAAAAACAGTCGCAACAAGAAATAGAGGAAATACAGCCGCAACGTGTTTCACCTACGCCTCCCCCTACAGGGTCTAATGTGGCTAGCGAGGTAGGCTATTAATTTTCCGACTTTATCATTTCACGATCGTTTTAAAAACATTTGTTGAAATGAAATATGTATGTATGTATGTATGTATGTATGTATGTATGTATGTATGTATCATAGTGGTTAATAGCGCTCATAGCAAACGCTATAGCGAATAGCGTAGCACTCATGTGTCGCTATTTGATTTTGGCGCCTCCATAGCGGACAAATAGCGGGATTTTAGGTTTTTTATTTTTTTCTGCTTTAACATAAATAGAGGGATCTTATAGGTATAAATAAGCAGGATTTTAGGTTTTTTGTTAAGCATACATATAAAACAGCGTATAAGACAGCTTATTTGGATATAATATACATATAAAATGTTTCTAAACTTTTTCTCCTAGTGTATAGGTAGCTTGTCGCTATTATCCGCTATTCGTTATTAATAACCATGATAAGTATGTATGTATATGGTTTATGTTGTCCATTGATGTATATAATTTTGATCTATTTAATGATTTTACAGCATCACAGTTCAATAAGGCCAAGGAACCTGCTAAGGAACCTGACAAGGAACCCGCTAAGGAACCCGACAAGGAACCCACTAAGGAACCCGACAAGGAACCCAGCATGGAACCCGACAAGGAGCCCGGCATGGAACCCGACAAGGAACCCGACAAGGAACCCGCCAAGGAAGGAATCAAAGCGATCGAAGGAGAAGTGCAGTTTGATGTAAATCTGTAGGTTTGGACCGTATATGTTTGGACTCTATCTTGACTGATTTTAGATTCAAATTCATTTTACTGTAGGGTGACATGATGAATGTGTGGCATATTGTACCATATGCATAGAATGTTGTAAAGATACATACAGTTAGAGAAATCTCTTGTGTACAAGTTTCTATCTGTTTTTTTAGTAACTCAAAATCCTTGCAGCTGCTACAAATGTGGACATTGTTTTTATTTTTTTCAATTTTTAAGGTTTTTAGTTTTAGAGAAATGTAAACCTAATATGCAAAAACACTTGTACTAATACATACATAAGACGGTAATGTAACCGCCTAATTCACAACGAATAAATTATTCTTCCAACCACAAGCTTCTACTGAAAATGCATGATCAAGAGGTCAAATATGTCATATATCAATCTTTTGAAAGTACAAACCTTCTCAAATATCCTAACAGTATATAACAGTGTTTAAAAACGAGGAGATCACAGAACTAAACGATACTAATATCGATCCAAATGACGTTTTACTTACAATTTACAATTTAACTAAGGGGTTTACTCGTCGCCCATCGCTAGTTCAAGTGCATAGTCATCCCTTTCCTGCACCAATCATCGATATAAAAAATGTAAGATACTATGTTTACTTTTTTATTTTTACTATGTTCGTGTAAGAAAATGAGAAGAATTTTCCCATATTTTTTTTTAAACTTACAATAGGTCCTCGTGCAAAATATCGTCCAAATTGAAGCCAATATACCTGTAGAAGCCATGAATGAAACAACAAAGTTAAATGAAGATGAAATGATGCAAAACTGGCGGAACCCAAAAATCGGGTCATACATATGAACCCAACCCGAACCCGAAAATTTTAGACAAGCCCGAAAACTGGCCAAACCCAAAAATCGTGTCATACATAGGAACCCAAACACGACCCAAATATTCACGGGTTGACCCGAACACAGCCCGTTCAACCCAAATGTGTTTAGTTTTTATTTTTTCCGCAAATTAATATATTAAATCTGAAATTTACTAAAAAACACAAACGTATATAATACAATTACATTTAAATTATAAAATCTAAGTTATAATTATGGCATAAAAAAACTCAATTTAATTTTATGACATAAAACATGTTGTAAAAAATATAATATTGTATAATTGGGTTAAACGGGTCAGCCCACCAACCCGACCGGGTTGACCCAAACCTGACCCATTTAGCTAAACGGGGTTCGCATGTTCAACTTGAAACTGACCCGAACCCGTTTAGACTAAACCCAAACCCGTAAATTCCGTGTTAGGTTTGTGTCGTGTTTTCCGGTCGTGTCAAAAATTCACACCCCTAGTTTTGTTAAATGCTGCAGATGTGTATCTTGCAAGTGTAATTTACCTCATCCTCATCTTGTGTTTCAACTTCGATATCAGAAGTTGGGAAACCGACACAAAGGAGCGCGTAACCCTAGAAAAACGCGCAAAAGGTGTTTTGAATGTGTACTGAATGTAAATAGATTGAATAAATAATGGATGAGAAACGACAAACCTTAGCTTTCAATTCTGCGGATATCCCTAATGCTTCAGGCTGTCTAAGTTGTCCAGATTTTATACGAACAGCACAACTAGTACAACAACCTTAAAATGCAAAAAGACACAAAAACAGTCTTAATGCAGCTAATATTATACATGATATAAAATAAAAAAAATGCTAGATATCTTATGATGCTATGGGCAAATAGCATATAATATCAAAACGTAATATAGTATTCTATACATGCTAGATATCTTCATATCATAGTTGTTAATAGCGAATAGCGATAAATAGCGATAATGTACCTATATGCTACATAGCGAATAGCTATAAATAGCGGGCGCTATATTATAAACAGCGATACACCAGAAAAAAAAAATGTATATTATATCAAAATACCCTGATATATATGCTATTTTGCATGTATATTTAACAAAAACTTAAAATCCAGCTATTTTATAGCTATATTTAATCGCTATTTATATTTAAAAAAACTGAAATCCGGCTATTTATGACTACATACCCTGTAGCGACCTTCGACATATACGCTACGCTATTCGCTATAGCAACCGCAATTGACAACTATCTTCATATGGAGCTCTGATTTCAAATTCAAACTCAAACGGCTTTGGTTTATTTCGTTTTGATTGTAAAAAGTAAAAACGCGTATGCGTTTATCTAGGTTAATTTCTCAGATTTGGAAAAACCTATCAAACTTATAATTTCCTATCAAGATTGTCTCTTATTTTATGCTTTCGCTCAGCGTCATAGATGCTATCAGTCTATTAGTCAAAGAAAATATAGCTGCAAATTATATAACATGAATTATAGAACCAGTACCGTGCCTGCAAGCAAACGGCAATGATATGTTCTGTGCCTCAGCTGTGTGCAATATGTATTGATCCTGCAAAATTTACCAATAAACAACACCTTCAAAAAACAATTCTACCTCCATACAATAATAATATAAAAAAAAAAACCTTAATTTTACACAATCATAACCAAAACAATTGACAGATCAAAAACAACATTCTCTGTCCAAATTCATACATAAACAAAAGTAACTGTTTCATTACTTTCTAATATCAAATTTAGGGATGAGACTGGTACAGGTACCGTACCAAACTGTTACCATAACGCATAGTACCAATACCGAAATTTAGCTAAAACCAAAACCGAATTGTATGGTACCAATAAAAGTCTCAAACCCGTACCATACCGCGTAGTTCTGCCACCAAAATTGAGCTAAATTCAAAAACTGAATATCGTACCGTATGTTTGGTCGGTTTTGGTATGGTAAAATACCCTTTAAAAGTCCCAAACCCGCGCCATACCGCATAGTGATGTTACCGAAATTGAAGTAAATTCAAAAACTAATACCATACCCGGTATGTTTGGTCAGTAGCGGTAGGCTATGGTACCGTACCGTTAAAAGTACTGGTACCATACCGCTAAAAGTACCGGTACTGTACCACTAAAAGTACGAGTACTGTACTGCATAGCGCAGACAACCGAAATTGAGCTAAAGTCAAAACAAAACACGGGTATCTTTAGTCGGTATGGTACCATTTTAAAAGTACCAGTACCATACCGCATAATATCGATAACCCAAATTGAGTATGTTTGGTACGGTACGGTAGGAGTAATTGGTACAAAATTACTATACTTTTGCGCCGAATTAATTAATTATTAATTAGTACCTCTGGAACGTAGAATTCGTGAACAACATCTCGTTGTCTGTCGTGAACGGTGACTTTATGGGTTGGAGCAGAGGAAGCGACAGAAATGCGAGGTACTTCCGGCGAAGTTTGAAGCTCCGACGACGTCGTATGGCGGCGGCATTTGATGGAGTTTTTTGACGGGGAGAACTGGCGGAAAAGTGATGGGGTCGGGTAGTTTGTGGTGCAGAAGATATTGCGGGAAGCTTGAAGATCCATCGGAATTTGGTGGTGGAAGCTCCGATGAGTAGTTGTGGTGGTGTTTTTTCCTCTTATCTGTATCAGTAGTCCATGCTTGTTTGTTTCGCAATATTTCTGAATTAATTAAATCTTTTTATTTTATTTTGGAATATTTTAATGTTGTATGCTTTTGTCTCATGATATAATTAATATATAATAAATGAGCCAAGCTCGAGCTTTGAAAACAAAGCTTGAATCGAGCCGAGCTTGAGCTCTCATAAGTTAATCGAGCTCGGCTCGGCTCGTTTGCACCCCTACCTGTGACATCAAATCCATCCCTACTTCGCTTGTTTTGTTAATTGCAATGCGTCAAATATCTAAGATATCTGTGTCATACTTGTCTGTTCTCAGATATCTAACAACACCGGTCCCACTTTCCCGTTGTAACCAACGACACTTCAATTTGATCCCTGGTTAGTGACAACACCGACCTACTTTTTGAGCTTCAATGTATGACGCGTCAAATTGATCCCTACTTGTTATTTTAATTGTAATGACTTAGATATCTGTCTCATCCTCATCTACTCTCGGATGTCTGACAGTATCGGTCCCCTTTTTCCTGCTCGAACCTATGGCAAATCAATCACTGCTTAATGTGAAAAACACTGATCCCACTTTTCCCGCTCGAACCTATGATGCATCAAATTAATCTCTGCTTTGCTTGAATTGTTAATAATGTCCAAACTATATATGTCTCATTCTCATACTTTCAATTTGCCAACCTTTGAATTTTCAAACTTTCAACCTTTGTGTTTTTACGTTTTTTTTTTTTTCTAATAAGAATACTTTTATATATTTCATCAAAAAATTTGCCAAGTTACATCAAAATATGATAACTTAATGGGTATAAAAACAAATTGGCTCTTTTAGTTTTTAAATTTAATTATATGGTTTGTTTAAAAAAATTATATATAAAATATATTTATTAAAAAAATAGACCTCATGGGAGAGTGGGCTCTGGGTGGTTCCTCCCATGGGTCGGCCCTGCGTGTGATTATATAAAATTGTCTCAAACACGATGTCACACCAGTTGGCTATCCATTATTCAATCATCAAACCATCAAGTTTGCGAGTACTATACCCGAAATCCAATCTTAAACTTACATAAAATATCACTTTATCATCTTAAATGGTTAAAAGTTAGCTGTTAGAATGCCAATTATTTGAAATCCAAAGTTAAACTTACCTAAAAATCGACTTAAAATATTATTACTTGAGTAAACTTCTAATAATTATATAACTTTAAAGATATCAAGTTTAGTATACTAGTTTTTATAATTTTTATAATATCTAGTTTTTAGAATATCCATTCGATTTAGATTATGTCATCGAGTTTTGACTACTTTTGAGTTAATTGTTATCCCTCTTTGGATTGACCTCTCTATAGTACCAGCTGTATACTTGCATGGACGACACGTGTCACCCAACCGATAAACTCGGCCGCAAAACATCCTCTATAAAATCCTATTTGAAGCAAAAGACACCCAAAAAGACACACATAGAGAGAGAGAGAGAATGCATTCAGTAAAAGAGAAGGTGAGCAATGCAGCCAGTGCTGCAAAGGCGCATGTTGAATCCTACAAAGCCAATGTCGAAGAAAAGGTTATTACCACTTGTACCTTGTATCGCTGGATTATTTCGATTTAATTATATCGGTTAATTTGGTTCGGTTTGGTTAATGGATTTTGCCCACCCAACTGTAGGCGGAAAAAGCAACTGCAAGAACGCATGAGGAGAAGGAGATAGCGCACCAGCGAAGAAAAGCCAAGGAAGCCGAGGGGAACATGAATCTCCATGATGAAAAAGCCCAACACGCCGCCGAGAAGCTACATGGTAAACACCACGTTTTAGGCCACCACCAGCAGCCGTTCGGTGCCGTGGACCCGGTTACCGGAACCACGGCACCGACCTTTCCTTTGGGAGGACATCTTCATGGACATAAACACCACTAGTTTCCTTCCCTTTTGTTGTTTTCATGTGTTCTTGTTGTAATGTTTATGCTACATTTTCTGTTATCTAGATTACTATACTACAAAAGCAAAATAAATAAATAAACATTTTGTTTTAGAATTGGAGTTTGTTTGAATATATTTCCCAAAGTAACCCAACCCTTTTTTTGGTAAGGGTGAGGGGGCACTCCCCTAAGAGGGGAGTCCCTCTCTTACGCACACCCAATTATGTTATGCCACGTCAACTCCCCTTTTAAACTCCCCTCACACCCCAATTTGATGGCAGCACTCCCCTCGTAGGTGACTTGTTTTTTTATTAAAAAAAAAAAATTTCATTGGTTGATTGAATGGTGGCCCCACCTACTCTCTCCTCCCCTCTTCGGTGCCTCCTCCCCGATTTGGCTCCCCCATTTGAGTCCCCGCATGGATGGCAGCACTCTCCCGATCGGCAAAGTCGGTCCCCGCACGGGGTCACCGAGGGTGCCCCCCTCACCCTAAGACTTTGTTTTAGTCTGAGTCTCAGCGGGAACAGTCTTTCTATCTAGGCTAGAGTCTAGAGATAATCACTCTTCTTAAATCCTATAAAATAGCTATGCTACGAGTGACATCATATATCACTCTCCTTAAACCTTAGGGTGAAGGGAGTGGGGCGATGAAGGGCAAACCGGTTTGCCGAGCGGCAACACCGGCGCCGTCCTTCTTTGCCGCGCGGCGTTCTTGTGTTTTCGGCTACACATCACCGATCGACAAACATGCAACTTGCATGTTGACCGTTGCCACATAACGGCTATATGCCGTTCAAAATAAAAAAAAAAAATTATTTTTTCAACTTTTACCTTATATATTCAAAACAAACCCATTTTAATCCTATATATTCTACAAAATCACCCCCAAATCAAACCAAAAAATACAAAACACTAACCCAAGTATTGCCACGCAAAATGGCGGATGATTTCCCGTTGTGGTTTCCACCCGATAGTAGCGATGACTCGTCCGATGATAGCATTCTTTTTTTCCAAAATCTACTCGAAGAAGCCGAACTACAAGACTCCGGTACATCAAACCAAAGGAGATACATTGAACGTCAGCGGGAGGTTGGGCACGAGACCCTCATGGCGGATTATTTTGTCGAAGACCCGAAATACAACGACGCAATTTTTCGCCAAAGGTTCCGTATGTCGAAACGGTTGTTTTTACGGAACAAAGGTTCCGTACCCGAAATACAACGACGCAATTTTTTCGCCAAAGGTTCCGTACCCGAAATACAACGACGCAATTTTTCGCCAGAATATATGGTTCGGAGTTCTTACGTAGGCCGACAAGCCACGACATGTCACTGTTATACGACGCACATGAAGAACAACATCACCTTCCAGGTATGTTCGGTAGCCTTGATTGCACCCATTTCGTCTGGCGAATGTGTCCCACTGAGCTTCGAGGGCAGTATATGAGAGGAGATCACCGATACCCGACTGTTATGCTCGAAGCAGTGGCGTCTCAAGATTTATGGATTTGGCATGCTTTTTGCGGTCCACCGGGTTCGCAGAACGATATCAATGTGCTAGGACAATCGCCGTTATTCTTAACGGAACGAAACGGAACCGCGCCAAAATGCCCATTTTACGTCGCCAAAATGCCCATTTTACGTCAACAACCATTATTACAAACGTGGTTATTTGCTCGTGGATGGAATTTACCCAAAATGGTCCGTGTTTGTGAAATCGATCCCATACCCTCAAGAAGTAGACGAAAAGATGTTCAAAAGGCAACACGAGGCGGCAAGAAAAGACGTCGAAAGGGCTTTTGGGGTTTTGAAGTCAAAATGGGGTGTCTTGAATCGGCCGATGCGAGCAAGGACGGTTAAAAAAATTAGGAATGTTGTGTACACGTGTATTATTTTACACAACATGATTTTAAAAGACGACGGAAACGCGATTGCACCGGTACACATTCGGGATCCTCCGGTCGAGCCCGCGTTTGATGATAGGGTGTTGGGCGAGCTAATGGATGAAGATACGCATTGGAGACTTAAACATGATCTCACGGTTCATCTCGCAAGTCAAGATTTGCCCCACCTGTTGGTTGATTCTGACGAAGAGTAGTGTAATTTTTAATTTTTTTAGGGGTTGCGTTGTTTTAGTGTCGTGTAATTTTTATGAATTTTAAGTTTTTTTTTTTAAGTTTCATTTTAATGTAATTGTTTTTTTTATTAATTTAATGTTTTATTTGTTTTTATTTAACATATAATTTAAAAAAAACAAAAAAAAAGTTTGCCACTTTCAAGTGTCTAAACCATTGCCAATACTTTTCAGGAAAGTTTAAACTTTTTACCCTCTCTGACGTAGCACTCTCTGATTGGTCCATTTTAAAGTTTGTCACTTTCACCTGTTTAACCATTCCCTTCACCCTTACAAATAGCTCTCGTAGTTAATACACTACAAAATAGCTATGCTACGATAACAGCCTCCTTAAACCCTACAAAATAGCTCTGCTACGAGTGACATCATATATCGATTGTTTTTTATTTGTGTTGTGATGTTTACAACTTCATATAAGGAATGTAAAACTTATAGAAGATTTTGGTTTGTGTTTTTTTTTTTTTTTTTTGTTGTGATGTTTACAACTTCATATAAGGAATGTAAAACTTATAGAAAATATCGGACTTTAGAATGAAACAAAAATATATGCCAGAACTTTAAACACCTTGAAACACAAGTTCATTATCTTGTACCACAAGTCAATTACATGTTCAAACAACCAACCAGTAAGAAGCTTTTCATCCAATCAGCTGCCGTTGTCCATGGTATCTGACATAGTGTTGGACTGTTCCTTCTTTGGATAGACATGGGTTCCTAGCTTTTGCAGATTTAGTGATCAATTTGACTTCAAACTTCGACCATGTGTTCTGAGGTGCATCCCCTGCTACTGTTTCAGTTAACACCTCTTCAAGAAACTCGTCTGCAACATCTCCGTCTTCGTCTATCTTTAGGCCACGTGTATACCATTGCAGACCCTGAAACAATGAATTTATCATCATAACATTGTTTGTAGTCATGTAATGTTCAAGAATCAAGATACAGAAAGTTTAATCATTTAGTGTTCAACCTGCAAATAAACAAGACGAACCCCACATAGGATTCGCTCTAAAAAAACGTGCCTGAGGTCCTTGTGTGCTTAAAAACTCACATAGGCTTGCGCTTCACTTACAAAAGTGAGGGTGCACAGAAAGTGCACGAGGCGCAAATAGCACAAAAATAAGCATGAGGCACAGTCATGAAGTGCGCCTTTCTTCTGTCTAGACACAAAAGGCACGCATTTTGTACGGGAAGGTTGTGCGCACCAGAATGCTGTATGTATAGTTTCTTTTCTTTCGCCTTTCTTGTGTGTCGACACAAAAGGCACGCTTTTTGTACAGGAAGGTTGTGTATACCAGAATAATGTACATATAGCTTTCTAGGCTTTTTTGTACAGCCGTACAGGAAAGTCGTATGCACCTATTGTACATATAGCTTTCTAACCTTTTTGTACAGTAAGGTCGTATGCACAAGAATATTGTACATATTAGCTTTCTACACAATAAGTTATTCACATATTAAACATTTAAACCATATATAGTGCTTATTCATATCTAAATCCAGATAATTGATACCAAAAACCTACAAGTATCACAACTATTCGTCATTGGCCGGCTGGCCGCCAACAGTCCCAACTTAAAAAATAACCACTAGCAGTCCCAACTATTAACATATTGGCCTCCAGTGGCCAAACCTCTTTGTACCCTTAGATTAGACCTTTAGAAAACTTTTTCTGGCCAAAAACGTTTTTTCCGGCGACCAGAGACTGTCGGCGTTAGGGTTCTAATAGTCAGGGTCCATTGGAGGCCAATATGTTAATAGTTGGGACTGTCAGTGGTTATTTTTTAAGTTGAGATTATTGGCGGTCAACGGCGAATAGTTGAGATTATTAAAATCCAATATTCCATAAAAAAAGTTGCACAAAAAATCATCTCTCTCCCTCCTACGCCTTCACGCTGCACGCCTCGCACGCGCATCTTTACTCCTTACGCTTTGCGCGTCGGTTTTAAACTGCCTCATACATCTCAAAAAAAAAAAAAAAACCGCCACACATTACTCCCAACAACATCTAACTTAAACAATTAACATCTAATCTCTTAATCACACCCTCACAACCCATACCTAAACCTTAATCAAAAAACACCTTAAATCAAGAACACTTTCCTAACCTAGGGTTCCACTAATCTATCATTTCCACAATTCCTACACCAAATTGGATCATAAACAAGTAATATAAAGTTACAAACCGATCAACAAAACTTGAAACTGAAACCAGATCCAGAAAACTACCTGAACGCCACCGTCACCGGCCGGGCACGGAACCAAAACCGGCCCGATTTGAACCGCTTTATCAACCGGAACTTGAACGGAAACACTAAAACCTTTACGAGGAAGATTAGGATCAACGTAATGATGCATTTCATCGGTTGAATTGGAAGTATTGTGTGCGTTTGCATCGTCGATTTCGTCTTCAGAGTCTTTGTTGACTTCGTGAGTTCCCAATCCGAGAAATCCTGCTATCCGTTTGAAGAATTTCATTGTAGTGGAAATTAGGGGGTTTGTGAATGGTGGAAGTTGGAGAATTAGGGCTGGAAATGCGAGATTTTGGGGGAGAAGAAGAGTCAGCAGTGGTCGTAATGGTGGATTTGATTGCGTGAGTGGAGATATTACTTTGTTTTAAAAGCAGATCATTGAAGAAAGTGGTTGTGTTTTGTAACCTTTATAGCGATCACCCGTTTGATGGGTGTTGGCTTGGTTTGTTACAATACTGGTATTATACCGGCATTTGGTGTAGAAATTAACGCATGTTTAATATTGATCCGAAAGTCATAAAAACGAATGCTGGTATCTGTACGACTGTTGTTTGGATGGTATTTGTTTGGTTTGGCACAATTCTGATACGGTATCTGTACTGGTACTAGATAGAGCTTACAACACAAAAATACTTCATTGCTAATACAACTAATTTTTTAACGAATTTATACTGTAACGTCGAGAAAAGTATAAAACGAATGTCGGTACCGATGTTGTTCGGATGATATCAGTTCGGTTCGTAACGAGCAAGGTCGCAAAAATAGCTAGACGCTCCCTAGTTGGAGTTGAGAGTACTCGAGGAGTACTCGGCTTAGGTGGAGAGTACTCTGGCCTCGGAAGTCTACCTTGTAGCAATTATTCGGGGAGTACTCGGCCTTCGAGACTTTGTTTTACACTAATGGTAACAGTAAAGAAAAAAACATTTATGTTTGACCAGTTTGACTTTGAACAAAAATTTTATCTATACGTAGATAAAAATAAACACGTTGTAACTATACATTCAGAATTCAATAACGTGTGATATTATATTATTAGAATAATGAAAAGGGTAAATTGTGTGACTTTATACGAAATAAAAGACTAAACTGTGATTTAGCTTTGATGACATGTACGTTTTACTTCAAGTATTTATACATTACTATTCACAACTAGGTTTTGAATAAAATAAAATTTTGGGTAAATTACACGTTTTGTCCTTTACGTTAATACCGTTTTTCAGGCGGTGTCCTTTGGCGCAAAAATTGATAAGTTTTGTACTAAATGTTTCAAAATCTTGCACGTTACGTACTTTGGCCCTAACCTAGTTAATTTTTTTTGGTTAAGTATGGTCATGTGCGTCACACCCCAACCGATGACGGAAATATCAGAGTGAGACGAAAACAAGATTGCTCATAGCTTCATAACACTAAATGTGACAATATATGATTAATCAGAAATACATTGTTCAACGACAAACATAGACAAATTGTAGCAACATAACATGAAGCATCAAATACTTTATTTATTTTGGTGTGTATCTAAGTCTACCCTAACTTTGTTTCTTCGTCTCATCATCTATCAACCTGCAACATGTATTAAAATAATGATCAACAAATATGTTGACGAGTATACAAGTTTGAATACATAGCATAATACGAAAATGTTTTAACTGCTCATATCCAACATGATAAATGTATACAAGTTACTAATATGTTGAACGAGTGTAAACTATATGTCAAACCAAAGTTTCCAACGCAATCGTGATTACCCAACATTGTCGAGACGAAGAGGGTGTAATGTGTTTTACTTAATAATACCTCAAGAATACGGGCGGTGCGTTAATCCTATAGCGTTATAATTGTTAAGGTAGGCTTGCAAAGTTAATGAGCATATACACACAATGTATATAGAGCATATGAGATTAACAAGTATAACATGTTTTCATGTTTATATGTGGATAAAGTGTGATTTGAATAAACAAGTCTCATAGTGTTGCGTGTTTTTGTATAATGTACATGTTGCAC
Organism: Helianthus tuberosus; assembly: GCA_030545235.1. Classification (NCBI taxonomy): domain Eukaryota; kingdom Viridiplantae; phylum Streptophyta; class Magnoliopsida; order Asterales; family Asteraceae; genus Helianthus; species Helianthus tuberosus. The sequence continues at coordinate 178,232,842 of CM060423.1, forward strand.
CCAAAGTGTTTTAAAAAAAATGATCGAGTATACTCATAGTTTTGCGTAGGGTTCCACGAAAACCGAGAGTCGAGTTGATGAAGTTTGGAACACCGAAGTCACCCTGAAATGGGTAAACAGTAGTGTAAGTATTTTGTTGTAGGAAGGTTCGGATCAGATCGTAAGTTACGGAAAATTAAATGAGTTAAAACAAGTAACAATCCATTCGTGCGGATGGACATAGTCCATTCGTGCGAACGGGGTTTTTGCTAAAACGGACTGGACTGTTAAGGCTCAAATATAAGTTGATTTGGTCGTGAACGGTAAGGTAAATGCTTCAGAAACAGTAAGTAAGTTCGTCAAATGTTGTAGCTATTGTTAAGACAGAAAGTAAAATGATTCAGGTTATGTAAAATGTTTGTTCATGCGGATGGGCATAGGTCGTCCGTGCGAACCGATTGTTAGATTGCGTAAAGTTTCGTTATAACCTGGTTTGATTGTAAACAGTGAAGTAATTGTTTAAATTATTCAAATCAGAAAGTAAAACGGTCAAATCGTGATGAACTACTGTGAAAACAGAATTGAAATCAAAACAGGTCTGTTCGTGCGGATGGACATGTTCCGTCCGTGCGAACTGACTGTTATGTTGAAAACGTGTGTTTGGTCCATTCAAAACAGGTTATTTCTTGGTGGGAATTAACCTTAACGCAAACCCTTAACTATGAAATGAGTTGAGGATGCAGCGGGTTCCAGATTCCATCAAGATTGTACAATAATCGAAGAGAATGTTATGAATAAGTTTGTAGAATGTTTAGAATTTATAAATCTTGATTCGAATCTCTTATGTGTGATGCTCCAACAGCGGTTTGCCCAAGCAAACTAGTGGAAACCATCTTCGAGATAGGTTGAATCAAGAGAGTTTTGTGAAAAGTTTGGAAATTATGATGAAAAGACAAAATTGTAATGGAAATGTAAATGAAAATAAAGGACCCTTACAAAGTGCTTCTGATCGCAAGGAGGGAGTTGGAAGCGTTTGTGCAGAAATGGGCGAGTGGAATAGTGCGCCTATTTATAGGCTTGGATGAAAATTAGGGTTTCCGAACATTTCGTGAAGAGGTACTTGGCGCGGACGCACTTGGTGCGGATGCGCAGATCTGTGCGAATGGACATTTCTTGGTTCATTCAAGTTTCAAGTTTGATTATTTTGCATGTTTTAATCAGTTTTTTTGTGTATCGAGTATCAATGCGTATCGTGAAATCAAGAATCATGTATAAAATAGCGTTCAAGATGCGAATTATGAGTACAAGTATACACATAAGTTTAACCTAAATAACATGAATATGATTAAAAGACTTGTGCATTTATTATGATCATTTGTCTCGAATTACAAATTGAAGCGAGATAGAATACAACAAGGGTACAAGTGTCTAAAATAGAAAGTACAACAATACTTGCTAAATCGGAAAAGTACAAATATGCGGAGCATTATAGTCTCCCCTACTTTAGGAGATTTCGTCCTTGAAATCTAAAAGGAAGACTAAACGAAGAGATGTGGATGCTTGGTCTTCATCTCGCTCTCGAGTTCCAAAGTGAATTCAGCACCACGCTTTCCTTCCCATCGAACCTTGACTATGGGAATTCTGCTGCGCCTAAGTTGTTTGGTTCCTCGATCCATGATTTCGACTGGTTTTTCCACAAAGTGAAGAGTCTCATTGATTTGCAAGTCATCGATAGGAACTTGAAGTCCTTCTTCAGCTAAGCACTTCTTAAGGTTCGAGACATGAAACGTTGGATGAACGTTGCTATGTTCTTGAGGTAAATCGAGTCGGTATGCCACTTTACCAATCCTCTTGCGTATCTTGAAAGGACCGAAAAGGTGTGGATCAAGTTTTCCCTTTTTACCAAAACGGATTACTCCTTTCCAAGGAGATACTTTGAGTAACACGTGATCACCAACATTAAACTCCAAAGGTTTGGGTCTCTTATCGGCATAGCTCTTTTGTTTGCTTCTAGCCTTGAGGAGATTGTTGCGGATTTGAAGAATCTTATCCGTCGTTTCTTAAATAAGCTTAGGTCCAATAATTTGAGCATCACCAATTTCATGCCAACAAATAGGAGATCGGCACTTGCGACCATATAATGCCTTAAAAGGAGCCATTTGAATACTTGAGTGATAGTTGTTGTTGTATGAGAACTCAATCAAAGTTAAATGTACATCCCAATTACCACCAAAGTCGATAACACAAGAGCAAAGCAAGTCCTCTAGGGTTTGGATAGTACGTTCCGTCTGTCCATCCGTTTGAGGATGAAAAGCGGTACTGAGATTCAAGTAAGTACCCATAGCGATTTGGAATGTTTGCCAAAGATGTGAAGTGAAACGACCATCACGGTCAGAGATAATGTCAATGGGTATTGTTGGTCCCAGTTTGGACTTAAAAACTTATTTTCACGTAATATGGCAAGTGACTTCAACAAATGTGAAAATAGTGTGCGGAAATAGAAATCAGACTTTCAAGAAACAAGACCTACAAAATTTTCAAGTTTATATCACTTTGGAAACAAAATGGTTTACAAGGTGATTGTAAGATTATTATCTATTACAAATGAATACTTGTGAATTCTGAGGTGAAAGGACAATGGAGTTTTTGTTGTATGTGTTGAATGCTTGGCTTAACTCATTGTCCTTTGCTTGATGAGCCTTCTATTTATAGACGACTTGGATACATGAATAAACATTTGTTTATTCATGTATATTGTGACAACTCGAGATTTCAAGGTCTTTCCTCTACGCATCACTTGTTTCATAATCTTGTTTTCAAAGTTCATTTTACGTTGTATCATGTGCACGGTATTAGAATGATTAAAGTATTGTATGTTAGGTTATAGGTGTTGTTTATTGTGTAGTGTTTATACATAGCATGACACCACACTTGATTCACACTTGAGTCATGAAAAACCCAAGTCGACGAAGATTAGAGTTCTTCGCCCAAACTCATTCCGACGAAGAATAGTTCTTCGTCACAATCACTCCTCGACGAAGGAGGGTTCTTTGTCGTTAACACTCATGATGAAGTATGGTTCTTCGCCAGGAGATCCTTCACCGAAAAGGGCCTCAGCCCAAGTTTGTTCGTGGGCCAGAATGGGCCCGACTAATAGTTTAGTAGTATAACCTCTCATAACCAGCGATATTCAACCCTAAAACTCTCTCCCTTTCCTTTCTTCCCCGTGCGACGGCTATAGTGGGTCTCGATGCCTTTTCATCTCGAACAATCTGATCACTCCGGTGTCACGGTTAGTGTTCAATATTGTTAGTTGTTTGAATCTTGGTGATGTAACTTTATGTAAAACTAGGGTTTCATCTATAAGATCGTAAATTTAGAATATGTGAATGATTAGGGTGTTGGATTATGTTGAAATTAGTGATTAGAAACCCGATAATCGATGATTGTATGCACATGACTTTGATTACATACGCAACTGATGGTTTGCTTAATTAACAATGATGATCGCATGCTAAATTGTTAACTAGGGTTTACATAGTAATGAGTGGTGAAACTGTTATGCTTCGAATGAATTGATGAACGATAGATGATTGTTCGTCTTTGGGGTTCTTGATCATGATTAAAGTGTTGTTTGATTCGATTGGGAAACTGTCAAAAATTGTGAACATCCGTTACGGCTGAGATTAAGGAAAATTGTAACTGTCTTGAGGGCAGCGACGAAGAACTACCCCTGACGAAGAGCCCAGGTTGACGAAGAACCTGATCCTTCGTCGACTGGCTTTTGACGAACCATAAGGGATCTACGTCACACATAAGCTCGACGAAGAATAGTTCTTCGCCGTACGGATTCTTCGCCGAGAAGGCATCCCACGAAGAATTAGTTCTTCGCGAAGATGCTGAAAAAGGAAAAATGAACAGAACAGTTTATGATATATATATATGGTGATGATTACTTGTGTTTGTAAAATTCTATTTGTTGCATGATAATAATGCTAATAAGAATGAGAAATATGGTTTGACTTGGTAAGTAGTAAACCCACCTGTGATGTGTTGTTATGTGACATGCACATGGGATGTGGACTTGTATGAGAATTGGGTACGTGCTACATGTTGTACAGTGATCTTTGTGATGAATGCAATCTGTGATAAATACGTGACTTAATTGACTATGAAACTGACTTGATTGGTAACCACGGTAGGTTGGTTGAATAACTGGACGGGTAAGCTAATATACAGAGCAAATCTAAGGTGAGTTCATTCCTCTTGAGCATGCGTCCCGGTGGGTGGGACAATCAAATGGGTATTCCTGAGAGGAATAAGTCTTTTGGGTAAAAACTGGGATGTCAGATAATACACTCATTTCCTATCCCCTTAAGTCCCATCTTCTACCGAATAGTTACCTGAGAGGTAACGGGGTATTAGTTGATAGTGTTATTAGGCTTGGCAACCTCACACCGTACCTGAGAGGACGGGCGTGAACTAATGACCTTAATCATGACCAATGCTTAGATAGGGGGCATTGGGGACGGGCAAAATAATCTGGAGCCATCTTGTACGGTACTCGAGTTATTATCAACATTATTATCAATGAACTGAACTAATCACTTGGCAATTAATGTTTTCATAAAACTAAGAACTCACCATCGTTGTCTGATACACTTGTTGCATGCTCGCAGGTCGTTAGATTCATGGATATGGAACTTGTTGTCTGGATTAGCTGGAGTGGTCATGGGTTGCGCTATTTGGATACACTTGATAGACTCATTATTTTTACATACATTTGGTTTTAAAACATTTGAACAATGGTATACGTATTGCTTCCGCTGGTCATGTTGAATTTTATTAATCTTATGAATGAACCATTTTTAGTAATCAATGGCAAGTTTATTTGAAATCTTGTTATATGTTAAATGTAATTGGTGGCTAGATCCTGGCACATCACATGCTAGCGGGGTGTTCCGCTAGTGGTATTTTGGGGGTGTGACAGTTTGGTATCAAAGCCACTTGTTATAGTGAACTAGGTTTTAAAACGTTTTCATAAAACCAGACTATAACGAACAGTTCAGAAATCGACCATGACACTCAGCTCCAGATTGCAAGGTTCGTCTCTCGTTTACTTATTGCACATCATATTTAGTGAACACTTGAGTATGACATGGCATGTGAATGCACACTTAGCACTACAGTATGAGTACCTGTGTTACTAGCCTATGTTATGTGTTTGTGTCGCAACCACCTTCCCTTAACAATCCGGGAACGGGCGGCCGCGGCCAGTTTCGGTGGTATCCAGATGTTTATCATTTTGGCAGCGGAAATTACATCAGGACCGTAGTTAGGAAATATTTTATCATAGTAAAATACCACACTTTTATAATATTAAACACATGGGAAATTCCCAAGTTTCAAGTACACACATTTTCATAGGGATAAACCCTATTTTATTTAATTAAAACATCTCTTTATTTTAGGTAACTTTATAGCCACTTTTCCAAGCCTTCAGTGCTGTCCAACTGGCTTCTATTTGGCTTTCACATTTTGTTACCTAAAACGCGTTTAAAAACATTTTGTCAGTGGGAAATACTGGTGAGTGAATCCCAGTTTAATCAAGTTAAGTAAAACCATTGTACAGTAATGAGGGCGGTCGCGCAATTATATTTGTTTCCATCTACTTTAATTACCACCCACGGTACTGTCAACCCGACTTGTGGTCATGATACTACTTACAATGTAGTAACAAATTTTGTATACAAAACCCTAACATACAGACGATAATTGTAGAATACAAATACTCAATCACTGTTTAATATATTATTAATTAAGTGAGGTTTTGTAAAAACAGTTTGCAAAAGGTTTACAAAAAGGAGATTACTCACAAAAAGGTTTATACAAAAAGAGGATTACTCACATTGCTGTTTTAGGGTTTCCTTTAAGGATTTCCTGGTGATTATCTATTAATTTCACAAATGCACATGCGTTAGTATAATAACCCAGTATTTACATTAGTAATACCCTCCCCGAGACGGCATTTGTCACACCCCTATTTTCCACGTGTCACCGGTGGGCCCGGTGGGGAGTATCGTGACGTAGTTGGTATCATCATAGACAAACAACACAATATATAAATGCACAGCGGAAGCAAAGATAGATTCATTTCAACTTTAATAAAGTGTAATATTAAATATCACAAATAGTTGAAACGGATCCACAGGCGGATCAAAATAAAATAAGATATCGTTCAACAGATTTATTGTCATCCAAGCTTGCGAGACTTATTGTGGACGCTCTAGAAGACAGCCAGCCTAGTACGTGTAGTACCTGCACTTAACCTTTTGGGAAAATACGTCAGTTTACACTGGTAAATACAATTTAACTGACTCATTTTGAAAAGGTTAAAAATTGATTTGAATGCTCATGGCACAAAACATTTTTATAACTTGGGATAATTATATGATATAATCTTGTGAACGAATTACATGTTACTTGTGCGTTCAGTAGCCCGGATCTTGTCCGGGTTAAAGATCAATAGACACACCACATTATAGAGTTATACACTGACAGGTGTACGCATACACCCCGTGCTCAGGTCGTGGCCATCTCGTAAGATGATGCCAAGGATATCCGGGACATGGTCATTAACCCCCCAAAGGCTTTAAGTGAACAAGACTGTTTAAACGAGCCGTTCAAATTATTCAATTAACCACCCAAAGATGTAAGATTTGATGCTCGATCAAGCGGTATTTTATATACCGTAACCCAAGCCCGTATAGGGAAAATAAGTTAAAAGTATTTACCTTGGTAAGTATAAATCACAACTAGCAAGTGAAGGTAGCTTTTACTGGTTCTTCTTATTCTGGAACAAAGGTTTATAATAACCTATTAGATTTCTAACGGGTCTTTATTTAAGCTTAAGCTTAGACCGGCTAGTTTTTTAAGGACGATACGGTTCAAACGCACGATTAAGCGAAGACCGGATAGAATGTGATTTAGACCCGACAAGTTTGAAGACTTGTATAATATGGGTATACTAAACACATTCTGGATTTTGAGACAAAAATGATAATGTTTGACCCGTTTCGGTCAATTTATGCAAACTAGTTACATAAACCGAGCCGAACGCGAAAAGGGCGTCACGGATAACCAAAAGAGTCATATGCAAGTTCCCTGAGTTAATATGCCTTAAATATGTTATAATATCAGTAAGATATCTTCTATTATGCCCAAAACGGATTTAAACACAATTTATGCCTCATAAGGGCATTTTGGTAATTTAAAAGATTATAAAAGAGTTTAATTGGAAATCTAAGTTACAGGTCTGGTTTATACAGTAAATATATTTAATTTAACATGTTATAACAGTAGGGTATGACCCATATGTGAAACTTATCATTTAAAACCAAACTATGCACCTTAGGGGTATTTTGGTAATTTCACAAGGGCTTAAAAGGTCAAAATTGGAAACCTGAGTTCAAAAACTTGTACTTGTTGTTATTTTATAAAAATATACTAAAAACATCAGTAGGTATCAACCTTATATGTTTAATATGGTTATAGTACATACTATGCGTTAAAAACGCTTAAAAAGGCGATTTGAAGCCGTTTCCGGGTTTGTAAAAGAAAGCTGATATTTTTATAATTCCAGAATGCTCAAAATATTTTATTTATCAAATAAAATCAGTAGAAAAAGGTTTGGGGTCAAAAGGATTTGTAAAACTCATTTTATGGCTTAAAAGGGCAAAATCGGTATTAACCGAATTAAACTTAGAGACCTATGTTATGCTCAGCTAAAAATTAAATAAAAATCTTTAAAAATCCCAAAATATTATATTATAACAGTGGGTAAAAAGTTTGATATTAAAAAGTGGGTTTAAATAGGTTATATGCTAATTACGCCAATTAATTAACATAAAGCTTTCAAATTACGATAATGAGCATAGCTCTTAATCTAGACCTCAAACTGATATAAAATTTTAGGTGCAAGTTTATAAATCAGTAACAAATGTTTCTACTCTTTCACTTTTTCAAAAATCGCGTTTTATAGTCAAAAGGGCATAATAGTCAACTTTAAGCATAAATCGGAAACATGCATATAAATCGGATAGGTATTGAACCAAGTTGTACAATCTCAGAGAGTTATACATATATGAAACCTGGTCCAAAATAAGCTCTAAGACAGATCTCAAACATGCATGAACGGATCAGAACTGATAGTCAAAGCAAAAGTCAAAATATGCGACTTTCGGGTCCGATCCAGGTTTATACTGAAAATTGTCGAGTTGAACATGTTGAGACATGTTCTTACATTAATTACCATGTTATTTTAATGATAAAACAGGTTGCATGTACCCTACATTGCTAATCATGCTTAAATTTACAAATAATAATTCTGTTGACTTTTTTAAACAAGCTTTGACTCGACAATTAACATAGTTAGAGTAGGAATCTGAAAGTACCCTTTTAAGGGTTTGTTACCCACATAAATACCAACTTGTAGGTACTTTCAATTCGAGAAATGACTGATAAAATTTCGTTTAATCTCAAGGTCAAACTTAAATTACGATGGTTTGACTTTTGCTTAATTAACTAAGCTAGAACGAATTAGAAAGGGTTATGAACACTTACAAGAGTCCTAATTAAGCTTAGAGATCACAAGGAAGTTGGCTTGATGTCCAGAGAGCTCCAGAAGTTGTCTTGTGAATTTTGTGAATGCAAGTGTTCAATGTTGTAAGCTTCAAGATCCTTTTATCACAAGTTTGATCTCATTAGATGCTGCCACAACAGTCTAGGGATGTTGTAAGATGAGTCCAAGTGCCCCTAGATGCATGTAATTCCATTGGTGAGGCTCTGGGATCGGATACAGCTGGTTACAACTCGAAAACAGACTTGAACTGGCACCTGGTCGCTGATTTTGTCGCTGGGCACTTGTAGGCGGGCCGCGAAGGGCCTCTCGCGGGTCGCGTACAAGCTGTTAACCAGCTAAGCAAGTTTCCAACAATTACAATTCAGTCCTTGTCCTTTGTAACGTGGTTTTGGCTATTTATTTTGCACTCTTGACCCTTAAACCTGACTTTTAAGGGCCTTGGGACATTTACAAACTTGGGTAGGTCCTTGGTTAACTTTGTGCTCACCCGAAAAGTCACGAAATTCAACGTTAACGCATTTAACCCTTCGTGCACGGTTTTGATCATAACTTTCTCATACGATAACGAAACTTGATGAAATTTTTACCACATATTCTAGTGAGTATATTTACCATTACAAAGCTTTGGGTTTGCCAAAAGGTCACTCAGAGGTATACTTTCAACATGTTGACACATTTAGCCCCTGTAGTTTGTAATTCCTCACTTTCTTTCATTTTTCCGCTTCGTATGATCCATGATTTATCCGTTTAAGATTATAAACATCATGTAGGGTTATTTTAGAGCCTATTTATCCATTGTTGACACTTTGGACCCTTATATTCACATAGTTTCACTGTTTGTCAACTTTAGTCCCTCTAAAGTGCTTTTTTTCACATATTCCAAGCTTATGACACGTGTCAATACATTATTGGACGTAAATTTTCAAGGTGTTACAGCATTCCAACGACTACGTTGGGCAGAACCACGACAGCCGTTACGGAACCCTGGATCAATCGGGCAGCGTATCTAATACGTAACCGGGGTTATGATACTTACAACGGGGCAGAACTTCATTATTTAGGGGGTATTATGCCCGGAAATTTTGTTTATTCTTTAGAAATTTGAGAGAAAGAAAGTGTGTGAGCTCAGGGCTGCACCTCGTTGATGAGCGCTCACGCCCCGCGTAGACCAAGATGTGGTCTTACGCGGCCCGCTAGAGACCATTTATTTTTGTTTTTATTTAATTTTAATAAAAGTAAAGGTATTTTGGGATTGGTTTTCTCATACGGGGTATATTTTAAGATATATAGGGATATTTTAATTATTTTATGGTGTCAGATTATTTTGGAGGGTTGTTATATCCTCCCCACCTTGTTTTAGAGCTCGTCCTCGAGATCTACTGGAATAGGTGTGGATATTTCCTTTGCATTTCTGATTCAAGCTCCCAAGTGTACTCTGGTCCTCTTTTGGAGTCGCATTTCACTTTGACTAGAATCAATCTTTTGTGCTTAAGATTCTTGATTTTCCTGTCTTCAATTTGTAGAGGTCTTTTTACAAACTTTAACTGTTCATTTACCTCTATATCCTTAAAAGGTACCATTAGTGATTCATCAGCTAAGCATTTCTTGAGATTAGATACATGAAATACATCGTGTATTCCTGCCATTTCCTCTGGCAGTTGTAGTTGATAGGCTACAGGTCATATTCTTCTAATAATTTCAAAAGGTCCAACATACCTGGTGTAACAATCCTCAATAAACCGACACCCTCATAATTATTCCGACACCCTAGTATATTTTAAAATATCTCTATATGTCTTTAAATACACCCCGTATGTGAAAACCGAGCCCGAAATACAGTAAAGCATTAAAAATAAAATATAAAATCTGAAATATAAGCTGAGGCGGGCCGCGTAGAACCCACCCCAATCTTACGAGGGCGGTTTCAAGGTTCAAACCTTATTTCGCTTAATTTCTTAAGTTCAGGCGGGCCGCGTAAGACCCCGTTAAGTTAACGCGGGCCGCGAGTGTCCCAAAATGTGGCGCAGCCCGGTGATGACATGTGTCATCATCGTGTCAAGTCTAGTTAGTGATCCGGATGAGCTACGCTTTGACCCGAGGTCAACGCGGGCCGCGTAAGCCTTAGCTTACCTTTACGCGGGCCGCGTGAAGACCAGATTTTAGCACTATATATAGGAGGCCTCGGATCTCACTCGAACTCGTTCAATTTTCATTTCTCAATCTCACTTTCTAAATACTAGTGGTAAACCCGCGCGTTGCGGCGGAGTCGACAACGTTGTACTTGTTTTCCGTTAATTCATCAATCGTTTTCCGTACGTTGTCCATACATAAGATTTCACAAACTTCAGTTTCTTTTGCCAGTTTCCAGCCTTAACTTGCCAACTGATAACTACATATTTTTATTTGACCCATTTATTCCCAAAATCAAATACTCTACTAAGCCTAATTTCATAGATAAGTGAATTCAATCAATAATTCAACTAATGAAAAAAATACCGGATAAGCAATTAAGCTAATTAATTCACCATTGAGTGTACATGTCAAGAACAATAATTGCGAGCGGCATTACAAACGGCTACCTCGCTTAAATTTTCAAGCTTTTCCCTTAGAAGTCTCACAGCATTTTCTTGTTTATATTCCCACTTTTTTACAAGATAATCCAACTGTGATGACCCTTTTTCACTGTAACTCGTAAGTTCTTCTAATTGTTTAAAATCAACGATACTTGGTTCTTCAATGAAGACCAGATCATCTAACATATCGTCATGGACACCTTGCTTTTCCACACTGAACTTTATTCCGGCTTCATCAATGTTTTCTGGCCACTTTGAGGAACTATTCAAGCATTTGACGAACTATTATCGAGCAATATTCCAATCTTTTCACATGAAAGAACACTTGATAACATGTGGGTATCCAAGTAACGATGTATTGGTTCCACATGATATCTAAAAGATTCAAAAATGAAAAAATAATTTAAACAAGTGTGATTATATTATTATTATTATTATTATTGATATACTAAGACTACTACTTACTATTAAAAAAGTTTAAACTTAGGTAGTTAAAAGCTCAAGGTTGGGCGCAAACCTCGCCTCTCCTCACCTCGCCTGAGTGCCCCCTCACATGTCATTATTTTTCCCATAGACGCATCCACCATAGTTTTTCTAGTATCACTTGAAAATAGAGTGATAAGAGGGCATGAAAGAGAGCATGATCAAAAGTGAATTTGTAATTTATTCATTATTTTATTAAAGAGAAAATTCGTATTCGTGTATGAGTTCTTGATGTTCAATAATTACTTCAAAAGCACACACAAAAAGTGGCTGTGATTTCTACAATGAGATTAACAGGAATAATAGTAATAAAGTTTAACCTTTGATAGCTATTAAAAAATCACTTAAGCTGTCATAAATGTTTTTTTTTCAAACGCTAACCTTATCAGGCTTCAGGGCAGAGAAGTAGCCTAGGTACTTCATGGTTGCAGGCTCTTAGCAGTGGACTTTGTCTTCTTAAAGGTATCTAAAACATGATATTACCAAAAAGGGAATAAATACCATTCCAGATCTTAAAAATCTGTATTAATATCTGGAAACACAAATAAGAACTTACATAAAGCGGGATCAGACTTACGTATCGTTGGTGTTTGGCTTTAGATTGAGGAAGAACTTCTCATGTCAGATAAGATCTAGGCACCTAGAATTCAAGCTATTTGCTAACTACTGGTGTTAACTTTTGAGAAATAGAAACCAACGATCTAATCTTAAATTTATGTTGGTTTTTCTAACCATGCTAAGCTAATGAAAAGATTAAAGCTTGATGGGGAAAAATGTCATCCTCCATTCCACCTAATATCCTTTCCAAAAAAAATAGTGTTTTGTAGTTTGCTGGAGATTGAACTACTTGTCTACTTGATTATAATCTTATATTATATATTAACTAATCAGGACAAATAGTTACCACTCATGGTTTAGAGCTTGCGGCGGTGTGAACAATTAGTGTGATATTACCATAGTGCCCGTCTCAAATCATTTATATAGTATAGTAAACGTGCGGCCAAATCAGATGATGATGAAAGTGATTACGTAATCAAAGTTACCTGATTACCGAAGCAAACACAGAAAACCGTTTTTTCAACAAATCAAACCTACCACAACGGCTCTAGCAGATAACCATATCCTCCCGATCCTGTTTTATAAATTATAGGTTAAACAAAGAAAACTGAAATTAATCAAAAGAAAGCTAGAATTATATCATAATATGACTAAATCTAATGTTAAAGAAATACCAGAGCCCAAACAACGATCCAAGCACCAACGTCTTCACAGTCGTCGACTTCTTTAACGTCACCAGCGTCACCGCTATAAAAAATCAAGGGTTGTTTTTAGACAGCGAAAGTGAAAATCTTACATTGGATAATGATTCTTTAACCGCCAACGTGCATATCTGTGAGTAAAAATCTTTGATCAGAATAAAATTCATATGTATATTAGGATAATAAATGTGACAACTTCAACTCATTTACATGAAAATGAGTAAAATCGGGTTGTGTTTATCTTTAATAAAACCATTTAAAAAATTCATATCCACAAATAACTAAAATATTTGATACGGTTACAAAAACTAAAGTGTTAAAGTACAAATCTATGTTTCTGAATAAAACCATTTTGAGAGGCTGTAAGCATTTCAATATGCTTTTGAGTCACTTTTGACCAGTTCGATAGTTCCATTTGTAACCAGGCTTTATAACTTACCCATTTGACTTCTTGTTAAAATTTATATATCCCAAATCAAAACACGTAAATCACCTTAATATTGCCTCCTCTAAAATTAAAAACAAAATTATCTGTTACACCTCTAAACTTACCAACACGACATGTCAGCAGAACCTTCAAGGGGTGGTGCAGTGGTAAGCACATGATTCCACTATAGCAGAGGTCTCATGTCCGAATCTTTGCTTCCACTGGTTTCCTATAAGCTCTTGAAGGCCACCTACCCAGCACAAGTTGCACCTGATCCCCTTGGTTAGCAGGATAGATCCCGTAAGTTTCCGGGCTTAGACCGTTAGAGTTACCATAATTACCAAAAGAAAAGTTGTCAGCAGGATAATCCACAACAATTTCTCTAATTATAAATACAACTTTCATAACAATTTTTAATAAATACCTCAGAGAGATGATCTACATACATCCTTTTCTTCAGTTGCATCTTTCTTCTCCAACACCTAATGCAAAAAAATAAAATAAAAATTGTTCCATCAAATTCAAGATACGATATTTGAAAAACAGGTTATTATTTCTAAACCTATATTTTCTAATTGTTCGATTTCATTGAAAAATACTGATCCGTAATGATAGTCAGGTTGTCAATACTGCAGACTGCTAGTAACCCAACACCTCACATACATCCGTGAGGCCATGTGGCGATAAAAACCTGCCACGCGCCCAATGAACGACAAAGGGATATGAATAGAGCAGCCTGCCACTGTTCATTTCCCTCTGTCTATTAACATATAGTAATAATTACATATTCTAAGAGTAACACAAATTAGGGAGATTTGGTATTTTTTAATGTTTATGTCTTTGAAGCAAATGATCGAACAGTTGGTGGGCATGAGTCTGTTAACGGATTAAATGGAATATTAGATCCATAACAACACCCATTTACCATTCCAACAAATTAACCCCCTGTTGATCAATCAATAAACAACATCCAAAATTACACCCTTTAAACACCGATTACAGCTTCAAAACACAGGTATAGATTAGTCTCATTCAATTATCATCATTACCGAACATAATCAAATCCAAAAACATACCTCTGGAAGTCTCAGTCGGAACCCTAGATGGATGATTTGGGAATTTGGAAGTAGAAGATGATGATGAAGATCTTTTGTGCGTTTTGAAGAGCGATTGCTGGTTCATATAAAAAATGATGGACCGATCAACTGCATGATGGACCGATCAACTGCTTGTTAGGGGTTTAAGAGGTAGATAGAAGGATGAACGGTGGTGAAATCTCTGTGTTGCCCCTAGGCGTCTTAAAAAAAGGGAGATTGTCTCAATTTGCCTGCTTTATCTTTGTTGTACATGTTGCTTTAAAATTGATACGCATGGTAAAATTACCATCTTGTACATCACTTTTCCTTTTTAATATATTATAGATTAGGCATAATACGCGGGTATTATACCCCCTAATTAGCGAGGTTCTGCTCCGTTGTAAGTATTATAACCCCATTTTCGTAGTAGATACGATGCCCGATTGATTTAGGGTTCCGTAACAACTGTCGTGGTTCTGCCCGACGTAGTTGTTGGAATGCCGTCTCGGGGAGGGTATCATTAATATTTTCAAAGGGTTATGATACTAACCTATGTACATTTGTATAAATTATAGATTATTCCCAGGAAACCCTTACGCGAAGTCTAAGATAGCAATGTGAGTTTATCCTCTTTTTGTTAACCTTTTTGGAATGTTTTACAAAACCTTAATTGTTTTACAATGTGATTAAGTGGTGATTGAGTCTTTGTAGTTCTTCAATTACTGCCGGTATGTTGGGGTTTTGTATACAAAATTTACTACTGCGAGTAGTAAGTCGGGATGACAGTACGTTACCATTGGACAATGAGTTAGCCAATATGTAATATGACCCGCAAGTCAGGATTGACAGTACTGAATGAGTAATTGTGTAGAAATAAACAATGTGATCGCTCACAATACTGTTTTAATTGATAAAATGTTTCTTGATTAAACGGGGATTCACTCACCAGTATTTCCCACTGACAAATGTTTTTAAAACGCGTTTCAGGTAACACAATGTGACAGCCAATTAGTAAAAAGCCAGCTGGAGAGCACTGAAGGCTTGGGAAAAATGTGGCTATAAAAGTTACCTAATAAACGATGTTTTAAATTCAATAAATTAGGGTTTATCCCTATAAATGTATTTTAATAAGAAACTTGGGTTTTACCCATGTGATTATTAATATTAAATGTGGTGGTTTTACTATGATAAACATTTCCTAACTACGGTCCTGATGTAATTTCCGTTTCCAAATTAACAAGCTGATACCACCAAAACTCTGAGTTCGCGTCCGCCCGTTCCCGGGACAGATAAGGGATCGGGGGTTGCGACAAAAGGTGGTATCAGAGCCACGTTACTGGTCTGAGCCAAAGAAGTGTTCTGCTGACACTTAAATTCTAAATTTTGTGTTAGGAAATAAATTACAGAAATATGTGCATAACTGTAATTATTTGTTATGTGTTATTTGACTATTTGTTAGTTTACAGTATGAGTGATCAAGGACCCTCAGACATGAGTCGTCAGTTGTCTGATTCACCTAGGAGTGAAGGTACCTCTTCACAGCCTGCCCTTTCTGGGTATTCTGCTGATCAGGAAGAAGGGATATTTGCCTTTAAAGCTCAGTCTGAAGAGCCATTCTCTCATAAGAAACGAGGATGGTTCAGTAAGGAAGCTTTTGCGCGTAGGAAAAGAATGCGAAAGTTGCAACAACAAAGAGTTTTAGCATCCGCTAAGCGAAAGACAGATGCCCATACACAGGATATGCTTAATAGAAGCCTAGCCAATTTCCATATCCTAGCTACAACTGCTGCTGACCCAAGTCTGGAACAACTAGTAGCCCCACAACCACTAATCCCAGACCAACCCATGGAGATAGAAAACCCTGAAAACTAAGTGGAGATGCATGACTTCAACCCAGAGGAAATCCCTAGGGTACCTGCACCAAACCCCATAGACCCAAATTACGACCCCCTGGTGGGACGATCATAGGGACTTTGTGCAACGTTACCCGATACATGAAGACACACCCATACAGAACATAGGAGCCTATCCAGGTATGGACCCTTTAGATCCCTATTACCATGATAACTACATTAGGGAAATCTTAGAAGATCCTTACCGATTTCAGGCACTTTCACCCCCATATCAGGAACCCGCACCCCAGATTCCGAACCCATTCCTAGAACCTGCACCCCCAATGAGTGCAGAAAACGTACAAGAACTTAGGACTTTTGGGGAGGAAATTTTAGAAAGCAGTGAGAGAATGCGTCAGGTGGGAGAGCGTTTCGTATGGAAATACGATAAGCGCAATATGGATTTTTGGATAAATCCATATCCATGATGTGATGGAGGAAACGATAATAGTAATAATAATATAATATAATAAAATAAAAATAAAATAAAATATGTGTGTACGGATGCATATTACTATTAGTGTGATTCTATTTCTGTTGGTATTGTAATTTTTATTTCAGTACTAGTGTGTAATAGATGCATAATCGTATATGAAAATAGAGTCAAAGTCGCAATGATCGACGTTTTTGGCTAGATTGTGTATCATGTGAGTAACTATATTAAATATTATCTTGTGATATTAATATGGGGTAAATGTTTAAAATTCAGATGGCCGATGAAGGAAATCAAGGAAATCTGAATAATGATAAACAGAGTAACATTAACGTGGTTAATGAAAATCCGAGCATCAATAACAATGGAAATCAAATGGATAATAGTGTTGTTCAACATATAGTGGCACAAGGAATCATAGATGCAATGCCATTTATTATTCAAACGATTCAAGAAGCGAATAATAAAAGTAAGCATAGCAGTAAGCGACCAATCGAACCAGAAAACAGCGTAAACAATGGACCTGTACTTCAATGGCCTATTCCCAAAAGGAGAAGAACCGTGTCTTACAGTTGTTCTTATAAAGAATTCTGGTCTTGTAAACCAATGGAATTCTCGGGCAACGAAGGGGCCATTGCAACCCTACGCTGGATAGAAAAGACTGAGGCAGTCTTAAGAATAAGTAAGTGTGCTGAGGAAGATAAGATATTGTTTGCTTCTAATCTGTTTAAGAATGCAGCACTAGAATGGTGGAACACTATCCTCCAATTAAGAGGAAGTGATAGAACCTACAATATGGAATGGGAAGAATTTAAGGATAAGGTAGAAAGGAAATTTTGCCCACCAAATGAGAAGGAACAGATAGCAAACAAATTCCTAAACCTTAGGATGACTAGTGTGGATAGTAAGGGATATACTAAAATATTCTTCGAATATGCTAGAATAGTGCCAACCCTTGCTTCACCTGAACCAGTGTTAATCTCCCGTTATATCTGGGGATTAATCAGGGAGATAAGACACGTAGTCAAGGCAGCTAGACCTCAAACCATAGAAGAAGCTGTAGAACTAGCAAATACCTTGACAGATGAATTAGTCCGTACCCGAGAAGATGATCAAAGGTGGAACCTAACCCAGAAACTCACACAAGAATTTAGTTCTGGAAATTTTAATCGTGGGAAAATATAGGTTCTACCTCTACACCCTACTGTAGGTATTGCAAAAGAAAGCATTTAGGAAGATGCTCTATATACTGTAACTTTTGCAAAATATCGGGACACAAGGAAGAAAACTGCAGGAAGAAAGCTAACAACATGATATGTTACAACTGCGGAGAACAAGGTCATATCAAGCCTAATTGCCCAAAATTAGCTCCAGCTACAAACAATAAGAATACTCAAAATGCTAGAGCATTTGTTCTGACTGCAGATGAAGCTAAGATGATTCCAGATGTCATAGCTGGTATGTTTTTAGTTAATGATGTTTTTGCTAAAGTATTATTTGACTCTGGTGCAAACCAAAGTTTTATTAATACATCATTTTGCAAATTTCTAAATCAGTCATTAACTAAACTACCATAAGAATGCTTAGTAGAAACAGCTAATGGAGAAACTGTTAGGATTTCTGAAATCTTGCAGGGAGCAAGCATAGAAATTTTAAATCAGAAATTTATTGCAAACCTTTATCCCATGAATCTGGGAGGATTCGATGTTGTTTTAGGAATGGATTGGTTGATAGCCAATAAAGCCAGTATTTTATGTGATCAAAAGTCAATTCAAGTGAATTCACCAAAAGATAAAACGATCACAATTAAAGGAGATAAACCATCTAGATTCACAAAATTCATCTCTGTGATGAAAACTGCAAGTTATATAAGAAAAGGTTCTATAGTGTATTTGATTTCCATAATCACTAACACTAAAGGAAAAGAACTAAAAGACATTCCGGAGCTAGAATCAAGTGTTTGTCTTGTGTGTGGCAACAACCCATTGTAGAAAGTGGATACTTGTTGCCACACTGCTAGACCGTGATGCGGACACTTTCTTAGTAGCTCCTTGAACCTTTCCCAAGTTTCATATAAGGATTCCCCATCCTCTTGTGAGTATGTATTAATTTCAGTCATTAATTTAGCCATTTTAGCAGGAGGGAAATACTTATATAGAAACTTTTGGGCTAGTTCATCCCAGGTGTTTACCGAGCCAACTGGGAGGGTGTTAAGCCAAGCCTTAGCTCTGTCTTTTAGTGAAAATGGAAACATTCGAAGGTGGATGGCGTCATTTGATGCTCCATTGATCCGAAAGGTATCACATATTTCTAAGAAATTAGTAATATGTAGATGGGGATCCTCGTCCACAAGCCCATGGAAGGTTGCGGAGTTTTGAAGCATCTGTATCAAATGTGGTCGAAGTTCGAAGTTATTGGCTTCGACATTCGGTGCATTGATAGCGGCGCCAAGATTACCTACGGTGGGTCGTAGGTAATCCATGAGGGTACGTGTCACACCCCGATATTTCCACGTATTGCCGGTGGGCCCGGTGGGGAGTATCGTGACGTAGTTGATATCATCATAGTCAAACAACACAATTTAAATGCACAGCGGAAGTCTTGAAATATAAAATATTATTACAAACACAAATATCTGATAATATAAAAGTATTCTGTACAGACTAGCTTGTAATAATCCACAGGCGGATCAAAACAACAAAAGAAGTTATCAGACTAATGGCTTATGTGAAGGAGTTGCAAAGTCCTCAACTAACAAGTCCTGAGCAGCTTCCAGCCTATTACGTACTTGTACCTGTCACTTAGACTTTGGAAAATACGTCAGTTTTCACTGGTAAATACACTCAACTGACTCATTTGAAAAGAGTTTAAGAAAATTGGTTTAGGTGCACAAGGCACGAAAATATGTTGACACTTTGATTAAAATGCTCAAAGCAAAATTAATCTTTTATACTTGGGACAAACTATATCTCATGTTATCAGTTTTACATAACTTGCTCTACATACGGGGCCCGGTTCTATGCCGGTTCAAGATTAACCGACACACCACTATTCCCTTATTGGGAATCCCTTATTGGGAATAATTAATTAATAAGCATATTGCATCTGTCAGGTGTATGCCTACACCCCGTGCTTAGGTCGTGGCCATTGCAATTAATGAGTCAAGGATATCCAAGACATGGTCATTAACCCCCCAAAAGCCATATACCAAACAAAACAGATTAAAACGGGTTATGCAAATATATTAATCACAATCCGATTTAAAACAGTTACATACCCGACCAAGCGGTATTATTATAGTACCGTATCCCAAGCCCGTATAACGGAAAAATAAGTTAAAAGTATTTACCTGAGCTAGCTCTTGTCTTAAATAGCAAGAATTTTAATAACTCAGTCGTATTCACTTAAGTAAGCGTAGGTACAATTTACCGGAAGGCTCTAGTCTGGAATGCTGGTATAAATAACCAATTAGAATACTAACGGGTCTTTAATTAAGCCTAAACTTAGACCGGTTAGTTTTAAAGAAAGATACGGTTCAAACGCATGATCAGGCGAAGACCGGTTTAGAATGTGGTTTTGACCCGGCAAGCTTGTATGCTTGTTTAATATGGGTAACTTAAACACATTCTGGATTTTGAGATGAAAACGATATGGTTTGACCCGTTTCGGCTAAATTATGCAAACTAGTTACATAAGCCGATCCGAACGCGAAAAGTGCGTAACGGGTAACCATATGAGTCATATACAAGTTTCCTAAGTTAATATGCTTTAAATATGTTGTGATATCAGTAGGATACCTTCCATTATGCCCAAAACGAGTTTAATTTCAATTTAAGTCCCGTAGGGGTATTTTGGTCATTTTAAAGATTATAAAAGAGGTTAATTGAAATTCTGAGATTCGGGTCCGAATACATCAGTGAAATGACTTATTTTAACTGGGCATGTTAATTGGTAATAAGTCTTATGTGACAAAATGGTTTTAAACCCAAACTATGCGTTTAATACGCGTAAAAAGCTATTTTAAGCGATTTCTGGGTTATACAGGAAATCTAAGTTTTCTGATCAGGTTATAAAGTTCAAAATACTTTATTTATTATATAAAATCAGTAGCAATTGGATTGGTGTCAAAAGGGCTTGTAGAACTCATTTTATGGCCTAAAAGAGCATAATCGGTATTTACCGAATTAAGGCCATAGCCTTCGGTTATGGGCAGGTTAAAAATAATTAAAAATCTTTAAAAATCTCAAAATATTATATTACATCAGTGGGTAAAAGGTTTGGTGTCAAAAATTGGGTTTAGATAGGCTTTATGCTAATTGCGCCGTTTAATTACTAAAAGGCGTTACAATTACGCTAATGAGCATAACTCCTAATCTAGACCTCCAAATGATGTAAAATTTTAGGGACAACTTTATAAATTAGTAATAAGGATTATTGTCCTTTCACATTTCCAAAATTCTCGTTTTATGGTCAAAAGGGCATTATGGTCAACATTAAGCATTTAACGGAAACGTGTAAACGAATCGGACAATCAACGATCCAACCACAGAGGGTTATACTATCATGTAACCTGGTCCTAAGGAAGCTCTAAGTCATTTCCAAACCATACCAAATCGGGTCAGAACTGAAGTCAAAGCAAAAGTCAAAGTTTTGCGACTTTCGGTTCCGAACCGGGTCTAAACAGAAAATTGTCGGGTCGAACATGCTTAGACATGTTCTTACATTAATTACTAAGTTATAAGAGTAATAAAACAGGTTGCAAAGATTCTACATTGTTAATTATGTTTTAAATCGCAAATTAGGATCCTGTTGACTTTTTATAAACAACTTTGACCCGACATTTGATCTAGTTAGAACGGGAATCAGAGGGTGCCCTTTTAAGGGTTTATTGCCCTGATAATTACCAACTTATAACTACCTTCAATTCGACTAATCACTGGACCATTAATGATTAATCGATAAGTCAACCGTTAATTACGACGGTTTGACTTTTAAGCTAAAACTAAGTCAAAACTCAACTAGGAAAGGTTAAGCATACTTACCAACGTCTAATGCACAATTAGAGATGGCTTGGGTCTGCTCTTATGCTCCAGGAAGCTCCAAGAAAGCAGATGGAATGAATGATCACAAAGTTGCAACCAAAGGGCCTTTTTATAGTGATTTTGATCCATTAAGATCATGACAAATCATGCTATACATGATCCCTGATGATTAACAAGTGTCCCTAAGGCCTAAGAAATAGTTTAGGCGGCTCTTGGAAGTGTTTAAGGGCAGTAGATGTCGCTTACATGGGCTGAACAGCCAACAAAATGAGTTTCTGCATCTGGGAGCAGCTTACGGACCGTAAGGACCTGGCCAGCAAAACAGAACTTTCATAAAATGACACATTTGGCCCCTGAACCTTCCAAACTTGATTTTAAGGTGCTTTCTTGCACTTGTAACCCCCAAACTTGGCTTTTAAGGACTCCAAGTCATAAACTAACTTTGTTAGGTCCCCGGTTATTCATACGATCACCAAAAAGTCTTGAATTTCGACGTTGACGCTTTTAACCCCTCGCATACGAATTTTATCATAACTTTCTCATACGATAACGAAACTTGGTGAAATTTTTATCACTTATTCTTGTGAGCATAATTAATCATTACAAATCTTCGGGTTCGCTAAAAGGTCACTCAGAGGTATACTTTAAACATGTTGACACATTTAACCCCTGTAGTTTGTAATCTCTCACCTTCTTTCACAATTTGCTTCGTATGATCCATGAATCATTCGTTTAAGGGTATGAACATCCTGTAGGGTTATTGTAAAGTATATTTATCCATTGTTGACATTTTGAACCCTTATATTCACATACTTTCCTTGTTTGTCAACTTTAGTCCCTCTAGAGTGTTCTTTTACACGTTCAAAGCTTATGGCACGTGTCAATATATTATAGGACGTGAATTTTCGAGGTGTTATAGTACGTTAGTCCGCCATTGGAATTGGGTCCCCCGAAACTTTCTCTTGATTTTTAGCTTTAAGTCTTTTTCTGAGAAAGCGTCCGGGTTCTTCTAGAGGTTCTTTTATGTCTCTACTAGAACTGGAGCTCATGCACTACGTAGGGAGTTCAAATGTGACGCCCAGGTTCCAAGTCTTGCAATAAAAACAGAAAAGAATGTTGGTCAGAAGGTTCACCACGGCCCCGTGCTTAGTGAACACGGCCCGTGGTCGGAGGTACAGTGATTGTTTTCCGGATCCCACTTACTGGGAGTCGGACACGGCCCCGTGTTGCACCGACACGGCCCCGTGCTCAGCTCTCTGTAGCTCGGAAAATAAAAACTGCCAGTGATAGTGCTGGGCACGGCCCATGTCCGACCAGGCACGGCCCGTGCTGAGCTCTGCAGAAACTGAAAAACTAAGAAAAATCCTAAAAAAATGAAAAATAAGAAAAAACGATTAGGCCGTTGATTCCTGACTTTCTTAAAATCCTTGTGTCCCCGACAACGGCGCCAAAAACTTGATGCGTGTTAAGTGTATATATAAGTTTAAGTATATTTTTAAGCCCTTTTACACTTTTTTAGCCAAGTTTTAAATTTATAAAACACGATATTTACTAACACTAAACACACATATGGGCAAGTGCACCCATCGTGAGCGTAGTATAGTGTTGGTAAGATACCGAGGTCGTCCAAGGACACAAGACCTTTTAGTACCGGTTTATCCTCAACGTCTAATCAAATCAAAAAGTTGGAAAAAAGGTTTTAAACTAGAAAAATAAAAACTAACTAAAATGCTGAAAATAAAAATAAAAATAAAAACAGATAGACAAGATGAATCACTTGGTTCCGACTCGTGTATACTGTAACCTTTGATTATTTCCGCACTTTTGCACTTATTTAAGAGATTATCTTAGTTATTGTAGTAGGCCCCTCTTTTGAAGGTGACGTTACCCTCAACCAAGTAGTTTGAGTCAGCAAGGATACAATCCTAAAGGGTCGGATTATTGAAAGATAATTAATTAAGTTATTAATGCAAATTATGGTAGGCCCCTCTTTTGAAGGTGACGTTACCCTCGGCTAAGTAGTCTGAGTCAGCAAGGATACAGTCCTAAGTAGCCGGGTTATAGTATTAATAGTAGTTTAACTTATGAGGGGATCAAAGAGTTTGGACCCCCGCCATCCAATACCGTTAAGTATTGAAGGAAGTCCTACTAAATTTGACCCAGGTCCCTTGCAGGATCTCTAAACGCTGAACAACGGCAAGACTCTTACCAAACCGTTCCCTTAACCCCCGACCAGGTAGCCAACATACCTCCATATAGACCGTGGAAATATAAATGGTGAAAATCTTTTATTTTATATAGACAGTAAAATAATGCCAAGGCACCACGAACAAACGATAAGGAAGAATCACCTTCAACATAAGAAACTAGTTATTAAAGTCATTAATACATAACCAATTAAAAAGTGCGAAAAGATTAAAAATAAAAAGTATTACACTAGACACTTGTCTTTACCAAGTGATGTAAGAGACTTAGGCAAACATGGCCTTGATTGTCAAGAACTCTTACGATCAATCTTGGATCCCGAGACGACTCACACACTCTACGATGGACAATGGATGATGGTGGTGGATGATGGTGTTATGGTGGTGGTGGGTGGTGGGTGAAGTGTGAGAGAGGTGGTGTGCCAAGGGATGGTTTGAGCTTGAGCCAAGCACTCCTATTTATAGGCTGAACAGAAGCTCGGGCACGGCCCCGTGTCCAGTGGGCACGGCCCTGTGTCCACATCCTTCTCTTTCTTCATTTAATGCAGCTTGTCTGTATTAGTTGACCACGCCCCCGTGTCCGCTGAGCACGACCCCGTGTGCAGAAGCATATCTGTACTATAAAGATTTGCCTGAATTCTGCGAATCTTATAGTTGACCACGGCCCCGTGCCCGCTGAGCACGGCCCCGTGGTGGGCAATGGAAGCTTCTACCACTTTGTCTTTTCTGCTGACACTTGGTCACGCCCCCGTGCTGGCTGAGCACGGGGCGTGTTCAGTCTTCTGTCTTCTTGTTTTGCTTGGGAAGATGCTGTCGTGGGGTCGGGCATGTCACGTTTGTTCCTTTTCTTGTATTTATGTTAGATTTTGCTGTCTTTTGTTAATTTGAGCTCATTTAATCCTGAAAATACAAAAGGAAGACAAAAAAAAGGTTAGTTTTATGCCACAATTGATGTAATTTATATGTTGCATTTTGCACACATCAACAGCCGTTACGGAACCCTGGATCAATCGGGCAGCGTATCTAATACGTAACCGGGGTTTTGATACTTACAACGAGGCAGAACTTCATTATTTAGGGGGTATTATGCCCGGAAATTATGTTTATTCTTCAGAAATTTGAGAGAAAGAAAGTGTGTGAGTGATTCGACTGAACAGCCGATGCCCTCAATTTATAGGGCATGATTTGCAGTTCCTCGTGGCCCGCGACATAGGGTCTGTAGGCCCTAGTTGATCCGGGTCACCGCTCTAGCTTCGACGTGTGGCTGCCACATGGCAGCTCAGGGCTGCGCCTCGTTGATGAGCGCTCGCGCCCCGCGTAGACCAAGAAGTGGTCTTACGCGGCCCGCCAGAGACCATTTATTTTTGTTTTTATTTAATTTTAATAAAAGTAAAGGTATTTTGGGCTTGGTTTTCTCATACGGGGTATATTTTAAGATATATAGGGATGTTTTAATTATTTTAGGGTGTCGGATTATTTAGGAGGGTTGTTATAGTTTGATAGTGTGACACTCCTCTAAACCTTCATGATCAATGTTATGGTGCCATTTGTTTTGTTACTAGAATTTGAGGAACCTTTTAGCGCGAGTTGGGAAGAGTTGAGATGAACATGCAAATCGCATTGTTATCATGGGTGCACACATAATAATAATGTGGGGTGTATGTGAGTCCCAGTGAGGCTTAACGAGTGTGAAAGGGGTTCTGCTCTGTTGTTTGATGTAATGATAGAACTTAGTAATCTGTAGAAGTCAGCGTGATGTTTGACTCCTACTCAATCCCGACTTCTTATCTTTTCCACTTTTTATATAGAATCATGAACGGACAAAATGGTGGACGTGGTGGAGGCCGCGGCGGTGGACGTGGCAACATCGTTATGTCCCAAGCTGAATTAACTGACCTGATCAACACTTGAGTGGCTGAAACCTTAATGGCTCAGCAGGCTGGTACGATATGTGCCAAATACTCTTTATCCTTGTGTCGTTTACTCGAATCTTGCCAGTGTGTTGTGTTTTCTTTCGTCTTTAGGTCAACACGTGTCACACCCCGATATTTTCACGTATTACCGGTAGGCCCGGTGGGGAGTATCGTGACGTAGTTGATATCATCATAAGTCAAACAACACAATATATAAATGCACAGCGGAAGCAAAGATAGATTCATTTCAACTTTAATAAATTGTAATATTAAATATCACGAAATAGTTGAAACGGATCCACAGGCGGATCAAAATAAAAGAAGATATTGTTCAACAGTTTTATTGACATCCAAGCTTGCGAGACTTATTGTGGACGCTAGAAGACAGCCAGCCTAGTACGAGTAGTACCTGCACTTAACCTTTTGGAAAATACGTCAGTTTACATTGGTAAATACAATTTAACTGACTCATTTTGAAAAGGTTTGAAAATTGATTTGAATGCACGTGGTACAAAACATTTTATAACTTGGAATAATTATATGAATATAATCTTGTAAGTGAATTACATGTTTCTTATGCATTCAGTAGCCCGATCCGTAGACCGGGTTAAAGATTAATAGACACACCACATTATTTGGTTAGGCACTGACGGGTGTACGCCTACGCCCCGTGCTTAGGTCGTGGCCATCTCGTAAGATGATGCCAAGGATATCCGGGACATGGTCATTAACCCCCCAAAGGCTTTAAGCAAACAAAACATTTCAAAATGTAGCATATCAATGATTTAACCTCTATTCGATTAAAGATTCAACGCCGGACCAAGCGGTATTTTAGATACCGTACCCCAAGCCCGTATAGGGAAAATAAGTTAAAAGTATTTACCTTTGTAAGTATAAATCACAATTAGCGAGTGCGGGTAGCTTTTACTGGTTCTTCTATTCTGGAAGAAAGGTTTATAATAACCTATTAGATTTCTAACGGGTCTTTATTTAAGCCTAAGCTTAGACCGGTTAGTTTTTAAGGAAGATACGGTTCAGACGCACGATTAAGCGAAGACCGGAAAGGAATGTGATTTAGACCCGACAAGTTTGAAGACTTGTATAATATGGGTATACTAAACACATTCTGGATTTTGAGACAAAAATGATAATGTTTGGCCCGTTTCGGTCAATTTATGCAAACTAGTTACATAAACCGAAGCGAACACGAAAAGGGCGTCACGGGTAACCATAAGAGTCATATGCAAGTTCCCTGAGTTAATATGCCTTAAACATGTTGTGATATCAGTAAGGTATCTTCTATTATGCCCCAAACGAATTTAAATTCGACTTATGCCTCATAAGGGTATTTTGGTCATTTAAAAGATTATAAAAGAGTTTAATTAGTAATCTGAGTTGCAGGTCTGATTTATACAGTAAATACACTAAATTTAATAAGTTATAACAGTAGGGTATGACCTATATGTGAAATTTATCACTTAAAACCAAACTATGCACCTTAGGGGTATTTTGGTAATTTCACTTAGGCTTAAAAGGTCAAAACTGGAAACCTGAGTTTAAAAACTTTTACTTACTGTTAATATATAGAAATATACTAAAAATATCAGTAGGTATCAACCTTATATGTTTAATATGGTTTTAGTACATACTATGCGTTAAAAATGCTTAAAAGGGCGATTTGGAGCCATTTCCGGGTTTTCAAAGGAAATCTGATATTTTTATAATTCCAGAAGGCTCAAAATATTTTATTTATCAAATAAAATCATTAGAAAAAGGTTTGGGGTCAAAAAGATTTGTAAAACTCATTTTATGGCTTAAAAAGGCAAAACCGTCATAACCGAATCAAACTTAGAGACCTATGTTATGCTCAGCCAAAAATTAAATAAAAATCTTCAAAAATCCCAAAATATTATATTTCATCAGTGGGTAAAAAGTTTGATATCAAAAAGTGGGTTTAAATAGGCTATATGCTAATTACGCCGTTTAATTAACATAAAGTTTTCTAATTACGCTATTGAGCATAACTCTTAATCTAGACCTCAAACTGATGTCAAATTTTAGGTGCAAGTTTATAAATCAGTAACTAAGGTTTCTACTCTTTTATATTTTCAAAAATCTCGTTTTTATAGTCAAAAGGGCATAATAGTCAACGTTTAAGCATTTAACGGAAACATGCATATGAATCGGATAATTAGTGAACCAAGTTGTATAATCTCAGAGAGTTATACTTATATGAAACCTGGTCCAAAATAAGCTCTAAGGAAAATCTTAAACATGCATAAACGGGTCAGAACTGAAAGTCAAAGCAAAAGTCAAATTATGCGACTTTCGGTTCCGATCCGGGTTTAAACTGAAAATTGTCGAGTTGAACATGTTGGGACATGTATCCTACATTGCTAATTATGCTTTAATTTGAAAATAAACATTATGTTGACTTTTTAAAGTAAGCTTTGACTCGACAATTAACATAGTTAGAGTGGGAATCTGAAAGTACCCTTATAAGGGTTTATTACCCACATAAATACCTACTTATAGGTACTTTCAATTCGAGAAATGACTGTGTAAATTTCATTTAATCTCGAAGTCAAAATTAAATTACGACGGTTTGACTTTTAGCTAATTAACTAAGCTAAAACGAATTAGAAAGGGTTAAGAATACTTACAAGAGTCCTAATCACGATTAGGGAGCCTAATGAATCCTTGTTGCTGACCAGAGAGCTCCAGATGTGAGTCTTGTGAGTTTTGTAAATGTAAGTGATCAAATGTTGCAACTTTGGTGCCTTTATATATCAATTTTGATCTCACAAGATGATGCCACAATGGTCTACACTTGTTACCAGATGTTTACAGGTGCCCCTATGCATGAAAAACCATTGGAGGGAGCCCTGGTATAAGAAAACAACTCGTTTAAGTCGGTTAACAGACCTGACTGGCGCCTGCCAGTTTGTTTCTGTAGCTGTGTGTCTGACGCGGGCCGCGTAAGTCCATAAGGGACTTTTACGCGGGCCGCCTGGCCTGTCAGAACCTGCCAAACAAGTTTGAACTTTGCACTTTTGGTCCCTGGTCCTTTGTTACGTTGTTTTAAGTCCTATTTTTGCTATTTCAGCCCTCTAACCTTATTTTTAAGGACCTTAGGACTTTTACAAACTTGGTTAAGTCCTTGGTTAACTTTGTGCTTACCCGAAAAGTCACAAATTTCAACGTTGACGCTTTTAACCCTTCGTGCTCGGATTTGATCATAACTTTCTCATACGATAACGAAACTTTATGAAATTTTTATCACATATTCTAGTGAGTATATTTTATCGTTACAAATCTTCGGGTTTGCTAAAAGGTCACTCAGAGGTACACTTTAAACATGTTGACACATTTAACCCCTGTAGTTTGAAATTCCTCACTTTCTTTCATTTTCAGCTTCATATGATCCATGATTTATTCGTTTGAAGGTATAAACATCTTGTAGGGCCATTTTAGAATATATTTATCCATTGTTGACACTTTGGACCCTTATATTCACATAGTTTCTCTGTTTGTCAACTTTAGTCCCTCTAAAGTACTTTTTCACATATTCAAAGCTTGTGACACGTGTCAATACATTATTGGACGTAAATTTTCGAGGTGTTTCAACATGTGAATCAGAACAATCCGCCTGTGTGCACGTTTAAGACGTTCATGGATTGTAAGCCACAGACGTTCAGTGGGACTGAAGGAGCTGTGGGACTACTGCGTTGGTTTGAGAAGGCGGAATCGTTGTTCGCGATGTGTAACTATCCTGCTGGGGACAGAGTGAAGTATGCTTCAGGCACACTTGAGGATGGTGCCTTGACTTGGTGGAATGCCCAGGTCCAGATGCTGGGTATCGAAATGGCAAATGCCACCACTTGGGAGGATTTTAAGGAACTGATGAGAGAGGAGTAATGTCCTCGTGATGAGATCCAGAAGCTGGAAAATGAATACTACAATTTGAAGATGCCAGGGTCCGATATTGAAGCATACACGAAACGGTCTCATGAGCTCGCGAACATGTGTCCCAACCTATCACGACCACCCCACCGTAGGATTGAGCTGTACATCAATGGTTTAGCACCACAGGTCAAGGGTTTGGTCACTGCGGCGAATCTTGACAACTTGCCCCGGATCATTCGCCTAGCTCACAAGATTACCGATCAGGAGGTGGAGCGTGGCTCGCTACCACCACGTGTTTCTACTACTGCTGCTACTACTTCTACAGCTACTACTCCTTCTACTGACAGCAAATGTAAATGGAATGATGTGGAAAAGGTATCCAACTCGAATCAGTCACAAAAGAAGCCAGCCAAGAGTGGCAATCGCAGTTTTAGCCAGTCATCTTCTGTAAACCAGAATCAGAGCAACAACTCAAACCAAGGCTCAAAGTGTAACAAGTGCAACTTTCATCATCGTGGGCCGTGCACCCTGGTCTGTCATAGGTGTAACAAGGTGGGCCATATGGCTAGAGATTGTAGGGCCCAATTCCCAAGAAAGCAGCAACAGCAAACCCCACAACAGCAGCCACAACAGCAGCCACAACAGCAAGAAAGGCAGCAGCCTCAGCAGAATCAGGGAAATCGCAAGGGCTGTTTTCAGTGTGGGGATGAGGGTCATTTTAGGCGTGATTGCCCTCAACTGAATCAGAATGCTGGTAATAATAACAACAACACTGGGAACAACAACAATGGGAACAATGGTGGGAAGGGTGCGCGTGGAAAAGTGTTCACTATTGGTGCTGGGGAAGCTAAGAATGATGGCAACGTGGTGACCGGTACGTTTTCTGTAAACAATCTATTTGCTTCTATTTTATTCGACTCTGGTGCCGATTGGAGTTACGTGTCTTTGGGGTTCAGTCGTCAGTTAGGGTTGACTCCTACACCTCTTGAAAACAAGCATGTAGTAGAATTAGCTGATGGCAAATCGATTGAAGCTTCACATGTCCTTTTTGGGTCTAAACTCGATCTTATGGCTCAAGTGTTCGACATTGACCTACTCCCCATTACTCTTGGAAGTTTTGATGCGGTCGTTGGTATGGATTGGTTGTCTAAGCATCAAAAGGAAATTCTCTGTAAAGAGAAAATCGTACGTATTCCTCTCCCTAGTGGAGAATATTTGTTGGTTCAGGGTCATCTTAGTGGTGCAATGGTTGGCATCATCTCAGCTATGAAAGCCCAGAAGTGTCTATGGAAGGGCTATCCTGCTATTTTAGCGCTTGTTACCGATACTCAACCTGAAGAGAGGAAAATCGAAGACTTGCCAGTTGTTCGTGAGTTTTCCGATGTATTTCCTGAGGAACTTCCTGGTTTACCTCCACACCGTCAGGTGGAGTTTCAGATTGACCTTACACTAGGAGCAGCCCCAATTGCCCGTGCTCCTTATCGTCTTGCACCAGGAGAGTTGCAAGAGCTGTCAAATCAACTCCAAGAACTGTTGGATAGAGGTTTTATCCGACCCAGTTCATCGCCTTGGGGAGCCCCAGTTCTGTTTGTGAAGAAGAAAGACAGGTCCTTTCGTATATGTATAGATTACCGTGAACTCAACAAGGTGACCGTGAAGAACCGTTATCCTATACCACGTATCGACGATCTATTCGACCAGTTGCAAGGGTCAAGTTTTTACTCGAAGATCGACTTAAGATCGGGCTATCATCAGGTGAGAGTCCGAAAGGAGGATGTTCCAAAAACAGCTTTTCGAATGTGGTATGGCCATTATGAGTTTCTGCTTATGCCATTCGGGTTGACAAACGCACCAGCGGTTTTCATGGACCTCATGAACCGCGTGTGCAAACCGTATCTTTGATGATTTCGTCATTGTGTTTATCGATGACATCTTGATCTACTCTAAGAGCAAGAAGGACTGAGTGACACTTGCATCTTATCTTGGAGCTCCTGAGGAAGGAGCAACTCTACGCGAAATTCTCTAAGTGTGACTTCTGGATTCGAGAGGTACACTTCCTCGGCCACATTGTTAACGAAATGGGGATACACGTGGATCCTGCTAAGATTGATGCCATAAAAAATTGGGCGGCACCGAAGAATCCTTCGGAGGTGAGATAATTTCTCGGTCTCGCTGGGTACTATCGCAGATTTATTAAGGATTTCTCAAAGATCGCTCAACCTCTTACCTCGTTGACACAAAAAGGCGTTGTATATTCTTGGGGAACGAAGCAGGAAGATACCTTCCAACTCTTGCAACAAAAACTCTGCAGTGTGTCGATATTGTCATTACCTGAAGGTACCGAAGATTTTGTGGTATATTGTGACGCTTCTATTCAGGGTCTCGGTTGCGTGCTATTGCAACGCGAGAAAGTTATAGCTTACGCTTCTCGGCAGTTGAAAGTTCATGAGAAGAATTACACGACTCACGACTTGGAGTTGGGGGCCGTGGTTTTCGCGCTAAAGATTTGGAGGCATTATCTGTACGGTACCAAATGCACTATCTATACCGATCACAGGAGCCTCCAGCATATTTTTTATCAGAAAGAGTTGAACATGCGACAACGTCCGTGGGTAGAACTCTTAAATGATTACAACTGTGCCATCAAGTATCATCCAAGCAAAGCTAACGTTGTAGCTGATGCCCTTAGTCGAAAGGAGGCAAAACCTAAACGTGTGCGAGCTTTACAGCTCACTATTCACTCAAACCTCCCTGACCAGATCCGTTCTGCTCAAACTGAAGCGTTGAAGGAAGATAACATTAAAGTTGAATATTTACGGGGCATGGAGAAACGATTCGTAGAGAGATCTGACGGCATTTACTATTTCATGGAACGGGTATGGGTCCCATTGTTTGGCAATCTTAGAGAGCTCGTGATGGAGGAAGCACACAAGTCTCACTACTCTGTTCACCAAGGTTCGGATAAGATGTATCAGGACCTCAAAGTCTTATATTGGTGGCCGAAGATGAAGGCTCACATCGCGACATATGTGAGTAAATGTTCGACTTGTGCGAAAGTCAAGGTAGAGTATCAGAAACCCTCAGGTCTGCTTCAGCAACCAGAAATACCCCTGTGGAAATGGGAGCAGATTGCTATGGATTTCGTCACTGGGTTGCCTAGAACTCAAAACGGAAATGATACCATCTGGGTGATCGTGGACTGTCTCACGAAATCTGCGCACTTCGTCGCGATAAAGGAATCCGATAAGTTCTCACAACTTGCTGTTGTTTATCTAAAGGAGGTGGTTTCCAGGAACGGGGTACCAACCTCTATTATCTCTGATCGTGACCCGCGTTTCATATCCGATTTATGGCAGTCGATGCATAAATCATTCGGCTCATGTCTTGACATGAGTACTACTTATCACCCACAGACGGATGGTCAAAGTGAACGAACCATCCAGACACTTGAAGACATGCTGCGAGCATGTGTGATCGATTTTGGTAAGGGCATGGAGAAACATTTGCCGCTGATAGAGTTCTCTTACAACAACAGTTACCATTCTAGCATCCAGGCAGCTCCGTTCGATGCATTGTACGGACAGAAATGTCATTCTCCTCTCTGTTGGGCTGAGGTGGGTGACAGCCAGATCACAGGTCCTGAACTTGTACTTGAAACTTCAGAAAAGATTGTACAGATCAGAAACCGTATGGCGGCACAGCGCGACCGTCAGAAAAGCTACGCTGACAAGCGTAGGAAACCTTTGGAGTTTGCTGTAGGCGATCGCGTTATGATAAAAGTCTCACCCTGGAAGGGTGTGGTACGCTTTGGGAAACGTGACAAGCTTAATCCGCGTTATGTTGGGCCATTCAAAATTTTGGGGCGAATTGGTAAAGTGGCCTACAAGCTCGAGTTACCTGCTGATGTCTTCCATGTTTCCCAACTAAAGAAGTGTTTGTCTGATGAAACACTTGTGGTACCACTTCAGGAGCTGAAAATTGACGACAAATTGCAGTTTGTCGAAAAAGCCATCGAAATTATGGATCGGGAAGTCAAGGTCCGAAAGCATAGTAGAATCCCAATCGTGAGAGTTCGTTGGAACTCAAGACGTGGACCGGAGTTCACATGGGAACGCGAAGATCAGATGAAGCTCAAGTATCCTCAACTTTTCCCAACTCACAAATTTGAGCCTGATGCAACTGGTGAATTTCGGGACAAATTCCCTTTCAAGTTGGGGATGATGTGGCACCCGAGGAAAATCCGCAGTCATCCTGATCTAAATATCTCTCGTTTTGGGTTACTTATCAAATTTCGGGACGAAATTTCTTTCAAGTTGGGGATGATGTGACAACTCGAGATTTCAAGGTATTTCCTCTACGCATCACTTGTTTCACAATCTTGTTTTCACAGTTAATTTTACGTTGTATCATGTGCACGGTATTTGAATGATTAAAGTATTGTATGTTTGGTTGTAGGTGTTGTTTATTGTGTAGTGTTTAGACATAGCATGACACCACACTTGATTCACGAAAAACCTAAGTCGATGAAGATTAGAGTGACAACTCAAACCCACCATTGATGTGTTGTTATGTGACATGCACTTGGGATGTGGACTTGTATGAGAATTGGGTACGTGCTACATGTTGTATAGTGATCTTTGTGATGAATGCAATCTGTGATAAATACGTGACTTAATTGACTATGAAACTGACTTGATTGGTAACCATGGTAGGGTTGGTTGACTAACTGGACGGGTAACCTAATATACCGAGCAAATCTAAGGTGAGTTCATTCCTCTTGAGCATGCGTCCCGGTGGGTGGGACAATCAAATGGGTATTCCTGAGAGGAATAAGTCTTTTGGGTAAAAACTGGGATGTTAAATAATACACTCATTTCCTATCACCTTAAGTCCCATCTTCTACCGAATAGTTACCTGAGAGGTAACGGGGTATTAGTTGATAGCGCTATTAGGCTTGGCAACCTCACACCATACGTGAGAGGACGGGCGTGAACTAATGACCTTAATCATGACCAATGCTTAGATAGGGGGAATTGGGGATGAGCAAAATAATCTGGTGCCATCTTGTACGGTACTCGAGTTATTATCAACATTATTATCAATGAACTGAACTAATCACTTGGCAATTAATGTTTTCATAAAACTATGAACTCACCAGCGTTGTCTGATACACTTGTTGCATGCTCGCAGGTCGTTAGATTCATGGATATGGAACTTGTTTTCTGGATTAGCTGGAGTGGTCATGGGTCGCGCTATTTGGATACGCTTGATAGACACACTGTTTTTACATGCATTTGGTTTTAAATCATTTGAACAATGGCATACGTATTGCTTCCACTGGTCATGTTGAATTTTATTAAACTTATGAATGAACCATTTTTAGTAATCAATGGCAATTTTATTAGAAATCTTGTTATATGTTCAATGTAATTGGTGGCTAGATCCTGGCACGTCTCACGCCAGCGGGGTGTTCCGCTAGTAGTATTTTGGGGGTGTGACATATATGTCCTGCAAAAAGTAGCTTCTTGACATATTCATTGAATCCAATAATCAAGTTGCCTTTGTCATCATGATATCCAATAATGTCAAGTTGCTTCGGCTATTGTAGTAGGGTAGAACTGATTTCAGGCAAGTCGGGTTACATCAGAATTTCTGATAACCACTTCATCAGAAATTCTGGTGAATGAATCATCAAAAAGTCTGATGATCAGATTTGCCAGAAACTGGTGATATTTCATCAGAAATATCATCAGATCCATCAGAATGGCCTTTTATGATAATCTTCTTTAGTTCCTTGATCAGCTTTATGATTCTTTGAAGTAGATGTTGTTCTTTTCTGTTGCCCTATCCGGTTGTCTTCTTGTTGATTTATCTTTATGACTTTATCTTCTTTATAGATCAGGCTGAGTTTGATTTTCTTAAATACTTTCAAATAAAGTTTCCTAACAGGTATGCCATGACGACATATGACTTCATCCGTGTAGATTCGAGTTAGTTTCTCAACTTTGAAATCCTCACGAATGGGGATGAAGTGAGTGGACTTGGTCAAACGGTCAATGATCACCCAAATGCTATCATGACCAGAAGTTGTGCGAGGGAGTTTGGTTATGAAGTCCATAGCAATGCTATCCCATTTCCAAACAGGGATTTCGGGTTGTTCGAGTAAACCAGAAGTACGCTGATACCCAGCCTTGACTTTCGAGCAAGTGAGACATTTTGAAACAAAGGTGGCAATGTCTTTCTTCATACCAAGCCACCAATAGGATGTACGAAGGTCATGATACATCTTATCAGCACCAGGATGAATAGAGTATCGTGATTTTTGTGTGTCCTTCATCATAAGTTCACGAAGATTGTCGTGATTTGGCATCCAAACGCGATCGAGGTAGTATTGGAGTACATCGGATTTCCTCATTCTTTTCCTACGCTCGTGAGCTCCCCGTCTGAACCATCCTCTCTTTTGGTAGGGAATGGCTCTTCAGATTGCGCTTTGAATATGAAAATCTCTTCCTCTGTGTCAGCTGAATACCCTGAGGGGGTAGGCTGGGAAGTAGTTCCTTCATCTCTAGAAGAACTAGACAGTTGACGATAAGCGTCTGATGGACCTTGATCACTCATACTGTAAACAAACAAATTGTCAAATAACACAAAACAATAATATACAGATATGCTCGTCATTCCATCCGTATGTAACATCGGTTCTTGGGATCATGTTCTTAACATAACACAAAACAATAATATACAGATATGCACGTAATACCATCATCTTAATTCGTCCTCAGTCGTAGTTTGTGTCCCATTCAGCTTTAGTTAATTTAGTTAATAAATTTAATTTAAATCACAATTTTAGAATATTTAGAACCCCCACTCAAAACATAAAAACAATTAAGTCGAGTCAATCTTAGATAAGTTAGTCGAGTCTTGTATTCGTAGTCAGTAGAGTCTCGTGGGTTCGATACTCAGACTTACTTAGCCTATACTGCATTGATCGGTACACTTGCCGGATGTGTGGTTTAGGTTTAAAAGAGTCTTAGTTTATAAATTTAAAGCTTAGAATGTCTAGTTTAGGGTTTAGTTTTAGTTAATTTAATTAGACTACCTTTGGGACATCAAAGTTCTGATTTTTTACACAGATCGAAGCCGATTTCCTAGGATTTCTTCAATAATTGACGAAATTTGAATGCTTGAAACACTGAACAACAATCGAATCAAACGAATCGACTGTTCTCGTCATTCCATCCGTAGTTTTGTAACATCGGTTCTTGGGATCATGTTCTTAACATAACTCAACAATAATTTATAAAATCAATTAGTGTTAGGAATCAAATGGTTTACAATGTGACAAAATGTTGCGACCAAATCTATTTCTTAAAGAGTAGATAGATATAAATCCACAAGATAAACACACCGTATAGATGTATCATAATCCGGATAATTATGGAAACATTATTTATAGGCAAATTGGATTTAAATAATCCCAACTTTCTCAATTTGTCCGATAATAATCCAAACTCAGTTATTGGCCAATAATAATCCGAACTGGTCCACTTTTGGCCGATAATAGTCTGCGTTAAATATAGCTTAACGGAGTTAAGTTTTTTTCGAATTACAAACTGATGTTTTAGGGCTTTTGATTAGAACGAGGATACGAGTTGATTGATGTAAAATTTACCTCGAAACGATGCTTCAAAAGGCTTGATTTTTGTTAATTGGAAGTTTAAACACCCGAATTGAATACTGCCCCAAACGACGAAAACGGTGCTTCAATTCGGGTGTTTAAACTTCCAATTAACAAAAATCAAGCCTTTTGAAGCATCGTTTCGAGGTAAGTTTTAAATAAATCGGATCGTATCCTCATTCTAATCAAAATCCATAAAACATCAATTTGTAATTCGGCAAAAAGCTTAACTTCGTTAAGCTATTTTTAACGGGGGACTATTATCGGCCAAAAATGTACCGGTTTGAATTATTATCGGCCAATAACTGAGTTGAGATTATTATCAGCCCAATTTTCTATTTAAATCTAATTTGCCTTATTTATATTGTTTTTTTGAATCATCCTCAAATCCTCAATCAACATCAATGTTTATGTGGTGACTCATGACTCCACATGTGCACGGTCTTTCTTAAAAAGAAGGAATAAAAATCCTTAGTCGAATCAATGGGGTGGTGGTCCATTGATAAAGGTAATGTCTTTAAACACCTTAAGAGAGGGAGGTCTTGGGTTCAAGTAGGGGAACAAACGAGCCGAGCTACTCGAGCTCGGCTCGAAAAAAAGCTCGAACGAGCCGAGCTTAAGCGAGCTCGAGCCTAAAAAACAAGCTCGTTTAGTAAACGAGCCCGAGCCCGAGCTGAGCTTATCGAGCTCGAGCCGGCTCACGAGCCTAATCGAGCTTTCTGTTTATATATATTTTTATTAATATATTAAACATATATTTATATAATAATAATTACCATTTATATAAATATAAAAAAAATAACTAAATTATATGTATAATAATAATTATAATTAATATAAATTAATTAATAAATACTAAACGAGTCGAGCCCGAGCCGAGCTCGAGCTTGAAAAATTACATTCGAGCCGAGCTCGAGCTTCAGAAATAAAGCTCGAATCAAGCCGAGCTTGAGCTTTCATGTGTTAAACGAGCTCGAGCTCGGCTCGGCTCGTTTGCACCCATAGGTTCAAGTCTCACAAATAACAGGAATAAAAAGAAATTTGTCGTAAAAAAAAATACTAGGTCAACTTTTAAGTAGTGAACACAAAATTCAAAGATTTCTCGAAGGTGAATTGTGAAAAGCGATGCCATTCAAAGGAAATATAATTTTTGTAAAGAAAACTTGTTAAATTTGTATAAAAAGTTGGCAATGATATACATACCAAGTGGCGTTATCCCCAAAATTCAAAATTGTCATTTAGGCTCGTGGGTGTGTTATACCGTCCCTCGCCACATCAACATCAATGGCGCCCTATAGCGCCCCTCCCCCATTTCCTAGGCACCAAAAGGGAGGGAGGGGGGGGGGGGGGGCTATGGAGAGGGCTTCATCCCAGTAACGAGCGCTAATGACATGTGCAGGTTGGGTCCATTGTTTTCAACCAATCAATTTTTTTGCTCTTTATTATTTTTTTTTTTGGTATTTTGTTTAATAGGGCTTTAAACCACACCGTGCAAGTTAACAATAAAGCCCTCGCTTATGTGGTGTATATATGGCTCTAACGTGACACCATAAAGCCCCTAAGAGCTTTAAACCACATCCACCAGCCTTAATACACAATTTTAGAAAGGGTTATCTTTACTAACACATTTATTGGAAGAGTTTAAAAATCACCTATATATAAAATCAATTTTAAGTCGAGTAACATACCATTTGCCAAGTATTGTGAGAGTTAAAATATAATGTGATAAAAAGTTACACAACAAACACTCCAAATTATCTCCACAACACACAATATATCATCGGGGAGATCGAGGGAATTTCCCTGTTTGCATGGAAATCACAACCCGGGGGAGGGGGTGTGTTCTCCGTCGGGGAAGGAGGTCACATCAACTCCCCAATACCACACCCTACAACCTAGTAGTGTGAGGTTCAATGAGTAAAAAAGTGAAGAATTGAGAAACCATATAAAACTTATAAAAACAATTTTACATGTAAAATGTTAAAGTTTACCTAATCTTTTTGGAAGCTTTTATATATAAAAACATGTAGAAGTCGTTTTAATAAAAAAAATTAAGAAATAAAAAAATAAAAAAGTTTAAAAAGAAGTTCAAAAGAAAAAACAAATAAAATCTACAAAAAAATATTATTTTTTATTTGAACGACTTCTACATGTTTTTATATAAAAAAACTCTGAAGAAATTATATAAAAATATTTTTTTTCTATTTAAAAATAATAATTTTAATAAGCTTTTACATGTAAAATTAGTGGTTTCTCAATTCTCTACTTTTTTTCCCATCAAAAAACTCTGTAAAATTAGTGGTTTCTCTGAAGAAATTATATAAAAATATTTTTTTTCTGAAGAAATAATTATTTTTACATGTTTTTAAAAATATATAAAAATACTTTTTTCTATTTAAAAATAATAATTTTAATAAGCTTTTACATGTAAAATTAGTGGTTTTCAATTCTCTACTTTTTTTTCCCATCAAACACAACCCTTTTAACTAATAATCCATAAATCTAACCATCAAACACAACCTTTTTAACTAATCTATCTATACTTTCTATGAAAGGAGGAATCTCAATGACATAAGAAAAGCTGATGTGTCAGCAGGAGAGGCTGTCCAACAATGTTTTTCTTATGTCATTATTACATCATAAAGTCTAATATATAAATCACTTTAATTTGATTTAAAACCACTGTCTTGTGTATTCAAATGGTCTGGCCCACATTCCAAAGGGCAAACCACTGCCTTGTGTATTCAAATGTTGAAGGTCTGGCCCACATTCCAAAGGGCAAACCACTGCCTTTCTATAAGAAAGTAGCATATGCTTCCTTTGGCAAACGTATACCTAGCAGCAGATGTTTTGAAATTGCGGGTAATTTAAAATTCAAAATGCATGGGGATATGTAATTTTCAATTAATGCATGTCACTCACTCACTTCTGTCAATTATCTTCTTATATAAACGTGTTATCTACTTTTGTATTTTCAAACCACATTTCTAATGTATCTCTCCCTCAAATCCCTTCTTCTCAATACTTAACATTTATTCATAAAGGATAACAGAAAACTGAAGCTCTCTCTGTCCCACTTTCAGAAAATTTTTTGGGGATATGTGGTTTGCCTTGATCATGGTAATGTGATATATATGATTATGTTTGTTTTTGTTTTTGATTTTTACTAAAGTTTTGTTATCTGAGTTATGACTAAATGATGATTGTAAATGATCTGCTGCAGATGATGATGATGATGATGATTGTTCTACGGTTGTTTCTAGTGTCATTGTTTCAACATCGTTTAAAGTATGTGTTTTTTGCTACTCCAGTTTTGAAATTTTGAATTTTGAAGTAATATACTCTAATTCTCGCTTTATATTTCAATCTAATCACAGTTGTTTGAAATTCATACAATCAGATGCGGGTTATTATAGGTTTATATTAAAAGAAGCATAAAGTTAAATTAAACACAAAGAAAGATTATTAATAATGTACATTTAAAATAATTTTTGCTTATGACTAAATGACGATTATATATGATTTTTGGGCAGATGATGATGATGTAGAACCCGCAGTAGTTCCTACTAAACGCAAGAAAGGATCTACTATTGCTCTAAGATAAGATTTTATCTTACTAGAGTAATGGTCTTTCCTGCCTTTTTTGTATTAAAAGAAGCATAAACTTTGGTTTAAAGCAGCTCTTTATGAACAAAGTTAAGGATTGAGTGTGTCAGGACAGGGCTATTCTTCAACAACTGAAGAAGTGTTTTCATGTACTGCATCTTGGTTTGTTCACCTTTATCAGGTTTCTAGAAACCTGATTTGGATGCATTGAGTACTTATGTGGAGTTCATGGCGATTGTCGAAGATATATATTGATGGAGTTTAAAGCTAAAAGCACTAAATTTGAACTCTTAGATTCATAAATTTCTTGGTGGTGCTGTTATATTTTAAAGTTTCGTTGTAATTTTAAGCTGAATAAGTATTATTATGTAATTTTTAATAACATCTGATTTTTGCAGATCGGTACTTTTGATGTAGAAGTGAAATTGTGTCTGACTTTAATTAGATTATGTTGATGTTGTATCAATTTCTGTTAGTGTATAGATCTGTCAAAGTTAAAGTTTGCCAAAAGAGAATATCTGCTCTAAATCATCATCTGCTGATCTAACGGCTGTTTGACTTGCTACTGGTGCCAACATCTGTTTGACTTGCTACTGTTGCGAACAGGAGAGGCTTTAACAGATGTTCGCAATATCTTTGTATTCCAAATGAATAGATTTTTTTATCTGAGTTATGACTAAATGATGTTTGCTGATGTGTCAATTTTTTATCTGAGATTTTTTTGTCACACCCTGACTTTTGCGGAAGCGTGGTTGTTGGTGTGACTTACTTAATACCATAGCATTCAATCATAACAACGCTATATGATAAAACCATTAGATGTTCATCCATAAATTAAGTTTGAAAATAGCACAACATAAATTGTCTGAAACGTTGACACTGAATTCAAATTACAAACCATAACATGTTTTAATGAGTTCACGAAGACTCGACAACATAACTTAAACCAACCCGAGCTTAGAACCATGTATCTCGTCCAGGAGTAAGATACATCTCCTAAACTCTAAAGACTTGGATGACATCTTTTATTTATAACGCAGCTTGAAAACATGCAACACTTGCCATATCCACTTAGTTCCCTGAAGTACATGTAGTTTAAAAACATCAACAAAAGTTGAGCGAGTTCATGTGTTTCGTGTATGAATAAACCTTTAAAATATGTTGTATGTATGTATGTATGTATGTATGTATGTATGTATGTATGTATGTCCCTGGTATGTAGCAATAAGGAAAACAGATCACCAATGGTTTGCAATGCCATTGATATGTGTGAAATGGTGCAGGAAAACTCAAACCTAGAAAATTTGTACCGGGCCTCCGGCTGGAAGACATAGTCACCCTATGGGCCACCCTGGTCCCCATGGGTGTGGGCTCGCTACACCCAAATAGATCTATCACTCATGTCCCTCGGTCATATGACGATGATTAATGGCCTTAAGTGTTATACCCACCTTTCACATGATCTAGCAGTAACCCTCCTTAAGCTAATCATACCATGTATAAAACGTTTGTAAACAATTGTAACATGCATTTCACCCCCGCAGTAAATAAACAAAACATTTTAAAGAAAAGGGGGACATGAACTCACAGTACTGCGTCTTCGGTACTCGCA
The DNA here is from genome assembly GCA_030545235.1 of Helianthus tuberosus. NCBI lineage: Eukaryota > Viridiplantae > Streptophyta > Magnoliopsida > Asterales > Asteraceae > Helianthus > Helianthus tuberosus. The sequence continues at coordinate 178,275,566 of CM060423.1, forward strand.
ACTCAAACCTTGTCAGCAAACACGACTACCTACAACGTACTAATGTCTATTAGACGAACGGGCCGTGCCTTTGCTTGATATTAATGTTTTGGAGTTAGTTTCTTTTAAGTCTTCAATATTATTCCAAGTTATAATTACTTGTTAAAATAATAAATATTTCAACTTAAATTATATTTAAGTTTTGGAATAATTGTTAAACAATATTTTTGTAACAATACTTCTCAAGTATTTCCTTCCCAAGGATGGGGGTATTTTATACATGTATTTTCGTATTATTGTATTTGTAGTTCCAAATTAATATATTTTCAAGTCCCACTTAGAAAATATATTTAAACTTATTTTGTCCAAAAATAATGTATTTCAAGAAAATATATATTTTTCCCAAAAATCATAGATTTTCCAAATATTCAAGAAAATATATTCTTACTTCCAAAAATGATATACTTTCTCTTTGTCGAAAATACAATATTACTTTTGTAATATTTACAAAAATCATATTTTCATTTCTTGTATCCAAAATAATATTTACCAAAAATATATTTATAACGGTATCTTCCGGAATATTTTGTAAGTTACGTTCTTGCGTTCGGTTTCACAATATTTGAGTGTGTAACTTATATATTTATTCCTTGTGATTTTTGGTATTATTTTGGATTGTAAGTTCTTGGTATTTTGTTAAGTTATATTACTTTAAATTCTAAAATAATATAACTAATACACAAAGTATACAAATAATCACACACAATGTGTCTTCTAAATATATATCTTTCAAATACATATTGTTATGGGTCATTTTCTAAGCATACATATCCTGACTAATATCCCGCTTTTATTTGTTTATTTGTGACCAGGATACTGGACGGGGAAATTGCTAACATCCTGGGCGATATCCTAAGGTTGAGTGAATTAAACACGTGCAGGTTAATGGCTGTAAGTTACTAACGGTCATCAGGACTTCTTCTCCTCAAGACTCGGGCGTATTTGTTATGAGGAAGCCGTTGAACCCGAAAGACTAGGTCCTCAACGTTCGAGTGAGAATATTCGCTGGATCCCGGAAGTTTAGGATAGTTTGTTACATTATCTTTACTATAAATAGATGGGGGCGGATCAGATTAAGGCACACAATTTACACACTTTCAAACACTTTCTCTCTAGTTCATCGCAAACACTACACACAACACTTGTACTCAAATTACATTGTAACACATAGTCGATCCGCACCACATCCTGCACTGTATCCTGATATTTGAAGCAATAGAAGAACAAGGCAGGTGCGATTGTCAGCTACCGAGGTTTTATGCCGGCGATCTAGATTGATCAAGGGCTTTCCTCGTACATCACGTGTCAACCTTTACTTTTTTGCTCATTGTTTGATCATCGATACAGCTCTATATCCTGGGCTGTATCCTGAAACTGTTTTCACAACCAATTTGGTTAACACATTTTTCACATATAAATTTAGCACACTACCTCACTTAACTAATTTGATCACTTAATTGCTTAGGTAATTTTTGACCAAAACAATTTGGCGCCCACCGTGGGGCAAGTGGTGCTACTTTTACTAAAAATCTTTGTAAAATCATTAATCGGTTTTCTATTTTCAAAACTTTTTGCCACATTGTTTACAATGGCCTCAAGATCAAACATGAGCTTTTCCACTATGTCTGCTACAACCTCTGCTACTACTGGTTCGGTGCTTCCACCACCTCATCCAAGGATGCCATTTTCTTCACAATCTCAAGATGTTATCCCTACTTGGAGTGTCCAGGGATCTGCTCCCGTTTTAGCCTCTAACGATGAAATTTTGACTTTATTTGGAAGTGTGCAGGAACAAATGAGGCAGCAACAGGAGACTAACCAAATGCTGTTAAGAGAAATACAACTCTTAAAAGCTAGCTCGAGTAGACCCGCTGAAGAAACTGTCACTCCTATACAGCCCAGGGCTTTGAACTTCAGTTCCGCAGTTTACACTGAGGATAATAGGGGGAATATCGTCCCAAGCCATTCTCAGAATCATACCCCTGAGATACCCTCTTCGGTCAGGATATCGACTGTGAGAAGTTCAGGATATGCTTCAGGATATGGCCAAAATCCTCAGAACGGTAATGTGTCAAATAATAATATTCTTGCTACTAACAATAATGGCTCTTTGCAGGATGCAGGTATGACGTCAACATTTACCAGGGAGCTCCAGAAATTGAAGGACATGATATCCAGTGTACCTGGAGTGGTCCAGCCAATTCCGGAAGTATCCCAGGACAGCCACAGGATATCCCGCTTTGCATATCCCATCTGTGATGCTGAAATCCCAAAAAGATTTCAGACTCCCAACATGAAGCTGTATGATGGGACTACGGATCCTGAAGAGCATATTGCCCAGTATAGGGAAAGAATGGAGATTAACCCTATCCCTCCGGAGCTTAAGGAAGCATGCTTATGCAAGGGATTTGGTTCTACTCTGACAGGATCAACCTTAAAATGGCTGTTAAACGTTCCTCCTCACTCAATTACTTCGTTTGCTTATTTGGTTAATTTATTTAACAGTCAATTTTCTTGTAGTCGGAGTTTTGAGAAACTAACCAGTGACCTTTACAGGATAACTCAAGGGCCTCAGGAATCCTTGAGGGATTATGTGAACAAATTCAGTCGAGAATCCTTGGATATCCCACATCTTGATGTTGCAACAGCTGTGCAAGCTTTTAAGATGGGATTACAAAAGGATTCTCAGTTTTATCAGGATCTTGTAATGAATCCCTGCAGGAATCTCGACGAAGCTCGTAACAGGGCTTTGAGATATATCCGTCTGGAAGATGACAAGAAGATGCAGGAGAGGATGAATTCTACCTCAACCTATGAATCAACTAACAGGAAATCAGAAACCTCATATAAGCCATATCGCTCCAGGCCATATGGCAGAAACGATAACAAGAAAGTGAACACTGTTGATGACGAGGATCCTGAAGAATATCCTGATTTATCTGAATACTGCTTTTCTGTTAATATACCTGAATTAATGTATGCTATGCAGGGCTTAGGGGACAAAGCTAGGTGGCCTCGAAAGAACCGGCAGAAAGCTGATTGGAAGGATAAATCCAAATGGTGTGCCTTCGACGAAGACTTCGGACATATGACCGAGGATTGCATTGCTTTAAGGAAGGAGATAAGTTACCTGTTAAGCAAGGGGTATCTGAAGGACTTGTTGGGAAAAAAGAAGAATAAAGGGCAGGATCCCGAGAAGGATCCTGAACGAGCAGCATCACCCCCAGCAGATGCCAAGATAATTAACTTTATTTCAGGAGGATCCGACATTTGTGGGACTTCGTATTCGGCGGCCAAGAGACATGCAAAGGAAGCTAAGAGCGAGAGGGGAGATAGACCAGTCAGAATGACTACCCTCACAACTGATAAAGTGATCACTTTCGATAGTGATGACAGGGATACTGTTCAGGATCCTCACCATGATGCTTTAGTAATAACATTATATGTGGCTAACCATTTTGTACGCAGGATACTGGTAGACAACGGTAGTTCTGTCAATATAATTCAGCTGGAAACATTGAAGAGGATGAATGTATCTCCAATGGATATCACTTCGAAGTCCACTGTGCTCGTTGGTTTCAGTGGAGAAGCTAGGAATACCGTAGGGGAGATAAAGTTACCAGTATATGTTGAAGGGGTTAACTCGATACAACGTTTCTGTGTGATGGACTCCTTATCCTGCTATAACATCATACTGGGAAGACCATGGATTCACGATATGAAGGCTGTGCCATCAACATATCACCAATGCATCAAGATCCCTACCCCTTGGGGGGTTGTCAAGGTGGAAAGTGATCAACATGAAGCGAAAGAATGCTACTCATCCTCGATGAAATCCTCAACTAAGCCTAGTACAGCATAGCAATTAAAGATGCGGGCCCAGGATATCGAGGAGGATTCGGAGCAGGATGTGAAGAAAATTATCCTGGATCAGGATAATCCTGATATCTCGGTGCTCGTAGGAACCAATATCCCTCAGGATATTGGAGAACAGTTAACTAACTTTTTGAAATGCAGGATGTCAACGTTTGCATGGAAGCATGAGGATATGACAGGCATATCCAAAGACATTATCACTCACAAGCTTGGAATTGACAAATCATTCAAGCCTGTTCAACAAAAAAGAAGAAAATTCGCTCCTGAGCGGAATGCGATTATCCAAGAGGAAGTTGAAAGATTGTTGAAGTCCAGGATGATCAGAGAAGTCAAGTTTCCAAGATGGCTAGCAAACGTAGTTGTGGTACAGAAGAAAAACGGGAAATGGAGAGTCTGTGTAGATTACACGGACTTGAACAAGGCTTCTCCTAAAGATCCATTTCCTCTCCCTCATATCGATGCAATGGTAGATGCTATTGCCGGACATGAAATGTTAACATTCATGGACGCATCCTCAGGATTTCAGCAGATTCAAATGGAGCCTTCAGATCAGGAGGATACTGCTTTCATGACACCAACAGGTATATATTGCTATACTGTTATGCCTTTCGGTTTGAAAAATGCAGGTGCAACGTACCAGAGATTGGTAAACATGATGTTCAAAGATAAGCTGGGGGACACCATGGAGGTATATATTGATGATATGGTGGTAAAATCTAAAAGGGCTGAGGATCACCTCCAGGATATCAAGGGAGCATTTGATATCCTGGATCAATACAACATGAAGCTGAATCCTGCTAAGTGCCATTTCGGAGTGGGGACAGGAAAGTTTCTTGGATATATGGTGACAAAAAGGGGGATAGAAGCAAGCCCAGAGCAGATCAAAGCTATCCTGGATATAAAAAGAATAAGAAATTTGTATGGGGAGCAAAACATGAAGCAGCCTTGCAGGATTTGAAACGATATCTCTCAACCGCACCTCTATTGATGAAGCCTGAAAATGGTGAACCACTATCCCTATACCTCGCTGTATCAGGGAATGCTGTAAGTGCCGTTCTTATAAAAGACCATGAAGGTCAGCAATATCCTGTATATTATGTTAGTAAAAGTTTGTTAGATGCTGAAACTAGGTATTCTCATTTAGAAAAATTGATATTAGCTCTAGTCATGGCATCGACAAAGCTTAGACATTATTTTGAGACACATAGGATCCATGTTAAAACAAATTATCCTGTTAAAAATGTGCTTAGGAAACCAGAGATGTCAGGCAGGATGGCCAAGTGGTCAGTGAAGTTAAGTGCTTATGATTTAGTATATGAACCTAGAAATGCCATAAAGTCTCAGGCTTTAGCTGACTTTGTGGCTGATTTCAGTAGTGATATTCAGGATGAGGTAGACCTAGAAGTTCAACAGTTAGGAGAATCTTCAGGATCCTGGACATTATATACTGATGGTGCATCCAATATAAGAGGTGTAGGTTTAGGTATACTACTAAAATCGCCACAGGGGGACATATTACCCCAGGCCATTAGGTGTGAATTTCCTGCTACTAATAATGAGGCAGAATATGAAGCTTTAATTGTAGGATTAGAATTGGCTAAGAGTATGAGTATCAAGAATTTGCGAGTATATGTTGACTCCTTGTTAATTACTAACCATTTTAATGGATCCTATGCAGTTAAGGGTGAGAAATTAATCGAATACCTCGATATTCTCAAAAAATTAGCAGAATATTTCGATGTTTTTACACTTGAACAGGTACTAAGAGAGGATAACGCTGAAGCAGATGCCTTAGCAAATCTGGGAGCATCGATCAGGATACCAGAAGGAACCCAAATACCAATATTACATGTCTTGTATCCTGCAACGAATCCTCGGGATAAAGAAGTAGTGGGTATTCAGGATCCTGGAGCAGAGTATTCTGAAGAGGGTCCTAAATCTTGGACGGCTCCAATAATGAGATATCTCAAGGAAGGACACATCCCCGAAAATGAAAATCCTAAGGCATTTAGGATGAAGGTATCACGATTCACTATTATAAATAATGTTTTATACAAGAAATCTCTTGCAGGACCGTATTTGAGGTGCTTGGAGGATCCTGAAGCCAAAGAAGTACTTCAGGATATACATGAAGGGGATTGTGGTAACCATACTGGGGGCAGGTCATTATTCTCAAAAGCATTAAGGACAGGATATTATTGGCCAACAATGAGAAAAGATGCCGCAGAATATGCTCGAAGATGTGACGCATGTCAAAGACATAGTAACATACTACATCAGCCTGCTGAACCGCTGTATCCTATTGTTTCCCCTTGGCCGTTTATGAAGTGGGGTATGGATATAGTGGGAAAGCTTCCAAAAGCTCCAGGAGGAAAGGTTTTCATGTTGGGAATGACGGATTATTTCTCCAAGTGGGTTGAAGCAGAAACATTTGTTCAAGTTAGAGATCAAGAAGTAGTATCCTTCATAAAGAGAAATATCCTGACCAGATTCGGAGTACCAGCCGAGATAATCTGTGACAATGGTTCTCAGTTTATAAGCAAGAGAACTACTGACTTTTGCAAGAGTTGTGTCACACCCCGAATTCCACGTGTCACCGGTGGGCCCGGTGGGGGAGTATCGTGACGTAATTGATATCATCATAGTCAAACAACACAATATATAAATGCACAGCGGAAGCAAAAGATAAATATATTACAATCCGAATAGAAAGTAATATCAGAGTATTACAACGGAACGTAAAAGATCCACAGGCGGATCGAATAATCATAATCATTGTTCAGCAGACTTTAGACGCCTAGGACTTGTAAGATTCCTTATAATCGCCCTGAGCTTCCAGCCAATTACGTTCAGTACCTGTCACTTAACCTTTTGGAAAAATACGTCAGTTTTCACTGGTAAATACAATTTAACTGACTCATTTTGAAAAGAGTTTGAAAATTGATTTGAGTGCAAACGGCACAAAATCTTTTGACACATTGATTAAAATGCACAGAGGCAAGATTAATCTTTTATAACTTGGGACAATTTTGTTAATAAAAATCTTGTATCCGATTTACATGTTTGTCCAACATTTAGGGCCGATGATTATACAATACAATACAATACAATACAAGCCGGACAAGATTAATCGACACACCACAAATATAATCTCACAAGAAGTTATCCTCACGAGTGAGTATACGTTTTACATATGCAACAGGAGGTGTTTTGTCTACACCTTGTGCTTACGTCGTGGCCATTCACTTTTTAAAATGAGCCAAGGATATCCAGGACACGGTCATTAACCCCCAATGTTATTTGTTATCAAGCAATACGAATTAAAACGGGATTATGCAATTCAATCATCTCCGATCAAAAGGTTTCTACACCCGACCAAGCGGTATTTTTATAATACCGTATCCCAAGCCCGTATAAGGGAAAATAAGTTAAAAGTATTTACCTGAGCTAGCTCCTGTCTTAATTAATAAGAATTTAATAACTCAGCCGTATTCACTTAAGTAAGCGTAGGTACCATTTACCGGAAGGCTCTAGTCTGGAATGATGACATAAATAATCAGTTAGAATGCTAACGGGTCTTTAATTAAGCCAAAGCTTAGGCCGGTTAGTCTTAAGGAATATACGGTTCAAACGCACGATTAAGCGAAGACCGGATAGAAATGTGATTTAGACCCGACAAGTTTGAAGACTTGTATAATATGGGTATACTAAACACATTCTGGATTTGGAGACAAAAATGATGAAGTTTGACTCGCTTCGGCTAATATAAATGAACTAGTCACATAAGCCGATCCGAACGCGACAAGTGCGTAACGAGTAACCAAAAGAGTCATATACATGTTTACTAAGTTATTATGCCTTTAATATGTTGTGATATCAGTAGGATATCTTCTATTATGCCCAAAACGAGTTAAATCTCAAAATAAGCCCCGCAGGGGTATTTTGGTCATTTTAATGATCATAAAAGAGTTTGAATATAAATCTGAGTTTCGGGTCTGGTCTATATAGTAAATATACTTATTTTAACATGTTATAATAGTAGGGTATGACCCATATGTGAAACTTATCATTTAAAACCAAACTATGCACCTTAGGGGTATTTTGGTAATTTCACAAGGGCTAAAAATGTCAAAATTGGAAACCTGGGTTTATAAACTTGTACTTACTGTTATTTTATAAAAATATGCTAAGAACATTAGTAGGTGTCAACCTTATATGTTTAATATGGTTATAGTATATACTATGCGTTAAAAACGCTTAAAAAGGCGATTTAGAGCCGTTTCCGGTTTTGTAAAAGAATGCTGAGATTTTTATACTTCCAGAAGGCTCAAAACATTTTATTTAATAAATAAAATCAGTAGAAAAAGGTTTGGGGTCAAAAGGATTTGTAGAACTCGTTTTATGGCCGAAAAGGGCAAAATCGGTATTAACCGATTTTAGCTTAAAGACCTATGTTATGCTCAGCCAAAAATTTAGTAAAAATCCTTAAAAATCCCAAAATATTATATAACATCAGTGTATAAAAGGTTTGATACCAAAAAGTGGGTTAAAATAGGCTATGCGCTAATTACGCTATTTATGTAACATAAAGCTTGCAATTTACGATAATGAGCATAACCGTTAATCTAGACCTCAAACTGATATCAAATTTTCGGTGCGTGTTTATGAATTACTAACAAATGATTCTACTCTTTCACCTTTTCAAAAATCGCGTTTTATATCAAAAAGGGCAAAATAGTCATATTTAAGCATAAACCGGTAACATACATATGGATCGGTTAAACATGGAATCAAGACGTAAAATTCCAGAGGGTTGTTCATACATGAAACTTGGTCCAAAATATGCTCTAATGCAGATCTTAACATGCATGGACGGATCTGAACCGATAGTCAAAGAAAAAGTCAATTTATGTGACTTTCGGTTCCGATTCGTGTTTAAACTGAAAATTGTCGAGTTGATCAAGTTGAAACATGTTCTTACATTATTTACAAAGTTATTTTGATGATCAAATAGGTTGCATGAAACCTACATTGCTAAATATGCTTAATTTTGCAAGAACACTTTCTGTTGACTTTTTAACAAAAGCTTTGACTCGACAATCGACATGCTTAGAGTGTGAATCTGAACATACCCTTTTAGGGATTTGTTATACTCATAAATACCAACTTGTTGGTACCTTCAATTCGAGATATGACTGAGCACATTTCGTTTAATCATAAAGTCAAACTATATTTACGACGGATTGACTTTAGACCATTATCTAAGCTTAGAATGAAATAGGGAATGTTATAGACACTTACAAAGGTCCTAACAAGCTTAGTGATCACTTATGAGGCTGCCTTGTCGATCAGAATGCTCCAGGAGAAGTCTTGTGAGATTTTGAAAGTTCAAGTGTTCTTGGTTTTGCAACAATGGTGAACTTTATGATGATTTTGATCTGAATTAGAGGTGCCACAGATGTTTATAAGGGTTGTAAGACTTATACAAGGGTCCTCAGCTGCATGTAATACGATTGGTCAGGCCCTAGAGTTGAGAACAGCTGGTAACAACTCGCAAAAACAGCCCTGACTGGCATCTGTGCGGAATCTGTCGCTGGGCAGGTGTCGCGCTACGCGAGACACCCCTCGCGCTACGCGAGGGCGTGGTCGACCAGCTATCCAGGTTTCTCCAAATGTTGCAATTCAGTCCCTGATCTTTGAAGCGATGTTTTATTCGTTTATTTGGCACTCTAGACCCTCAAATCTGGTTTTTAGGAACCTTGGGACTTTTATAAACTTGGCAAAGTCCTCGGTTCACTTTGCGCTTACCCGAAAAGTCACGAAATTCACGATAACGTATTTAACCTTTCGTATACGGTTTTAATCATAACTTTCTCATACGTTCACGAAACTTCATGAAATTTTTATCGCATGCTCTTGTGAGTATATTTTATTATTACAAAGCTTCGGGTTTGCCAAAAGATCACTCAGAGGTATAAATTCAACATGTTGACACGTTTAGCCCCTGTAGTTTGTAATTCCTCACTTTCTTTCATTTTTCGCTTCGTATGATCCATGATTTACCCGTTTAAGACTATAAACTTTATGTAGGGTTATTGTAGGGCTTATTTATTCATTGTTGACACTTTGAACCCTTGAAGTTACATAGTTTCACCGTTTGTCAACTTTAGTCCCTCTAAGGTTTGTTTTTTACATATTCGAAGCCCATGACACGTGTCAGTACACTATTGGACGTAAATTTTCGAGGTGTTACATCCTCACCCCCTTAAAAGAAATCTCGACCTCGATATTTGCTTAAAATAAAGGGAGTACTTTCTGTCCTATATTGAACTTAACCTTTCTCAGTACATTTGGGCCTCTATGGCACTCCAGCTGACCTCTATAATAGGTCATGTATCCTTTTGGAGCTTCTTAACCTGTCGATCCTTAATCGTCACAGGTTGCTCGTTATATCAAAATCTGCATATCAATATGTGATAATGCTTCTTGACTTATTGGTGAAACATATCCCCAATTCATTAGTATACAATGCATTTTATGCTCCGCCAAGCTCCTTAAGTAGGTTTTAGCTTATAAGCTACTTGACCTTGGTACATTCGATTTCCTTCGAATGATTCTATATATTCAGAGCTTAACTAGTCTGATAATTAACAAATTGGCACACCCTTCCAGGGTGATATCTTTTGTTGATCCTTATTTCTTAACAAGAACTAATGAGGGTTGCTAACTTCATTAATCCTTGATTTCCTGCCGAATAATGGCAACTTACAATTTATTATGAACTTGTTTGATCTTATTCGTTGTTTCCAATGCAACTTTTAGATCTTGACGATTGGACTTACCAATCTCTTGTCTTAATAGATGTTTAACATTCCATCTATACAAGGTTTCCAGAGGAGCAACCTTGAAACTTATATAACAACTATTATAGGAAAGCTTAATTTAAGGTGAGATGGTTATTCCAACCATTGCTTAAAACAAATCTTAAGGAATTAGCTAATCCTTGCCGTTAGTTGAACAAATCGATGATCCTGGGCAGCTGATAACAATTCTTACTTGTTGCCTAATTCGGGTTGCGGTAATCAATGCATAAGCAAAATGAACCGTCTTCCTTAATTAATTATACCGAATTCTTAGAATATTGAGTTAGGCTATATGAACCTATATCTTAAAATTTACTTAATCATGGTTTCGATTATTCCATGATTAACACGGAGTTCCTACCACACTCTAACCTTAAGCGGGATGTTAATCTCAACTCTACTTGCTTCTCAGAAGGTAAACGGGATAGTCTTAGGAGAAGATAATTATGACACACAAAGATGTCAGAGGTGTCTGTATATTCAGGTTTGAGTTTATCTGTCGATGTCGGTGTCAGATAAATGACACATTCTCTTTATAATACAAGGATGTCCTAAGTAGAGGTACTTATAGGACATTTTTATATTGGATATCTTCCTTGAATACTACTAGTTGACTTTAGTGCAATATGACCATCGGGATATCTCAAGGGTTCCATGTATTAAACCTCCATGCTGATCAGACATGGAAATAATCTATGGGACACACTAGGATACGCCAATCCTCATATGGCACTTTTTATCAAACATAGTTTGGCACTCGCAGTTGATAAAATCAATGAGGAAAATAATTAAAATAACATATCTTGTCGTACTCTACTCGAAGAAGGAGTACTCTTAGATTTTTCAGAGAGATCATTGCTGAGAAGAATAAAAGAAATAGTCTCTGTGGTTTCATTAGTAGGTTCTACCTCGAGGATAATCTAAAAGTTTGCTAAGCTTAGTTTATGAAGGATTTATTGGTATCTGAAAAAATAAAAACTCTTAGCATTCATATCGTTGATAAGTGTTAAGGGAGGTACCTGATGCCATTATTTATGAACTAGTCCAGGCATTTTAGGCGCTTTCAATCTTAGGCTTTACTTCCTTAGCCGCCTTTCCTTTGACAGATTCAGGGCACGTGGTCTTGATGTGGCCTTTCTCATAACAGCCGAAGCAGACTGCATCCTTCATGTACTTGCAGTCCAACGTTTTATGATCCTTCGATTTGCAGATCCCACAAACCCTCGGCCGCGATCGGGATTTTGGTTCGAACCTGCACTTCCCATAATGGCGCTTCTTGCAAACCTCGCATACAGGTTTCTGGTTGGACTTTTGTTTGTTCTTTTTCTTAGAACTCTGGGAGTTATCTTCCTCCCTTTTCCTCTTTAGTTCATCCCTTGCCTTAGAGGTATGGACGAGATCCTTCTCGTGAGTAAGGTCGTGTGGTCTTGGATGAGACTTTGGGCAATTAGCATTGGGCTCCTTGAACTTTTTCACGGCCTTCTTCACAGCTTTTCCAACAGCTGCGTCTATCATAGTTTGAAGGACATCATTGAAAATTCTAAGGTTCACAATTGTAGTATTATTGGCATGCGTCGCATCATCCATAGCACGATCAACGGCTGTCTTATCTGAGTTCTCCATACTTGATATTGGTTCCTAATATTGATAAAACAATTGCTTAATTGCAATCCGACAACCGCTATTCATCATCCTGGCAACTCATCATATACTATCCATGGTGCCATTAAGCCATATAGGAAACTATAACATAAACATTCTTAATAAACATTGTTTAGATATGTATTCTTATTAATTTTACTTAGCCTAGGCCATAAAAGACCATTGAGGGCATTTAGGGTCTGGACCTAGTCCATCACCTTTTTGACAGGGGATCGAAATGTCACAACTGTCTTTATTACATTGATGAAGTTGGATAGCTTGAAAGCTTGCCATAAGGACATTAGAAAAGAGTGGTTCCTAATAGATATAAAATATCTTTCTAAGATTCGTCGGAGCATTCTCCAAGGTATCATCGGCCAATTTCTACCTCACGTCAAATGGCCGGAGTTTAAATCAGGCGAAGACAACAGTTCTTAACATTTATAGTTCATTAAAGAATCATATGTACCAGCATAAAGAAAAATAATTTATGTATAAACTTCCTGATAAGGAAAAGTACCTGCTATATGGTTAGCATTCTGTACCACCTCGTGGGCGTTCCTCTGGAAGACTCGTGCTTTTGTTTTTCCTGGCCTTTCTCGGCTTCTTTAAAATCTTTGGGCAGTTAGTCTTGATATGCCCTTCCTCGTTACAATTGTGACAGATCGCGTTCTTCAACTCCTTGCAATCTAAAGTCTTGTGACCCTTGGTTTTGCAAATTCCACACAGTTTGGCACCTGGGTCAATTGTACACTTCCCAGTATGTTGCTTTTTGCAGTTACTGCACTTGGGTCTGTTATTAGACTGACTCGAGTTTTTCCTAAACTCGGAATCCTTTTTGTTCCTTAAGCTTCCCTTTTTCTTCTTATCAGATCGATGAGAGTTCTCTTCTCCTCTTTCTCTCTTTCCTTCACCAGAAGCCTTAACAGACTTATTTCTGATTGCATCTAAGGTGAGAGATAAGGATAAGTCCACTGCGGACCTATATGTGGTTGGCCTAGATGCTTTAACATTTCCTTTTATCTCTGGTGCTAGGCCTCCAATGAAACGCGCTATGCGTTTAGGTTCAGGGGTGACTAAATAAGGAACTAGGCGGGACATAGTGTTAAAACTTGTCACGTATGCCTGGCAATCTAAATCCTTCATGACTAGAGTCAAGAAGTTTGATTCTATCTCTTCTACCTCATGCTGAGGGCAAAAGTTTTCCTTGACTAATGCAACAAATTGATCCCAAGATAAGTTGTAGAGTAGAACCTTTCCCGTGGCTTGGAGCAATGATCTCCACCATGCTAACGCTTCTCCTTTGAATGACTGTGAAACAAATTTCACAACATTCTGCTTTGCACAACCGCTGATATCCACAACAGCGTCCATCTCATCGAGCCATGTCATGCAATCGATGGCCCCTTCTTCTCCTGTAAAGTCCCTGGGCTTGCAGGAGACAAAATATTTATATGTGCAGGTCTTAACTGGTGCCTCTTGGTGAAACATGACCTGAATAGGCGGAACACTCCTTCGATGTGATGAGTTATGAACATCGTCTTCCTCTAACTCATTTGATTTAGGAGGGGGCTTAATACGAGCCACAGATAGAGTCGTAGAGTGGTTATCATTTGATTCATTATACTGACTGTCAAGAGCTTGAGTAATAGCACTATTTATTAGTGCCTGCAGTTCCGCTTCAGTCATGCTAATTCTGGTAACCTCATTGTTCTTCTTCGGGTGGCTGTTGGCCTCCTCTGATCCAGCCATGTAGCTTGATTGCTACATAAACAATGGTAATGATTTATTCAGAGGTTATTATGGAATCCCCATTTTTGACGATTCATCAACCATGGTAATATAAACCATATTGGTTAATTTGTTAGTTATTTTTAAATTAGTATTCTCCATTATAATTTATCCTAGTTATAAAACGTTAAGGATATTAAAGTGGCGCAGAAGGCCTAGTCACAAGGACAGTTTTAAATTTATAAGCCATGATCGTTTGGGATCGAGGCATTTAAGGTTTGAGCATAGTCGGTTACTTTTCTTAGCAGGGAGTCGAAGACTACAACTGCCTTTTGTCTTTTAGGACAATAGATATAGCCCGTGGGCATTCCTTTCTGAGGGATGTTTATGATATGATCATCTTTTCAGATGCTATTAGTCAAGATCGTTTGGATCATACCGACTATTATGCTTGGACAAGGTCCAACATTTTTAGACAGGAGGTCAAAGATCACCACTGTCGTTGTCTTATCGGACAACCAATTTAGCCCGTAGGCACTTCATCACTTACGGATGTTTATAATATGATCATCTTATAAGATGATATAAGCCCTGATTACAAGGTAAATTAGAAAAAAATTTCAATATAGGGATGACTGTTGTGATTTTGTCGAATCACATTTGTCAGGAGTGCTAACACGTTCTCAGGTGTTAACAGGGATCTGAATCCCGAGAGTAGGTTTCACCATCTTGGCCGCGTAGGCTAGGTTTCACCTTTAAGATTCTTTTTAAATGCATACTGACAGGGAAGGAAGGATATTTATTTCATTCAGGATTTTCCTCATAAATCCTAATTTACAAGTTAATAATAGCACAAATGGCCTAGTCGCGTAGACAAGTTTATAAGCCATGACTTCAGAGAATCGAGGCAGTCAAGTTTTTTAATAATGGCACAAATGGCCTAGTCACGTAGACAAGTTTATAAGCCATGACTTCAGAGAGTCGAGGCATTAAAGTTTCAATAATGGCACAAATGGCCTAGTCACGTAGACAAGTTTATAAGCCATGATTTCAGAGAGTCGAGGCATTAAAGTTTTAATAATGGCACAAGTGGCCTAGTCACGTAGACAAGTTTATATGCCATGATCGTTTGGGATCGCGGCAATTAGGTGTGAATCAACGTTCATTACCTTTTCTTGACAGGGAGTTGTAGGCTACTACTGTCTTTAGTCTCAGAAGACGTTAATTATAGCCCGTAGGCGCTCCCCTTCTAAGGGATGTTATTTTCCATTTATTTCATGTTTCATGTTTAGAATGAAAACTTTGTTTAATCAATCCATTATATGGAGATAAAAGTACAGAGTTGCCCTAAGCGGGTCTTCGAAAGGAATAATGTGTCCTCGAAGGGACTTAAAGAAAATATATATATAATAAATACGTCCTTAGAAGGACTATTAAGGAAACGATCTTCAGTAAGAGGAGTTTCTTCTTCATTCTTATTTCTGAATGCTTTCTCCTTGTAGGCTCGTTTCATCCTGGCCGCGGTACGAAGCTTAGCATTTCAAGGCTCCGAGTGTGGAGAACTCCTATTACAGCTTCTTCGCTTGGCGACGTATTTAATTAGAATTGGAAGCAAAAATTTCCAGATTAGGATTGAGATTATTCCTATGTTAAGTCTAGACTCAGAAGGTCAAAGAATGTGCTAATTGTGTCATTGAGATTAAACACAAAAAGGATAGTGTTTAATTCCCTCAATGTTGGCTCTGATACCAACATGTCACACCCCGAATTCCACGTGTCACCGGTGGGCCCGGTGGGGGAGTATCGTGACGTAATTGATATCATCATAGTCAAACAACACAATATATAAATGCACAGCGGAAGCAAAAGATAAATATATTACAATCCGAATAGAAAGTAATATCAGAGTATTACAACGGAACGTAAAAGATCCACAGGCGGATCGAATAATCATAATCATTGTTCAGCAGACTTTAGACGCCTAGGACTTGTAAGATTCCTTATAATCGCCCTGAGCTTCCAGCCAATTACGTTCAGTACCTGTCACTTAACCTTTTGGAAAAATACGTCAGTTTTCACTGGTAAATACAATTTAACTGACTCATTTTGAAAAGAGTTTGAAAATTGATTTGAGTGCAAACGGCACAAAATCTTTTGACACATTGATTAAAATGCACAGAGGCAAGATTAATCTTTTATAACTTGGGACAATTTTGTTAATAAAAATCTTGTATCCGATTTACATGTTTGTCCAACATTTAGGGCCGATGATTATACAATACAATACAATACAATACAAGCCGGACAAGATTAATCGACACACCACAAATATAATCTCACAAGAAGTTATCCTCACGAGTGAGTATACGTTTTACATATGCAACAGGAGGTGTTTTGTCTACACCTTGTGCTTACGTCGTGGCCATTCACTTTTTAAAATGAGCCAAGGATATCCAGGACACGGTCATTAACCCCCAATGTTATTTGTTATCAAGCAATACGAATTAAAACGGGATTATGCAATTCAATCATCTCCGATCAAAAGGTTTCTACACCCGACCAAGCGGTATTTTTATAATACCGTATCCCAAGCCCGTATAAGGGAAAATAAGTTAAAAGTATTTACCTGAGCTAGCTCCTGTCTTAATTAATAAGAATTTAATAACTCAGCCGTATTCACTTAAGTAAGCGTAGGTACCATTTACCGGAAGGCTCTAGTCTGGAATGATGACATAAATAATCAGTTAGAATGCTAACGGGTCTTTAATTAAGCCAAAGCTTAGGCCGGTTAGTCTTAAGGAATATACGGTTCAAACGCACGATTAAGCGAAGACCGGATAGAAATGTGATTTAGACCCGACAAGTTTGAAGACTTGTATAATATGGGTATACTAAACACATTCTGGATTTGGAGACAAAAATGATGAAGTTTGACTCGCTTCGGCTAATATAAATGAACTAGTCACATAAGCCGATCCGAACGCGACAAGTGCGTAACGAGTAACCAAAAGAGTCATATACATGTTTACTAAGTTATTATGCCTTTAATATGTTGTGATATCAGTAGGATATCTTCTATTATGCCCAAAACGAGTTAAATCTCAAAATAAGCCCCGCAGGGGTATTTTGGTCATTTTAATGATCATAAAAGAGTTTGAATATAAATCTGAGTTTCGGGTCTGGTCTATATAGTAAATATACTTATTTTAACATGTTATAATAGTAGGGTATGACCCATATGTGAAACTTATCATTTAAAACCAAACTATGCACCTTAGGGGTATTTTGGTAATTTCACAAGGGCTAAAAATGTCAAAATTGGAAACCTGGGTTTATAAACTTGTACTTACTGTTATTTTATAAAAATATGCTAAGAACATTAGTAGGTGTCAACCTTATATGTTTAATATGGTTATAGTATATACTATGCGTTAAAAACGCTTAAAAAGGCGATTTAGAGCCGTTTCCGGTTTTGTAAAAGAATGCTGAGATTTTTATACTTCCAGAAGGCTCAAAACATTTTATTTAATAAATAAAATCAGTAGAAAAAGGTTTGGGGTCAAAAGGATTTGTAGAACTCGTTTTATGGCCGAAAAGGGCAAAATCGGTATTAACCGATTTTAGCTTAAAGACCTATGTTATGCTCAGCCAAAAATTTAGTAAAAATCCTTAAAAATCCCAAAATATTATATAACATCAGTGTATAAAAGGTTTGATACCAAAAAGTGGGTTAAAATAGGCTATGCGCTAATTACGCTATTTATGTAACATAAAGCTTGCAATTTACGATAATGAGCATAACCGTTAATCTAGACCTCAAACTGATATCAAATTTTCGGTGCGTGTTTATGAATTACTAACAAATGATTCTACTCTTTCACCTTTTCAAAAATCGCGTTTTATATCAAAAAGGGCAAAATAGTCATATTTAAGCATAAACCGGTAACATACATATGGATCGGTTAAACATGGAATCAAGACGTAAAATTCCAGAGGGTTGTTCATACATGAAACTTGGTCCAAAATATGCTCTAATGCAGATCTTAACATGCATGGACGGATCTGAACCGATAGTCAAAGAAAAAGTCAATTTATGTGACTTTCGGTTCCGATTCGTGTTTAAACTGAAAATTGTCGAGTTGATCAAGTTGAAACATGTTCTTACATTATTTACAAAGTTATTTTGATGATCAAATAGGTTGCATGAAACCTACATTGCTAAATATGCTTAATTTTGCAAGAACACTTTCTGTTGACTTTTTAACAAAAGCTTTGACTCGACAATCGACATGCTTAGAGTGTGAATCTGAACATACCCTTTTAGGGATTTGTTATACTCATAAATACCAACTTGTTGGTACCTTCAATTCGAGATATGACTGAGCACATTTCGTTTAATCATAAAGTCAAACTATATTTACGACGGATTGACTTTAGACCATTATCTAAGCTTAGAATGAAATAGGGAATGTTATAGACACTTACAAAGGTCCTAACAAGCTTAGTGATCACTTATGAGGCTGCCTTGTCGATCAGAATGCTCCAGGAGAAGTCTTGTGAGATTTTGAAAGTTCAAGTGTTCTTGGTTTTGCAACAATGGTGAACTTTATGATGATTTTGATCTGAATTAGAGGTGCCACAGATGTTTATAAGGGTTGTAAGACTTATACAAGGGTCCTCAGCTGCATGTAATACGATTGGTCAGGCCCTAGAGTTGAGAACAGCTGGTAACAACTCGCAAAAACAGCCCTGACTGGCATCTGTGCGGAATCTGTCGCTGGGCAGGTGTCGCGCTACGCGAGACACCCCTCGCGCTACGCGAGGGCGTGGTCGACCAGCTATCCAGGTTTCTCCAAATGTTGCAATTCAGTCCCTGATCTTTGAAGCGATGTTTTATTCGTTTATTTGGCACTCTAGACCCTCAAATCTGGTTTTTAGGAACCTTGGGACTTTTATAAACTTGGCAAAGTCCTCGGTTCACTTTGCGCTTACCCGAAAAGTCACGAAATTCACGATAACGTATTTAACCTTTCGTATACGGTTTTAATCATAACTTTCTCATACGTTCACGAAACTTCATGAAATTTTTATCGCATGCTCTTGTGAGTATATTTTATTATTACAAAGCTTCGGGTTTGCCAAAAGATCACTCAGAGGTATAAATTCAACATGTTGACACGTTTAGCCCCTGTAGTTTGTAATTCCTCACTTTCTTTCATTTTTCGCTTCGTATGATCCATGATTTACCCGTTTAAGACTATAAACTTTATGTAGGGTTATTGTAGGGCTTATTTATTCATTGTTGACACTTTGAACCCTTGAAGTTACATAGTTTCACCGTTTGTCAACTTTAGTCCCTCTAAGGTTTGTTTTTTACATATTCGAAGCCCATGACACGTGTCAGTACACTATTGGACGTAAATTTTCGAGGTGTTACATCCTCACCCCCTTAAAAGAAATCTCGACCTCGATATTTGCTTAAAATAAAGGGAGTACTTTCTGTCCTATATTGAACTTAACCTTTCTCAGTACATTTGGGCCTCTATGGCACTCCAGCTGACCTCTATAATAGGTCATGTATCCTTTTGGAGCTTCTTAACCTGTCGATCCTTAATCGTCACAGGTTGCTCGTTATATCAAAATCTGCATATCAATATGTGATAATGCTTCTTGACTTATTGGTGAAACATATCCCCAATTCATTAGTATACAATGCATTTTATGCTCCGCCAAGCTCCTTAAGTAGGTTTTAGCTTATAAGCTACTTGACCTTGGTACATTCGATTTCCTTCGAATGATTCTATATATTCAGAGCTTAACTAGTCTGATAATTAACAAATTGGCACACCCTTCCAGGGTGATATCTTTTGTTGATCCTTATTTCTTAACAAGAACTAATGAGGGTTGCTAACTTCATTAATCCTTGATTTCCTGCCGAATAATGGCAACTTACAATTTATTATGAACTTGTTTGATCTTATTCGTTGTTTCCAATGCAACTTTTAGATCTTGACGATTGGACTTACCAATCTCTTGTCTTAATAGATGTTTAACATTCCATCTATACAAGGTTTCCAGAGGAGCAACCTTGAAACTTATATAACAACTATTATAGGAAAGCTTAATTTAAGGTGAGATGGTTATTCCAACCATTGCTTAAAACAAATCTTAAGGAATTAGCTAATCCTTGCCGTTAGTTGAACAAATCGATGATCCTGGGCAGCTGATAACAATTCTTACTTGTTGCCTAATTCGGGTTGCGGTAATCAATGCATAAGCAAAATGAACCGTCTTCCTTAATTAATTATACCGAATTCTTAGAATATTGAGTTAGGCTATATGAACCTATATCTTAAAATTTACTTAATCATGGTTTCGATTATTCCATGATTAACACGGAGTTCCTACCACACTCTAACCTTAAGCGGGATGTTAATCTCAACTCTACTTGCTTCTCAGAAGGTAAACGGGATAGTCTTAGGAGAAGATAATTATGACACACAAAGATGTCAGAGGTGTCTGTATATTCAGGTTTGAGTTTATCTGTCGATGTCGGTGTCAGATAAATGACACATTCTCTTTATAATACAAGGATGTCCTAAGTAGAGGTACTTATAGGACATTTTTATATTGGATATCTTCCTTGAATACTACTAGTTGACTTTAGTGCAATATGACCATCGGGATATCTCAAGGGTTCCATGTATTAAACCTCCATGCTGATCAGACATGGAAATAATCTATGGGACACACTAGGATACGCCAATCCTCATATGGCACTTTTTATCAAACATAGTTTGGCACTCGCAGTTGATAAAATCAATGAGGAAAATAATTAAAATAACATATCTTGTCGTACTCTACTCGAAGAAGGAGTACTCTTAGATTTTTCAGAGAGATCATTGCTGAGAAGAATAAAAGAAATAGTCTCTGTGGTTTCATTAGTAGGTTCTACCTCGAGGATAATCTAAAAGTTTGCTAAGCTTAGTTTATGAAGGATTTATTGGTATCTGAAAAAATAAAAACTCTTAGCATTCATATCGTTGATAAGTGTTAAGGGAGGTACCTGATGCCATTATTTATGAACTAGTCCAGGCATTTTAGGCGCTTTCAATCTTAGGCTTTACTTCCTTAGCCGCCTTTCCTTTGACAGATTCAGGGCACGTGGTCTTGATGTGGCCTTTCTCATAACAGCCGAAGCAGACTGCATCCTTCATGTACTTGCAGTCCAACGTTTTATGATCCTTCGATTTGCAGATCCCACAAACCCTCGGCCGCGATCGGGATTTTGGTTCGAACCTGCACTTCCCATAATGGCGCTTCTTGCAAACCTCGCATACAGGTTTCTGGTTGGACTTTTGTTTGTTCTTTTTCTTAGAACTCTGGGAGTTATCTTCCTCCCTTTTCCTCTTTAGTTCATCCCTTGCCTTAGAGGTATGGACGAGATCCTTCTCGTGAGTAAGGTCGTGTGGTCTTGGATGAGACTTTGGGCAATTAGCATTGGGCTCCTTGAACTTTTTCACGGCCTTCTTCACAGCTTTTCCAACAGCTGCGTCTATCATAGTTTGAAGGACATCATTGAAAATTCTAAGGTTCACAATTGTAGTATTATTGGCATGCGTCGCATCATCCATAGCACGATCAACGGCTGTCTTATCTGAGTTCTCCATACTTGATATTGGTTCCTAATATTGATAAAACAATTGCTTAATTGCAATCCGACAACCGCTATTCATCATCCTGGCAACTCATCATATACTATCCATGGTGCCATTAAGCCATATAGGAAACTATAACATAAACATTCTTAATAAACATTGTTTAGATATGTATTCTTATTAATTTTACTTAGCCTAGGCCATAAAAGACCATTGAGGGCATTTAGGGTCTGGACCTAGTCCATCACCTTTTTGACAGGGGATCGAAATGTCACAACTGTCTTTATTACATTGATGAAGTTGGATAGCTTGAAAGCTTGCCATAAGGACATTAGAAAAGAGTGGTTCCTAATAGATATAAAATATCTTTCTAAGATTCGTCGGAGCATTCTCCAAGGTATCATCGGCCAATTTCTACCTCACGTCAAATGGCCGGAGTTTAAATCAGGCGAAGACAACAGTTCTTAACATTTATAGTTCATTAAAGAATCATATGTACCAGCATAAAGAAAAATAATTTATGTATAAACTTCCTGATAAGGAAAAGTACCTGCTATATGGTTAGCATTCTGTACCACCTCGTGGGCGTTCCTCTGGAAGACTCGTGCTTTTGTTTTTCCTGGCCTTTCTCGGCTTCTTTAAAATCTTTGGGCAGTTAGTCTTGATATGCCCTTCCTCGTTACAATTGTGACAGATCGCGTTCTTCAACTCCTTGCAATCTAAAGTCTTGTGACCCTTGGTTTTGCAAATTCCACACAGTTTGGCACCTGGGTCAATTGTACACTTCCCAGTATGTTGCTTTTTGCAGTTACTGCACTTGGGTCTGTTATTAGACTGACTCGAGTTTTTCCTAAACTCGGAATCCTTTTTGTTCCTTAAGCTTCCCTTTTTCTTCTTATCAGATCGATGAGAGTTCTCTTCTCCTCTTTCTCTCTTTCCTTCACCAGAAGCCTTAACAGACTTATTTCTGATTGCATCTAAGGTGAGAGATAAGGATAAGTCCACTGCGGACCTATATGTGGTTGGCCTAGATGCTTTAACATTTCCTTTTATCTCTGGTGCTAGGCCTCCAATGAAACGCGCTATGCGTTTAGGTTCAGGGGTGACTAAATAAGGAACTAGGCGGGACATAGTGTTAAAACTTGTCACGTATGCCTGGCAATCTAAATCCTTCATGACTAGAGTCAAGAAGTTTGATTCTATCTCTTCTACCTCATGCTGAGGGCAAAAGTTTTCCTTGACTAATGCAACAAATTGATCCCAAGATAAGTTGTAGAGTAGAACCTTTCCCGTGGCTTGGAGCAATGATCTCCACCATGCTAACGCTTCTCCTTTGAATGACTGTGAAACAAATTTCACAACATTCTGCTTTGCACAACCGCTGATATCCACAACAGCGTCCATCTCATCGAGCCATGTCATGCAATCGATGGCCCCTTCTTCTCCTGTAAAGTCCCTGGGCTTGCAGGAGACAAAATATTTATATGTGCAGGTCTTAACTGGTGCCTCTTGGTGAAACATGACCTGAATAGGCGGAACACTCCTTCGATGTGATGAGTTATGAACATCGTCTTCCTCTAACTCATTTGATTTAGGAGGGGGCTTAATACGAGCCACAGATAGAGTCGTAGAGTGGTTATCATTTGATTCATTATACTGACTGTCAAGAGCTTGAGTAATAGCACTATTTATTAGTGCCTGCAGTTCCGCTTCAGTCATGCTAATTCTGGTAACCTCATTGTTCTTCTTCGGGTGGCTGTTGGCCTCCTCTGATCCAGCCATGTAGCTTGATTGCTACATAAACAATGGTAATGATTTATTCAGAGGTTATTATGGAATCCCCATTTTTGACGATTCATCAACCATGGTAATATAAACCATATTGGTTAATTTGTTAGTTATTTTTAAATTAGTATTCTCCATTATAATTTATCCTAGTTATAAAACGTTAAGGATATTAAAGTGGCGCAGAAGGCCTAGTCACAAGGACAGTTTTAAATTTATAAGCCATGATCGTTTGGGATCGAGGCATTTAAGGTTTGAGCATAGTCGGTTACTTTTCTTAGCAGGGAGTCGAAGACTACAACTGCCTTTTGTCTTTTAGGACAATAGATATAGCCCGTGGGCATTCCTTTCTGAGGGATGTTTATGATATGATCATCTTTTCAGATGCTATTAGTCAAGATCGTTTGGATCATACCGACTATTATGCTTGGACAAGGTCCAACATTTTTAGACAGGAGGTCAAAGATCACCACTGTCGTTGTCTTATCGGACAACCAATTTAGCCCGTAGGCACTTCATCACTTACGGATGTTTATAATATGATCATCTTATAAGATGATATAAGCCCTGATTACAAGGTAAATTAGAAAAAAATTTCAATATAGGGATGACTGTTGTGATTTTGTCGAATCACATTTGTCAGGAGTGCTAACACGTTCTCAGGTGTTAACAGGGATCTGAATCCCGAGAGTAGGTTTCACCATCTTGGCCGCGTAGGCTAGGTTTCACCTTTAAGATTCTTTTTAAATGCATACTGACAGGGAAGGAAGGATATTTATTTCATTCAGGATTTTCCTCATAAATCCTAATTTACAAGTTAATAATAGCACAAATGGCCTAGTCGCGTAGACAAGTTTATAAGCCATGACTTCAGAGAATCGAGGCAGTCAAGTTTTTTAATAATGGCACAAATGGCCTAGTCACGTAGACAAGTTTATAAGCCATGACTTCAGAGAGTCGAGGCATTAAAGTTTCAATAATGGCACAAATGGCCTAGTCACGTAGACAAGTTTATAAGCCATGATTTCAGAGAGTCGAGGCATTAAAGTTTTAATAATGGCACAAGTGGCCTAGTCACGTAGACAAGTTTATATGCCATGATCGTTTGGGATCGCGGCAATTAGGTGTGAATCAACGTTCATTACCTTTTCTTGACAGGGAGTTGTAGGCTACTACTGTCTTTAGTCTCAGAAGACGTTAATTATAGCCCGTAGGCGCTCCCCTTCTAAGGGATGTTATTTTCCATTTATTTCATGTTTCATGTTTAGAATGAAAACTTTGTTTAATCAATCCATTATATGGAGATAAAAGTACAGAGTTGCCCTAAGCGGGTCTTCGAAAGGAATAATGTGTCCTCGAAGGGACTTAAAGAAAATATATATATAATAAATACGTCCTTAGAAGGACTATTAAGGAAACGATCTTCAGTAAGAGGAGTTTCTTCTTCATTCTTATTTCTGAATGCTTTCTCCTTGTAGGCTCGTTTCATCCTGGCCGCGGTACGAAGCTTAGCATTTCAAGGCTCCGAGTGTGGAGAACTCCTATTACAGCTTCTTCGCTTGGCGACGTATTTAATTAGAATTGGAAGCAAAAATTTCCAGATTAGGATTGAGATTATTCCTATGTTAAGTCTAGACTCAGAAGGTCAAAGAATGTGCTAATTGTGTCATTGAGATTAAACACAAAAAGGATAGTGTTTAATTCCCTCAATGTTGGCTCTGATACCAACATGTCACACCCCGAATTCCACGTGTCACCGGTGGGCCCGGTGGGGGAGTATCGTGACGTAATTGATATCATCATAGTCAAACAACACAATATATAAATGCACAGCGGAAGCAAAAGATAAATATATTACAATCCGAATAGAAAGTAATATCAGAGTATTACAACGGAACGTAAAAGATCCACAGGCGGATCGAATAATCATAATCATTGTTCAGCAGACTTTAGACGCCTAGGACTTGTAAGATTCCTTATAATCGCCCTGAGCTTCCAGCCAATTACGTTCAGTACCTGTCACTTAACCTTTTGGAAAAAATACGTCAGTTTTCACTGGTAAATACAATTTAACTGACTCATTTTGAAAAGAGTTTGAAAATTGATTTGAGTGCAAACGGCACAAAATCTTTTGACACATTGATTAAAATGCACAGAGGCAAGATTAATCTTTTATAACTTGGGACAATTTTGTTAATAAAAATCTTGTATCCGATTTACATGTTTGTCCAACATTTAGGGCCGATGATTATACAATACAATACAATACAATACAAGCCGGACAAGATTAATCGACACACCACAAATATAATCTCACAAGAAGTTATCCTCACGAGTGAGTATACGTTTTACATATGCAACAGGAGGTGTTTTGTCTACACCTTGTGCTTACGTCGTGGCCATTCACTTTTTAAAATGAGCCAAGGATATCCAGGACACGGTCATTAACCCCCAATGTTATTTGTTATCAAGCAATACGAATTAAAACGGGATTATGCAATTCAATCATCTCCGATCAAAAGGTTTCTACACCCGACCAAGCGGTATTTTTATAATACCGTATCCCAAGCCCGTATAAGGGAAAATAAGTTAAAAGTATTTACCTGAGCTAGCTCCTGTCTTAATTAATAAGAATTTAATAACTCAGCCGTATTCACTTAAGTAAGCGTAGGTACCATTTACCGGAAGGCTCTAGTCTGGAATGATGACATAAATAATCAGTTAGAATGCTAACGGGTCTTTAATTAAGCCAAAGCTTAGGCCGGTTAGTCTTAAGGAATATACGGTTCAAACGCACGATTAAGCGAAGACCGGATAGAAATGTGATTTAGACCCGACAAGTTTGAAGACTTGTATAATATGGGTATACTAAACACATTCTGGATTTGGAGACAAAAATGATGAAGTTTGACTCGCTTCGGCTAATATAAATGAACTAGTCACATAAGCCGATCCGAACGCGACAAGTGCGTAACGAGTAACCAAAAGAGTCATATACATGTTTACTAAGTTATTATGCCTTTAATATGTTGTGATATCAGTAGGATATCTTCTATTATGCCCAAAACGAGTTAAATCTCAAAATAAGCCCCGCAGGGGTATTTTGGTCATTTTAATGATCATAAAAGAGTTTGAATATAAATCTGAGTTTCGGGTCTGGTCTATATAGTAAATATACTTATTTTAACATGTTATAATAGTAGGGTATGACCCATATGTGAAACTTATCATTTAAAACCAAACTATGCACCTTAGGGGTATTTTGGTAATTTCACAAGGGCTAAAAATGTCAAAATTGGAAACCTGGGTTTATAAACTTGTACTTACTGTTATTTTATAAAAATATGCTAAGAACATTAGTAGGTGTCAACCTTATATGTTTAATATGGTTATAGTATATACTATGCGTTAAAAACGCTTAAAAAGGCGATTTAGAGCCGTTTCCGGTTTTGTAAAAGAATGCTGAGATTTTTATACTTCCAGAAGGCTCAAAACATTTTATTTAATAAATAAAATCAGTAGAAAAAGGTTTGGGGTCAAAAGGATTTGTAGAACTCGTTTTATGGCCGAAAAGGGCAAAATCGGTATTAACCGATTTTAGCTTAAAGACCTATGTTATGCTCAGCCAAAAATTTAGTAAAAATCCTTAAAAATCCCAAAATATTATATAACATCAGTGTATAAAAGGTTTGATACCAAAAAGTGGGTTAAAATAGGCTATGCGCTAATTACGCTATTTATGTAACATAAAGCTTGCAATTTACGATAATGAGCATAACCGTTAATCTAGACCTCAAACTGATATCAAATTTTCGGTGCGTGTTTATGAATTACTAACAAATGATTCTACTCTTTCACCTTTTCAAAAATCGCGTTTTATATCAAAAAGGGCAAAATAGTCATATTTAAGCATAAACCGGTAACATACATATGGATCGGTTAAACATGGAATCAAGACGTAAAATTCCAGAGGGTTGTTCATACATGAAACTTGGTCCAAAATATGCTCTAATGCAGATCTTAACATGCATGGACGGATCTGAACCGATAGTCAAAGAAAAAGTCAATTTATGTGACTTTCGGTTCCGATTCGTGTTTAAACTGAAAATTGTCGAGTTGATCAAGTTGAAACATGTTCTTACATTATTTACAAAGTTATTTTGATGATCAAATAGGTTGCATGAAACCTACATTGCTAAATATGCTTAATTTTGCAAGAACACTTTCTGTTGACTTTTTAACAAAAGCTTTGACTCGACAATCGACATGCTTAGAGTGTGAATCTGAACATACCCTTTTAGGGATTTGTTATACTCATAAATACCAACTTGTTGGTACCTTCAATTCGAGATATGACTGAGCACATTTCGTTTAATCATAAAGTCAAACTATATTTACGACGGATTGACTTTAGACCATTATCTAAGCTTAGAATGAAATAGGGAATGTTATAGACACTTACAAAGGTCCTAACAAGCTTAGTGATCACTTATGAGGCTGCCTTGTCGATCAGAATGCTCCAGGAGAAGTCTTGTGAGATTTTGAAAGTTCAAGTGTTCTTGGTTTTGCAACAATGGTGAACTTTATGATGATTTTGATCTGAATTAGAGGTGCCACAGATGTTTATAAGGGTTGTAAGACTTATACAAGGGTCCTCAGCTGCATGTAATACGATTGGTCAGGCCCTAGAGTTGAGAACAGCTGGTAACAACTCGCAAAAACAGCCCTGACTGGCATCTGTGCGGAATCTGTCGCTGGGCGACACGGTCGACCAGCTATCCAGGTTTCTCCAAATGTTGCAATTCAGTCCCTGATCTTTGAAGCGATGTTTTATTCGTTTATTTGGCACTCTAGACCCTCAAATATGGTTTTTAGGAACCTTGGGACTTTTATAAACTTGGCAAAGTCCTCGGTTCACTTTGCGCTTACCCGAAAAGTCACGAAATTCACGATAACGTATTTAACCTTTCGTATACGGTTTTAATCATACCTTTCTCATACGTTCACGAAACTTCATGAAATTTTTATCGCATGCTCTTGTGAGTATATTTTATTATTACAAAGCTTCGGGTTTGCCAAAAGATCACTCAGAGGTATAAATTCAACATGTTGACACGTTTAGCCCCTGTAGTTTGTAATTCCTCACTTTCTTTCATTTTTCGCTTCGTATGATCCATGATTTACCCGTTTAAGACTATAAACTTTATGTAGGGTTATTGTAGGGCTTATTTATTCATTGTTGACACTTTGAACCCTTGAAGTTACATAGTTTCACCGTTTGTCAACTTTAGTCCCTCTAAGGTTTGTTTTTTACATATTCGAAGCCCATGACACGTGTCAGTACACTATTGGACGTAAATTTTCGAGGTGTTACAAGTTGGGGAATCAAAATGATCACATCTACTCCGGTACATCTTCAAGCGAATGGACAGGCAGAATCCTCAAACAAGATAATTGTCAATAACTTAAAGAAGAGGCTTGGAGCCAAAAAAGGAAGATGGGCAGAAGAATTACCCTTTGTTTTGTGGGCTGATAGGACGACGGTAAAAAACGCAACAGGCCAAACCCCATTTTCCTTGGTATTTGGAGCAGAAGCAATGGTTCCAACGGAAATGGCAATACCTACTGCAAGATCTACCCTACAGGATCCTGAACAGAATCCTGAAGCTTTGTGTCAGGATTTGGATACTATAGAGGAAAAAAGGGATGCAGCAAGGCTAAGGATGGCAGCATATCAACAAAGAATATCCAGAGCGTATAACAAGAATATTAGGACCAGAAGATTTAAGGTTGGAGATTGGGTATTAAGAAAGGCTTTTCAGAATACCACTAATCCTGCCGATGGCAAGTTAGCTCCAAAATGGGAAGGACCGTATGAAGTTGAATCAGAAGCAGGGAAAGGAGCATATAGACTCAAGAATATGGAAGAGGATATGCTACCGAGATCTTGGAATGCTATACACCTTAAGCTTTATTTCAAGTGAGTTTAGAATTTAATTTCTAACTCAGAATGGTATGAATCCTATCTTTTTTAAATATGTTTGGTTAAATTTATTCTTTGAAACCCAATACTAACTTAAGCATCGGAGGGGTGTTAGCCAAGCTAACACCCACCTTAGTTTAAGGCTGTTTTGCAGTATATGCTCCAGGATATAGCTCCAGGATGCTCACTCAAGATACTTCGGAAGATTAGAGGATTGGCCCCCTCTCTCACGTATAAGGGATCCTGATCCCTTCACAGGTTTAAAGGTATTCACCTTTCTTCCGAATTGGGTTTAAACACTCCACCTGGAGCGCAAGTTATTCAGGGATAGTTCAAGGTGGCGGGACCAGTTCATGTAAAAGTGGCTGACAATTTCGTTACTGTTGGCTATATCCTGAATCCTAAAGGTAAATGAGGATTGATCACCCTCTCTCACGAAATGGTATTTTCATACTCTCTAAGGTTTAAAGGTTTTCACCTTTCTAAGTCTTGGAGTTTATACACTCCCGCCTGTAGCGCACGAAAATTTGGGATTTTCCCCAGAATACAAGGAATTTATCTCCAAGACATTTTTGGGTTTTACCCCTGTGACATGAAAAATTGCCTATACAATGGAAACTGATATTCAGAAGATTTCTAAGAAGACATTGTACACAGGGGACATTCCTATCGAGG
The DNA here is from genome assembly GCA_030545235.1 of Helianthus tuberosus. Classification (NCBI taxonomy): domain Eukaryota; kingdom Viridiplantae; phylum Streptophyta; class Magnoliopsida; order Asterales; family Asteraceae; genus Helianthus; species Helianthus tuberosus. Next base: position 178,305,817 of record CM060423.1, read on the forward strand.
CAATGGTGTAAAGCTAAAAGGATAAGGCTCGGAACTAATGCACTAAGTGTCTCAGACAGGGGACATTTCCATCGGAAGAGTTGCAAAGGGATTGAAGTTTGGTAATAGGTTTATACCCTATTCCTGGTATGATCTTTCCTTTATAAACAATGTTTAAATTTTTAATACTATGTTTGGTAAAGGAATAAATATCCTGATATATTCTCAAAATATGTTTTTAAATACTTTTCGGGATATTTGGTTAAGATATTTGAAACTAATACTAGTTTGAAATTAAAACCTTGATTAAACAAGTATTGTTAAAACAATTTTTAGAAGGTGGACTATCTTTTATTTCTTTAGAAGTTTTCTCTAAAGTTGATTGAATTTTTAGAAATTATATTTATTAAAAGTTTTCATAATATATCACTGAGTATATTGATCAGGATATTTTCAAAAGAAAGTTGTACTAAATTTTGCCAAGCTAAGATCTATGCTAAGAAAGACGGAAGATAATAACAAGAAAGATAAAAGATGAAATTATTTGAAACAATCAGTACTGGTTGATAACCGAAGGTTTCATCCTGAAACCCAGGACCTATCCACCTTCGGCTATCAAATTGTTTTGATGCAGAAATGAAAATTGTTCATAAAAACATAAAATTGTTCAAACAATTTAAAGGAAATAAACTTTAGGGGGCGGTATCTTCTTCGTCCATAATGATTTCAGCAGCATCCGTCTTGGGATCCTCCTCGGCATCCTTCTCAGTATGGGTTGCTTTTTCAACTGCTCTGGAAGATTCATCGACAGGTGGTTTAGAAGAAGTGCCGCCGAGGTTCTTTAGCTTGGTCTCCCAGGCACCAACGTCCCAAGAAGGGCATTCAAAACCTAATGTTTTGGCTTCATGGGCCATCTTCAACCTGGCTTGGAGGAGAGAAATGACGACGGAACTTTTGAGGCTTTCTCGGTAGCTAACCATATCCCGTTCATGTTGCACATGGGCAGCTTCAAGATCGGCCTGGGCTTGAAGAGTAGCTTTGTTGAGAGCAGTTTGTTGTTCTTGGATCATAGCTTTGAATTTCTCCTCGTAATGACGAGATTTGGCGGCTGCAATCATGCCTTGGTCGGAGATTGTGATTTCTGCTTCCTTTAGCTTTGATTCGAGCGTCTTGTTAAGCTTGCAGGATTCTTGATATAGGTGAACCAGACGCTCGAGACCCTACGAAGGTAAGAGGACAGGTATTAATATTGATAAATCTTTGTAAATGATGTAAACCGCAGGATATGATATGAGAATACTAACCTGGTTAAGAAAGGAAGTCATAAACCCGCTAGCTTCAATGAACCCGTGCTTCTCATAAGGAAATGTGTCAGAGATGACAGGAGAATCAGGCTCCTTCCTTTTGCGGGAACTTGAACTCCGGGGCTTGGTAGCCGGTGAAGGTTTGGGAATAATGATGGCTTTGGAACTGCTGGGTCTGGATGAGGCTGTGGCCTTGGGACTAGGTTCCTTCTTGACCTGAATCTGATCAGAATAACTGTCCAATTCGTCGAGGTCAAAGACTTCAGGGATCTTGGCCGGTGCTGCATAAAGGGAAAAGTTTCACATCATTATTACTCTTTATTTTATTATACTGTTTTAATTTTGAAAGTAATTCTTACCAGACATTTCAGATGACGAGTATTGACTGGAACTCGGGACGTGTGTGGTGAAAGTCCTGTCTATTGCAGGTAATCGGTAAACAGTGTTGATTCTTTCTTCTGATTCAGCGGTAGGGGGAGCTACTTCCTTGAAGTTCACTGCATAAGGATCAGAAAGAGGGATATTAGTGGGAGATAAAAACCAAACGGTCCATGAAAATATTTATAACCCTACCGGTGGTTAACCACTCCACCGGAAGGTTGGCACCCTCAGCAATGGAGTCTCGTTTGACAAAGAAAAACTTGCGTTGCCATCCGTCTTCGTTTTTGGTGGCTTTAAGAATAAGGGGCTTGCTAGAGGTCGAGAAAAGTAAGAACCGGCTAGAGCCGTGAGATCGAAGGCGATAAGCAATAGGCAAATCCTCGATGCAGAGGTCGGGGCAATGGAGGTTTTTGATTTGGTTAAGTACAATTAATACTCTCCAAAACTTGGGCATGGTTTGAGCAAAAGAGATGCCGGTGGTTCGAAAGAATTGCATCATGAATTCAGGAAAAGGGTATCGAAGACCTAGCGAAAAAGGATATGCTGGAAAGCAAACCCACTCAGCGGAAGAAACATCCGATCGAATTGACCGATCGAACGGTCTAAAGACCGTGTTGTCAGGGAAAGCGCCGGAAGCTCTCAAAGCCGCAATGTCTGCGTTGTCAAAAGCACAGACCTCCTTTTAGGGATTTTTGAGGAGATTCTGATGGGTGAAGGTCTCGGCATCCATTACGAAGAAGGCAAGGAAAATTGATAGAAAGTAAATGAGAAATTGAGAATTACCTGAAAGCTTTGTTGAAGATATCTGCTTTTCAAACAAGAAGAGAGAAGATATAGGGGCATTATGGATCTCCATTGAGCAAAAAGCGCGTTGGAGGTTACGATGTGATCTCGACCGTCGCTTCGTTTTAAATGCCTTGAGTTATGGGATAAGACTTTTGAAATATATCCGTTGGATTGGTATACCAACCGATATATTTGGGGACAATTGTTATGTGTCATTTTCTGAGCATACATATCCTGACTAATATCCCGCTTTTAATTGTTTATTTGTGACCAGGATACTGGACGGGGAAATTGCTAACATCCTGGGCGATATCCTAAGGTTGAGTGAATTAAACACGTGCAGGTTAATGGTTGTAAGTTACTAACGGTCATCAGGACTTCTTCTCCTCAAGACTTGGGCGTATTTGTTATGAGGAAGCCATTGAACCCGAAAGACTTGGTCCTCAACGTTCGAGTGGGAATATTCCCTGGATCCCGGAAGTTTAGGATAGTTTGTTACATTATCTTTACTATAAATAGATGGGGGCGGATCAGATTAAGGCACACAATTTACACACTTTCAAACACTTTCTCTCTAGTTCATCGCAAACACTACACACAACACTTGTACTCAAATTACATTGTAACACATAGTCGATCCGCACCACATCTTGCAGTGTATCCTGATAGTTGAAGCAATAGAAGAACAAGGCAGCTGCGATTGTCAGCTCCCGAGGTTTTATGCCGGCGATATAGATTGATCAAGGGCTTTCCTCGTACATCACGTGTCAACCTTTACTTGTTTGCTCATTGTTTGATCATCGATACAGCTCTATATCCTGGGCTGTATCCTGAAACTGTTTTCACAACCAATTTGGTTAACACATTTTTCACATATAAATTTAGCACACTACCTCACTTAACTAATTTGATCACTTAATTGCTTAGGTAATTTTTGACCAAAACACATATTTAGTTATTTTTATTTATAAAAAGCAACCTCCAATACTTGTATTTTTGTAACAAATTCTATGGAAAAGTTTATATTAAAAATCATAGTTAAAACACACTTCTAAATATTTGTTTAGAAAATATCTTTCTAAGTGTTTATATTTTTAGAAAATTTTGCCATAGTTTCCCCTAAAAATGGAGGCGTCAATGCTATCAAAGCATATCATTTTCTTTTTAAAAACATCACAAACAATCAACAATTAACCTACACTTACCAAGTGCCACATTAATGCTATTTACATAACAATCATGAACTTGATCTTTCATAAAAACTTGTAGTAACTTGGTAGTGTGTTTAGTAAACCTACTCACCCTCCAAAATGTATTTACTTCTTTATAAACTTCATTCTTGAAAGATTTGGGTGTTTACAACTTGTAAACATATTTTACAAAAATGCTTCTTTATGAAATCTTCTTGTTTCTCAAGTGTTTCTACACTTGTTTTTATCACAAAAAATAGTGTAAGTTTAAGTAAGAACCATGATCTACTAAAAATCACATTTTGAACTTGGTTCTTTTGGAAAACCATTCATAAATCTTAGATCTATAAGATTATCAACTCACTTGATTATTATTTTTCAAGAAATCATTTTATTTTTCAAGTTCATGCTTACACATGAGGATGATCATCTTGTTTCATCACATAATCATCCTCTCACTTGCTAGATCATGTGTTTAATCACAATCTAGCAAGCTCTATATGATGATCAACATCATAATCTCAAGAAAATAACAATCAGGTATCATTCATACACTAAACAACATAGTTTTATCATGATTTCATCATATTTCAAGCTTATGTTCATGTTTCTTCATTAGGTTCTTTAGTGTTCTTCATGGTCATCATTGTATAACATCTTTTAACCAACAAAATTAGAAGTAACAAAGGGTTATGAGAGTCTTACTACTAGCTCTATGGCTAGGGATGAACACAAGAGATTGAAGGTGATGAATGTGGTGGATAAAGGCAAGCAAAATAGGTCCTTCAAGTTCCACAAGCTGCAAGCTCCCTTGAATGAAGTTTAACACCCTTGTATGTGCTTTGAATGGATGAGAAAGTTTGAATGAAGGTGGGTGTATGGTGGATGGTGTTCGGCCGAGAATGGCTAGGAGAGGGAGAAGAAAAGTTGGTGTTTTGTGAGAAGTAAGAAGTTGTGGTGAAGTCTTGTGGTTAATATAAGCTCATGTCCAACAAGTGTTTATCCAATAGGTTTAATGTCTTCTTAGTACAAGACACAATCTATTAAACAACTCAAATAAAATCCACTATTTAGACATGTGGGCCGATTACTAGCTTGTGCGGGGGGGGGGGGGGGTCTATGTGTAAATTTGAACCATGTTGTTAGATTATAATTCAAATCCAAGTGTATAGTTAGTTAAGTTAGTTACTAGATATTTTAGTGGGTGTTAGGGTGTTCGGGGATCATAACTAGCTCGGAAATAATAAAACAGTGCTTCTCGTATAATTTTGGTGTTTCGGGTAGTGTCCGGTTGTTCGACTAGATACCGGTTCGTTAAAGTGTCAAACTATTCCGTTTAGTGATCTTTATGTACCCTTTTGTGACACTTTTAATTCTCGACACTTAGGAAAGCATTCAGGACCATTTAGTCATATTTTTACATGAAACTAGCTTGTTAAAAAGCTGATTTTATGCTGAATTATGCAGAATTCTGCACTTTATGTGGGTTTTAGGCACTTTCCGGCACTTTATCTATCACTTAGAAAAGCAGTTTTGTGGTCCTTACTTCCCTACACACCATACTAGTGTAGAACTTGGTTTCTGGCTTATACTGGGTCTCAAAACACTGTCTGTCTATGTACTGAACCCCGTCAGCATATTCCTGTTTTATCTGTTAACTGTGCTAACTGTGCGTTGTGCATCATGCATGTCAATACAGTTTGTACGTGATAATGATGTGACATTATGTAATATGTGATGCACATGTAAGTATGATGTAGTAATCAGAGAGCAGTTAAAGTCATCAGTTGTAATTTAGCAGTCATTAAGCACTAATCAATATTAATTAATTATACGGATACCTGGATTTTTGACAGCTGTCACATTTTTATCTGAGTTAAAATACATTTAATTTTAAACTACTGCTCTATATTTAAAGGTCAAAGGTCTGGCCCACATTCAAGGGTGCAAACTACTGCCCATAGCCAAGAAAGTATAACTTAGCAGATGTTTCCTTTGGCAAACATATACCATAGCAGTGGTTTTGAAATTGCCGGTAATTTCAAATTCAAAATGCCTGGGGATATGTACTTTGCAATTAATGCACGTCACTCAATCACTTCTGTCTTATGGTAAAGGCGTCTTATAGGTAAATGAATAGGTTAATTGTAATTATAATAACGTGTTTAATTTTATATTTTTCCCATGTAAATGTATTAAAAGCCTAACGACTGTCGCATCATATTCTTTCGTCTGACGATGTATTTAGTCATAACCGCCTTCATTGGTATATAAAATACATTGGGTAGAGGTTTTGATCATTACCGTTTTCATCCATCTACTCAATCATCTTCAAAAGTTTTTTGTTTATCAATATCGTCACAATTTCTTTTATTTTCAAAGACGCATTGCTTCACTGCAAAATGGAAAAATTTGGGTTTCAAGTGATTGTTGACGAGATTTTCACAAGACTCTCTGCAGAAGATATTGGCCGTTTCAAATGTCTTTCCAAGAATTTTTATAAGGAATTGTCAAGTCATGGATTTCAGATGATGCATGCTCTCCGAAGTGGAGATTCATTACAAAAGAAACTACTCTCCTTTAAAGAAACATCAACTGTCGTTGATGACGTATTTGCTGGTAATTTGGATGTTGTTAGAAGCAAAACCTTAAGTTTTCCTAACAATGTCCACCCTAGCTTCTTACGTATTCTATCGTCATTTAATGGTTTGGTGTTAGTTTGCAATGAAGGGATTTGCTGTCAGCTGATTCTTTGGAATCCAACTACCAGGCGCTATAAGGTTTTGTGTGATGACTACTTCAATTACAATCATCATCGAAACTCTGATACTGGTGGAATTTATTTTGATCAGTTGAATGATCTGAAAGTGCTGAACATCATATGTTACTGTAATGTAACTGCAGCTCGTGTTTACTCACGACGTCGTGAGTCATGGAGAACAATAAATTTCGGCAGTGTAAACAATTATGGTTCAAGTAGTTATTCATGGTCTACAGGAGTTTATGCTGATAAAACCATATATTTTATGGTTTCAAATTATTAGTATCCACTAGGTGAGAGGAACATTGTTGCTTTTGATATTCTGAGTGAGACTTTCAGAATGCTTCGTTTTCCAGAGAGTATTGTAGTCAATCCTTGCCAAGGGCATTTTTTGATCATCGCAAAGAGGCTGCATTTGATTGTTATTGGAAAGTCTGCTGAGCTAACTGCTGATTTGCTCAGATATGAAGAAGAAGGCTGGATGAAGGTGTTTGTTTTCAATAATCCTCCTGTAGTTGATTATGTAGATAGGCGCCGAAGGACTAATATAATTGAAGACATCAAGTGGCTGATAATAAGCCTCTGGGGGGATATGATTGAAGTTGATCTGAGCAACGAACTTCTGAAATACCTCGAACATGTTGACAACTACAATGGTCCGAAAGGAGCTTTACTTATCGAGACTACTGTTTCACCAATTGATTAGGAATTAGGATCCTGTATTTTATTGAATGCTATTTGTTGTTTTGACAATTGTATTTTTTATATAATTAGTTGTGTTAAAATTATTAATCATGTTTGTTATTTAAATTAAGTAAATGAATATTGATGTTTGAGAGTGTAAAAGCTTGTAATATTGGCAAAGGTCTGTTTAAATGATCAAAGCTCTGTTATTGGGAACATATGTTTCAAAATAAAACAGTGGTTGATACATCTGTTGACTTGGGTCAACAGATGGATGAACTTTGTATGCTGTTTCGCCCATTGATTTGGAATTAGTATGCTGTATTCTATTGATTGTTGTTTGCTGTTTTGAACTTTGTTTATTATATAGTTACCTCTGTTTGACACTTGTAGTTTTTATATAATTAGTTGTGTTAAAATTATTAACCATGTTTGTTATTTAAATTAAGTAAATAAATATTTAGGTTTGAGAGTGTAAAAGCTTGTAATATTGGCAAATGTATGTTTAAATGATCAAAGCTCTGTTATTAGGAACAGATGTTTGAAAATAAAACACATGTTTGGAACTACTGTTAAGAAAACTGTGGTTGAAACCGCTGTTTGGTTAAAATGGTGGTTTAAAACCACTGTTGGGTTAAAATAGTGTTTTGTGGAGGTTGAAGGGGATTGAAACGACTGTTGGGTTAAAATATAGTCTTTTTGGAGAAGGAACATGCTTTAACTACTGTTTATATAATGACTGTTGTTAAAGCTCAGTGTTTTAATCCACTGATAGGCTATCCACGGATAGGCTATCCACTGATAGTTATAGTCAGCTACTGTTTTCATTTTCATCACTGTAAACTACTGATATTGATTCATCAGTGGTTTCCTAACAACTGTTATCCATTATTCATCAGAGGTTGTCACGTGGACAGTAGTTAGCCGTCAGATATTTTGTAACCGCTGCCACGTCAGCATTCACTTTTTCCACCTATAAAACCCTGATCAAAACCCCAAACAGGGTTTTGACTGTCGAGTCGAATTCAAAATTCATTTCAAAAGCAGTTTTCACCAAATTCTCTCAAATCACTCATCTTCTTCCTTCGTTCTTAACTACCTTTGATTTATCATGAATATTCCATTCAAAACCCGTCATAACTACGTGTGTACACTTGCAAAAACAAGTAAAAACACAGGTTTTCATTCCGTGATTGATGCACTTTCATCTTCAAAGTACAAAACTTTGTTGACCTGCAATGAAACCATCTACCTGGATACCCAACGAGAGTTCTGAAAAAATGCAAAGCTTGAAACTAAGGACAAAAAGACCTTAGCTATTACTTCATCAATAAGGGGAATTCCAGTGGTCATCACACCTCAAACCATTTCAGAGGTTTTTGAAATCAATGATCTTACAGGTAAAAGCTCTTTCCCAAAAACAGAGTACCAAACTGATTTTATTGAGAGAGGTTATGAAGAAAAAATAAAAAAAAGATACTTTAGAAAAAGGGTAGTTTTCCACCTGCTCCGAGGTTTTTATTCCATACCCTCCTGATGTGTGTGTCAAATAAAACAACAGCTTTTAAAGAAATACCATTGAAAATTCAATACCTGGGCTATGCTATCATGGCTGAAGAAAATTTTAACTACTCTCAGGAAATTTTCAATGATATGGTTAAGAATGTTAATAAAAAATCATTTTTATTGTTTCCAAGGTTTTTAAGTTTTTATCTTCAAAAGAAATTTTCAAAGGATAATGCACATGTGCTTATCCAAGGAAATCCTATTCAAATAAACAGTCTAACTTCTGAAACATTCACAAGGCTGTCAAAACCTTCAAAAACCCAAACAGAGGTACCTGAGCAGAATTTAGCAGCAACAACTGCTCCTCAGGCCCATGTTGTTGAGCCCACTGCTCCTGGTGATCACAGAAGCACAACCCCATCTGTGAAACCCACACCAAAAATCACCAAAAAAACCAAAAAGAAAACTATCCAAAAGCCCCCCAAACCCACCAAAAAGGTGACTCTGGAAGACGAGATCCCAGAGGTAACACCTGTGACAACACAAAAGTCACCTGAAACCACTGCTGCTACTTTCTCACATCAGATGGAAGAAAGATCTCAAGCTGAGCCTAAAACTCCTCCTGCATCCTCTCAAAAGGATCAGGTTGTATCAACAGGGACACTACAATCAATGATACCTCTGTTGGATGCACTTGATATAGCTCAGATAAAAATCAGTTCTTCTCAATCACCTGTCAATGAGAATATACCACAAGAAGTGACTGAGTCTGGTGTCTGGTGTCTGTATCTCTGTTAACACACCAACAGTTGAGGAGGCTACACTGCAGGAATTACAAGTAATTCCTGTCAGTAGTTCAAGTGGAGCAGCTACTACAGGTGTTGAACCCATTGGTTTACACCTGGACAGTAGTTTCATTAGTGAGACTCCCTTGAAGGCAATTTCTTCTTTGGGAACCATAGTGTCCACTGGTGTGTTTCCATTATACACTGGTGACCTTAAAATGGTAAGCTCTGCTGAAGAAAGAAGTCCCTAGTACCGAGAACAAGGGGCATCTGTGGATGATTTTTGGGAATCTTTTCCTAATTCAACCACTGATACAACCACCACTGGTGGGAAATCAGATGATCCCATTAACTTGGGTGATGGTTTAAAATACAAAGAATTGACAGAGAGGGTTGATAAAATTGACACATTTGTTGTAGAAATCAAAACTATGCTGCAACAGTTGTTACAAGCTCAAAATACTACACCCACTGCTGCACAATCTGCAACAACTGCTCCATCCGCTGCTGATCTATGGCATCTGTTTCAACCTCTGCTTCACAAACAAAGACAATATGCAGATCAACAGCATGAAGTTCAACTTCAAATGGTCAGAAATGTCATGGAAGCTAGGTAAAAAAAATACTCAAGCAGATATCAAAGCCATTAAAGCTCATCTGTTTCAAACTACTGGTACTGCTCCTCCTTCAACCATCTATGTTGAAAATCCTGATGATGTCAAAAAGGGGGAGAAAACTAAAGGGAAGAAGGGAAAAGTAGATGGTTTATACATGCCACCAGAACGAATGTCCAAACTTGTGGTAGAAATCTCAAGGCCAGATGGTTCCAAAAAGGTTGATGAGACTCAAAATGCATTTGCTGCATTAAAGGCAAACATGAAAGAGTCAATGGAAATAAAAGGGTCTAAAAGGTTTGAGGAGGAGAAGAAAGTTTTGATGGAAAAAGAAGAGCAGGGTACTTTTAAACCTAAAAGAAGACAGCCTACCAGAAAAGTAAGCCAACCCAAAACCACACCTTCCAAAACCACCTAACAAACTCCTCAAATCCCCAAAAGTTCCTCTAATCAAACCTCCAAACCAACAGATGTTAAAACACTTGTTGTATCAACAGTTGTTGGTACTTCAGTTGTTTCAACATATGTTATCTCAACAATTGCCATCACTACTACATCAACCCACACTTAATCCACCGCCATACCAAAAACAATATCACCACCACAAAAACCAGGTGCCAAAAAGCAGAAAACAACAGTTGACACATCAACTATTTTAGTGTCCACAGTGGTTAAAAAACCAGTTGTTTCAACAGCTGTTAGTCAGATACCAACTACTTCAATCACTGCCACTCAACCCACAAATATACCACCAACTTCTCCAAAGCACAAAAGAAGAAAGATAACAAACATTGTACCGGAAGATGACACTTCCCCAACTCTAACATCTACACAACCACTGTCCCTTGTCACCATTCCAAACCCTGTTCCATTATCTTCAGTTCAATCCTTCAATCAAAACACTGCCATTGACCCTGCAGGAGTACAATATCCTCTAGATCTTCCAACAGTTAGGGAGGAAATCAAATCCTTCTACTCTGAAGATGATCCTGAAAAGAGGAAACTCCCATCTGTTCAAGGTTATCCTTTGCCAAGAAATATAGAAGAATATCTCAAAATAAAGGCCCAACAAGCAGAGGATAGATCTAAAAGAGATACAGAGGGAAAGTCTGACAAAGAGATTCAAAGAAATTATCAATACCTGCTCACCAAAGTTAGAACTTTAAAGCAGTTCTCAAAAGTCTTTTATCAGAAATTATCAGAAAAAGATGATGAAAGCATGAGAAATGACTATCTTGAATACATAATGACATACAAGAAGTACAAGGCAGAAAAGTATCAATACAAAGAATGGACCATCAGTGAACTGCAAGAGGAGACAGCCAGAATTCAAAAGATGATTCAAGACAAGGTAAAGCAAACTCCTCCAGTTTGGGCCAATTACAAGAAAAATGTACCAGAAAGGACCTTGAAACTGAAAAGAATTAAAGAAGAGCTGATAACTGCTGATTATGGGTCAAGGAACCAGGTTACAAGGTGGAGAGAAGAAAAGGTATTAGCTACCTACAAAAATTTAGTTGCACATTTCGTTCCAATCGTCCTCAGATATTTCAACTCTTGTTTTGAAATATGTTGCAGGTGTGATTTTAATGCTGCAACTGTGGGGTGCTGATTCTTTAGAATGTTTGAGTAGTTAATAGTAGATAAACATGCATATTATTTAATGTTAATATTATTATTGTTTACTATAAGAAATTATATTTAACAACTTATTAATCAGACCAAAAATTTAAAATAGTATTAACCTAATTTAAAAAATAATAAAAAAATCCATTTTGATTTAGAAAGATTTTTTTAACAATAGATAAACCCGTGTAATACATAGGGTTTTTAAAGATATAACATTTTTTTTATTATTTGCTATATAAAATTAGATTTATTCAACCCGTACAATACACGGAGTTTTTTAAAATATTTTTTTTATTATTTAGCATGTAAACTTATATTTCTTCCACCCGTGAATACACATGTTTTTTTTAAACACTTGATAAATAAATTATAACATTAAACACTTAATAATAAAAAAAGTCAAAAAAGAGTATATACAATAACAACAAGATTCAAAATTGCCGACGAAAATTGGTAACCAGCAGCTTTGACTATGATCACTCCACCAGGTGTCAAAAGCTATCTACACCTTTACAACTATACCCAACAACAACTACAACTACAACTACAACACAACTTGGTTGATGTAAATGTAATCACCGTTTCGTGCATATACGGCGGCATCAAACTCAAAAAAATCTCTACTTTTTCCAAACCCTAATTCCCCTTTTCTTTAATCTCTCTTCAAGATCCAATTTTTCACCCTCAATTCCACCTAAAGATCCACCCACATTCCAAGATTTTCATCAACAAACAAAACCCACAAATCTTTTGCTTCAAAAATTATGGATTCTCGTGAATCTTTAGCTCCCCCACCACTACAACAACCGCAACGCCACCAGCCCCACCACCAGCACCACCACCAGCTCCCACCAGGGATGATGATGCCACCCAATTACCACCACCACATGCCCAACACTTCCACAACTGCTGTTAACAACAATAATAACACTAGTAACATCATAACCCATGAATCTTTGCAGCAGAGGTTTGCCTTTGATGGGTCGGATCAGTATGGTGATGGATCGTCGCCTCCGGGTGGGTTTCGGCCCGGTGGGTTTAACATTGAGCCGGCCCGGAAGAAGAGGGGCCGGCCCAGGAAGTACTCGCCGTCCCCTGATGGCAACATTGCTCTTGGGTTGGCTCCGGCGCCAGTTAGTGGTGGCGCGGGTGGGGGCAGTGGGAATTTGGAGAGTGCGAATGATGGCGGTGGGGCGGGTGGCGGTGGAGGCACGCCGAATACTGATTCGGCTGCGAAGAAGCACCGCGGAAGGCCGCCGGGTTCGGGGAAGAAGCAGTTGGATGCTTTAGGTGAAATTTTTGTTTTTGTTGTTGTGGATTTTGTGTGGATCAAGTGATTAAGAGTAGTGTTAATGTGGGAAATTTTATTTTTAGGTATTAAATTGAGTGATTGATTAGTTTTGTGATTACATTTTTCTTGTGTGATTCTATTGTGAAAAATGAGGGGATATGATCTTAATTTTTTATAGATCAAGTAATTAAAGTAGTATTTATGTGGGAAATATTATGTTTATTATTATATTAAGTAAGTGATTGGTCTTGTGACTGCATTTTGTGTAGATCAAGTAATTAAAGTAGTGTTAATGTGGGAAATTTTATTTTTGTTATTAAATTGAGTAATTTATTAGTTTTGTGTTGACTATGTGATTCACTCTTATTAGAAGTAGTATTATTCTGTTGGAAACAGTGAAGGGGATATGACCCTAATTTTTGTAGATCAAGTAATTAAATTAAAGTAGTATTTATGTGCAAGATTTTTTTTTATTAATTAAGTAATTAGTTATTTTTGTAATGACATTTGACCATCTGATTCACTCTTAGTAGCAGTAGTATTATTCTACTGTAAACAATTGGATGCTTTAGTTAATTTTTTTTATTTTCTTGTTATAATTTTTGTGTAGATCAAGTAGTTGAAGTAGTATTTGTTTGCATAATGTTATTTTTATTATTAAATTATTAACTGATTTGTTTGTGGTTAAATTTGACCATTTGATTCACTCTTAGTAGTTAGTAGTATTATTCTATTGTAATGAATGAAGGGGATGTGATCTTGACCTTATATCTTTTATATTAACTAGTATGATTTAGTGATATTTTTTCGCTATTTTTTATTAAATATGTCAATTAGTTGTTAATAATTCGGGTTTATACTGTGATCTTTTGTTACAGTTCTTAAACTTTGCTGATCTTTTGACAGGTGCACCTGGTGTCGGTTTTACTCCTCATGTCATCACGGTTAAAGCAGGAGAGGTAATGATCTTCATCTTTCTTATATAATCTTGAAATTGATATGCATTTGAATCTTGTAAGGGATTCCTTTGTTAACTTGGTACCAAAATTAGGGCAGAATATACGGTTAAACGTGATAATTATTGTGAAAATTCAAAACATGATATTTTCATTTCAAAATTTTTCTTATTCTTCTTCCGTTCGATAGTTTTTACATCATGTAACCTTTGTCGCGTGAAAGTTACCAACATCTTTATTTTAGATATGTCCCATACATAGTCACATGGATCGCAGTTCGGTCCGGTACGCAGAACGAAAACGGGTACGTGGTTCATGCATTTCTAAAATTCGGTTTGGGGGGGGGGGGTAGGTTCATTCGGAACGCCAATTCGGTATGCTGTACATTGCACCATATAGTTTGGTACGCCGTATCGTGTACAAAACAATTTATAATAGATTTTTTTTTTTCAAAAAATTCCAATTTAAAATAACACATTTTATAATAGATATTTATACATACCTAGATGTGAATTAGGACCTTAAAAAAACGGGAAAGAAGAGTATGTAACAACGTAACTGAAGAGTCAGATTTTAATTCGCATTCCAAAAGTCTAATTACTGGTCTGAATCAGCCTTTTCGTTTCCGGTACACGTGTCGGAGCGTTCCGGAATGGCGAATTTGTCAATCAGGAATGCATTTTTATATGATTTGGAACCCATTTAGTGACAATCGGGTACGGCCAATTTCTCCGATCCAGATCGTGAACCCGTAGCGTTCGGTTCGATTCTGTACCCGACTTCGGTACGGACGATCTGGTCCGGGATACGTGGGAGGGTCTGCGAATCCTGTGACTATGGCCCCTTACTTGGTTTTAAAATTCGTGCATAATGCGTGATGCGCTGATGAGAGCGCATTGCCACAGCTCATGCGTTGCGTTTACGTGATGCGAGAATATTGCGCCGATTTTGCATAATGCGCTCATCGCATAATGTGCTCCGATGCACGCAACATTGTTTGTTATGTTTATTTTTCCATATTTTATGAAATGGGTTGGATTTTTTCAATAATTAATATCTTAGTATGCTTGATTTGGATCGTTATGGTTCCTAAACACTTTTTGTGGTTCTAGAAACAATTTAATATGCTTGATTTGAACCAAAAGTGCAACTCGTTATCTTCTTATTACGCCAGTTGTTTAGTACTTTTTGTATAAATAAATATTAAGTATTATTTTTATGAAGAGCGCATCGCATACGTGATGCGCTTGCATCGCGCATCACGCTTCACACATCAGATTTTTGGATTGTATCTAAGCACATCACGCAATTTAAAACCAAGGTCCCTTATAGTATGTGTGTCATGTATTTTCAACATCCTAAACTTTTGGTTCATTTTTAATTTTAAACACCATATGTGCGAATCATAATATATAAACCATTTATTGTGTATGTGTTTTAGTGTTTATAAATATGCATATATTTATGTGCATGTGTGTATTAGATTCTTTAAGTGGTTTTCTATACCTTCTAGATCCGTATCCTTGGACTATAGAGGTAAAAGGTTATATACATCCAACTAAATCCTGATATACCTTGTTTCCTTGTATTTTGTTTTAGGCGTTGACTATATAAACATATGTGTGTTTAAACTCTGAACATATGCATATATTTATGTGCATGTGCATATATATATATATATATATATATATTTCAAGATTCTGTTTAGTGTTGCCCTTGTATACTAGATCCTTGGACTATAAAGGTAAAAAATTATTTAGATTTGACTAATATCAACATATACCTTGTTTTGTTGTATCTGCATTGACTATAGTCTATATATGCATATGTATAATGTATGTACGTATTTACGGGTGTGTGTGTATATATATATCAAGATTTTATGAACGTTGTCTTTGTATTATGTCTTGGGTTATTTTAGCTATTATATTTTTGTATATTTATGGTCTGTATTTATAAAGTCAATGGTGAGTAGGCGGAGCGAGGCTGGCTTAGGTGCCTTGAAAAAATGCAAGGCCGCCATCTTCATTAAGTGCGGGATGCGCCTCAATCCAGGTGTTGCGAGGCGGTCACTTGGTATTTGAAGTCGGCAGTTTCTGCTTCTCCTTTATTTTTTTCTTAACGCTACATCAACCTGCTTCTTCTTTCTTCTCTTCTACACCTCTAAGCCGGTGACCTATAAAGTCAGTTTTGGGTCTTTTTTTTTTCTCTTTTACTTTCTTTTTATTGTCTGGACTTTTTATTTTTTGTTTAGGCTTTCTTTCTTTTCGTTTGGAATTTCTTTTCTCGTGTTTGCACTTTATCTACAACTAGTCTTAATTTAGGAGGGACTAAATGTGTTGAATTAAAGAAGTCACGTGGTCAAAGTCAACAAATGCAAACATCACTATTGCTCATGATGTTATGGATTAATAATATATATAAATATCAATGATTAATTAGGCAGAATTATGTAGTATGCAACTAGCTATATTAGATTTCATTTTAGTCGGACGATTATCTAAGGTTTTCTAACTCTTTTGGGGGGTAGGCAGTAGCATTAATATTCTATGCCTATTATACATATATACACATATATGTATGTGTATGTATACATAATATTCTTATTATTGTGCTTTTTTGTCTTGGCTTTGCGATTTTCTGCGCCTTGTGCCTAGGCTAGGCGACATGGGAATTCTTTGTGCCTTGCGTGTGCGTTGTTTCTCTAACTACCTACGTATGTGTATGTTATATACTTATATATTAATTATTAGAGTAAAATGCCATTTTCGTCTTTGAGGTTTGGCCAGTTTTGCGACTTTTGTCCAAAGGTTTGTTTTTTCGCATCTGGATCCAAAAGGTTTAAAATCTTGCCATTTTCATCCGCCTCGTCAACTCCATCTATATTTCTCCGTTAAGTTAGGGGAATTTTTGTCCTTTTTGTTAACTTAAAGGGCAATTCGGTCTTTTGAATACTTGTACATTATGCTAAATGATTGTACAAAAGTGAAAAAGACTGAATTGCCCTTTAAGTTAACAAAAAAGACGAAAATTCCCCTGACTTAATGGAGAAAAATGGATGGAGTTAACGAGCCGGATGAAAATGGCAAGATTTCAAACCTTTTGTATCCAGGTGTGGAAAAACAAACCTTTGCACGAAAGTCGCAAAGCTGACCAAACCTCATGGACGAAATGGCATTTTACTCTAATTATTAAATAATGTACCCATATCTATGGTTTCTATGCTCAATGTTTGTTCTAACTATTGCTAAATATCAGGAACGCGTAATAAATTAACCATAAGATCTTGGAGACGGGTACCTATGTACATGTGCCTTACTAAAATACTAACCCATTGTAAGGACTTGAGATATGTTTTTGCAGTTTTGGTACTATTTTAACATAAAAATGTTTGTTGTCAAGGGCTAAACAAGTTCCACGTAATTGTTTAACAAATGAGGGGCTCTACGCCTCTACTTGAAAATATATTTAAGCTTTTCATGAGGCTTGGCAAAAACTTCATATATTTAACTTATATCGTTTACAACGAATGCAATGGTTATTTTGAATTAAACTATAATTTGGCTCAAAATATAGCTGCTCATAGGTTGGTTTTACAAGAATGACTTGGTTTGTTACTTGTGCTTCAAGCTAGAACATGGCAACATGCATGAAATTGTTTCTATCAGAATTGTTTTTGGTTAACAAAAATAACACGCTTTTTCTGTGACTTTGTTTTTTTTTTTTAAAGATGATTGTTGCACCCGATTTAGGTTTTACGTATGTTGTTTTTGAATATCTCTTTTTACGATTTATATCTATAAAATATAGCTAATTGATTGTTTTGATGGGGATTACAGGATATAGCCTCAAAGATGACTGCATTCTCACAGCAAGGTCCTCGTACTGTTTGTATCCTTTCGGCAAATGGTGCCATAAGCAATGTAACTCTTCGTCAGCCTGCAATGTCTGGCGGCACTGTAACATATGAGGTTTTTATCACCTTCATTCTACATTTATTCATATATATATATGTGTGTGTGTGTATTCGTGTATGTATGTATATATATTATATATAAGGAGGTTCAAATGAGAACCATTACATTATTAGGAACAAAAGAAACTATTTTCTGGCCCTTGGATCATATTTCATTGGATGGATGAAGTCTGGGACAGTAATTTCTCTTCCACTACATGAATCACGACCGTCCCCAGAAAGTGGTTCGTTTTGGCTCCTAAAATAAAAGTTTCACGGTTCTCTTTAGATTCCACCCCCTACACTTTTATATGTATTATATGTATATATTAGTAATATTAGTACTTTATTTACTCTTTTATCTATGTTGCTGTAGTTGTATGGCATACTGTCTCGTATAGCTTGGTTTTTCATTTTCTGCATGTATGAGTTGCCCTATATACGTGACTTTTAGTATTTGGGTCATGGTTTATCTCTAATAGTTCAAATGTGCTACGAATGAAATGGCTCAACCGGGTTGATATTAAAGGTGTGTTTGTTTACGCAACTTCCTAAATTGCTTTACTCAATAACGATTATTCGTGTAGATATTATAGATATTAGTGTAAATACTAAAGATTTTGTGATCATAATTTTATTAAAAAATTTGGGCAACAAGTGTTCCGGGTCAAACCAACGTACAAAAATACATGTGTTGACCCAGTGTGCCACCTATAAGTTTTTTTTTTAATTTTTTATTGAACTGGAAATACTGATTGGGCTGACGATGTCATTTTGTAGGGCCGGTTCGAGATAATTTCTTTATCGGGCTCGTTCCTGCTGACAGACAGTGACGGTAACCAAAGCAGCAGGTCAAGTGGATTGAGCGTTTCCCTTGCAGGTTCAGACGGTCGGGTTTTGGGCGGTGGAGTTGCTGGGTCACTGGTTGCAGCAACACCCGTACAGGTCCGTCTCTCTCTCCGTCGCACACACAGACCTGTGAATTTTTGACACAACCCGAAAACACGACACGAAATTCGTGGGTTTAGGACCTTAGGTTTAGTCTAAACGGGTTCGGGTCAATTTCAGGTTGAACCCGTGAACTCGTTTAGCTAAACGGGTCGGGTTTGGGTTAACCTAATTGGGTTGAACCGTTTGACCCATTTATTATATTATATTTTTTTACAATATGTTTCTTGTCATAAATTAGTTTGGTGTGTATTTTATGCCATAATTATAACTTAAAAAGAGAAATTAACATAAGATTTTATAATTTGTATTATATATATTTGTGTTTTTCTAGTAATTTTTAGTTTTAATATATTAATTTGCGGAAAAAAAATTTAAAAAGTAAAAAAAGTTGGGTTGAACGGGTCTTGTTTTGGCCAACCCACGAATATTCAGGTCGTGTTCGGGTTTGTATGTATGATACGACTTTCGGGTTCGGGTTGAACCTGCCAACCCGTGAACACGACCTGAACCTACACACATATCTCTCTTTCAGGTGGTTGTCGGTAGCTTCATCGCAGACGCGAAAAAACCAAAATCAAGCAGTGGTCCAACAACGACACCACCAACAAACATGTTAAACTTTGGTAGTGGCGGTGGCGGTGGTGGGTCCGTGCCCGGTGCTAGTCCGGCGTCTGACGGACCATCAAGCGAGTCATCTGACGACAGTGGCAGCAGCCCACTTCATCGGCACCCGGGGTCCTACAACAACGCTAGCCAACAACAACCGCAACAACAACAAGCTCCGCCACCGCAGATGCCCATGTATTCCAACATGGGCTGGCCAAACTCCACCATGAACATGCTCCGCAATTGAAGTTGAGTTGAGTCGGTTATCGGTATCCTTGTAACATAGGATCTTGATTACTGTGTTTGGTTATTATGCTATTTCGAATTGATTTGTAGAAGTCGTAATCTAGGAATCAGATTGGATGTGATTGTTGTTTAGCGGTATCAATCTAGGATTAATCTTGATGCTTTTTATTTGTATCCGAGTTATCTTATTTTTTTTAATTCAAATTATGTGCTGTTTCGTTTCAACTAACTTGCGACTAGAGGTGGTTGAAAAAACCGGTTCAGGAAACTGAACTAGAGGTGGATAAATCGGCTTTTTACAAAAAACAGGCCCGGTTAACGGGTTTTGGTTTTTTTTTGGCACAAAAAACCGTTTTATACGAGAACCCAAACTGGTACGAACCGGTTCGGTTTTCAAACCGCTTTGGGACAAAAATTGTAATTTTTTTACAACTGATTCGGTTTTTAAACCGGTTACAAAGATCACGGATATGAACTGGTCTACAAACTGCCGGACCGGTTTGAGCCCGAACCGGTTAAAAAAAAACGGTTTTGGCATTTGTACCAGTTTAGATCCTAATACCGTTTTTTTACATCTCTAAACTGAACCGGGTTAAATCCAACCGAAACCGAAGATTGATCTGGTTCGGGAGGAACTGGTTTGGAACCGATTGAAATTGGAGGTTTGGGGACCGAACGAACTGGTAAAAACCCGAATTGGCTTGAAACCAAACCGATCATTAGACCGGCCTGGACAGAGGTTAACCGAGTCTATTTTATATTAACCTTCGTTTGACAAGGATAAAAACTTGTGCGGAAGCTAACCATGTTAACGTTATAAAGTTTGGTTATACAATGTTTTGATGGTAATGCATTCGACGAATTACACGATGGATGACTTAACATTTACGGGTCGAAAGATGGAATTTGATCCAAGGATCCATGTTTCATTTGCCACAAAAGCCTTTGAACACCACTTCTATAAGGATCCTCTTTTCTCTTCTTTAACAAATAAGCTATATTCTTTTCAACATCACTTCTTACCTGCAAATATAACTCTTGCAAATAACCATAGTCGTATAACATATGTTCCTTTCCTTTCGTTTGTATAGGCTTCCCGAACTTAAAGTAGACTCTACCCGGTGGCTTGGGCACAACTATCGGTATGTGAAATGGTTGCTTTGCGATTTCTCCTCCGACCCCCTCCCTGTCATGTCATCGAATAACATCGGTAAGCAATGTACAAAGATTGGTCCTTATATCTAAACTGTGTGTGTTAAGGGTCATTGTTGTAGCTTGTAGGTACAACACGGTCCAATCATCGGGGACAGCCAAAGCCGTCGCAGAACACAACTGCGACGGTTTTAATATAGACAAAAAACCTCGTTATTGTGATTAGCGACGAGAATAAAACTGAGAAAAAAAGTACTACATTAGACAGATTTCGCAACAAAAATTAAAAGACATTTTTGTGACAACTTCAAGCGGCGGGTTTCTTTTAAAAAATGTGAGACCGCATTTTCGTTACCAATATGGTTGCAATTTCTGATGCTAAATTTGCCACATGTTTTCTCCCTCACAAAACTAGCGACACACATTTTCCATCACAAATACTGAGTTATGTAGTAAGTAGTGAGTGGCGTCAGATCAAGGTTGTTCGAAAAATGCTTGCATAAAATTGGCTCGTTTGTAAACAAGCCAAGCCAAATCCAAGCCAAGGTAATCTCGGCTTGTTGGCTTGCTCGTTAGGCTCGTTAGGCTCGTTTAGCTGGTTGCTCGTTAGGTTCATTTTACACAAATACGGCTTGATTGAAAAAAGCTTGCTTAAAATTGGCTTGTTTGTAAGCAAGCCAATCCTAACCCAAGTCAAGGTAAGCTCGGCTTGTTGACTTGCTCGTTAGGCTCGTTTAGCTGGCTCTTTGGCTCGTTTAAATTAGATTTCAAATTTTAATATATAGCAATTGTGACACCAAAAAGTGCAACAGAAATTTTAATACACATAAATTATAAACTCTTTTGTTTATAAACATAATGTGCATCTTAAAATATAATTTTTTTATATATCAATATGTGTAAAAATTTAAAATCTCAAGCATTTTGCAAGCCGATCTCGAGCTCACTATTTCAGCTATAGCCCTAACTAGTGGTATTTGTTTATATTTAAGGTGGCCTTCAACCGAAGTGGTTGAAGCTTCAAGTCATGTTCGAGGCAAATGTGTAGACTAGATGAGCGTGTGAGTATGGTCGTTCAAAAAATAAGAACCGTAAGCATATCATTCTCATACAATTTTTTAATGGCCAAGTCACACACCCTCCAAACCTATACGCCTAAATCTACACCAATATGTCTAGAACCCAACCACGCGGAGAGGAACACTTTTTCAACACACCTTTAGCTGCGAGCCCGTTACTACCTATATACATATACAACCTAAATAGAGGTATATGAAATTCATTAAGAATGTGAAGTTCACCTCAAGTTTTTCTTCCCTTGATTAAAGTCATTCACTATGTAGTTGAGAAGAGGGTTTCTCTTCATGTCATTATAATCAACAATTAGCTGCCAACAAAGTAGATTATCATCATTAACAGGTGAGCATCAACATTTAACTAGTTATTACTACTTTGAAGATCAAGTTTAAGTCTAAAAAAAGAATGAATGTGTTCAATCTTACTTCTAATATGTCATCTTCCCCAACACTACCATATGGTATAATGGTGGCCCCAAACCTCACTGCCATTCTTACAAACTCTTGTTTATCAGGCCAAAACAACTTGCCAGCTTCACCCTGTCAAGAGACATTAATTTGTAACAATATTGCACAAGCAACCAATGTTTCTAATATGTGTCACATTTTTGTGGTGAAAAGGAACATTTTGTCGCCCTAACATATGTTACATAAAATCCAATGTATAAATAACATTACACCATGTGTAATATTGAATCCCCTTATCAAATAAATTTTGTTTTTTCCAAAAGAAAGAACAAGAAAAGGTCCATATTGATAATTATGTGACTAATGACACTTCAAACTTTCACTTTCGTTGCCCAAGGGATATCTAGTCTAACAGAAAAGTAAATCCATCTGCCTCTAACTTTCATTTATGCTGTTTCATAACAATCTAGAACATTTTGACAGGGAAAAATCAATTATTTGTTCATTAGGGGCGCAAACGGAGTTACTTCAGTGTTTGTAGTGAAAGGCAACGAAAGTAAAAGTTTGTAGTGTACTTGGTTATATTGTAAGTATGAATTACCATCGGCTAATGGGTCATAGTTTGGATACATCAAAAGGGTAGTGTTTTCAAGTGAAATGTAAGCATAAGTAATTCACCTTACGATGGAGAGCCTCCCGTATGCCACCAGGGTAAAGTAATACATGCGACTTTTTCTCTAACAATTTGAAAAGGTTTCTTCCAGAAATCGGAATCGAGCCACCTAGCTTCAGTAGATCAATAATGGGAATCATATAGTACTCATGTTCGACATCGATATCAAAAAGTTCCGGGTGACTTAAACCATGAAGAGTGATTTTCTTTTCTCTCAAAAACTCCGCGATAAGCGGAAAAACATCAAACGCCATTAACATGTGATTACCAACAATTAATACAGGCCCTTCATCTGGAATCCCTGCAAGACCTCTTACTATCTTCCCATCTTCCATGGTTGAGAACATTACTGCATCGATATAAAGACGAAACCACCTGCATATGCTTCATTTTTTAACATCACCAACAATGAATTGAATCTTGCTCTAGTCTACGTTGAATTACCAACTGTCTACAGGTGATGTTTTGAACTCTGTGATACTAGCAGGCAAGTAGTCCTTCAAGATATCATGCTTTGAAGAACGGCGGTACATGTAAGTAGTTTTAATAGCACTAAGCACATTAACACCACTCTCCTGCACCAACAAAGAAGTGACATCATTGTTATATCATAGCTTCTTTTTTATTTAACTCTTTAGTATTTGTTACAATGTTAAAAAAAATGATAAGATTGTGCCCAGAACGTGATCTTTGATCTCTAGAACAATCGAATAAACTAACTTGAATATCTAAAATACATGAATGTTTTACAATTGAAATTGAAACCAATTTATACTACACCAATGGATGCAAATGAATAGACGTGTCTCTTCACGAATAGGTATGTCTCTTGAACTTGTGGATGAGATTGAAACTTGAAGAGGTGTGTCCCTTGTTCTTGGCTTGAAGCCGTCGATCAAATAGATGTCTCCACAGGAGACATGTCGATTTATTTAAGGAGTTGGTTATCAACTTCTGTTTTGCCACATCTAGTCCCCATACTTCATAACTGATGAAACAATGGTTAACCAGGTGGGTTAACTCACTGGTCTCGTCAAGAGGGTTAATCCCTTCTTTCCGAGGATCGCCGGCTGGATCGTCTGGTGGTGGGTTTCCTGCACAAGGAAACAAGCCGTGACTCGCAACAAGGAGGATGGGGTGGGGGGTGCTCCTTGTTACCACTCTCCGGCGTGAGAATCAGTAGTTTGCTTGGGAAGCAAAGTGTGAGTGTAGTAGTATTGAGAGAGTTGAGAAGTGATACCTCAAACCTGGTTTGGGGTGAGTATTTATAGCCGAGGAGTGAAGGAGGGTAGTTGAATAGCTAGTCTGACATCGCACAGCTATTTGCAGGTGTGTCAGACCTGTCGGTTATGGTGGTGATGCCACGTCCTGCTGTGGTGTCAGACTGTTGTATACACGTGGGCCGGTAGGCGACTGTTCCCAGTGCCACTTGCACTGTGGTGTCAGACCCACTTGCCTTGTAGGCAGGATGCGGTGCCAGGCCGCATCGCTGCTTGCGGTCATTGATGTTGTTCCCGCGTTGGTTGTTCCATCCATGATTTTATGCGGGATGCGGTGTCATGCCGCATCGCCGCTTAGTGACTGTTACTGTTGTCCAGATCCCTTGTCGTGACGAAAATGTTCATAGGATGCGGTGCGGGGCCGCATCGCTATGCGTAACATTGGTTTCCGTCCTTAAGGTAAGTCTTCTCATCACTGGACAGATTGGACCGCTATGTTCGCGCGTGACCACGCGGACACAGGTGAGTTTATTGCTGGTGGAGGTTTTTGATAAGGGTAATGGTCATTCGCGGTCATGCTGACGCGAGATCTGGGACCATACCCCTTCAATAACTATCTTCTAAACTATCTATTAACTATATAATCACGAACATCCTTGAGTTGTTGTAGATTTTGAACTCCGAGCAGTTCTCACATTGTAGCAAACTTGTCCCTTCCTAGCGCCTTTGTTAATATGTCTGCCCGTTGTAATTCTCCACTGATGTGTTCCACATTGATGTGTTCCACATTGATGTGTTCGTTCTCCACACATTCCCTTATGAAATGGTAGCGTGTGTCAATGTGCTTGCTTCTTCCATGAAAGACTGGATTCTTCATGAGTGCTATTGCAGAAACATTATCCACCTTTAGTGTTATCTTCTCTTCCTTCCAGCCTGTAACTTCACTCAATAATCTTTCAAGCCACATGTTGCTGCAGTGGCTGCCATGAATTCTGATTAACATGATGATAATGCCACTGTCTGTTGCTTCTGTGAGCACCAGGTTATAGGTGATTTCAAAGTAGAATACCAGACCAGTTGTACCTATTCCTTGGTCTGTGTTAACACCATAACTGCTATCACTATATAACCCGTGATCTTACATCCTTCTTGCTTTTTGTAGATGATTTCATGCTCTTTAGTTCCTTTGATATAATGTAGTACTTGCTTGACCACTTTCAAGTGATGCTCCTTTGGTTCTTGCATGAATCTACTAAGCAGACTGACTAAGTAACACAGATTTGGTCTTGTATGCAGTAAGTACCTAGAGAACCTATCAGGCTTCTGTAATGCTTTGCATCTACTAGTTCTCCTTCTTCAGTCTTTGTTAACTATGTTCCTGGATTCATAGGAATCGTTGTATTGTTGCAGGTTAACATATCAACGTCTTTGAGTATCATGTTAATATAGCCTATCTGCTTGATGGCTATCTCACCCCCTGCTTGACTAACTTCTATTCCTAGATAGTATGTTAGCAATCCTAGATTGCTCATTTCAAATTTGTTTTCTATCTGAGACTTGAAAATATCTATCTCCTTCCTTGAAGTTCGAGTGACTATCAAATCATCAACATTGACTCCGACTACCAATGTAGAAGTCTTACTTGTCCTTGTATAGATTGCTTGCTCTAAAGTGCACTTCTTGAAGTTAAGTGACTTTAGGGTTTGATCTAACTTCGTATTCCATGCACGTGGTGCTTGTCTCAATCCATACAGTGCTTTTGATAGTTTGTAAACTTTTCCTTGATCTCCTGGCTTTACAAATCCTTCTGATTGTGAGACATAGACCTCCTCCTTGAGATCTCCGTGTAAGAATGCAGACTTCACATCTAAGCGATGTACCTCCCAACCTTGATATACTGCAAAAGCCAACATTAGTTGAACTATCTCTATGCGTGCTACTGGTGCAAATACTTCATCAAAGTCTATCCCATTTTGTTATACATAACCTTTTTGCTACTAGCCTTGCTTTATATCTTACGACTTCTCCATTTGCATCTTTCTTAGTCTTGAATACCCATTTTAAACCTATTGCCTTGTGATCTCTTGGCAACTTTGACAATCTCCATGTGTTATTCTTGTTTATTGAGTCTAACTCAACCTTCATTGCTTCAATCTATTTGCTGTCACTAGATGCTTCCTTGTAAATCCTTAGTTCTTCTTCAACAAGTAGTAATTCATGTGGATAAACTTGAATTTCCTCCATCTCTTCGTATAGTTCTCCGAGACTTCTCAGTTTTACTTAATATTCCTCGTTTTACTTTAAGATGTAGATGGAACTCTACTTGATAAACTGCTTGAACTTCCTGATGAGTTTTGATTATACGAATGTGCTGGCGGTAGGGCTGTAAACGAACCGAACGAACACGAACGAGGCCTTGTTCGTGTTCGTTCGTTAAGGAAATAAATGTGTTCACGAACGGTTCACGAACACTTACCGAACGAGATTTTATGTTCGTGTTCGTTCATTAAGGAAATGAGTGTGTTCACGAACGGTTCACGAACACAAGCGAACACAAATAAATTTGGCGAACGCGATGAAGGATAAAGGTGGATGGCCCAGAGAGTAGCACTAGAACTTGAATCCCTTATTGTGGAACGGAGTAGATCATATTCGTCGATGTAAATAATGAGAAAAGAAAGGGAAATGGTGCATAAACAAGGTGAAAGAGGGTTTCCTAGTTTAATTGTTAGGGTAATGATATAAATAAAAGTTTAATAGTATAAAAAATATAGATAAAATATATGAAAGAATAAAAATCTTTAATTAAAACACGAACATACGAACATAAACGAACGCAAATGAACGAATGTTCACGAACACCTTACCGAACGTTCACGAACACAATTGAACGAACGAGACCTTTGTTCATGTTCGTTCATTTAACTAATCGAACGGAATTTCTTGTTCATGTTCGTTCGTTTATTAAACGAACGAACATAAACGAACTTCCCGCCGAACGGTTCACGAACTGTTCGCTGAACGTTCGGTTCGTTTACAGCCCTAGCTGGCGGGGTTACATAGGAGTCTGGAGTATTTTCTGACTGATCCACTCCTGAATCTTCATGATGTAGTCCACTACTATCAGGACTACTTGGTGCATTTTCTTCTAACTCTCATCTTCTTGAATGAAAAAGTTTGTCCATTCGGGATTTCCTGAATCTATCGCTTCCATATAGCTATCCCAGTTCCATGGTTGACCTTCCATGAAGTTTACATCTCTACTGACACATATCTCGTTCTTTGCTTGATAATATAATCTAAATGCCTTTTATCCTTCTTCTATTCCAAGATATACCATAGGTGCACTTCTATCATCTAATTTCTTTTGTTGAAGTGGTAGTACCTTAGCGTATGTTGTGCAACAAAAAACCTTTGTGTGTTCCAGATTCATCTTTCTTCCTTTCAATGCTTCATACGGTGTCTTGTTCACCAAAGTTTTCGTTGGAACCCTGTTTAGTACGTATATTGTATGTCTTATTGCTTCACCCCAAAAATTCTGTGGCATGGTCATTGCCTTGAGCATACTGCGAGTAGTTGATAACATCGCCCTGTTCCTTCTTTCTACTACTCCATTTTGCTATGGGGAATACGGCGCTGTAATCTGCCTTGCTACGTCGTTGTCTTTGCAATACTTGTTGAATTCAGCCAACGTGAATTCTCCTCCTCTGTCTGTCCTTAGCATCTTTAACTTGGTTCTTGTTTCTGTTTCCACCTTTTCCTTGAACTGCTTAAAAGTTTCGAATGCTTGATCCTTGGAAGTTAGTAGATATGCCCACAGGTAGCGAGTGCAATCATCTACAAGTATAAATATATACTACTTCCCAACATGTGTTGGTGGGGATATAGGACCACACAAATCTCCATAGACTAATTCAGAGGTTTTAATGATCTGAATTTCATCTGATTTGGAAATGGTGTCCGACTATGTTTCCCAAATAAGCATGCGTCACATGCTTGACTGGTATGACTTATTTGAGGGATTCCATGTACTAAGTTCTTTCGAGTAATCTCTTTAATAGCATCGAAATGTAAATGGCCTAACCTCGCGTGCCATAACCATGCTAAATCTTCTGTGTTTGAGAGTAGGCATATTGGCCTTCCAATCTTCAACTTGACTTTGTACAACCTGTTCTTCATTCTTCTGACTCGCATCAGTAACTTTCTATTTCTATCGCGGGGTGTTAGCAGGTCTTCGTCCATAACTACTTTACAACCTATTTCTGTGAGTTATCCGGGGTTCAATATGTTGCTTTTTCAGACTTGTAATGTAATATACTTGAGAAACAATCTTTTGCTCTTGGTTTTGACATTCCAGTAGTATTGAACATATGCCTTTAATCTCTACTTGCGACCCGTCACTGAAACGTACTTGACCTGTTACATTTTCATCTAATTCTCTGAAATGACTTCGCCCACATGTCATGTGGTTGATTGCACCGTTGTCTAAGTACCATAGACTTTCATCTTCTGTGGCATACCTTGCTGGTTCTATGCGTTCTTCCTTTAGTAGAACCCTTTCTTCAACAATGTTTTCTTCTTTTATTGCCATTAGCAATACTTGTGCTTCGTCTTCCTTGATGAGATTTGAGTGTTCTTGTACGACTTCTTTCTTGGGACAGTCTTTCTTAAAGTGTCCAAACTTTTGACACTTGAAGCACTAGATCTTACTTGGGTCGATTTGATTCCTTCCAAACTTCCTCCAATTCCTAGAATTTCCACCTCTAGGTCTATATGAAGATCCTTCATTCTTAGTGTTTTGCTTGTCTTCCTGCCACGCCTACGCAG
Source organism: Helianthus tuberosus (assembly GCA_030545235.1). Classification (NCBI taxonomy): domain Eukaryota; kingdom Viridiplantae; phylum Streptophyta; class Magnoliopsida; order Asterales; family Asteraceae; genus Helianthus; species Helianthus tuberosus. The sequence continues at coordinate 178,334,797 of CM060423.1, forward strand.
TTGGTTGAACCTGCCACGCCTACGGTTTTCGAACTGTCTTCCTCTGCCAGAGTTGTTTTCTTGATGTGTAAACATCAATCTGTCTTGTCTATCTCCTAGGTTTCCTTTCTTTAATCTGAGCCTTTCTTCGTAAGTCTTTAACCTTCCTTAAGTCTTTAACCTTTCGTAAATACTCTATCTTTTGCCCGAAAATGAAATTTTATAGTTCAGAAAATCTTTTTGGTGGGCAACGTTTGACGATACTTGTTTTACTTTTAACAAACGATTTTTTTTTGTTTTTTTTAATATGGACAAAAGATAGAGTATTTACGAACGATTTTGGACAACAAGATTCACTTCCATGGGTGAGAGACTGCCGAGAGACTGCCGTTGGTCAAAGAAGCTTATAGAAAGTACAGAGAAGCAGTTCTAGCTAAACATCAAAGAATCGAGCAACAGGCTGCAGAAAAGGAAAAATAACAATTGAAAGGAAAAGGAAAGGGAAAGCAGGCAGCAGACGATGAACCTCCAAAGAAGAAGAAATCCTCTGAAAACCCAGAAAGACTTATGGGTGCAAGCTTCAGAGCTGCCGAATCAGAAGAACATCGTCGACACATTCAAGACATGCAACAAATTCACGAAATGCAAGAAAAGGAAAAGAGAGAAAAGAGACTTAAAAGACGAGAAATGTCAGAATCTGAACGACCAGAGGTAGTAATAGAAGAAGTACAAACACTGGATGAGTTTGTTGACACATTACTAGTGGATCCAGCAAAAACCTCTGCAAGCAAGTCAACTCCCCCAAAGAAGAAGTCAACAGATGAAGGATCTTTCAGATTTCCTCAAGTAAAACCAACGAGGATCTCAAAGCCTCCCGTGCCTCCTCAAAGGGTTCGTCCGTTTCAAGAGTTATATGATAAACTTATCAAAGAGATCGGTCCAACTTCAGCCAAAGAATTCTGTCTTCTCAAGAATCAAGTGAATGATACAAACATATTGAGAGAAAAGTTAAAGGATCAACGGAAGAAAAACAAAAAGATGAATGTCTATGTAGCCAAATAATCAAAGTTCATAAGATTCCAACAGATCAGGATTGAGAAATTATACAGGATGATGAAAAGTATATGTGCTAAGATAGAGATAGAGCCTATGTTCTCATTCGCGGAGGTTTTCGACTTTGATGCATTCATGGAAGAAGAAACAAACAGAAAAGTCAAAGAAGACGAAGCAAAGAAAAAGCGTCTAGAGTCGACCGAAAAAGTAACAGAAGGAGACGAGAGCGATGAAGAAGAGATGGATAGGGATGAAATGCCTGCCAAATTCATTGAGTGGGGATTAGAAGAGGAAGTCGTGTATGAACAGGAAGATGGAAAGACTTTCTCCCCACAACATCCCGAATGGTTCAAGAGGGAAAGAGAAAAACTCCCTGATTTTTATCAAGTAGTAACTGTTGAGAAGACAGAAGCCACTGATAAAATTATCAGTTGGATGTATAGCAATCTCAGGGGAATGTTTGTGGTCAAAAGAAGAGGTGGTGTAATTCAGTACTTCCGAACAGGGTTTGATCTCTTTTCACTTCCAAGGTGGGATATACGTGAGCTCGGCCGACTGGATATGCTAAATCCAGAAGATAGAAGCGTTGGTGGGGATTTTGAGTGCTTAATTGCTAAAGAATGCAACAAAGGTTTCCCAAATCATAAGCCGCAGCGTCCCAGACAGAGAGTGTCCAAAACAACAAAAGATCCTATAACTGGAAAAGGCAAGGTGACGTGGGTTATTAACCCTGCTAAAGTTGTCACAAGAATTAAGCTTTCAGAAGAAGTTCCAGTATGTTTAAACAAGTTCAAAAAGTGGTTCTATGATAGCCACACTGGTGAGGCAGTGATTCGATCAACCGAAAATGAAGATATTCGAATCTTGGACCCAATGGATGTGTTTATGTTTGGACTCTCTGACCTAACAGTGCTGAATGCGAGTCGATAAATGTGGGAGCTGGAAACGCTAATCTGGAAGAGGCCATGTTATTTCAAAGGGCAGTGGAGAGAGCCTGGAAGATAAAGATAGAGATGCTCGATATCGTTGATAAAATCGAGAAAAGGAAGGAAGCTGTTGAAAAGAAGGAAGAAAGAAAGAAGAAAAAGCACGAAAGAAAGAAAAGTCTTCCTCATCGACAAAAGAGCCCACCACCACAACTCCTCAAGCAACATCATCACCTCCGGCCTCATCCACATATGAGGCCATTATGGAGGATCCACCAACAACAAGTGAAGCTGTTATAATACAAGAAACTCCCGCCACAACAATCGAAGTTCAAGCAACACCAGAAGCAGCAGGGCATGAAGAAGTCCCTCCAGAGCCTGAACCGAAAGCTGCAGACAATCCAGTGGAAACTACAGAAGAATGAAAAACATGTATGCAACGATCTAGGGGGATATTGTTGGAACTTTTGAGATCGTTCATACTTGTACTGGATTAGTTTTGTTATAGTTTGTAGCTTATTTTAAAGTCTAGGGGCATATTTTGTAATTTAATGAAAGTAGCAAACCTGACTTGGTGTAGTTAAGATTCCAGCATAATTATAATTATGCTAGCAAGTCAGGATCTATAAATACCCTTGTAATGTTGCCCTAGCCAAGCTTTTGGCTCTTTTGGTGAATAGAAGTGTTGTTTACATTCAATCTTTGATATTGTGCTCTAATCATATTTCCAAGGTGCTTTATTGATTTACATTCTTGTTTGGATTCAATACAACACTTTTTGTATTCATCATTCCATTAGCTTCATCTTCATTCTTGATTCTTCTTAACTTTTTCATAGTACAAACACTTAATCAATAGGTGTTTTGGACTAAAACAATCAACCACTGTGATCCGGATTGATATTGGGATCTACAGAATAGACGTTTCACGAATAGGTATGTCTCTTGAACTTGTGGATGAGATTGAAACTTGAAGAGGTGCGTCCCTTGTTCTTGGCTTGGAGCCGTCAATCGAATAGATGTCTCCACAGGAGACATGTTGATTCATTTAAGGAGTTGGTTATCAACTTCTGTTTTGCCACATCAGGTCCCATACTTCATAACTATCTTCTAAACTATCTATTAACTATATACGAAATAACCCGTGTACTTGGATGTGAATGATTAGCGGTTTCAAAGACTATCCACATTGCAAAGCTCCCAAGGGTGTCCTGTCCCCCTCCATGTCAGCTTGCCCGCTTGAAATTTTCTCATCTCACTCCTCCTTTTCGCGGGTCTCACTCGCTCTACTCTCTCCTCTCCCTCTCACAACATCGAACTCCAATGAAACCCTATGGAAGGGCCTCTCCAAGTAGTCCAAGGGCATGCATTGGAGATGTTCTAAGTCAAGAGGGTTTAATAGTTGATTTCTCTTTTATTTTATGTAGTTTCTTAGTTTAGGTTGTTTTCATTTTCTTAGATTTATTTTTATATAAATAGATGTCCTTACCTCATGAGAAACACACAAATACAATAATTTCCAACCATGGCCATGTTGGCCTTAACCGTATTGTTCACATGAGAAATGGGTCAAAATCAATATTGAGGTGGAGAAGGAAGACATTAGTCTTGAATTTAAAGAGATAAAGATCATACGGGTTAGAGGTAATTTTTGGTGAAATATTTATTGAGTCTCTTATATTTAAATTAGTGATAATTGTTAGTTTGAATTAAGAGTTAAATGCCATTTTAGTCCCTGTGGTTTAGGTCATTTTGCTAGTTTAGTCCAAAGGTTTCATTTTTTCGTCTATGGGTCCAAAAAGGTTCCACCGTTGCCATTTTAGTCCACTGAGTTAACTTCATCCATTTTTCTGTTAATGAGAAGGACAATACGGTCATTTTATATGGCTGAATTGCCCTTCTAGTTGACAGAATTAATAAGATTTATCTAGTTGGTTTATTTATTTAGTTTATTAAATGGGTTTGAGTCCTTATAAGTGTAGAGTTGTGTCTTTACAATAAAAGTTATGTAATTCATTTATTTGTGTGTTTTTTCGGTGTTTACGCTAATAAATGAGCGGTGTTCGTTTATCTCATTTCTTGTGTTTGATTAGAGGTGTTTGGGCAACAGGCCAGTTACAGTAATCATGATTGAGTTGGAGTTTGTGTTTGTGTTCCAGTGTTCAGTAAAACTGGAGATTTAACTTGTAGGTTTCTGGATAGTGTTGGCCCCAATGGATCTTTGATCTCTAGACAATGGAATAACGTGAATAGATAAACTGAGAATTTGTACAATGGAATGTAATCGTTGAGAGTGATTTACAAATGAGAAATCTATCCCTATTTATAGTTTCTAAAGGGTGCGATCTAATAGACGCGTCTCTTCACGAACGGGTGCATCCTTTGATCTTGTGGTTGAGAATTAACATGAAGAGGTGTGTCTTCTTGTCCAAGAGTCGCGTCCCTTCATTTGTGTGTGGCTGCCATCGATCTAGGGGTGCCTCCTAAGGGATTTCGCCACCCTTGGGGTGGTGGTTACCAAGTTCTGACTTGTCAAAAATAGCCCCTTAACTTTGTAACCGCCAATCTTTATACTAATTACCATATAACCCTTGAACTTAAGGACGTGTAAGGATTATAACTTTCATTCACCCCTAATCACGAACATCCTTGAGTTGTTGTAGATCTTGAACTCCGAGTAGCTTTATCTTCACGAATCTCCTCGGTATCCGACACTTCACATGTATCTTTTTATTCACGAACCTTGTTTCACTCGAACTCGCTTCACACGAACTTGCTTCACATGAATATTTTGCTTCACACTTGTCTTGACAACACTTGATTTGTATCACACGAACCTTTTCTTATGCAGTTGTCTCAACACGAACTCCACCGGTCTTGTTTAACTTGCCCACCATCATGTCACATGAATTAAATCCATCTCGCATAGATTTTATACAATCTAACTCACTCAGATTTGTCTTGCGGTTGTATCACACAACAATTCCTTCTTCTGACCCAGTCACATGATTACTTGTTTCGTTCACGTGCGTGCCTTCTTTTGGTCTATCACAAATTTAATCTTGTCATCACGGTTCTCTCTCACAGCGGGTTCTTCATCATTGATAGCTTCCCTCATGGATCCTTCACCTTTTCCTGATCCATTCACTAGATTGTTTTGTTGTACCTTTCACAGGTTATCTCTCTCTCTCCGCATCACACTGTTCTTCCCTTTCATCGTTTCACACAACCAAATTCCATGTTTCTACTGCTCTTCATCGTCTAGGCACAACAGAAGTGCCGGTTCATCATCATCTTCCATTTCGACCAAAAAGTGTCTCATTTTCCTTGGTTTTCTTGGTTGAGCATTCGTAGGTAGAGTGCCCAAGTTTCTCACATCTGTAGCAAGTGATTTTCGACTTATCTCTCATAGCCAATGTTTCTTGCTTGCTATCATCCCTTTGTGGTTTGTCGGTTTCATGATTGGACACTGAAATTGGGAATGAGAACTTCCTTCCTTTTGAATTACTATTTGTGTATTCGGTCCGGTTACTCCTGACATATCTTCCGACCGAACAATCTTCACTTTCAAACAAACTTTATCTTTCTTGGTTTCAACAAACCTCTAATCCTTAACCCCGCGTATAACTCGACGCGTAACAATCAAATAATCTAATTTGCACTAAACCCCGGAATCAAAACCCTATATTCCTAACCCTGGTTCGATAACCTTGAACCCATAAAACTAAAAAAACTTGCGAATTGAAAAATAGAATGATGAAACCTGATCACGAATAACTCTACGATTCGATGCCTTGCGATTCCCGTGCCTAGAGCCTGGCGCTCTGATACCAATTGTTGGCCCCAATGGATCTTTGATCTCTAGACAATCGAATAACTTGAATAGATAAACTGAGAATTTGTACAATGGAATGTAATCATTGAGAGTGATTTACAAATGAGAAATCTATCCCTATTTATAGTTTCTAAATGGTGCGATCTAATAGACGCATCTCTTCACGAACGGGTGCGTCCTTTGATCTTGTGGTTGAGAATTAACATGAAGAGGTGTATCTTCTTGTCCAAGAGTCGCGTCCCTTCCTTTGTGTGTGTCTGCCATCGATCTAGGGGTGCCTCCCAAGGGATTTCGCCACCCTTGGGGTGGTGGTTACCAAGTTCTGTCTTGTAATAAATAGCCCCTCAACTTTGTAACCGCCAATCTTTATACTAATTACCATATAACCCTTGAACTTAAGGATGTGTAGGGATTATAACTTTCAGATAGATATTTTTGTGTAACAAGTTAGGCAAAATAAACACCTTTTGCTTTAAACTGAGGACTTGTGTTATGTATGTTAGTGTAATCTAAAGGGTTGATTTGGTTTGATTCAGTTTCCACGTTTAAATTTATTTGGTTTCCTTTTCTTAGCCTTGTATTTTATGCAAACAATTGTCATTTTGCAGATACATTTACATCACCACTATATCATTTTTTCTTTTTTACTTTTATAGTTTTATTGATGTCATCATGTCAAGAAGGCGCAAGAATAGGTCTTAATACCAATAGGATTGTGTGCCCATTGTCCGCGAAAACACGTACATCGCAGTGTTTCAATAATCTTAAAAGCCTTCGGGCCTCGTTTATACTTGGCAAGATGTTGTCCCTGCCGCTGAAATGCAAATATTGTAGAAATATTAGATTCCATAAGTTCATACGAATTCAGAAATACATAGAGAACACAAACTATAAACCGGGGACTTGGCAACTATTAATTGTCAACTAATTGGCACATAAATGTATAATAAAAAAGAATCAGCTATGATTATCCACAGAAGAAAGGAACCTAGCAAGCACAAGTACTTGAGATGTAATAGCATGGAGACGAGAATTGGCATAGGCAGCAGCTGATCGAACAAGCTTCACCCTCCATGTGAGTGTGTCTTTGGGCAATATTTTGAGCATCACCTAGCAGGAGAATCATAAAAGATAGGAACTGGATGGAGAAATATTGATATTAAATAGTAATTCAAACAAAGTGAAGAAACACAAAATAAAGCAAACTAACAGTATCAGATAAATGAGCCAACTCTACAAGATAAACTGTTTACTTTCAAGAGGTAGATCAACTCCTCCATCGATGCTCACTCAATAAATTGTTGTTTGTAATGAAATAAGCTTAACTATTTCATTCCCTTATAGTTTCCTCAGAAATTTGTAACATATTTGTCGGAAGTGGGTAACAAATAATGTTGTATTAAAATTTGTTATTTTTTTTGTTTTTTTGGTCGGAAATGTGTAGCTAAAAAAATAAATCCTAAAAGATAATAATTAAAGATATTGTAGGAGATTCGTAGTAATTTGCGACGTAGTAGTTTCGTAGAAAATGTGTAGGAAGTTGCGTAGGAAATGTGTTGAAAATGGGTTTCCTACGAGATGTTTTCCTACATCAGGTGTTTGTCATAAATGCATAGAAAAGTCAGTTTTATGACGCATTTTCTACGAAGAAAACTGGTATAAGAAGTTTCAGATTTTCTAGTAGTGCAGAAGACGCGAATGGCGACCGCCATGGCAACCGTGGCGCCCCAGTGAACCAAACGCTACCGGAAGACACCGAGTGGCGACCGCTAGGGACCAAGCATTCCGTCCTTGAGGACAAGGACATTTTTTAGGGCCGGAGTATTGATATGTGCCCACGTAACCGGAACTACCCATGTTTTATTCTTTGCATGACGTTTCTTATTTTTTAGTGTGGAAACCAACTCACCACTCTTCCATCTAGCTGACAATTAGGAGTACTTTTTGTTCACACTTTCATCCATGTACTATTTACTTTTGTTGATACACTTTTGTGTGGACGCGGCACGTTCGGTTTGAGCCTTTAACGGAATGAAGACCAAGTCGGATATCCTACTATCCCACTTGGGTCCGACAAGTTTGTTCCGTTTAATTTGTAATGTATAAACAAACAATGCATGTTGCATTTAGGGTATTATTTGTTTGTGTGTTTATTTAGTATGCTGGGCTAAACCTTCACTGGGCTAAAAACCTTCTTTGGGCCTAAACATTCACTTGGGCCCAAAGTGAACTTCCTGACATGACGAAACACAAGTGTTTCGTAGACTACAGGACAAAGCCACGATGAAACAAAGCACTACAGGACAAAGCCACTATGAAACACAAGTGTTTCATCACACTACATGATTGACGAAACACGGCGAAACTCCCCTGTTTCGTCGTGTGTTGGGTTTCTACAGGCCCAAATGTCTGGCCCAATGTTGTTTCGTCGAGCCCCCTTGTGTTTCGTCGTAGTTAAGGCCCAGGCTACTATATAAACAGCTTTCTGGTTTCACTTTGAAACTAGATGAGAGCATACCCTGAGAGTTATACTGTAAAACTGTGTGTGTATCAGTTGTCCTCGGTTCTCATCCCGTTTAATCAATAGATTGTGTTTCATTGGTTATTCCGTTTTGTTACTATCTGTGTTTGGTTTGGCATCGTTACGGGGATTCCGCACCCGTGACCGTGTTTGTTATAAACAAGGATTCGGTTTTCGTTATCGATCCTCAGATTTCGGGACCTACAAGTGGTATCAGAGCAAAGGCTCTTTTCCTTGTTTAAAACCAAACATTGTTTTGTTTTATCAAGCTTATTTTAAGTGATTTGTAGAAGCTGTTGTTTTGAAAAGTTCATATTTTCGGGAAAAATAGTTCAAAAATCAGTTGACATTGTGTTGTTTTTGCTGTAAGTTTTAGTGAAAACCCTTTTTTATTGCATGCTTGTATGTTATTGTGGGTTTTTTATTGAAAGTTTTAGCAAAATTTGGGTTTCGAAAATTTGTCCGGTGATATTTTCATCTGATATTCATATAGTTCATAAGCTATCTTCAAACTGTTCTTCATAATATATGAGTGTTTGATCCGAATTTTTGTTTGAATTAAAAGTGTTTGTGCTTAAAATATATTAATTTGACTTGGATGTACAAAACTATGATGGGTTGTTGAAATAGAAATTTCTAAAGTCAGCAAAGTATGTTGTGAGTTGAATTTTGAGCTCTTGTGTCAGACTGTGAGATAAGGATTATTTGAAAATATCTCAGCAACTACTATCTTATCTTATCTTGACTGAAGTTTGGGTTTCGTGGATTGTGTGTTTCGTCATCAGCAAAGATTTATTTAAATCATTCAGTCAACATCAAAGGTTTCACCAGTCAAAAATTTCGGCTCCATTATTTAACTCAATAATCCAGTTTCGTCGATCATTTAAGCCAATATCCTTCCGGTTTCGTCGACCAGTATTCAACTTTTGTTTCGTCGATTCACATTCAATTCATTTTCGTCGCATAACAACATACCTTCTGTTTCGTCGCAATACAATTATCCATTCAGTTTCGTCATAATAGTCCAAAAACATCAAGGTTTCGTCGACTTCTTTGATTGTTTGTGTTTCGTCATTATTAAAAACATATAATCAGTTTTGTCGACATCACACATTCAGTTTCGTCACACAAAATTAACATCTGTTTCGTCGCAATACCTGTTATCAAATCAGTTTCGTCGCACCTTTTACAAGACTGTTTCGTCGCCAAGTTATTCAACCTGTTTCGTCGATCTAAATCAGAATCCAGTTTCGTCGACCATAGTTCAGCCTGAGTTTCGTCGTTCATTATCAAAAAGAGTTTCGTCGATACTTGTCATTTTTAACAGAAGACTTGCAAAAGTATTTTAACTGTCTGTTTTTAAGTGTGTGATCAGGTCTTCACTTTCATACACCAAACATGAGTTGTACTAGCCCTTGGGATTGGAGTACGGACCCACGACCAGTTCAAAAACCGACTTCAATGGCCGAATATTTAGCGAGTACCATACCTCAACAACAACAATCTATTAGTGCAAGACAATGGGCAATGGTGTCGAATCAAAATCAGAGCATTCAAAATCTTTTGCTTAGCGAGAGTGAGACGGGTAGCAACAATCGCCCGCCAAAGTTAAATTACATAAACGACTATCCATCATGGAAGGGTCGTTTCCATAATTACGTTCAAGGGCAAAACACAGAATTGTGGACGTGTTTCACCTCTGCATTTAGTGAAGCTCTTGAAGAAGCAGGATCAAATGCGACAACCTTCAATAATATGCAAGAAGCCGACAAAAAGGCATATGATGTGGGGAAGAAGGCGTATGCTATTCTCACTCAAGCACTTCACAAAGACATCTTTCAGCAATTTTCTTATTGTAAGAACACGAAAGGTTTATGGGATGCATTGGTAGCGAGAGGAGAAGGAAATGCAGCTACTAGAAAGACACGCCATGATCTATTGAAGAAAGAGTTTGAATCATTTCAGTTCTTGGAGAATGAAACTCTAAATGATATGACTTCTCGTTTTTATCATTTGATTAGTGAAATGAGTTCTTATAGTGTTGCTGCAACTCATCCGGAAATGGTTGCACGATTTGCTGATGCTCTACCTCCTAAGTGGAGTCCATTCATTGAGCTTCTAAAGCATACGGGCGCTCTGGATGCAGCCAATGTCAGTCTTTATGAATTCATTCAGAAGTTGGAGCACAAGAACGAAGAGGAAATTCAGAAAGCTAAAAGGATTGCAACTGCACCTCCTCAAAACACAGAAATGTATTTGCCTGGTTTTGGTCCTTCAGTTAGTTCTAGTTCCATTCAGCAACCGAAGCTTCAAACGGCGTTTGTATCCAATACAAGCTCATCTCCGTTTCCACAGTTCAATCAAGCCCAACCACAGTGGGATCAAAGTGCTTATCTTTCACAATCTATACCCAAACCTCAAGCCCAACCAAAACAACAACAAGCACATTATACCAACAATCCTTTACCCCAAAACACCAACACTGTCAGAGTTGATACTTCCAATCTTTTAAAAGTCAGTGTAGAAGTTGCAAAGGAACATTTGGAACTTCTCAACACAATGTTCAGTTCATACTGTGGATTGGTAGCAGGTCAAATTGGAAACATCAATATGACCAATGAAGATTATCAAAAGATAGACCGTGATGAAATGGAGTTAATGGATATCAAGTGGGCATTTGCAAGTGCTGTTAGAAGGGCAAAGGATTTCATGACTCGAACTGGAAGAACAAGTTTGGATGGCAAAAATGATACGAAGTACGGGTTTGATAAAGATACGGTTACATGTTTCAATTGTGGCGAAAAGGGTCACTTCAAACGTGAGTGCAACCGACCAAGGAAACAGGGCAATCAGAATCCGTTTAGAAATCAGAAGAGTACTTCTAATGCAAATCAAGACAATCATGAACGAAGGATAGTAGCGGTGAACAACAATCAGAACCAGAAGCAGAACCAGAATCAGTCTGGACCTTCAAACACCAACAGAGCATTAGTTGTTCAAGCTGATGAAGGGTGTAATTGGTCTGTACAATTCGGAGATAATGATCAAGGAGGTGGAACCGCATGCTATGCAAAAATCATCAATCAGATCAAGCATGTTCACAAGGAAGAGTTTTTTGAAAGTGATGATAGCTCGGGTTATAGCGGGAGTTCAGGTAAAGAAAGCTCGAATGCGGGAGATTATAATTCTGAAGATGGATCTTTTTCTTATCAGACTGCCTTTATGGCGAATGTCTCGGCCTCGACAAGTCAGGTAAACTCTGATCCTCCTGCTCCTAGTGTTTGTAATGTTTGTGCAGAATTGAAAGATGAATCTGAAATGGTTCACAGTCATAACCAAAGTTTGGTTGTTGAGTTGTCAAAGTGCAAAGAGGCAAATATGGCTTTAGCTAGAAACGAAAAGGATTTTAAATCTGTAATTGAAACCCTAAAGAAAAGTGTTTCCGAGCTAACAAAAACTGTTTTCAATAAGCAAATTGGTATTAACAATTACATTAATATCATTGAGGAAACAAAGAAAGAGCTAGCCGTTGCCAAATGGGAGCATGATGCGATCAAGCTCAAATTGGATAGTTATTCTAACTCCCGATATATGCTTGATCACATCATAGATGTTCAAAAGTTGAAAGGGAATGTGAAAGGCGTTGGGTATAAGTCGTGTCCGCCCCCTTTGAGACACAACTATACCAGAATGCCCAATGAAGAGGATATGCCTCATTTTGAACCCAGTGTGCCTCTTGATTATGAGGAAGTTACTACTGGCCTAGGGTTTAAATCGGACAGTTCTTCAAGTACATCATCTGAGCAAACAGAAACTTCAACATCTACGAAACAAAGTCCTCCAATCATTGAGGACTATGATTCTTCGGATGATGAATCAGATGTGAATGACTAGGATGAATCACTTGATAAGAATAAGGGAATAGAAATTCCAATTGAGAATCATATTCTTTGTGATCCTCCTATTCCTGTTGTGCAACAAGTTGCCAAACAAGTGATTAATCCTGTCAAGGAAGTAAAAGAATCTGTGTCTACCGTTAAGAGTAATAACGTGTTGTACACTTTGGTTGGTGATTCTAAAATCTATTCAGATCATGATTTTCCAATTAAAAATGTCAATCCATCTTCGATTGAAAAAGTCTTTGAAGATAATACAAAAAAGTTTTTGGGTAAGACAATTCCAGGAGTCATTGTAACTCAATGTGACCCAATTCCAAAAGCTGAAATCAGGAAACAATTTGGAAATAAAAAATCACCAACAAAGCAACAACCTTTTACTAATAAGGGTAAACAACCAAAAAGGCGATCTCAAAAGCTTAATGTTTCTCAATCAAAATCTGAAACGAACGGAGCTCGTAACCAGAAGAAAAACAGTGATGTCAAGTTTGTAGCATCGAAGGGTACTGATAAAATTGAGACTTTTGAAAACAAATCAAATACCGATTTTATCCAACAATTCAAGATTTTAAAACGTAACAGTCAAAACAATTACACTCAACATACAAATGGGTGTGATGAAAGAGCAAATACCTCACGTTCTACTGGTTCGACATCTGTTAGTCGATCAGATTCTCCTAAGTTTGTTGAAAGGAGAATGTGTTTTAAGTGTGGGGAGTTTGGACATATCATTAAAAATTGTACAAATACTCCCAAAGAGAAATTTGTTGAAAGAGCACCACCTGAAAAGGTTCACCCGCAACGTCGTCCTGTTTCACCAAAACATGATAAAAGAACTGTTAAAGAACAAGAAACAAAACAACGATGTCAAAACGTCAAAGAAGTTGAAAAGGCGTTAAAACCGGAGGTTGTCCAAACAAAGTCTGTTAAGTTAGAAATTAAAAATGAAAAACAAAAACAGATTTGGAAACCAAAATCGGTAACTGTTTCAGGGGAAGCTCAATCCATTCCGAATCATCAGGAAATCGAAGTCACAATCCTCGATGATGAAGGACGACCCAAGTCTGTGAAGGCTTGGGTCCCCCTCTCCAACTAATCTCTGAGTGAGTGTGCAGGATATTCCAGGAGGAACTATCGATAGTCATCGGATTGTTGATAGTGGAGTGTCCATGCACAAGATCGGCGACAAAAGAAATTGTTGCCTTTGATGGAGAGAAGAAGAAAAGGGAAACATAGTTGTCTGTTGAAAGAAATTGAAAGCTTCGACAAAATGAAAATCATCTCAAAGTTTGATTGTTAAAGGCTTTGATCGGGTCCCCAGGATAGATTCAATCAAAATGTACGCACCTGCAGCACGTCTGATGTTCAAAATCAACAAGATGAATGTGCAGTGTACATTTCTTCGCGGTGTGATTGAAGAAAATGTGTTTGTTGAACAAACCAACCGGGTGTGCGGATGCCTTGGCATGGATTGAACAACCGCACACTACTTCTCAAGAGAAAGATAAAGACCTTCGCTGGTGCAATGTGGAAGACCAGCCGGACCCAAAGGTTTATGATCTTGTTGCTGTGAAGAGTTTTCTCGGGTTAATTGAAGTAGCTACAAAGAATCGACTTTGAAATCCACACCGGGTGGATATCCAGTTTGGGAGAGCGATCAGATTCCTTGCAATGCACGAAGCAGTTGCAAGATACGGTTTTAAATTTCTAATCTCTCCTATACTTGTCGATATTTAAGTTGCTTTTTGAATTATTATCTCGTACATCACTCTTTGACCAGACACGTTGATCTCAAATATCACCTCACACGTAATCGTTTCAATATGAAACTTGTCAATGTTGTCATGGTCCACACCGCTTACCGATGTGCCAACTGATTTTTCAAAAATTCGATAAATCAATTCTGATTCAAGATTAATTTTGGTAAACGACATTGAGGTAAAACATGAGTTAACCGACATCGGGAAATCCTTTTTGTAAATACCTTTGTGTTTTCTAAATTTATCATAGTTTGTTGCATTTTAGGTGGAGTAAATCCAAAATTTGAAAATTCAAAAACATCGAAAATTTCAAAACTCAAAAACATTCGAAAAACAAAAATGAGTTTCCTGGCAAGAAAAAGAGAATATGATAGTACATCAGTGGTCTGTTTAAACCTTTTTAAACTGAAATGCAAAATGAAAAATGTTAAGCAGCTCTATATGAGATGTATCGGTAGGCTCACAATCATTTTAAAGTGTGCAGGGTGATATAAATCTTAAATCGACTGAAGACCAGGTGTGAACCGCACATTGGCATATGGTCTTAGTACCGAAATTTCGTTTGAGAGATTGCCGAGGTTCTGAGATATTCGGTCTTTATGCTGCTTATCATCTGGGTATCATGGTTGTATCTTTTACCGAAAAATAACGGAGACGAAGTCTAGATCTTCCATGATACTATACATACGTGTACATATTGCATTCGACCTCAATAAGTGATCAACAATCACATGTCCAAAAAAATAAGTGATAATATATCACAGATTCTTTGCGGGAGTCAAGTTCGTCTCTCTGCTGTACGAAAGTACTGACCTGTTCACGGACTTGCTCATGTGCCCTCATGCATCTGAAAATCAAGTTCCTCATCAATAAGTGATTCTGTCACATAGGGCTTGTTTTCAATCAAATAAGTGAGTTTCTCACATCTTTTATACGGTCAAACAGATGATAAACGGTATACTCACCGGTAAGATGAACTCTCGTGCATACCTTGATACGGGAATGTGTCGTGTGTGGATGAACACCGGTCGGTAAGTATAAATCATACCTTAACGTATCCCCTCGCCATGATTACTTCTGATAAGTTGAGCTTAAGTGGACAACAATACCGATAATTGTTATAGGATGCTTATCTAAATGTTAACTAATTGAACAAAAAGAGCGTTTTGGCGTGACCGTACACTGATATGATTCTCTTACCCTCGAAACTCGCAAAAAGGATGTCTGTAAATATTTGTTTACTGCTTTCGTTTCTGCATCTTTGTATATATTTATTTATTGTTTTCCGTCTTTACATTTGAAAAATGAAAAATTTCAAAAAGATTTTGGGTGTGTTTTAATCTAAACTTTATAAAAGCCAAAAAGATTTTATTTCCAGTTTATTTTAGATTGACCGATGTTGGAACTCGAGTATATCCTACCCAAAATCCTGATTTTAAGCCCGAAAACAATTGCACCTTCATAAACAGTCGAAGTTAACAAGTTTTGAAAGTTAAAGGATTAAAATTGATCAATTTTTAAACTTTCAAACTGTTGTCGGTCGGTAGTTGATTGAATTATGGTCACATATGTGTCATTTGGTTAATTTGTCTATATTCCAAGCGGATGTTCTCATTGCGTGTTTAGCTTTCTTGTATGTGCATATGCGACATCAGAATCAGCTAAAGGCGAAGAGAACGTGTCAGATGACAAGCCGTAAAGTGAAGACACGATGTGGAGGCACTCAAACCATAAAGATGATCAGGTTGCAGTTGATCACTCATCAACACCATAAGGATCTGAAGAATTGACGATCAAAAGATTCACGAGCATGACTCAATGGAGAGTTCAATCTAAGGGGGAGTTTGTTAACACACTTTCTAAATGAAAAAGGGAGTTTGTTGATACACTTTCTTCTTACGACGCGTGAAGACTTTGAGGATCCTCCGACATGAAAGACATGGAAGTCGAACCATCACAGCAGCGTCCAAGGGGGAGTTTGTTGATACACTTTTGTGTGGACGCGACACGTTCGGTTCGAGCCTTTAACGGAATGAAGACCAAGTCGGATATCCTCCTATCCCACTTGGATCCGACAAGTTTGTTCCGTTTAATTTGTAATGTATAAACAAACAATGCATGTTGCATTTAGGGTATTATTTGTTTGTGTGTTTATTTAGTATGCTGGGCTAAACCTTCACTGGGCTAAAAACCTTCTTTGGGCCTAAACATTCACTTGGGCCCAAAGTGAACTTCCTGACATGACGAAACACAAGTGTTTCGTAGACTACAGGACAAAGCCACGATGAAACAAAGCACTACAGGACAAAGCCACTATGAAACACAAGTGTTTCATCACACTACATGATTGACGAAACACGGCGAAACTCCCCTGTTTCGTCGTGTGTTGGGTTTCTACAGGCCCAAATGTCTGGCCCAATGTTGTTTCGTCGAGCCCCCTTGTGTTTCGTCGTAGTTAAGGCCCAGGCTACTATATAAACAGCTTTCTGGTTTCACTTTGAAACTAGATGAGAGCATACCCTGAGAGTTATACTGAGCATACCCTGAGAGTTATACTGTAAAACTGTGTGTGTATCAGTTGTCCTCGGTTCTCATCCCGTTTAATCAATAGATTGTGTTTCATTGGTTATTCCGTTTTGTTACTATCTGTGTTTGGTTTGGCATCGTTACGGGGATTCTGCACCCGTGACCGTGTTTGTTATAAATACGGATTCGGTTTTCGTTATCGATCCTCAGATTTCGGGACCTACAACTTTCGTGTATTTAAGTTGACAAATGATGAATGAAAAACTAGAGAAAATTGTTGCAAAACTAGTCTTGTTCTTTATCTTTGTTCTTGGAGCCTAACCCACTCTACGACCATCTCGAATCGGTCTTTAACATGGTATTTGAGGTCAAACAATCCTTATGAAACCAATAACTCTCATGTCTATGTGCGATGTGGGATTTTCCTAAAGTACTACATCTCTCCATGGATGCACCTCTACCGTTCATAGCTACTTGTTAAAAATATTTCGACCACGTTCTCTTCCCTACATATGATGTTCTCAACACTTACGATAACATTCTTTCATGATTTAGTTGCCATCCCAATGAATACTAATGCAAATTATCACAAAGTGAACTTTTGACCGTTCCTTGATTCCTTTAGACTTAATACAAAATTAGCTTTTGTCCCAACGATAGCATTGGGATGTAAGACTCGTAACCAAAGAAAGCTGTACTGCTTACTAGAGCTTGTTGTTGAATGTTTTGGGATGTGGTTTTTTCAAAAGGACCAACCCTCCTGTTTATACATGCTAGCCTAACGTTCAAGTACGATCCAAAACATTCTATATCTAGACTATCTTGTACATGTATTCGTAGTTCTTACTAGCATAATCTAGACTTTTCCATGGATATATCTTGACTAGGCCATGAATGATCTAGCTAGAATTATCATGACTAATCCACGGTATGTATCTGCTGCTTAAAATTTAGGCGTGCCATGACAATATGCCCCACTAGTGATTTTAGGATTGCAGGTGAATTCGTCGCATGCCATACAACTTGTCACTAAGCCCTTCTGATGATGAAAGAATCCTTGCGCTCTTGTGCTATGCCTTGTTGATGATGTATGATCCTTAGAGGAATTCCTTAATATTCTAGAGGCCAGGAGGATAGCTTCGATGAGTATGCCCTTCGGCCTTCACGTATCAGGTATAGTGTATGTGCTTTATGAAGATGGTTAAAAATTCCATGTTCTGTATTATGCCTTGTGTTTTGTTTCCTATAGTGTATGTGCTTATGAAGATGGTTAAAAATTATATGTTTTGTATTATGCCTTGTGTTTTGTTTCCTATAATGATGAACTGAACAGTATTATTAACAGTCTTTGTTTCATATAGCTAACAAAAAGGTAAACTAAAAAAAAAAATCAAAGATAAAGATATAAGCACCCGAAGATGGTTCTTACAGAAAGGTTTGCTTGATCTTTACTAAACCCGACAAGCAATTGCCAAAGAGATTCCACATAATTTCTACCATAGAATTTAATCATTGAGATCTTTATATAATCAGCTGAAAGGAAAACATTTAATATAGTTAGTTTAGAAAAAGACATATAGCATAAGAGTCCCCAACGTTACACATTATCGTACATTGTATAAAAATATTAGAAGCATGGCTCAAATGCAAGTTTACTATGTTATCATTCAGATACATATTGTTACAAGGATTAGAGGCATTAAACAATTGTTAAGCAGTTAACACACATTTTAACAGTTGCGAGCTAACTTAAGCAGTAACCTACCAACAAGGGGGCTAATGGCATAAGGAAACATCCCATAATATTCTTCGGGCATTTCCTCAATAAGTGATGGTAAAAAAAGCAATGGTGACCTCTCACAAGAAGTTGCTGAAATGGATACAATAGCACTTACCATCAGACATGCATACATACATAGTGGAATATAGAATAGATTAATAATATATAGAGTTAACTGCCATTTACGTCGATGTTGTTTGTCCACTTATGTCATTGGCCAAGTTTCAAAATTGTACCATTTTCCTCCCTCCTTGACATTCTCAAAACATGCCATTTCAGTCTAAAAAACTAACCCCAGTTAAAAAAAACTTAGTTAGCTCAGGGATAAAATAGTCATTTTACATAGTTTAAACTTCAAAATAATACTAACAAAAAGAAGTTTAAATAATGAGAAAAAGTCTATGTAAAATGACCATTTTACCCCTGAGCTGAGTATTTTTTTTAACTGGGGTTAGTTTTTTTTGTACTGAAATATCACGTTTCGAGAATGTCGGGGAGAAAAATGGTTCAATTTTGAAATTTGTCCTGAAATGGCATAAGTGGACAACCCACAAGGACGTAAATGGCAGTTAACTCTAATATATACATACATGACAATGCCATTACCTTGAAAATAAATATATAGGAAAAGCATGTAAAATGGCTGACCTGGATTTGCTAGTATAAGTATTAAGTCAACTGTAGGATTGCGAGCAGCGACACACAATGCTAAGGCTCCGCCAAAAGATTCTCCAAGCAAATAAATTGGCTTATTTGGGGACAAAGTGTGCTCAATCATCACAATTTCTTCCACAATATGAATCAAACCTTCATGTAAGCAACATGTTTATGAATTGCTATAGAGATATTCAAAAAATATGAGTTGTAAATTTCTGAATTTATACCAAGTACAATGATGTATTATAAAATTTGATCTCATGAATATAAAAGTTATCCTAAAAGTTTGTAGGTTGCAGAGAGGCTTTAGTGTAACAAGCCATATATATGTGGAGGTTAAAATAAATTATGCTATCATTGTGTTACTATTAAGTATAAGGGTCTAAGTGTCATTATTATAATTTATGTTTTAGGATCAAAGTTGTATATTGTATTGTGTAAGAGTTAAATTATAATTAGGGATCATTAGGGTGTGTCGTGGTCAAATCGGAAACAAAAGAAGTTAAGAAGATTAGCAATCTTCGTTAGATCAGAACTAACTGTTGATTCAACAAGTAAACAAGAATCGCTAGTCTAATCAAGAAGATTGATCTGATATCACACACACAAGATTTAGGGTAAACTCACGCATTACTGCAATAAGAAACTAATATTTCTAAAATTTTTGCATTTCAAGCGGTACAATTTAGATTTATTTTTAGTTACATTCGTTAGATTTTTTTATTTAGTTTTAGTGTATATTTATTTTTTAGTTATATTTGTTATATAATTTTTATTTAAACCCTTTAGGATCGCATACGTAAAAGCAGGTGCAACGATTTGGATGTCATGGAAAGGGCGCTTGAAGATTACGGAGATAAATACCATCATTGTTTCAAGCACGTTGGTGCGTGGAGGGTTGTTAAACGAAGAAGAATCTGGTGGTAGTTCCAACAAGAGAAAATCATCGGATTCTGCCAACTTTGGTGCATCCGAAGATTGTTGGACAAGCGACAAGTCGGCGCTGGAATTGAACGAGGAAATCGGTCCAACACAACTGAATAAAAAGGGTAAACAACCACCCGGTTCATCAAACCAAAGTGGAGAATTAGGCGAGAAAATAGAAGCGTACACGTCGATGCAAGCGTTGATGGATGCTAGGAAACAAAATATTATGGAAGCTAGAGTGTTGTTTAAGGAACACAACGAAAGTGTCGCCCAAATGACGGTGGACAAGACTTTTAGACATATACTCATGAGCATCTATAGTACGAAGTGCAAAAAATCACTATAGAACAAATTGCGGCAAAATATAAATGGCCGATGGACCATTTAAAGCATATTTAGTTTTTTTTTAATTTTCGTATTTTATTTTTTTAGTTTGAACTATGTAACTTTGTTTATTTTTTTAATGAAATTTAAATTGTACTTACATTTAATTTATTTGTGGGTAGGCGGCGCAGTATTTTGGTGGTTCTAGAGTCCTTGGGTGGCATTGACATGAGAGTGCAGGATTTGGACGTGGCTAGATTAATACATGTTGGTACACTTTATGTGGACGCGACTCGACTCGGTTCGATTCGGTTCGGGTCGACTCGGTTAGGTCCGGCTCAAGTCCGACGTCACGACATTCCTCAGTCGTGCGCCCCAGAGTTCGACACGCGAAGCACGGAGCGCCGCAAGCAAAGTCCCGTTTACACATCACCATGACATCATCATTGTGATGACATGGTGATGTCACAACCTTTGTCCTATGTTGAAATTGTGCAAACATTTAAACAGAAAGTAATCTGGGCCGATTCTTTTCTTTTGGGCCGAAGACTTGAAGTGGACTTTGACTTTCAATTTGGGCTTTAACACAACTCGACGAAACAAGATATTAGATTAATGTATGTCGACGAAAGAGAATGTGTTTCGTCGACTTTAGTGTTTCGTCGTGGCCTCTATGCGTTTCGTCATAGTCTGTGTCTGTGTCTAGTATAAATACCTCTCACAGTTTCTGTGTGAAACTGATGAGTATGAGAGAACTGTGAGACTTAGTGAGAGTCTGTAAACATTGTTTGTATATGTTTGGGTTGTACTCATCCCTAATCAATAGATATTGAATCTTTGGTTACGCGTGTGTTTTACACTTTGTTTGGTTTGCACCGTCACGGGGATTCCGCACCCCCTAAATCAACAAACTAAGATAAATTTTAAGAACACAAAGATATTTACAAAAACGATTTTCCGATGTTGTTCTTCATATTTCACCTTTTTGATCTTTGGTGAATTTACTGTTTATTTTGTTGGTGAATTAAAATATCATATTTGTGTGTGTTCGGTGAGATAAGACCGTGGGGTATGGTGGGGCTTGGGTTGGGCATTTGGTGACACGTGTAAAGGGAGGCCGCCCACTGCCAGGTTACGTGTCCGCGGGGTATGGCGGGGCGTGGGTTGGGCTTGGGTTGGGTGCACCGCGTGGCAAATGTTTAAAAAAAAAATTACAAAAAATTTATAAAAAATCACACAACATTTATAAAAAACCTACAACTTCATTAAAATTTTAAAAATTACATAATCCTAAAAATTACATAACTTCTAAAAATTACAAAATAAAAAAACCTAAAGCGTTAAATTTTTTTCAAAAAGTTCGATCTTGTCGAACGCCTTCTTTTCCACGCTTCGAAACTCTATGTTTCCCACCGCCACCCGGTCCTCGTGGCTTAACTCGCCACCGGGAACCGCTTCGTAGTAAGCCTTGAAACGCTCGAGCTTGGGCCGTAGGTCGCGCCATTTATGTTGGCACGCGTTGAGGTTGTGGCGGTCGTTACCGACGTTCTGTCGGTAGGCCGCGAATGCTTCCGCCCAATATTTTGTTTGGCCCGGTGGCCGGCCCTTCATAGCGTCGACGACGCTAGTTACGAGTGCCATTTCTTCTTGACGGGTCCAGGATGCCATAGTAGTGTTGGGTTCGTGGGATGGGGGGGACCAGCGGGGTAGCGGGTTCAAGACAGTGGGTGTAGCCGGTGGGGTTTTGGTTCGTGGGATGGGGGGACCGGTGGGTTGGGGTTCCAATATATAGGACTTTGGGGACCCGGGTGGCGGTTATAGAAGATGGGGGGATGGGGGACCAGTTTGAATTTCAAAATTTTAAACACCCGCCTGCCCACGTGGCGGGTGACCCAATGAGAAGATGCCACCTCGCTTCGCCATACCGCCACACGCCCGGCATGAAACCCAAGCCCCAAGGGGCCACGCCCAAACCCAAGCCCACCCGGGGTGGTCACTTGGGCGTTTTACCCCAACCCACGCCCAAACCCCCGCCCCATACCCCACGGCCTAAGTATGGCCGGTTGAAAAATAAATGTCTTGTGTCAGACTAAAGATAAGGTTCATTTGACCAAACTCACCAAACCTTAAAGATAAGTTTCATTTGACCAAACTCACCAAACTCACCAAACCTTATCTATATCAGTTTCGTCGACACCTATAATTCTATTTCGTCGATCAGTTTATCATCAAGTGTTTCGTCATTCAAGACCAGTCAACATCAGTAGTCAACAGTCAAATATTTCGGCTCCATTATTTAAATCAATATCCTAGTTTTGTCGAACATTATAAACAAATGGGTTTCGTCGTTCATTGCATTATAAATCGGTTTCGTCAATCCAAGAGTTTCGTCGCCCAGATTTATCATACTTCAGTTTCGTCGTTCACCACATTCAATCTGTTTCGTCGCAATACAACATAACAATCCAGTTTCGTCGACATCTCATCTAAGTCTGTTTCGTCGACCAGCATTCAAGATCAGTTTCGTCGACATTACAACACAGATTCTGTTTCGTCGCCAAGTTATTCAACCTGTTTCGTCGATACTTGTCAATTTTTTAACAGAGGACTTCTAAAAGTGTGATAACAGTCTGTTTTCAAATGTGTGATCAGTTTTTCACATACATACATCAAACATGAGTTATACTAGCCCTTGGGATTGGAGTACGGATCCACAACCAGCTCTAAAACAGATGTCGATGGCCGAATATTTAGCGAGTACCATACCTAAACAACAACAGTCAATAAGTGCAAGTCAATGGGCAATGGTGTCGAATCAAAATCAGAGCATTCAAAATCTTTTGCTTAGTGAGAATGAGACGGGTAGCAACAATCGCCCGCCAAAGTTAAATTACATGAACGACTATCCATCATGGAAGGGTCGTTTCCATAATTATGTTCAAGGGCAAAACACAGAATTATGGACGTGTTTCACCTTTGAATTTAGTCAAGCTCTTGAAGAAGCAGGATCCAATGCGACAACTTTCAATAATATGCAAGAAGCCGACAAAAAGGCATATGATCTGGAGAAGAAGGCGTATGCTATTCTCACTCAAGCACTTCACAGAGACATCTTTCATCAATTCTCATATTGTAAGACCACGAAAGGTTTATGGGATGCATTGGTAGCGAGAGGAGAAGGAAATGCAGCTACTAGAAAGACACGCCATGATCTATTGAAGAAAGAGTTTGAATCATTTCAGTTCTTGGAGAATGAAACTCTAAATGATATGACTTCTCGTTTTTATCATTTGATTAGTGAAATGAGTTCTTATAGTGTTGCTGCAACTCATCCGGAAATGGTTGCACGATTTGCTGATGCTCTACCTCCTAAGTGGAGTCCATTCATTGAGCTTCTAAAGCATACGGGCGCTCTGGATGCAGCCAATGTCAGTCTTTATGAATTCATTCAGAAGTTGGAGCACAAGAACGAAGAGGAAATTCAGAAAGCTAAAAGGATTGCAACTGCACCTCCTCAAAACACAGAAATGTATTTGCCTGGTTTTGGTCCTTCAGTTAGTTCTAGTTCCATTCAGCAACCGAAGCTTCAAACGGCGTTTGTATCCAATACAAGCTCATCTCCGTTTCCCCAGTTCAATCAAGCCCAACCACAGTGGGATCAAAGTGCTTATCTTTCACAATCTATACCCAAACCTCAACCTCAAGCCCAACCACAACAACAACAAGCACATTATACCAACAATCCTTTACCCCAAAACACCAACACTGTCAGAGTTGATACTTCCAATCTTTCAAAAGTCAGTGTAGAAGTTACAAAGGAACATTTGGAACTTCTCAACACAATGTTCAGTTCATACTGTGGATTGGTAGCAGGTCAAATTGGAAACATCAATACGACCAATGAAGATTATCAGCAGATAGACCGTGATGAAATGGAGTTAATGGATATCAAGTGGGCGTTTGCAAGTGCTGTTAGAAGGGCAAAGGATTTCATGACTCGAACTGGAAGAACAAGCTTGGAAGGCAAAAATGATACGAAGTACGAGTTTAATAAAGATGCGGTTACATGTTACAATTGTGGCGAAAAGGGTCACTTCAAACGTGAGTGCACCCTACCAAGCAAACAAGGCAATCAGAATCCGTTCAGAAATCAGACGAGTACTTCTAATGCAAATCAAGACAATCGTGAAAGAAGGATAGTAGCAGTGAACAACAATCAGAACCAGTCTGGACCATCAAACACCAATCGAGCATTGACCGTTCAAGCTGATGAAGGGTGCGATTGGTCTGTACAATTGGGAGATAATAATCAAGGAGGTGGAACTGCATGCTATGTAAAAATCATCAATCACATCAAGCATGTTCACAAGGAAGATTTTTCTGAAAGCAATGATAGCTTGGGTTATAGCGGGAGTTCAGATGAAGAAAGCTCGAATGCGGGAGATTATAATTCTGAAGATGGATCTTTTTCTTATCAGACTGCCTTTATGGCAAATGTCTCAGCCTCGACAAGTCAGGTAAATTCTGATCCTCCTGCTCCTAGTGTTTGTAATGTTTGTGCAGAATTGAAAGATGAATCTGAAAAGGTTCACAGTCATAACCATAGTTTGGTTGTTGAGTTGTCTAAGTGTAAGGAGGCAATTATGGATCTAGCTAGAAACGAAAAAGAATTTAAATCTATGATTGAGACTTTAAAGAAAAGTGTTTTCGAATTAACAAAAACTGTTTTCAACAAACAAATTGGTATTAATAACTACATTAATATCATTGAGGAAACAAAGAAAGAGCTAGCCGTTGCCAAATGCGAGCATATGATTGAGACTTTAAAGAAAAGTGTTTCCGAATTAACAAAAACTGTTTTCAACAAACAAATTGGTATTAATAACTACATTAATATCATTGAGGAAACAAAGAGAGAGCTAGCCGTTGCCAAATGCGAGCATGATGCGATCAAGCTCAAATTGGATAGTTATTCTAACTCCCGATATGTGCTTGATCACATCATAGACGTTCAAAAGCTGAAAGGGAATGTGAAAGGCGTTGGGTATAAGTCGTGTCCGCCCCCTTTGAGACACAATTATACCAGAATGCCCGATGAAGAGGATATGCCTCGTTTTGAACCCAGTGTGCCTCTTGATTATGAGGAAGTTACAACTGGCCTAGGGTTCAAATCGGACAGTTCTTCAAGTACATCATCTGAGCAAACAGAAACTTCAACATCTACGAAACAAAGTCCTCCAATCATTGAGGACTATGATTCTTCGGATGATGAATCAGATGTGAATGACCAGGATGAATCACTTGATAAGAATAAGGGAATAGAAATTCCAATTGAGAATCATATTCTTTGTGATCCTCCTATTCCTGCTGTTCATCCCGTTGTCAAACAAGTGATAGATCCTGTCAAGAACGACAAGAAATCTGTGTCTACCGTTAAAAGTAATAACGTGTTGTACACCTTGGTTGGTGATTCTAAAATCTATTCAGATCACGATTTTCCAATTAAAAATGTAAATCCATCTTCGTTTGATAAAGATTTTGAAGAAAATACAAACAAGTTTTTGGGAAAGACAATTCCAGGAGTCACTGTAACTCAATGTGACCCAATTCCAAAAGCTGAAATCAGGAAACAATTTGGAAATCAAAAATCACCAACAAAGCAACAACCTATTGCTTCTAAGGGCAAACAACCAGTTCAACGAGCTCAAAGGCCTAACGTTTCTAAATCAAAATATGAAACAAAAAGAGCTCGTTATCAGAAGAAAAGCAATGATGTTAAATTTGTAGCATCAAAAGGTACTGATAAAATTGAGACTTTTGAAAACAAATCCAACACCGATTTTATCCAACAAGTCAAGATTTTAAAACGTAACAGTCAAAACAATTACACTCAACATACAAATGGGTGTGATGAAAGAGCAAGTACCTCAGGTTCTACTGGTTCGACATCTGTTAGTCGAACAGATTCTCCTAAGTTTGTTGAAAGGAGAACTTGTTTCAAGTGTGGGAAGTTTGGGCACATTATTAAAGACTGCACAAACTCGCCCAAACCAAATTTTGTTGAAAGAGCCCCCTCTGAACAAGGTCACTCACAACGTCGTCCTGTTTCTCCAAAACATGATAAACGCACAGTTAAAGAACAGGAAACAAAACAACGACGTAAAAATGTGAAGGTGATTGAAAAGGCGTTAAAACCGGAGGTTGTCCAAACAAAGTCTGTTAAGTTAGAAATTAAAAATGAAAAACAAAAACAGATTTGGAAACCAAAATCGGTAACTGTTTCAGGGGAAGCTCAATCCATTCCGAATCATCAGGAAATCGAAGTCACAATCCTCGATGATGAAGGACGACCCAAGTCTATGAAGGCTTGGGTCCCCCTCTCCAACTAATCTCTGAGTGAGTGTGCAGGATGTTCCAGGAGGAACTATCGATAGTCATCGGATTGTTGATAGTGGAGTGTCCATGCACAAGATCGGCGACAAAAGAAATTGTTTCCTTTGATGGAGAGAAAAAGAAAAGAAGACAGAATTGTCTGTCGAAAGAAATTGAAAAGCTTCGACAAAATGAAAATCATTTCAAAGTTTGATTGTTAAATGCTTTGATCGGGTCCCCAGGATAGATTCAAATAAAAATGTACGCACCTGCAGCACGTCTGATGTTCAAAATCAACAAGATGAACGTGCAGTGTACATTTCTTCACGGTGTAATTGAAGAAAATGTGTTTGTTGAACAAACCAACCGGGTGTGCGGATGCCTTGGCATGGATTGAACAACCACACACTACTTCTCAAGAGAAAGATAAAGACCTTCGCTGGTGCAATATGGAAGACCAGCCGGACCCAGAGGTTTATGATCTTGTTGCTATCAAGAGATTTCTCAGTAGCTACAAAAAATTGACTTTGAAGTCCACACCGGGTGGATATCCAGTTTGGGAGAGCGCTCAGATTCCTTGCAATGCACAAAGCAGTTGCAGGATACGGTTATAAATTTCTAATCTCTCCTATACTTGTCGATATTTAAGCTGCTTTATAAATTGTTATATTCTCGTACAACACTCTTTGACGTGACACGTTGATCTCAAATATCACCTCACACGTGATTGTTTCACTATGAAACTCGTCAATGTTGTCATGGTCCACACCGCTTACCGACGTGCCAACTGATTTTTCCAAAATTCGATAAATCGTTTCTGATTAAAATTAATTTTGGTAAACGGCATCGAGGTAAAACATGAGTTAACCAACATCGGAAAATCGTTTTCGTAAATATCTTTGTGTTCTTAAAATTTATCTTAGTTTGTTGATTTTAGGGGGAGTAAATCCAAAATTTGAAAATTCAAAAACATCGAAAAATTTCAAAACCCAAAAACAATAGAAAATCAAAAATGAGTTTCCTGGCGAGAAAAATAGAAAATGATAGTAAGTCAGTGGTCTGTCGAAACCTCTTCGAACTGAAATGCAAAATGAAAAATGTTAAGCAGCTCTATATAAGATGTATTGGTAGGCTCACAATCATTTTAAAGTGTGCAGGGTGATATATACCTTAAATCGACTGAAGACCAGGTGGGAACCACACATTGGCATATGGTCTTAGTACCGAAATTTCGTTTGAGAGATTGCCGAGGTTCTGAGATATTCGGTCTTTATGCTGTCTTATCATCTGGGTATCATGGTTGTATCAAACCGAAAAATAATGGAGACGAAGTCTAAGATCTTCCATGATACTATACATACGTGTACATATTGCATTCGACCTCAATAAGTGATCAACAATCACATGTCCAAACAAAATAAGTGATAATATATCACAGATTCTTTGCGGGAGTCAAGTTCGTCTCTTTGCTGTACGAAAGTACTGACCTGTTCACGGACTTGCTCCTGTGCCCTCATGCATCGAAAATCAAGTTCCTCATCAATAAGTGATTCTATCACATAGGGCTTGTTTTCAAATCAAAATAAGTGAGTTTCTCACATCTTTTATACGGTCAAACAGATGATAAACAATATACTCACCGGTTAGATGAACTCTCGTGCATACCTTGATACGGGAATGTGTCGTGTGTGGATGAACACCGGTCGGTAAGTATAAATCATACCTTAACGTATCCCCTCGCCATGATTACATCTGATAAGTTGAGCTTACGTGGACAACAATACCGATAATTGTTATAGGATGCTTATCTAAATGTTAACTAATTGAACAAAAAGAGCGTTTTGGCATGACCGTACACTGATATGATTCTCTTACCCTCGAAACTCGCAAAAAGAATGTCTGTAAATATTTGTTTACTGCTTTCGTTTCTGTATCTTTGTATATATTTATTTATTGCTTTCCGTCTTTACATTTGAAAAAAAAATTCCAAAAAGATTTTAGGTGTGTTTTAATATAAACTTTATAAAAATAAAAAAGATTTTGCTTCTAGTTTATTTTTGATTGACCGATGTTGGAACTCGAGTCTATCCTACCCAAAATCCTGATCGTAAGCCGGAAAACAATTGCATCTTCATAAACTGTCGAAGTTAACAAGTTTTGAAAGTTAAAGGATTAAATTATTCATTTTCTAAACTTTCAAACTGTTGTCGGTCGGTGTTTGATTGAGATTTGATCTCATATGTGTCGTTTGTTTATGTTAACTATATTCCAAGCGGTTGTTCTCATTACGTGTTTAGCTTTCTTGTATGTGCAGATGCGACATCAGAATCAGCTAAAGGCGAAGAGAACGTGTCAGATGACATGCCATAAAGTGAAGACACGACATTGGTGCAATCAGAAGATCAAGATGATCGGATTGCAGATGATCACTCATCAACACCACAAGGATCTAAAGAATTGAAGATCAAAAGATTCACGAGCATAACTCAAAGGAAAGTTTATTTTAAGAGGGAGTTTGTTAACACACTTCTGAAATGAAAAGGGAGTTTGTTGATACACTTCTACTTACGACGCGTGAAGACTTTGAAGATCCTCCGACATGAAAGACATGAAAGACACGGAAGACGAACCATCACGAGTAGCGTCCAAGGGGGAGTTTGTTGGTACACTTTATGTGGACACGACTCGACTCGGTTCGATTCGGTTTGGGTCGACTTGGTTAGGTCCGGCTCAAGTCCGACGTCACGACATTCCTCCGTCGTGCGCCCCAGAGTTCGACACGCGAAGCACGGAGCGCCGCAAGCCCATTCCCGTTTACACATCACCATGACATCATCATTGTGATGTCATGATGATATCACATGCATGAATTGGTGAAATATTAAGTCAACAGAAACTTCTTGGGCCGATTCACTTCATATATGGTCCGTAACTTGAAGTTGGACTTTGACTATGTGTTGGGCTTAACTACAACTCGACGAAACAAGGTTTAGAATTAATGTGTATGTCGACGAAACAGAATGTGTTTCGTCAACTTTAGTGTTTCGTCGTGGCTTCGTTGCGTTGCGTTTCGTCATAGTCTGTGTCTGTGTCTAGTATAAATACCCCTCACAGTTTCTGTGTGAAACTGATGAGTATGAGAGAGTTGTGAGACTTAGTGAGAGTCTGTAAACATTGTTTGTATATGTTTGGGTTGTACTCATCCCTAATCAATAGATATTGAATCTTTGGTTACGCGTGTGTTTTATACTTTGTGTTTGGTTTGCACCGTCACGGGGATTCCGCACCCGTTACCGTGTTTGTGATAAATAAGGATAGGTTTTCGTATCGGATCCACCGAGATTTCGGGACCTACAATACCCTTAGATGCCCCTTCCACCCTAATCACTTATAACCATAACCCTAGGCATGATTATGATTATACGGGAAGACCCAACTTTGTTCCTAAGTTACATGCAAAACCATAATAACCCACCCCTTAAGCCCAAAACCAACATGTTTTATGACTCCGTGGGCCGGTGCCTTAATCCTAAACGATTAGTCCGGTAATAAGAAAATTAATCCAACATCGAACGTATAATTTGGTGATGAGTGTCGCCTTGCTTTCGGAAATTAAAGTAATATCTCGATGAGTCCGGTGCAGCCTTCACTATTTGACCGTCTATTTGTGGTTTGTTGCTATTGGTTGTATCTAGAATTGAAGGTTCGAAGAAGCAGCTGAAATCATTTGAAGCTTTTGAAATCAATTTGAAGTACTGAAATCAGTTTGAAATTTGAAAAGTTTTAAATCCATTTCAAAATTCAACTTTTGAACGACTAAGAGTACCAACAATTTTGCTTATAAGCGCACATGGGGATAATAGTTAAGAGTTCTGGTCAATCAAAAGGAAACATTTAAGGAACATTAATTAGAGAAGGAAAACAAAAGGATAGTAATCCGATTGAAGAAGAATGTGATCAACTGCAGAAGATAAAACTAGGTGACCGGAAAACAAGGTTTGTTTCTCAAAATCAATTATAGTACAATTAGTAAGATTTCATTTATTTTCACTAAAGAAGAACAAATTAAAGTAGATTCCGATTAGCACTGTGAAGATTCATCAAAATTGGGAGAAGGAAGACCAAATCAATGGATGAACAATCATCCAAGAACAATGAAATTGTACCACTAAGGAAGGAAGGACTTCAGTGGTCAATGCCCAATTCTAAACACTATGAATTATACTATTTGGGTTGTGAAGATCTCATGAAATTTTAGAAGCAGTAGAACCCCCACGAACTAATGTCGATTAACTAAAAGAAGAACAACACAACAATTGCTATATCAAGCAATTAAAGGCTCAACATGTAGGAGTTTACAGGGTTAAGGAGGCCCGGATACAAACACTCATATCAGATTTTGAATCTCTAAAGATGGATGTTAGCAAGTCACTTTCTATGCAGGAAACATTAGTCAGATTGCATCACAAGCAAGCAGTCTTAGGCATACATTGGATGACAAAAGGTTGGTTCGAAAGCATTTGGGTGTAAGATTAAATATATTATAATGTGGTATTTAATCTTGTAGCCATATAATCATTTATATAATATCTAGATCAAAATATATTAATCCTATTATATAATTAGTTGGTAATTGTTGATGGACCATATTACCCTTATTAACTAATTAAGTTTCCTCTGGGTGTATAAAGGAGATAATTAGAGAGGGTAAGGGTTACACAATTATTATCATCACCAAAACATCAAAATCTTTCCCCTCTACATCTCTCTTTCCATACGGACTCAAACCCTAGAGTTTGATACTACCATAAAAAACTTACACCCTAAGGAGGAATCATCCTGACAACTATGTCGAACTCCATGGCTCGTCTCTGACTGGATTCTCTGCTAGTCTGTCTGCTGTTACAGTTATTTCTACATGTTTTCCATTATGTTTATATAGAACTAATCAACATTGGGCTTAATACTAAAATAGTACATTCAAATGGTCGCAACAATTGAATAATTTTCCGACCTTAAATCGATAAGCTGTTGGAAGATTAAAAGCGTTGGTAGAAAGGTAGAAAGCATTGAGAAGCCAACTTATGAGAGGGACATGCATATTATACTTCTATTCACCAAAGCAGATGTAATAGAGAAAGTTCAAAACCATAAATGTGAGCATTGTAGTTGTGGGAGTTCAATCCAAGAAAACCTTGGGTGTGGCCGAGGTAGAGGTTGGAGGCCCATGAAAAGTAAGGACGGTGAACATGTTCAGTGGGATAAAAGCCTAATAATGTGTTACAAGTGTAGCAGGCTCAAACATTTTATAAAAGTACATCCAAAATGAGATAAAGGAGGAGATTAACTTGATCCAATACGAGGATGTTGAACCAGAATTATTGAGATGGCAAACTGAGTCTTGAAGATCTTCCTTAGACTAAATTTAGTTTAAAAGGGGTGTTAAAAGTTAAACTTATGGTAGTACTATGTTACTAACAATATAAGGGTCTAGGTGCCATTCTTGTAAACAATGTTTTAGGGTCAAAGTTGTATGTTGTATTATGTAAGGGTTAAATTTTAATTAGGGTTCACTAGAGTGTGCCATTGTTTTTACCCAAGCATTGCGATGTTTGTGACGCACCAGTGTAGTAAGTTTATATAGGGCGTCAAACACATTGTAATTGGATGATCAAAGGTAATAATCAGAAATCAAGTTTTCTTGTGTTAATCTGTATCATCTTCATCTGTTTTCATCTTTGATTACCAACAAGATATGCTAGAGAAGATGATAACCTTCCAATGGTGTTCGATCCCAAACTGGAATATGCAAGCATTGAACATTGAAAACCCTGTCATTCGAGGTGAGAAAAATCATTGTATAATTAAAGCATTTAAAGACACATGAATGAGGTCTTATCAAAACACAGTTTTCTTAGATGCATGTTAACCACTACAAGAATAACGGGTAATAGGTAATAGTCGCTATTGATGGAAGTTATTAGTGATGAGATGATATAGCGACATCATGTCGCCGCTAAAAGTGGTAAACCTTTAGCGGCGACAGGCAACTATAGCGGTGACATAAGGACAAATAGCGGCTAACTTTTAGCGGCAACATGTCGCCGCTATTACCAATAGAGGTGCAGATCATAGTTTGTCGCCACTATTACCCGTTATTCTTGTAGTGAACAAGATGAAATTTCATGCTTGATATATTTATTCATCAACACATAAAATGATAAAAACATTATGTAGAACAAGCGAACTTACTTTCCAAGAGTTTTCTCATGTATAACAAGGCCGGCTCCGGTCCCATCTATCCCTAAAAATTAATATATCACACGGATAAGGACATGCCAAACGATAGTTTAGGATCACTAAACAGACACCACCCATTATTATTAAGTGAGCAAGATAAAGATCCATACAAACTTTTAAATTTGTGAAAATTTAGTAGCAAACAAACACGGAAATTAACACTAATTACCAGGTAAATACAAAAGAACTGGAGAATCTTTTATAGGTTTGCCACAAGCAATGGGGCAGAACCACCTAGGAGGCCCTCCATCACTATTAATCAAAATCAAGGCCATTTCAAGGAGATCTTTAGTGGTTTGAGTACCAAAACCATCATCCCAAAATACTTTCAACTCTTCATGATCATCTTGCCTGCTCTTTTTTCCTCCAACATCATATGCAGCTACATAGGCATCCTTCTTGTTTACAGAAGAAACACCACTGATCCTAATTGATTCCGGTGAATCATCATTACCTACACTCCTAACGTGAACACGCGATTGCAACCTATGTTTTTCATTTAGATTGAAAGGAAATGATAATGGAACACCGGAAAGCCTCAGAGTTTCGGTCATTGTAGGATTGTAGGGAAAGCAATATGCTGTCAAGCTAAATGCAAACTGACTAACAACCTCACTAGCAAGAAACGCAATGAAATGGTCCAAGTTGCGTATTCAACTCAGCTTGGAAACAAAATGAAATGTAGGTCTCATGCATCATTCAATATGAATGACATATAAATACATCACAGAGGTAGTTGGGAAAACAATTACTCATATGAATTCAAAACTAGAAATCTGCTCGCGGACTCCAAACCACACGTAAGAAATTATATAAACATCACCAAGAATGGGGAAAAATCTCTTTTACCCGGAGGATCATATGGTACATCTGATTTACTTATTTAACTAACCTTTTTTTTTTCAAATTAATATTCATTAGCTTACACGATGCAAGCAACATTTTTTTAAATAAGGGATAGAATACATTGTTCAACCAACTATTCACAAGTTTAATTAAAAACATCCAAATATTAAACATTTACATTTTGTATATATATACCAAATATGACCAAAAACGTACTGTTGGGGAAATAGACATTGCAATGGATGATCAGAGAGATGTGTAGTCACTTTCAGATCGAATCGGTGGTTCACCCGAAAAATCCAACCAATTACAACTCAGATTTGAGAACAACTTTGTATGTGATTTTTTGGTGTGAATTCGTGAACCAGAATGAGTGACCAAAGATAGATTTCCAAATTAAGGATCAAACTGCTAGTGACTGTTTCCAGGCAGTTTGTTATTTTCTAATGTCATTTTAATGAAGCCAGGGGCCCTTGGACCCTGCTCCCAGGGCGCTCCCCCAGACCCCACCAAGGGGGCGTTTTCCCCCTTGGAACCCCATGGATTAGGGGCTTCACCCGAACACTTAAATCTATAACAACTCAAACAAGTATGCACTCCCCGCACCTCCTAATTTTCTTGATGTGTATTACAATTCACTTTGGTTACCAAATGAATCCCAATTACACTAAAATATCTAACAAAAACAACATTAATGAGTAATTAATAGTCCCTTCAATATTTGACGGTTCAATATTTGTCATACAACCTATTTTTTTTGCAAGATATGGTATAAACAAACAATATACATGGTATAAACAAAGTCATAGTTAGGGACGTTCAGCCTAAAATGAATATATAGTTGGTTGATAACCTTTTATAATATTTTCCCTTAAGCTAAAATCTTAGACCATGATGTAACATTTTCCGTGTATATAATAAGTAACTTTAATCAATTATAAAGTAAACCGGGATCGACTATCTTTCTCCAATCCTCATGCAAATGCAACTTGTTGGTACACTTTATGTGGACGCGGCTCGGTTCGGTTCGACTTGGTTCGACTCGGTTATGTTCGGCTCAAGTCCGGCGTCGCGACATTCCTCCGTCGTGCGCTCCAGAGATCGACACACGAAGCACTGAGAGCCGCGAACCGTTCCCGCCGACACATCACCATGACATCACCATGATGATGTCATGTGTGTAGATTATAGGACATGATTTTGTTTTCTGTTCATATCATGACGAAGTTTCATTTGACGAAGACTTCATTTGACGAAGGCTTCATGTGCTATGTATTGACGAAGACTCAAATGCTATGTATTTGAACCTTCTACCTTCGTCATCTCTGTGTGTGGCGAAGTTTAACCTTCGTCACACATAAACTTCGCCGCATAGAAGTTCGTCAAATGGACAGTATAAATAGCTGGTTATGTTTAACAGTTTAGTGATGAGATTATTGTGAGACTCCACGAGAGCTCAGAGACTTGTGAGAGTTTATTGTACAGGCATTGTGTGTATATGTTTGTGAATGTTCTCATCCATTTAATCGAAGTTAATCTTTGGTTACTTGCTGTTGTTATTTATCTACTTTGTTCGGTTTGCACCGTCACGGGGATTCCGCACCCGCGATCGTGTTTGTGATAAGCAAGGAATAGGTTTTCGTATCGGATCCTCCGAGAAAAACGGACCTACAAGTGGTATTAGAGCCTTGGCTCTTTTCCGTGTTTAAAACCAAACATTGTTGTGATTTTAATCAAGTTGTTTCTTGTGATTTTTTCAGATTTTGTTCTTTAAAAGTTTATATATTTTCTGAAAAAGGTTTAAAAAAAAATCTGTCAATATCGTTTTGTTTTGCTATAAGTTTTATTGGAAACCTTGTTATATTACATGTTTGCATGTTCTTGTGGGTTTTTATTGAAAGTTTAAGGAAAGATTAGTGTTCGAAAATTTGTCCGGTGAAAAATCTGGCCGGAATATTCAAAGTGTTCTTTACCATCTTCAAACTGTTCATAAATATATCTCTGTTTGATCTGAATTATTGTTTGAGTTAAAGTGATATTGATTATTATACCATTGTTTGACAATAGTGTACATGTGTGATGATGGTTTATTGAAAAAAAAAAGAAACTTTGAAAAGAAGGGAAAGTAAGGTATCTTTGAAATTGTGTATACCTACTGTGTCAGACGAAATATCTTATTTGGTTTTTCAAAATATCTAACAACTGTTGTGTGGTCACATTTGTCAAAATAAATAAATAAATAAATAAATAATTAAAAAAAAACACTGACCGAACCTTCGTCACTTTTGATTAATTGATGGACCTTTAAACCTTCGTCACTTTTGATTAATTGACGAACCTTTAAACCTTCGTCACATTTGCTGATTGACGAACCTATCACTACCTTCGTCATCATTGTCTGACGAAAATTCAAGAGTTCGCCATACCAATCTTCGTCGCATAGACTTATCATTTTTTACACAGAAGGTTTGCAAAAGTGTTTTAACCATTTGATTTCAAGTTTTTAAGCAGGTAACCTTGTTCATACATCAAATATGAGTACAAATCCATTAGATTGGAGCATTAGCACGGTCCTTGATATGTCATGGGTTAAGTCTTTGATGCCACAAGAAAGGATTTCACCTAGTCAATGGGCGTGCGTGGCAAATCAAAATCAAAGTATCCAAAACCTGCTCATGAGCGAAAGTGAAACGGGTAGCAATAACCGTCCGTCAAAACTCAACAACATGAACAACTATCCATCGTGGAAAGGTCGTTTCCATACGTACATTTTAGGTTAAAACACCGAATTATGGACGTGTTTCACCACAGCATATAACATCGCTCTTGAGGAAGCCGGATCAAATGCTACGACTTTGGCGACCATGGCTGAAAATGACAAGAAGGCGT
This sequence comes from Helianthus tuberosus, assembly GCA_030545235.1. Classification (NCBI taxonomy): domain Eukaryota; kingdom Viridiplantae; phylum Streptophyta; class Magnoliopsida; order Asterales; family Asteraceae; genus Helianthus; species Helianthus tuberosus. The sequence goes on from CM060423.1 coordinate 178,371,387, forward strand.
ATGACCTTGAAAAGAAAGCGTTTGCTATCCTTACGCAATCATTGCATAAAGATATCTACCATCAATTCGCCCATTGTACCAGCACCAAAGCCTTCTGGAACATCCTAGTTACAAGAGGAGAAGGAAATGCGGCCACACGGAAGACGCGTCATGATTTACTAAAGAAGGAGTTTGAAGGGTTTATGTTTGTGCAGACTGAAACACTGAATGAGATGACAACTCGTTTTTATCATTTAATTAGTGAAATGATTTCTTACAAGGTTGTTGTATCTTCGCAGGAAATAGTCGCACAGTTTGCTGATGCTCTATCACCAAAGTGGAGCCCATTCATTGAGTTGTTAAAGCATACATGTGTATTGGATACTGTCAGTATCTATGAGTTTGTTCAAAAGCTGGAGAACAAGGATGCAGAAGAAATCAGAAAAGCTAAACTAATTCCTGTCCCTCAAAATCCAGAGATGTACTTTGGAGGGATTGCTCCTGCTGCTAGTACAAGCCAGCAACCAAAGATACAAACAGCTTTTGTGTCAAATGCTTTCGACCCAAATTCCTATTTTGGAGTAGTAGTTGCACCACCCCAACCCCAATTTGATATAAATGCCTATCTTCCGAAACCTCAAGTTGCCACACCTCAACCCCAATTTGATATAAATGCCTATCTTCCGAAACCTCAAGTTGCCACACCTCAACCCCAATTTGATATAAATGCCTATCTTCCGAAACCTCAAGTTGCCACACCTCAATCCTAATTTGATCCAACTGCCTATTTTCCTAAACCACCTCAAGCCCAACCACAACAAGCCTTCTATGGTAACAAACCGGATACTTCAAATCTTTCCAAAGTGAGTGTAGAAGCTGCACGAGATCACATTGAAATTCTTACCACTATGGTTAATGCCTACAACGGATTAGTCACAGGTCAAATTGGAAACATTAATTTGACCAATGATGATTATCAGCAGATAGACAGAGATGAGATGGAGTTGATGGACATTAAGTGGGCGTTTTCTAGCGCTATGAGAAGGGCAAAGGATTATATGAGCAGAACGGGGAGAACCAGCTTGGAAAGCAAAAGGGATACCAAGTACGGGTTTGACAAGGGTGCTGTCACATGCTTTAATTGCGGTGAAAAGGGTCATTTCAAGCGTGAGTGCAAACGCCCTAACAACCAACAAGGTAACCAAAATCCCTTCCAAAATCAAGCTAACAATGAAAGAGGGATAGTAGCTACCAACAACACAAACCAGTCGGGTCATTCAAACCCCAACCGAGCATTGATAGTTCAAGCTGATGAAGGGTGTGATTGGTCCGTACAATTTGGAGATGGAAATCAAGGAGGAACTGCATGTTATGCGAAGATCATCAGTCACATCAAGCATGTGCACAAAGAAGAATTCTGTGAAGATGATGATAGTTCGGGATACAGTGGCAGTTCGGATGAAGAATCGGATGTGAATGAGAGAACTGGTTCTGAAGGTGATAGTTTGTTGAATGATGCTGAGGAGGTCAAGTGTCAGAAATATGTCTTGATCAAGAAAGTTGATGCTACATCAGAAGAAATGGAGAAGATTCTCACTGAAGATGGATCTTTTTCTTCTCAGACTGCCTTTATGGCTAATGTCTCAGCTTCTACAAGTCAGGTAAAATCTGAAACTCCTAGCATATGTAGTGATTGTGCTGATACGAAACATGAATGTGCTGATATGAAACAATAATGTGAAAAGATTCACAGTCACAATCAGATTTTGGTTATTGAACTGTCAAAGTGCAAAGAGGCAAACATGGCCTTAGCTCGCAACGAAAAAGATTTTAAATCGGTAATTGAAACACTCAAGAAAAGTGTTTCTGAGTTATCTTAAAACGGTTTTTAATAAGCAAACTGGTATTAATAATTACATTAATATCATTGAGGCAACTAAGAAAGAGCTAGCCGAGGCGAAATGTGAGCATGCAGCGATCAAGCTCAAATTGGAGAGTTACTCAAACTCCCGATATGTGCTTGATCACATCATTGACGTTCAACAACTAAAGGGTAATGTTAAAGGTGTTGGGTATAAGTCGTGCCCGCCTCCTTTGAGACACAACTATACCAAGATGCCCGATGAGGAGGAAATGCCGCGTTTTGAGCCAACTGTACCTCTTGATTATGAGGAAGTTACAACTGGCTTAGGGTTCAAAACGGACAATTCATCGGAGGGCTCATCTGATAGCAAGGAAAAGTCACCATGTGCTTCAAATCAAAGTCCTCCAACCGTTGAGGACTATGATTCTTCGGATGATGAATCAGATATGAGTGATGAGGATAAATCTCTTGACGATAGAAAAGGAGTAGAAGTGCCTTTTGAGAATCACATTCTGTGTGATCCTCCTACTCCTGCTGTGCAATCAACTGGTGCTAAACAAGAGATAGATCCTATCACTGAGACAATGTCTACCATTAAAAGTGATAACGTGTTGTATATTTTGGTCGGTGATAGTAAAATTTATTCAGACAAAGATTTTCCAATAAAAAACGTCAATCAATCCTTGATTGATAAAGTGTTTGAAGATAATACAACTAATTTTTTGGGTAAAGCGATCCCGAGAGTTTCTGTAACTCAATGTGATCCTATTCCAAAAGCTGAAATTAGAAAACAGCATGGAAATTAGAAATTACCGACTAAGCAACAACCTGTCGCCTTTAAGGGTAAACAACAGGCTTTACGCCCAAAGGCTGAAACAAAAGGAGCTCGTTACAAGAAGAAAAACAAAGACATTAAATTTGTGGCCTCCATGGGTACTGATAAAGTTGAGACTTTTGAAAATAAATCCAACACTGAGTTTGTTCAAAAGGTCAAAATTTTGAAACGTAATAGTGATAACAATTACACCCAACACACAAACGGGTGTGAAGCTAGTACCTCGGGGTCTACAAATTCAACGTCAGGTCATCGAACAGAATCTCCTAATTTTGTTGAAAGGAGATCATGCTTTAAATGCGGGGAGTTTGGCCACATTATCAGAAATTGCACAAACTCTCCGAAACCAAATTTTGTAGAAAGAGCCCCTTCTGAACAAGGTCACCAACAACGTCGTCCTGTGTCACCAAAAACTGACAAACGCACTGTTAAAGAACAGGAAACAAAACAACGACGTAAAAATGTGAAGGTGATCGAAAAGGCTGTAAAAATGGAAGTAAAATCTGTTAATGGGAAACCTAGTTTGTCACAACCATTAAAACCAGAAAGTGTAAATAATACACAAACTGGTAAAAGAAAACAGGCTTGGAAACCGAAAACAGGTGAGGATTCAGGGGGAGGCTTGCAATTTAAGGACCTTCAAGAAATTGAAATTACATTTCTTGATTCTCAGGGGCAACCCAAGTCTATGAAGGCATGGGTCCCCCTCTCCAACTAATCTCTGAGTGAGTGTGCAGGATGTTCCAGGAGGAACTATCGATAGTCATCGGATTATTGATAGTGGAGAGTCCACGCACAAGATCGGCGACAAAGAAATTGTTGCCTTTGATGGAGAGAAAAAGAAAAGAAGACAGAATTGTCTGTCGAAAGAAATTGAAAAGCTTCGACAAAATGAAAAATCATTCAAAAGTTTGATTGTTAAAGGCTTTAATCGGGTCCCTGGGATAGATTCAATCAAAATGTACGCACCTGCAGCACGTCTGATGTTCAAAATCAACAAGATGAACGTGCAGTGTACATTTCTTCGCAGTCTGATTGAAGAAAATGTGTTTGTTGAACAAACCAACCGGGTGTGCGGATGCCTTGGCGTGGATTGAACAACCGCACACTACTTCTGAAAGAGAAAGACAAAGACCTTTGCTGGTGCAATGTGGAAGACCAGCCGGACCCAAAGGTTTATAATCTTGTTGCTGTGAAGTGATTTTTTCAGAAAATTGAAGTAGCTATGAAATCGACTTTGAAATCCACAACGGGTGGATATCCAGTTTGGGAGAGCACTCAGATTCCTTGCAATACACGAAGCAGTTGCAAAATACGGTTTTGAATTTCTAATCTCTCCTATACTTGTCGATATTTAAGTTGCTTTATGAATTATTATTATCTCGTACAGCACTCTTTGGCCAGACACGTTGATCTCGAATATCACCTCACACGTGATTGTTTTTAATATGAAACTCGTCAATGTTGTAATGGTCTGCACCTCTTACCGACGTACCAACTCATTTTTCCAAAATTCGATAAATCATTTCTGATTAAATTAATTTTTGGTAAACGGCATTGAGGTAAAACATGAGTTAACCGACATCGGGTAATCCTTTTTGTAAATATCATTGTGTCTTTTAAATTAATCTTAGTTTGTTGATTTTAGGGGGAGTAAAATCCAAATTTGAAAAATTCAAAAACAGTGAAAATTTTCAAAACGCAAAAACATTGGAAAAACAAAAATGAGTTTCCTGGCGAGAAAAAGAGAAAATGATAGTACATCAGTGGTCTGTCTAAACCTCCTTGAAATGAACTTAAAATGAAAAATGTTAAGCAGCTCTATATAAGATGTATCGGTAGGCTCACAATCATTTTAAAGTGTGCAGGGCGATATAAACCTTAAATCGACTGAAGACCAGGTGGGAACCACAAATTGGCATATGGTCTTAGTACCGAAATTTCGTTTGATTGATTGCCGAGGTTCTGAGATATTCGGTCTTTATACTGTCTTATCATCTGGGTATCATGGTTGTATCTTTTACCGAAAAATAACGTTGACGAAGTCTAGATCTTCCATGATATCATACATACGTGTACATACTGCATATGCCCTCAATAAGTGATCAACAATCACATGTCCACACAAAATAAGTGATAATATATCACATTTATCCGGGAGTCAAGTTCGTCTCTCTGCTGTACGTTGTACTGACTGTTTACGGACTTGCTCCTGTGCCCTCATGCATCTGAAAATCAAGTTCCTCATCAATAAGTGATTCTATCACATAGGGCTTGTTTTCAATCAAAATAAGTGAGTTTCTCACATCTTTTATACGGTCAAACGGATGATAAGCGGTATACTCACCGGTAAGATGAACTCTCGTGCATACCTTGATACGGGAATGTGTCGTGTGTGGATGAACACCGGTCGGTAAGTATAAATCATACACTAATCGTATCCCCTCCCCATGATTACATTTGATAAGTTGAGCTTATGTGGACAACAATACCGATAATTGTTATAGGATGCTTATCGAAATGTTAACTAATTGAACAAAAAGAGCGTTTTGGCGTGACCGTACACTGATATGATTCTATTACCCTCGAAACTCGCAAAAAGAATGTCTGTAAATATTTTTTTACTGCTTTCGTTTCTGCATCTTTGTATATATTTATTTATTGCTTTCTGTCTTTACATTTGAAAAATAAAAAATTCCAAAAAGATTTTAGGTGTGTTTTAATCTAAACTTTATAAAAGCCAAAAAGATTTTACATTTAGTTTATTTTTGATTGACAGATGTTGGAACTCGAGTCTATCCTACCCAAAATCCTGATTCTAAGCCGGAAAACAATTACATCTTCATAAACGGTCGAAGTTGACAGATTTTGAAAGTTAAAGGATTAAATCTGAACATTTTTTAAACTTTCAAACCGTTGTCGGTTGGTGTTTTGATTGAGAGTTGGTCTCTCATGTGTATCGTGTGTTTATATGGTTTGAAGTCAATTCTTAGTAAATTTTTCATTTGAAATCTTTCTAAGATTAACTACTTTCCAAACGATTGTTCTCACTGCCTGTTTAGCTTTCTTGTATGTGCAGATTGTGCATTGGAACCAGCTAAAGACGAAGAGAGTGTGTCAGACGACAATCCGTAAAGTGAAGACTTGACATTGAAGTATTGAAGATCAAAAGATTCACGAGCATCATTCAAGGGGGAGTTTGTTGGTACACTCCTTGTTTGTGTTACGTGAAGACCTTTTAAAGATCTGACAATGGGAAGAACGAACCATCACGAGTAGCGTCCAAGGGGGAGTTTGTTGGTACACTTTATGTGGACGCGACTCGGTTCGGTTCGACTCGGTTAGGTTCGGCTCAAGTCCGGCGTCGCGACATTCCTCCGTCGTGCGCTCCAGAGATCGACACACGAAGCACGGAGAGCCACAAACCGTTCCCGCCGACACATCACCATGACATCACCATGATGATGTCATGCTGATGTCATGTGTGTAGATTATACATGTCATGGACATGATTTTGTTTTCTATTCATATCATGACGAAGTTTCATTTGACGAAGACTTCATTTGACGAAGGCTTCATTTGCTATGTAATGATGAAGACTCAAATGCTATGTATTTGAACCTTCTACCTTCGTCATCTTTGTGTGTGGTGAAGTTTAACCTTCGTCACACATAAACTTCGCCGCATAGAAGTTCGTCAAATGGACAGTATAAATAGTTGGTTATGTTTAACAGTTTAGTGATGAGATTATTGTGAGACTCCACGAGAGCTCAGAGACTTGTGAGAGTTTATTGTACAAGCATTGTGTGTATATGTTTGTGAATGTTCTCATCCATTTAATCGAAGTTAATCTTTGGTTACTTGCTGTTGTTATTTATCTACTTTGTTCGGTTTGCACCATCACGGGGATTCCGCACCCGCGATCGTGTTTGTGATAAGCAAGGAATAGGTTTTCGTATCGGATCCTCCGAGAAAAACAGACCTACACAACTGAGAATATAACGACTTAACGATGTATACTAGTTGAATGTATAAACACGATCGATATGTGGTGTTAAACAAGACACATTGTGTTGGAGGAGATGCATGCTAATGCGTTCACATACCATAACCATAATGTAGGATCATTTTCTGACCCAAACGAGTCGTTCAGAAGAGTTTTTCTTAATACGAAAGGCGGAAACAGACGTATCAAGTTCAATTCAGCTAGATATACACTTTCAACTGTCTTTTGATTGATTTGACAAAGAATTACAGCGAGTAGACACTTCGGCTCTCAAACCAGAATCTTAGAACTATTTCAAACGAAATCAGCAGACACATATATATAGGCAAGGTAATTCCGCTTGAACCGGCTCAAGCGAAATCACATTCAAGCGGAATCACTGATTTCGTTTGAACGTGACATGATGATTCTAAACGGAATTACAACTTCTAATTCCGTGTGAAATTGTCTCTCACCCTATATTTGACATTTTTCTCGTATAATGTGTCCTGATCTATTTACAAACATACAAGACTCGATACAAGACGAAGTCAACAGACGGATGCACCAACAGACTCCCCCTCGGATGTTGACGAAGTCTTCAGTGTCGAGTCTTTACATCTTCAGTCTTTATCAGTCTTCTTGACCTCTCTTCCAAAGTATCTAACAATGTAAGTATTCTTTATCTCTCTATTCTCTTTATCAACTTATCTCTCTCTCGGATGTTGATCTAATCTTCAATTCCATAATCACAATCTGGCTCTTGAGTCTTCTAAATCTCTTGATCAGATCTCTTGATTCCTTAAGTTCATCAGCATCAGTAGTTCCAGGATCGTAACCTGGACTACCTGCACAAACTCTACCTCACAATAAATTTTATAATTTTAACATTTGACAAATTTAGAAATTACCATTTGCAGATATTAATCTCAAAAAATGATTTAACATTTAAAAAATGAGTTTACAATGTTAATCTCGGATGACCACTTGTGGATAAGATATTCAAAAAAATGATTTTACAATGTTAATCTCTGATGAACCACTTGAAGAAATATCTTTTTTCTTTTCAAACACACTCTCCCAACCCAGTTGTCATCATGTTTAGCACTTGGAATTTTGAAAATCAGCTCTTCAACATCAGTTGTCGAAAATCTTTTTGTATTTTTCAAAAATTTATGCTAAAACTTAAAATCTTTTTGAATCTTTGAATAAAAAAAATGAAATGCAGTAAAGAACTATTTATATATAATATATTTGTGAGTTTGTGTAAGAGGATCATATCAGTTTTTGAGACAAATCACCAACACCGTTAAGCTTTAAACATTTTAAGTTCTAAATGATTCACTTAAATTGTCAGTATACTGATCCACTTAAATTTTCACACAATTTTCAACTGTTTCGAGATACGAGATTAATGTTTTAAGCACTTAAACTTATTCGCGTGTTCCACCTTAGAATATACTCCCGTATCCAGATCCCAATATTCAGTCTTACATGTGAGTATACCTAGATGATATCTGTAAGGGGTTAAATGCGAGGGCCGTGAGAGCTCAGGTCAGAACTTCCGTTCAGCAGAGAGATGACGGCTTCGACTTTTGGTGGGTTCCCTTTAGAGAATCTTTTCTTCAACATCACATGATTAGCATTTTGCAATGTTTCATCATTTTTATGCTGAGGGTGGGCTATATTTCAAGCAAGCGTAAAGTATTCTCTGGGGACTAGGCCATTGCTTCCGCAAAATCAGAAGTCCCGGGATAATACCCCAGATATCACTAAGCATAAAGACCTAGTATCTCAGAAAGAGGGACCTTTCAAACAAGATTTCGGGGGTTACCCATATATCCGAGAGATGTTCCCCACGATATAAGCAAGTTTGAAATTTAGGTTTATATCTCGTCACAATCTACTAAATGTATAAAAACCTACTGGCATATCATCAGTGAGACCGTTTATCACATTTTTACTTTCCAATTCTTTAGCATGCTGTGATCATCCACTGATGTACTATCATTTCCTCTTTTTGACAACAAAAACCCATTTTTGAATTTTTCAATATTTTTGGCCTTTTAGATTTTATCATGTTTTTGTATATTTCAAATTTTCAAAATTTGCTAAAATTTTTACTCCCCCTAAAATCAAAATATGTTTCAATTTTGATTTTCTGGGAAAATTTGAAAACAAACTATACAAATAAGATGACAACTGATATCGAATCACTTCAATTCGCCATCCACTTGGCATAAACAATCAGAACTCCCCCTGACAACAAACTATTTTCCCATTATGATTTCAAAACACTTAAGTTTGTTTTAATCAAAAATGGTTTTTCCGGAAAATTAGTTTTCTTGATTTTACAAAACCTCTTGTAGGTTAGGGGATCAATTCATCACCTTGTTCTTTCATCTTGAAAAATTTAACAATTTTAGATTCAATCAACAAATATCACTTGTAGAAAATCAAGTACAACTTAATGTCCCTGATTTACCACTTGTAAATCGAAATATCACCAGAGTGAATTTCTCAAGAAAGATGCCGATTCCTGCTCTACGCTTAACAACCTGGGAGCTCCGGCAAGTCCGGATTTTAATCATCATAATAGGTTCCATCCCAGTCACAAACCTGGGATGACCCAACTTTACCTGATTTTTTCAATTTCTTCTCATAAAATTCCTTTACCCCTTTGACTTTACCATCAACCATTTTACCAAAAATATGCTTTATTTTGGTATTAAAGGCTTTCTCAACATCAAATTCTTTCTTTTCAGAGAAAAATTGATTTGAAATCTCAATTTTACCAATTTTTTGTTTAAAATTTTCAGCTTGCAATGGTGGAAAATTGTCATCATCCATTGGCGACACTGATGTTTCCAATTTTAACTCAGCATGTGGCTCCTCTGATTTTGTGGAATCAGATTCATTGCTAGAACTATCATCAGATTTCTTAACAACCCATTTTTGATTGTCAAGATTTGCTTGTCTCTTGTAAAACCTTTTTGAACATTCACCAACCTCAAACTTTGAATTTTTGAAAACTGTAAAAGGTTTGGTTGGCAGTTCAATTTCAACAATCTTTTCTTTCAGTTTATTAGAAACTTCCTGTTTTGATTGGATTGCCTTTGGACAATTCCTGGCAATATGACCAACAATTTTGCATTGAAAACATGTTCTTGTCTCCTTCTTTTGTTGATCAACTTCCTTCTTCATCTCTTCTTGTTTCTTAGCAAGGAATTCTTTGTTTGATTGATTTATGAACAACTGCACTTTTTCTTCTTCAGTTGATGTTCCTGCAACAAACACAATTTTTGTTTTATAAGTTTTCTCATTTTTATAATTTTTCGGTGGAATAAATCCAAATCCCTTTCTTTTGGAATTACCGTTATGGTTTGGTTTCTTTCGATAACCTAAACCAGAACTGTAACCTTTTTTCTTGTTTTCTCTTTGTTGTACTCTTGAGGTGTAAGGTTTAGGTTTTTCAGAAAGATTTACATCTTTTATTTTAGAAATATTAATTTCTGTTAATTTGAAAACCTTTTTGATCATTTCTGTTTTGACACCTCTTATTGAAAATTCTTCATCAGAATATAATTTGTCAGAATCATTTAAAGTATATGCCACTTTAATTGGTTCATCATTCAAATTAGATTTTAATAACAAAAAATCTTTATTATAAACCCGTTTCTCCTTTTTGACTGGTGACTTTGACTTGTCAGACTTTGACTCCGAGTTTGACTCCGATTTTGACTCCTCGGTTTCATCGTTATCCAACACCTGATCGACCACTTTCTTTATTAATTCAGACTCATGATCAGTGTTAGACGATGTGAAAGTAATATCAATGTTGACTGGCAAATTTTCTGTAGACTCAGACTCCCACTGTAAATTGGTTGCCTTTTTGACTCTTTCTGAATTTGGATTTCTAGGAGAATATCCATTTTCAAGCGGGGGTGGACACTGGTGGTAACCGAAACCTTGTTTCTTACCAGAGACATTCACTTCAGTATCCTTCTTCTTTTCAGAAATTTTTCCTTCAGATTCTTCCTCTTCAAATGCCTTCATGCCTTCCACTGTCGGATAAACCCTGTCAATGACATAAGAAGTACATGAGTAACTTTTTAACAAATGATTTACTCTGTCTGTTTCAATTCGCTGAGTTTCCAGTTTTTGTTCCAGAACAGCACACTTCTCAATGTAATTGTTAACGACTTTCTGCTTTGTCATGAAAGCTCCTTGAAGTGTCTTCATAGCCGTTGCTTGTTCACTGCTAGACTGATTGTATTGATTCATTGCTTTGTTCAGAACATCATAAGATTCCTTCAATCTGTTCATGTTATGAATCAATGTACTGTGCTGCTTCTTCACTGCTTCACAATTCTCACACAACACAGGAACTTTTTGTGCATTAACTTCTTCATCAACTTTGAAAGCTGGAATGTCTTTTATTTTCTTTCTTATCACAGGAACTTCTTCATCGTCACTGCTGAGAGGTTTCTTAATCTTTTTCTCTTTCTTTTCTTTTGAATCTTTCCATCATCACTGTCACTCTCTTCCATCATTGTTAAATGCTTTTCCATTCTTCTTGCATAATAATCATCATCATTATCACTGTCTTCAGCAACTCTAGCAACAAAAGCTTTATGATTTGACTTCTTGTTAGGATCAAAATCATCCCAACTGAAATTTGCCCAGCTAAACCCTTCTGGTAGTTTTTCATCATCTTGGTTTATCAGACATGCTTTACTATCAGCTGAAACATATTTGTCCCAACTGAAATCTTTTGTTGACTTTTTATCATCTTGATTCACCATACAAGCTCTTTTTGATGATTCTTCGATTGTTTTCCTGGCATGTGCAGTTTGAGGTTCTTGATGTTGTTGTTGAGCAACTTGATGATAAATTGCTTTTCGATAGTAGTCATTGTTGTTGAACGGATTTTGAGCTCCACTTGCTTCGCGGTTTGTGCACTCTCTCTTGAAGTGTCCTTTTTCCCTGCAACGAAAACAAGTAACTTTAGATTTATCAAATCCTAAAGTAGAAACATTTGCATCACGGAAATCATCTCTTCCTGTAATTTGTTTAAACTTCTCAGCTCTCCTCAACACACTCACCAAACACCATTTTATATCCATCAATTCCATCTCTTCAGCATCAATCTAATCGTAATCCTCTTTTGTCAACATTGGATTCCCGATCTTTCCTGCAACTAAACTTTCATATGATTCTAATACAGTTCCCAACAATGAATATGACCTTTCGCAACCTCTTTCGAAAATTTTTCACCATTTTCAAGATTCAAAACAATGTTGCGTTGTAATTTCTTGCCATTCTTGGTTGTTGAAAAATTTGGATCAAATGATGGATATGAAGAAAAACTTGTTTTGCTGTTTGATCCTTTAGATGAACTTTCAGACGAACTCTTAGCATTGAATGCAGTTTCAACCTTTGGTGACATGTTGGTCTTATCACTAATACCTCCTTTGTAATAAAGACCGATATCTTGTTCACCATCAAAATCTTTCATTCTTGATATCTTCCTCAGTTCCATCTCTTGAGCTTCAATCTTTTCAATGAACTTGTTCAGTGTCAGATTCCCAAAATCTTTCTTATTTCTCAACATCATCAAATATGTGCCCCAAGTTTCATGTGGCAATGCATCAGCCAACTTTTCTATCAACTCTTCATTATCTTTATTGATGCTCACTCTCTTCATTTGAACTAACAGATTGCAATATCTTTTAATGATCTGTTTTGTGCTCTCAGTTCTCAAACCACGAAATAGATCAAATTCTTTCTTCAAAAGTGATTTCTTGTTTTTAATCATTTCTTTACTTCCAACAAACTTTGATTTTAGAGCTTTCTAGATTGAATAAGCACTACCATTATGTTGCAATAAAACCAAGATATCTTCCTTCACAGCTTGATGCAATAAACTAATCATCATCTTTTCATTTTTGTATTTCTTTCTATCATCAACACTTAAATCTTTAATAGCAATCTCCTCTTCTTCATTATTCGTCGGTCTAACATACTTTGTTTCAACACACTCCCAAACATCCAAATAATTTGCTTGCACCAAATTTTCGAATCGTTCCTCCCATCCTTTATACTCTTCAATGTTCATAAGCTTTGGCGGTTTTTGCATAGTGCCCGTTTCATTTTCCATGTTTAAGTTCTGAGTAACACTAGCCGGAGTAGTCGGGGTAGTAGCAAATGCGTTATAAAATTCCTCTTCCATGTTTCGGTTTTTCAAAAATTCAAAATCACTGTTTTCAAACGGAATAACCTTTGGTGCGAGATAACCCTTTCAAACGAAATCAACAACTTCCAAACGAAATAACCCTTTGAAGCGAAATAACCTTTTAAGCGGAATACCTTTTCAAACGAAATACCTAATTCCGTGTGAACTAACACCCTTTCAAACGGAATCACTAATTTCGTGTGAAATGTGCAAACGGAATCACAGTTTGGAGCGGAATAGCTGATTTCAAACGGAATCACTCAAGCAAAATACTAGTTTCAAGCGAAATTAAGGTCTAATTCCGTGTGAAATGCTGCTGACATCATCATCTCGAGCTGTTTTTCAAGCGAAATTATCAATTTTATCAATTTTAGATGGAATTTAAGTCCAATTTTCTCAATGATTTGTTAAAACACTATTGCGCGTGTAATGTGAGAAAATTATCCGATTTTAACCTTGAAAAATTGTAAATTTTGAAAAAGAAGGTGTAGAAATCAGAAATTGCAGCTGAATTGGTAAGAACTCTTCCTCCTGAGCTCTGATACCACTTGTAGAATCGTTTTCTGGCCCAAACGAGTCGTTCAGAAAAGTTTTTCTTAAAATGAAAGGCGGAAACAGACGTATCAAGTTAAATTCAGCTAGATATACACTTTAAACTGTCTTTTGATTGATTTGACAAAGAATTACAGCGAGTAGACACCTCGGCAGCACTTCGGCTCTCAAACCGGAATCTTAGAACTATTTCAAACGAAATCAGCAGACACATATATATAGGCAAGGTAATTCCGCTTGAACCGGCTCAAGCGAAATCACATTCAAGCGGAATCACTGATTTCGTTTGAACGTGACATGATGATTTCAAACGGAATTACAACTTCTAATTCCGTGTGAAATTGTCTCTCACCCTATATTTGACATTTTTCTCGTATAACGTGCCCTGATCTATTTACAAACATACAAGACTCGATACAAGATGAAGTCGACAGACGGATGCACCAACACATAACTATCTTCATTTTCTTATAGATTACATGGTCACCCACTACCAATGGAAGGGGGCCAGCCAATCCCACTGGAAAGAAAATCTCGTTCGCCCCCTTGAAAGTTTGATAAGCCCCCCCCCCCCCCCCCATTGCCTTGTGAAAAAATCATGCGTCCTCCATTGTTCATGTTAACGGTTTGTGTCTCTAATCTGTGCAGAACTCTCGTTAACTATGTTAGCAAATAATGTTAAGCTTTTCACAATAATCTCTACTCAAAAGAAGTGTTTAATATACGCCCAGCTCTCCTCCACTATATTGGCAAATTATGTTAAAAAAATTTCACAATCTATGCCCATCAGAAGTGTTAGCCGCCTGTGACCTTAGTATATGTAGATTATTTTTGGATTTAGTTGATCATATAGTGAAAATTGAACTGTGTTCAAAGAAATGAGTAATGATCGTGAAGAAACACAAGTCTAATCCGAGGGGGTTAGGCCAATGCTCAACCGAGTGGAGAATGATCTGATTTTAACAAGCTCTAATCCTTTGGTAAATCTATAAAACTCACCACACCATATGCTCGTTATGAGATGGAGAGGTGGGGGTTCTTCTCGTAACCATCCTCTAGCGTGAGAATAAGAATAGCTCTTTAGGGAGACAAAGTAGTGTAGTGTGAGTGAGAGCAAGGAATGTAGAATGATTTCATCTTTGGAGAAATGTGGTATTTATAGCCGAAAGGGTGGAAAAGGTAGGAGAAGGATAGGACGATATGTATGGGAATATCCATTTGGTCCCCTCTGTTATGACATGTTGGTGCATTATTTTGTGTCTGTAACTTGTCTTTAGTATCAATGTATTTTGTACGGTCTTTTATTATCGAGTCTGTATTCGCCGTCGACCAAGTCGGATATCCTCCTATCCTACTTGTGTCCGACAAGTATGTCTCGTTTGTTATGTAATGTTAAATGACTATGCATGTTGTATATTTGGGTTTTATGTTGTTTGTGTGTTTATAATGTCTGCAGCCAAACAGCTTTTGCAGCCCTCGACGAAACTCAATGTTTCGTCGAGCACATACATGACGAAACTCCCTTATGGTCATAACTCCTAGTTTTTCCGTGAACAGTGACGAAACTCCTAGAGTTTTGTCAACTGTGATGTTTCGTCAGGCCCAATTGATGTTTCGTCAAGCCCATGTGATGTTTCGTCAACTGTTGGGCTGGGCGGCCTATATAAACCACACATGGTTTCACACAGAAACCATGAGAGCATAACCTGTCTGAAAGTTTACTGTCAAACATTGTGTGTATTTGTTTGATCCGTGTTCTCGTCTAATCAATTGACTGTGATTCATTGGTTACTTTGTGTTTGTTACTATCTGTGTTTGGTTTGGCATCATCACGGGGATTTCGCACTCGTGACCGTGTTTGTGATAAACAAGGGTTTGGTTTCGTTAATCGATCCTCCAAGAATCGGGACCTACAAGTGATATCAGAGCATTGGCTCTTATCCTTGTTTAAAACCAAACATAGTTGAGATTTTATCAAGTGTTAAACAGTTTGTTGTTGATTTTCTGAAATTTGTTCTTGAAACTCATAAATTTTCTAGAAAAGTTTCTTAAAATCTGTTGATCTTGTTGTTTGCTAAAAAGTTTTATCAAAAACCTTGTTATTTTGCATGTTTACATAGTAAAACCGGGTTTTTAGTGAAAGTTTTAAGCATATTCGTGATTCGAAAATCTCTCCGGTGAAAAATCTGGCCAGAAAGTTCATATCTTCATCAGAAGTTCATCAATCCTTCATACTGTTCTTGATATAATTGTTGATTTTAAAATCAAAAGATAAATTGATAAATGGATTAAAATATTGGACACCATGCTGGTTGGTAAGATGAGTATGTTGTAAGTTGAAATCGGGTGTACCTTGTCAGACAAAAGATAAGATTTGTTTTTGAAAAATCTCATCAACTTTCACCAATTCACTGTGATCTTATCCCGATGAAACACTTAAGCGACGAAACCCCCTGAGTTTCACCATAAGGAATTTCGACGAAACCCCTAGAGTTTCGTCAAAGGTACTTCGACGAAACTTATTGAGTTTCGTGGGAAGAGTTTCGTCGAGAAACTTGTAAATTTTTCACAGAAGCCTTGTAAAAGTGACTTAACTGTTTCATTTCAAGTGTGTAACAAGGTAGTAACTTTCATACATCAATCATGAGTTAAACTAGTCCTTGGGATTGGAGTACGGATCCAAGACCAGGTGAAGATCAGACTTCTGCAGCCGTTTGGATGAGGAATGTTATGCCACCACGACCTATTAGTGAAAGTCAATGGGCATTGGTGACGAATCATAATCAAAGTATTCCGAATCTTTTGATAAGTGAGAGTGAAACGAGTAGCAACAACCGCCCGCCAAAGCCGAATCATATGAACGAATATCCGTCTTGGAAAAACCATTTCCACACTTATGTTCTAGGGCAAAACACCGAGTTACAGATGTGCTTCATTTCGCCATACAACACAGCTCTTGAAGAAGCAGGATCAAATGCAACAACCTTTATGAATATGCAAGAAGCCGACAAAAAGGCATATGATCTGGAGAAGAAGGCGTTTTCTATTCTCACACAAGCACTCCACAAAGACATCTATCATTAATTCGGTTATTGTACTAGCACGAAAGATTTATGGGATGCCTTGGTAGCAAGAGGAGAAGGGAATGCGGATACAAGAAAGACACGTCATGATTTATTGAAGAAGGAATTTGAATCATTTCAATTCATGGATAACGAAACACTAAATGATATGACAACTCGTTTTTATCATTTAATTAGCGAAATGTATTCTTATGGTGTTCTTGCAACTCAACAGGAAATGGTTGCAAGGTTGCTGATGCTCTACCCCCAAAGTGGAGTTCAGTCATTGAACTGTTAAAGCATACGGGTACTTTAGATACTGTCAGTATCTATGAATTCGTTCAGAAGTTGGAGCACAAGAATGATGAAGAAATCCGGAAAGCTAAACGGATTCCAGTTCCTCAAAATACTGATATGTACCTCGCAGGTTTTAATCATGCAGCTAGTTCCAGTTCCGCTCAGCAACCAAAACTACAAATAGCATTTATGTCCAATACAAGCTCGTTTCCCTTTCCCCAATCAGCCCCTCCACCTGTTTTCGATCCAAGAGCCTATCTTCCGCCAGCGCATGTTATTGCTCAAGCTCACGCTTTTTCAAAACCTCAATTCGATGCAAGTGCCTGGCTACCAAAACCCGAACCTCCATCTCAAGTTTCCACTACTCAAACTCAATTTAATCCAAGTGCTTATATTCTAACCCAACCTCAAGCCCAACCACAATAGCAACAAGCTTGTTACAGTAACAATCCTCCACCCCAAAACTCCAACACAGTCAGAGTTGATACTTCAAACCTTTCGAAAGTAAGCATCGAAGTGGCTAAGGAACATATGGAACTCATTAATACAATGGTCAGTGCCTACTGCGGATTGGTCGCAGGTCAAATTGGAAACATCAATATGACCAATGAAGATTATCAGCAGATAGACCATGATGAAATGGAGTTAATGGATATCAAGTGGGCATTTGCGAGTGCTGTTAGAAGGGCAAAGGATTTCATGAGTCGAACGGGAAGAACAAGCTTGAAGGCAAAAATGATACGAAGTACGGTTTCGATAAGGAGGCGGTTACGTGTTTCAACTGCGGCAAAAAGGGTCACTTCAAATGTGAGTGCACCCGACCGAGCAGACAAGGCAATCAAAATCCCTTCCGTAACCAGACGAGTACTTCCAATGAAAATTAAGATAACCATGAAAGAAGGATGGTAGCTGTGAACAACCCCACCAATCAAACTCAGGCTGGACCTTCAAACACAAACCGAGCATTAGTTGTTCAAGCTGATGAAGGGTGTAATTGGTCAGTGCAGTTCGGAGATGGTGATAAAAAAGGAGGATGAACTGCATGTTATGCAAAAATCATCAATCACATCAAGCATGTTCACAAGGAAGAATTTTCTGATAGTGATGATAGTTATGGTTATAGCGGGAGTTCGGATGAAGAAAGCTCGAATTCGGGAGATTATAATTCTGAATCTGATGTGAAGGAAGAGTTGAATTCTGATGTTGATGATTTATTAAGGGAAGCTGAGGAGATGAAGTGTCAGAAATCTATTCTAATCAAGAAGGCTGCTGTCGCATCAAAGGAAATGGAGAAGTTCTTCTCAGAAGACGGATCTTTTTCTTATCAGACTGCCTTTATGGCAAATGTTTCAGCCTCAACGAGTCAGGTAAAATCCGACACTCCTACTCCTAGTGTATGTAATATGTGTGCAGATTTGAAAGTGGAATCCGAAAAGGTTCATAGTCATAATCAAAGTTTGGTTATTGAGCTGTCTAAATGCAAAGAGGCAAACATGGCTTTAGCTCGAAATAAAAAGGATTTTAAAGATGTAATCGAAACTTTAAAGAAAAGTGTTTCCGAATTAACAAAAACTGTTTTTAACAAACAAATTGGTATTAATAACTACATTAATATCATCGAGGAAACAAAGAAAGAGCTAGCCGTTGCCAAATGCGAGCATGATGCAATCAAGCTCAAATTGGAGAGTTATTCTAACTCCCGATATGTGCTTGATCACATCATCGACACTCAACATCTAAAAGGGAACAAGAAAGACGTTGGGTATAAGAAGTGTCCGCCCCCTTTGAGACACAACTATACTCGAATGCCCGATGAAGAAGAAATGCCACGTTTTGAACCCAGTGTGCCTCTTGATTATGAGGAAGTTACTACTGGCTTAGGGTTCAAATCGGACAGTTCCTCGAGTACCTCATCTGAAGGAATAGACACTTCAACGTTGACGAATCAAAGTGCTCCAATCATTGAGGACTATGATTCGTCTGATGATGAATCAGATGTGAGTGACCAGGATGAATCACTTGATAAGATGAAAGGAGTAGAAATTCCAATTGAGAATTACATTCTTTGTGATCCTCCTACTCCTGCTGTTCAACCAGTTGTCAAACAAGTGATAGATCCTGTCAAGGATGACAAGGAATGTGTGTATGCTGTTAAGAGCAATAACGTGTTGTATACTTTGGTTGGAGATGTTAAAATTTATTCAGACAACGATTTTCCAATTAAAAATGTCAATCCATCTTCGATTGATAAAGTTTTTGAAGATAACACAAGTAAGTTTTTGGGAAAGACGATCCCAGGAGTTGTTGTAACTCATTGTGATCCTATTCCAAATTCTGAGATTAGGAAACAATTTGGAAATAAAAAAAAACCAACAAAGCAACAACCTATTGCTTCTAAAGGTAAACAACCAGAAAGGCGAGCTCAAAAGCCTAACGTTTCTCAATCAAAATTTGAAACAAAAGGAGCTCGTTATCAGAATAAAAGCAGTAATGTCAAATTTGTAGCATCGAAGGGTACTGATAAAATTGAGACTTTTGAAAACAAATTAAACACTGATTTTGTCCAACAAGTCAAGATTTTAAAACGTAACAGTCAAAACAATTACACTCAACATACAAACGAGTGTGATGAAAAGGCAAGTACCTCAGGTTCTACAGGTTCGACATCTGTTCATCGATCAGATTCTCCTAAGTTTGTTGAAAGGAGAACGTGTTTTAAATGTGGGGAGTTTGGACATATCATTAAAAATTGTACAAATACTCCCAAAGAGAAATTTGTTGAGAAAGCTCCACCTGAAAAGGTTCACCCACAACGTCATCCTATTTCACCAAAACATGATAAAAGAACTGTTAAGGAACAAGAAACAAAACAACGACGTCAAAACGTCAAGGCAGTTGAAAAGGCTTTAAAATCTGAAGTCAAATTTGTTAATAAGGAACCAAGTTCATCACAATCTTTAAAACCAGAAATTTCAAAATATTTTTATAAGAATCAAACTGGTAAACAAAAATAAACTTGGAAACCTAAAATGGGTGAAAGTTTAGGGGGAGGTGCTGTATTTGAAAATCATCAGGAAATTGAGATCACATTTCATGATGCTCAGGGACGACCCAAGACCACCAAGGCTTGGGCCCCCATCCTCAACTGATCATTGAATGAAATGTGCAGGATGTTCCAGAAGGAACTGTTAATAGTCATTGGATTGTTGACAGTGGAGCATCTAGGCACATGACAGGCGACTTATGACTTCTTTATGATGTTAAAAACATTAGAGGAGGTTATGTCGCATTTGCTGGAGACAATGGCGGATATATCACTGGAGAAGGAAAGATCTCCAATGGTGTTGTATGTTTCGATAAGATCAATTATGTTCGTCAAATTGATCACAATCTTCTGAGTGTTTCGCAAATCTGCGATAAGAAGTTCTCCGTGCATTTTGATGATGCCGGTTGTTATGTGCTGAAACTTGGTTTTAAAATTCCAAAAGAATGGATTCTCTTATCGGCTCCAAGGGTTAATGATCTTTATATTCTTGATATGAGCCAAGCGATTACGACATCTGTGCAAGTCACATGTTTTGTCTCGAAAGCCACAGAGAAGGAGTCTATATCTTGGCACAGAAGAATGGGGTACATTCACTTGAGGAAAATGAACCATTTGGTGAAAAAAAATCTTGTGAATGGTGTGCCTATGAGAAGTTTTCATCTACAAGATATCTGTGTGTCGTGCCAGAAAGGGAAGCAAACGAAGAAATCTCACCCGCTTAAGAAAATCAACACTGTTAGCATGCCTCTCGAACGTCTTCATATGGACCTCTTTGGACCTATGAATCACAAGACAACCTTTGGGGATGCTTATTGTCTAGTGGTTACTGATGATTATTCTAGATTTTCTTGGGTAGCTTTTATGGCACACAAGAGTGAAACTCCTGGAATCCTCAAGGATCTTCTTACTGTGCTGGAAAATTTATACACGTTGAAAGTGAAGAGGATCCGAAGCGACAATGGCACTGAGTTCAAAAACCGTGTAATGGATGAGTTTTGTACATCCAAGGGCATTCTTCATGAATACAGTTCTCGATACACTCCACAACAAAATGGTGTTGTTGAAAGGAAGAATCAGACGATAATAGAGACTGCAAGAACGATGTTGGTAGAGTCGGAGCTTCCTGTTCAGTTCTAGGGGGAGGCTGTCTCTACTGCTTGCTACACGCTAAACAGAGTTCTCACAGTTAAAAGGCATGACAAGTCATCTTTCGAACTCCTACACAAAAGGAAACTGGATATTTCTCACCTAGAACCTTTTGGCGGTCCATGCAGTATGATTGGACCGAACGAAAAATTTGGCGCCAAAGCTATCGAGGGTTTCTTCCTTGGATATGCTACTCCAAATTTTCATGTTTGGAATCTGACAACCAAAAAGATTGAATTATGGAGTGAAGTAAGGGTTCAAAGGTATACTAATCCTGTTAGAGCTCCGGGTGATCCTTGGATGTTCGATTATGATGGACTATTCGACTCATTTAATGTGCCAACCTTCGATGAAGCATCTGCAGTTGCTCAAATGTTGCTAGAAAGTGATAATGCTGTTAACTCATCTTTGGTACGACCAATTGTTGTTGACCCCCAAGCCTCTACTTCGGTTAATAACATTGTTCAGAATGAGGAATTTGAAGATGCTGCTGATTTCAATGAGTCGTCGGAAGATGATGAATACCATGATGCAAATGAAGGCACTTTAGCTCCGGTTGCTCCCGTTCAAGGTGCTTCTGAAGCAACTCCTCATGAGCAGAGTGTAGACACTGCTGAAGGGAATGCATCCACTTCTACGCCTATGCCCGGTGTGGATTTGGTTGTTGATCTTAACCTTAACAATTTGGGTATCAATACTCGTGTTCCTGATGTTCCTGAATCGAGAATTCATGATACTCATCCACAGCAGAATATTATTGGAGATGTCCATAGCGGTGTGCAGACGCGTAATCAGCTGAGAAACAACCAGAATGTTGGTTTGTATTCAGCAATCAGAGAATCTTATCTTCAAAATGATTGGTCCTTCGCTTGTTACGTTTCACAAGAAGAACCGAAATCTTAGAAAGAAGCCTTAAAGGATAATTCTTGGGTGGAAGCCATGCAGGAAGAACTACAACAATTCCAAAAGCTGGGTGTATGGAAGCTTGTTGAAAGGCCCGAAAATTACAAGAAAATTGGCACATGTTGAGTTTCAAATGCAAAAAGGACGATCGTGGAGTAGTCATTCGAAACAAGGCGAGATTGGTTGTTCAGGGATTTCGTCAGATCAAAGGCATTGACTACAATGAAGTTTATGCACCAGTTGCACGTCTGGAAGCTATTCGGATCTTTCTAGTGTATGCTTCATTTAAAGGATTCAAAGTCTACTAGATGGATGTCAAAAGTGCTTTCTTACACGGTGTGGTTGATGAAGAAGTGTACGTCGAACAACCTCTGAGTTTTGAAGATCCTATTCATCCAGATCGGGTTTGGTTGCTCAACAAAGCTCTTTATGGTTTACATAAGGCACCGAGAGCTTGGTATGCAACCTTATCAAATTATCTACTGGAGAATGGTTTTCGGCGAGGTCTAATTGATTGCACTCTCTTTATCAAAGAACAAGATGGAGATCTTCTGTTGGCATAGGTATACGTTGATGATATAATATTTGGTTCTACTAATGATTCTTTGTGCAGGCAATTCGAGCGTGTTATGCAGGAAAAATTTAAGATGAGCGCAATGGGGGAAATTAATTTCTTCTTGGGCCTACAAGTTCAACAAACAGAGTCTGGGATATTCATCCATCAGACTAAATATGTTGGTGACATCTTGAGCCGGTTCCAGATGTCTAATGCAACGCCCATTGGTACCCCACTTCCGCAGAATCACGGGATTACTCCGGATCTAAAGGGTGAAAGTATTAACTCTTCATACTATCGCACTATGGTCGGATCTCTCATGTATCTCACAGCCTCGAGGCCCGACATCATGTATCCAACGTGCCTGCTTGCAAGATATCAAGCCAACCCGAAGGCCTCTCATCTGGGAGCTGTAAAAAGGATTTTCCGCTATTTGAAGGGTTGCCCGGACACCGGTCTATGGTACCCTAGGGATGATAACTTCGACTTGATCGCGTTCAGTGATTCTGATTTTGGCGGATGCAAAATCGACGGAAAATCAACAACAGCTGGATGTTAATTTTTAGGAAACCGCCTGGTCACGTGGCAGTGCAAGAAGCAAACCTGTGTTGCTACATCAACTTGTGAAGCTGAATACATTGCTACCTCTAGTTGTTGCTCCTAAGTTCTTTGGATACAACAATAAATGCGCGACTACGGTTTTGAATTCCTATATACTCCTATCTTTGTTGATAATAATGCTGCCTTACAGATCACTAGAAATCCTGTGCAACATTCCAAGACCAAACACATCGAAATTAAATATCACTTGATACGTGATTGTTTTGACAAAAGATTAATCGATGTTGTTAAAGTTCACACCGATCACCAACGTGCCGACCTTTTCACTAAAGCTTTTGATATATCACGTTTTGATTATCTACTTTTGGTTAATGGCATTAAGGTGATACCCGAGTAAAACTTCTTTGGCTAATCGTTTTTGTATATATTTTCTTAAAAACTCTAAAAATACAAAAATATTTTCAATTTCGTAACCTTTTAGCATTTTAGGGGGAGAAAATTTCAAGAAAATACAAAAACATTTGAAAATTTTAAAAAACCAAAAAGATGTCTTTACTTTCTGTCTTTTCGTTTGAAAAATTCAAAAATTCAAAAAAAAAAAAATTCAAAAATTCAAAAAAATTAGAAAACCAAAAATGAGTTTCTTGGATAAAGGAAGATGATGATATTCACTGGTGTGGTCGGTCAATGTGTTTCAAAATGTAAAACGGAAAATTGAGTAATGATAAGTATCTCTACTAACGATGTATCGGTAGGCTCACAATCAGATTAAAATGTGCAGGATGATACAAACCTAATAGACTTCAAGTCAGGTGGGAACCTTTCATTGGCATATGGTCTTAGTACCGAAATTTCATTTGAGAGATTGCCGAGGTTCTGAGATATTCGGTCTTTATGCTGCTTATCATCTGGGTATCATGGTTGTATCTTTTACCGAAAAAATAACGGAGACGAAGACTAGATCTTCCATGATACTATACATACGTGTACATATTGCATTCGACCTCAATAAGTGATCAACAATCACATGTCCAAACAAATAAGTGATAAAATATCACATTTATCCGGGAGTCAAGTTCGTCTCTTTGCTGTACGGTGTACTGACCTGTTCACGAACTTGCTCCTGTGCCCTCATGCATATGAAAATCAAGTTCCTCATCAATAAGTGATTATATCACATAGGGCTTGTTTTCAATCAAAATAAGTGAGTATCTCACATTCTTTTATACGGTCAAATAGATGATAAACGGTATACCGATAATCGACTTGTAGGTATAATCCTTACCGTAAATCGTATCTCCTAATTATGATTACATCTGATCAGTTTGAGCTTATGTGGACAACAATACCGATAATCGAGGTAGTATACTTATCCGAAGCTTTAAACCGAAACAAAAAACATGTTGACTAAGACCGTAAGCTGGTATGATTCCTTTTCCTTGAAACTCGCAAAAAGATTGCATTTGTACAGTTGCTTACAACTTTTTCATTGCTTTTCGTTAGTTTACCGCACTTTAAATTCTGTTTTAGTGTAGTTTGTAAAGTTCATTTTGATTAAGCCGAAGTTGTAACTAGGTGTTTTCTACCAAAAGCCTGAAACTTACTTCATAAAATGTCCTTGCATTTGGTAAACTCAATCAAAATGGAAATCTGTTCAAATAAACAAAATCTGTTCAAAGGTGTGCAAAGTTTCAAAGACTTGGTGAATTTTTGGGAAAATTGTTGACGAAAACCTTTATGTCGACGAAACTCCTAAATGTCGACGAAAGTCCATGGTCAAAGTCAACTGTTTTTAACCTTGGTCAAACTGGTCAAAATTCATTTGGTTCATGACGAAACTCCTTGTTTCGTCGAGGTCACGACGAAACTCCTCTGGACCCTTTAACTTTCGTCATGGGCTGACTGTTTAAGCCCAATCCAAGCCCAATCTAAAGTTTCGTCTAGCCCACAAGAAGTTTCATCGAAGAAGGAGTTTCGCCGGGTTAGTTGGTATATAAAGGGGTCCCAAGTCTATTCCATTATCACTTTTTCACGAACCCATACCTGTTCACCTTCTTCCACACTCAACACCCCATACCTTTAACCGACCCTCAAAACCCTTCATTTCCTTTACCATTTTTATCTAAATCAAAGGTATAAAAATGATTGTTCAAATGTTTCGAACCATAGGAACCTTGTGTTTTTGTCCGATTGTTCGACAAACCCTCGGAGACCCTTCTTTTTCAATTTCTGCATATGAATCGTAGTTCTTTGTTTATGTGCTTATTCAAAACTGCTAGAAGTAGGACTTGTATGATGTTTTATATGTTGATTTGGGTTGGGTTTCATATAACAAAAACAGAGGATTGATGTTTGTTGATGTTTAAACTGGTTTGGGTGTTTTAATGGTAAAAAATTATGTCGTTTGTACATTTTAGTTTGTTTCGTCTTGTTTATGGTTAAACAAAGGTTCAATTTGTGTTTGATTTTGAGGATATTTCATCGGTTAACTGTTAATCGACGAAACCCCTTTGAATTTGAAAAACCCCCAAATCGACGAAACCCTAACTGTTGATAACGAAACCCCTTGGACGACGAAACCTAAGTTTCTCCAAAATGTTGACGACGAAACCCCTGTGACGAAACCCCTTGAAAATGAAATGAATTTCGTCGAAAGCTTGTCGACGAAACTCCTCTGGTCAACGCTCAACTCTGACTTTGTTTGACCAAGGGAGTTTCGCCGTGAAGAAGAGAGTTTCGTCGCTGTGAAGAAGTTTCGTCGTCCAGGACTTAGAAAATTTTCAAGTTGGTGCCCTTTCACTGAACAAGTGTATTTGAATGATAATTGTCCAATTCACACTTGAACTTGTATTGACATATGTCTAATGCAATTATTGTGACATTTTAACTTATTGTGGACGTTTTCGAATACAGATGGCACCAAAAGAGAGAAAACGCAAGCCCGCGAATAAGAAAGAAAACAAATAAGAAGAAGAAGTGATGTCCGAGAAGCGTCACAACCAGATTGCCTATCTTGATCCAGAAGGAAAGATCACCGAATTGAAAGATATCACGCAGTGGATAAGGGAGTCGCGGATTAATAAAGCTGTCACCTTTTTAACTCTAATTTACAAATCACTCGTTAAAGCTTTCTGGAATTCTGCAATAGTTGTCCAAGTTGATGGAACTGAATTCATTCAAGGGCAAGTGAATGATATGAACGTGATTGTCTCACCGGAAATATTGAACACTGTTTTAGAGCTGCAAGACGATCCAAATGCTCCGTCCTCTATTCCAATCTTGTGTACTCGTGGCTGTTTGCTAAGGATGAAGTGTATTGGCGACATCTTCACTACTCATATTAACAAGGGAGATTTGCCGTTGCGTTACAAGTTCCTTTTGCACGTTCTTATTCAGTGTATCAGCAACAGGCGTGTAGGATATGACATGGCAAACAATGATCTTGTTGGTCTCATGGTGGCATTGGTGCTGAACAAAACGTTTAGCATCTTAAAATACATCTTTGCCAACATGAAGGAGAATATGACAAGAACTGGTAGTAGAACAACCGGTAATAAATTCTGGATGTATCCTCGTTTTCTACAGATGATCATGAATGTTCAGCATCCCAGTCTTCCAAAAGCCGACAACGACATCCTGAAGATTGAAACTATGATCGAGAATTCATTAAGGATATTCAAGGGGCTTGCAGTCAAGAGATACATAGAAAGAAAGCCACCTAGGAAGTTAATCGGTGCTCTTGGAAAACCCGACAACATCGCTCCAGCAGATGACAAATGGCATCATGATGACAGCCAATCTGATGACGAAGGGCCGGAGTTAAAGAAAAGGATGGTAGAAAAGTTTGGTTGAACGGATACTGGTTCATCTAACAGTGCTAGTGATGGTGATGACGAAGGTGGTGATGGTGATGATGCAGGCGCTGGTGCCGTTGGTGTATCTGGTGCTGCTGGTGCATCGTCGGCTGATGCAGCTGGTGGTACATCAGTTGGTAATAACGAGGAGGATACTGAATCTGATGACAATCCACCTGAGCCTGGGTACGAAGTTTATTTTGATGAACGCGGTGTGAAAAGGATCAGGAGGATTAGACAAGAAGATGACCGTGAATACGTTCCTTCGGATACCAAAGCGGAACGTTTAAAGAAAAAGGAAACGGTTGTTAAATGAAAGAAGAAAGCAAGAAAGAACATTGGTTCTTCGTCTGTGCAACCATCTGTTCCTCAACAAGAACCTACACAAGAAGAGGAAATGGATCCAAACCTTGGATTCACGGCCGCTGATATGGTGACGTCTCCTCCAAGATCCTCTAAACCAGCTCCTGTAGTGAGTTTAATTCTTGAAACTCCTACAGTGACCCCTCAAGAACCTGCTCCTTCCATAGCGTCAACCATTCGTGCAATGACTTCACAGCCAGCCGTAGAGCTCAGACATACTATATTTTCTCGGATGCAACCAGATGAAAAGGTAGACTTCCAATTCTCTCAACTGCAAGCGGCTGCAGGTCAAATCAATCGACAAACGGACGTGATCAAAGCTACAAGAGCCGACATGATCAAACAACAGTTGGAGATAAACACACTGAATTCCACTGTTGGGCGTCAACAAGCAGAAATCACACGCCAGCAAGCTGAAATAGAGCAATTGAAGCAGAAAATGCTAGTTTGAAAGCTGCAGACGAAGTGAGACAGCGAATGTTGCAACAGATGCGAGCGGCGGATAATACTCGAGGTATTGAAATGAACCGCATGAAAGAAAGCAGCTCTCAACTTCAGAGGTTGGCCGATGCTCTCAAAGAAAGGCATAACTTTATGAAACAGTGGTACGATTCTCGAAACACCACGATAGTTGATGGGGTCAAGAAAATAACTGAAGGCTATGAGTTTCTTAAAAAGCGCGTCAATACTCTGTGGAGCGATAGATGTAAACAACAAGAAGTGTTGAAGAAAAGGGATGATGATCCTGAAGATCAGGGGAACCCCAACCCTTCTGCCACATCAGAGCAACCGCCAGCAACTACCTCTTCACAATTGATTGTCTTCATACCTTCACAGCTTGGATCTGCTCAAGGAACCTCCAGTGGAACCATTGAAGAAATACAACAGATTAAAAGCAGTTCTTACATCGAAAGCTCTCTACCTGGTACATCTTCTGTTCCTAGTACCGCTGATCTTGCTTTGCAGGCTGTTCATCCTATCACTGGTGAGATTCTTGAAGAGGGAGAGATTGTTGCGGATCTTTCTCACGAACAGCTGCTTGCCTTGAGCGAAATGAAAACAATTGAAGATTCTGTGATTGATCAAATGCCGGTTGAACCAGAGACTGCGGATGTTGAAAACATTGAAGAGATTGTGTTTGAGGGGGAATCCAGCAAAACAAGTTATGTTCGTGCCGACGGGATGGAGTTTGATCCATTTGATGAAGAATGGATGAAAGAGAATCAGGATGACATTGATGAACAATTGAAGAATCGTGCCTCTTCTAATAATCCGACTGATTCATTCCAAGAATGGAGAAAATGTTTCTTGTCAAAGGTTGAAAAGCCTACACCGCCGAAAGCACAAGTTGATTTTCTACAGTTCGAGAAAGTTAAGCCGCATGGGAAAATCCTGAGCTGGATGTTTTTAAAGGAAATTCACTACGTTTCCATCAAGCGTGAATTCAGTATTCAGTACTTCAGTTCGCTGCTGAGTATACTGTGCTTACCAATTTAGGACGTTGCAGCTTTGATGAAGCTTGAGCTCGTTAATCACTCGAACTTCGAAGGAGCTACATTGTTCACTCGCAAGATAAAGTTTAACAAAAGGACAGGATGGAAAGACGTGCTGTACAAGCCACAGTTCCCCATCTATCAGCAAATCAAGTTCACCTTGGATCCTTCGACCAATACAGCGCGATACAAGCTTGTTTATCAACCCGCGAAGGTCATAGACAAAATGCCTTTAATGCCGATGAAGCAGAATTTTCTTGATGATATGAGGTTATGGTGTTACGACCCGGATACTCATGAAGCGGTGATTGTGTTTAATGATGATCGTGAAAACTTTCGTATGCTAGATCCGATGTGGATCATGAATATGTCGGCGAACGACATCAGCAAGCTGTTTCGGCATGACATCTTTTACGAAGACAAGGGAGCTCATCAAGCTCTTCGATTTCAACGCGTCGCTTGTTACTGCTTTTACCGAGGAATTCTTGCTGGAAGCACCTGGACGCTGAAACACTGAAGATTGAAGACCGAAGACCAAGTAACAGACAAGGGGTAGTTTGTTGGTGCATTATTTTGTGTCTGTAACTTGTCTTTAGTATCGATGTATTTTGTACGGTCTTTTATTATCGAGTCTGTATTCGCCGTCGACCAAGTCGGATATCCTCCTATCCTAATTGTGTCCGAAAAGTATGTCTCGTTTGTTATGTAATGTTAAATGACTATGCATGTTGCATATTTGGGTTTTACGTTGTTTGTGTGTTTATAATGTTTGTTGCAAACTGTCTAACAGTTTGCAGCCAAACTGCTTTTGCAGCCCTCGACGAAACTCAATGTTTCGTCGAGCACATACATGACGAAACTCCCTTATGGTCATAACTCCTAGTTTCGCCGTGAACAGTGACGAAACTCCAAGAGTTTCGTCAACTGTGATGTTTCGTCAGGCCCAATTGATGTTTCGTCAAGCCCATGTGATGTTTCGTCAACTGTTGGGCTGGGCTGCCTATATAAACCACACATGGTTTCACACAGAAACCATGAGAGCATAACCTATCTGAAAGTTTACTGTCAAACATTGTGTGTATTTGTTTGATCCGTGTTCTCATCTAATCAATTGACTGTGATTCATTGGTTACTTTGTGTTTGTTACTATCTGTGTTTGGTTTGGCATCGTCACGGGGATTCCGCACTCGTGACCGTGTTTGTGATAAACAAGGGTTTGGTTTCGTTAATCGATCCTCCGAGAATCGGGACCTATCGATCCTCTGAGAATCGGGACCTACATGACAATTAGTCCCCTTTGTTAAGAAGGGGTACCTCATGTCTCCTTCACAATAACTGTTTTAGTGGAGATCACCTGGTACAATGTTGGTGGACGGTGATTGGCTGCACGTCGCTTTCACCTCGTATTATTTGTTTCCTTCGTGTTGGCATACTACCAAATGGCGAGTGTTGCACATAGGTGAGTTGGTTGTTTTTAAATTAAGATATGGGTTTCTCATGGGCCCGCAGGGTTCCAGGACGATATCTCTTCAAGTCTCTGTAGTCCAGTTTTTCTCATGTGCTTGCGGATGAAAAGGTGGAATTCTGGACTAGTTGTGTGTTTTTTTTTATGTTTTTCCACAAATGGTGCTTTGTGTGGGTTGAGACCCGCCTGTAATACACCGCTATGTTTGCCATTCGTCTGTTGCAGTTTGCCCTTTACGTGGGTGTGGACTCGCTTCTAAGGGGCACATGCATTTAACCATGTTTCGTTTGCGGGTTGCCTTTTCACAGATGGCGGGTGTGCGTTGGAAATTTGAAAAAGATTCTCACAGGATAAGGGTTGGTGAGAAATTAATGGGACGTCTGACACTGTTGCGCTGCATGATGCATGTCGCATTAATTAGTATGCTTTTTGCAGGAACGTGATGGCCACACGCCCACTTTTGATGCCATTTTGTTTTCCTGCTTAATGTGTTGCCTGCTTAGTGGTCCTCCAATGCACATGGTCGTACACGTTTCCCCATCACATCTAATACAATGGGTATAAATAGAGCATGGTGTTTATTTGTTCACCATGTTTCCAACTTCTCTCCTTCTTTTTCTCTCAAAAACTTTGGAAGATCTTCAAGCAGTTCTTTCATTTTTTTTCCAGAAAATCATGTCGTCTTTGATGTGCGTGAAAGTGTTATATATATTAGGTGTATATTTTAAGCCCATTTAACACTTATTTTAGCCAAGTTTTAAATTTATAAAACACGATATTTCACTAACACTAAACACACATATGGGCAAGTGCACCCATCGTGAGCGTAGTATAGTGTTGGTAAGATACCGAGGTCGTCCAAGGACACAAGAGCTTTTAGTACCGGTTTATCCTCAACGTCTAATCAAAATAAAAAGTTTAGAAAAATGTTTTTAAACTAAGAAAAATAAAAACTAACTAAAATGCTGAAAATAAAATAAAAAGAAAAACAGATAGACAAGATGAATCACTTGGTTCCGACTCGTATCTAGTATAACCTTTGATCATTTCCGCACTTTTGCACATAATTAAGAGATTATCTTAGTTATTGTAGTAGGCCCCTCTTTTGAAGGTGACGTTACCCTCACCCCAGTAGTTTGAGTCAGCAAGGATACAATCCTAAAAGGGTGGATTATTGGAAGATAATTAATTAAGTTATTAATGCAATATTATGGTAGGCCCCCCTTTTGGCGGTGACGTTACCCTCGGCTAAGTAGTCTGAGTCAGCAGGGATACAGTCCTAAATAGCCGGGTTATAGTATTAATAGTAGTTAACTTATGAGGGGGTCAAAGAGTTTGGACCCCCGCCATCCAATACCGTGAAGCATTGAAGGAGGTCCTACTAAATTTGACCCAGGTCCATTGCAGGACCTCTAAACGCTGAACAATGGCATGACCTTTACCAAACCGTTCCCTTAACCCCCGACCAGGTAGCCAACATACCTCCATATAGACCGTGGAGATATGAATGGTGAAAATCTTTTATTTTATATAGACAGTAAAATAATGCCAAGACACCACGGACAAACGATAAAGAAAGATCACCTTCAACATAAGTAACTAGTTATTAAAGTCATTAATACAAAACCAAATAAAAAGTGCAAAAGATTAGAAATAAAAAGTATTATACTAGACACTTTGTCTTCACCAAGTGATGTAAGAGACTTAGGCAAACATGGCCTTGATTGTCAAGAACTCTTACGATCAATCTTGGATCCCGAGACGACTCACACACTCTATGATGGACAATGGATGATGGTGGTGGATGATGGTGTTGTGATGGTGGTGGGTGGTGGGTGAAGTGTGAGAGAGGTGGTGTGCCAAGGGATGAGTTGAAATGAAACCAAGCACTCCTATTTATAGGCTGAACAGGAGGCTGGGCACGGCCCCGTGTCCGCTGGACACGCCCCCGTGCCTGTCTGACACTCTCTCTCTTCATTAATTGTAATTCGCAATTACAATTAATGCGCCTGCTGTACTTTCGCCACGCCCCTGTGCTCACTGGACACGGCCCGTGGTGGGCAATAGAAGCTTCTATAAATTTGTCTTTTCTGCTGCTTCTTGGGCACGGCCCCGTGCTGGCTGAGCACGGGGCGTGTTCAGTCTTCTGCCTTCTCTATTTTGCTTGGGAAGATGCCGTTGAGGGGTCGGGCAGTCCACTTATGTTCCTTTTCTTGTATTTATGTTAGATTTAGCTGTCTTTTTGCTTCTTTTGTGAATTTGAGCTCATTTAATCCTGAAAATGCAAAAGGAAGACAAAAACACTCTTTTTTCAACATTAGTACTTAAAAAGGGTTAGTTTTATGCCTCATTTGATGTAATTTATATGTTGCATTTTACACACATCAAATACCCCCACACTTGAACTTTTGCTTGTCCTCAAGCAAAACTCTTTAATATGTGGCTTACACTCCCAAATGGAATGGGTAGAAGAGAAGGTTTTGGCTTGTCATAGAGTGTTGGGAATCCAAGATCTTTTTGGGTTTTATTTTTTATTTATTTACAATCCTATTCGTCATGATTTATTTAAAACTTTTCATAAGAGAAATTACTTATTTGGGCATAACATGCCTTTTTAAAATTCCATTTATATACAAGTTCACATACCTCACGGGAGAAATCACTCACACTCGGCCGAAGGTGTATTTTTAGTGAATCGCTCGAGAGCGGCATGGAACTTACTCCTACCATATGCTTGCCAAGCAATCAATCCTCCTCCTTTTTAACTTTTATACCTTTGTAAATATCAAGAGGACTTTGTGGGTGAAGGGTTAGGCTTGGGTTAAAGGTAGGTGGTTGGGTTAGTGGTTAGTGGTTAGTAGAAAAAGGGTGAAAAAGCGTAACAAGTGTCGGTTTTCGTAGGACTTCCTATTTTTTTTTGTAACTTTTATTTTGATGAAGCTATTATTCAAACAAAGTTATTTGATGAACTTGTTTGTTTATTTTCTTTTGCTTCATCATCAACACTTTTTTTTTTTCAATCATACAAAAAACCGAACTTGTTACTAAAACAAAGGGTTAAAAATGAAAAAGGTTTTGGTGGGTAAAAGGGTGTTTGGTTTGGGTTATGAAATGAAAGGGTTTAGGCTCAAAGGGGCTAACTAGGGGGAGTTTTTTGGGTAGGTGGTAAAAAAGAAAATGGTGTAGAAGAAAAAAAAGGGTTAGTCCTAATGCCTCTATCATTTACTTACTTGGGTTTAAGTTGATAAGGACCGGGAATGTATCGTCATGGCAAGTTCTAGAGTCGTAAGAACCAAGCGGCTATTCACACAAGAAACGAAAAATGAGCATTTGGTCTAAAGATGTAAATTTGTATGCTCAATAAAGGCTCAAAACTCACTTTTGTGGGAATGGGTTTTTATGTGATCAAGTATAGATAATCAAATTTTAACTAAGTTTGCTATGCCTTTTCATAATTTTCTTATGTTGGTTCTTTTTATCACGACGCTATCGGTTGTAAATTTGTAAAAATATAACCTTTTTGAGAACTTGAATTTCCCGAGTTAAACCTAGACAAGTAAAAAAAATGAATTTTTAAAAAAAATTTGGGGTGGTTAGCGGTTCCAATAGAGTTTTGTGTAAGGCTTGTATTTAAGACTTGCAAAATTTCAAGGTTTAGCATCCCCCCCCCCCACACTTAAATTACACATTGTCCTCAATGTGTCCCAAAAATAAATTTTTAGGTTGATTAGATGTGTAAAATGGTGTTAAAAGCAAAGAATTTGTGTTACTGGGCGCTGAACACGACCCCGTGTTGTCCGGGCACGGCCCCGTGTTCAAGTGCCAGTAACAAAATTGAAACAAGAGAAACAGAAGTCTGGACACGGGGGCGTGTTAGGTGAACACGGCCCGTGTCCAGTTACCTAACTGGGCGTTTTTCTGCAGGGGGTTCAGCACGGGGTCGTGTTGGTTGGGCACGGCCCGTGTTGAACCTTCTGTAATGGAGAAAATTGTCGGGTTGCCTTGTTCTTGTGCATGATGTCATTTTTCTCGTTCCCCTTTTCATCCCTTACCGCCATGAGTGTGTTTTATTTCTGAAAATTAAAACTAACTAGAAAACATAAAAATTAATCTAAATTAAACTAAGGATAGTTCCGCGGAATGCCTCCGTGGTGCGCCACGTTTATAAGGGTCCTTGGCTTGACCCAAAGCCTGATCATATGTTACCCAAGTGGGATGTATTGCATCCCATGTTACACCGTCGGAGAGCGTCATCCAAGCTTGAGTCTATGACCTTCATGTAGTTGACCGGATCTTCTTCCTCTACTTTCTTTCCACATTCAAATTTTACTTCCTCATCCCCAAACTTCAATGTTAGAGTTCCGTAATTCATATCCACCACTGCTTGGGCGGTGGCTAGAAATGGCCTCCCGAGGATGAGAGGGACAAAGTCGGTTGGAAAGACGAAATTGTCAACCTTGACTAGCAGATTTTCAGCGACACCTTGTGGAAATTTGACGGACCTGTCGGCGAGTTGTATGCTCATCTTTGTAGGGCTTGTCGTTCCTAGGCCGAGTCGCTTGAACATTGACGTGGGCATGAGGTTGATGCTAGCCCCAAGATCGGCTAAAGCATTACGGACGGGGGACTTCCCAATCGAGCAAGGGATTGTGAAGCTCCCGGGGTCGATTTTTTTTGTGGAAGTT